>JANCRA010000013.1:2982439-4324668 GCA_024362935.1 Setophaga petechia | reverse complement strand
AAACGCGGCTTCAGCCTCGGGAAGGCACGGGGAGTCAGGGATTTCACAGATCCTGGTGTCACCTCAGCCTTTCAGCAGGTACAGCCTGCAGGGAGAGGGAAGAAAACGGCTCAGAATGGACAGCCTAATTCCAGAAAAACATCCCAATTCATAAAGCACTGGGCAGAGCTGTCAGAACTTCCCCAAAGGTTCATTTCCCTGAGCACTGAGGGCTCCAAGCTGAAGGCACAGGCTGGACCTGCCATGGACAGACTGGGGGAAGCCCAGAAGGAAAAGCTACTGGGTCAAATCCATCAAACATTCCAAAATCAGGCTCCTCACCTGGTGGGGGGAAGCACATCATCTCTCCTGTGGGTTTTTAGGGATCTGCAGTGAACTGCAGGGGAAAAAAAACCCAAAACCCAAGTATTTCCCACAATTGGAACAGAAAAGTGGGGGAAAAGGATGGAGGGGGCAGCTCCTGGGGTGAATAACTGGGATCCAACCCCTCCAAAGCAATGGAAGCAGAGGCTGAGTGACAAAGCCCTTGGGCCGGTTTGCTGGGATTCCCAGGGAAAACTGCTGGGTTTGACTTTGGCAGGAAAGCCCAGCTGGTTATCACCTCATCAGCCAGGGACAGCAGCAGCACCCACAGGGGACCTGGCCAGGTGTGTCTGCCTGGCACAGGGCTCCCCACTGCCTGGGAATGTCCTGTGCTGCAGGGCACTGGCCACTAAAACAGCTCCTACCTGTCCTTGCACAAGGCAAGATGCTTTTTCCATACAGCAAATGGTCTTTGAATTAAGAAGATAACACTACACTCAACTGGAGAAGAAAAGGTGAGATCTGTTAAATTTTCCTAAGCCAGGCAAAAAAGAAAACCAAATTAAAAAAAAACCAAAACACAAAAAACCCCCCACTACCAACAATAACAATGAAAAAAGCCCAACATATTAAGCATATCTCAAGAGAGTTCACATCAGAATGAGGTGACTTGGAAAGCTTGGAAAGCTGCAATGCTGCAAAAATCTAATGCTGCAAAAAAAGCCTTTTCTTACATCACATGTTAGCCCTGAACTTGCAAAAAACCCCAGCCAAACAAACAATTCACCACATATAGTTATTGAGCCATTCCTGTCTTTGAGCACAAGTCAAGCTAAAGCTATGGAGACAAGAAAAGCTTAATGCTGTTCCTGTGGAAATCACAGAAGCACAGGGAGGTTTTCCATCACCAATTCCTTCCATTTGACTCTTTCCCTGCTCACTGCAGCCTGTGAAAGCTCACCCAACTCTAGCACTCACTGTCCACTGCTTCCAGCCCTGGTGGCAGAGCCACACACTCAGCTTCTGCTGGACAACCCTCAGTTTCCAACTTCCTTGCACTGTTTGCTCCCAGCTCTTCCTACCTGCAGTCACCAGATTTTAGTAGAGCAAAAATCATCAACCTGATTTATGATGTTCTATTTCAATACAAAGCTGCAGCAAAAGCATTCAGTCCATTTGCACAAAAGGCAGAAGAAACATGGCTAAAAGTTAAGTGAAGATCTGGAGAAGTGAATCAGAACTAACTAGAAACAACAAATCAAATTACTGAGACATTAATAGAAACCTAATGCTGTGCTTCATAAAGAGAAAATGCTAATTACCATGAAAATGGAAGGAAAGTTACTGAAAATCTTGCACAACACAAGATTCCAATGACAGGAAGCAGACCAGCACATGCTACAATGCCTGAATGACTCTGGGTGAAACAAGCTGTTCTGCAGAAACTATTGGAGCACATGAAGGTTTCACAGAGGTGAATTAAACCAATGATTCATTGTAAGGTTAAATCTCACCCTGTCCAGCACCTCTTCCAAGACAGCTTGACTCTCCAGAGTGAGTGGCTGCTCATGGATGACAGCTTGCTTTCCCGGGGGTGCCTAGAATATAGCTGAGATGCCACAGCTCAGATCATGCACAGATTCCCAGCCTGAAGCCAAAAACCCCAAACCCAGCACTCCTGCAGAGCCCTGAGAGACAGCCCTGGATCCTGGGGCTGCACTGAAAAACTGCACAGACACCCAGAGCAGGGCAGGGCTGCCTGGGAGGAAGAAGCAGCTTTGCTCTCCCAAGAAAAGTGCCATTCTGCAGCCAGGTCCGTGCTTTAGGGAATTTTACTGCCAAAAAATAAGGTATCATAGCCTGTGGAATTAAGAAAAAAGCCAAAAGCACTGTCCAGAGCATGAGGGTGAACATCCACAGCAGTACAGCAAAATGAATGGGAACTTCAGAAAAAACCAGAGACATTGAAACTACTTCAGGTGAACCCCTGTCCATCAGAACAATGCTTGCATAAAGGAACTCTGGCACAAAGCCTTGATTCACTATGTGGGTTATTGAACAATACCTTAAGACCACTTTTAAGTGCTATAAACCAACTAAACCCAAGCACACTTCCATTTTCTAGACAGATTTTATGCAGCTGAGTGAGAGCCTCAGGCACATCCTCAGCTGTCAGATTTGCCTTTGCCCACCCCAGAGACAGAGCACATGTGGCCAGCACAGCTCAGACCTGCCCCAAGTGCTGCCTGAGCCCCTCTGGCCACGCTGCCTGCCTGGCAATGCTGACCCCAGAGGGGCTCCAGACAGGCCTGTCTGCTGCTTGGCTTGTGTACTCCTCACAGAAAATGAGAAGGAACCCTCCCGTGCCTGGACCTGCTGGTATTTGCCAGGGCTGAGCCCCAGTGAACAATCCCTGCCCTCTGCCTGCCCTGGAAATGCTCCCTGGCTCAGCCCCTCTGCCCTCCTGGTTCCATCCCAGAGTCTGACTGGGGCTAACCTGGCATTCCTGGCTACTGGTAACAGCAAAGAGCAACAGAAAATGAGAGCTGTGCTGGGAAGGGAGGGCATTTCCAGTTGGAGATTTCTGTCAGTGCTTCCTCCATTGGGCTGCATGCAGAAAATGTTCCAGCTGTCAGTGAGGACAAAGAAAACTCACTCAAAAGCACAAATGTTCTGGTTTTAGCAACATCGAGGAGCAGGAGTGACTGTGACAGGAGGGCTCACAAGCCATGTACAGCCACAGAGTTTATTCCATTCCAGGGATCAGATGGAGCTGAAGCCACTGTGTCCTCAGTGGACAGCAAATACAACCAATTGTCTCATCCAAAAAACAATTCAGGGGGAAAGAGAAAATGCCTCATTGACCTCAGCTGTCTGCAGCAGAACAAAAGCAGAGCACAAATGGCTACCTGAGATCTCAGCCCTCCACTCCCAGCCCTTTAAAAATGAAAGAGGGAGCTAATTTTACCATTAGGCTTTTTGTTCTTTTATCTCATCCTTTGCCTTTCCCTCCAAAAAAGGGCTCCTCACTCCAGTGTGTCACACCTGAGCAGTGGGGAATTCTGAGGCATTATGGAAATTAAACTCTGCTGTAAACTTTTACTTTTCTGTTGTAGGCACTGAGCCCCAGCAGGGTCTGTGCCCGTGTTGCTGCCCTTCAAAGCACCCCCCAGAACAAATCTGCTGCTGAGGGGAGTTTTCTGAGGTGCAGTTCTAACCAAACACAATCTGAGTATCCATGAACACCTCACACAGCTCCCTCCAGCACCCCCTCTCCTTTAAACATCTCTCTTCATTCCAACAGCACCAAAACATTAAGGGCTCACAGCAATTTCAGTGACAAAACCCAACACCTCTGTGCAAAAAAGACCCTTCAAAAGCAGAAAACTGACCTGTTCCCTGGAGCAGCCACAGCAAGGGCATGAATTCTGTTCCCCATTCCAGCTGAGGGCCTGATTGCTCTCAGGTGCCCTGAATTACCAGAGCTGATGAGCCCAGCAGCACCAGGGACTGGCAGGGCAATGCCTGCTGCTTCTGGAGTTTTCAAAGGGTGCTGGGGGCAGAAATCACCTCCAGAGCCCAGCAAACACTGCCTCACACACTGGCACATCCAGTGGGGTCCAGCAAGAGCTGCCAACACAAACTCCATGTGTGGAGGCCAAGGATGCCTGTGACTGAGTGCCTGCTGCAGGGCCAGGCTGCTCTGAGCCTTTGGGGACACCCAAAATCCCCCATGGGGGATCAGGCACAGCCTGGACTCCCTGATCCTCCAGGTCTTTTCCAGCCTGAATGACTCTGGGGGTCCCAGGAGGTTCCTGGTGAGCAGAGGCTCGGTGCAGGTGCCCAGATGTGTGTGCTCCTGCCCCAGGATGTCTCCAGCAGCCTTCACTGCCCTGCCCAGCTTTGTGCACGTCTCTTGAAGCAGCCAGTGCAGGGATGGGCCTGGCACCCATCAGGAAATGGAGTTTGTGGGGCAAGGGATGTGTGCAGGGCCATGAAGCACTGCCTGTGCAGGGATGGGCCTGGCACCCATCAGGAAATGGAGTTTGTGGGGCAGGGGATGTGTGCAGGGCCATGAAGCACTGCCTGCCCCAGCCCTGCCTCAGGGATTTCCTCTGCTGGGCTCACCACAGCCAGCAGGGGCTTGTGTGACACCCCAAAACCTGTTTGCACATTTGGGAACCCTCCCCTGGCAGCAGGAACCACTCAGGGATCCCATGGCAAACTGGCTGAGCTCTGTGCCTCGCTGCCTTCACGGGGCACTGCAGGCCAGTGCCATTCACACACACAGAGCCAAAACATCCCTGCACCCCTGGGATGGCACAGAGCCACAGGGATGCCAGAGCTGGCACAGAAATGCTCCGGTTGGTTCCCCGTACACTCCCAAGGAGGGTGAAGGTCAGAGGTTACTGGAGCCCCTGGAAAGGCCCTTGCTGTCCCCCAGCTGATCTTTAGGGTCAGAAGTGTCAGTCCCAGTTAGAGTTACCCTGGGTCAGCTGCCAGGAGCCCTGGAGATGTTTGGCTGGTTGTGAGGACAGAGCCCTGCAGCCCTGGGGATGTTTAGTTGGTTACTGTGTGAGGGGGATGAACGATGCCCTGCAGCCCCTGGAGATGTTTGGTTGGGCTAGACCTGGAATTCAGTGGCACTCCTGATATCCTCATGCTCTCCCAGAGTTCATTTCTGTTGGAACACACTGGCAATGTGTCCATCACACTCCACCTCTAAGAAAGACAGCAAAACTGTGAGCAAAGATGGAAATGTTTAGCTTTAAAAGGTTAAATGTGGTGCATGAAGCTGGAAAGCTCACCTTGAAGGAATGTGAATATAATCCCCCCACCCCCTGAGCTTTGTTATGGGCTTTCTTTTTTTTTTGTATTTAGGGTCTGGAGATGCCCAGCAGGGATCAGGGTTTAGTGCTCTGGGCACAGACAGAGCAAAAAGGCAACATTGCTTACTGTGTGAAATGCCAGCCAGAGGTGCTGAAAATCAGGTATAAATCCAGGGCACCCAGACAGGGAAAGAAGCTTGGCACAGCAGAATTAAGCTTCCCTAACATGTCCTAGACATAAAATCCCTTAGAGGTGGGGGTGCAGAATGAAGTTTTGTGCCTCTGAAACAACTATTCCTGCTTGCTTAGGGTGGATGTTTCACCATTAAAACATTGGTGGGTGCAGGTTTTTCCCAGTGAAACCAGTGACTGGAGGAGCCAGACCTTTTCCAGGATGGGCAAGGATTAGGTTGAGGTGCTTTGTACCACTCTCCCCCAGGTGACTTGCTAAGCCTGTGACAATGACAAATTATTTAGAGGGTTTGAGATGGGTTCAATTGGTCAGTAGGAGCAAGAAATTGGAAATAAATTCCTCAGCTCTTGGGTTCAGCAAGAGGCTCAATGTAAACACGAGTGAAAATTATTAAAAAAATAAAAATAAAACAAATAAAAATAAAAGCATTAATAATATAAACTATGATAACATTAAAAAAAAAAATTGTATTTATTGAGGCCCCAATGGCGCTGCCGTTCCGCGGCTGCCCACCGGAGGGCGCTGCTCTGCACCTGCGCGCTGTGTCCGCCAGACGGCGCCCGCGGGGCTTGGCGCGTCCCGGGGCACCTCCCGCTCCCAGCCGTGATCCCGATCCCGGTTCTGATCCCGGTTCTGATCCCAATCCCGAAGGTTCGGGACCCGCACCCCACCAAGCAGACAGCGGCAGACCCGGACCCGACCCCCCGGTCCCATTCCCCGCCGCACAGAACGGGAATTGCGGCTTTTCCAATTTCAAACCTTCAACTTCCAGCAGCTCTTCCCATGGAAAAGCTTCTAAAAGACAAATTTTATTCATTGAAGCCCCAATGGCGCTGCCGTTCGCCGCTGCCTATCGGCGGGCGCTGCTCTGCACCTCCGCGCTGTGTCCGCCAGACGGCGCCCGCGGGGCGTGGCGGGTCCGGAGGCTCCTTCCGATCCGGGTTCTGATCCCGATCGCGAAGCTTCGGGACCCGCACACACTCCCCTGCGGCTTCATTCCCCGCCGTGCAGAACGGGAATTGCGGCTTTTCCAATTTCAATCCTTCAACCTCCAGCAGCTCTTCCCATGGAAAAGCTTCCAAAAGACAAATTTTATTCATTGAAGCCCCAATGGCGCTGCCGTTCCGCCGCTGCCTATCGGAGGGCGCTGCTCTGCACTTCCGCGCTGTGTCCGCCAGACGGCGCCCGCGGGGCTTGGCGGGTCCCGGGGCTCCTCCCGGTCCCGGTTCTGATCCCGATCCCGGTTCTGATCCCGATCTCGAAGCTTCGGGACCCGCACCGCCCCCGGCCCCATTCCCCGCCGCGCAGAACGGGAATTGCGGCTTTTCCAATTTCAAACCTTCAACTTCCAGCTGCTCTTCCCATGGAAAAGCTTCTAAAAGACAAACCCGAGCGCTCCGCTGTGCTGGGCTCTTCCCTTACAGCTCCCTTACAGCTACACATCCCAAAATATTCCCGGGATCGCTAAACCAAATCGTTTCCAGCTACAAACCCGACAAGGAAAATGTGCCAGCACGGAAAGCTGTCGCTCACTTTCCCCTTACAAGTGATAACTTGAAAAGTTTCCAGCTGCATCTTGCAGAGATAAACGAGGAGAACACGTTTGGTCCTAACCCTTATATGTAATTGCAAATCTGTGTTCACCCCACAATCAAATGACAATTTTCCTTCCTTCCCAACCTGTAAACTGCACACATCTCCCCAACACTTGGATTCTCAGAGTCTGGCGCACTCCTCGCACACAGAAATGTGCACTTCGCTTTTTTTCAGTCTCTGTTCCCAGTTTCCAACCTTAAAACGTCCAGCAGGTGATCCCAATAATAATTTTTTTACATTAATTAAATATATATATATTTAGCTCATATATATTTATTATTTATATATAAATATATCTTTTATTATATATTTAATTCTACCTCTTATATATATATGTATGTATATATGTGTATGTGCATATATATGTATGTATATATATGTATGTATATGTGTATATATATATATTTGTGTATATATCTATTTGTATGTATATATTTAGGTGGTAGAACAAAAATCCAGCATTGGCATTCCCCTGCTGCCCATAAACTGCACCAAACAAACTCCTGTGCACTTTCCCTCTCAGCTTACTCATCAAGCCTTTGCAGTCAATCCAAACTGAAAACTGCTGAGCTGCAGCTGGCACAGATAAATCTCCAGGACAGGGAGCTCGCTTGGACTTTGCCCCTTGTGTTGGGGAAATTTTAATTTGCATCAAAAGCCAGGACAGTCACTCTGTCCCTGCAGGTCAGAGCTGCAGTTCTGCTCTGGTGCTCAGCTAAATGTGCTCAACGCCACCCAATTTCTGTCACCCAATTTCTGTCACCCAGTTTGTGCCAGGACAGAACAAACAGGAGGGTGATTCTTTCCCCTGGCACCTTGGGGTTCTGTGCCTTCCTCCTCAGCTCGATTCCACCTCCAAAATTCAACCAAAATCCGAGGATTGCTCCCACAAAACAGCCACCACCATCAACCTCATAATTCAACATTTAAGGTCCCTTTTAATCCAAACCATCCTGTGATGATTCTGTGAAGTATTTGTTGGGATTTTTTGCCCACAGATATCAAGGAAAATGTAGTTCTACAATATGATATGTTTGCTTTCTTTTTGTGTATAATTCAGATCTTTAGCACCCAAGTAAGAGAGAGAATAATTAGAAGTGGGATGAAATCAGAAGTGGGTGAAGAAATTGAGGTGGAGCCTGAAATGCAGCTGTAGGAAAGGTACAGGAGGGAGGCAGGAGTAAGAAAATGAGTAAAAATAAAAAATAATCATAGAAAGAATAAAAAATGTAGTAAAAAAGAAACAGAGAGGAGGGATGGAGAAATCCAGACAGTTTAGAAAATGAAATGCCCTCTTAATTTCTTTCAGGTTAGCCTCAAAGAATCCCAGCAGAAAATGAATTAAAATTTGCACCTTTTCAGATTTCACTGAGGAAAGAAGCTGCTGCATTATTTTGGGAACCTTTATAAATACCAAATTTACCCCAAAACATTTCTCTACCCACATAATTTGGGTTCCTACCTGCAGCTTCAGAGATGTGTGGATCTACCAGTCCTACGTGACCTGCCAGCTCCAAGCTGCTCTTGCAAGGACAAAAAAAAAAAAAAAAAACCAAAAAAAACCCCAAAACAACTGAGGACTGGAAACTTAAGCAAATGAAACCTGCCCCAGGTGTTCAGGGTGCACATTTTATCCAGGAGCAGCTGCAGGCAATCAGGAGAATGAGGTGTCCTCAGCAGGTGATTCATTTAACTCATCACCTCTCTAAAAACCAGCTTGCAATGGGTGTTTTTTAATTTAGGAGCTGAGTCTCAGACAACCTAGACAAAGCATATTATAAAGGAGATGTGCCAATATCTTTTGTTGCTACAAAGATCTGGAAATTTCATCTTTTTCTGCCTTAGAGAAAACAATAAGAAAAAGCACTGTAATAAGAAAAAGGCAGAATAAAAAAGCCCATAAATAAAATAGTAAATAAATAAAAAAAATTTAAAAAATAAAATCCCAGACCCTGAAAAAATAGATCCTAGTTCCTGATCAGTTAATTTTTTTTTATAGGCAGTATTATTCTCTTCCTAGCAAAGTATTTAAGTCAGAGAACACCAACAGCATAGGCAACATGGCTTAGTAGCTTTAATTTTTTTTTCTTGTTTGTTTTCATTGCACCAGGGTGAGCTGCCCCTTGCATGATGGTCATTTCAGTGGCCTTAAAAAAAACAAACAAAAACCACAAACAAACCACCAAGAAAACCCAAACCCACCCCAAAAACCAAGGCTGCAAATTGACAGTGGCCTGAACAAAAGGCAGGGACCGATTATTCTGCTACCAAGTATCAAATGACATTTTATGTTATTGTGCATATCTGCATTCCTAAATCTCAAATTTTGAAGAGAATTTCAAGCAAAAAATGAAAAAAAAAATCTCTATTTAGTCAGTGTATAAATACACAGATAAATAGATATATATCAGAACTAGAGAAAGGGGAAAAAAATTTGTTGTTCTTGCACTTGTGTATAGTATGACTACTAAGAAACACAGACTTCTGAAGAAATAGCTGTTAGAAATAGCTTCACATTCCCAGATGATCAAAGGAATGTGAAATGCTATCATCGAAGGCAAATCTGAATGGACAGCAGTACTGATTAATAACATCAATTTATCACTGTTTTTACATCAGCTAAGCTAAAAAAAAAAACAAAAAAACCCCCAGAAAACCAAACCATGAGAACCAAAAACCAACAAACCCCAACAAACAAACAAACAAACAAAAAACCACCCCAAAACAAACCAAAAAATAAAACCCCAGCGCCTTTTTCTCACAAGTTTCGAAGGGCGGGTGGCTCATTTTTGGCTCTTTATTGACACTTTTAAAATGAATTTAGAGCAGAAATGAGGGCGCCGCGCCCTTGCTGCCCTCTGGCGGCCGCGGGCCGCACCAGCACTCCTCAGCTAATTAGTATGTCATTAAAGGGTCATTAAAATGTCATTACAATGTAATTAAATTTTCGTTTAAATGTAATTAAAATACAATTAAAATGTAATTAATCACTGGCTGTAGGAACGAAGCCTGTGGTGCGACCCTGAACTTTGCCCTGCAGTGATGCTCTACATGTGCTCTGTCGTCACTGGTCAAAAACCAGCTGGATTTTAAACTGATTTAAATTTAAGCTTAATTTAAATGTGCTTTCTGTGCGTGTTAGTGCTGTGTTTGTGTATTAAAGTGCAATCGTGTTGCTGTGCTCAGGACAGGAGGGACAGGGAGCTGCCAGGGTGGATGCAGACAGGGATGCAGGGATGCTCAAGGGCATCTCCCTGCTGAGGGAGCTGGGGCTGCCCAGCTGCTTGTGCAGCCACTCGGGCAAACAATGCAAATTCCAACGCACAGGAACCTCTTGCTTTATTTATAGCCTTGCAAATCATGCAGGAGCTTTTATTTTTGATAAAGACCGGATGCATGATGCTTACCAAATATCCTGTATTCGGATTGTTTTGCTAAAAATATCTTCAGAGAAAGCAGGTCCAGCACTGGTGGTGATTATTCTGAGAAATCCCTGGCTGGTCTGTAGCAGAGGATCCTTTCTGAACCTGCAAACTTCTCCCAGCACTCTGTTTTTATTCACTGCACCCACAGTGCTGCTCAATCAGGTGTTACACATTAATAGTTAATGTTCCTTTTCCCCACCTTTCTGTCTCAAAAAGAGAACAGGCTTGACTTTGGTTTTCTTTGATGTAGAAGTATTTATAGTACAAAGTTAAGAACCCAGAGCATCTGCTCCAACACTTATCCTCTATATTTTCCCATTAAAAAAACTCCAAACAAGCAAAACTCCAAACAAGCAAAACTTTCAGTGCTGTCTTAATGTCCTGTTCTGTCACATCCAAAATATTACACATGTTGTTACACATGTAGGTAAATAGCTGTAAAGAGTAATAAATGGAAATAAAGTAATATAAAGTATAATATGATTTATATGTAGGTAGAGAACCATAGTGATCTAAAATGGCAGAAAGGCTTATTGAGAGATTATTATCTTTTACTAGAATAGAGACCTGGGAAAAAAAACCCACACAGGATTTTCTTCAGGTTTGAAATGTGTAAAAACCTTTGCAGGCCAGACTAAAGTTGGCAAATTTTACCAGCAAACGTTGAGAAATTCAATTTCAGGGCAGACAAAACCCTTTGCCAAATCTGAATTATTCAGCACCAGTTAGAGCCAAGAAGAGAAAGAGCTAGAATGTCAAAAGGATTTATCTTATTTCTTCTGAAATGGAAACAGTGACTGGAGTCATAAACAAAAGGCCTGACACGGACACACAGACAGACACACAGACAGACACACAGACAGACACACAGACAGACACACAGACACACAGACACACAGACAGACAGACAGACACACAGACACACAGACAGACACACAGACAGACACACAGACAGACAGACACACAGACAGACACATGCACACAGTTCTGGTTCCATTGACAAAGCAGCAGGCAGCACTCCATGAGCAGCGTGGAGTGTCCCCTCACTTTTGGGACAGCTGATTTTCCATGCACAGCATCCTGGCTGTCCTGGGGCAGTGCTGAGGTGCAGCCTGTCTGCTTGCACTTGAAATTATTGTATTTGTGTTGTATTTTAACCTCAGCAGGGAAGGGACTGAGTCAAGCTCAGGTTTTGTGTGACATATCCAAGAGTGGGAAGGGGGAGGGATGAGGTAAAACACCCAAACTGATTGCATTTCCATGCCCCAGCTTTTAAAAATATCACTTGGCTTTTAAAATTATATTAATCAAAAGTAAAATCCTTCTAAAACTTCAACTCTTAACTCCCTTATGTTCAAAATCCCTGTTTCAACATGATGTTCTAATATATGTGCACCCACCCACAGCCAGCAGCATTTCAGAATTAAACAGAGAATTAAACATTTCAGCAGCATTTCTTGCAGAATTAAATAGAGATTTTTGAAAATTGTCATTTCCAAGCCATGAGTTTGAGCATTTTCATATGATTGGAATCACCAGAGAGCCAAGGCAGACCAAGAAAAAACACAAGCAAAATACATGTTTAGATGACATCTAAATATATAATATATTAAATAAGACTGATATACTTAATAATAAGACTTAATAATATAGTATATAATATATCCTATATAATATACTTAATAATACAATATAATATATTATAATATATAATATATAATAATATATAATATACTTAATAAAATACTACTTAAGACTTAATAATATATTAAATGAGACTGATTTACTGTTTGCAATTTATAAAAAGGAAACAATCCCACCAACATCACTGTGAATCTTGGTTTCTGGTGTGTTTTCACCCTCAGGAGATAAATGCTGTAGAAAATGAACTCCTGAGCTCTTCTTGAGTCGATAACTGATGAGGTTCAGAAGGGTTAAATGCTCAGGAACACAGATTTTTCCTGGGAAAACAGCAGGACAAAGTGCCAGGGATATTCTCCATGCCCAGAGGGTGAATCTGGGAGCCCTTGCCCTGCCAGGCCAGTGCCAGAGCCCCAGGACAGGCTGAGGACCCTGCAGGGGTTTGTCAGAGCCACAGGAGCTGCAGCTGAGCCCTCCCCACATCCCCATCCCCAGCTGGGGCTGCTTCACCCTCCCAGGGTTTGGAGGGGTCAGCTCAGATCCATCCCTTTCACAATTACATTGCTGAGTTTGTGATGCTGCTTCTTTTCCTTCAGAGTAAACCCTCAAGAGACAACAGGATGGTATCAGTGAATAGAAGGGGAGTTTTATCCCAGAATTTTCTTTTTGGGCTGCTAACAGCTCATTTTCAGTGAGACAGCAGTGATGTCTTGTTCTCAACACCTCCAGCATGCAGCAGACAGGGAAATCAGCTTGCAGCACACAGAAACATTTCCTGACCCAGATTCAGGCGTTTTATGAACTTTGAGCCTCTTGCTGGCTGCAGAAATAAAATGCTGTGCTGAAAGTAAGAGACACTGAGAGCTGTCAGAAGCAAAGGTCTTTGCCCTCCCTTGTTGTGTGTGCTTAAGGAAATTTACTTGGGATTTCACAACAAAAATTAATGCAGTTTTCCTGTCCTGAGAGCTTCTCCACTTGATTTGTTCCATTGTTTCTGCTGGGCAGTGCAGCACTGAGTGCAAAATGTTACACAAGGGGAGTTTGCTGGGTGCTCCAGCAGAAGGACACCTGAGCAGAGCAGTGGCATCCCCCCAAGTGACACATCCCCCCAAGTCCTCCCCAGTGACACCAGTGACACCTCCTCCCAGGTGACACCTCCTCCCAGGTGACACCAGTGCCACGTCCTGTCCTCCCCACTGACCCATCCTCCTGCACCTCAGCCTGCCCACCCTGGCAGCTCCCAGGCAGCGCCTTCACACTGAAGTACCAAAGACCAAGAGGTGTTTGAAACAGGAATTTGGGGGGTTAATTAAAATAAAACAAGTCAGTGTTAAATAATCCCCATTTAAACCCAGATAACAACACCCCGCAGATAGCAAAAATAGAAATTACCCTGGACTGTTGTAATTTTTTTTGAAGCTCAGGAATACATTTAATTGTATTGCATTTGAACAATGTTTTCTAAGAACAGATGTCCAGTTTTTTGAAGAAGGGAATGTGGTCCATTTTTGGCCCCATTCACTGCCCATAACAAGAGGGTCTTTATACATGGCTGCAACATGAATTTATTAAAAATTGTATGGAAATGTGGGAGGAAATTGTATAGAAATGGCTTCAGAGATTATTTACTTATTTGTTTGTTAACAAATAAGTATTTATTTGTTATTATTGTCCTGTATTTATTCCTTCTAAACTGAAATGATTCCTTCCAAAATTCTGAAGGCAGCCTGGTGTGTCACTTCACAGTCAGTGTCACAGGGCCATCTGGCCTGCTGAATTTTTCCTGCCACTGCTAAAACAAAATGCACCCCTTTACCTCAGCCAACATGAATGATAAAGTTTGGTTTCCCACTTCCACATCTCAAGTCCTTTTCCTTTTTCCTGTTGAGATTCTCCTGCTGTCCATTCCTGGATGGCCCAAGCTCCTTCCTGTTCTGCGTGGGATGAGCCCCAAATTCCCTGTCTGGCTGGGGGGAGCTGCCTCTGTCTGCCCTGCCCTGCTTTCCAAAGGGAAAAAAAACCAACAAAAACCCACCTGAGCCAGGAGGGGCTCTGGGAGTCAGCAGGGTGAAAATTCCCTTTGCTTTCCCTATGGCAGGGTTTTAATTTTTAATAAATTCAGTTAAAAAAAAAACCCAAAGAACCAAAAATGCAGCAGGGGCTGAAAATGACCCAGCTGAAAGAGTATAATTGGATTTGGAGAGGGGAAAGCCTGTTTCAAAAGCAAATTCCTGGGATGCTTGTTTTTAAAGGGGTAGCAACCTCCAGGAAACAACGAGGCAGCTGCTGGAAAATGAAGAGTACAGCGAGGTCTGACCTCAGGACTTGCCCTGTTCTGCAAATCTCTCACATCCTTGGGAGCAAAACAATCCTCAGCTCAGCAGAGCCCAGGTGAGCAGCTCCAGCCACTGCTGGGAGACCCCACTGAGGTAAAAAGGGCAGAACAGGACAGGGAATCAGCTTCCAGCCACCTAAGGCAGGGAACATTTCTGGGACAAGTTTTTTATGTGATTTTGTAGGTGCTTGTGAGCTAAGCAAGCTCCAGTGGTGCTGGAAGCAGGTTGTTTGCAGTTGTGATGCACAGCTGAAGGAGCAGGGCTCAATTTATGCAACAATTCTGTGGAATCACCAGCTGAACACACTATGGGACAAATCCTAAAAAAATTATTATAAATCTACACAAAAAAGACAGGCAAAAAAAGTATTACCATTAATGCTTCATCTTC
The DNA here is from genome assembly GCA_024362935.1 of Setophaga petechia. Taxonomy (NCBI): domain Eukaryota; kingdom Metazoa; phylum Chordata; class Aves; order Passeriformes; family Parulidae; genus Setophaga; species Setophaga petechia. The sequence continues at coordinate 4,309,955 of JANCRA010000013.1, read as the reverse complement.
AGAGCAAGAAGCTGCAACAGAGCCTGCCTTGAATTGAAATTAAAAAGCTTCCAGGAGACTGCACAGTTTTGTTCAGGGAGAAATAGGGTGAGCCAAAATTAGAGGCAAATTAAGAGATGGCAAAGTGCTGAATGTCTCTATTACCCAAGCAATTTCTCCAGAGGGCCAAATTAATTCTAACCTCTGGGGGGTTTTGGTCTGCTCTACAGTATCCATGTTTTGTACAGGAAAGCCACAGTTAAAATCTGCCTCACTGAGGGTTCAGTAAATGCTTCTGCAGAGCAGCCAGTGTTTTTTGAATTTGCTTTTTTTTATCAGTTGATTTGCTTTCAGATCACACATGGTAACTGCAGGAGGGTTTTTTACTGTAAAAATTATATGTGAAAAGCACACAGAGGAAAAATTTCATTGCTATTTGACCGGATAAATGTGGGGGAAAACTGATTTTCCTCATGACATTTGCTCTCCAGAGGCCATCACTTTCAAGTCAGCTGCATCTGCCACAAACTTTGCTAATTCATTAAGGATTTCATAAATTCATCATGCAAATTAAAGAATTCCTGCACAACAGTTTCCAGCCTGGACACAAAGATAGCCTGTGCTAAATACAATTTCCTGGTGCCAGGGGACAGCAACGAAAGAAAAAAACAATAGATGGATATATTGCAATATACAGACATAATAAAAAAGAAAAGGCTGATAAAATCTTTTGATTCCAGCAGTTCCAGTATATGGTTTATGTTCACTTTTTACTACACCCTCTTCCTGTTTGCTTGAGAGCTTATCTTTGACGAAAAACATCATTGTTTAAGGTCTGACTAATACCCACAGAAACAAGGACAGGCTGAGAAGGACACGAGAACCTCAGATTTCTGTACAGCAATTGCATAAGTTAGACTTTTTTTTTTTTGCCTAGAATAGGACCACTTTTGACATATATTGGTAAATTTGATCACCAATTATATAAAAAAACCCAGTTCCTATTGGGTTACTTGCAATGGCTAATGATAAGTGTATTCCTGACTCTCTTTGGTGTGGATTTAGGCTCATTTATAAAACAGGCTTTTGCTCTTCTTTAAGACCCGAGGGACATTTAAAATCAGACATCCATTGTACTATGGATTTCAATATTTACTTTCCCTATATAACCTCTTTAAAATTTTCTCTTTCTTCGCACTTCTGTGCAGGAAAAACGATTTGCTAATATCAAGCATTAAGGGAAATTTGCACAGGAAGGGGCAAATCAAATCTCTGATTTGTTCAAACAAGACACTCCCTTCCTCAATTTCCTACCTCCTTTCATTGAAGACTATTACATTCAAATTACATCCTACAAATTGAATGAAACCGAATTCCTCTCTCACCAGTTCCAGCTTCATGAGTAACCCCATAGAGACACACACACCCAATCATCTCAAAATTTATACAAGGATTAGCTTCAGCTGTATTTGTCTTCAATGTATTTACTTGTGTTCAAATGCAAATGGATCCCAAAGCACTTAAATAATCAGAGGTTTGAGTTGCCACAAGTGCTTCTTTTTCCTTTTCTTTTCTAGGGAATTCTTCCTCTCCTCCCTGGTACAGTGATTGTGTCTGAGGGTCAAACACTGCCCTGCAGAATCACACTGAAATGGGACTTTTCTCTCTTTGCAGCCTCCCCTGACAGGTTTGTCACAGGACACGTTGGGAGAGCACCCAGGTACTTCACGCCCAGGAATGAAAAAAGGAGTTTAAGAGAGTCTGGTTAATTGGACAATTCATCACCAAAATCTGTCTTTAGAGCATAGTTAGTATTTGCCTCACAGTTGATCATTGGTTATTTTGTGGGAATGAATTAATTTACTCCAAAATACTATTGCTCAATTTACTCCAAAACACTATTGCTTTATAATTTTACAGTTTAGCTTCTGCGCTCTAACATCTCTATTTTTTACAGTTTAGCTTCTGCGCTCTAACATCTCTATTTTTAATTTATTTCTTTTTAATCACTCCGCATTTTCCCAGCCTCTGCCTTTGAACGGGGAGGAGAGCAGGACTCTGGGTCCCCTATAACTCATTTGCCAAGCTGTGCTGGCAAATCCCTTTAAAGAATAACCCGGCTGGCCGAGGCTCTTCTGGAGCAAAGCAAGGATTTGGCATTGCCAGCCTCGTGGAGCATCCAGTCCCTGGAGTTCAAGGGGCCGGAGGTCACTGCTGAGCCTTCCCCTCTCTGACAGCGGCACGCAGAACCAATTTCCTCTGGGCTTTATTTAGCAGGCATGTGGCCAGCAGGGGAAGCAGCCCTTCCCCCAGATGTGCAGCATAAAGAGAGTTATTGACCAGGGAGCTCCAGAGCCAGGCCGTGCTCAGAACAGAGCCGGCTTCTGTGGGGCACAGCCGCTCTCCTGTTCCCCGAACCACGCCTTGCAGCAGCCACAGGGAAGCTCAGCTGTGCCTGGAGCCTTTTTCGGGCATTGTTCTCCTTTGGAGGACGCTGATTTACACCCGTTTGTCACCAGGACTCCTGGAGCACGGGAGGAGTCACAGGGAAAATGTGGCACTGTCCAAGGTGAGCAGCTGAAGGGACCTTGGGCAGACACCAGGTCATCTCTGCTCACCATTCCAAGCATTTTTCTTCCCATAAAACCTCCTAAGACAGTGCTCTTCTTGCTTTCATTGTTAAAAAACCCCAATAAAATATCTATTAAATAATTCCAAGTTCCTTTCCCAAAACAACTGGCTTTCTCTTCTCCCACTCTGTTAGGGAAAGTACCTCTGCACTTGTTTTGCATAGAAAAAATACCTCAGATATAAACCATGAGATTCTGCTGGGTCTAAGAGGACCACAGGTATTAATCCATGGTAAATTGTGGGATTGGGCAAATTCCCTCCATCAAGATTGTTTCAATATTCTTAATTCTGTCCTTCCCTCTAAAGCCACCTGTGTCCTTTACAAACTCAAAGAGCAAAAAATCTCTCTTCTAGAGCCTTGAAACTGTAAGAAATAAAACCAAATATTTACTGATTTACTGAACTGACAGGCTGAAAATTGTAAAATCATCCTTCCAGCACTTGCAATTAGAAGAATAAAAGAAATCTTTCTGGAGCAAGCATCAGTTAAAGCAGGACATTTCATGTCTGGGACTGTAACTGAGCCATCTTAAACCTGGGTACTTTCAGAGCCTGGGTTTTAAAACAAGTCCTTGCAGATGGCTTTGAGAAATTTATATATTTTATCCTCATTTTACTAAATTCTAGAGGTTTTTTAAAACTGTAGGGCATTTCAAAGCATCCAGGCTTTGGTCTGAGTCAGAAAATTAGAGCTACAGAAATCTCAGTCTCCTCCCCCAGTCCCACCAGCTCCATCCTTTTTCTGGGACATCATGACACAATTATCTTGAGAATGGGTTTTTTTTTTTCTTTTTTTTTTCTATTTTTTCATACATGTTAAGAAACCACACCAATAACTGTAAAATGAAACTGCAAGTATTCACTGACCCAGACAGAGGCTCGACACAAGAAATTTCAGAGCACTGAAAAATAATTTACCCCAGCAGGAGGAGGATTTTACAAGGGAAATTATTGGCCAACTGCAACTCTTGGCAGCACTGCCAGCTCCACTTATAAGGAATTATGTGCCTATGCAAATCAGCCAGCTCCTGAAAATCCACAACCCCCAAAAGCTGCAGCTCAGCCATGCAGCCAAAAGGAAAGGTTATTCCTTCAATGTTGGCCGTATTTTGAGTCATTTCCAAAAGGATCCTTTTATTTCTTTGAGTGAATTAGATTGAGGGAAGGGGGATCTTTACACCCTGATTCTGCTCTCAGGCTTTCTGCAGTGCCATGTTTTTCTCTCCCTTGCTTCTGAGGCCACACCTTTAAGGTCACCAGGGTGAGGACAAGGGTCCAGTGCCATGGGGATGGGGAGTTTTGGCACTTTGGGATTTGCATGGCTGAACTTGGCTGGTCCCACCAAGCCTGAGTAGTGTGGCCCCAGGATGAGTGAGGGGAGGCAGAAATTCTGATATTCTGAAATTCTGCACCTCCCTGTCCTTCCAACACACCCATCCTTCTCCACTGAGGGCACTGGGAAGTGGAATTTAGCAAGAGAATCATGAAATACCTCTCCAGCTTTCCTCCCTTCCTGAAGTGCAGGGCTGGCCTCGCTCTCCATGCAGGAACAGCTGAGGGATGCTTGGTTTAGCTTTTCCTCTGTCCCAAGGCTTTAATCTCGGTGAGTTTGGATCTGGATGCTGCTCCACGTGGATCCTCTGCAGCAGAGAAGCACAAAGCAATCCCTGCTTCCCTTCCAGCCCCAGCCAGTCTGTGAGACGAAGTCATATCAAGATACAAATTAAAAAAATGAAAGCTAAATTCTTCTTTTGCAACAACAGCAACAACAGCATCTCAATAATTTTAAAATTAAACTCATCCTTAATCTCATCCTTAATTTTTCTTTTGCAACAACAGCAACAACAGCATCTCAATAATTTTAAAATTAAACTCATCCGTAATCTCATCCTTAATTCTTCTTCTGCAACAACAGCAACAACAGCGTCTCAATAATTCTAAAATTAAACTCATCCTTAATCTCACCAGGGAGTTTGAATTTTTGCTTCAAAACAGTTGTCACATTATCTCACCTTAAAGAAATCGATTTTCTCTCTCTCTCACCTTATTATTTAGCACTCTTTGCCCAAGAAAAGTGCAAATTTCATGATGGGAGGAAGAAAAAAATAGCAAGCAGAAAGAGAATGGAGGAGAAAAGAAGATCATATGGCTCAAATACCAAGGCAGATTAATGCTCTGCTCCTGTGCTCCAATAACACAAGGACATTTTGTTAATGTAGAGCTCAGCATGTCTGAAAGGGCTTCTCAGCCATGGACAAACGTGAAAAAATCATCTTCACCAATTTAAAACTAAAATTCACAATAAAAGCAACATGTTTCCTTATTTGTGCCACTACCGAGATTAATTATGCATTAATATAAACTGCAGGAGATAAATTATCTTTACCAGCCGTTACAATACCCAGGATTTCTTTTAGCACCTGCTAACAGCTTTTAAGAATACCTGATGTTTGCAGCATTGCACAATATTTACATTTCAAACAAAACAGGAAAGCTTCCTGCTCTCAAAGGCGTAGTTTCCGATAAACCCACTTCAAATAATGCTCTTACCTCCTCATCTCAAACTCAACAGCATCATTTCGCCACTTAACACGCACGTAAAAGAACAACAAAGGCAGTAAAGGTAAGCACCCAAAGGCAGGAAATTCAGTAATCACAGAGTGATCACAAAAACATCTCAACCCCGTCATTTACAGCAAACACCCACCTGCAGTGAGCTCCTTTATCGCAGCGCTGCAGCTCAAAGAGCTTCACAGGGACAGAAAGTCCAATTCCAAACCCACGAGCTGCTCCTGATCTGCCAGCCAGGCTTTGCTTCCAAGGCAGGTTCGTTCTGTCTGTCTGCTTCACCACCTGGGGCACATTAAATAATCAGCAGGGTCTGGGCAGGGAGGGTCAGCAACCTCCTGTCCTGGGATACTCTGTGTTTTCCTTGGTTTTCCCTGTTGCTCTGCCATCCTTGCCCTGCATTTTCCTGCTTTTCCCTGCTGTGCCATCCTTGCCCTGCGTTTTCCCGCATTTTCCTGTTGCTTTGCCATCCTTGCCCTGCATTTTCCTGCTTTGTCCCTGCTGTGCCATCCCTGCCCTGCATTTTCCTGCTTTGCCACCTGTGCCATCCTTTCTCTGCTTTTCCTCCCTGCTTTTCCCACCAAGCTGTGCCAGCCTTGCTCTCCATACAACTGGAGCAGACTGGGAAATATGGATTATTTCAAACCCCACTCCATAAGTGCTTCCAGTCATAATTTTGACTTCAGCTTCCCTGGACTGAAATCTCCTTGCTGCGACTTAGCAGAGGGGAACGGGCTGATTTTTTTCCACTTATAAAGTGAATTTCATTGACCTCAGGAAGCTTTGCTGTTATCAGTGTGGCCACAGGCCTGGACTTCTTAATCAAGACACTGATGACTGCATTTATTGTTACTGTGTAATACCACCGCATGCATTTCACTCCCCAGCCTCTCCTCATCTGCCAGTGAGCAAAGTGTTGTGGAAAATCACTTCATCAGGAAGGAATCAAAGGCCATTGCGAAATTTTCCTTGGAGTAATCCGGGAATCTGGCAGTTTTCTGCAGAAGCTGTGCATCTGTGATGTGCAGACATCTCATTGCTAGGGAACAAAGCTCGCCCATGGTTACAGCTTGATGTTGAATTTCAGCTCAAACAACACTGCTGTAACTGCTGCTCCTGCATGACACAGACTTCGCATTTGTTTGACATTTAATTGTTTAAACCCAGCGTTTATTGTTTCCCCAAACAATGCTGCCATTCTCAGATTTTAAAGTGCTGCTAAATGCGCTTTTTCTTAGGCTTCCTCATCTTTTCCATCCCCGACCCTGCTGAGGAGCAAGTCGGGTGGCTTTTATTATCTCCAGCCAGCTCCAGTGGCAAGTGAGGTGAAATTTTGATTCTCCAGGGTGCTGGATGCTTATTTGTGAGAATCACTGTCCATTAAGGCAGAGGCATCAGCAAACCTCGTGTTCTACTCGCTTCCTGAAACGTTCCGAAATGTCTGTCTGCCCAAATATTTAAAGGCAGTGGATATATTATATAGTTAGAGAAGGTGTGTAACACCCACCCTCCTTTGTAGGTTGACATGAGGGGGAAAAGCAGGATTTTTCCTTCCCAAAAAATGGATTTTTCATTCCCAAGAGGATTTCTGATTTTTTGAATCACACAAAAAAGAAGGCTATTTAATTTTCTGTATGCAAATGCATTTACCAACACGGCTTAAACCAGTGAAGCTGTTCCTGTCCATGCGAAAATGCAAGTTTAATTCAGTTCAGCAAATTAAACTTCCTTGTAGGTACAGCTTAGAATGCTCTCAGAATAGAAAAAAGGATTTGGGCCAGTGTAAACGCATCTTCATGAGGATTTTTTGCTGTTACAGCTATAACAAATGGAGTTGTGCTTTGCTTTTTTATGTTCTCGGTGACATGGCTATGCCAGCAATGCTTTTAAGAGCAAGCCTGACTCGGGCAGGTCTTGTGTGAGTCTGTCAAACAGCCCCCAGCAAAAAAAGCAAACGAGCTCTCACAGTGAAACAAGAAGAGAACCGGCTACAAAACACATCAGGCTCCACTGAAGGAAAACATGAAGGAGATTTAGGCCACTGGAGCTTCAGGATATTCAGGCAAAAACCCATGGCCATGTGAATTGGGTGAAAAAGCAGCTGAGCACCTCCCCCCAAAGCTAAGGGCTCTCCTCTGGAGCCCCAAAACCAAAAAGTGCTGTGAAAAACGCCAATCACTTGCTTTTAAAATTTTAAAAAGTTTAATAGTAATAAAATGGTTATAAAAATAGAAATACAGTTAGAGTAATAATCATTTGGACAATTTAAATTAGGACTATATGAGACAATAAAAGCAAAGAGTTATGGACGTCCGGGTACCTTTTCTGGGCATCACGAGCCCGAAAAAGGACACCCGTTAACAAAGGATTAACTCTTAAAAACAACAGCCTGTTGCATATTCATACACCTCATACATGATGAATAAATTCCATTCAAACACAGGATTCTGTCTGGTCAGTGTCAGCTTCTTCCTTCTAATCCTAACAGCGCCTTCAAGGCGGGAAGAAGTTCGTTTTTTCTGATAAGAGGGCAATAAATTCCCTTTCTCTGAAAGATTCAGGTGTCCTGTGGCTGCTATCTCACTGCAAGACCTTTCTGTTAAACAAAGCATCCTACATAGCACAGTTTCTACTTTAACAATTTTTATAACCTAAAACTATATTTAACACAGTACCTAAGAGAATTAGTACAGCATCACTTCCTAACACAACACATATAATATTCATTTTAATATTTGCGAAAAGCCAATCATAAAATACATGCATTTTTCACAAGTGCCAAACACTTTATCTTTCAGTAGCTCAGGTCTTGAGTAACAAATTATTTCCATCCTTTGAAGCACTTTCCTGGCATTCAGCTGAAATTGAATGTGAACTGTAGGATCCGGTTTTCCTGGTGCTGAAAAAAATCCACCATCTTTCTGATTTCCACCACACAGCCCCACAACAGGGCAGGACTTTGGGGGAGCAGTGTTGGTGCTGTCTGGAGAACGCCAGGTCAAACCTCACCCCTCATCTTGGTTCTCCTAAGGACCCTCCTTCATCACTGACATTAAAACAGAGAGATGCAAACACCTGGACCAAAAGTATGGTTACTATATGAATTTGCATTTCCTGCTCTCTGACACTGTTCCTCTTCAGGTCAGGCCACTAAACCAGAACTCTGCAAAGTCTAGACTCAATTGTGTCCCCCCAATTTAGCAAGGTCCTTTACAAAGCTGTTTGAGCTGCATGACTGGGAGCTGCTCTCTGTTTTGCAAATTGTGCCCTGATCACCCATAAAAGCAGCTTTTCTGCTCCACAGACACCAGAACAACCCTGTCCAGAGGGAAGCTCTTTCCTACATTCTCAGGAGGATGTAGTGAGCTAATCTGGGCTTTTTTTTTTTTTTTTTGTTTTTTGAACAAATAATCAGTGATTGAACACAGTTGTTGCAGTAGCTCTGAGCCCTGGGCAGGCTCACTGCAGGGCTGGGGTGGGTTTTGATCCTTCTGAGGCTCGGGGACAGCCCTGCATCCCCAGGGAAATTCCTGGAGAGGGAAGGGGAGCCTGGCCGGAGAGGCTCCTCAAAGTGATGTCAGCAGTTTGCTTTACACCACCTGACATTTCCAATATCTCCAGCTCCTCCTTCAAGTCCTGACACATCCCTCTCGGTACTCGAAAGTTTTTGTCCCTATGCCAGTGGCAGGATTAGCTCTGAACTGCCTGGCTTTTGCTAGTTTAGATCAGATTCTAAATGATTTTATGCAGGATTTTGACATTTATATTTTTTAATGGCTGTGACCCTCTTGTCTGCCAGGCAGCTGTTGCTCTGGGGGCTCTCCTTTCTGACTGAGCTATTATCCCTTTAAAAGTGTAAATAAATAAAAATATAAATTAAAAGAGCAAAGAGGAAACGTGCAGAAGGCTTCTTTTAATTTTTTTTTTTTTTTAATTCATCAAAGGCTATACTTCCATGTTGTGCTTTGCATTTGTTCCAGCAGGAGGATAATGAGAAATGGAAAATACCTGTGTTCATTATTTTTGCATATCCCCTAATGTGTGTGCTGGTTCACTGGGAGAGAAAAAGGAGAAAAACTTTACACTGCATTTTATTAGCTTCTAAATCTGCCCAGGCCTGATTCTGAAATCTTATCTCCACTATCTGTTTCAAAAGTTTCCAAAGTTCAAAATTCCACAAAAGTCCTCTTCTCTCCCTCTCTCTTCCATTTTCCTCACAGTTTCATCTCTATGAAAATATTCTCACCAAAGCCTGACTTCTGGGGTTAATTCAACATGTAATTAAGACTCAAATTAAACACAAGAAGGCAAATTTTCCTTTGGTCTCAGGTTTAACCAGGGCTGTACTGTGCCAGGATAGGTATAGGTACTCAATTAGAAAAACAAATTAGAAAATAGTCTAATATTTTAGAATCTTTAAGGTAAATTGTGCTGCTTTACCGAGAAATTTTTAAACAAAATGTTTGAATGTCAGTTGTTTTCTCATCCCTAATTTCACCCCCAGTTTAGTACATGAGAAGTGGCACAAAGTGGCTGCAGACATTTAAATTGTTTGGGACAGGCATCTTGTCTTAGTTATACTGAAAAAAATATATTTGGTGCACAATTAAAATGGCCACTGCTCTCAGCTTGCCTGATTATAATCTCTACCATATGACTCCCCTCTTGGAATATGCAGCTCCTTTTTGTGTGTTTATAGGAAAATATCCTATAGCTGAGAGCAGCTAATACTGGAGAAAACACTAATTTCCAACTGGAATACCTGTGAAGGATCATAAAATAGGAGAAATTCAGGTTTGCAGCACTACAACATACTAAAGAGGACAGGTTTAACAACTTAGGTTCTGGATATTTAGATTTAGGTGTTGTCCAGGGGTCTGGAATCTCATGAGCTGCTGGTTTTGGGCCGCAGCAGGACCAAGGATAATCCTTTACCCCACTGATGCTGCCAAGCACAGCTCCCGGGCAGAGGGGCTGCAGGAAACTGCACTTCTCTTGCCCAACATGAAATCCCTTTTGCACAAGCCCCTCTTGCTTGCTGCGGGCTGTAAAAGCCATCTGCGAGTGCAAACAAGGCTGCTTTCATCTCCACAACAATCCCTCTCTGCCCCGGGCTGTGGGGCCCTGATGTTTGTTAAAACAACCCGTGTTTGTTAGAACACCCTGCTCCAAGCACCACTGGTGAAGCTGATAACCCTGTTGTGACTTCCCCCCTGCCCCTGGTCTGTGTTCTGAGGGGGAATATCAGACAGGAGTGAATGTTGGGAGCTGTTTTGCTCCAAAGCATGGGATAGATCACCATGGAAGGGACATCCAGAGGGTGCAACCTCCCCACAAGGACATAGCCATACATCAGTAAAGCTTCTATTAATATTCACACAATATTCAGCCATTAATTGTGAGAGACAATCTTCTCATTATTCATCTACAGCACTTCTGTCCCTCTTTTGTGTTCTGAGGGGAATATGGAGCAGGAGTGAGTGTTTGGAGCCGTTTTGCCAGGAAAGCATGGGATAGATCACCATGGAGGGGACATCCAGCCCTGCAAACTCCTGGGCTGCTCTCCTTCTGCCTCCACATGTTGTAACACAGAGCTGTGCTTGTGCAGAACGGGGCAAAATGCAAATATTTCAGCTAAGTGCTCTCTTACCCTGCTGTTGTAGCCTGGACATGTCCGTGGGATCCCTTTGCTGCATGTGGGTGACCTTTGCTAGGGATAAAACTTCACCTAATTACACCTCCTTTGCCTGCAGGGCTCAGCAGGCAATGGCCACAGCCCACAGGAGACTCTCTGCTCCAAAGGGTGCTCGGCAGGCACGTCTGCCCCTGCAGGGGTTGAGGAGCCTTCCCAGCTGGATGAGCTGTGGGAGCAATTTCACAGGGAGCTGATGTGCACAGCCCAGCCAGAACTCTGGCACTGCCTGCTGAGCGGCCCAGGTTACCCCTCTGGTGATGCCTTCCTGAATTTCTCTCTATTTCCTCCTGTATTTCCTTCTCCATTCCCTACCTTAGATAGCGGGTGAAGACATTTTGTTCAAAATATCCCTATTTGTCCAAAAATCAACAAATAACACCACTTTGCATCTGCTGACCCACCTGTGATGTCAAAATGATAAAAGCAGAAGTCTCACTTTTCCCTGAAACATCTCCACAGTTTGGAGAGTTTGATTTTTCAATAAATTTTAAGGGGTTTTCTCATTTATTGTTAGGACAATTTGAAGCAGCAAATCACATTCTTATTTTAACAGTGCCAGAGGAAATGAGCTACTCACATTTTCTAGTTACACTACTTACAGTGCTAACCCAGCACAGAAGCCACAATTTCACATCTCATCAGTCTGGCAGGCTCCAGGATAACTTCTCCTCTTCAAACTCCCAGTTATTTTCTAACCTAGATGGTGAATAAAATATATATGCACATATATACTGATATATACAAATAAATAGTTATTTTTTGCATTTATAAAACCAGAAAGGGATTGGCTGCCTCCTGAATAATGTTAGGAATAAAATATTCCCCGGCATTTTTGCACTTCAAAGCAATGCCCAATGAAGTGTGATGTGATGAGATTTCTCTGAGATTCAGAGGGGCCAGGACTTCATCCACAGAATAAAAGAGGAACTATTTCTGCAGAGACAGAGTCCAAACTTTGGCAAAGGAAGTTTTAATGGATTTTTACATGACACAAAGCCAAAAGTATCCAGAAATGACTGACGTCTCAAATTCCACGGCAAAAATCCGATGGAGCCCAACAGAAGATTTTCTCTTGACTGCAGTGGTGATTAGATCAGGTATGAGGGAGCAAAAATCAGCTTTTGATGTTTACTATCCATTTTACCATCATAAAACATGTTAGAACAGCTCTTTCACACTGTGCTTCTTGGCAAAGTAGCATCAGGAGAAAATTAAGAGAGGGAAATTCTCCAGGAGCTGGTGAGGGAAACCTCTGACTGCTCATGAATGGTTCTGGCTTCTGGCTGCTCCTTTCCCACCAGAGTGAGGCAAAACTGCTGCTTTTGTACATATTTTGTTGGTTCTGAACACGACTGACAGCACTGCTCCCTCCCCAAGCTGTTATTACAGCCAGTGGCATCAGTATGGTTGCACTCCATTTTCTGGAATAGATGAGTTAGTGGTTAAGTAATAAAATACAAAATTACCTCTTTTAAGGTGGTGTGTGACATTATGGGGAAGAGTTTTCCAAACCTCTTCACTAACACAGGTAATTAGTTGCCTCTTGCTTAGTATTTTCCTCAGATTCCAAACTCTTTCTGCTCCATGGACTGGTTTTAGTCCAGTGAAATAAAGACACTCCATTTCCAAAATTTATAGGGTTCATTTATTACCTCTAGTAACATATTATACTGTATAAATACTCTATCCTTGTTATATGTCCTTTTAAAAAAGCGATAACTTAGGAGATCACATTAGACAAGAAGTATAAAAATAAATACGCTCATTATATGCATTTATTACAAATTATAACCCTTCCCAGAAGGGAGAGAAATATAAAATACTTATGAAGTATATAAAATCTATAGTAATATATTTTACTATATACATATGGAAAGCCATATTCTCTCATGGTCTATGGACTGGCACAATCTTCAATGATGTGAATGCTGGCATTTCGCTGTGGATGGACCTGCTATCCCTCAGCTTTGCCTTCCCACCTGATCAGTGACTGACTGAGCTCTACAAACCCAGCAGAGGCCACAGAGGACATTCCCATTCATAATGGGATTCTTTTATTTTTTTTTTTTTTTTCCTTTTAAACTCAAATAATATCCATTGGCTGGGGTAAGGCCAAAGATTGGAGTGTGAAGACACAACTGGAATGCTCACACACTCCATGGATCTGTTTGGCAGGAAGGCAGGACCAAGCTGGAATCAGAAAAGCCAGTGGCAGGTATGCAGAAGGCACAAAGAGCAACTACTCAGACTCAGATTTCCACTTTTCCAAGCCTCTGGATTACACATGTCACCACAATGGCACTGGAGTGGCTGAGAGAAATGGACAGGCACATTGGGATGACATAAAGGTACTTTAAAAAAAATATGAAATTCTAGTGATTTGTGGAGTTGATATTTGTTCTTGTTATTTCTTACTCTTGACAGGTAGAGAATATGGCTTTATTTTTATATAAAACTATTCTCTGAAACAATAGCAGCCATGAATGACATAGTTAAAGCTCCTTTTCCAATCTTGTTTTTTGCCCTTTGTGAGGTAGGTAAGCCCTGACCAATTATTTTAAACTATCTTTTTCCCTCCCCTTCCTACATGTGGGGATTTGATCAGTACCACAAGATAAATCCAAAAGAAGGGAGAAATAACCAAACCCCAAAATGTTTGCTGAAATGTGTCTCTCTGCTCACATTTGGCTTAATTTATAATAGCCTTTAAAAAAGGCAATTCTGATGCCTTTGGGCCTTATCTGCTAAAGAGAAATTAATGACATGGGTCTGCTATCCCATCCGATTTTCAGTTGGCAGGGGATTTTTGGGATGCAAAGCCAATTCAAGCTGTTTGCACTGTCCCACCTCAATGGACCTTCACCGTGAATTTTTTTTTACGCAAAAACACAGGTGCTGCCTCTAGCCCTCTTTTGTGTTTTTCAGTGCACTGGTCTGAAGGAAAAAAATAAAATAAAATAATAATAATAATAATAAAAAAAAAAGTTTTAGCTTTTCCCAAGCCGTTCTATCTAGCTGCAGTCCGTGGCGTTGCAGAAGTCTATCAGGTGCTTGGGCTTCTTGGAGGGCTCACAGCTTTCTTGGGGCAGCACGCTGCCGTCGGAAGAGACACATTTCAACAACCTCTTCTTGAAGCCTTTCCCACACGTCTTGGAGCAGGGGGACCAGTCCCCGAGCTGCCACTGCGGGCAGGGCACGTCGGCGCAGGGCCGCAGGTTGCTGGGCTTCAGCTCGCGGGCGCAGTCGGCGGCCGGCCGGCCCCGCGGGTCCCGGCACTCCACGGCGCGCCGCTGCCAGCCCGAGCCGCACGACTTGGAGCACTCGCCCCACTCCTCGATCACCCACTCCGAGGAGATGATCTCCCTGATGGCGTTGAAGGATTCCTTCTTCTTGCCCGCCACCGCCGCCGCCTTGTCCGCGCCGGGCTGCGCCGGCTTCTTGACGAAGTAGGTGAACTTGATCTTGGGCTGTGGCAGGTCCCCCACTGTCAGCACCTGGATGGTCAGCGGCTCCTTGAGCGGGCTGAAGCTGCGGATGCGCTCCAGGGCGGCCGAGGAGCCGCTGTAGCGCAGCACGCTGCCCTTGTAGGTGATGTCCTGCTCCAGCGTGGACAGCGTGTAGTCGCCGTTGAGCACGTAGGTGCCGTCGGCGGCTTTGATGGCCAGGAAGCTGCCGTCGTGCCGCGCGCCCCGGTGGTTCCGCTGCTTCACCTCGATGTTGGTGGCCCCCGCCGGGATGGTGACCACGTCGTGGTAGCCAGGTCTGCCCCGGGAGAAGAGAGAAACACTGAGTCCTCTTTGCAGGGAAGGGGAAAAAGCCTCCCAGCCCAAGACTAAACCTTGTCTGAAATCAAGGCATTTAGCTCGATAATGGACGAATCCCACCCACAAGGACAAGGTGAGCAGCAGCCCTACTCTTAATGGATGAATACCATCTACAAGGATAAGGTGAGCTTCCCCCCACAAGAACAAGGTGAGCAGCAGCCCCACACTCACTTGGCTCTAACGAGGGTGCCAGACACCTTCTTGCAGGTGGAGCCGTTGCCCCCGCAGATGCCGCACTTGTCGAACTTCTTGTTGGAGCCGATGGTGCGGTCGCAGCCGGCCTTCACGCACTGCCCCTGCACGCACACGGATGTGGAGTCGGGGCTGCACGGGGTGCCATCCACCACCTTGGGGACACAAGGAGCCTGGTTACAACATGCACAGTGCTCTGAAACCGCGTGACACAAAATATGGATGGGTGGAAAGCCCACAGCACCTGTCGTTTTCAGGGCTTTGGAAACTAAAAAGCAGAGCAGCCCACAGATAGTCTTCTCACTTGCCAAAATGATGCCATGGTAAGAGGAGAAAACAATCTCACTTTTCATTAATGCTTCCCCCTAAAAACCTGCTGTTAATTGATCTCATACAAAAGAAGCCCCATTGCTTTCTAGTGTCCTTAGAAGGCAGCCTTGTCCTCAAAGCACACTGCCAGTGTTGCTTTTAATGCTGTTCAGCACATCTTTTATTTCTAGGAGTGCTGTTCCACAAAAACCCTCTGTGTCATCGCCCTGGTAGTTCCTGGCTCTCACCATCTGATGACAGCGAATTCAAGTAGCTATGCAAGATGAACATTTTTCCTCGTGTTTATTTTAAGCTGTCAGCATGTTAGTAACCAGTATGAGAAAGCACCAATGTTCTGGCAGAGATCCCTCAGAGTTTTCCAAACCTATCTCAATGCAATCAGATTGGTGGAAGGAGAGGGAAGGAAACCAGGGTGAGTGGGCAGAGGAGATGGCAGGATTGCACCAAAACACTTAAAGCATGCTTGCAATGATCCTGCTGTACATGAAGGAATAATCCAGCTTAAATATGAGAAAGCCAATTTCAGATTTCTACACTGCTTGACTCTTCACATAGAGAAAATAAAAATCCCCTTCATGATCAGCTGGAAGAAGTGCAGTTTTGAAATACCTTTGGCTGTAGAACAAAGAAGTATCCTGTTCCTTTGGCTCTGCAAACCAGCTTGCATCTGTCCTTTGGAGACACACCAGCAAACTTGGGTGTCCACTCCACTGCAGGTCCACTTCCAAAGGCAGACTTGGAAAACTCGTTGTGCTTTTCACACTGTTCCTCCCTGAACGTTTTGCCTGCAGGCAGAGAAAAGACAGGTGGCCATGAGATCATCTCTGTCCGTGCTCTTCCTCCACAACACACCAACCCTGGCTGTCAAAAAAGGGGAAAAATTACCGTTGTTGTCGGGGCAGTCCTCGATGTTGCAGGACCTGTACTGCACCCGCTTCCCTTCGCAGTACTTGCCCCCGTTCCTGGGGACGGGGTTGTCGCATTCCCGGAAGGAATACTGCACTCCCCCGCCGCAGCTCCGCGAGCACTCGCCCCACGCCCCCCAGGAGCCCCAGCCCCCGTGCACTGGCGTCTGGAACGACAGCAAAAGCAGGACACGGGGTAAATACAGGAAAATCCATACAAAGCCACACCATAAAGGCATCATCACGCTCGTTTTTACCCACCCGAACTCCTTAAAAAACCCGCCCTAGGTTTGCTCATTAGCATCCAATCAACCCCATCTCACAGATCCCTCCCTTCGCACAACCCGAAGCTGCACCCATTTCTTTTTCACTACTTACATCATAATGCTTCTTCTCAGTCTTGTTCACACACTTGCCATTCATGCACCACTTCCCCTCGCCGCAGCTGGTGCCGTCTGCCCAGGGGAAGTGTTTGGTTTGGCACACCAGCAGCCCTCCCGAGGTGCCCGTGCACCACAGCGTCGTGCACGTACTGGCTGCGTCGGGGCAGTGCTTGGACTCATCTCCAAACGTGAACTGGCACTGCCTGTTGGCATCGTACAACGTGCCAGGCAAGTCCGAGGGCAGCTGGATGGGCCTGTGGGGCTTGTCCAACAAGCACTCCCCTGAAAAAGTTGAAAAGAAAAGGGAAAAAAAAAGTCAGATGATGCTGAGGGGTCAGTTTTAAAAGAGAACTGCATTTGGTTTTGTAACACCATTTTTGTAAAAAAAAAGGCTCTTCTAAACTCGCTGACAGCATGCAAAAGGTTAAGTCTGTGCTGAAGCAGAAGCACTCTTAAAGAAAAAAAAAAAAAACACCAAAGCAGTAAAGCACAAGAGCTCAAACGCCACATGAATGGAAAGCTTAATAACCTTACCATGACCGTTATCCAAAAATGTTGTAATCATGTAGGCACTGCATGGAGACCAGGGCTGGCTGCGGTCCAGGTTGGAGAGCATGGATGCCATCATGTGGAAATCCCGGCTCATTCCATTGATGCCAGCACACTGCTTTGCATCGTCATGAGGCATGTTAAACACGTGGCCTTGGAGAAAACGAGAAAAGCAAAGTCTGTGACTTTAGGAAGTCTGTCCTACGCTTTACCAACAGTATTTTAAATATTGCTCTAGAGCTGCTCAGAGCCTGGTCTGTAATTAATAACCCGAAACTGAACGCTCCCAGATTTCAAGCAGATGGCACTGGATCTTCTCTCCCTTTTTTTTTTTTCTTTTTTTTTTTTTTTTCCTGCAGGCACACACACAGCCTCTTGCAGACAATGCTGTGCAGGCCGGATTTGCTTTCCCGAGTCCAAGCCTGCTCCAAGACAGCGCTTTGCCTCCTCCCGACTGCTCCGGGGAGGTGCAGGCTGGGCTTTACGGCATCAAGCTGGCTTCAATTAATCCCAGGGAACGGCTTTGCAAAGTTTCAAGTACCTAATTCGTGGGCTGTTGTGAAGGCAGCCTGCAAACCATCGTCTTCTATGATAGAGCAACTGCGGTTTAGATCACAAACTGTTCCCACATCAGCCATCCCAAGAGTATCACATGTCTTGGCACCGCACAGGTCCTGTAAAAAAAGGCAGTTTCATTATTAATCAGATCAGAGACTTAACCTTGGCAAGAGCCATCCAGCCCTGGCAGTTTGCCTTTACTTATGGAAAGAGCATAAATATTCAGCACTTCAATGGGTATGATGGCAAAAATCTGTCTCTGGAACATAGGCGAGGGTTACACGTAGAAATGAAATGCATAATTTCCATCTGAAATCTGCTAAAAATATATGGGTCAGGAACACAGTGCACAATCTGTGAGTTTACAAAGACAGTGCACAAACTGTGAGCTTCACCAGACATGGTGCAAGCAGCAAAAAAAATGAGAATAAAACAAAAAGCAGCTCGTGTAATTTTTAGCCTGCTTCACTGCAGCTGAGGTGACACGCGACTGTCCCTGGACGCTTTTTCGGAGGTCTCCTGGCAGAGGGAGTAGGGAGCAGTGGGCGTGGGGCTGGATGTGACTCGGTGTCCCTCACCTGCCTGGTGAAGAGGATGGCCGTGTCGTAGTGCTCGGCGTGCCGGTCGCTGGGCGGGTTGTGCTGCTTCTGCCAGCTGCAGAAGTTCCTCAGAGTCAGGGCGGCGTTGGAGGAGATGTCGGGGCCCTTGCGCTCCTCGTAGATGACCATGATCTTCACCACCACCAGGCTGATGGAGTTGCGGATGCTGGGGTGCTTGTACAGCTTGGCGGCCACGGAGAGCAGGGTCAGCAGGTAGTGCTTCAGCCCACTGCCGTGGAACTCAGCCATGGACTGGTCGGCCACCAGCATGGTCTCCACGTAGCGGGGGCTGGACACGAACCTCTTCTTCCTCCTGCTTTTCGTTTCTGCGTATAAAAAATAGAGGGAGGGAAAGCTCAGGTGAGCACAGCAAGAGAGCACCGTTGAGAAGCCCAAACCCGCGGGTACCCAAGATGCGCGCCCAAGCTTTGTGCTGGTTGGGCATCTCGGGGTGGGATGCGGGGCAAGCAGCGGCCGGGCATCCCCGCCACACCCCCGCCCTTACCCTCCCCGTCCCCGCGGAGGCCGGCGCGGCGTCCCCACGGTACCTGCGGGCTCGGCGGGCTCGGGCCGCTCCGCCCCGGCCCCCGCCTCGGCCACGGCGCAGCGGGCGGCGGGGGCGGCCCGGGGAGCGCCGCGGAGGCGCAGGAGGTGCGGCCCGTGGCGGTGCGCGGTGCCGGGCGCGGGCTGGATCAGGTACTGGCGGCCCCGCAGCGAGAAGGCGCCGCGCAGCCCCGCGCACAGGCTGAGCGCGGCCGCCGAGCCGGGGTCCCGGTTCACGGTGCCGGAGTAGAAGCAGCGGGAGAGGTCGTCCTCGGGCGGCGGCGGCGGCCCGCCCAGGTACTGCAGGGTGAAGTCCGGGGCCAGGAAGCTGCTGTCGGGCTCCAGCTCCAGCGTCAGGCGCTCCCCGAAGGCCTCCAGGCGGAAGCGCTCTCGGGCGCCGGGCGCGCCCAGGCGCCGCGGCAGCACCAGCGCCCTGCGCTCGGCGCTGCACAGCCCCAGCAGCGCCGCCAGCACCGGCGCCAGCGCCGGCAGCCGCCCCCCGCTCCTCATCGCTCGGCGCAGCCCTTCTCCTCTCTTTATTTCACTTTATATAGGAATGGATATGGAAGATGTGGGATTTTGCTTTCAGGTTTTGGGGGGTGTCTGAGTCTTTCTGTCGGCGGAGGACCGCGCGGGAGCCGCGTCCCGCGGTCACTGCAGAGGCGGCGTCGGCTTCCCCATGGCCGGGGCGCGGCGGCGATGCCGGGGAGCGCAGCTGTGCGAGGGCAGCGCTGCCCCTCGCTCCGTCCCTCTGTCTTCTGTCCTGCTCCGGCTGCCGCTTCTCCTCCTCAACCTTCCCCGGCTGCAGCAGCAGCGGCGGCGGGCGGGGAGGACGCTCCGGCGAGTCTCCGGCAGCCCCGGGACGGTCCCGCCTGCACTTCCAGGGCGCCCAGGAGCCTCCCGTCCTTTGCGGAGCGGAGCACCGCAGACCCGTCCGCCTCCGCCGTGCGGGGTGAGTGCGGGAGCGGGGCTCGCCGCCGCCCTTTATGGGGTCCGGCCGTGCCGCCCCCAGCCCGGCGCTGCCGCCGCGCCCGCGCCGCTGAGATCACTGCGTGCGTAACGCGCCCGCGGGCGGCCCCCGCCGCGCCGCCCTCCCGCCGCCCCCGACGGGGCGGGACGGCACCGACACGGCCCGGGGTCGGCCCCCGGCTGCCGCGGCGGGCTGGGCTGCGCCCCTCGCCTGCCCGCGGGGGCTTTGTGCCCGGCTGCGAGCGCTGCGCCCCGCGGGGGTCCCTCGCGGGAGCGCCTGGATGCGCTGCGGCTCCGTCCCCCGCCCCAGGAGCTCCGGACCGTCCACCTGCCGCTCCCCGAGCCCCGCGGGGCGCGGGAGGGAGGGGACACATCGCTGCTCGCCGTCGTGGCTTTTCTTTCTATTTTACTTTTTTTAAAAAAATGTCTTCATTTTTAAGCCCCCCCTCCCCAAGCAATTCTTGCCCTTTCTCGGCCCTAATAGCTGCAGTCGGCCATGCACCTGTACTTCTGAGAAATGGTTCCTTTCCAATCACTTAAACAGAGGCGTTTGCGTAGGTGCAGCTAATGCTTTGCTTTGAAGCCATAACCCGAGCATGGTGGTGCTGCTAATCCCCTTAATTCTTTATGTGCACAGCCCCAGCTTTCTGCTTCTGGAGGCCTTTTTGGAGGAGGAGGGCAGAGAAGTGGTGAATAAATGTGTGAATAAAAACAGAATGTGTGTACCTGTTGGTGACAACTCCTGGGCTTCCCAAGTAAACAAAGATGCTTCTGTGTCTGTCAACACATCATTCAATACAAGTATGAAACTCAGGTGCTGAAAACAGAAGGAGCAAAACCTTGGGAAAGGGCAAATGTTTCTAAAATTTTGTGTAAAATTGTACATATCCACTGTTTTCTTGGGCTGGAACGTCCCATTTATGCCACTACATCTAATAACCCTAAGGCTTTTCTTCCTAATTTAAACCATGTCAGACAAACTTGGAACCACATGTGTGTGTCAATAGCCCAGTCTGACTGCCTGCTAAGTTCTGACAATGCATCCTTTTCCCATGGCGTCCTGTAAATCTTGCAAGCTTAGAATTGCACATTGTTTGAAGCTGTGCAAAGAAACACAGGAAAAGATGAACTCAATTTCTCAGCTACTTGCTCAGCAAAAGTGCTCTTGTCCCACAGAGTGATGGGCAAAATCAGAAGTAGGCCTCAAATGTGGGATTTTCTTTGGGACACAGCAGGAAGTGCTGGATTGACTTCCAGAGCCTGAGACTGCTGCCTATTAATACATCAGGAGCAGAAAAATCCATTCAGTTAGGATGATTTTTCACTTGAGTTGGAAATGTGTGTCAATCTCTACCCTTACCTTTGAGATCTGTGTGCCCAGCTCTGCTGTGCTTTTTCTAGGATAGAACACAACAAAGGTACTGTTCATTCATGCTGTTGAATTATTTGGTGTTGCACATGATACCTAATTTAGGGAATTACCAGTTTAAAAGCATGAAAATAGAAACGTGGACTTGAAAGGAAATCTTCTTCATGATTTATTTTTCAACTTGCATTGGCTCAAGATAAAGACTCTTGCAAATACATATTTGAGTTAAAAATAGGAAAATCTCCTTTTCTGTCAGCATAATCAGTGTCATTCATATATCAGCAGGGACCAGAGCCAGGCCACCAAAGGTGTGTCCACCCAGCTGCCAGATGCACCTCTGGTTTTGCTGCTGTTTTTTTGATGTTAATTCTCTGATTTGAAAAGATCCCGACCACCTTAAAACAGCTTTTTCAGGCTGAAAAGTCTTTTCCATATTCCACCAGGTGGCACTCGCCTATAAAAAATTGTTATGTGAGAGTTCCATGGTTCATCTCCCAGCTTTCCTGGTGGAAAGCCTTACATTTTAGCAGGGAGCTTTACAGTTCCCTGATTAGCACAGAAGTTTTCCTGGCCTTTATGTAACATCCAGGGAAGTGTTTTAGCAGAGCACTCAGCTGTTCTGTTGCACTACCTGAACACAAATTGTGTTGGGAAGGAATTTTTACAACAGGTTTTGTGTCTGTCACACCTGGATCACCGCCCTGGATCATCCTGTAAGTTCTTAAATTGCTTCCTGTGAAAAACCCCTGTGAGTTTAGGTGGATTATTCAGGGCATTGAAACCTCTGTATATCTATTTTTAATCTATATTGTACCAAATCTGGGCCAGCTCCAATCACAGTTTGTGTGTATCAAGACTTGGAAAGAAACACACTGACCTTTCTCAGGATTTCATGTAGATAAAGACCCAGAAAAAGCATAAAATTAGTCTTTTAAAAGAAATTGCTAGTGCTTGGAGGAAGAAAGCACAGCCTGTCAGGAGTACAAGGCCGTGTAATGCCAATTAAGCCACCAGATAGCGCCACCACATCATCGTTTTTGGGTCAGATCGTCGTCTTTTCCTCTGCAAGAACAGTTTTTATGGCTCAGACCCAAGTGCTGTCCGTCTCTGAGCAGGATTAACAATGCTGAAGCTTTAATTTCTTCGCTACTGTTTGCAATAATGGCTGCTTCCAAAATTTAAAAAAAAAGGCAACACAAGCAACCATCCCAACCTTATTTGTTTCAGTGCTGCAGAATGATTGCTTCTTTCAAAAACTGTTATAATTAAAATTAAATTAGAATTAAAACAGCAGATGGCACATTAGGCCCATTGAATAGGGAATGAAAGACCTGATGCTGTAGAAAAAGTCCTCTGAAAAACACTTCCAAGAGTATTTCTGGAGATTGTTTCTCTGTGATGTCTTTGTGTTTTGTGTGATTAATTTATATATTTCCATTTATTGTTCGTTTTGAGGTCATTAACCATTGATGGGTTTTTTGTAGGGTAAGTAGGTTAAGAGAGAAAACCTCTAATTTTGCCTGTTTTGATAATCAGCAGAATTGGGGGAAAGTGAAACAATATCCATCATGACTTTAATGAGAAGTACACATTTTTGTTCTGGAGAAAAATCATGGGATTTAACGTGGTGATGCATTTCTCTGTAATTTCTGCTTTTACATTACTGATTATCAAAATTGCTTTCAAAAAAATAGATGCAGAAGTCTGGGCAGCCTCCAAATTTTATTGCTAGACAGCCCATGTAGGCCTGTGTGCACTCAAAATGAGCTGCTCCTAATTTTTTCTACTTTCCCTTATAAACTTTTATCAAAATGGGGTTCAGCAGAAACTTGGACTGACACCTCTGGCTGCGTGAGTCAAATATTTTGCTATTTAAAAAGAAAGAGGTTTGCATGAGGATGTGAATTCAGACCTGTTCATACCCTGCAGAAATCCACAATAAGTGCTTTAAAAGACTGTTGAGGTCTGCCTTTGTGTCTCACCTTCTGGTAGTAGAAGTGTTCCCACTGAAGAATTTTCACCACCATCTAAATATCTTGTGAACAGCTGACCTAAATCTGTATTTTCATGTTCAGAGCACCTGCCAGGGATCAAATAAAAGCAATCAGGCAAAGCAAAATGCTTCATTATGGCATGTCTGCTTTAAAAGTGTTTCAGAAGTTCAGTACAGCTTTAACCATGGCTCCAAAGTCCCTTGGCAAATGGCAAGGAGCACATTGATAGTGCCCTGAGCTCCACTGACATTTTGATATTTTTATCACACTGGGATTTCAACAGATCCCTCACTTGCTCCTGTGCTGTGGACAGAGGATTTCACAAGCACTGCAAGACATGATACAGTTCCTATGGAATTCCTCCTCATGAAAACTCATCCCTGCACCTATTAATAATTTTTTACCTTTGAGATTTCTGAGTGTGATATGCCACACTCATTCCAAAGCCACTGGCCACTAAGATTTCCACTCTGTCCTGGATGTGCTGGGTCATTCTTTCTGACCACAGCCCATCTAATGCTGATCCACCTTATAAAAAGTGTCAAGAAATTTGAACATGAGCAGCAAACATTTTCAGTGGAGTTAAACATCAGTTCCCTCACCCTGGCTCATCCCCTCTTCTCCCACCCTTCCTCCCTGTTATGCTGGATTATCAAAAGTTGATTGGCAGTGAGTATATTTAACAAAGGGCACAAACCTTTAAGGAAAGTGATTAACCACTCTCCACTCTCCAAACAATTTATATACATGCTTAGACTCATCTAATCCATGCTTTGCTAAAAGCTTGGATGGGCTTTCCTCTTGGTTTGTAGGGATGGGGCTCAAATGAGCAACTCGCTGCCAGTAATGAGTATCTCCTGAATTCCCCTAGAGAGCTTATCCTTCCTTAACAGGTGAAAACCTGAGGTACAAAGTGATTTAGCAATTTTTTAGCAAGAAGAAAAAATGCCTCTGTTGCATCAATGCAGTTCTTAGAGTTTTGCAGAACCTGTAGCTCTGCCAGAATTTTCAGGACGGGGCTCGTGATGTTGCTGATCAGTTCTTGCTTTTTGGCAAATTTTATGCACATTTTGAACAGGACATGGGATGGTTACCTCTTGGTTTTTTTCTGCTTTCAGTCCCCCTTGTTTCCTAATGTTAGACTCTAATTTCAGATTGAGTTTTGCTTCTCTTTTAATGTTGGGGAGGAAGTGAATGGGAAATCTTTGCTATCAGGTAGAAGGGCATGTAACTCAGTAAGACTTTTTCAGGTGTCTTGGGATGGAACAAACTCCAAAAAGGTCTCCCTAAATCCACATCATTTCTCTATGTCATCACTGTTTTAATCACAAGGTCAGCTGAACTGGAGGCAAGACATCATCACATAATGTGGCTGACACATTGGGATGCTTAATATTTCTATTTTATCAATGAAATGAGAGAAATAAAAGGTTGTAACACTGGTCTTAGACAAAGAACTGCAGGGTGTCATGGTGGGCTGGATGTCAGCTGACCCCTTATTCCTCCTCAGCAGAGCAGGAGGATGAAAATAAGATGGAAAAGCTGGTGAGTTGAGCTAAAGGCAGGGAGCTAAATTGCCAGTTACTGTCAAAAGCAAAGCAGAGTTACCTTGGGGAAAGTTAATTTAATTTGCTGCCAATTAGAGTGGGATGGTGAGGACCGAAGACAGGATGTTGCCTGCTTGCCTT
The DNA here is from genome assembly GCA_024362935.1 of Setophaga petechia. Classification (NCBI taxonomy): domain Eukaryota; kingdom Metazoa; phylum Chordata; class Aves; order Passeriformes; family Parulidae; genus Setophaga; species Setophaga petechia. Next base: position 4,285,179 of record JANCRA010000013.1, on the reverse strand, counting down.
ATTTTTTCCCCCCTTAATTCCTGACTCCTCTGCCTTGCTCTGAAGTGGTGCAGGAGGACGGAGAATGGAGGGGCTGTGCTAAGCCCAGGAGAGCCCCTCTCTTTCACGTTGATTTGCACCACCAGGAGCTGACAAAATAGATCAAACTGCTTCCATCGGGTTTGAGTTGATGCTGCCCCTTCCTGGCTGGCACATCCCCATGGAAGTGTGTGGGGTGAGGACACCTCTGGCTGCCCAGGTGGGTGCTGTGGGCAGAGGGGCTGAGCAGTGGCAGCCAGAGCCTCCCTCCTGTTTTTGGGAGTTTTGCCCTCTCTGTCTGTCCCAGCTCCCTGCAGAAGCCTGGTTGTGTGTCCCTGGCTGAGCTCAGGGAGCCCCTGTGGCACAAAACCTCTCTTGCACAACTGCAATTCCCTCTGCTGACACCTCCCAGCCCAGGAGCAGCCCCTGGGCAGCGATGGCACACGGAGCTGGGGCACAAACGGGAACAAAGGGGACTCAGCAGAGACACGGGCCCCACTCCTGGGAATATTTATAGTCAGGCTTAACTCCCAGCATCATCGTGCTAACCCCTCACAGGATCGAAAGCTTCCTAAAAACTTGGCTGAAGTGCTCTGTTTACAAATGGTATGGAGAGGAAGCATGTGCAGTGTCTTCTACAAGAAGGGAGGTTTTCAAACAAAACCCCCATCCATCCCCCAGGTCAGTTTATCCCATGGACACTGCAGGAAATAAACACACAGTAGTAAACCAAGGCAAACCAAACCTGTGTTTTCACTCTTGTGGCTCTTGGGTCTTCTGAAAGAAACATTGTTGCTGTATAAGTTCAAACATCAAAAAGTCGATTTACAAACTGTGTAACTTCCACTCAGTAACACTCAATTTCTCCTCTTGCTTTGATATGCAAAGCCCTGAGAGAGAAGGGGTAAAATAGGCATGGGGAAAGCTTTCCCCAGTACTATTCTGTCTAATCTCAGAAGTTTCACTCATTTGCTCATAATTGTTTTCCACCTTCGATTTAATCAGAGGATTATAAGTTTTAATTCCAAATATATTTAGATATGCTGTTAAAATATTGCAGGCAGAAAGATGCAGCGTTGTTTAAATGGGATTTTTTTTTTTAAATCAGAATAATTAATTTAATTGCCTGCACAAGCCCAGCCATCCTTTATAACCATAAGATGGACATGACTGGGAGGTGGGCATCATGTCCCCTTCCCCTCTGGCATTGCCCTCTCCTGCTGGGAAAGGGGCCTGGTCTGGTGCCCAGGTTGGCTCTGTGGGGAGCACAGCTGAGGCAACCCCGAGTTCTTTGGGTTGCAGCTGGCTCTGGCTGCCTCAGCTGCACATCTGCATGTCCCTTGGGAAATGAAATGCAAGTGGGGGAAGAGGGCACAGAGTTCTCTGTGTGGCTGATCCGGGCAGTCTGGGCTCAGGCAGGTGCTGGTTGAGGCCATGGGGCTGCTGCTGGGCTCATCCTCAGGGGTGCACTGGCAGGAGCAGGGCTGGTCCCCAGGAAGTGTGGTATTTAACAAGGAATATGGACTGGAGGAGACTTCTTGGACTTCTGAGACTGACATTCCAATAATTCCAATAATTCCAATAATTCCAATAATTCCATTAATTCCAATTATTCCAGTAACCATTCGGCTTGTATGTTGTGCCTTCCAAGCCATCCAGGGGAACCCCTTCCCTGAGACCTCCAGGATCTCAGAGTAGATCAGCACAATTTCCAAGCTTCCCTCACCCACTTTTCCTTTTTTGATTATTTAAAAATGTCATAAGCTGTTGCTCAATACCATGTATGAACTGAGTGTGGTATAAAATCCCAGCTCCAGTGCAAATATGCACAGCTGTCACATAGAGCACACTTTTTACAACCCAAGCATCATCAGGTATTTTAGCAAACAGGTAAAAAATTTCCACTTTATAAAAACATACATTTATATAATTCTAGTGATGCCAGCTGAGCTGGCTTTGCTTTATATGGTAAATACACATCTAAAATAGGTTGTGCAAAGAAATTGCTAATAAGGCAGAAAAGTGAACCCAAATTTAACTGAGAGGGCCCTGCCAGCTTTGCAATTTGGATTTCAAAGCTCTCCAAGAAAAATATTCTCTTTTTACCTCCTCAAAAGGATCCAAACTCAAACATGGTGTCGGAAACAAATTGAAAGGCTATAAACACTCCAGCTATGACATCAGGCACTCAGAAACTGCAAGGAGTGACAACATTAACTCGTGATTTTTGCTTCAGGGAGGGCACATGTGTAGATGTGTTTTCCAGCAGGAGGGATGGAGACAGGGAGCTGTAAAGTTGAATTTGATGAATTTTAGGGCTGAATTACGTGTATCTACCTCCTACCCCGGCAGAGGAAAGGATGCACTGGTGAAGGAAGCAGCTTCCAGACCCATGTTCCTAAAATGCTGCAAACCACCCTTGCATAAACTCCCTGCCTGAGCTTGTTTCAACATCCAAACAAATTTGCAAGCAGTTTTGATTATCCAAGAGTAGGGGAATGCAAACCTTCTGACACTTCCAGAAAGCCTCCAACAAGCACTTGGAGCAGGAAGCAGTGCCTGGGGAGCATTACCACACAGAGATAAGTTTAATTACAGACATCAGCATTTTGCTGGAGAGGCTGCTTTGTCCAAAATTTTGCTCTGTATGTCATTTCAACCCTCACGGATAGCACAAAAAGGATCAGCTGGTGTTCTAGACTCCAGGGCCAAGTGCTGTAAATAAATGCTGCTCCACAGATGAGTAATTCCTTTGGCTCTGTGTGTGCTGCCTTGGGTCAGGGAACACAGGACAAACCCTGACCTGCTCTTTGTGCTCCTCAGGGGCACCAAAGCCCAGCTACCTCCAAGCCCTGTGCTCTCCCCAGCAGGTGAAATGAGGCTTTGCTGTGGGAAGTGTCTCATTTGTCCAGGAGTGGGGGTAGAAAGCCCTCTCATCCCATTAAATCAAAAGGAAAGCATTACCTACTTCAGTACACTCAATTTTTTCTTGCCTAAGGTGGTCTTAGTTGACCACCAACCTTTTCAAAGGGACATTATTATCTAATCCTATTAAAAATCCTATTAAAACCATTGGTTTATGACTAGATTTTGTAATTATCATGTAGAGAGCAATATATTATATGCACTTTTAATTCTGTGTTGTCAGAGCAGGTGTTAAATTGGAGTGTTGAGTTCTTGGGTTTTGTCTGACTTTGACATGGATCTGCTTTTAGGGCCAGCAAGGAATATTGAATAAAGTCAGAAGAGAAACAATTACATTAGTGAGTTTATTGTCAGCCTTATGTTAAGAGGCAGGAGAAGGAAATTTGGTGCTATAGGGTGTGACTGAACACATGGATAATTATCTTATAAAATAGCATGAACATTGGCCAAAGCTGGAAAAAAACCCAGTGTTTCTAAACAGGAAAATATTTTGCTGCTGGGGATTTGGGGATTTGTGTGCTAAGCAAGGGCTGGAGGGGGTGGTTTTTTATGCAGCATGGAAACACTCTCAGCAATTCCTGCTCCCACTGAGTTTGTGTCATCCTCACTCTCTCTAGAAACAAGTGACACGTGGCTTCCTAGGCACAGAGATGCTGGCAAATCTATAATTGCATTGATTAAGCTGTTCTGTAGTATTAGGACCACCCAAAAGATGGCACTAAAAAACCTTTAGTCCTGCTCACAGGCACCCACACACACAAAATTTGCTAATAGTACTCAGAAATAGCTCACTAGCTTAATTCTATAATTTTGTGTGCAAAAGTAGGAATCATTTTAGATAATTCTATGTTACACCAACAGGAAAACTGGGGAGACTTTTATGTAAGCAGGTAAACTTTGCACTGCAAATATGACTTCCCTAGGCCCACATGAAAGCATTCATGTCTTTGTAAACATGACAATGTGACATTTGGTGAACTGTGAAAATGGATTAAAATTACCCAGGAATTAGGCATTGCACCTTAAAATATTTGTTTCTTTAGAAGCTGTACACTGACCTTTATAAATCTGTGGTTATTGGGCCCAAGGTATTTTTATTTATGTGGGTGCAATGTGGAGCCATCCCACCAAAGGCTGTGGAGCTACATGGAATGACAGGTGTTAGCAAGGGGCTGGTTGTCACTCCCTTTTTGAATGGGTAGGGCTGATTATTTTGATTTTTAAATTGGCTTATTTTCTGCAGTAGGAAGAACAAGACATGTTTTTGCTAGTCACTTCTCATTTTATGATGTAATATTTGAAGGAGGAAAAAAACCACCCCTTTCATATTTATAACCTCTAAACACTCAGAAGTGGCCTCTAATTTATACCAAACCATAAAGATGAGAGTGTTCACAGAAAATGCTAGAGGAGGAATCCTCACATCCTGTGGGAGTAATTTTCTACAATTACTTCAGTTTCATGATTTTAATCAAATACATGTTAATAATAAATGATACAAATGAAAGAACACTGAGCACCACCTTTGCTTGGAGCAGAAATCATTTGGGTAGCAAAAGAAGTTGAGAGATCCAACACCTTCCACAAATATTTGACTCCCCTTTTTATGAGGCTCCTCTTTTGAATGTGGTTGCCTGTAAAACTGCAGCTAAAGTAGGAGGATGAAAAGAGGCTTCCCAGGAACCAGACACAAAAATTTGCACCAGTTGCTCCAAAGCTTGTCCCCTCCATGAGTTCAGTAATTCACTCACTTCTGCCTTTCTTACTGCCCAACTATTTGGTTATAATCAAAATAAGAAGTTTGGATGTTGGGGTTTTCTTTAGGGAATGAGCTGGAGCACATTCAAGAGGACTGAGTGCCACCTGCAGAAAAACTGCACAGACATGAAAGCAGCAGCTGGCTCGATTTCATTTATTCACCATGGAGTAAAGAAGGCAAAAGAGGAGAGACAGTGGAAATCCACACACAGCAAATGGGTGAGGAGCTGGGTTCCCTTTGTGCTGGTAGCACAGCAACAAGAGTTCCTCACCGAGAGATTCTGCACAATGCAGAGCAGTCAAAGCCTCTGTGTGTTTCATGGTCACATTTTGGACCTCACAGTCTCAGCTCCTTGCAGCTAAAGGCTTGCCAATATTGGATGTGCAATAGGGGTACTGAGTTCTAATAACCACTGCAAATATGTAATTCAAGAATTGACTCTAAAAGCTCTGTAGATACAATTTTGATGTTGTGTATCAAGGCCAAATGAAGCAAATACTTGTGCATCTCTCCAAGGCCTTCCTAATTTGATTTCAAAGAACTTCATATTTTAATTGAGAAAAAATCTGAAAATAAGTCGCAACATAAAAATTAGGTCACTCTGCAGGAACATATTTTATGCAGGGAAAGGTGAGCATTTTTCTGACAATCATTGCAACCTTCACATTCTGAGGGGATTTGAATGCACTGCAGATATTTTCTATAGCAGAGAAGAGGTACAGTTTCTTAGTTTGGGCTCGAAGATAACATTGCAGTGAAGTAAGAGCTGGAGGACGTCAAGGGGAGGGATGATAGGGAGGGAGAGAGGCTGAACTGGAACATTACTAATTCTCACAATGGTAGCTCAGTGAAAAAAAATGCTGCAGAACAAACCTACCTTCATCCAGTCAATTTTTGGAAAGAATTATGGCCATTTGGAACTGAGTTCTTACTTGAAAACTCTTTGGAAACAGGATACTGCTCCCAAGCACTTTGAGCCCTTTGAGACCTGGAAGGAGATTCATCTCACTCAGCCTCAGACATCTGCACTGTGCCTGTCTGCATCTGAGCCCCATGTCCCTGTGTCACTGGAAAGGAGCACACATTTGGAATGTGCAGTCCAGTGGACATCCCCTGCAGGCTGACAAGAAGGGCAGTGAGTGAAGTTCCCATTCTCTCCCTGCTGAAACCAAAAGGCACCTATAAAACACTCTCGAGAGGCACATCCAAAAGTCCTGGGAGAAATCCCTTCCCCAGCGTCAAAATATTTTTTTTTACATTCTTGAAAGTCCATTAAACTGTTGCAACTATTTTATATAGTCAGGCTTTAAAAAAATAAATAAATAAGAGGAGCAGTGTAAGGCAGCCTTGGCAGACAGCGTGCCACTGGAATAAATTATGACAGCAGTGTTTGTCTTCACAGATCTACTCCCAGAAAAGTCAGCCATTGTTCCATAATGCAGCTTGTAAAGCAATCTGAGCCCAGGGATGGATTTGTGTGGGCAAAGGGAGATTTTCCTTCTATAAGGTCCTAGACCACTGGGGAGAAGCAAGAGCCTATGGGTCACTGTTCATTTGATCCTAAGGTCAGGGGCAAAAGCCACAAACATTGTACCTCTTAGGTGCCTGCTTTTCAGTCCTGTTGGATATCTTCAGTGCTGTTTAATATCTTTATTGATGATCTTGATGAGGGGATTGAGTGCAGCCTCAGTCAGTTGCTGAAGAAACCAAGTTGGGCAGTTCTGGGCCCCATACTGCAAGAAGGACATGGAGGGGCTGGAGCCCAGAACAGGGAACAGAACTGGGAAGAGCCTGGAACCCCAGGATCAGCTGAGGGACCTAGAAAGGGGCTCAGCCTAGAGAAAAGGAGGCTCAGGAGAAATCCTGGGCTCTGCACAACTCCCTGACAGGAGGGGACAGGCAGGGGGGGTCAGGCTCTCTCCCAGGGAACAGGGACAGGAGGAGAGAGAATGGCCTCAGCTGGGCCAGGTTGGACATCAGCAGGAATTTCCTCATGCAAGGGGGGGTCAGGCCTTGGAAGGAGCTGCCCAGGGAGGTTTGGAGTCCCCATCCCTGGAGGTGTCCAAGGAAGGCACTCAGTGCTCTGGGCTGGGGACAAGGTGGGCATCAGACACACCTTGGACTCGACGGCCTTGGAGGTCTTTTCCCACCTCAGTGATTCTGGGATTCTCTATCAATTAGCAAAGGTACCTGGTTTGACTAATTGAAGGTTCTGTAGGCAGGGCCAGTGCTTCTGTCTGCAGTGTGGAGCTGCTTCTGTGGATGCAGCTGCAAGAGGTGGCTGGAATGAAAAAATAACTGCGAATGTAAACCTGATGCTGAAAGCAGCTGTAAAAAATCCTGGTAACAGAGGAACAGTTGTTTTATATCACTATTTTGGAGCCTAGAAGCCCACGGTACATTCCTGGCTGTGGTTCTGCTCACTGTGTGACTTAAACCAGGATAATTATGACTTTTATGTCTTCCAGTTGCTTCAGCAGGGAAACATGGGGAAGAATATGTTCTGGTGCCTACTTGTCACCACTTCATTTGACCTGTGCAAGCCTACACAAATTCTGATATCTTGCAGCTCAGCTTCACAGTTAAGGGGAACTTGGGGATATTTCATTAGGATTAGGATTTGAATGGCAGCACTATCTTTTAGCTAGGCTAGGCCTGGATCAACCCAGCATAACTCACTTGGGAAAAAATCCAAGCAACAAATTAATCAGTCAATCCTTGGAAACGTAAAAATCAATTATTTCATGGCATTGTATGTATGAGTTTTGCCTTCTCATTTCTTCTAGTTCTCCTCTTGCTGCAATGTGTTGCTGAACCTGGAAGTAAAGCTGATAATACTGACCTCAAATTTTGGATTGGACCCATGTCTCTGCTGTTACCTTCCCTTCTATATCCCATGATTTCCAGCTTGTGTACTGTATGTGTGTTTGGGTGCCCACACTGTGCTTCTGCCATTTGTTTGCAAAATATCTCATCGGCTGAAGCTACTGTGGTGGAAATCATTAATGACCCCAATGCGTGCAATGCCTAATTAGACCTGGAACCCATGCCTTATCTTCCCACAGGCAGCCAAAAATCTCCAAGGGACTTGAATCATGATGGTTGTGGTGCATTTTGAGAAAACTTCCAAGTTCAGTCTGTATTAGAGAGTTCTTGCTTTATAAGCAGCTGCTCATTCTTGATTGCCTCCATTTTTGACATTCTTGTAAATTTAAATTCATTTGCTGCACAGGGGCTTGAAAGAACAGGGCATTGAACTGTTTGCTCCAGTGCTCTGTTACAATGTTTTCCCATAATAAGAGGGCATGAAAACATGCAGCTATCTGCTGGAAAATGTACTAATTATTCACCACTAATTCTGAGTGGTGAAAGGTCACAGCCCACAAAGCAAGGGAAAGACAAGCAAAATCCACATAGCTCTGCATTGGAATTACACCTGGTGGGGGGGAAATAATAGTTATTAATACAGCCTATAGAAGCAGTTGTAAAGATTTTCTAAAACCATGTTGTGAAACAAGAAGTTTAAGACTTACTTTGTGTCAAGACCAGGAAGAACTGCCCACAGAAACAGAGTTATGGGACTAGGAAAGAATAGGAACATTTTATTTTCAAATTCATACAGCAAACTTTGATCATTGTGCAGGAAATACCCCAGACTTGAGAAATCCTGCCACTGACCTCAGAGGTAGAATAAAACTAGGGGAAAAGGGGAAATAACCCACCAATTTTTTAATTAGTATTATGCCAAGACTTTTAAGAGTTTGCATTCCAAATGTGTTCTAAGAAAGGAAAACATTTTCTTTCATTGAACAGCCCTGGGGGTTCACTACCCTTTTCTCCCCCTAAACCCTCCCTGAGAGGTGTTCTTATTTCTTGTCTCTTGCATGTATGTGTAAAAATACAAAGTCATTTGTAAGGAGTTCACTTAATTCCTCACTCTTAGCTCACATTCGTTACACATTTTGTTTGGCAGAAGGGAAGGGAAGAGTGTGCTCCAGCCAGGGAATGCTGCTGTCCACTGAAAAATGTGTTTGGATGGAGGAGCTCTTTTTCATGGACGGATTGTGGCTTTTGGCAGCAGAGGTGGCAGGAAGCAGTTGCCATAACTACTATACCATTAAAACAAAAAAAAAAGCAAAAAAAAGTCTTTAAGTAAAGAGCCTTTCTTTGAAATTATGGTTTTACTACCAATCCTGGTAGAATCCATCAGTTCAGTATGATGGGTGGCAGGATCCTGAATGTGGTCTCCTGAGTGTATGCTCAGGATATGCTTTTAGGGCTAAATTCAGGCTTTGGCTTGTAAGGCACATAGGAGAGGAAAATACACAGACAGCCAGAGAGCTGAACATAATCTGCCTTGCGTGGGATTTCAGGTTTTGGCTGGAGCTACACTCTGGTGTTAAATAGCAGAGTGAAAAAAGAGCATGTTTTTCAAAAGCTTTAAGGATGGGATTTACAAATTCACTGGAATGATTTAGAAATAAAAGTTACATTTTTAAGTGAAAATCTAATTGTAGACATAATTTAATATTTATCTCTATTCAAGTGATGGATACTACCCAGATAAAAAGCCCAGATATAGTTGATAAACACTACAAACAACTGGAGTAGAACCCAGGGACGGTTTATACTGGGTCAAACCCAGCTGAAGGCTTTTCATCCTCAGCATTACACCACACATTATTGTCACTGGCAAATTACTCTGGCACTATTTGCATGCTGTTGGAATCTGAAAACATTTCACACTGCTAAAATAACCTCTGTCTGTTGCCATATAGACACCAATGTAGTTTTTGTGGTCCTCCAGCTACTTCCCTGCAGTGCTTTGAGCTGTGTCCCAAATGATTTACTCACAGGACCAAGTCAGGTGAATTGGCCTCACAGCCCTGCTCAAGGACTGGCTCCCAGGCAGGTTTTATCCCTTCATCCTCACAAATTTCTGGGGTCAGCACAGAAATTGTCCCTCAAGGAGCATTTTGCAACCCTTGGCTATGATGCACCTCCAGCAGGGAGCCTCACCCCAGTCCCAGGCTTTTTCTTTTAACCCTTGGGGTTGATCTTGTTAATCAAGCTGATGTCTAAATCCTGTGTCTCTAAGGTGCATCTTCCTGGCCTGAGCAGGTGTACAAAGAAATTCTATTTTTCCCTGCTAACATTTTGCTCTGAAAACCACTGTTACATTGAGAGGTACATCAGGAGTGACTGACTCACTCCCACCCCTTCAGGATTGTAATGTAACTAGCAGCTACCATTGCTTCCATGCAGGCACAGGAGCCTCCTGGAATATCTAATTAAATAAATGAACTGGGCTTTAAAAAGGCTTAAAATGTTAGACCTGTCTGGGCTGCAGGTTTTTAGTAACAATATCCATGTTCTCATAAAAAATGAGCTATGAATTCTTCAGCTACTGCTTCTAATGGAAATCCATATTTATCCTTTGGCAATCAAATTTTTTTCCCTTATATTTATCAGTTACATTTAGCCTTGTATGAAATGATCTTAAACCATCTGGGCTCCCATCCTAGTTAATTCTCCCTCCTTGCTGTATCTAATTGAAAATTAACGTATTTTTTCCTCTGTTGCTGCTCTATTCTCTTATTTTAGCTGTTCTGCTTTGTATTTTAAAGTTTAGCCCAAGATATTGAGTTCTGTGAGATCTAAATTAACTGAGTTTTCCAAAGGTTTTGGACACTGCCTTGTTATGGCTTACATCCAGATTCAAAAGAGATACAGTTCATAGATACTGTTCCTTCTTGGAGCTTTCCCCTTCTTTTTCTCTTTTGTAGTTGTAAATGAGAAGTAACTACACCTCCTAATTTCTTTTTTTTTTTCTGATGTGGTTTTTTTCCCCCTAATCTACTTGGTATTAGACATCCTCTTTTTCATATTTCTAGAAACCTGACCAGCTCTGAAAGCAAACCAGGTGATGATTTAAATACACATTATGAATGCAGCCAAAGGAAATGGCTCCAGGGGTAGAAGATGTGGGCTCTGGGGAAGAGGAGTTTGAGTCTGGGGCCATACTGGGAAAGCCTTGAGCAGGCTGAGACAGGCAGAGATCTTCTGGAAGCAAAACTCTTCCTCAGCAACATCACACCTTGCCTTAGGTTCTGGCTTCATCCCTACCTGGCCTATTTGGGGGGAAAAAATAGCCAAAAATGCACAACAAGCTCATACCAAAATACGAAATACTCTGATGGAGTGGGAAGCAAAGTATTCTTCTATTCAAAGTATTCTTCTTTCTTCTGTTCTCTGAGGAAAAGTTCTTCATGTAGAATTCTTTGGAGTTTGATTTGATCCCAACAAAGGGGTGGTGTCTTGATGGAGATTTTTTATTCCCTGAGTGCATGGAGAGGCTGAGGTTTCCACAGTCAGGTCCTCCCTTTGAAACCAAGCTGAGGAGCATTACAGCGTGCCTGTGCAGCCAAGTCTGCCTGTGTATTTTGGCATCTGAATGCCAGACTGGTTGGTAATTTCCCCTTAAATCCTTTCATAGCTCAAATTCCTGTCGAAACAACCTCTATCTCTGCTTGGCCATACGGAGCCCGTCTCGGCTCTGCCGCTCCCATCACCCCTCACAAGCAATGCCATTGCACGTTGCTTTCCTTCCTCCGTGTGCAGCCTGTATTTAAAATGAAATATTGGCCTCAAACCCCCGTCTGGATGGCTGTCAGATCTTAGCATGCCACATAAATATCAGTGAGAAAACATTCCTCCCAGCCCACACAGAATGCGCCCAGCACTGTTTGTTCTGGACTAAACCCGGCCTAGCGCAGCGAGGCCTTCGGTGAAGGCCCAATTCCAGTGGGCAGGGCCGGCCTCAGATCGACCACTTTAAAGTGCTCTCGGAAAGTTTCCAGTGTAATTTCTGCTCCCCTTTACTTACAGACCACCTTTAGTAGGTAACTAGGCCTGTTTGTTGGGCAGCTGCCATCTCGGCCCTTGCACGGGTGGCCTGCTGCCAGCTCTCAACTATTTCAAGATGTGAGCCCCCCGATGCTCTGGGGCACGACAGGACCGTCCTGGTGATGGCTTGAGAGGCTACCTGGAACAGAGGTTGGACAGTGTAAAAGGAATAAAGTAGATATTTATTAAAAAGGCCTTCACAGGATACACTTTGGGCAGTACAAGAGCCTGGTCGTGGCTCTACCCAAGATGGACCTAAGATGGACGGTGTGTCACAAGTGTTCACACTTTTATAAGTTTTGGTCTATTTCCATATTGGGGTTCATTGTCCAATTACAGCTCCAGGTTATGCAGTCCCATCGTCCCAGATTTGGTCCCCTCAATTCGCTTTTATTTGCACTTTTTGGGCCTGAAGCTGCAGTGGTGTCCTGGGTTCTGGGGCTGGAAAAGAATTGTTTTGTCTGACTGAACTGGGAGGAGAGCTTGCTAACACTTTATACAAAGTTTAGGCATTATATACCAATGCAGTACAGAGTCTGGAAAATATGAAAGTTAAAACTTAAAGTGTCACTGGTGTTCACTGCGATGTTCTTCTCTGGTCCTTCCATGGTTTTACAGGGCTGCTTCCCAATGGGCCTCCCAGCTGCATTGCCAGTCAGGTGCAATTTGCATGTTTTTTCTCCCCCCAAATGTAATATATGTGCACTAACAAGTGTGTATGGCCCTTATGTGGTTACTAGGGCAGAATTCACATCTGCAAACCTCTGATCATAAGCAAAATGTTCCACAGGCATGGGAGGCATCCCATTGGGAAGAGGGCACAGCACCTGCTACCCAGCAGCTTAAAGCTCAAAAGGAGTAAGGGCTCTTCACCCCTCTTTCTCCCACACCTACATGTTCCAGAATTTCATCCAACTTCCTTCTCTCACTGTATTTCTTTAGCAACACTTGGAGCAGTCACTACGGTGGCAATGGCCAAAATGGCTGTTTTAATAAGCTCAGCTTTAGATTGCCACAACAAAGCCTTCTTGAGCAGCTGCTTAAGAAAACATCTGTGACTTTTCACTTAGATGTGGGTTTTTTCCCCAGAATAATCAAGGGAAAGCAAAGAGATTGCCGCCCTGGCCCTCCAAGCGTGGAAAAGAGTCTTTTTTCCTTGGTTTTTGTTAAATTATTTTTCCCATGCTCTAACTCTTCAACCCTGTCCTTGGGTCAGATTAGAATGGTGAGTGGTCTAAGTATGATGGATTTATTGCTTTAAACTTCACAGAGTACTGGAGAATGAGGTAACAGCATAAGCAATGTGGAAAGACTTGTACATTTTTTAGTTTGATTACTGGATGTACTTGGAGGTCTCCAAAAGTGTTTTTTTTTCTTAAAAAAAAAGGATTTATTTGAATACTGAAATTGGATCAAATCCATCTTGCATCCCCACCTAAAACTGACATTTGGATCTACAAGCTGAGAATCTTGGGAATAAAGATCTCCCTCCTCACATGTAATTACAAATAGTTTCTGAAGAGGTGAAATGTCACAATATGATGAGATGGAAAATGCATTAAGAGAGAATGAGTTCATCTTCCTGATACAGAACAGTCCCTGTACAGTAATTGGATTATGGCAGCACTGGACATTTGGGGAAGTCTGTAATGCTGTGTCTGCTCCATTTGATTTGTACACCAGTGGATTTCCCTTGCCAGTAATGGCTTTCTCTGAGCTACTGCAAACTCTGAAGTGGGAAATGAAAATGGAATTTTGGGGAGACAGGACCTGCCATGATCACAGTGACATTGCAGCTTGTTATGCAAAGCTGGGGAGGAGGCACTGATGTATCCCTGTGGTGATGGGACTTTTTTGTAAAGAGCTTGGGCCCCTCTGTAGGTACTGACAGCTCTGTAAAGCTGCACTGCCATTATTTAACAGCCTAGGAAGGAAAGATGTTCCTAGGCATATATAAACTGTTTTTGTAAAAAAAAACCCAATTTCATTCACAATTTGTAAAACACAAGAAAGCAAAATCTCCAAGTTAATAAAAGGCAAAATCCAAACTTCATAAAAATGCCAGCAATCGATAGATTAGACACACACAAGGGGTAAGATTTAGACAAGATGAGTTTGGTTTTACTTTTGGGAAGAATATCTTTTTGGAAAGCACCATTTTTGGGAACAAGAAAAGCTCCCAGCGTGGTGTTGTGGAATGTGGAAAGGATAAGCGAGAAATCAGCATGGAAAATGAATTATAAGGTTCTATTAGAAAAGTAAATTTTTGTAACAGAGCCTCTGAAGGGCCACACTTCAACAGGAGTATTTGCAGCTTTGTCTCCCCAAAAAACCTCTCACCTTTCTGTGCCACCACCTTGGCACGCAGAGTGCACCAACACCACCCCTTCTGGCAGGTCTTTATTGCTCTGAGATTGCTTTAGATGGATAATTATGAATCTTTTAACAAACCCCACCTTCTGTACTTTCCTGCTGTTTCACAACTGCCCAGAACACTTTAGAACTCCACCCCACCACAACTAAAACGCAGTGTTCACATATAGAAAGAATATTTATGTCTTAAATTTATGCTCAAGATCTTTATGCTCATCTGCCTGCAGTGGGGCACAAAGAGCAGACAGAGGCCCCCAAATATACCATATAAACAAATCTTTTGGACCTATGATACAGTTTGTATTTATTACTTTTACTGAAATCACAGAGTCAAGTGTTTTAAGATTACAACTGGTAAATTATACATATGTAATAGTTTACAAAACAAAATATTGGCCTTCTGTGTGTCATTGTACAGTGTAGACCTTGCACAGTTCAGTTCAAAGGAATTTATATTTTGTGTAGCATTTTTTTACGTTGTAAACTGGCTGACACAGTGGTGCTCTAAAAATATTAACTCCCTCTGATTAGACACAGACTAGGATGTAAAATAAGTTTTGTGACACATGTTGGTTTCTGAAAGGGTACTGGTATTTCAGCCAGGTGACAAAGTGACTTCCCACAATATGCTGACACTGACAGTGCATAAAGAGGCACATGAAGTAACCTAAGCAAACCCAAACTTTGTGCTTTCCCCTTAGTCTTGCCTGTAATACCTTGTTCATTTTCTCTTATCTGATGCTAAGCAGATGACCTGGCAATAGAAGTTAAATTTATTGCTCTACAGAATTATACCCTGTCTCCAACTTACTTAATTCAGCATATTTCCTGTATCTGATGGGATTTTAACAATGCCTGTATGCCTGTCACTATATTTCATAAGATAACCTAGTTGCAGATTTCACAGTTCACATGATAAATTGTGTAAACCAGCTACTATAAATAAAGAAAAAACTAGGCTGTCACAGTGGTGTAAGTCTGAAGCACCTCCAGCAAAGCCAAATGATGCCATGAAGTAACTCTAAATTTATTATTTAAATTTATGGTATTACTAAACCCAGTGTAATTTTTTCCCCCTGGGAGTGGGAGTTCTGGAGACACAAGTACTCACATAGACAAGCACACACACAAAATATGCACCTGCACTTAGCTATGGGTGTCTGAACATGGTCTGTGCCAGGCTGGTGTTTGGGGAGAGGATTTTACTGTCCTTACACTGACTCTGAGCCTGCACACACAACTTCCAGGGCAAAAGATGCTGTGAGTTTTGTCCTGTGACTCACAGAGTGCAGAGCAGTGGGATGGTGTTGGGATGTTTGGTGTGGTGTGGGGAGGAGCTCTTACACCACTCACCTGTGTTTAGGGCTTCTCAAATTTTATCACTGAAAACTTGTGCTTGTGGTTAAACCTTCTATGCCCCAAAGTCCCTTATGGGGTGCCAGCTGAGGACCCAATTTTTTCTCTTAGATTGAGATAATGAGAGATAATTACACACATTGCTGGTGTGTGTAATAAACCAGAAATACCTGCATTTGCAATGTTGTTTGAAACAAGAATTGAACTAGCTTTACTATCCAAGTTAATATAAGGGCACCCATAGGAAAAAAGCCCTTGAAATGTTGAACATGGGCAAGCATGAATGCAGTGAGGCACTCTGGTAGCTCAATAAAAATCCAATCACTTCATGAAAAAAAAGGGAAAAAATCTCCAAATCATGTAACCTTTTTTCCCCCCTGAAGATTCCAGCCAATGCCCAGAGAATCCTATTTTGCCTCTTGCTACAGGCTCCACTTCCTCAGTGACAACAGCATGGCATGAGGACAGACATTCACCTGAACCTACTGCTGAAAGCCCACAATTAATGATAAACCCTGTTCAAAGCCTGCCCCTAAGATCATCAAAACCCAGCCTTGTATTCCCTGGCATTTTGGATTAAGCCTTGAGAGGAAGCATCAGCCACTGGCCATCCCTAATTTCTCTAAACCCTGATGGCTGCTGGGCTTTGGGCAGTGCCTAGGTGGCAGAAGAAAGGCTGACCTAGAATTTAATTCAGGTAAACACTGGAGCAAGGTGACTTCCAGCAGTGTGGAACTGTTTATGTGCAGGCTCTGGTACTGTCCTTGCAGAGCCATTTGTGTTGGTCAATGAACTGACTGCAGAAAAGCAAGAGGTTTGTCCACATCACACATTCTTCCCCTCACACTGCACCCAATTCTAGTTCCCTTGAGGTCTGCACTAGTTGAACTGGAAGAAAAACAGGTATTATTCTCATGGAAACATGCTTTGCTGTTTTGTTTTTTAAATCTAACTGCCTGATGTGGTGCAAAGAGCTGAAATACAATGAAGTAAAACACTGCAAAGCCTTCCAAGTTGGGCTATTGACTTTTTAGAGCCATATATACATATTTATATATGTATATAAACAGTGATAACATAGAAAAACCAGCTTTTTTTAAGGGTTCAATCCTCATAAACCAAATTACGTTTATCAAGCTATTTTATAGAGACACCCAGGAGTTTTCTCTTTAGTGTTGTCACTTAAACCTAAGAAGCTGCATGAGTGAAAAGTGCTGGCAACTCAGAGGAACTTCACTCCCATGAAGGAAACTCCCATTACTGAAATTCTGCTACAATTTGAGCAAGGGGTAGGATCAGCTTTGGGGGTCAATCACTGAGGCCTCCAGCATGAACTGGATGTGCCTTTGAGAAACCAATCTGTTTTGTGAATTCTTCAGGAGCCACTACAGGGCTTTTTTGGTCCCCAGACCTTTGGGACTTGCTTGTTGAGAGTTTTTTGAAGTGCAACAAGGAGCTTGGAGCACAAGGTGTCATCAAATTAAAAAGCTACAACTTCTCGAAGGAAAAGGTGGCAGCAGAAAAAGAATGCACATCTACACATGTGTGTATACACATATACTCCTGTTCCATGCAGAAAGTCTTCTAAATAAAATCATACAAAAAATGACCAGTGCCATATATTATGTAAACTCACAAGGTGTACTTTCAACACAAACCCGAAGCATAAATTAAAAGAGAGCCAGAAAGAGAGCCAGAGATGATAGCAAAACATTTTAAATATAGAATTTGCACAATTGGTACTTTGTTAAATAAGAATAAATAAATTCATTACATCCGTTCACATACCAGTTGTAAAAACAATAAATTATTTTATTTTTTTCAGTGCTATGTTGCTTTTTTTTTTTTTAAACAGTTGTTATTAATCCACAAGATTATTCCCTCTTCCCCTTGTGATAAAACTGTTTCCACAGGAGGGCAGCTAAACTTAATTTCTTGTACACAGTCAAACCAAAGATGCCAGGCTTTTTCCTAATGAGAATATCCTACCTGAAAAGCAGATGCTGTAAACTCCACTGATGCTCTGGGGTCCAAATTCTGCCATGGGCACTGGAGTGTGTCCCAAAGTCAGAGTGAATTTAACACTGAGGTGGTTCCTGGCTGTGCCAAGAGCAGAATTCCAGGTTTCCATCCCCTTGGTGCATTTCATGAATCCAGCTGTGCAACACTGGGAAAAAATGTAAACAATGATGTCACAGTGTGAGTGACACAGGATTCAGCTGAGAACAGACCTTGCACCAATTCCTCATCCATCAGGTACATGGGACAGCCCTGCCACAGGCAAGGCTTGGAACTGGCCTCTGATTTAGGAACACCTGAAAAAAGCAAGTGTTGGCTCACCCTTTATCTTACATTTTTCAGGTCCTGCCTTGGTCTGTCCCCTTTGCCCCCTCACATCTTTGCTTGTGTTAATTTGTTTCATTGCCACACTGGTGAAAATCACTGCAGTGGTTTGTTCTTGTATTTATTTCTAAGTAAACTCTTTTATTTTTAAAAGATTCTCCTGATCTAAGGAAGCTCTGAATTTATACCCGCATATTGCAGGCCTAGAGAGCATCCAAAAGCTTTACTCAGCCTGCTGAATATATAATAAATTATTACCATGATGCAAACACAAATACTTGCACATTCTGTCTCCATTATGACAGAACACAAACACCACTTAATGCAGCAGCTGTATGCTGAGACAAATGTTGTCTATGCTGAGACACATTCAATCTCCTGATCTGTTCCTCTCATGATGGTTTCTATTTGTTATGGACTTTTTGGAGAAGTTCTAAAACATGTGTAATACATACATAAGCATCAAAATTAGATTGC
Organism: Setophaga petechia; assembly: GCA_024362935.1. Taxonomy (NCBI): domain Eukaryota; kingdom Metazoa; phylum Chordata; class Aves; order Passeriformes; family Parulidae; genus Setophaga; species Setophaga petechia. The sequence continues at coordinate 4,267,022 of JANCRA010000013.1, read as the reverse complement.
TTAGAAGGAAAAATAAGGCATTTCAAAGTGATCTTATTTTAACAGGCAGAGGAGGCATAAAATGTTTACTTTTTAGCACTCTGCAAATCATCTGAGCCTTGATCTCAGTTCCTAGATTGGGATCAAGAATAAATGGGGAATATTCATCAAGATGCACAATTTTGACCAGGATCTACTCCTGCACAGAAGGCCACACCATTTTTGAAAGCTGATTAATAACATTTGTTGGCAATCCATTTAACAGAGGAGGAGGCCCTGCCCTTGGTACTGTTTATTTAAAACAGGGTAAAAAACCAGATCCTTCTCCAGATTTCACAGTTGTAGATGTAGCAACTCTATGCTGTTTTGAAATCATCACATGATTTTTTAGAGTTCACACAAACATGCTGCAGTTGCAAAAACATGTTTGTGTCAGCCTGGAGTCAGACCTTCCCTTCTTGCTCCACACTCCAGCGAGTTTTCCCTGCTGATTTCATGCCTGGGATTTTCAGAAGAGCCTGAGGTGTTTCAGTGCTCAAGTACCACTGACTTACAACTGAGGCTTGTGTGAAAATCCTCCTGCAGTCCCCTGCTCTCCTGTGTGGATGAACAAAGGAGTGAAAGGTGGGGTTCTACTTTCATCAGTGGTTTTTTTACCATTTCTCTTGGTACCTGTTATCTTCGGGTCTAACTCAAAGCCTGCTGATATTAAAGAGAGCAATTTTGCCAGGGCTGCTCTCAGGCCTCCACCTGCACAAGGTGAAATGCCCAGCCTCAGTCACAGAACTTCCACAAGACAATAATAGGATTCAGGAATTGCTGCCAAGGAAAACTGTTACCAGCTACTGCCTGTGCTGTGGAAACAGTCTTATTGATATTGGACAAGTCCTCCACATCCTGATGTGGTTTGACTTCCTAGTGACCCCTCTTCCTCCCAAATGTGATAGATATACAAAACATGAATGCCTTCTATAGCTTTAAAAAAAAAACCCAAACACACACAAAAAACAATAAAAAAAAGACAAATAGTTACAAACTTTTGCTGGTAAGATGAATACCAGAGTTAGACACGATGGACAAAACAGTGATAAAATATTAACTGCTTGCTGTGTTTTTTTGACCTTGAGAGCCTCTTGAAAAGATGTAGGTACATTACACATTGTTAAATTCAAGGCAGAAGCCATAGAGAAAATACCAGAGAAAGCAGCTGAACACACCCTCAGAATATCTGAGTGAGCAGACACTTGATTACCTCACCAGTAAGTTTGGGTTCTCTAACTAGTTTTCTACAAAGCACAGTATGCCTTTGTTTCATGGAGAGGAGCAGCTCGAGCAGCTCAGTGACAACAGGGAGCCCAGGCTGTGACACAGCTGGAACCAGGGAGTTTTACAAGCACAGTGTACACAAACTCCTCCTGCAGCCAGCTCCTCCTTGGGTGCATGCCTGACACACACATGAGGAGCTGCTGATGCTCCTGCTGCTGGAGCAATGGGGGGTTCCCTGCTCTGCAAGCTGCTGCAAGGCTCCTCCTGAGAATTTTGGGGTGGAAACACAGGGTTTGTCAGACATTAATGATATACTGTCAGGAAATTCCTACCGTGAAAACGTATTTCCTTTTGTCAAAACCAAAAGGTATCACTTTTTAAAACCAGCAGCAAGCTCTTCATTTTCCAGTAAAACATCTGTGGCCCTTTCTGAAGGATGGACTAAGTCCACAAGGGCTGCAGATATACTTTGGTCAATCATTTTGCTTATGTAGTTTGTCTTTTGATTTTTTTAATAGAAGGAAGTGATATAAAGTGATATACCAACTGAAAGATATTTACAAAACAGTATAAAATAAGCTACTGTGGGATCATGGGGACATGTGACATTTCCTAAGGACATACTGTAGTAGAGGTAGGTGAAAAAGGGGAGATGATTCTGTAACCTTCAAATATCCCAGGATCCTCCATTCACTAGTTTTTCTTCTTTTGCATTATTTTATTTTACGTTTTTGCAGACACAGAGGGCTTATAACAACTTTAACCTTACTTTCTTTGACGTATTTAGACCACCCTACCATTATTTAAAGCAGTGCACATCTTCATTTGGTCCAAACAGGCAGATTCTGCCCATAATTAGAGACTGAACACAAGTACTTTGAAGCCTTTGCTTCCGTCTGTGTGGGCAGACCTGACACCAGCACGCCAACAGCGGCTTACTCAAACCTCTTGGAGAGCAGCTCAGCAGCACCACAGGTTAGCACTTTTTCAGCAAGCACTGTTTGAACGCTGAGGGTCTCTGGGAGAGCAGACATCCCTTGGCCAGTTTCCCGTGCCCATCCTTGCACTGCACAGTCCTGGTGTGCCAGCCCGTGTCGCACGTTCGAGAGCAGGAGAGCCACGGCCCCGTCACCCAGCGGGGCTGCGCGGCCGATGCCGGCGCTTTGCCGCCGCCGCCGCTGCTGGGGACAGAGTTTGGCAGCTGGGCCTGTTTCTTTGGCACGAAGAAGCTGTAGCGCACGTCCACGGGCTGCGTGGGGTCGGTGGCCAGGATCTGCACGATCAGGATCTCCTTGGTGGCTGAGTGGCCCATGGCGTGCAGGAAGTCGTCCTTGTGGCTCCAGCCGCTGTAGTTCATGACGGTGCCGTTGATGTCGATGATGGTTTCCGAGGTGGAGATCATGTACTTGCCGTTGACCAGGTACTCCCCGTTCTTCTTCTTCAGGGCCAGGTAGGCCGTGAGCCTGCTCTGGTCCTTGCTCTTGAACTGCCGCACCTTGATGTGGGTGGCCCCTTCCGGGATCTTCACCACGTCCGTGTAGCCCTTGCTGGAGGAAGGGAAAGAAGGAAGAGTCTCACTGCAACGCCTCACAAAGTCACTGGCATGACACAGAATCACAGCACCAAGCAGGCTGGAACAGATCTTTTAGTCCAGCCTATGGACAACAACATTGCGCTTCATCTCAGTTCAGGCCACCTGGATTTTCCCCAAGATTAATTTAACCAGGTTCCACTCTTGGCCTGCTGTGTTGTTCTTCATGTTCCCCAAGAAGTTTCTACTGCACTTCTTGCAGATTGCTTAATCTTTAGCTTTAGGGACAGTTTGACGTGGGTCAGATACCAGAGGAATGAAAAATAACAGATAGCTTATAGATTTCAGCAAAGGGTGGGAGATATGAAATACGATGCACGCGCTGCCTGCCAAGGAAAAGATAATGAGATATGCATTGGTTACAGCTGTTTCTTGCTGTCTTTGCTATAATGATGATTAAGGAAAGCACGAACAGAGGAACAGCTGGGTAGAGGTACCTTGGGAACATTTAAAAATAGTCTTGATCACCGAGGAAAAGTTTGTTTACTTTGAAATTTATAAAGCCAAAGATTAATCGTCAAGTGTCCAATAAGAGGGGCACCCAAAGGCTTCATTTGTGCCACCATGGAATTCTCTATTAGTTATGAACTATCTCAACTGGGATTTAGAAAAAGAGATTAAACTCTTTTACCAAAAGTGACAAGCATTCAAAACCTGCAAGTGTGCTGGAATTTATCACTATCTCAAGTATGTTATTTTAACTTTACTGATATATAGAAAACAATTTGAAGGCTTTACATAGCTGTAAGCTACCAGCTGGACACTGAAGATGTGTTTTCATTCCTAAACCCATGACAAAGCCATCCTGAAAGTACTTCATATCTGACAGCTTTAATGAGAAAATACATGAAAAACACATAAAAGTGATGGCATCTCCTTTGGGATTGTTTAAAGAACAGACTGCTAATTTTGAGAATTTTTGGCTGCACAAGTAGAGACTGCAGATATTACAAATGAAACATTTGTGCTGATCCCCTGCTATTTCCAGCAATTATGGGACAATGACTTAAGACTCCATTGATTTAGCACCTCCATAAAGCTGGAGCAATATGGTGTGAATCCCAGGCTGGGGACTCTGCTCTACAGCACTGCACAAATATTTTTACATGAGAGTTGCCAGAATAACTCAGTTCAAACATGTCATTAAAGTCACAAAATCATTTATTCAAAACCTACAAGCAGTCCTGGAGAATTCAAGTTGTCTGCACGAAGAGCTCTAATGCTCCATGTGCACAGAGAAGCATGTGCAGATTAATTCCCCTCTTTCCCAACTTCTGATAATTTGGCTTTACAGCTTTTTAAACAAAAATCCTAGGAAGCAGATTTCCCAGAAGATTCTGGTTTGCCTGCTTTAAAAGAAAAAAAAAGCACAAACAAATGTTGTCATGGCAATTGTCTGCAATGGGAAATATTAGTTTAAATTTAAATTTAAACTACATTTAAATTTCCCTGTACATTTCGTGTACAGATTGTTGAAGTTTATAGTGGACATCTACAAGGGAGCTGTCATTTTTCAGTGGAGGAGAGATGATTTTCCTACCAGCACTGCCCTTTCAAACAAAACTGTAAAAACAGTTTACAGACAATTAAGATTTCACTATTTTAATCAGGGGTTTATTTTAACGTCAATTACTCGCAGACAAGAATTGCCCCAAACAACTTTTCCAGTAAAAATAAATCAGCAGTCCCAAATCCAATCAAAATCATATTAGAACATAAATTTACCCTCTGGTCAGTCTCATGACACTTAAAGGCATGATTTGAGGACTAAGATGGTAACTTCACAGGGATAATTATAATAAATCTCTCCATTTCCAAGTGTATCTATGGTACAAATCTGGCCTCCCTGAAATTCATGGAGCCCCTCTAACACTTTTCCTGGAGCTTGATTCTTGCCAAATCACATGAAATACATCTCCCACTGTCAACTTCACTTAGACATTCCCAGACATCCCAGTATTTACAAATTGGAAAAGATTTGGTTTATATAATTACTAATTTGGTTGGAAAGCCATTCTTTTTGGCAGTGATGTTTTGGCATTGTTAGGTGAGCAATCATTGGTTTACCAAGAAGATTAGTTATGTTTATTTTTAGAATAAATTCACTCTCCAAGCCATTTTTGACTGCTATTAATCAGTCTGTTGAAATGTATAGAAATAAAAGATCATTTCAGGAGTCAGATTTCTACTTCTGGTAGCTTTCAACATGCTATGTAAGAATTTGGAAGTTATAAAATCAAGTTCATATATAAAAGATGCTTAACACAGTCAGTGATTCTGAGTAAAAATTGTCAACTAAAAGTCTCTATGTGTAGATCAGTCCTTTGAGATCTTGCTGTCTGTATAAATGATGATTAAAAATCACAATTTTTCTATAAATCGTAAGAATTGAAGAGGGGAAAAAATAGTTGACAGAAAGAATTTACTTGAGGTTGGTCTATCAGTACTACCCCCAGTGTGGTGAGGGAAAAGCATGGCAGGAGTTCCTTTTATTTTACTTGTACTAAGTTTTATTACAGTTAGAATGTGAACTCTGAGAGAAAAATGGCTCGTGGATAAATGCCATAAATATTTTGACTTTAAAAAATCCATCTGGAGATTGATATTATGCCAATGGACATGAAGGGATATGAAGGGATATAGTCATGAGTAAGCCCATGATACTTTTGATATCTATTAACCTGACCTCCAGACACACTCAGCAATGGAAAAAGGAAAATTTGAGGTATAATCTCTCTCAGCTGTTAAGGAAGGTGTTTACAGCTGTCTGCTTCTCTGCACTTCTAATACAGGGAATGTGTGTCACAAAATCAGGTGGGATGTCCTCAGTGCCACTCAGAATAGATGTGATGAAAAAGCACTCTCAGGGTGTAGCTTGCTAATGCAGCAACAAGTGGGAAATGCAACATTTCAGAGAGATGCAGATAATTCTGATCCCAACAACTTTTTGATTCACCTCTCTTCCTTTTCCTCTGTCCTCTAGGAACCACAATCCATCTGACACTGCAAGATTTTCAAGTGGCATGACTTGCTATTCCTGCTTCACTGGCACTTTGTGTCAGAAATGAGCTGGGTGCAGTGTTTTGCCAGTTGATACTTTGCCAATTTCAGGATAATGCTAGGAGCCAGCTGTGCACATCTGGAAACTGCAATAAGCTACAGGCAGTGTGGTTTTTCCCCATTTGAAAGCAAATTGCATTTAGAGACAGAAAGCAAGCAGCACGTGGCAGAGTAGCTACTTGCACAACAAGATGCACTTGCTGTTGAGACCAGTACCTCTTTTTGGTGAAGGTTCCCATGACTTTTGTGCAGCTGGAGTTGTCTCCTCCACACACCCCACACTTGTCATACTGGAGCTTGGACCCGATGATGCCATCGCAGCCCGTTCGGATGCACTTCCCTCGCACGCAGACTGAGTTGCTGTAGGGTCGACACTCCGTGCCATCAGTCACCTGGGCAAGCAAATAAAACTTGCTTCAGACTGCCACAGAGATTTATGGGTTTGGATCCACCTGGCAAAACCCAGTTCCTTACTGAAGTCACCAACTCAGAGCATGTCACCTCCCCTGACAGATCACACTGAGCTTCTCTAATATTGATGGTAAAAAAGCAGATGAAATGGAGCACAAGGACAAAAGCTAACTTTCAGTTTGGATTGCATCTGATAGAACAAACTGACCACAAGTCATATCTCTACCACTAACTATCCTATGCTAATTGTTTTTTTAGGAGTTACTGTGAACTCCTTAAACATAGTTCAGGGTTAGATGTACCCTTTTCTCCCAATACTCTTTTTCCTCCAGAAAACCCCATAATGACAGAAAACTCCAGGCAGAAAGCCCTTTATCCACTACTGAAAACAACCTAGTGCAGAGAGGCCCATAATTTTGATGCATTCACATTCTGAGATATGGAAAAACTTATCTGATTTTCTGGCTTAAGGTACAACCACTGGATCAAACCATTAAAACTGGTCACACAGTTAAATATTTGCACCACATGATTAGCTTATTTTCCCTGGTTGTTGGGAAAGATTTCTAAAATATAGGACACTTCTAAGCTGGAGCATGAAACCCTAACTGGAGCATTACCTTCTGAGAAAATACCACATAATAACCAGTTCCTTTGGCTCGGCAGGTGAGCTTGCAGACATCTCCAGGCAGAACTCCAGCATACTTGGGGACCCATTCCACAAAAGTCTTGACCCCCTTTGCATCAGACTGATAGCCATTCCTTGCTTCACACTGCTCTTGTCGGAAGGATTTAGCTGTGGAATTATTCACGTCATTAGTGGCTATTTCAGACCATGCTGCAAATATCATTATGTCCATCTATTATTCCAATTTCTTTCCTACATAATTTTTAAGTTATGTCACACCACTTCTTTACTTAGAACTGGCCTTCCAATCCCTCTACTGTTTTAGCTTGGAAATCTCCCAATGGCATAACAAGCAGTAAAGGCCTAAAGTTTGCATGATTCATTTTAGAGGAATGACTTTTTTAGCTTTCTCTACGGCATCCAGGGCGAGACATGGATGAAGAATTAGGATACTGTACTAATGCTGAATGTCTTGCCTTGATAAATAGAATCTGGGGAGGCTACAGTGAGCCCTTGCTGTGTAGTTTCAGGGCAGACACTCAGTGTTTAGTGCCTGTGAAGGGAGGAGGCTGGAGCAGGGGGCACTCACCGTTGGCAGGGCAGGGGGTGACGTTGCAGGAGCGGTAGATGGCCCGCTTGCCTGTGCAGTACCTCCCGTTGTTCCTGGGGGCTGGGTTGTTGCAGTGGCGATAGGCAAACTGCACTCCCCCTCCACAGGTACGGGAGCACTGTCCCCAGGGGCCCCAGGATCCCCAGTTGCCATGGCTTGAGGCCTGAAAAACACAGGGAGCAGCAGGAGGTGAGTTCGTCATCCAAACATCAGTGGAGCTGTTACCTCAAAGTCACTGCTCATGTTTTCCTCAACTGAAGGCAATTCCTTCAGTTGGCCATTCAAGGAAAACAGGTCGTAAGAATCTTTCTTCTCCCAGCAAAGTGAATTTCTATCTTTTATTTGCACGCTGATGACATCTCATTTGCAAAGCCAATGCTGGGCCTTGCTCCACACAGCCACCTTTAGCCTCTTCACAGAGCACATGCACAGTTTCATGGGCTGCTCTCTTATTTTTTGCTATTCCTACCCACGAGGCCCCTTAAACTGGCTCCAAGGGGTTCATCTCCCAGAATAAACCCATACTGCTTATCTGAGATTAATTAAATCCAACAAATGTGATGTGTAGGTATTGCTTGGAATTACTGTCAACTCTGCTCCATTGGCTACAGTATTGCAGTATCATGTAGAAGCATAGAAATCCATTAAAAAGGGTACAGAAATCCATTTAAAAAGTGTTAGAAAGGCTGTATCTTGTTTGAACGGCTCACATAGTTTGCAAATATTTTCACAAAGCTCTACAAGTCCTCATCTCTTCTGTGGGTGCAACAGAAGGGGCTACTGTCTACCTAGAGAATTTAGAAGTGTCTGAACTGTGCAGGTGACAGCTCTCATGAGCCTAGGGATTATTCAGATGTATTAAGTAGACAGGGGTTCTCTGTCACTGGAAGCACAAACTTTTCTGATCCAGAAGTTATATTCTGGATTCATTTCATCTGCCCTTTTCTTCATTGGAATTTGGGACCTGGGTCCTTTCAGATAAGGGCTGTAAGTTAAACATGGAGATGAGATTTATCTTGCTTTCTGTGCCAGGTCAGAAAGCCATGATTTACTGAATGGGAAAATCACTACCTCCAGTTTTCCAGGAACAAAGGCCTTCCTTAAGGAAGAAAATACACTTCCTAAACCTCAGCAGCATTTTTCCTACATCCCTCACCAACAACACCCCAATTACATGCTAAAAAAACAAAGCAGGTTTCAATCTGACCAGCCCCTCAGAGGGATCACCTTGGGATAACTTACCGAGTAGTACTTCTTCTTGGTTTTGTCCACGCATTTCCCTTGGAGGCAGATCCTTCCTTTGCCACAGGGGGTTCCCTCGACGGCGGGCAGCTTCTTGGTGAGGCAGACCATCTGTCCCTGGCGCACCACGGCGCACCAGAGGCGCGAGCACACGTCCATGCCGGGGCACACGGTGTACTCGGCGCCGAACGCCAGCTTGCACTGCCGGATGGCGTCGTACGTCTGCCCCGGCAGCTCCTCGGGGCCCACGATGTGCTTCCTGGGCTGGTCCAGCAGGCAGTTCCCTGCAACAGCAAGAGAAGGTGTTCTTTGCTCACTTTTTTACTGTTCTTCTCCCTGCAGTGCTGCAATACTGTTTGGCAACAGCGAGCTTCCTTCAAGGCATGGTGATGTGAAAATTCTGAGGTGGCAGCACGTTTTCACAAGGTCAAACTGCTGCCACTGTGTTCTGACCCTGCTGCTGGGCTGCCTGTTCCCAGTTTGAGGTGTAAATGAGTTTTACCCAGGTCCTTTTGGCCTTTCAATCCTTTATGCAAGACTCGAACACATTCTGTGCTATTTATCGGTCTGCTATTTAAGGGGCGAGCTGGACTTGTGTAAGCAAGACTCAAAGCAAGCACAGTTGTAATTTGAGTTTTAAATCAGGATGTCAGAAAGGGATGCCAGAAAAATCAAAAAGCACAGACTTGTAGCCAATGAGGCCAAAAACCCCCAAACAAAACAGATGAAAAAATCAAAATTTCTACCAGGCTAAGGGAAAAATATAAGCTGGGTATCAAAACTAATGTTGCCACTAAAGCTGGACTGCACTTTCCTTGTAAGGAGTGATACTTGGCTGCTTATGGAACTAGTTTGAAAAGGGTTATGTATTTTATACAAAAACCCATAAATAACAGGAAGAAAAAACTACATGAATGTAGAGATTTGTATTTGTGTTTTAAAGTCTGCAGTGGTCAAGATTTGTCTGGCACACACTAAAAATGAGAATTCACATTTATGTTCTAGGTATCTTCTGATAGCTGGGGTTTTTTTTACTGTTGAAAACCTCACTTGTTGACATGCAGAAGTATTTATTCAGTGTAACCTCTTTTACACTTCATGAAAGGGATATGTGGTCTGGGCAAGCTTCAGTCATCCTCGGCCAAAATAACTCACCACAATTTACCTCACTTTGGAACCCACACCAGTGTTCTTCACTTGCATCATGGCTGAAAAAAGCCTATCTATAAAACCCTCACTATTTACACAAAATGGAATTGAATTTCAAGCTATGGCAGGGAGTTAAAGCAAACCAAACAGCCCATTTCTCAATAGCTTGAGTTTTCCTTCCAAAACACACACTTACTGCAACTGTTCTGCTCTTCTAAAGACTAATGCCAATTAGCCAAATTAGCCAAAAATTCTTTCTGTGTGATGACTTGCAACCAAAAACTGTCTTGTAAAACCTGTTCCATTTGCTGACCCTGATTTACCCTAGCTTTCTATTTCATCTGAATTATGTTGAAATTTTAATGGAGACAAGGTGTGCCAATGCTAGCTGTCATGACATAAAGATAATTAAAAATAGCCTGGGTTGTTGTAGTGTAAAATATTAGAGATGTGATGAGGAGTAAGGTTTTTCCTGGAGTTTCTGGATATAATTTGCGTAAGTTCTGGCAAAAATACACTTTGTAAAAGTGAACAGCAGTGGAAATTCTCCTTCATATACCTTGTGAGGAGGGAGGAAGCCACTGAAATGTGAGGGCAGTGATGGGAAGGCTGTAGCATGTCAATATTCAGTATTATACACTGCTTTTGTACCTATGCCTAAGTTTATCAAACTCCCAAGTAGAGCTGTTTTTCAGTATTTTAAAACACCATAATAACACTTCATTTTGACTGGAAATACAAATTTAGAGAAAAAGGAAAGAAGAGTCTCATCCTTGCATAAACTCATCTGTCAGTCATTTCAGTTTCACAAGCTCACACAGCAAATACTGCATTTTTCCCCCTCCAGAACACAAGGGAATGGGATCCAAACTTCTCCTTAACTGAGAGAAGTTATGCAATGTCTACAAAGCCAGGTGCTCCAGCTGACCTCACACGATAAATTCAAAACTGAGGATAGGAAAGGTCCTTAAGGATTTCCCACAGGAAAAAAACAACACCTTTATATGGGTAGACTGTAGCAGTGTCTGTGTTTGGACAGGGTGCAGTGAACTGCAGGTGTTTTTACCACCAGCTGGTCCAACCTCCTGCTTGTCACGGCCCCTGGTGGGAGGGCAGAGAGGGCTTCAATTCTGCATTACATTTCAACATCCAGAGCGTATACATAACTGCCATTCCATTTTTTTTGTCCTGGGCACCAAAGAACATCTTTGTGCCCTGGAATAGAGCAACATTGTTGGCTGATGACAGTGCTAATTAAGCCATCTCATTATCTCTCTCAATGCTGTGTGTAATATATCTTGGGGGGAAAAAAAAAAGAAGGCGGAACAAGATCTGTGCAGGAAGCAGATAAGCAGGATATAAATTAATTAAAATACAAACAGTCCTTGTTCCAGGTTGCACAGAGCACTGGGACTGAACACACCAAATCCCAAGCAACCATCCCACAGCCTGGTGGTTGGCATGACAATAAAGGCAATTAGTACCTTTGGAAAGGCTTTGCTAAAAGCAGATGGATATAAATGTCACTCTCCTCTGGACAGGAACCCAGCCTTTTCTTCCTAAATGTCAAACTGTTGTCTGGGGTCATATCATGAGTGTAAAAAAAAATGGTGATACCATGACAGAGCTGTTTATTGTTCCCAGAGCAGGCCCCAGGAGACAGGGAATCAGCACCTTGATCCTCCCCAGCCCCTGGCTGACCTTGGACGAGACATTTCCATTGGGATTTACTCAGCTGACTTCATGTACTGCTGGTGTCTGCAGTGCACTCAGCTGTCAGGTGCTTCACTGCTGAGCAAAACCAGTTTATGCTGTCATTCAGCACCACTCATGTCCCCAGCACTGCTGAGGCCACTGATTGTCAGATCAAATTTTCAAATAATTTGAAGTCAAATTATTGACTTTCACTTCAACTTAAGTTTGTATTCTGCTAGGACATATCTCTGATTTTAAAAAATAACTGGGAAATTATAAATTTCTACAGAACAGAAGACTGTTACTTAGAAAAGGTCTCTGAATGGCTGATCCATCAAGAAAAGACTCCTTAAATATGCATTTGAAATCACATCAATAGCATCAACAATACAATTAATTCCCAGAGGTCTATGGACCTACATGATGAGAGGTTCAAATTTGCTATGAATAATTTCATCATATCAATAACTCTTGAATAGCACACACCTAAATGATAGCTACTCAGGAACTGAGGAGAAAACAGTTCCTTACATTCTCTGAGAGGTCATTCATGGATGGTGAGAGAGTTACCTCAGTAACTCAAAAGGGAAAGCTCTCTTCATTTGTGGAAATTAATTTGGTAATATTAAACCAATGCCAGAGCAATATGGACCATAAAACAGGACAGTACAGATTAATGGATCTAATAAAATTGAGAGAAAAAATTAAGTCATTCAGAGAAAAATATTTCAGAGAGCACTGAAATCAGCCAACAAAATATTTAAAAGCAAATCTTTACATTCAGCAGACACACCATACATTTATCCATAAGCATTTTGGTTACCATAACAACTTGACCCATTCACTCAATTATGTCATTTTTATCTCAGCATTTTGGAATTTGAGTGGTTTGTTTAATAACTGCAGTTGCTTTGGGAGCACAGTGAAGACTTTAAAATTCATTAAAGAGTAAAGTTGAAAACTATGCTTTTTCATTTCTACTTTTGGAAAACTAAATTTTTGTCCTTATTCCCAGAGGGGTAAATGTCATATTTAGCAAATAAGCTGCTATAAAATGTTATTATTAAAATATATAGATTGACAGTAAGAAGTAGCATGTAGCTGACACAGGGAGTGATAACACATACCATGGCCATCATCAAAGAATTCTGTGATAGTTGCTGAAGTGCACTTGGACCAGGGTTTTGAAGCATCAATGCTGGTCAGGATGGAGGACATCAGGCGTTTGTCTTCCATGGAGCCAAAGTTCTCCTCACAGAACTTGGAGTCATCATGGGAAAGCCCAAGCAAGTGCCCTGTGGAAATGGAATAAATAAATACAATTATATGACTATGCAGAGTTTACTAGCTGGAGCTCACAGTCATGTGAGGGAAATGTACTCATTTATATTTATCAACAATTGATTTCTTACTGTTTTTCCAAATCACCTTCAGCAAGAAAAACTTTGAGAAAATGTTCTGCAAATGTCTAGAAAGGTGCTACATCTTTTTTAACAGCTAAAAATATAAGTACTTATGATGCAACTAAACAAATGAATGGGAATAAGAAGCCTGAACTTAATGCTCAAAATGTTCAGCCTAAGCCAGAAGTTGATTAATAAGATATGCAGGGCTAAACCAAGAGTGCTTTAACAATAAGGACAAGACCACCCATCAAAGCCACTGCAGAAAAAAAAAGCCTGATGCCCTGAAAGGGACTCATTCTGCAAGACTTGGCCTTTTCTTTTTTTCAGGTAAGTGAAACCATTTTTGTTTGGCAATACTTCCTATGTAAAGCCAGATAAAGCTGTTTTTATGCTGCTCTGAGACATTGAATATCAGGAGGTGCATGTCAAGTTTCAATCTGATACAGCACTACACACAAAGACTTGTTCTGAAGAGATGACAACAGCTTTGTTCCATTCCAGACAAATGCTGGTGTTGAGCAAAACAATTCACTGCTAAGATTATTATTTCAAACTGACAGATTCCTCTGACAGAGTAACCAAATAATCAGTGCACCACTTCCAACCTACAGAGCAAACTCTCTGGAAGTGGGTTGAGCATTTAATACATTGTATTTACACTGTATTTACTGATCCAAGACTGCTCACAGTTGTAGAAATTACCTCACTGCAGAATGTTTGTGAAATAAAGCAATGAGGGTCTCTCAATGGAAAAGGAGTTTAATTTTTAAGTCTGTGCCTTGGAACTAAACAGCCCTGGGTGAATAAAAAAAGCTGGAGCAATTGATCCAAAGAGTTTGGCTGAGTAACATCCCATGGCACTCAGCACTGGTTCAGTGTGGGATATGAATGATAGTTGGGTGCACACCAGCAACTCCAGGATGTAATTTTTCAGTGTTCAGCATTTTACAGCATCATTCAGAACTACCCAGAGCTCTGTGACATGGAGCTTTCAGTCCTGCAGGGCAGAACTGCAGTTTGTCACAGCCTCTGGTACCACTCTATCCACTAGAGGCCTTTTTCTGACCTAGAGATGGGGCAATTGAGAGATGTTTCAAAAACTTTTATTCCATTTTCAGTCTCATGAGAAGGGTGAGACAATACAGATGTTATAATTCACACCATCACAATCACAGGCCAACTATTTCCCAATTATAATACACTGTAAGTGTTTCTTGGCCTATCAGCTTTTGTCACACCATGCTGTAAATGCCTTAAAACCAATAATTTAAAAGTATCCCTCGTGGGTCCTACTACAATGCATCTTTAATATTCTATTTCCCTCAAGTATCCAGTCTTAATTGTAAGGCCACCCTTTGAAACTTGTTTCTAGTTCCATTTCCATCTTCTATCAAAATGTAATTTCCACCTTCTGTCAGACTTCAAAAATTCTCTACAAATTAATTTCCCACACCACTCTGCAGCACTTCACCCAAGTAAGATGCAGTTTTGTTCTCCAGACAAATCCCTTTATTGCATAACTGTACTTCACTTTTCAGGACTGTTCATTTTCTGCTAAGGACATCTCATGTAAGTACATAACTAAACAACACAGTGCTCATATTCACAGCCTGGTAATGCTCCTGCAGCTTGGCCTGCTCTAGTGTTTCTCTTCTTTTTTTTCTCCTTCAAAGAGACAAATAAAAAATATCCTTTGGATATGAGGAAGACTGCAGGTAAATTCAAACTCTTCACTTTGAGCAGAGACACTGAGGACTCCTTAATAACACTCCCTCCTCAGAAAAAGCCTGGACAGCCTCAATGGAGAATTTCAGAGTAAATAAATAAAATGAAATGCTTCTCAGGCCACTGTTCAGCACAGAACATTTCATCCCAAATACTTTGGCAAAAGCAGAGGAATCTGAAACAGGGTCATCTCCTGCAAAGTGTCAGGCTACTGAATTCACCTTTAATGAGAGAGCAGCATAACTTCTCTGCTTTGCAGTGATAAATGGGGTGAGCTGAGGACACCCCTCATTAGCAGCGTCTACTTTGTCATATTAAATCAGGCCATTGTTCCAGTGCATGACAAGAACCAAGTCACTTACTTGGCAGACTTCAGCCTCTTGGAGCAGAAGCTTCCTAAAGTATTTGTGAATCTCCCTCGTTATGTTTAAAATTTTCAAAAGTAATTGAAAAAACCCATCATGACAAGGAAAGAAGCAGTAAGTAGTGAATAATTTCTAAAAAACATAATTCTGATTGTCAGTGTTTGGGTTTCTAAATTAGCCCCCAGTGATGTTAGTGAGGATAAGAGCATTAAATACATGGATTTTAGCTCTCCATACTGATTTGCCAGTCAATTTTGTATGCACGTGTCCTGGGGCGACAAACACTAACATTCACTTACAAACACTGTGAATGCAACTCTCAAAGGATTTCATGGAGCTAAAATTCCTAATTCTTACCACAACCTAAATTTCTCCCTGTTCTAACTTTGTCTTTTAAGGCACTCAGAAGTGATTAAAGCATATGACAAACTCCCAATGATGCTACAATCTGCTTTTGCATTTCATTAAAAATAATCAAAATTCAAAATATCACAGAGCTGTGTAATCTCTAAATACTGCCTGGCTAAGTTTTGCTCTTTTTAGCACAGAAGTGAGAACAGCAAAGTCCTTTAACACCTGTACCCTTCATCCTTCTGCATCCAAAAATTAATGGAGGGACACTTTCCATCCTACTTCAAGAAGTCTTTCCCCACCACCCCTCACAAGCATAACCCTGCTGATGTGATTATTACATGACATTAGGGTGGTTTCTGGCATTTTCTGGTGGGGTGCTTGCCTTCCAAATTGGAAAGGCTGATCCTTCAAGTGACCCTGCAAGCAAACAGAGCTCTGGAGAAAGCTCTGGACAAAAAAAGACTCGAGGAATACAAATCTTACACAGAAGGCTTTTGAAAACAATGCCAATTTTAGCCCCAGCCCATTTTGTACCAGTATGAACGTCAAACTGGGCTATTGAAGAAAAAGAAAAGGCTCCCAGCAGCTGTGTAAAATGATGACTGATTGAGAATGGGTTCCTAGATTATCTGCTGTTTTCTACTTAATGAAGCATCTTACTGGTGCTGACAGTTCCCACTGAGTGAAAATGACATAATACAATTTTACCAGCAGGATGGAGTTTAGTTAAGTTATGCTGTAGGAATGCACAAAATGGTGAAGGAAACAGATGGAGGGGAGGCAGGGTTTGCCCTCTTGTAGCCAAGGAGGAGGTGGCCTGCTTGTAAATTCATCTCAAACTCCAAAAAGACCAATGACCCAAATGGAGTGACATCCTCCCCTCACAGCTTTCCCTGCTGAAGGCCAACACCTGCTACAGCCCAGCAGGAAACAATACCTGCAATGGTTTCAAAAATGACCCCTACACCTTGCAGGAATGGGGGGTATATCCCTAATACAAGGTGATCCCTAATACAATTGTGACAAGTCAGGTAAAACTTCCATCCTCTTTAAGGACCAGGACACAAGAGGCCTGTAGGGAAAGCAGGAGTGCACCAGAGCTGTGCTGGATGTGTGGTGAAGCAGATCTCTTATTCCCAGGAACACAGAATATCCTGAGCTGGAAGGAACCCACAAGGACCATCCAAGTCCAGCTCCTGGCCCTGCCCAGGACAGCCCCAAGAATCCCACCCTGTGCCTGGGAGCATTGTCCAAATGCTTCTTGGAATCTGGATAGTTCTGGTTTTTCTTAATATACAGTTCTAGACTATCTGCAGAGGTTCTCTGAGTGAACACCATGCAAAATTACTCTCATACATTTCTCACTGGCATTTCAAGCATTAGAAACAAGAAAACAGAAAATATCCACAACATACAGCAAGCCAACTCCAGGCTTTGCTAAAGCACAAACCAAGCCGGGTCTCCTGGAAAAAAGCCACCTGCTTATGGACAGGAATTTGGACAGAATGTCAAAAAGCAGCTCATGTACTCCCTCTGACCACAGGAGACATGCAAGGTGACACAGCAGGCTGAAAATGCTGCAGGCATTGTAATTTGTTTTCTCAGAGGAGCACATGTTTGCTAGTGAGGTCATGCCTTTCCCCTCATTTCCAGTTGGGACAACTGGGGAGCAAAAGAAGGTCAAGAGATTTGCCCCTGGTTCCCCTGTGAGTCAGTGGCTCTCGTGGGATCAGGGCTCAGGAAGCTCCTGGCTCAGCATTCCTTGGGCTAATGATCACCAGGCCAGACCTTCTGCATCAGCCTCCTGCTCTCCCCTTGGCTGAACAAAGATTGCACGTGGGAACTCTGTCAAAATAAAACCATTTCTTCTGGCATGGGCTGTTTTTCTAACTCCTGTGAGTTTCTGACTCCTTCTTAAGAACTTCATGCTGCTATCACTCAGGAATCCTCTTGAAGTCATGATGGGCCTAAGCAATAACAATTAATAAAGCTGGTGGGTTTTTTTTAATAAACAGAAGTGATTTGAATTACACAAGCTTACAAAAAAATGGCCTAGAATATAAAACTAGACATTTCTCTTTTTTTTTATTCTTGAACTTTACTTCACGTTTTCTTTTCTTTGACTGCTATCAGCCACTTATGAAAGAAAAAGGATTTAAAAAAATCACTCTCTCTTTTAAATCTCCAGCCCAGGGGCAGTTTTTAATATTTCTGGCTTAAAAGAGTCCTTCAGACTCAATGAAACAATAGTCTGGAGTGCAGCTTCTTCTCAGGAGCAGACATTAAAAAAAAAAAGCCCCAATCAGACATTTACCCACCAGTGCTGCAGACTTTACACAAAACAAACCTGAGCTGAGCTGGCTTGTTGTAACAGACTTGAGGGAGAACACAGACCCATCAGCCCTGTCAGACAGGCAAGGTTCTGCCCAGGCAATCAGAGAGCACTGTGTCCACACAGACTTAAATAATCATTAAAAAGATGTGGCCTTGGAAGTCCACACTGCACCAATTAATGGGGCATGTAGAAGAGAAATATTCATTTTAACGAAGGAGCAGGAGATGGTGACACCTATTTCACACCTGTTCAACTCAGAGCAGCTTGGAAAGAACACAACTCACAGCAGCTCATGGTAAATGAATGGATTTGTGGAATACACAGTGCAAGAATTGAAAAATTGCATTGTCTGATGCACCAGAAGCCTCCCCCCACAAAAACTACATTAAATTGGAATTATCTACCTGCCAAGAAGGAAAGCAATCCTTACTTCACCCTGCAGTCAGAAAGGCTGGAGGCCCAGGCTGAACATTGAACTTATAGGATCATAACATCAGAGATCACTTAGGCTGGTTGGAAAAACCATTGAGCACAACCATAAACCTAACACTGCCAAATCCACCACTAAACCATGTCCATAACATATTTTTTGATAATGACTGCTGTGAAATATTAGGCAAAAGACAGAATTTTACAGTTTGCTTTAAGCACCGTGTCTGCTGCAGGTGGAGCAATGATATATTTTATATAACATTACAAGGTAATAAAAACATTGCTGGGCAAGCCAAGAATTTTTACTCAAAATTTTAACCAGCAACCTTTTAGACAGCTGATGTTTGCTTTTTGAGACATCAGCTTAATTTTCTGCCCCACCTTCAGCTCTTGTGAAGGCTTAGCTTTGTCTGCCCACCTTTCCTCATAATCAAAAGGGGTATGTTCATGAAGGCTTAATTTGAGAGCTTTTGCAAGCAGAAATTAAGACAGAACTTAGAAAAAAAAGGTTCAAAGAGGAGGAATCAAGCAATTTTCCTGATGTATGTCAGCAGAGAAGAGTCAAATGAGTGTACTCTCTGTTTTTCTTTTGTTGTTTTAAGAAAGCAAATCTGCCTAATTACGATTACCTGGATATTTGCCTAAACTTCATCTGTCATGAAGGAAACCTAATATGAGGCTCAACCTCCACTGTTTTTCTCATGTGGCTGTGAGACTCTGTGCCCTTGGCAATGTCTCCCCCCTGAAATGAAAGGCTCCAGGAGATTTGTAGCTGTCAGGTCTGAAGCTTGTCTTTATCTGCTTTATCTTGACAGCCTGGAAATCAAAGGGCTGCATGTTCAGCAGAACATGGCAAAGGAAAGATTGCTGTCTTTAGTTACTTTTGAGTGTACACAAAATGAGCACATGTGGCAAAGCAAGGAGTGGGAGGATTTTTTGACTTTTCTACAGACATCAAAAGACTCCTTTAAGTATCACACACGTTGCTCTCAGTTTCATTTGTTAGTGAAGGAGTCAGAATCAGAGTTTGCTGTAAGTTAGACATGGTACTCCTTCCTCAGTGGCCTGCAGCTCAAACACAGCTCAGGCTCTGAATGAACAGCTCCAACCCACTCAGAGTTCATGGTATTCTCATGTATTTCAGTGAGCCACCTGAGCAGAGATGCCAGGAGCAATACCTCGCTTCTAAAATGCCTTTTTTACAGAAAATTATGCTCTCTGATACAGTTTGCTGACAGTGCTCATGACACTTGTGTCCTCAGTGGTGACAGAGGCCACAGAATGATGCCATGCTGGAAAAGATTTGGTATCAAACTCATTATTTAATATCTGAAGAAAATTGTTTGCTGTGAGGGTAGTGAGGCTGTGGCACAGAAAACCTGTGGTTGCCCCATCCCTGGAAGTGTCCAAGGTCAGCTTGAAGCAGCCTGGAATAGTGGAAGATGTCCCTGACCATGGCAGGGGGTGGAACTGGATCACTTTTAAGGCCCCTTCCAACCCAAACCATTCCATGATTTTTGAGTTTTAGTTTCTGTGCAGCCCCCAAGGTTTCAGGCATTACACAGCCCAGCTGTGGAGGATGTTGTGATAACTCCTCATAACCACAGAAAATGATGCTGAGCAGAGACCTTGAAAAGGCATCCTGTGCATCCCTGTGCCCTGGGGTAGGATCAGCATCCCCTGAGCCACAGCTGCTTCAGCCAGATGGCTCCTGTGAGCCTCCACAATCGGAGCCTCCCCAAGCCCTTCACTCCTGCCCTCAACTGTCCTGCTCAGATGATTTTGGCTAATGCTTAAAGCAAATCTCCCCTGCTGCAATTTCAGGCCATTACCCCTTGTGCTGTCCCAGGTGGACATGGGGAATGATTTATTATGCAAATTTTTGCAGCAATTTTTTTAACGTATTTGAAGGCTGCTTTTATCCCACCCTTTGGCCCTGCCTCCCCAAAAGTCACATGTGAAAGATAAAAGGCAACTAATGAACAAAGGTTTAATTAGTTCCACGCAGTAATGCTAAAGCTATAGCCTAAAAATAAAATACTTGGAAAGAACATCAGTAAACCATATTACTCAGGAGGACAGAAGGAGTAACTGCATGCCAGAGTGTTTGTGTAACAGAGGAGTAGGAACATTGCAAAAGGTCAAATGAACATTATCACTGAGAAAAAAAAGGCTGTATTGCCTCTTTTAAAAAAATTAAGTTTCTCAAGATTGATGGAAAGAACAAAGATAAACATAATTTAAAATGTTAGACCCATGTAACTCCCACTGAGCTGAACTGGAGCTTTGCCTGCTTGAGGGCTGCAGGAAGGATGCTTTTGTACTTAAGGACCAGATCAAAACTCAGGAGACTCCAGATCAAAACCCAGGTTTAATTCTTGGCTTTCCCTGGGATTCCCTTTGTGATTTGGGGACATTTCCTATAGCTAAAACCAGCAGTAGCTCCTCTTAGATCCCCTTGAACTCTTCTCATTTTGCTTTTGTAGATGACAAACTGTTTAGGGTGGTGGCAAGGCTGTGCCAAAGCACAGTGGGACTCCAGCACAAACTTCTGACCATGACTGTACCTCAAACACAGCACCAGGCTGCAAAACATGGCAACATCCCATCACAAAATATGTCAAATGCAATTCCAGCTGGCTGACTGTGCCTGCTGCTGATGCTGGATCAGGCTGATCTTCACTTGTTTATGATTCAACACTGTCAGAGTAACAAACCTCTGAACCAAAACTCCAGAATATTAGAGTGCCAATCTCACTGGTAATTTTAATAGGTACAATGGAGAAGCAATGTAGTGCTGCCCTATGAAAAACATTAAATAACTGTTGAGATTATGAGCAATCTCAGGTTCTTTACTGCTCTCCTCCACATGTCCCAAACAGGCAGGGAAATGCAAGAAGCAAGGAAAGATCATTTTTTTGCAGACAATTGATAACAAAGGCTTGGAGAATGCCTATATACTGTGCCTAAGCTCAGACAGCTCTGCAGAGCTCTGGAGGTGTAGTTGAAGGAGTTGCTAGAAGTAAAAAAAAGCATCCATAAGCCACAACAGGGTGATGACTTCAGGCAAGAATCCAGGGGGTTATTTTTGAGAAAATGAAGCTGTCCCACTGACAGCAGCATGCACCCTGCTAGAAAATAACCAGATATGGATTTGCTGTTGGTGGCTGGCACCAACAGCAGTCTTGGCAGGCTGTGATTTCAAAATAACATTTATGGTATTAGCACTGCTCCCCTGTATTCTGAGGGAAAACTGGATTACCACAATCAAAGTTACAAGGTTTCTTTCCAGTTTTTTGTTGTATTATCCTCTTTTTTATCCATTGACATTGGATACATGGAGACAAGCTATTACTGATTTTCCCACATACAAGTAGGACAAGATTCAGGTCCTACTTTATCAAACTTTTATATAAAGATCTCCACCTCTTACTCCCAGCTAATCATTTATACCAAGAATTTACATCTATTCCTTCCTGTGCTCTCCTTTACAAGCCTGTGGAGGTTTTTCCTTTTGCTGCTCATTCATTCTCTCCCCATCAAAAAACACTGGTCAAAATCCACCTATTTTATCTGGAAGAAATAAAACAAACCTCTCCCACGTGATGTGGCAGAAACCCTGGCAGCAGAAGCAGCAGGTTTGTTCTGCAGCAAAGGTGATTTTTGGCTTCCTGTGCACCAATCCAACCTGAGCCCCCGGGCTGTGCATCCTCCTGCTGGGTTGAGTTGCAGTTCAATTTGCTTTGGTTGCCTTCCAGAGAAAGAATCTGAGCCTGGAAAATGCTCTTGGATGCTTCAGGGGGGAAGCAAGAGCATTCAGATCCCCGGGAAGTCACAGTGAGGACACTCTGAGGATCAAGTCCATGCTAAAGATGCTGCAACTGCTCCCCACACACAAAAACCCCCTGAGAGTGACTCTGCTTCAGCCAGTGGCTCACCTTGACCTTCCAACTGACAGAAAAGAACATTCCAGGCTCAGAGCAACCCCTGTGACTGAGGAACTGAGCCACTGTAAAATTAAAGTTACACCCTGCCCACAGGACAGGGGGAACTTGGAGATTTCTGGATTGCAGGAAGAAATCTGGTCTCCAAATAAAATACAGCAAGGTTTTCCCCAAAGTGCTTAACTAAAGGGTATCCATGCCACACTTTTGTTTTTCATCCTTTTTTGACCTTTGATTTAATTTAAGTACTCAAGCAATTTTAGCTGTGTTTTCTTCTCAGCTTCTCCCACTTCAGGCCACACACACAAAGATCATTCTGTGACTTGACACCCCTCCTTTCTTAAAAACTTCTGGTGAGGAGGGAAAAAAAAAGAGGATGTTATTTTAAACAGCCTCAAACTAGAGGTTTTATGTCCATTAGGGTTCTTATTTATTCATTTCAATTCATGCCTTTTTTACATTGAAAATTATAGTTTTTAGAGATTCCTGTAAATGCCTAGGTATGTAAATGGCCTTTCTCCAAAATGTGCTTCTAGGTCACTAAAAATAATTCACTTTTGCTTATATTTTGTCTGTGAGGAATTCAAGGTAACAATGTGAATGCTTGCTGCTCATCCCTTTCTTTACTGATCTATGTTCTTTCATTTTTAGTCTACCTAAAAGTGTATTTATTGCTGATAAAATGGCAGGAATGGCACTGACTCTCAGCAGAGGCATCACTTCTGGGTGCAAGGGACACCAACAGTGTCCCCAGCACTGTGGCTGTGAATGACAGGCTAAGTTTGCCATTTAACCCATCTCAGGTTTGTGATGGCTCACTCACAGCATCCACATCCCATGTGAATCTGTCTTTCTACACTGCTGTAGCTCTCTCTAAATGCACTGAATTAGTGATTCCAGAGGACATTTTCTTTTGTTGTGACATTATTACTTACTAAAATGAAATTTCTGCTTTAGGGACTCATCCTGCCACAGTACTCCATGTTTTCATGCAATGCCTGATCCCTTCTCCAGCCACCACTAATGCAATTCCTTTGCAGAGCCATAAGAGGAGCAGGGCTAGGATCACTTGTCACTGCAGAGTCAGGACATTTTCCATCCTTGGTGACCTCTGTTTCCTCAGCCATATGTACAAGGCACCCAGATCTCAGGTTCTACCTGCAAGCTCCTTGAAAATGGAACCACTGCAATGATACTCCCAAAGCAAACTTTACTTTGGTTTGGCACGAGGTACAAGGCAATTCAGCAGCTGGCTCTCTCTGAAAGTTCTCCTTTCCTTGTTATTTCCTTCCAAGAATATTTTTTAAAAAAAGAAAAAAAAGAACATTCTCCACTTTCAAATTGCTGTTCACTCCCCAAAGTGAACAGCCCTTATAGCAAATGTATTTCCAGTGAACACAGTTCACCAAACATCAGAAAATTAAACATGATCAAGATGGCAGCATCTCTATTGAAGGGTTCTATCATGACATAATAAGTAATAACTCATATCCCAGAACACAAACTTTCTTCTGGCACTTATTCTACCTTAAACCCTTCTGAAGGGTACACGAGAGACTTCTAATTTAATTGCTGTCCTCTGA
Organism: Setophaga petechia; assembly: GCA_024362935.1. NCBI lineage: Eukaryota > Metazoa > Chordata > Aves > Passeriformes > Parulidae > Setophaga > Setophaga petechia. The sequence goes on along the minus strand of JANCRA010000013.1, from coordinate 4,243,247 downwards.
GGTGGACACTGAAACAAAGTTAAACAGGTTTTGTGACCAGACCTTTATCACCTAAATACTATTTCACTTATTACAGGATTAAAAACGATTTTCTGTACACTTACAAAGATACTGGAATTATGTTGGGTTTTTGCCACAAAAGCTTTTCTCTGCAGGTAATACAGGGAAAAAAGCTTCCTAACAACAGCGCATGCAACAAGTTGAAAAACGTGACTTATTTTCCAACAGATAAGAGCATGCAAATTACAACAGATGGGCCAAAAGTTTTCTCAGGAGGGCCATGCACTGACATCTCTGGGCAGTAGCAGCAGCCTTTGAATTTTCACTTCAACTGCTGCTCAGAAAGGCCACTGTCAGGGAGGAAACACCTACTGTGCGCCTTCCCCTGCCTTCTGATCCCTTATTAGTTAACCCTGAAGTGCATATGTACACAGCCCTAATCCCCAGGCGGGGCTCTGGGCCGGGGGAAATCTGGAATTAATTGCGGGGTATTTTGGTTCCTAATGCAGCTGTTGGGAGTGTTTGGCTTGGCAGGGGAACAGAAAAGGCACTGCATACCAATTTCGTGAGCCACCGTAAAAGCTGCGTGGAGGCCGTCGTCTTCAATCACCGCGCAGCTGCGCTCGGGGGAGCAGATGGTCCCAACGTCTGCCATTCCCAGGGTATCACAGGAATGATGCCCACATAAATCCTGCCCAGGAAAGGAAAAAGAAAAATCAAAAAAAAAAGGAAAAAAAAAAATCGTTACAATGAATTTTTACAACCAGCGGTAACAAGCGGTTAAAGGTGCCTTTGCCAATGGCAGGTCCTGGATGAAAATATCAGTGCAAAGTTCCAGCTAAAGATGTTAAAAGCACAGCAAGGCAATGCCTGGTAAGGTCAGTGGGAGTATTTCCATGGACTTTAACAGGTTTTGGATACATTCTGCAGCTAATTGTTGTTAGTTAAATTTGTATTTGTATTAGCGAAATTTGTCTTTCTGCAATGCTCACACTTGCATTGAGGTAGGCTCTGAAAATATCCTGTGGAAGCATTTCCTCATTGACAATAAAACCAGAAATTTCTCTTTATTTACAAAAGGTAACCAAGGCACAGAGAAAGCTTCAGCTTCCTGATCAGTCCTTGAACCAGAGATCACCTTGCTTTTCTGGAGCCAATCCTATATTCTCATTTAACAGAAATGAGATTGCTACATGTGAAACCTCATTCCACATTTGTCAAGCAGTACAATTACCAGTGTCTTACCTAATAACATACCAAGTATTTAGCAATTCTCAGAGACTGCTGAGTCAGAGAAAGTGCAAAATCCCAACAACTTAACCATTCCTCCCACATGTAGATACGGGGTGTCTCCAAAAACCACACAGGTAGCATCAGGTTTTGTCTTTCAACTTTGGTCAGACATTGGGTTTTTATCACCAGCAGCAATTCCTCCATGCTTCTGTTGAAGCAGAGGGAAGAATATTAGTGTGCATGTGCATATATACACATTTTTTGGATGAGAAGGAAAAGTAGGGGCCATGATATTTGGAACACTTCAACATTTCGTTGTGGTTGAATGAAATCGTCATTTTTAAGCCATGACAAATGTTATTATCAAAATGATCAAAGAGCATTTTTTTCCCCTTCATTTTCAAGATTCTCTTCTTCCCTTCAGATCTCTTTCTACAAGGACTTCCCTTTATGAAGCCTTCCATAATTAATGCACCTGAATAACAGACACCTTATAGGAGGCTTCAGAGCAGCAGTGTTCACTGATTATGACAGGTTAGGCAAACCTGGAAAAGCACAGGATTCAAATCCCACTGAAGTCAAAGAAAACCACACCTAGTGCACAGACACTGTGACAGAGCATCTCTTTACAAACACATACACAAAGAAAAAAGGTGGGTTTTTTCCCAACAAAGAAAATTTTCAAGCTAAAAATACAAAGCAGTATTACATATATGGAGGAGAAATTCCAGGCTCAGTTCTAGCTTCCAGGAAACTATCAGTGGGACAAGAAGACACCATCTTAAGCTTGATGTTTAGGTTGGACATTTAGGAAGAATTTCCTCACAGAGAGGGCGATTAGATATTGCAAGGGGCTGCCCAGAGAGGTGGCAGAGTCCCATCCCTGGAGGTGTCTAAGGAAGGACTGAATGTGGCACTCAGTGCCATGGTCTAGCACGAGGTTGGACTCAATGATCTCAGAGGTCATTTCCAACATGACTGATCCTGTCATTCTGTGATGGAGCAATGGGACCTGAATCCACACAAGCAGCTGAACTGAAATTCTTACACAAGTACCAAAAAGCAGAGAAATCAGACAGAAAGCAGCTTCCTGGAGGAGGGTTTCAGAGTGCCAAAACAGTATAAACTGCATTAATTCAGGCTTTGTCTCTGCATGCAGGTTCTATGTCACTCAGTCTTTTCTTGTATTTGGGTGTCATTATTACACAGGCACTGACATCAGCGCTGCTCCCAGCGTGGCACAATGGTATCAGCACCCAGATGCCTCATGCCACTCAGGATTTACTCCCATTTGCACAGAAGAAGCAGCTACACTGGGAATTTACACCCGTAGCCACAGCCAGACTTCATTCACAATGATTCACCAGGTTTGATGACTCAAATATAACTTAAAAAATATAAATTTTTCTAAGCAGGCAATCTTGTAAACTTCCACAGAGCTAATTCTGATGGGATGTGTGGAGCATGGAACATTAGGGCACAGATGAACCATAATCTCACCTCAGCATTTCAAAATCTGTGCTCAGGATTGCATTACAATGTCTTCCCTAAATATCAGGCTGGTCCTAGAAAATCCCACAGCAGGAAAGACACGATTCTGCAAACTGCTGACATGCTAATCACCTAGCTCCTCCAACTCCCCACGGACAGCTGGCAAACAGGTGTCCTCAGATGATGTGGGACCAGCCATCCCCAGAAAGCAGCAAGGTGCCCACCCTGGGGGCAGAAAGTGGTGGCAGTGCCCCAGCAGAGCCTTGGTCCCTCAGTAGCTCCGTGGGCACCTCCCTGTGCCCCCCCAGCATTCGGTGTGGGAGTCCTGCAGCCACTGCCAAATCCCAGCTGGGAAGCAGCACAGGGGCTTGTAAAGGATTCTGGAAACAAGGACAGGAAATATTTCCTGGCATCAGCTCCTTTGTCAGAAGCTGTTATGGGGATGTCTGTGAGCTGCCCATCTGCTGCTAGAGCAGGGCATGCCATGGCTGTGCTTTGGGCAGAGCATGGATTGAGCATCCTGGTTTTCCCTCCCAATTCCAAACCTCGGTGACTGCCTGAGGATGCTCATATGCAGCTAAGGCTGACATTATCAATAATCATTTAGGCAAATTACTGAGGGCTCCTCTGTGTTGTCATTATCTCATTCACTTTACTTCTCCTGCCTCTGCATGATTTGAACTGGAATATATTTCTGTTCCTAGAACTGCAGCCTGTCAAGTGGCATCTCTGAGACAAATGTTCTGAAAAGTTTGCTCTTGGTTCAATTCACCAATACCAGCTTCCAAACAGCTTGACTGCAAGTGATGTTACTGAAAATCACGCCTGCTTAGCCATCAAACACTGGCTATGGATTATTCACTACCAGAATCAATAGCTGTATTTGTTTTTTGCTTTCCTGGACAGTCCTGGAAAGCAGTTTATTCATGAAGTAAACTTTCTGGGAGTACAGCAGGTTTTACTTCCCTGGAAAATATTTTAACTTTTTGTTAAAAACAGGCTTCAATGTAATGATGCAATCTTAAAAAATCTGTGTGGATAGCCTCAACTTTTCATACTCCAGCTAAAGCATGAGGAAAGAGGGGACTCGTGATACATAAAATCAGTTTCCAATGATTATTTCACTCTGGGGTTTTTTGCTTCTACTAGAAAGTAAATCAGCTACTCAGATCTGGATGCTCAATTGCCTTGAAACAGTGGCAGAAGAATTAAAGAATGTTTTTTGCTATTTCTAAAGAAGGAAAGCAGCATGGCACTTGATCTGCTTTACAGCAGTTTCAAAACAGAAGAATGACAAGGAAACGCATTTGCTATGCAGGAGGCAAGAGATGTTAAGCTTTGGCAAAGGAATGGCTTAGTAAAACTAAGCTGTACACCACAAGTCTAGTAGTTAATTAGACAGCTCATTAGAGGCCAAGTTTTCTTGGCATTCTGAATCCATCAGGAGCAGCTGGCTGGCTGCCATGTGTACATGGCCTTGTTGTGAAGGGAGGTAACTGTCACCATGTCCTGGCTGGAGCAGGGAGTTCATTTCACCTGAAATATGTTCTACAGAAGGTTCCAAAACAAGAATAAACTGTTTAGTGAAACCTGGGATTAGGTCAGAGCCAGCTGACCAGATCCAAAACACGGTGTGAGCACCAATGTGGACATTTTGGTGGGATTTAAGGGCAGAAGAACATGTCCTCAGGTCTTTGGAGTTATCTACCCCTCATAGGGCTTGCAGTTTGGGACCCTATGGGCTCCAAAGTGCCACAGTCTGGAACAGCTGGGCACTTTGCATACTGGGGTTCAGATGTTCCATTCAGATATATCAGATGTTTCTCCACCTTTGGCCCTGAGAGAAGCTGAGCCTACAGAGCTTCTCAGATCAGAATGAGAAGAACCTACAGGATGAGGCTTTGTGCAGGTCAAGCTGCACATCACCTTCTTGTAAAGCACAGTTAAAACCCTTACAGTTCTTTTCACTTGTTCTTCTGGTGCCTTTGCAGCAGCTCATCAGCTCAAGCCTTTTCCCACAAAGAACATGATCCAGCTACAAATTCCTTCCAGGGATGAGGCCAACTAGAAGCGTCTTTTTTAGGAGAGCACTTTATGGTCTACGCCAGGCTCCTGCCAAGCACACAGGGAGCTGTGGCTCCTCCTGGAGCAGCCCCTGAGCCCAAGGTTTCCCTAGCCCAGGCTGCAGCTGAAGTGCAGTCAGGGAAGGGACCCAATTTTTGGTCCCTGTTGCTCATCCTTCTTCCTTCCCACTGTGGTAAATCACAGAAACAGTTCCTCTCCATGCTGGAGGAACCCAGACCACCTCGCTCCAGGCACTGCACTCCACTCAGCGGCTTCAGGTCACGATTCCCCTCGTTCTCACCATATGAATTACTCACTAAACAGTGACAGACCTTTGGTCAGAGGGGTGGAAAGTTTCCCTAACACCTGGAACAGCTTACAACCTCCTGGTTAAGGACCTCTCCTGGGAGGTGGGTGATACAGACCCAAAATCCCTCCAGCAGAGGAAGGAATTAAGCGCGACTTTCCGACTTCCTGCAGCAGCAGCGTTCCCACCGCAGGCCTGGGCAGGAGGATGTCAGGAACACACACATCCACCCTCCCCTCAGCTCCTCTGCAAAGTGGGGGACCTTTCACTGATGTCACAGCAACCTGGAATGGCACACGGGGTTTCAAATGCAATGTTCACATGAGCAGAAAGGATCCCGGGTGAGGAAAGGCTCGCTGGGCTACTGCTCTGTCCTCCTCTGGCCACGGTTTGAGAGGGTGGCCAGAGCCTGGTAACCTTCTGAGCAAAACCACAATGGTGATACCTGCCAAACCCAAATGTATTTCCCCAGCAGCTTAGCTTAAAAATTGAGGTCATTTGCTTTTGGGGTTCATGTCATAAATACAAGCCTGGGCCTTGAGCATTTGGGGATAAAAAAGAACAAACAGCAGAGTTATACAAACTACAGGTTATTTTAAAATACTGACAAAATGCAAATAAAGCATTTGGGAACTGCATGGGGAGAAGAAATTTCACTTGTGAAACTGGTGACTGATGACCAAGTAAAACTGTGTGATTTAACCTAAGACACAGTTCCTTTGTGGGGAAACTCCACACCATCTCTCCAGACTAGGGTGAATCAAACTTCTCCTCTATCAGTTACATCTCACTTTGTTTTCCCTAGGGACATTATTTAAATGTGCAACAAAGTTGGTGAAAACACTATGAAACTGGTATACACATCACACTACAATTTCTTCAGAGTAATAATAATTAAAAGTGAAATCTATTCCATTGACCATTGGTACAGCGACTTGTTTTACTGCTAGGGGATAATAATTGTTGGAAGATGATAACAGAGAAAGGAGAAAAAAAAAAAAAAAAGACAGAAGAAGAGCCAAAGAAAGCATGTGCTCCATGCAGTGAAATTATCATCTACAGAGCTGAGATAATACAAAGCTTGCTGTTAAATTTCAACAGCACTGCCAGATGGACAGTTAAACTAAATCAAACACACCAGCCCCATATAATTACTGTGTAGAAAAAGGCAGGACAGTGGCCTTTGGCTCTAGCATGAACCCTCTGCTCGAGCCAGGCATGATGGTACTATCACAGATGATGCTAACAAGCACTTAGGAAAGGATTTTTTCCTTGCTCCTAATGTCTGTATCTACTATGAGAAACATCTATTTTAATCTTCAGATGATTCAGAATGGGGGCAAAGGAAGAGAGCTGGATTTTGTCCAAATGCATTCAATAGTTCACTTGAAATTTAACTAAGGGTCACTAATGAAATAGACTGGATGGATTCTAGAGGATAATTGCAGAGCAGGCTGGACCACAGAAAAAGAACAGTGTGAGTTCAAATGCAGTTTGCAAGTCCCATCTAATCTGTTTTGCTACTGTGGCAAATAATCTGGCAAATGTTTTGTTGCACCCATAAAAATCTGAGGATGATCTGCTTCCAGCTCCTGCAAACTGTTCACTATAAAAAAGGCTGAAACAGAATAAACTCTAAATTTGCTATTGACTTCACTGCCACTGAGAACGACTGATGAAACACTAAATTCTAAATTTGCTGTTGACTTCACTGCCATGGACAACAAGTGATGTAATCTCCAGAGAAAGAGGGCTTTGCAAGCTCTTCCTCCTCCCCACCACAAGGCCACTTCTCTAAGGGGTGGAGGAGACTCACCTGGCCACCAGAATTGCATCCTTGCACCACCATATGCCATGGAGGATGCTCCAGGATTCATGAGGCCCAAAGATTTACAGCTGCTGCCAAGGACTCAACCACAAATAGTCCAACAGCAGGGGACCCATGTGCTCTCTAAGGCTCTTATGGTCAAGCTGTCTTGAGGAAATTTAGAAATATCACAAAATTATCACGTTCGCTTACTGTCAAGTCAGACCTCTGTCATGCTTCATCCTGTTCCTCGTGGGTCAAAATGACAGATTGTAACCACTGGGAAAATACACTTCTCATTATCAGATTTAAAAAATCACTGTGGAATCCAACTAAATTTCTGCAATATTTAGTGACAGATGATTTCTGCATCCACTTAAGGTTTTCGCAATGGCCAGACATGTAACTCTAGTGATCCTTGCATTTACAGAGTAAACAGAGGACCCACTGCAGCTAATGGACCCCTGCCATCACTGAGAAGCAGCACAAAGCCTAAAACCAGCTTTAAGATGTTGCCTGTATCACCCAAAACTGAATTCATGTTCATATTGATTTACTGTGATCTGCAGAATAATTGCTTTAAAGCCCTTATCCAATTAAATACAGATTATGACCAGAAGTGGCTGTTTTAAATCAGAATCAGTGAATTTCCTTCTAATTTTTTTACATAGGAAGTACTTCCTAGTCTGAATGATGATGACAACCATCATTTGAACTTATATAATATAATGTGAACCACCACTAATTTAATAATAAAGGAGAGCTGCCAATGCACTCTCAGTCTAACAATGGTTACTAATTTATCATTAAAGAAATAAAGACAAGCAAAGAGGATGAAGCAACGCTGCTGAATTCTGTCAGGATTCTTCCTTCATATAGAAACTCAAATAAAGCCCTCTTTTGGTGTAAAAAAATACCATCCAATCAAATGCCACTCTGGAACAAAGATAATTATTATTGAGGGATTTGTATGGCATCAGCCATGCACAATGCAGATTCTATCCACACAAAGCCAATTCCATACAGCTGAGGCCACGCATTCAGCTGACAAACGATCTGCAAATATTATTCTGTTGACAACACCAAGCTCGAGGTGGCCTCAGTTAGTAAACAAGGGTGGAAAATGTACCTCACACGTTTGCCCAATGCCTGAAACCCAAGGCACTTAGAAAGAGACATCTGGATGGTCAAAAATCAGCATGACGATATTCAGAGCCCATCAAAACACGCAGCCACGGCTCGGCGTCTTGTAGCTTAGCAACCAACTTCATCCATCCAAAACAGAGTTGTAAAAGTGGCGCTCTCCTGCCAACTGCTGCCACTCTCATTGAAAAGCTAAACTGGAAAAAATCTCTCCTTTAGTTCAAAGCGGGGCTGTTTTCTCCAGGAAACATCTCCGCTGCTTTTTCATCCTTTAACCCTTTCCGTGTTTACATTCCATGGGGGAGCAAATAGATTCATGTTGACATTTCAAGGGTAAGCATATAAAAATCGTGTGGGCTCACACACACTCTCTGCAAAGAACATCATGAACACATGTAGCAAGAAACTCCAGTCTGGTTCTTAATTCAGTCAAACACTGCCAAACAATGTCCGTGTGCACAGAGCAAAGCATTAAAGCAGATTAAGTTGTCCTGAACTGCATCGAGCAGCTAATCCCAGAGTTAAAGCTGTTAAAATGTAAACCAAGAAAACACAAGCCTGCGCTTTTCTTCTCATGAAGCAGCCCTGAGCAGCAGTGCAAGCAACATTTGCATCTCAAGAGTGCAAGGAGACCACAGGAACCGTGGTGATTTGTTTATTCTATGCACTATTTACACCCCAGAGAGGTAATTCTATGCATTGCTCCTGAGTCTTTGAAAGCGGATTACTGATTAGCAGCACCCTCTTATTCTGGCAGGAGGGTGTCCATGCAAAGAATTACAGCTAAGCAGCTGTAAAGCAACTGCACTTTAAAGTCACATCCTATCGCAGTCCAAATTAACTTCAAAATTGACGTTAAGGTTCACAGTCGCCACCCTAAGCTTTCAGAATTGTCATATAGCCCAGGGAAATAAGTAGGAATAGTGGCAGAGAGAAACACTCTTCAGAGAGAAGTGATGGATTCTGGTCCAGGCTTAATAAGCCACTGGAAAAGATGTTTACAGCAAACCCAGAAACACTCTGACCCACTCTAGGTAGCCTGCTTTCATTCAGGTTATAGCGATAATAAAATGAAAGCTTGCAAATTGCACTGATGGGCTTTAAACTGCTAAAAAGGGCTCCTGTTGTACAAGTGATGCCTGACACAGAACCTAATGTTTCAACTATTTACAGCTATAAAAGCAAGCCAGGCGCTTTTTTTCTCCCTTCTGGAGCAACTCCTTCCACAAACCATCCAAAGCATCCTTTTTGGCAGGCTCCTACGATGTAGCAAAGCCGGAGAACTCAAATGAACGGAAAGTCATGCAGTTATTTTTTTCGTACTTGGGGAAAGGGAAAAAAAGAAAACACCAAACCCAAACCGCTGAAGGGATATTCTTACAGAACTTCATTGCATAAACTCGGCCACATGTCTACCAGAGCAATGTCCCTTAACGACCTCTGGCAATGCAATTAATCAACAACCCAGCGTGGAGCCACAAGGCACGGCTCTGCATGGGCAACACGAGCACATCCAACCCGCAGCTGATGAGGGCACCCGCTTGGGGGGCAGGACAGGGACTGCAGCCCCTTGCCACCACCCAGCCCAAGTCACCCAGCTTGTGCAGCCCTGTTTACCTGCGGGCTGCGCTTACGTCCTACACCTGAACCACACCGCTGCTGGCTTCCAGCGCGGTGGAGCTATCCCTGCTGGAAATAGCATCCCGATGTGCTCCACAAGCAAGACGTCTGTGCTTCTAAGGTGTTCTCCACCACCTTCCCTAGCAGGTTTGTTTGGGGACTAATTTAGGCTGGGAAGAGCTATCAGCCCTTCCCGACTGGGCCACCTGTGCAAGAGGGTGTTAAACATCTCACAGGGACAGACAGGACAAAGTCTGAAGGAAAGGGACATAAAGCTGAGTCCCACGATCAAAGCTCCCACCTCTCCACCAGGGTGGGGTCCCAGCACTGCACTGGTGAACCCAAGGCGGAGTGACAGCACAGGGCAGGGGACACACACAAATCTCAAGCCCTCTGCCATGCCCGGCAGTGGGTGCCGGTCCCTGAGATGCTGCACTGCCCGAGAGACGAGCCGGACCCATGAGTGGGGAGGAAACCACTGGGCAAAGCCGAGCAGGGTGGCCGAGGTCCGGCAGCCCGGCCACCCCAGGCTCGAGGGACACCTGGTCGCTGTCACGGCCATGCCCATGGCCGGGGCCATGCCTACCTCGCGGGTGAAGAGGATGGCGGCGTCGTAGTGCTCCTCGTGGTCGTCGTCGAGGCGGTTGTGCTGGTGCTGCCACTTGCAGAAGTTCTTGAGCGTGGTGGCGGCATTCCTGTTGACCTCCAGCCCCTTCTCCTTGTCGCCCAGCGCCACCACCTTCACGACGGCCAGCCGCACGTGGTTCTCCAGGCTGGCGTGCGCGTAGAGCCGGGAGGCGATGGAGGCCAGCGTGAGCAGGTAGTGCTGCAGCCCCTTCCCGTACTTGCGCACCATGGAGGCGTCGGCCACCAGCAGCAGCTCCACCTGCCGGGCCCGGGACACGGAGCGCCGCCGTCGCCGCCGCCGCTCGTCCCCGCCCGCCGGCCTGGCGGGGTCCCGGGTCTCGCAGCTGGTGCGGGCCGGCACCGTCTCGAAGCTGAAGCTCTCCCTGCGGAAGACGTGGGGGGCGCGGGCCGGGCCCTCGCCGTAGATCCGCGCCGCGGCCTCTGCGTGCGGAGCGCGGCGCGCCGGGCGCACGGTGTAGCGGGAGCGGCCCACGGCGAAGAAGCCGTCGAGGCCGCCGCAGAGGTTGAAGACGGCGAGCGAGCGCGGGCTGCCGTCCACCGTGCCGCGGTAGTGGCAGCGCGGCCCGTCGCGCTCCAGGTCGAGCAGGAAGCGCTGTCCCCCGGCGTAGAGCACGTAGCCCGCCCTGCCGCCCCCCGCGTAGGTCGGGTCGAGGCGCCGCACGGCCCCGCGGGGCGGCCCGGGGGCGGGGGGCCGGGCGGGCGGCGCGCCGGGCTCGGCAGGTGCGGGCGGCGGCGGCGCGGCGCGGCCGGCACGGGCGGCCAGCAGCAGCCACAGCAGCGCCGGCAGCATCCTCGCCTCGGCGCGGGGCAGCGGGGCGGCGGGAATGGGAATTGTGGTGGTGATAGTGATGGGAATAACGGGAGCCGGCCGGCGGAGCGCGGCAGCGGAGTTAAGGGATGGGGAGAAAAGGAAAGGTGCGGGAAAGGGAAAAAAAAATAAAAAGGAACGACAAGAAAAAAATAAGAAAAAAAAAAAAGTTCTGCCTCCCGAAGTCAAGTGTGAGTGGGAGAGAAAAAAATGTCAACAAAAGCCGCTCGCGTGTGAACTTTGTGTTTCTCTGCAGGGAAGAGCCGGGAGCACATGGAAAGGGAGAGAGAGAGAGGGAGAGAGAGAGAGAGGGGAAAAAAAAAATTCCCAAATCGCTGCTGCCGGGGAGGCAAAGTGAGGAGAGAGGAAAAGGAGGAGAGACGGCTCGGAGCCGGCAAGTAGAGAAGTTTGAGCACTTCCCACTCCCCTTCCAGTTCTCTGCTGTAGTCACCGAATCATCATCACCAGCAGCAGCAGGGGCAGGTCTGCTGCGACTCGGCACTTTCTCGGGCTCCGGTGGGCTCCTTTCCTTCTTTTGCCCTCTTTTGTTTTGAAGAGGAGGAGGAGAAGGGGAGAGAAGAAATTCAGGCACCCAAAACCGCCTCGATCGTCTCCGGTGAGATGGTTAAAAAGAAAAAAAAAAGAAAAAAAAAAAAGAGGAAAAAAAAGCCCAAGAAGCGGAAAACGTCCTGGATTTCTGTAAAAGCCCCCTCCCTGTATCTTTCCTGTTGTTGTTGTTGTTATCCCCAGTCTGTCGATGTGAACAAGAGGAGAAGGGAGAGAAATGTGAAGATGAGAGGAGGTGGAACAATGAATTTATAGCGGAATGCCATCCTGCAATGGCAATTTCAACAATTCGTCACTGCAGGCTGCCTCTTAAAGGGAGAGCTTCAAAACCACCACTCCCACACTTCCTTCTCATTTAATCAGACAGAAGGAGAAACTTGAGGGGAGGCGGAAAGGGGGAGGGGGGGCGGCTTCGGGGGGAGGAGAAAACCAGCGAGAGTGAGCGGGAGAGAGGGAAGCGGGAGAGGAGAAGAGCCGGAGGAAGCGGGGCCACGGCACGGAGAGAGACCGGCAGGACAGCGATGTTTTTGTGTGTGTATATGTGAGTGTGTGTGTGTGAGAAACGCGAGGTTGCCCCGCACCGCCGGCAGCCGCAGCGAGGGGCTCGGGATGTGCCGCGGCCGGAGCCGCGCTTACCTCGCGTCCTGCCGGGGCTGCGGCTCGCAGAGCTCGGGGAGGACGAGGAGGAGGAGAGGTCTGTGCCTGGCTCCGGAGCCAGCGAGGGAGCAGCCGCGGTTCTGCCGGGCTGATGGAGCCCCCGGGTGTCCCCGCTCGGCCCCGAACTTGCCGTCTTTGTGTGCGCCCAGGCTGTCATTAGTGCCGCAAGCTGTCACCCTCCGGGGCGGGCTGTGCTCCACCGAGCCCGGCGGCAGAGTGGGCGGGGAGGAGGTGATGCTGGCTCTGACCTTCGGGATGACTTCGGAGCCTTGGGTCATCCCCCGCTGTCGCACAGAGCCGCTGGCCCCGTCCCCTCCTCTGCCGCCCCCTGCTCGGGGCTCCAGCAGGGACAGGTGACCGCGGTCACCTTTGCACCTTAGCACTGCCGGTGGAATGGGTGGAGATGGCAAATGCCCCGTTCCCTCGGCTGGAACGGCTCTGGGAAGGTGAGAGCAAGGGGTCCCCTGAGGATTCCGACTGATTTCCCCCTGCTGAGGTCCAGACCCCACAGCGACCAACAAAAGTGCTTATTTGTCCCGTGTTTCCTCTGCACGTCCCAGGACAGTGCCAGGAGCAGGTGCTCTCTGCCTGCAGGGATGCAGGTTTCCAACCTCATGCTCACCTGCAAGCAGCAAATAAACCTCTGACTGCTCTGGAAGAAAATGATGTGCACACCTGTAATGCTTGCAGGGGCAGCATGGGTGGTGGGATGCACAGACCTGCCCCTGTAGCTTCCAGGGACTGCTTTGCAAGTCCACCATTTCTCTAAGGAACAGCTTAACTGAAGCCACAAAAGCTTCAAAAATTAATAGTCCCTTGTAAATGATTGCATTAACATAACCCTGAGGTTGTACTTATGAAATGTTTAACTCACCAAAGTTTTGCAAGTGTTCATTCTTCTTTTTCCATTTTTCTGGAAATGGTGATGCCTGCGAAACACAGTTCACTTCTCAGCCTCCTGGTATTTCTTTTTCTACATTTCAATGTTCTGTCATCCCCCAAAATTCTTCACTGGAGTCACTAAGTTTCAACAATAATAAGAGGTATGTATTAGGAAGGTCACATAAACTTTTTGGGCACTGGGCCAGGACTATTCAACATTTAAAAATTTAAACATTTCCTCAGTTACTTAAACTCATTATAAAGTTAAAGCACCAGAAAAAAAGTTAAAAAGAGAGAGAGAGAAGATGTATTTTGATTGAAAAAAGAACCTGTAATTTTCTTGGATGGGTTTTACTTTTCCTTTGAGCCTAATGCATGTCTGCTCAGCACCAACAATATTTTTATTGACTTCACTGGGACCTGATAAAGCCCTGGATTTGCAAATATGTCTGGGTCCAAACTCCCAGATACCCCTGGGAGAGGTGCTAGAGATGAGATCTGGGATAAGGAATGTATTTTGGATAACAACCTCAGCACATCTCATTAAAGAAGTGTTAGTTTGTCAATGAAAAGGGATATGGTGCACAAGAGGCCAGTGTAATGTTCTCCCAGGCTGCAGCCTAATTCCAACTGTCCAGCCATATAACCTTGGAAAAACAGGGATGCTTAGAAAGGCTGCTGATAATTAAATGCTGTGTCCCACTGCTCATCTCTGCAGTTGTCTTTGATTTCCCAAGTGACCAAAGGAGTTGGCTGAGCTGCCCTGTTACACCGAGCAAGGATCCAGGCTTTCCAGGAAGGTACAAATTATTTTGTGCAAATAATCCCACAGATTAGGAAATCTGTCCTGTTTACATCTCTGAACTGCAATAACTCAGCACAGCAGTGCAGCAATGGAAAGATGGGTCAGTCATGCCTCATGCAATGACAGGGAATATCTTTTAGTCTGAGAGCCTGGAAGTGCAAGGATAAATCACTGGAATTAATCATCTCTTTCCTTGCAGTTTTGCCCTCTTAGCCTCTTTTTACAGTTCGAGCACTGCCTTTAAACAAGACACCCTGTTAGCATGTCCCAAGTTGTGGATGACACTAAATCCTTGTCAAGCAGTTCTGACCTGGAAATTTCAAGGCTGACCTTTCCCAACTGAGAGATAGAGAGCCACAAATCCTCAATTAGCTTTGAGCCACAACACAACTCTTGTGCACTTTGGATCAAATTCAATCCTGAGGAAAGAAGATGCAATCCTCTGGAGTCTCTGGGAGCTACAAGCTGCTGTCATTAAAGTTGTGTTTCACCCCCTGGGTTTGTCTGTGAAACCCTTTAGGATCCTGCAGATTACAGCCTGGGTAGCAGGGGATTCCTGATCCTTTAGTGTTTTAGTCACATAAAGAAACTTTGCTCTAAGCATTACAAACACTCACACGAAGGAGCAGCTTGAAAGATGTGGAGATACTGGAAAAGCTGTTAATGATTTTATCCAGGTGTCCTTCCAGTTTTTTGTAAAAAGGTCCTGTTTTACATCACCTCCTTTCCAATGCTCAGGTACATTAGAAGGGGTTAGAAAAATGAATCCAAGATCTGCCTACAGCCCCCTGACAAGCAGTCAAGGCCTATCAGGGATGTCCCACCCAACAGCACCTGTCTTTCACCATTAATTGAACTCCTCCTTCTTGGAAATTAAAATAATTCTGTTCAGTTTTCATTGTTCTGGTGTTAGGACTGTCTGGCATTTCTAAGTCATTGCACAGGGAAGATGGCAATTACTGTGGGAAGTAACATTTGTTCTGTAAAATTATAAGAAGGTCAAGTCAAACCCAAGAAATTTGCCTGCCCAACATGTTCTAAATTCCAAAAAAATCAGCATTTGATAGACTTGTGATCAACACAGGGCTATAGCTGGGAATAGACACAGGTTTGGTATGGTCCTATTCAAAAATCTACCTGTAGGAACACAATTCTTAACATAGGACAGCTTTGTCCCTCCTGAGGGTCTCTTTTCTGTTAACTTTATAGGAAATTTTAATATGATGATGATCAGAGGGATGGAGCAGCTCTGTTCATAAGGAAAGGCTGAGAAAACTGGGATTATTTAGCCTGGAGAGAAAAGACTTTGGGGTGCCCTAATGCAGCCTCCCAGTCCCTGAAATGAACTTAGAGGAAAGATGGAACAAGATTATTTATAAGAGCCTGTAATGACAGGACCAGAGGGAATGGCTTCAAATCAAAAGTGAGGATGTTTAGATTAGATATTAGGAAAAAAATTACATTCTGAGAGTGGCAGGGCACTTGAGCAGGCTGCCCAGAGAAACTGTGGGTGCCTCAGCCCTGGAAGTGTCCTGGGCCATGGTTTGTTGGTCGTGTCAGAAGTTTTAACAATGCAAACATGATAATTACAGTGCTCAAGTCTGCTCATCTTAAAGCTTCCCTTCAGTGATGCATTAAAACCACAGAAGAAATTTATTTCTAAATGGCTCATTAATAAATAAAATACTAATTATAAGTAATTTTGCAAAGAATTTTAAAATATTAATATTTTTGGTTAGTCTTCTGGAAAGGACTAGATATTCCAGCATTTGGAATAAGTTATCCAGCCTTTAACCTCTGCCCTAGGATAGCAACATATGCAGCATTGCCCCTTTTTTGGACTGTGTGTCTTTCTGTGGCTTGGATGCTGTAAAAACCCACTCAGATGGAGACCTCCTGGCAGCTTTTTTAAGTGACTTCAGCTTGCTTGTTGATATTGAAATGGATTTGTGGTTGATAAATAGGAAAACACCACCATTATTGGTGCATCCTTGCTGCCAGAGGGGTTGGGAGCCAGGTGCCCCTGGAGACTGAGGGAACTTCTGCATCCTTGCCCTCTCCCATTTCCACAGCTGCCATTTCCAAGGAGTCCAGGACAAAGTTTTACAGGCCTTCAATTGTGTATTTAAAGGTCAAGTAACAGCTAGCTCAGGAAAACAATCAGTATTTTCTCAAGGAAGATGCAGGGTGTTGCTCAGCTCCCTGGCTGGCATTAGCCAGGTTGTACCTTTGTGCCCCTCACAAGCCACCCCTGCATTTGTCCACCACCCCTAGCAGTTGTAACTGGCCAGGCTCTTCAGTTTAAACAGAATAATGAACTTAAAGCAGTCATATTTGGTCAGGAATGCAAGTGGTTTTGGTGGGAACAGCTGTGGCTTTAAGGCAAAATGTTTTACTTGCTTCTTGATGGTCAATGACAACTTCAAGGGAGCAAAGAAGACACCTTTGCTTGGGGGTTGTGTTTTATAAGTGGCATGTGCAAGCAGTGGATCAAGGCTATAACAGGTCCAGCAGGCTGAAAATTTTGCATTTAACATCAGCTTCATTTTTCTGTTAGGGCTGAGGAGGCAGCTGTGAGGGGTGTGGAGTTAAAATGGGTTGGGCACTTTTAAACTACTGTCTTGTTTTACTATAACAACACAAGAATGTTGTGAATTTGTGGGTACAGTATCAAATTAAAATAGGAAATTGTCTGAGGCCTGGCTAGAAATCAAATTATTGAGGTATCATGGAGGAGAAAAAGATATTTCTGCAAGATTAAACATGAATAAAAATATATCATGTAATAAAAGTACATACCTTACAGGTATCCAGGGGAGGGGTGAGCTGGTGGGTCAAAAGAAGCAGTGGGATTGTCCAGTCAGGAGGAGAAGGAGGTGCAAATGACAAACTGTGTTTCTTACATTTTCAGGCATTAATCTGGAAAATAGGCTGGAATGGGGTCCTCACCTTCCAACAACTGCTGCAAGAAATGGACTCATGTAAGCCATAACACAAGTGAATAATTGTGACCATTGAACCTACCATGAATTTTGTTTAAAAACACGTGTTGGGTGGAGGCAGTGCTCTGCAGGAAGTATCACGTGTTAGCAGAGTAAGCCTCAGACCCTTCTCCTTTTTTATTTTCTGAACAGCAGCAAGATAATCAGAGGAAGGGTAAAATGTTAAACTTTCCTTGTAAAAAAAAATGACACTTGTTATAAAAATACATTTTAAGGGTGCAAGAAATGCATGTGATATATTCTACAGCTGTTCCTTCAGAGGAGTAGAAGGACTGAAAAACTCTCGAGTGTAGTTTATATGAGAGGCAGCAGACATTTAATTAATCTCAGTCTTAGAATTTTTACAGCCAATATGTGGTCTCTGAACATCTCTGCTCTAGTTAGCAGAACATCTGTAGTAGAAAAACAGAGCTTAAATAAATCTGCATTCTCTTGCACCCCTCCAAACCTTAGCACTTTTTGTCATTATTTCTTTAAATATTTTTCCAAAGATGTGTATGTTCAGCTTCTCCCTGTCCTCCCAGCTCTTCTTTTGCACCATAGATCCTGTATTCTGAAATAGCTAAATCTGAAATTCTGGGGCAATTATAATAAAATAAATGCCTCAAGTATTTAATTTTTCTTAAATTATTTTCTTTTTCAGTCAAGTTCTCAGTTGCTGCAAATTGGGATGGTTCCATGTGGGCAAATTGTTAGAGGCATAGCTTTATGAATTTGCACATCTATAAATGATATTCCAGGAGTGGAGGTGGAATATCTTTTTCCATGTCATCTGAGGCATAAACCAGAAAATGTACTTCCCTAGACTTCAAAGTTGAAACTGTAAGAGTGATTAAAGGGAAATTTAAAACAAACATTCTCTTGCCAGATCTCACCTGGCATTAACACACACGCTCCACCACTTCAGAGATCGAGTTCTGGTTGCTTTGAGCACCGATTTTTCCATCTCAGTCCTGGTTGCCCTGAAGCTGGGGGAAGGAAGGGCTTTGCAGGTCCTGTGAGGAAGGAGGGAACACTCTCAGGTGGCACCACTGCCTGGCCCAGAGCTCCATCTGGCTTGTCCTCACTCCAAAGAGAAATCTTTGTTGTGAAAGGGAAAGGTGGAGAGCCCAGAGCTAGCTCTGCCAGCATTAATCCCCAAGCAGGAGCGTTTTGGGAGCTCTTGCTGTCTGAGAGGGCTTGGACGTGCTCCCAGGGTGCTTCTGGGGTAGGGTCATGGTCCTGCTTTTGGAGGGATTCTCCTGTCACCTCCACTGGCTCTGCTTTGGTTTGCACCAGAGAGGGGTCACAGGGGATTCCTTTGGCTGAAACTCAACCAGAAATAAGTTCTCATGTGCACACAGGGAATAGAGAGAGCTGGACCAAATAAATCCTCCCAAAGGGGCACTGAGTGGGTGCCATGTCCTGAGCCAGCTCTTCCACATCCAGATCTCCCATCCAGCTGCACTCCTTCCTGAAGCAGCCAGTCCTGCTACTTCAGAGGAACAGTGTCAGCTGAGCCCTGCTCAAGGTTCCTTTTCAAAGGTTTTAGACATTGTTAAGGCTGAGATGTTCCATCTGTAAGACAGGGATGCAGCTTTTGGGATATGTTTTCCTGTCTCTAGCAGCGGAGAGCATCCATTTAATGATTAGCACAGGCATGTTAATGATCAGCACATACATTTTAAGGTTTAGCACATATCCTGCAGCACACTGAGTTCCCTCAGAAGGGCTGGGAGGTCCTTGTGACATTTAAATGCTATTTTAGTCTTATTTTAAGGGCTTAAATGGGTCTCAAGTGATGCATTAGGCTCAGGCTGGCCTTGGGCGTAAGGGCGCAATTCACCCCGAAAGAAAAGCCCAAACACAACTCTCATCACAGCTGCAATATTCATTTCTGGAAGGCTCCCAGCAGGTCTTATCCAAGCCACTACAGACAGGCAGTTTGAGTTTTTCCAGTTCCTAATGATTACACAGTATCCTGGAGTCAGTTGGACAACTTCCACCGAGAGTGAAACTCTTTGTATTTAATATCCCCCGAAAATAAAAGTGCTATAAGAGAAGGGCCTCAGTCTTTTTCTTCTTTTATTGCTGCTGTTGAAAAGGTTTAGCCCACAGGGATTGGAGCACTGGGCAAAAATACAAAATATGCAGTACATCCTGTTACACCAAAGCAGGCAGATCCTCTCCCGTAACAACCAGACCGGTACAATGGGAGACTTTGTCTGGTTTTCCTGACCATACAGCCTGCATGGGCTGTCATTAGGGTTTCCATTTCAGGAAGTTAAATGGTGGAAATTGATAAATATCATGACTCCTTTTTCACCATTGTGCTGGGAGGGTGTGTGTTTGAAAGGGATGGGGGAGCTCTATTACCTGATACTGCAGTGGAAGCATTCCTGCTACAGGAAATTATTTCCCTCCTTACTGGACACCCAGAATATCATCAAACATGAGTCTTGGAAATCTTCAGCAGCTATGATGCAAAGAAATTAAAAAAGAAATAAATAAATGCAGTGTTTAACAGATACGATATGTGGGCAGAGCACAGAACAGATTGATCTTGAGTGGATGTGAACAGCTGGTCCTTTCAAAATCCATCTATCCTGACCTTCAGCAGCAGAAAAACCTGAGGTCTACTAGACAAAAACACTCTTCCAATCTACATCATGCTACAAAACCTCTTGTGGCCTGAAATGGATTTACAAAGAAATATAAAAACACCCAGCCCACTTTTCAGGGCGTTCAAACAGGGCAAGAAACTTTCCACCCAAACCAAACTTATGCTCTCCTGTGTAGTCTGAGCTGCAGGGATTTCATCATAGCCTCAAGGCTGTTTCCCAAATCACCTATTCTCTCTCTTCTCTGCTCTCTTGCCTGCAATATTTTCAGATTTTTTTTCTCCCAGGGGAACGTTTTGCAACATTCATGTCATGGTCTAGATCATAACCACACCAGCAACCTTATTTCCTTCCTGATGTTTACTGGGGTTTATGTGCTCCAATATGAACTGACAAATGTGTGTACTCAAGCCCTTGCCAGTGAACAGCACAACTTTCCATGGTTCATAAAAACTCACCCATCCCCAGTGCAGCAGAACCATTCTCCTCTGCTCAGAGCAGGAGTTCAGCCACTTCCAAACATGGAAACCATATGGTGACGTGTTTTAAGAGAAAACATAACCAAGCAATGTCCCACCCATGACCTTTCCCAACAAAAAACCTCCCCTTCCCATGCTGGAACTCCATCCAGTAAGGCACCTGGTGTCCCACAAGGTGCCAGCTGCTGTGGTGTGAGGAAGATGAGTGTTGCCACTATGTTTATGCCATGTGTTCACACCCAAAACACTCAGATTGAGCCACTTGACTTATTAAAACTTGGTATTTTCAGGGAAGAAATGAGAGCTTTTAGAAAGGTGTTCCAATGCTTATTAGCCTTAACTGGTAAAAAATGGCATCCATCTGAAATCCTTTTAGCTGCAGTGCCCAGACATCACACCCTATTAAACATTTTCCTGCCAGGCTGAAGAGTCTGCTACTTCTTTTTTCTTCCTAGTTAGTCAAATTATAGATAATAGCTCATCACTCTGACCCTTTCCTTGTGAGGCTTAAGCACAGCAAGGACTTTGTGCTTATGCAAAGAACAATTTTTCAATATTTCAGTCCATGTTTTGGCCTCTTTCAGCTAATCAAAAATATCTCTAAGCTGTGGATATTGCAGCTGGACAAAGCTATTTTTTTTTTATTGCTGCACCTTGGCTTCCATAACTCTGTTGGGCAGAGACCACACCAGGAACTCATTACCTGAAGGACAGCAGCAGCTCCTCCCTTTGCTTTTGCACAGCCCCTGCTTCTGTGGAGAGAATGCTCCTCTGCTAAGGTCATGGTTTACAGCCTTTGTTTCCAGAGGCACTGCTCTGCTCCAGACTTCATCATCAGGATCCTAAATTCTTCATGCCAGTGCCCAGCTCATTCTAAAGCTTAGCCTGCCTCCAAAGCTGATTTTATGATTTATGCGACTCCGATTTTATACTTCAGTCACCAGTGGTGTCCCTCGGGGCTCTGCATTGGGACAGATTAAATAGAAGGAAGGAATTCTGCCCTGTGAAGGTGGGGAGGCCCTGGCGCAGGGTGCCCTGAGAAGCTGTGGCTGCCCCTGGAAGTGTCCAAGGCCAGCTTGGATGAAACTCTGAGGAATCTGGGATGGTAAAAGATGTCCCTATCCACAACAGTGGGGCTGGAACTAGATGATCTCTAAGGTCCCTTCCAAACATTTTATGACTCCATGGTTCTCTGTCTATTTGCAGGCCACTGATAAAATGATTAAACCGTGTTGTGCTGAGAGTTGTGTATTTTGCTACAGAGAAGGAAAGCCTTGCTTGATGCTGTCTCCTCACAATCACACGTTGAGGTCTCTCAGTTTCCAGCCCAGTCATCATTTGCTGCATATTTTCTACTCCTCAGCCAATCCACATGAGCAACCCTGAGCAGCCACAGCGTAATGAGGGTGAATAAGAGTTCTTGGTTGTACAGTCACTTCCTCTCCATCCCCTGTGAGCTGCAGCCTTTGCCTCCCAGGCCGGGGTTGCTGTGTAGGACGTGGCTGTGGGGGTCCCTCAGAGTGAAGTCAGCCTTCCTGAGTGTCACTGACAAAGACATGACCTCACTGCAGCCCTGTTTTGGCTGCTTGGACACATTTCCACTTATAGGGCTCCCTCCTGCCCTTCACAGAGACATAAAAACCCCCTCTCCTTTCCTGTTTGCATCTTCTGAAGAGCTCATTTTGGTAAATTCTAATTGCAGGGGGGTTTTTTTGTCTTACTTGGAGCAGTCTGTCTGCAGTTTTGTGTAGATGAGGTCAGAGCAATTTTGTAGTGAAGAGCATCGTAGCAGTCTCACATCCTCACTCCCCCATCAGCAGGATCAGGGAGAGAATTGGAAGAGTAAAAGCTGGAAAACTCATGGGTCGAGATAAAGACACTCCAATGGGGAAAGCAAAGGCTGCACACAAGCAAAGCAAAACAAGGAATTAATTCACTTTTTCCTATGGGCAGGTTCTCAGCATCCCCAGGAGAGCATCACAACACCTAACAGTGATTTGAGAGCATAAACCCCTTCACTCCAAATGTCCCCTCTTCCTCCTTCTTCCCTCCCCTTTATATCCTGAGCAGGATGTCACTGGGATGTCCCTTTGGTCAGCTGGGGTCACCTGTCCTGGCTGTGTCCCCTGCACACCCAGGAGCACGAAAAGCAGGAAAGGCCTTGGCTCTGTGTGAGCCCTGCTCAGCAATAACAAAACCACCTCTGTATTGTCAGACCCAAAACAGCCCCACATCAGCCTCTGGGGAAAAAATTACCTCTGCCCCAGCTGAAACCAGCACAAGGAGAAAACATTTAGTGGGTGAGGAAAATCTGCAAGTCCTTGACAAAAAGCCTCACTGCACATCACTATGCACAGGCTGTACTTGTCCTTGGAAGCAAATGCTGAGTGAGGTGCAATATTTGATTGCTTCTGGTGTTTTTTTGATCTGTGTGCTCATTTACAGAGATAAGGAGCAGTCCCCATTCCAAGCAGGCAAGGAATGCTGCAAGAATGCAGCACTCATGCACATATGGAAATGAATGGCTGCACCAAATGCAAGGCCCATCAGACACTCTGCTGCCTGCAGTGTAACCCCTGTGGCCCTCTCTCCTCCCTCATTTGCCTCACCCTGTTTTAACAAGCACCTGGAATGCTTCAGCTGGGATGTTCCTGCTGTTCCTGCACTGCAGGCCCTCAGGACTCCCTCACATTCTTCTCTTGACACAGTGACTCCAACGGGGCACAGGCAGAATTCCAAAACAAAGCCAGCAGATGCTGTGGGTCCCTGAAAGCCACATGAAGTTGGTTTTCTGATGGTTTTCATTATGTTGTGGTGTGAGTGCCCTGCATTCACATGGCTTTATGGATTTTAGCAAGCTCTGCCCTTAGTTTGAGTTTCAGGCTCTTTCTGCAGATTTGAGGGCACTCTGTGTGCATGTAAAGGGGGGATTTTATTTCATTTTTTAATGTTGGAAAGCAAAACACTCCCTTTCTCCTTTACTTGCTGTGCTACCAGGAAAACACTGGGAGAGTTATTGGTCAATACCTCTTAGAGTAAAAGTTCGTAATGTTTCCCAGTAATAAATGTTGTGGCAAAGACATGAATTCCTTTCAAGTTCTGAATCAGATTCTTTTTTTCCCCTCCAAACCATCCCTCAGATCTGAGGCACGCTGAAAAGAAGGGTTTTCAGACTGAACCCAGAACTCTGTATTGTTAATGGGACTGTCAAGGTGCTGTTTGCACAAGATGTGATTCAGAGAGCTCAGCCACCCACACAGGCAACTGCAACCACAAGAGGCAACACTTCAGAGCATCCTATCTGAGAACCCATCTAGAGGACATTTCAGACAGACCTGAGGCTCCTCTGCTCCTGCTTGCAAGTGCCTGGACACCAGCCAGCTCTAATTTAGAAGTCCTGCAGACACGTTAGCTCTGTTCTGTGCTTGAGCTAATGTATCAAAGCCCTTGCAATCATCTGCCTTGAGATGATGTCTTGTAAAGCTCAGTCCTGAGGTGATCCAGGGTTTTGTTTCTTGGTGGATATCAGAGGAATTTTGTCTCGGAATAAAAGGACTCAGAGGAGGAGAGTTTTTTCTGCTTTCTGCTGTGGCATACCCATTGATTTGGCCCAGCAGATTTTTCTACAGCTGGTTTCAGGGAACCTCTTTGGATCCTGTAGAAGGTAAAGCAGGTTTTGAACAACCTCCATCAGCTCTCTCTGCCTTGCTTTGCACCCACTCAGGCCTCAGCCACAGCCTGTAGGACTCCTTTCCTAGTGCACACACTTTGCAGATTAAAAAACCCAAAAAACCTTGAATCAGAAGAAAACCAGGCAGAAACCCCCTGCCTGCAGTCACGTGTCACACCCAAACCAAAACCAAGGGTTCTTGGCTCTCCATCCCAGCAGACAACAAGTTTGCACCTGAATCCTTTGGAAGCAAAATCTTTCCAGGAAAAAGGCATCTGGCCCCAAAATGTAGCATGGATTCCTTTGTTTAGCCTAGCTGAATCCCATGGTTTTGCATTTTCATCCCTCAATCCTCCCTAGCAGAGGAACAAATCTCCGGTAATTTGAACACATGTATGCTGAGCGCTGGCTCCCGACTCGGGTAACTTGTTCCATATTCTCAGCACCATTTGCATTTAAACAGTTCTGCCACGATTCCCCTGTGCACAGAAACAGATGGGCAAACAAAGCAAAGGACGGCCCTGCCTCGCTGCACCTGAGTTTTGGGTTGAAATCTATGCAAACTTGGGGATTAATCAGGTCGTTTTCAAATAAGGGAAATTCCTGCAAAACGTTTTTGGTTTTTTTTTTTTTTCCCCTACTTCTTCAAACAAAATGCAAAGTGAAACCACTCCAGATTATAGCATGTAAATGGATGTGGAGATAAGATAGGCTTTGTTTTGTTTGACTCTCAGAAAGATAACTTTATGTAAAACTCCTTGTTGTTGGCAGCCTACTTTCTTTGCTGGGATAGGATTTAAAGTCATCATTTACCAGCTTTTTTCACAACACTTTGATGGGAGTAGGAGGAAGGTGGTGGTGGGAAGTCTTTCCATGGGAGGTTTGCTGAATAGTTATGAAAATGTTGGATTTAAAGCCCTCTGAGCAGAACCTCTCTGCTTGTTTTTTTCTCTGAAAAATCAGGCCCACGGCTGACCGTGTCTTTCTCATCATGTTGATACTGTCAAAAAAAACCCACTCAAAAATGAAACCAGAAAGAATGAAACCTCTATTCTGTAAAAGGATGTTCTCCAAAAGGCTGTTAGGTATCTGGTATTTTACTGATTCAGGCAGCAATGCTTAATGATTGTTAACACTATTTAGTGGCTGTGAATGTTCAACCTGTATTTGCTTTGCTTTCTGTTTTGTCTCTGACTCCCTTCACTAAAGTCTGTAAAGCTCCTGAAAAGCTGGGAAATAGTTTTGCAAAATTTTTGCTAAAGAGCTGGGAGATCTTTGTGATGTTGAGTGAGTTTGTTGTGCTTTGTCCTTTCCAGCTTTTCTACCTCCAGGAGCAAGAATTGCTGATTGTTGGAAAGCAGGAGACCAATTACTGAACAATAACTTCACAAAAATAAATTAATTGCCTTCAGCTTAGTATCTACCGTTGTGATTTCTAGTTTTTTGTTTGTTTGGTTGGTTGGTTGGTTCGGCTTTTTTAAGGGCTGAAACTTTTCTTGCTCTTTAGCATGACAGCAATAAAAGTTTGTCAGTTAAAAATAAATACAGATTTGGTACCTGAAAAGATTCACTGCTACTTAGATAAATTTAAAAGAGTGAAACTCTGGATGAGAGATTTTCTGGAAAACCAGCCAAGTCTCCAAGCTCAAATCACACAGCAAAGTGGTCTTGAAATGTCCAGTGCCTCTTGTATGTACAGAAAATTTTGAGTTTTGGGTTTATTCTGGATGAGCTGGATATGGCAGATCCTTATCCAAATGCCATAAGCATCCAAACTCCAGCAGGGAGCTGGAGCACCTACAAATGACCTCCAGGAATTGTGAAATGGCAGCAAAACCATCCCCACAGGTTCCCACACTTGCATTCCAGAGAAGCGCCTGAGGCCGTTCCTAAATCCTAAATGCTGTTGAAAGTCACTGACAAACGGCTGTGGAGTTTTGTAAAACCCCTAAATAATTTAGGAACAGGTTTGGTAATCCCTTGAAATGACATGCTTTGGAAAATCCCAGCAATGTGGATTTATCATTACAAATGAGAGACAAACCTGTGAAAAGGAGAGTTTGCCTTGTTGTCCTGGAAGATCTCAACTATCACATTTTATCTTCTCCCCCATCTCTGCCTCAATTTGTTCCAAATCTTGGAACAAAAGAACACTTTGGTGCCTGAGCCATTCAAGAACAGTTTTCTTGCAGATCAAATGACATGTCTGAAAGCATCTTGAACCTATTAATATTATTGCTCTGATACTGAAAAGCTTCTCTTTCATGCATTTGATTTTAGGACAGTGCTGACAGATCTGCTGCCTCACCTTGAACAAGCAAGATTTCACTAACCATTAATCCTACATGACACAATTTTATTTTTATCATTCTGTTTGCCTAAACAAAAGCAAACTTGCCTAGTTTTTCCTTTACTGCTGTTAGTTGTACAAATATTTACTGACTCACCTAAGCCGGGGTTTCCACTCAAACGGTTTTTACCCAGCTGAATGAGGTAATTTAAAAGGTCAATTACAATTAAAAAGAATTCTCACATACATCAAAATGTAAGTTTTACTTTTGGTGGAAGGGAGGGTTATTTGCTACCATCAGTCTTGAGCTGGGCTTTATTTTATAATGCAGTAAATGTTGCTACCCATCAACTCCAACCAATTCAAATGACATTGCTGTATGATCAGGGTTGTATGATCAGGTTTCTGAGGGTTTTCTGTGTTTTGCAGGAGGTGTGGAGTTGTATCCAGGTTCCCAAAGAGTGGAAAAATGCAATCCCCTGAGTCCAAAGATGCCACAGGGTGCAGCAGTCTTTGTGTGAGCTGGGAGCAGCAGGACAGGAGGAAGGAGTGAGGGAGGCATTCACTGTGCTCGCTGCCTGAGAGCCCATCAGCACGAGGCACCTCTCTTTGGAAGGATTCTTTCCTCCTTTCCCCTCATTTCTCTTTTGGTTTAAAGAAACAGGATCAAAAGCTAGAATGCCATTAGTCCTAGCTTTGTTAGAAGGAAGCCAGCACTAAATCTTGTTTCCTCCTAGGCTCTGCTTTCTATTTTGGTGATGTGAAGAATGGGATCTGAATACACATGAACCCCTCATTTATCCTCATCTTCTTTCCTATTTTTCCTCTATATTTTTAGTGTAAATGCAGCCCTGATTGTCTGTTTCTAAGACCTTGACAAATGGGAGCAACCCACATCCTTAGCAAAGCCAGGAATGCTGCTGTGACATTTTGCAAGCCTACCTCAGGCAGGATATTCCCAGAAGTGCAGTGGAGTCATCCAGCTGCCCTCAGTGGTTTGGAGCTCAGACCCAAGGTGTGTGGTGGAATGTGCAGGAGAGATCTGGATCAAATTCCTCTTCTGTGTCTGTTTTATAGAGGAAGGAACTTCTTAGTGGGGCTCCCCAGCCCAGGTCTCAGTGCTCAACCATATCATCAGCCAAAAAGGGGAGAGTTATGAAGAGCCTTTGACTGCTCTTTTCAAAAGAAATGCCTTTCTCAGGCCTCTGCACTGGAAGCGTCTGTTCTTATTTATGCAATTTTTCATATACAAGAGGATATCATACATTTTCATTCTGGAGAGATTATTCCTGATTGGAAAAAAAACCCAAAACCCAACACAAACCAACCAAACCTAAAAAAAGCTCAAAACCAAACCAAACAACATTTGATGGGAAAATACAAATCTCTCACCTTGAAAATATCTCCAGAGAAGGTGAGACTGGCTCCTGGGTGAGATGTTTTCACCGAGGCTGGCCCAGCTTCAGCAAAGCACTCGAGTGCATCCATAAGCTCTGTTCACTCCAGTGGGAAGCCTGGATTTTGAGTGGATTTTGTGGAACAGCTGCCAAGCAAACTCATAGTGCATCCTGGTGCTGGGAGGAACCTGATTAAACCTGTTGTAAGAGAGCACTGGAGAAAGCCAAGTGCTCTGCACAACAACAACTTTTATTGATCCCATAAAACTCAGCAACACTCCTCTTAGCCAGCCACCTATTTTTGCCTGCTATTTACAAAAAATGAACCCTGCTATTGATGTATTTAAATCCAAAGAGCACTTTTGCAATAAGTCCCAGCATTTAGAATGTTCCATGAAAGAAACATCAGTGGTCTCTCCACTTGTGCAGCTACAGAAAACTCCTCTCTACTTTGGAGCTGGGTAAGAGTGATCCATGGTGATGGAGAGAGAAGAATTTATCCAGGAGGCACAAATTGAAACAGGGAAAGTTTAAGCTGAATATGAGGAAAATCTTTACTGTGAGGGTGACAGAGCACTTGGAACAGGCTGCCCAGAGAAACTGGAGTCTGCTCCTCTGGAGATTTCCCAAACCTGCCTGGATCCTGTGTGAGCAGGAGAGCTGGACTGGGTGAGCTCCAGCACTCTGTGAGTGTGAATCACTCAGAGTTCTAAAGCTGTGCTGCCCTTTGGGCAGCATCCAGACACGTGTGATTTTCAGTTTGGCACCATGGAGACAAACATGGCTTTAGCAGGGAGTGACACAGGATGGTGGAGAGAAAAAGGAGCAAGCAGGGAAGCCCCATTCTGGAATGTCACCCACTTAATCCATTGTTATTACCTGCATGCTCCTGTTTACTCATGAGTAGCTCAGCTCTGTTTCATTGCTCCTGTCCTGGTTGTCTTGTCCCTTGTCCTGACAGATTCCAGCTCCAGCTGAAATCAGACCCCAGAGGAAATGAGTTGGGTTTATGCCTGTGTAGAAGGGTTGCTCAAGCAGGATATCTGTTTATTAAAGCACTGTCTGGCCTTAATTCTCATAGGGTGTCTATAACTTGTAAACCTTTAATATAAAAGGAGATTCAAAATGCAATCAAGAATACAATGGGGTTTGCAACTTCCTGCAGTTATCCCTCTCCAATCCTATAATCCATCCTGCTGTGGGGACTTGCATGGTTCTGGCCTGATCCTACAGCCCTATTCACAGGGAAATACAGATATTCACATTAATAACTGTTTCAAATCAATATATTTCATTCTATGGTATACACATTTCAGACTCAGACCTTCTGAGGAAAAGATGGTGTTGCTTGCAGACAAAAGAGCAAAGTGTTCCTTATGCTCAAATGACCTAATGGGAGATTCAATATTCATTTCTCTCATGTGGGGAAAGCATGTTTTAATATAATTTTTCTAAATGGAGAGGAAAAACCTCAAAAAATGTTACCTTTAATTCAGAGGGATAAACCAGTGCCTTGGAGAGGTGTGAAGTCATCATCTGGTCCATGTCTCTGTTGAGGACTGGCTTGAGAGAAGAAACAATGAGAAAAAAACTTTGTCTGGTGTTAATTAATTATATTAACATAAAATACACTTTACTAGTTGGTGATTAGTTCACACATTTTCAGAAGAAAAGGACAAGTTGTTTACTGGATGTTGGATAAAGGATACCATCAGCATGTGATTTCTTTAAATATATTTCTTTTAAAGTATCTTTCCATTTCTGAACCAAGGATAATTCCTGTTGACTGGTAATCCCAGTACAGAAAACTTAAGAGTGGGTGGGCAATTGTATTTTCATTAATGTTTGATTGCTTCTCCTTATTTTATTAAAAAAGTTAGCCTCCCTCACACAGCAATGTTATCAGCTTTTCTAAGCAGGTAATTTATAAGCCAGCACAGATTACATTTGGGATGAAATAACCATAAATCTAATAACATGGCTTTGTTGAAGAAGAAATAATTTGGAATTAGTAACCTTAAGCACAAATTTGTCTCTGATACCAATAAAACCCTTTTCCCAAGGAAGAACTAATTCTGTGGCAATCAGCTTCTCTTCTGAGCCTGGAAAGAAAAACAGAGTCTCACTTCCACTCAAGTGAATACTGAAACACAGGATTTTCACCTCCCCACCCGTGCTGATCCAGACTCTGGAATAAATTAAACCCTCAAAATTTGAACTGGGGAGGGCTTGCAGTGTCTGAGGCTGCTTGAAACAACAGATTCTTGGCACCAGACCTTCCTTGAGATGCTCTTTCCATTGTAAAAAGGATTAATAATAACCAAACACGGCCAGTTAATTTCTCCAGAGTCCTTAAATGGTGGAAACAGTGTGTAGATGAGGTAGAACCCCTCACTACTCTCAGCATTCAAAACCCTGCTGGGTATTCCTAGCCTTTGAAATGTCTGCTTTTAATTATGCACGTTGCCTTTCTGCCAGGGAGCAGGTGGAACAGCTTTCAGCTCCACTGGGAGCCCACAGCAACTCCTCCCAGCAAAGCCTCTTCAAGAGAATTCTCTTTCTGTGTAAAAAAAAAAAAAAAAATTTAGGTATGCACAGGAGAATTTTCTCCTTCTGGTTAATTGTACTAGAAGTAATTGGGAACCTGCACTTCCCCTCTTGCTCTGTTATCTGCCCACCAGCCAGCTCTGAGGCTGTGCTTTGGAGAAAAAAACCTCTCTCTGTATCCAGCCTGGCATGGAACCATAAATTCATAGAATATCTCAAGCTGGAAGGAACCCATCACAGAGTCCAACACAGGACTGCCTAAAACAAAACCATATGACTACCAAAAAAAAAATTAAAGGAATGTTAAGTGGGAATGTCCTGCAGAAAATGTCACGCTAGTTTTCTCTTTATGGCCACATTTCACAAGGTATTCTATACCCAAGGTATACACACCTGTGTGCTCCACTTTGGGACTGCTCAGCCTGGAGAAGAGAAGCTTTGGAGTGACTTAATTGTGGCCTTCCAGTGCCTACAGGAGCTACAAGAAGGATGGAGAAAGACAATTTACAAGGAAAGGAGTGACAGGATGAGGGGGAATGGCTCCAAATTGAAAGAGAGTGGGTTTAGATGGGATGTTGGGAAGAAATTCCTCCCTGTGAGGGTGGGGAGGCCCTGGCACAGGTTGCCCAGAGCTCTTGGATTCCCCATCCCTGGAATTGTTTAAAGCCAGCTTGGAGAGACCTCTGAGCACCCTGGGACAGTGGAAGGTGTTCCTGCCCATGGCACAGGGCTGGAACTGGAGGATCTTTAAGGTCCCTTCCAACCCAAACCATTCTGGGATTCCATGACAGGAATTCACACAGTGAATTAATGAGAAATATCAACATCAATCTTGACCCAGCAGTCATTCTTATCTCTCCCCCACCTTTTTGTCACTCTTTATTCCAATGGCAAGAAAAACTCCTGCACAGCTAACACAGACCTTCAGTTTGTTCTTACTCCTTCTCAACTTCAATTGAATCTGTCAGGAAATCTTTTTCCCCTTTTATGGCAATTTTCCCCCAGGTTTTCCCTGTGTTGTTTATGGACAGAATGAACACAGCTGCATATGCAGGCATGACTGAAAGTCAGGCATCCAAGCTCCCTGCCTGGTTACTGGGCTGCATGTGCCAAAGGGCTTTGGTGCACAAGCTGTTTGTTGACAGACATAAGGAGGTGGAGGTTTGAAAATTCTTGCAGATATTGTTACACTGTACCAGGAATATCTGTCAACAATCAGGAGAAATCCTACAGACCCAAGGTATGCACCTCGAAAATGATCCACAGAAACTTCACAGAAACTTCAGTAAAGTTGGGTTAAAGAAGACACAGCTATTTATAGACTGAAAGGATGTTATATTTTTTAAGTTCTAATTTGAGAAACAGCCCTACACGTAATTGCTTTTCTGAATAAGTGTAAATGTAGATAAAACTCCAATCTACTAAAATAAAAACAATCCAATAGCCCAAACCTGCCCTAAACCTCTCATCCCCTTTGGTTTCATCTACAAGGGATGAGAGAGGAGAGATTGTGAAATGACAGGATGGGCTTGGCACAGCCACAGCTTTAAAAACTCTTGATATTTGCCTTGAAAATGAAAAGTATAGCCTACTGCCACTCAGTAGCTGGATTTTGCTAGGAAAACTATAATCACCCATCCTACTTTTCTTCTGTTGGCTTCATTGCCAGGAGATTCTCCAGTTCAAGGCTTTGGTTTTGCAAGCAATGCAAGAAAACTCTCAAGGGCAGGGTATAAGAGTAGCAGATATTCCATGCCACAGACTCATTTTTCATCTGAGAAGAAACTTTCCCCACAGGAGACAAGACTTGTGGTGCTATGAGGTGGTAATTAAGAAGAATGCAGACAGGAACTTGTTATCTATGTAACATAAGCAGGAGAACAGCAAAATTAAGTGGAGGGAGGACTGGTTAAAGTAACAGTGAAGGAGAGCATTTTCAGAGTTCTGAGGTTATTACATTTCTACCACAAACCTTTAAAAAAGCAGGTCCCTAATACACAGATATTAGCATTTCTCAGATCAAGTGACCAGCTCCTGCACAGAGATGTCACTGTCAGTTTTCAGGCAAAAAAAAAATCAAAGTAGGGCTTAAGTGGGGTTTAAGATGGGTCTAAGCTCCTTGCAAAGCCTGAGGAGCAGCTGGCATGCAATGTAAGCATTGTTCATCCAGCATGGAACAGTCCTAGGTCTTCTCCCCTTACAGGAACTCCCTCCTGAAGAGCCTGGTAATCCCTGCTGGGGCACTGAGCACCAGGAACAGCACAAGAACCATAAAAAACACCACTGAAACATGCACTGGGCAGTGGAAATACCCATGTGGGACAGTGAAACCTTGCAAATAGTAAAAAAAAACCCACTCAAAAATGTGGATTAGAATAGTAGGAGTGATCCTAATGCTCTTCAAGGTTCCTTCTGTCTTCAGCACTGTAATGGAATTTCGTGTGTCCCTAAGACTCCTCTCAAAGCATGTTCCAATGCCATGGTTTTTTCACGTGTTCCCATCTTATGCTTTTAATAATTAGAGAAAATAATTGCACATCTTTGATGTGCAAAACCCAGTTGAAAGTAACTATTTGCACTTGAAACAGACCCCAGGAATTCCTCCCCTCTCTCACTCTCTTGTACTGAAATTGTGGCGTGTTAAGAATCATCTAAGAAAAACTCAGGCCACAAATAGTGATAAAATATCTGCTGCTTTCCTTTAATACTATTCTGGTCCTATCAAAGTGCAGCTTAAAATACCTTTTTTTTTTTTTCCCCTCTCTTGGTTTAAGTCAGAAGTGTAATGGCATTTGAGCTCTTTTTTCAAAGACTTGTAATTGCCCAGATGATAAAGCTGGACGCTGTGGCAAAAGGCATAATGGAAGGAATGTGTTTCACTTCTCACCTGTCTTTCCCAAAATGTGCTGGCAGCCAGGGATGATATTTGAGACCCTTTCAAAAGAATGCTTCTCTTCTCTAATAAAAGGAAGCTTTATTCGGATACTCTTTTTAATTCCAAGGTCCAAAAGAGGCCACGCTCTCAACACCCTCAGAAGCTCAGCTGGATTGAAATGGAAATGTTGGAGCCAGCACATGTGTTGCTACTTCTTTTGACTCCATAATTTAAAAAGAAAAATATTAAAAAAAAAATCATTATTACATCTGCTAAAGGGCTCAGCTTTGCCTGGTCCTCAGTGACCCGAAACTCCCGGAAGGCAATAAAGGAGAGTGCTCGGCCCCTTCTGGGATTCTGCAGATGGTCCCTGCCAAGCACATGATTTCCTGACATCTGCTGAAGCAGCAGAACCTGCACAGCCATGACACTGCTTGAGGTACTGGGAGAGTGCTGGAATCCAGCCCTTTCCAGGTGAGCATCACAAATATCCCCATATTTCAAGGAACTCCTGACATCTGTGGACAGGAGAACCTCTTGGTGTAGCAGCACTGGGCAGCAGAAGCACAGAAATACAAACTAGAGGTAATACAACCACAGAAATACAAACTAGAGGTAATACAACCACAGAAATACAAACAAGAGGCAATACAAGCCCAGAAATAAGAAATCTTTACATTTAAATGGAAGCAGACAGGGTGTTTATCTTGCTCAGCTTTACCCTTCAAATTTCCAGTCGCTTGCAAACAAATCTGTTACCCTTGCAAGGGATTGTTCAAAACCAAAGAAGAAGTCCTGATATTTAATCTGACTTGGAAATTACCTTCCTAAGCTTTTTTTGGGAGAAGAAATGTCACCAAATCATCTAATGTAGGCACCATGCTGTATAAGATAACATTTGCATAGGTCACTGAGAAATGTCTCAAGATTTACCAGTGCATCTCTTTGTTTTTGGTTTCCCACACCTCCATCCCTTCAGCAAGTTGTGAGTTTTCACAGAAAACACCCAAACCCTGTGAACATGTGCTTGCCTTCTAAAAAAATAACAACAAAAAAAAGTTCTTAAAAACCCCAAATGTTTTCAGCTGAGAACTCATTTTTGTATGGTTTCCACAGATTTAAACTGTCTATGTTTTCTTTATGGTTGCCAGCATCTTCCCTTTATTTCTTTATTTTTTCCCAGAAACCCAGCCTAGTTTTGGTTGAAATAAAACCCCTCTGTCACCCACAATATACATGTAGGGAGTGAGAAACCCTTCCCTTACAGAGCCAAGATAATGTAAAGTAGCTAAAAAGCTACTTTAAAAGTAAAAAGCATTAAAAATCTGGTAAAAAAGCATTAAAATGTATTTGCAGAATTGGCCAAACGATTTCTTCTCTGCTGGGGAGTTTAAGCTTTCAATTTAAACCCTTTAATAACAATTTCATGATCACTGTTATTTTTATTTTAAGCTTGCTACTGAGCACTTATTACCCTATAAACCACTTTCTAAAATCTAACTAAAATCCTTCTTAAGGGTACATTTTCCTGTGCATTATCTCTGCCTTCACTTTACCTCCACATTTTCTTGAGGCAGTTGTGTTGCACCAGGCATCCCATGGATGAGAGGGAGCCTTTGCTCTGCTCTGTCTTCCAGAGGAGCCTGAGATTTGAATAATTTCTCTTCCTTTACCTCTGTGCTTCTGCAAGTCTTTCCTCTCACCATCCTTTCCAGCTCCAAATGTTCTCATCTTGTTATTCCTTCTCTTTCTCCTCTGGATTTCTTTGCAGTTGCCAATGAATTAAAAATATAATGGCACTGTAGACCCCCTTGTGACAGAGAGGGGCCAACACCAACCACTGTCCTGGGGAAACAAGGTCATACTCCTTTTTCCAGAGTAGTGGATCCCAAAAAACCACATAAACCTGGACAATAAAACACCTGGAACTACATGCACACCACTGGATTAATTCAAACACCAATTAATGACATTAAAAATGGAAAAAAACCCCAAATCTTCAGGAGTAGCTGCACCTCTGTGCCACTGGCAATGCTTTGGGGTAGCTGGGATACCTGTGCAGGGTTGGCAGCACCAGCCAAAGCCCTTTGGGGAATTTGTGTCCTCTTGGATCAGCAGGGAGAGGCCAGGTGGGATCCCCAGGGCAGCTCAGGTGTCCCCACACCTGTGTTTTGGCACCTGAAGGGCAGCACTCCCATTCCAGAAGGCTGCTCCTGATGAAACAGACACTGATGCCACTCCTGATAGAGCTCAGCAGATAAGGACCAGTTTTTCAACTTCAGGCTGTAAAGAACAACACTGAAAAGTGAAAAAAATCTCACCAGATTTCTAAATATATGAAGCAACCTCCCTTCTTCTTTGAGATCATTATACTTTATAAAAATCGACTGCCAATCTTGTTCTAATTTCTTGGGTTTGTTTCTAATGTGTTAGGGCATTCTTGCTGTGTTTTCCAGCTTTTCTACAATTCTAAATGCTTGGAAACTTTTCTTTATTTACTGTCGGTGCTCCAGGACATGCATGGTTTTAGGAGATGATAGAAGTTAAAAAAATAAAAA
Source organism: Setophaga petechia (assembly GCA_024362935.1). NCBI lineage: Eukaryota > Metazoa > Chordata > Aves > Passeriformes > Parulidae > Setophaga > Setophaga petechia. The sequence continues at coordinate 4,207,797 of JANCRA010000013.1, read as the reverse complement.
TGGCAAAATTTCCAATATGAAACATTCAAAAGAGCCCACAAATCTTTGCAGCCCTGGAGCTGTCCTGATTAAACCTGACTTTGTACAGCTCAAGACTTAGAAGAACTGGATGTGTCAGAACATGATTTTCAGGAAAGGTTGCATTTGTTATGGAGGTTTGGTTAAAACTTTTATTCCAGGTTTTATTGCCTATAAGTCAAATGCAAATAAATGAGTGTTGGAGTGAAAGTGGGCCTAGTAAATAATCACTTGTAATTCTGATTATTTCAGATTATTTCAATTATTATTGAGGTTACCTGTGGAACTGAAAAGTCAGAACAACATAAACTTTTAAGAGCATTTTAAAAAGCTGAAAGAATATATTTTTTTTCAATGAATCAAAATTAAAAACAGACTGTATGGAAACTGCCAAGGAGGCCCAGAAAACCCCCTAAATTTATAACTCCTGCCTTGCTGCCAGGGCTTGTATCAAGAAATCTTTTTATCAGACAGGTGGCCCTGACAAAGAAGGGGCATTTGATGGTAATCTAATCTCTGAGAGTGTTTTTAGTTGCAGAGAAGATGAGAATCAATTAAAAAAAAAAACCCTTCGAGCACGAAAATTAAGTAGGGACCAAAAAAAAAAATTTAAAAACTAATCATCAACCAAACTAAAAATGAGCATAAAATGCTGTGTGAAGCTGCACTGGAAGCAGTGCTTACTGTTTAAAAAATAACTTCCATTAAAATGAATTTCTCAAATTGCCAGCCTGCCTAACTCCAAGAAGACATAAAGTTATCAAGATGGCATTGCTTTTGAGGGCAGCATTGTCAGCTTTTCTAATACAAAAATTACTTTAAATTTGGATTGTGCTGGGGAACATGGTGGGGAGGGAAAAGAGTAGCTCTTACAACCACTGAATCACATTTCTGACCAAAACAGTTAAATCACATCTGCATGGCCTAATTCTTAATATATTTTTCACTTGCCTTCAGCATAGACAGAGCCTTAGGAGTATGGCTCTACCATCTAAAAAAATTATTAAAGCAACTGATTTTAAAGCTCTCTTGCTCACATTTTTGCCACCTTGCTACTGCCTCCCTCAGTTATTTGACACACACTTGATGTGAAGCAGTTACAAAGAGAAGAAAAATATTACACAAATTGACTCTAGCAGACAAGCTCAACTCTGTTCCCACATAATTGTGAAAACAGGGATTTTCTGCTGGCTGGGAGCAGCCTCAGCAGTGATGTTTGGCATTTCCCTGATTTTCCTGTAGCTCTGCTCAGCACAGATATTTTGTTTCAATCAGGTACCAAATTCACCTGTTTCTCCAAAGCTGCAGCTTTAGGCTTCCCACATGTAACAAAAACTGTCTCTAGCTCAGGCATATGTTCAAAGCAGGAATCTGGGAGGATGGCAGCTTGGCTCAAGTGGAAAACCCAGAAAAGCCTGGAAGCATGATTTAGTTGTCTCAATTTCCTTTCTTACCCTGCAAGTATCATTTTTTTACAGCTGCTTTCATCCCAAACTCAGGTTCAGGTGCCCAACAGAGCCCATGGTGAGCAGTGAGGCAGCTCTGGTCACCCAGCCCAGCTCCCTCCTGTGCAGGAGAATGTTGGATTAAGATTTTTTCTGACTTACAGATGGGAGATGCAGGAGAACATCTGAGTCACAGCTCCAGGGTGACTGCATCACTTTCCTGGGAAAGCTCCTGCTTCCTTCCCAGCTTTTCATGGGACAATACCCAGCCTCTTGCTCAGGAACAGCACTGGCATCTTCTGAGGAAGCAAAATCCTGTGGGAGGGTGTAATTCACCCCCAGCACCTGCAAATGATTGTTGTTCATGATGAGAATGGATGGTTTTGGTGTTTGTTTGTTTTTTTAATATTTGGTGACTTTCTGGCAGGTGCATTTGAGGGAAACACATTTTATTTGTCATTAAAGGATCTTACCTTAGTGGTGGAGCTGGCAGTGTGACATTTCTTATTGAACTTGATGTTGGAGGCCTTTTCCAGCCTTAATGACTCTGATTCTTTGTGATTCTTTATCCTCCTGCCTCTTGAGGTCTGTGGGACTGGATTTGGGTGGGAATCCTGACCTGCTCTGGCACTGACGAGGGTGGCCAAGTCCCCTCACAGAGCCCCTGGAATGCTCCTGCCCTGCTGGAAATTTCCAGGGAGCTGGAAATGAGGCAAGAGGATTTAGTGTGTTTATTTAGATTCAAAATGTATCTTACAGTTGAAAAAATAAATTAAATACTCAGAAGTTAAATTAATCCTTAGCAAATGAGAACATAATATTACAGTAGCAGTGTCTCAGATGAGTTCACTGGACTTTGAATCATTGAAATGCATCTACCCTGAGCCCCTTTTGCTATTTTTTTTAGAGTATAAAAATGTTGCTATTTTTAAAGAGTATTTTCCTTTTTCATGACTGTCTCATGGAAACAAAAATGGGAAAATATTGCAATTTTAGATTTTTCCTATAATGTCTCTCATTTATAATTCTATTCTTACACCAGAGCCTAGAAACTCTTTTCTATTCTATTTTACTCTTAGAAGAAATTATTGGAGACCCTTCTCCACAGGCTAAAGCAGCAACAGAAGAAACTGATGTTTTATAAAAATAGAGTCAAACAAAGAATCAGATTAGACATAACCTAAAAATATTTTCCCTCTCTTTTAGTTAGTGCAAACTTGCACGTATCTCTTAAGAATATACACTTTGTTTTTAAACTAGTGCTTCCTCTTAAAAGAAAAATTACCTTCCAGCATGCTCAGAAAACTCAAGATCATTTACATCTTGTTTTACATCATCTCTTAATGCTGTAAGATGAGAAGAAAATAGTGTCTGCTACACAGAGGTCTATGTGAGAGCCTCTGCATTTGTTCTCCTACAACAGTCTCTGTAAAATGATCCCTCTGCTCATGGCTGGGAAGTTCTGAAAGCCCAATTTTCCTCCTCCTCAAGCCTTCCTGCCCTGTACATTCACTACAAAATCCAACTTGCAGTGATGTTGCTTTGTAAAAGGGCAAGGGAAGGATTTGGAGCAGGTTTTAGGTGGATTGCTTTGCATGCCCTGCTGCAGTTTGTTGGAAGACTCTTCTCATTATCCTGAGTTTGATCACAGCTATTAACGTTTATCAGAGGGCACTCGATATAAAGATTGCTGCTGCATAATGAGCAGGATGAAAGGCCCGTTTGTGCCTCACTTTGGGGATCTCTTGCAAGCTAATTACCTTGATGAGAGCAGCTTGCAAACACAAAGCACTCCAAAAGCCCGGGCTCGTATTTCTCAATTTGTATGAAAATGCGCTCAAACCTTAGCCTTAAACGAACCCTGCTTTCATGTACACCTAAATATACACCACGAATAACTCCCCCAGCTCCAGTGCTGCTTTGTTCAGCACCAGGGATCTTCCCAAACAGATGCAATTGGGAGGTTCAGGGCCTTATTTGTTACCTCAACATCAACATGCTGGTGAATCATCACTGTTAGAGCCCTGAAATTACACACAACTAAGGCTCCTTTTCCTTCTCATCCTGATCCCATGCTGCTGTGATCTGATGGATTCTGATCTAAGGGAAGAGCACTTTTAGACCAGAAATGTCATGGGGGCACTGAGCCAAGGCCCTCCTGATGCAAGGCAAAATGCACAATGAACAGCTGACATTCCTTGCTCCTTGAAGTAAGTCCAAAGCAATTTAACACAAGGCTGTGAGCATAAATTATGATAAAGTAACACTGCTGATTTAAAAATCCTTGCATCAAATCAAAGCCTGTAGTCTTTCAGGAATTTTGGATTTACAAAATAGCCTGGAAAGGAAGTAATTCCTAAAGTGTTCCAGGCTCTGAGCATCCTGGTCTAGTGAAAGGTGTCCTTTGGCAGAGGGGCTGTAAAATGGGCAATTCCAACCCATATCTTTCTGTGATTCTCTGATTCTATGGAAAAATGTCTTTTCTGACTGATTTTCCCTCCAGTGACATGGTTTTCTCCCTCAGGTGTTGCATCTCTCTCCTGTATCCTGAACTCCCTGTAGCAGAAACTGCACAACAATACCACAGCTGAGTAAAAGAAAAACATTTTGAACATCAGGATGTCAATTGTGCTGTGCAGCAACAGCAGAAAAGAGCACAGGAAAACGTCCATGAGCAAAGGAATGATGTTGATGTGAATTAGTAGGGTCATTGTCTGAACTGTGTGTGATGGCAATAACTTCAAAAAATTAGTTTGTTCTTTAAAGAGTAGCAAGTTATTTGATTAAAACTCCAGATACAACCAGTACCATGGAGCTGCTATTTAGTCCCTTAAGAGGAGGACAAGAACATGACTTTAGTACAGCAGTACAAACCCATTATTCCTTATGTAGGAGCCCAGGAATTTCATGGCAGCAGGAGAGGCAGGGCAAGAGGCAGCTGGAAGGGTGGTTCCATGGCTGGCAAGGGGAGAATCCATGGGAGCAGCACAGGAAGGAACAGCTGAGAGCTCTCTGGCATTCAGTGGGAGCTTCAACAGATCAGGGGGTGAAGGGGAAGGCAGTGAAGGGAGAGCAGCCAGGTTTGCCAGGCAGAGAGAGCAGCAAGAGGTGATTTTGGCAAAAAGCGCTCGTGCACTCATGCATTCAAGAGGAAGGAGAGATGAGGGAAGAGAGAGAAAAGCTGTTTAGCCAGTGGAACAAGGTCTTGGAAATAGTTTGAAAGCAAAGTTGGATGGATGGGGTGATGGAGAAAGCAGTCACAGGTTTTTTTCTAATTCAGTAGGATGGAAGGGCAGTAATATTTCTAACAGTGATAAAGAGGTAGGAACACAAAGTGGGATAGAACCTTGGCCATGATATATCCAGGAAAAACTCCTCAGGAGCAACTGTCAGGAATACAATGATAGGAAACAGTGAAGGGAGGCAGTTAAAAAAAAAAAGAAATTCAGGGTTTGTCTTTTCTACTGTCCATGTGTGCTTCAATTCCAAGTGGATAAGCAAGGAATCTGTCTGTCCATATTAGATCACAAAATCACAATGTTCTCCCTCATTAACCTCAGAAAGGGGACAAAGACAGAATGAACAGCTTTGTGACAAAGGTACTTTTGCTGTTGTCCTTAAAGCAAGAGGATTATTGTACCTGTCCAGTGCATCCTGCACTGCACACTTCCACTTTGTTTTGTTCAGCTAGGCAGGATTTCATTAATTTTCACATTTTCATGCTTCAGGTCTGCAAGGTACACACCATGCTCCAGCATAAGAATTTCCTTCTAACCATCAACCAAGAGCACACATGGCACTTCACACAGCGTGTGTCAGAGCGAGTCAGAACTCGTTCCCATTAAAGGCTGGGCAGATACTGTTTTCTTTAGGCACTCAATTAAAGGCAGGTGTCTGGCCCCTCATCAGTTCTAGGTGGTCTTTTCCTCTTGGGTTGTTTTTCCTTTTCTTGGTGGTGACTCAAGTGCTTTCTTCACTTTTGAAATCTGTTAAACTCCCCACGATCATTTCATATTCTCTCCGGTTACATGTGCAAAAGTTTCCAAGGAACAGGCAGGACTTGGTAAGTCATTTTTCTTTCTTCTTCTGCTAGGTATAGTTTTATTCCAAATTCCTAGTGGTGGTTAGTAATCTCAAAAGAAATGGAATTACAGAAGCAGGAGTGTGGATGGCAGGACAGGCCATTTTCCATTGATGAGTTCAGAGGACACTGAATTACATCTGCTGCTGAAAGACCCCAGAAATGCAACAATGATGAGGACTCCTGCTTTGTTTATCCTCTAATTTTGGCACTCAAAATTTAACTCCTCTCTCTCTGTCTCTTCCTCTCCACAGAAAAGCTGAGAAGGCACCACGTGTTCAGATTTAGCTGCTTTTGGATGTAATTGCACGAAATTCACATTGACTCTGGGATCTCTGCCAGGGTACATGCTGACAGAAGACAGCACAGACCTTGGGCTGATAATGAACCTCTCCTCTGTCATCAATATTTTACATTAAATAATCATAAAGTGATGTTGAGAACTGCAGAGGGTAAAGGGACATAGAGGGAAAGATCAAATATGCTCATGAGACTATGAAAGAAGGATCATTTAGTGTGAGGAAAAAATTAATTTAAAATAGATTTTTTACCTGTACTCCAGTCCACTGGAGATAAGCTGCCATCCTTGGGAATGCACTGCTCTTCAGGAAACAGCCACCTGCTTGTGGTGGAGCCACATCACCCTGCAAAAAAAAGCACAAACACTTGTTCCAGCAAGCTTTTAAAGCAGTGGTGCAGAAGGAAGATTTGCCCAGCCTTTGTGCAGCTGTGCTTTGCAGGAATTGGAGGATGGAGCATGAGTGGTGTGCCAAGATCAGGGGCTCGTTGTGGTCTGGAAATGCAGAGCTCACTCCTCCAAAGCTTCCCTGGAGCACAAAGGGAAAGGCCAGAGGGTGGGGGACAGAGGGACAAGGGTCTGGCCGTGTGTCAGGGGGTTCCAGATGGCCTGGGTGTCATGGTTCAGGGAAAATTTGGGAGAAAACCTCTAAAGGGGTTCCTTTAGAAAGCAGATTTAAATGGCCTCTCTCCCAGCTGGTTTGGGAAGAGATTTCCTTGGAGAAAAGTGACAAAACCCTGTTTATTTAACAGGCAAAGCATTTACCAGTACAAAAAAATCAACAATATTAAACAGTTATACTTCTTGCCACTCTAAAAGAGATGACAAACTCAGAAAGTCCTCTGGGTGGGCTTTTGCTCAGTCTCTTACCAGTCCCACCTGTGCTGGAAAATGCCACATCCTGGGCCCTGGTGGGCCACAGGTGGGAGCTGCCAGTTCTCTTCATCCAGAGGAGCTTCCAAAGAACAGATCCTAAGAAAAAGAAAAACAGTCCAGGGAACTTCTCTGCCTCAGCTAGCTAAAACTAACTAGAGGCAAAGCAGAGCTCTGTCCTGCTGTCTGTCCATGCTCAGGAACATGGAGGAGCAAGGGCAGTTTCTGAAAACAAACTCTGCATTTCTTCTTCCCCCTCTTGGCTCTCAGAACCAGCCTGAAAGGTGCAAAGCTCATTTCTGGGCTCAAGAGACAAATGGGGATGCAACTCAGCATGATAAAGTCACCCAGGACACTGGGGCATGCTGAGATCAGGCTGCCTGACACCCAGAAGTGCAGGACAGACAGACAGACAGACGGCTGCTCGTGTGCCCAGCAGAGCAGAGCTGTCATGCATGTGCCAGCCATCTGTGAGGAGAATGCTCCACAGGCCCTCCTGAGCTGGGTGAGGAGGGATCTGCCTCTCTGCATTCCAGCATTTCGAGGGTTTTTCCAGGGAAGCCGTGGTGCACAGCAGTGGAAGGAGATGGGTGTTGAATTGTGCCCACACAACACCTCTGCTCTGGAAAGTGGGCAATTGCACCTGCCAGCAGCTCTTTTAGAGAGACTAAAGGAGCCATTCCCTGTCTCATTTTTTATACAATGCCAGCTGCTGGCAGGGAAATATTCACATTTGCTGCTCTCCCACCATTACAGGGCACTGCTGGAGTGTAAGGAAAGCACAGCCAGTGGTCTCGCTGGGATTTAACCTGTACCTACTTTGGATGCTCCAGAACTGAGTTTAGTGAGATATTCCAGAATTTAACAAAATGGATTGGAAGTGGCTTCTGCAGGCTCTGTATTCCAAACAACTCCAGGCTAATTCCAGACTTGATTACAGGATCTTGTCCAGTTGAATATTAAAAATCTCTGAGGATGGAGAGACTTCACAGCCTCCCTGGGCACCTGTGCCAGTGCTTGGCCACTCTCAGAATGAAGAAGTCTAATACTCCTTTAAACAGGAGGGGAAGCATTTTAAATCCCATTTAGACTCTGCTAGTTTTTCTCCAGTTAAAATCTGGTACTCTATTTGTTCATTCTTTCACCATCAGGGAATGCAAGTTGCATTTAGCATTTCACATACAGGCCCATTTCTTCACCATATCAGAGTAAGATTATTATCAGGAAATATAAAGTGAACAATGCCTAAATATTAGCACAAAAAAAAATATTTTAAACTTGCAAGCGATTACTTTTTCTTTTGAGGGGCGAATAATATCTCTATAATCTGAGCAAAAACCAGCACTGCCTTATCCCTCTTTCTTTTTTGGGAATTTCGCAGATGTATCCTTATTCTCACTTTTTCGATTGGATTTATAGACAGAGAAATGGGGAATTCCTTTACATAGGATTTTCCTACTTCACAGAGACTTCATGAGTGTAAATGCAAGAATTTTTCTGTCCATAGCTCAGAGAAAAATATGCCTTAAAAAAAGAATGTATGCATTTATTTTTTTTACTAGTGTTCTACCATTCCAGAATCCAGTCAGGAAGATTTTGGAAGGGACAAAAAAACCACCACTGAAATGCACTGGAATTTATACCACTACTGATCTCTTTGAAAAAATCTTCTTTCCTTTTCTCATAATTCTTTGCTACCTCTAATTCAAATCAGCCCCCTCAGCTGTTTTAGGTCTCCTGAGATGGCAATGTTGCATCATGATTCAAAGAACCACAACACAAAGGTCTTCTCCTCTTATTCCATCTGTTCAACAGGATCTTAACCTGACATCAGAAAAGATGGAAATGATGCCACATGAAACAAAATTTTACCCTTTTAAACAACTGCAAAAAAAAAGCCTTGCAGCTTGAGTGAATACTTGTTTTTTATCCCAAAAGTGACTTTTTTCATGTGGCCTTGCATTATTAATCTTTGTAACACAGGTGTGATGCCCACAATGAAAGGTGACATCCCTCAGGCTACTGGGAATGTTTGAAGGGAGCAGGAGCCAGGTAAACAGAGACTATTTATACCCTGCTGGAGACAAATCATAAGGCTGTAATGGACAGCTATAGACAGGCAATGACATAATGACTAATGAAAAGAAATAGGAAAAAGCAATTGGAAAATTTTCTTACTTATTCCTTCTATGAAAAATAAGTAGGAAAAACACCCTGCTAACTGGGAAAAAATGCAAATCTGAGAGGTGTCTGATATCCTTCCTGTTATGTTGAAAGAAATGGGGAACTGGAAGCAAGTGAGAGAGGAAGAAAAAAACCCAAAGCAAATAAGCAGCTTGTTTACAAGGAAGATCCCAGCAGCTGGATGAGCAGCAGGAATGGAATGGGATGGGATGGTCTGGCCCAAGCCCACACTCCCCACAGGCACAGCCTCCTCGAAGGAGTGACAGCATCCCCAGCCAGTGCCCTCTCAGCCAAAACCAGAATTTCACTCCTCCTGGGGCTGGGCACCTCCTCAGGCTGAATTAACTCTGCTGGGGCTTTCCTTCTCTGCTTCCCCTTTTGTCCCCAGGCTTCCTGCTCCTGGTCATGCAGTTACATCCTTCCCACACCATCCTGAGCTTGCTGGTTCCTAAATCACCTGGGATGGATCCCGAGTCCCTTTCCCCGTGCCCCTGGCTGGGGCCACACCTGCTGGAGGTGCTGTTGGAACAGCCCTGGGCACAGCAAATCTCCCAGGCACTTCATGTGCTCCAAAGAAATGTTCTGGGGTGATTTCCTCTGCTCCCTCTGAATCCGTTTCCCCTTGATTCTTCCTCTCTGTGTCTCTTTTTTCCTTTTCCCTTCCCAGTATCCCCCTGCTTGATCCATCTCACTGTAGTGCTGCTGCCATGTATTTCCCTCTCTTCCCTTGTTGTACTCCTTCCCACTTTCTCCTTTATGTCCCTTTTGCTTTATTCATTCACTTTTCTGTTACCTCTTCTCAGTTATCCTCACCTCATTCCTGACACGTGGGGCTTCTTTTTTTTCCTTAAGTTGCTCCATTTATTTTCAAAATCACTTTCCATGGCTACACACAGACAGAGCAAACCCCTTACATTCTACATGAAGAACCAGAGGACACAAACCAGCTAAATTTGCTTTTCCTGAGAAGACTGTGTCACATCAGTCCTGTGATAACACAATGACATGGAAATGAAGGACATTTGGGCACAGGGACCTCCATCACTGCACTCTCAGCTCCCTCCCATCTCCACTGTCCTCTCCTGCTGGCTGTGGTAGGGTGCTGAGGTGGTTAAAGCACAAAAACTCTGATTTTGGCTCACAGAACAAGGTGGCACCAGGGCAGCTCAGTGGTCAGATACTCAGCAGCTGAGTCAGAGAGGCAAAAGTTCAAAGAAGGGCAGCATCTACAATCAGAAACATGTTTTGGGCCTGAGGACTAGAGGAGTTAAAAATAGGGACATGTGGGCTTAATTACAGAACAAAGGGAAAAGGGGCTAGAAAAAGGAACAATTTTGGGAAATTAGGAACAGTTGATCAACCAGAGTATTGCAAACAACCTCAGACACTGCTCCTGCCTTCCCTACCAAAGAGATCCAAATCATGTAACAGATGAGCAGTGTTCTGCATGGGCATAAAATGCACGGGGGGACTAAAAGCTTGAGATGTGCAGCTGACAAGATGATTCTTACAAAGTAAAAATAAGGGTTAACTCTGTCCTGACTCTGTCAGAAACAAAAGCTCTAACAAAACCCACAAAATATAAAATCTGCTTGATTGCTCTTTGACCAGGCTAACTCATGTCCTCTTCCTCAGACCCTCAAACCTTACTTCCCTGAAAAGTGATTCTCCTCTTCAATTTTCTCTTGTAATTTTTTATTGAAATATATATTTGAGCCATACTGAGACTCTGAAGACATTCAATTTCAACTGTATTGGCTCTTGTTGAATATTGTATTTCATTGGGTTTGTATAAAGTTGTTTCTAGACATTCAAACTCTGATCAGGGCAATAATAAGTTAGTGGCAGTTGTGGTACAAATTGAAAATGGCCTAATGGGGGTACACTACAGCCAAAATTCATTTTAAATTGGGCTTAAATGCTGCATTAGCCCTCAGATGTCTTGACCCAGTTCTGTTTGCCTGTTTTGCACAGGCTCTGTGCTTGTACAGATGGCAGGAGATTGTCTCAGCTCTGAGGCAAAGAAGAAACCTACCACAGCAGGGCAGTGGCCAAAGCAAGCATGGAAATGACGATCAGTGTCTTTGACTGCTGCTTTTCTTTCTTCGTGCTCTGACTCCAGCAGGGATGTTTAAACATGCCTGGCTCTGTGCACTGTCCAGTGTGAAATCCAGCTGGACTTGGATTTCACATTTGCCAGCAGCACTTGGGAGTAAGTGCAGTGGCTTCCTGGCTGGGGCTTGTTTTGCAGTGTTGAAACACCACTTTCAAACATTATCTCTTTGTTCCAGCATTTATAGTTCAAGCTTCTGTAATACTGGACATAGATTAAGATGAGGATTTTATGCACAACTGTTTCTTTCCATGAAAATCTGCCCAACACAAGCCAGAGAAATGCCATGGTAAATTCAGAGGCTTCATACAGCCCAGGGAGCCCTCATGGCAGAGATCTCACTGTGTCATGGAGCTGATAAAGAAGCAATAAAAAGTCTGGCTGAACTGTTTTGGTGATTGATTGTGGTGATTACACAGAAAAAAGGAAGTGATTTCCCCTCCCAGCCCTTTTGATTAACGTAAGAACTTTCCCCTCAGAACACAAAGAAATATCAGCCAACCTTGAGGACTTGCAGTCCTGAACAAACCCTCTCCCATGCAGAGCAAGAACCTACACTTATTATCCAACCATGCAACAGCCTGCTGTGGGTTTTGTCAGAATTGTTCTTGGACACAGAGATTTCTCATCTAGTACTGATAATTTACAGTCATTTTATCACTGAAACCTCTTTTCTTTTCTGCTTTGAGCCACTCAGATATGGCAGAGATCAGTACTTTGAAGGAATCTGAGGATATTTGTTTTGGATCATGTTTTCTTGGAAGACAGTAAAGAAAAAAAGACTTTTTAAATTTTTTTTTTTTTAAAGCTCTCTGACTCAGCAGTCACAGAAATTGTAAGAGCCACTGACATCTATTACAGAAACCTGCAATGGTGATTTTTTTTTATCTACCTGAATTTTATGTGATCATCATCATCTGTATGTTATTCCTGACATCTAGAATGGGTGGAAGACAAAGAAAAAAAAAATCTGTATCTGAAATAACGGAATAATGATCACCTTTCCTCTAAATAATATTTGCTCCAAAAACCAAACAAGGACATGAGAAAACATTCTTTTGGGTCCAAAGGGTCTCCATGGGCAATCTGATTTCCTCTTGCACCCATCTGTACCTTGGATGCCACCAATGCCTATAAGAAAATGACCCTTTCTCCCAAGATCCCTCCATGGAGAACTCAAGGATCTCTGTGCTGCAGAAATTATTTCTGGTCACCAAAAAAAGGAAGAGCAATTTTAGCATATAAATTGTCTCCTGTAGATATTAGAGAATGGTAGGGAGCAGCTTGAAAATAGTATTTTCTAATTTCCAAAGGAATATTTGAAATAAACTTTCCTCTTTCTCCCCTGAGGTGTTACTGAAAATGACAATTTCTTTCCCTTTTCAAGCAAAGAATGTTTCCAAAAATATTTTCTTGCTTAACCCCAACATGCTGCTAAGACATAAAGTTATAAATGTTAATTTTCTGCAACTCCCAGAGTTTTCTTTCTCCTTCTTTTATGTAGGCCTGCTTTGCAAAGCTTGATCTCCAGTGCCCAAATGTGGAAAGGCTGATAATTTACACTGGAACCAGCATTTGGGGAACTTGTATATCTGGAGAGCTGGTTTGAATAGAAATTGTAAAAATGCACTAAAGAGGAAAATTGACTGCCAAAATTAGACTGGCACACTTCAGGATTTTAAAGGCCAAGCTTACTGCAGAATGCCCTCATTAGCTCTGTTGAAATCCATCACTGGAGAACAGTTAATGTTGGTGATCTTCACAACTCTGGGAGATGAAACGTGCAGCAAACATTTGAATGCACAGATCTCAGCTGTAGGGTATTCTTTTGGAATACAGAGTGTGTGGAGTGTTGTAAAGCACTGGACATGTTCAGACAATGCTCTGCTAGGAGGGTGGCTGAATATTCTCTTCAGTTTGACCTCGGGGCTCTGCTCTTGGTTGAAGCTTTTCTCTTCCCCCAGCAGTTGTGGTGCTCAACTTTGCTTCAGTGGGAACACATTTAGCAGCAAGCTGGGAGTTTTCCTTCCTTGTTCCTCCAACAGATTTTGGAATTTCAGTTCAGTCCTTTATAGCAAGGTGTTCAAGTACCACAAAAAGTTTGATATCCAGGCACTTCAACCCAAATGCTGTTTCTGTTACTGCTTTGGAGGGTTGGATGGGAACTGATGGTGAGGGAAGGCAAAGCACAAGATCCCAACCTGGATCCAGCAATTCACAGACTTGTAGGAGGTTGGGGCCTTCTGCTTCCTCAGATAATATTTACAGGAGCAGGGAGTGACAGGATGGGGAGGGGGATGGCTTCAAGCTGACAGGAGACAAGTTTAGATGGGATGTTGGGAAGGACTTGTTCCCTGGGAGGGTGGGCAGGCCCTGGCACAGAGTGCCCAGAGAAGCTGTGGCTGCCCCTGGAAGTGTCCAAGGCCAGGTTGGACAGAGCTTGGAGCACCCTGGGATAATAGAAGCTGTCCCTGCCCATTGGAAGAGTGAAACTGGGTCATCTTGAAGGTCCCTTGTAGTGCAAACCCTTCTGGGATTCTGGAATTCTCCATCTGCCCCTCACCTGCACCTGAAAACCTTTGCCAACAATGGATATCTGACTGTGCCCTTCAGGTGCATTGCTTCAAGCAAGGAGAGATTTGCATCTACTAAAAGCCAACTTACCCAGTTTTTACCCAAATTCTCCATTTGGCCTTTAATCACAAGATTTCAAGCACAAATCTGCTCACAGGAGAAAATCCAGAACACAGAGTTTCAACTTTCCCTCATCCAGCACGTGGATCCATCCGTGCCTCTGCCAGAGAAAGAAACTCCTTCAAATGAAAGAGGGCAGTAATAGAAATTCCATGCTCACACGTGCTAGGGTTTCATTTCAGTGACATCATTTATCAGTGTGACTTTGCCAAAGGGAAGAAGTTCACGTTGGAGGATTCAAAAGCAGCATCTAGGATGAAATGGGTTAGAGAGGCCTCAGGTTTCAAAAGGAGATGCCAGACGTGGGCCTTGAGTCCACTCACTCGAGTTCATTCCTGGAGGTTTGCATTTGTAACCAAAACTTTCTTCCTTTCAACCTTGAAAAGCACTTAGAAAATGAAAACACATTCCAGACAGTAAAAAAGGCTGTGTTAAAAAAGCTCATATTATTTTTTGGAAAGACATGAAGAGAATTTAGGGGGATTTCATGCAGATTCTCTAGTGAAAAGGCATGCCAGATAAAAAGCTTAATCACATTAACTCTCTGGAAGACAAAAGGACTGGCACACTTTGTGTATGTCAACTTACAGAAATCCCAAAACTCCTTAGAAGGGTTCTTGTAACTTAATACACTCAGCAGCCTCTTTTTAGTTCCTGGGAGACCCTTTCTAATATTAATTTTCTTTTTTCACCTTGCTATGTATAACAAAAGCTGGACAAATGTCAGTGCCTCAAACACACAAACACAGGTGACTAATCTAGCTAAGCCTTGGAAATAACTGTGTGAATAAAATATAAACCAGTTGAGCTAATCCAGGAATGAAGAGAAGATCTCCAACCAGCGGAGATGAATTAATTCTATTCCTGCTCCAAGCACTGAATGAATGAAAGGCAAAAAAGAAAATTGGCATGTGAGGATCTCCTTCTCCCTTCTGTTCTGAGCTGGTGTTACATTTCTCTCTGAGTGTGTCCCTTATGGTTTTGTGCCCTTTTGTGCCCTCTCAGACAGTTTGTTCCTGCACATGTGACAGCAGGAAGAACAAGTGAGCAGAGCAGAGGGTGGAAAGCAAAGCTGGTCAGAGAGTAGCAGATGGCACACTTCTGCTGTCCCTAAAAGGCTCATTTAGACACCAGCCCAGAAACAAGGAATCCCACAGGATTCTCTGCTGATTGTCTCTAGAAATGATCAAAAATGTTGTTTTCTACTTTAAAGGGACTGAGTTAGAAAATGGAGCATTGTGAAACCAGCCAAGTCTAAGATTCAGTAGAGATGGGAAAGGGTCAGATTACTCCATACAGACATGCAAAATTGTCACCATTTGGTGAAGTTCTCTTACAAAACAATTGTTTTCCTAGATCACAGCAAATCTTCCTGCAAAACTCTTTCTTTTATTCTGACTAATGTAAGAAGGACCATGATAATGGGTGTGGAGGGCTCCTTCCCTCCAGGACTCACTTTCAGCCTCTGGCAATTTGTAGCTGAGAAATATTCTAACACTGCATCAATGTCCTTGTGCTTAAAGATCTTCAGTGAGCTCTTTATTCCAGGATTTTACCCAGCTGCTTTCTGAATCCATAAAAACTCTCAGCATCCACAAAGAATCCCCCAAGTCAGCCAGGAAATACATGAAGAAATGTAATGGTTTGGTTTTCTTTTTGCTGTGGGGTTTTTTCCTGTTTCTGTTTGAGTCTTCCACCAGTTGGTTTAGGGCAGTTCTCCTACAACAGGTGCCTAAACCTGAGGAAGCCTGTCACATTCAAAGGTATTTCAGAATTTTCCATAGGAGGCCTTCAAAAGGCAGCTCAGGGTCTTTCTAAAAGCAAAGTCCTCTTTGCACTTAAGGCAGTGGGGAATTTCTAATACTAACAGGATTAATTAATTTCTAATAATTAATAGGATTAGGGAGCAATAACAGAATCCACAGGCAGAGATATTTGGGGCCAGACTTCAGAAAGGTGCCCTTTTCTACTGGCAGTTTGATTTGAGGAGCACAGAGCAGTCATGTCTATTCTTTACCTCTTTTTCTGTACTTCTGTGAGTTTTTGGCAACTCTTCTGGGTTTGGACTCCACACAGACAAAAGGAGCCTTTTCCATACTGATGAAAACATAGAAGGGAAAATTGGTATAGTTCTTCTGATGGGAAAATGAAGATCAAGAATGCTGTTAAATTATAATATAGGCCTTGGAGAAAATAGAGGATGATGGAAAATACTGACAGTCTAGCTGGCTTTTAATGAAGGATAACATTTTCCATTACAGGAAACATAAAGCACTGGAAAACATTTTGAAGAGCTATCATTTAAAAGTTTTGGGGTTTAGTGGGAAATATTCCTGCTCAAATTGTATTCATGATACTGTCTCATAAATATGGGAACATAAGTTGCCTTTAAAGTTTTGGCCTTTTTTCAGCATATATTTTTAAAAATCCTTTTATATTGTATTAACTTTTTGTTTGCTTTGAAGAGAAAAAACATGCTCCTCTCTGTTTCCATTCCCCTCCCAGTTTTCTTCTTTTAATGAGATGTTTGACTCAAATATCATCCTTCATGTTACCCTCCTAAATTTTTATGTTCTCTCTGTTCTTGTTCCTGGCAACATCAGAGCCTGCCTTCTCCCTTTGTAGAGCTAACTGGCTTTCTTAAACCCCAGAATTCTCAAATCAACACCTAAACTGTTGCTTCTGTCACCTCTTGAGCATAAATTCTTTTTCATCTGTATCACCTTAGTTTTAATCAATTCTTTCCTGATTGTCCAATTTAATTTAGGCTGTTCTTCTAAATTAAATTGGAAAATAATAGATGAAAATATTAAAGTCACAAAATCCCATTGAGCAGTTTATCAATAAATCTGCTTAACAAAGAAATGTCCTTTACAGAAAATGAAAATGGTTTGCATTTGTCCCAAGTGGATAAAGACAGTTCAGAGGCTCTGACCTAATTCCAGTTCAGCTACCAAAGGTAGGTGCCTTATGTCAGTATACACCTTGCTAAATAAGTTTCTTTGTGATGAAATGAAGCTCTTCTTATTAAAGGGGATACTTTGTGTACCACTGAAAATGCATTTTGAGCTATATATTAACAGCTTACAACACTGAGAAATTCAAATTCCTTTGTTTACTGTCAAAGTCACCATAAGAGGCAGATAAGTAAAGATGAATAACACAGATCACAAAAAACAACTTCATTTTCTGTCATTGCTTAAATTAAATTTAGCAACCTTTTGCAAAAGCTGATCCTTAATCTTTCCTGAGAAGGTGTAATTTACAACTATGTTATTTAAATCAAATTATTACCACCAAAACAGGTGAAGGTTCATTGAATGTGGATGTAAAGTTTTGTGGCTCTACCAGCAAACTGCTTTTCCCAGCTCTATCCAGTAGAATCTAAAATTCTGGATGACTTCTTCGTTCTGTTTTTCTTGAATTCTGTTACTTGGGGAATATTTACAGTCTCACTGCAACATTTAGAGTTATTTACACAGCCCAGCAGAACTGTGCAAAGATCTGGAGCTGGTGGGAAGCTGAGCCAGGAATGCCATGGGATGCAGTGAGAAGCCCAGCCCTGTGTGGCTGGGGGCAGCCTGGCCACTATTGAGTGGCAATTTGCCAGGGGCTGGCTCTGGAGCCCTCACAATAGCAATAATTAGATTTCATTAGGCCTTTTGATCATGGAGAAATTGCATTGTCCCAGCACACCAGGACTGCACAAGCCCCTCCTCAGAAGCTGTGCTGTAAATTTGATTTATTACAGGCAAACTCCAAAGCTTCCACACAAAATCCATGGATATGGCCTCTAGAGCTGGCCCTCCTCTCCCACCCAGCCCAGCTCAAACATGACAAACACATGGCCCTGTTACCCCATATCTTGTCACAATTATTATGTCTTTTAAAAGATAAAACTTACATAACCAACATGGGCTCAGGAGGACCAAAAGTTCATTCTTGGCAGAGCAGAATTACCTGTAGGTGTTTCAAAAGATAAAAAACAAACTTTCAATTGCCTGTCACATTCAAAGGTATTTCAGATAAGACTCCAATTTGCCTGAAATTTGCTCACTAAAAATTGAGGAATGCTGTCACTCCACTTTGAGCACAGTTAAATCCTGATAAAAAGTCATTGCTGAAAACTGAGCCATTACTGTATTTAATTTGTAAGGTGGGAAGAATTTCCAAAAGCATGAAGTTTAAAAATCCATTTAAAACAAGAAATGAATTTTCAAATTGACTAAATCAAGTACTGTAGAAAGTTCTTGCTTCTTCTTCTTACAAGTCACCAAAGTGCACAAGTATTTCAAACAGCTTGACATCTGTATTACATAAGCAGAAAGCAATTCAGCTGCTTGGAGAACATAAAAAACAACTTTGACCTTACACTGGAGTCATGCTTCAAAAGACTGATTATTCATACAAGGAAAATTGCTCAAAAACAACTGCTTGCAAATATTCTCAGAAAGAAAATAGATTGATTGTTCTGAGGCAATAATACAATTACGGTATAACAAACTGGATTTTTATTTCATTTTACTCCTAAGGCTTTTTCTTTTTTCACAATAAGTGCTTCATTTGCTAGTATTTGAAATATTTTATCTTTCAAAATGTTTCCCTTGTTTGCTCAGTGTATTTCTTAGCTTGCTTGAATGTAACTCTTCAAGAAGTTTGAGAGTTGCTGCTAATGGGAGAATTTCAGGCCATGTTGCCCCTCATTAATTCTGACCCCATTATGGCCCTATCACTGTAGGGTTACAGATGTCTTGTGTTGGTAGAAAATACTGTAAAAATGCCCATTACTATAAAAGTAAATTGTGATTCAATAAATTTTCAATGTGTCCTTGATATAATACTGAATTACATAAATTCTGGATTTATTTTAGGGTAGTATTTATTTTCAGGTAATTTTTTCTCTCTGGAGGAGGAGGTGCAGCCACCTGGCTGAGGGGCTGAGTGAAGTTCAGGAAATCTGGGTTCAATTCCCATCTCTGCTCCCAGCTTCCCTCACTGTGCTGGGTGCAGAGCCCAGACCCCACTGCTGAACTCTCTCATGCAGATCCTCTGCTGTGAGCAGCTCAGATCAAAACCTGACTAAATGTTAAAGGCTGAGGCCATTTCTCCTCAGATCTCCTCTGAAACCTGTGGATTTCAGTTTTTTCCCCCCATGTCCCTCCTGCCCCTGGAGTTTGTTAAATATGTGGATCCAGGACTGGGTTTCTCTATCCAGGCAAACTGAGGTGTCTGAGCTTTGCCAGTGCCCCTAGAGCAGCACATCTGCCACAGTGAGCTTGGTTCTGACACCACATTAAAATAAACTGGGCTCCAGAACCTCCAGAAGAATCCTCAAGTTTGGAAAACACCCCCAAGGTGATTGAGTCCAACCATTAACCCAACACTGCTGAGCCCACCACTAACCCATGGCCCTCAGCACCACATCTGCAGGTTTGCAGAGCACTTCCAGGGATGGTGAATCCATGACTCCCCTGGACAGCTCCCACCAGTGCATGACAATCCCTTCTGTGAGGGATTTTGTCCCAATCTCTGCCCTAAACCTGCCCTGGCCCAGCCTGACACCATTCCCTCTGCTCCTGTCCCTGTTCCCCCCCGGCTGTCCCCTCCTGTCAGGAGCTGTGCAGAGCCACAAGGTCCCCCCCTGAGCCTCCTTTTCTCCAGCTGAGCCCCTTCCCAGCTCCCTCAGCCCCTCCTGGGGCTCCAGACCCTTCCCAGCTCCCTCAGCCCCTCCTGGAGCTCCATTCCCTTCCCAGCTCCCTCAGCCTCTCCTGGGGCTCCATTCCCTTCCCAGCTCCCTCAGCCTCTCCTGGGGCTCCATTCCCTTCCCAGCTCCCTCAGCCCCTCCTGGGGCTCCATTCCCTTCCCAGCTCCCTCAGCCTCTCCTGGGGCTCCATTCCCTTCCCAGCTCCCTCAGCCCCTCCTGGGGCTCCAGACCCTTCCCAGCTCCCTCAGCCTCTCCTGGAGCTCCAGACCCTTCCCAGCTCCCTCAGCCTCTCCTGGAGCTCCAGACCCTTCCCAGCCCCCTCAGCCCCTCCTGGAGCTCCAGACCCTTCCCAGCTCCCTCAGCCTCTCCTGGGGCTCCATTCCCTTCCCAGCTCCCTCAGCCTCTCCTGGAGCTCCAGACCCTTCCCCATCTCTGTTCCCTGCCCTGGACACCTCCAGCCCCTCCAGGTCTCTCCTGGAATGTGGGCCCAGTGCTGGACACAGAATTTGTACAATCAATCCCCTCACAGGAATTAAAGCAAATCTTGTCACTTGAGTTAGAGGATCTGGTTCATACCCAAATATTGGTGTTCAATTTTTCTTCAACTCCCCCTTCAGAGCAGTCCAAATTCTCTCCCAGCATTATTTTTAAATGGGTTCTTGAAGAAGTCAAACTAAAAAGTTGCTGTACTCCACATGAGAGGTTTCTGGAGAAAACCAGAAAGTTTTCTCCAAGTTTTCTGTGCTTCACCTCAGTGAAACCAGGAGCTCCCCTCAGTGATCTGGTCACAGAGTTCTTGACAGTAACATAACATGGCATTAAACCAATTTTAAAAGGTAATTCTTTTAGTGCTTCTGATGTCTATCCTAATTTTATCACTACAGAATCACAGTTCAATGGACTGCTTCTTGTCAAGTTGGAACTATTCTTTTTTCTACCTTACATTTTTTAAATAGTTCCTAAACCAAGGGAAGGAATTTCACACCACCAATCAAAATAAGCCACTCAGCAGAAAAGTTTCAATTTCCAGCTCTTAATAAATCACACAGATTTAAATCAGATTCACAAATTCCACAGAAGTTATGCATTTATGTTCTCAATTTCCATAACAGAAGTTGCAAGTCTATAGGAAAATCTGAACTCTCTAATAGTTACCTGCTGAACTTAATTGTGGGCAGAACTCATTTGTTTATGTCTGCTGGCCCCTCACTGGAGAAATGTTAACCATGGTACAATATGAACATAAACTTCAGCTCATTCACTTCTGAGCTAAATAAGCAAAACAAACAATTTCCTTCCTTAAATTCAACACTGATTTCTATTTTTTACCCAGCATATCTTGGTGCTAACAGAGGCCAAGCAAGGACCATAAATATATTAATTTACAGCAGAAGTGTGGGACTGTGAATCTCCTCAAAAACTTCCCTCCACCAAGACACTGCAGAGTCTGTAAGATGTGTGGCATGACCCCATCCTGTGCCAGTGATCATTGCCCATTTTCTAATTTTGGTGCATTTTCTGCACTTTGGTGAGCACTGCTGCCATCCCTGCAGGATGACATTGCTGGGGCCTTCTCCATAGAGCCAAAAGGAAGCTGCTCCAAGAGTTTTTTTGGTTTTTTCTTTTTTGCCAGGGATGCTGTGAGCAAAGCCCCACCCTTCCCCTGTGCTGAGGAATGTGCTGGATCCATCCCACAGCTGAGGGCTCCCAGTTCTCAGCAGAATTGCTGCAGTCATGTCCCCAAACTGGCTTCCTATCAGAATTTCAAATAAAGCACTGCACTTTTTCTCCTCAACTTGGCCAGAAGGGCCTCTTTCATTTCAAAGCATTTAGAAAACAAAAGTGTGTGCCTTTGTGGATAGAAATACTGGGGAAAAAATAATATCTGTGACCTGATACCTGTGTGTCAGGAGTGATTGGTGACACTGAGGGTGCAGGAACACATGTAGCAATTAATTCAGCTTCTCCCTGATCACGAGCATCACATTTGCTTTTTCTTCTGTTGATTGCAAATGCTGCGTGATTGCTTTTAATCCAAAAGCAATAAATTTGTCCTGACTGCTTAATCTCATCTGTAAATGGAGCTCTTTGGTTTCATCAGCCCCCAATTTATTGCATTTTTGAGATAAACCAGCCAATGTTCGATACTGTTTGGTTTTCGTGTGCTGCATCTTTTTCAATTTCTACTTTTACAGTGTTTCTGTTTGCTTAAATTCCTTCTGCAGATAAATTAAAACCAGGAAGATTTTTAGACTTCCAAATCTATTTTTTGCTTCTAATTTTTTCTTTCCCCTCACTCCCCAGGTTTTCCACTTGAGGTGGATACACAGTATCAAAGACATTTCAGCATTAGCTGAACTTCAATATGTGTTTAAACTCTCACTTTGCAGTTCTATTGGCCAAATTCAACATTTTGCTCAGCCAGAAAATGCCAGGTGGTAACAGAATCATTTTAGGTACTTTTTTAGCTGTGCACCAGATGGTGATAACACAAGTAATAATACCAAACAAGTATTAGCTTGCTTCTAACCCCTGCCTCCCCATGCTGCAGATGCAAAAGGTCATTTATATGAAGCACTCACCATGTGCTGTGCAAAATACAACAGAAATTCCAGCCAAACTGGTCCCTGGAGTGGCCAGGAAGCATCCTGGTGGAAATTCCCCAGTGACTCTGGAAAATGCAAGAGAAAAAAACCCATCAAAACTACTATAAATCTTTTGTGATCATGATTTGGAATGAACCATGTCAAGCAAGTCCTTCATAGTGTTATGTCAGTGTTAATTCTCTTTCAAACAAATGGGACATGATTAAAGCAATTAAAGGCTGTGTCTTTATTTAAGGCTTACCTGACTAGAGAGATATTTGGTGTGAACCCAAAAACCCCAAAATGATGCAAGTAATGATCTAGAATTAGAACCAAATTATTTCTCCCTTCACCTTCCATTAAAAGGAGTGGTGAGAGCTTTCTACTTCCTGTGGAAATAGATAAACCAGAGGTGCCTTCTGTCTTCATTTCCCCATGCACATTTCCAGATCCTGACATTTCCTTTCCCTCAGCAAAATCAGACCTGAAATTATGGCATCTCCATGCTGCATTGCAAGTCTTAAGAAAGAATTCTGGACTTCCTCAGAAACTGTATTGGAACAAAGTCACCCAAATTGCAATGTCAGATTGCTTTGCTTTTAATTTGAATACGAGAGTGATCCATTCCAAATGCTCCAGAGAAATATTTCCTTGTTCAGCCCCCTCAGCTCCTCCTCCAGGCTTCCTCAGATCATTTCCAGTTTGCTTTTAATGGAAATTCCTTCTGACCCCAATCTTCTGCCTGATGAATTCAACCTATCAATCATACAAGCCTTTAATCCAATTTATGGGGGGCTGGGGAGAACAGGAAGAAGCAAATGTATGGAGATCAGGGGAATCAGAGCAGTGTGCTCAAAACCCACCCCCAAACACATGAAATTAAGCAGTCTTCTGACTCTGGGAGCTGAGAGAGTTTTTAATATCTTGCTGCTTCTTACCTGAGGTGGAGCCAATGCTCAGGACCTTTTAGACTCATCAAATTATGGGTTATTGCTCTGCTTCCAAGCTGTGCCTGGCAATTTCTCCTCAGTGCTGGTGTAATCAAGGTCTCAGAAGCATCAAAGGCCCCTGGCTGATCTCTCCTTGTGCATGCACAGTTTGCATGCCTGCCTGCAGGAGAAGTCCTCCTGCCTGTCCTCTGTCCCAGCCAAGAAGGTGGCCAGCCAGCCATCAACCCCATCTTGGGGTGCTGGCACCTCCAAACCTCTCAGTGCTGTCCTGGCACAAAAATGGGAAGAGCAATCCTGAAAGTCACACCTTGAATATCAAAGTGACTTTGACCTACAGAGCTGTTAATGCCAGCCTGTCCCATGGTTTCTGTATGTAAAACCTCACATACTTCAAAATAATCAGAGGTTAATTATATTGATAATTGGAATTTCCACTCCTAGTCATCTAAGCCCACTTATTTCTGCTGTCACACCTTTTATGGGTTGGGTAAGAAATTCTTACTCACAGAATTCCAGGATGGGTCAGGCTGGAAAGGAGCACAGAGGGTCACTGGTGCCACCTTGCTGCTCAGGGTCATCCCAGGGCACAGGAGTGTGTCCAGATCTTCTGGAATATCCCAGGGAGGAGACCCCAGAGCCTCTCTGGGCTCTGCTCAGGGCTGGGCAGAAGTTCTGTCTCCTGTGCAGGGGAATTGCTGGGCTCAGTCCCTGCCTGTTCCTCTGGTGCCATTGCTGGGTCTGGGGCAGAGCCTGGCCCTGTTCTGAGCCTTCCCTTCAAAATCTTCCCCAACAGTTCCACTGATTTCCTCACTCTTGATTTATTCTATCTCAAGGAGCTGATACTTGTTGAGAAAAGAAAAATACCTTTCAAGCTGATGACTGAGGCAAACTCCTAACTCCCACTTTTTATGAGATGTAACTCAAAAAGCTGCCAGGTTTCTTGTTAAAATGAAGTACTTCCATTTTCCCTCTCTTCACCTGCTCATAATCATTTGATTCTTTAAAATTGAAGTGGAAAGGATTTGTTTTCCAAGGAAAGTTGAATAGGAAAACTAACTGGGCTAACTGTAGCAGTGGCCTTCAGCAGTAGCCACAGCACACCCCCATCCCCTGGGAACATGATATCTGGAATATTACTTGATTCCAGAATAATCAGTGTGCTTTCAAGGCAAAGTAATTCTTCTTGGGAGGAATAAGGGAGTGGGGGAGGGAGTCTAAGCCACTTTCACTCTGGGTTAGAATTCCCTACCAGCTGTTCCTTGCTGCTCAACAGAGAAAAGAAGCCTGGACAAAAAAAGTGCTTTTCTGGGATTCTGAGTGGACAAGGCCTTACCATTAAAGAAGCTGGATAAGAAGTTAAAATTGAAAAGAGAGAAAACACCCAACCTCAGCATACATTGCCCTCATACAAAGACTTCTTATCAACAGCAGCAGCTGTTGCCCAAAATAACCACTATTCCTTTAGCAATAATCCTGAACCATAAAACCAACTCAAGAAATCTTTGGAAAAGAAACACATGTATTATTTAAGGTTTAGATAACATACCAGTGCCTCATTTGAGCCAATGTGAGCTTTTGAAGAGTGTCCAAAGCTAGAGGTGCTCACAAAATGTGTTAAAGCACTTTCCTTTCTGTTACTTTGGAACTGAATCCATGACCACAGCTGTTTCAGAAAAATATTGTTTGACTTTAGTTAAAATTGTACACCAAAATTTTAATAAATGTAATGGTGTAGAAAGTTTTCAGGAAAAATTATTCTTCCTTGTTTTCTTCACACTAAAAGTTGCAGTGAAAAGAAACCCAAAAAACTCCAAACCTTTAAATGTGTGAGAAATGCTTCAGTGAAAATCCTTGATTAATTTCATGAAGGAAGTAAAATTTACAGATATAGTGCAAAAAAACACGTTGCTGTGCAAGAACAAGGCTTAAAGGAAATGGTTCCTCAGACATAATTTCTCACCCTTCTTGATTCATTGGTGACTTTGAAACTCAAACCTGGTTTTGGCATTATCCTACCGTGGAGGAACTGATTTTCATGGTTTCTCCTGGGAGTCCATTATTCATACAGGTTAAATTTCAGTGAGTGGTAAAACAATCTCTCTCGTGACAGTCTGTCCTCTGCAGCAGCAAGGAGCCTGCTCAGACACTGGGATGTCCAGGGAACACCACAGTTAATCAGCAGGACCAGGGAACTAATCGGATTATGTTGTCTGATCCTATTTTCTAATCACAAGAAATTGTGATGGAAAGAAAACCAGAGCACATGCTCTGAATAATACAACTCAGAATTTGCTCTGGAAGGCACTGCAACAGGGCTAGACATGGCAAGATACAAAAGAATCTAGAGTTCAAGGACTTACATGAAATATAAGAAATGTATCAAGAATATATTGTGGAAACATCTGTAGCATTTTACTCCCAGAACTCTCTTTTTTTTATTGGATGGAAAAAGCTGTTGGTTGTGATGATGGTGATGGTGGTGGTGAGAGAGAAGGAAATGAAAAATGGAAGAAGAACCTTCTAAGGTTCTTAATATCTTATCCTGGTTTCAAACTCAATATTAACTGTGTAGAGCCATAAAGAGGGATGGGAGTCAAATAGCAAAAGAAGGATTTTTATGGAATGCTGCTAAAACAAAACCTTCAGTACCTGGTGCCTCTTGGGGTGTTGCTGAATTTTATCTTGGACTGGTGAATTGTGGTTTTCAGTTGCTTCTGTCTTTTCTCTCTTCTCGTCTCTTCTCTTCTCTCTTGCTGTGTCTTAGGAAAGAAAGCTCATGATATCTTGAAGAGAGAACATAATTCAGTAAGTGAAATAATCTCTAAGTCATTATCAATAAATCTCTATTGAATTACAATTCTGCCAGTGTTCACAGAGGTATTAATATGTGAAAATATAAATAGTGCCGTCAATCAGGATAATTCAGTTCAATTAAAAGGCCAAGTTGCTGGATTTTCACCTGGAGTTTTAAGTGGCACAGGTAGAAGAAGGAGCTGTAGAAGCACCATGATCACCCCTGATTTCATAAGCTCCAAAAAAGCTGAGGGCTGGTTCTTTTTCTCCCCCATTTAAATGTGGCACAACATTAATAGAACAGGAGTTTACAGCCCTGTAACAGTTTACAGCTTCTAAATTGAACCTCCTGACATAGCCTCAGCAAATGTCTGTCAGTGGCAGGATTTGAATTGCAAACTCTATTCCATAAATTTTTTTTCAGTATAGAATATGAAAGTGCTGTAAGTGACATTTGAGGGCACGTTCCACCAGCTTAGCAAAGATTGAAGAAACAGAGACTGAATAATGTTGGGAGGAAAAGCCAGAGGAAATCCAGATGGACCTTTTACATCCTCAGTTTGGTATAAAAATTGTTGAGAGAGTGGGGGATTACACAGTGACACCTGTACAATATAACATCCAAAGTACTGATAAGTTATGAAAGAGCTGTTTTTGAATGACTTTCTTGAGTTTCCCCTTAAAGAGGTCTGTGTTTTGTTACTGCAAAGGGAAAGGTGGGGACAGCTTTATGCATCCTCTTTTGCCGTGTGTATTCCCTGTTTAACTCTTTCTTGAAACACAGGCCAGGTGCCAGAGCTTTTCAGGAAGCATTAGGTGCAATTTAATGTCTCCCGAGTTTTAACACGGTGTGAATGGCTCCTAATGGGTTTCCAAAGAGGGACTATCAAACAATTCTTAAACAAACAGGCTTTGAGCACCGCAGGGCACCCACTGTAGGCAGTAGAGAAGACAACAAGCAGTATCTGCTCAAAGAGCCCGGGCCAGAGGAAAAATTTGTTCCATTCAAGGAGGGAAATGGAAATAGAGTCTGTGCCACAGGTTGTTTTCCCCCCTTCTTCCTGCTCCTTCTGCCTCATCCTTCAGCGTCCTTGGGGGACCTTCTGGAGGAAAATGAGTCCACCAAGTTGGTTAGAGAGAAAGGCTGGGAGAATTGGGATTGTGCAGCCTGGAGAGGAGAAGCTTTGGGGTGATCTCATTGTGGCCTCCCAGCACCTGAAGGAAACCTGCAAGAAGGATGGGGAGAGACTCTTTACAAGGGTCTGGAGGGACAGGACAAGGAGCAATGGCTTCAAGCTGACACAGAGTAGGTTTAGATTGGATATTAGGAGAAAATTCTTCCCTGTGAGGGTGGGGAGGCCCTGGCACAGGGTGCCCAGAGAAGCTGTGGCTGTCCCTGGGTCCCTGGGAGTGCTTAGGGCAAGGTTGGATGCAGCTTTAAGCAACCTGGTTTAGAGAAAAGTGACTTTGCCCATGGCACCAGGGCTGGAACTGCATTATCCTCAATCCCCTTCAACCTGAACACTTCTTTGATTCTCTGGTTCCTTGTGCAAGCACAGAGCAGCACTCCCAGCTCTCTTCATGGGGAGCCAAATGGAACAGAAGCTCAGAAACCAACGGCGCGTTCATCACACAGCCTTAAACTCACCCAAGAGCTCCTGTCCCTGGGAGAAGGCAGTTGACAAAGCAGCAATTCTGCACATTTGCAGTTCCTCAGGGATCAATTAAGAGACTATTATACTCTTTACTGCTGCTGCAAGATGAAAACAGCCAGCATCTCCAAGGGAACTTCTTGTAAAACCCAAATTGAGCTTAATGAGAAAAGACTCTTGACAAATGCTGTTAGATGTGAGATGCATTTAGCACTTGTCAGGAGCTGTATGCCTGACTTAATGAATTTATAAGTTAAGCCAGGCTCCAATGTTGATGTGAAGGAGACTGAGATCAGTGGCTTTGACAAGGCTGGAGGGCACTGGGTACATTGAGCAGGCCAAATTAATGGGATTCACATTAACCTTCATTAAATATATGAAGATGAGCAGCCACAGACTAAGCTGAATTTTAAAGCAGTCTTTTTTTCTGATTGATACATGAGAATACACAATTCTTCTGGAAAAGAAAAAAAAAAGACCAAAGTACAGATAAAAGAGAGGAATTTCTCAGGAAGAATAACCATTGGTCATTCAGGGCTACATTTGTCACCAAGCAGGGCAGTCTGTAATCCCCTCCCATAAACTCCAATATCAGTGAATTTTAAGGGCATTGTGTGACCTTGAAGGACATTGTGCAGTCACTAAATCAGGGTGCTGCCAGGTCTGGCTGAATTCTCCCATTTTGAGCTCTATTTAACCCAAAAAGGTGGGTAGGGAGAAGGAGGAAGTGACAACTGTGTCACCCTGCAGCTGCTGTGGTCCTGGCTCTGAGGCAGACCTGTCAAGATCTGCCTAAAATTGCTGTCAAGCTTTACCATCTTCCAAAACAGAGGAGGTGGATTGTGCCCATATCCTTGTGCTGCCACATCTTTAGCACATTTTTTTAGTGCAAGCAAAGTAAAGAGCAGCTGCATTTGAAGAGATTTTAGGGGCAAGTGTTTAATGCAGCTGGAAAAGCCTTTACACCTCTCCAATGCAGGCACGAGTAACAGAAAGGTGAATTAAAAATATCACACATTTTTTCCACTGTGTGGGAGGATTTTTCATTTCTCAAGCAAAAAGGGGAATCTGGGCCCTTCTGTCTCCAGAGCAAGGTGCAGTTCCCACAATCCCTGGTACAAAGAGGGCTCCTACCCAGCCAGCTCCAAAACAGAGGCATTAAAAGATTCAGAGACCTTAATAAAGCTGCTCTGTCTGCACATTGAAAAGTTATATCCAAAGGTCCCTTTTTTCCCCCTCTGTTTTTCTCTGTGCTCAAACACATCCAGTTTCTCTCCCATCCCAGCAATCTCACGTGTTTGTGTGCCCAACTTCCATGGCAGGCAGGACAAAGGGAGCTGTTATAAACCCAGTCCCAGGCAGCCCTTGCTCACAGGCCTCACACCTATATTTCTTCCATAAATTCCAGTCAAATCTCTATTCTAAGAGGCAACTGCTGAGTTGGCTGCTGGCCCTGGAAACCACATTTTCAAATAAAATGCAATAGAGGAGAAAAGAAAACGACTTCTCTTCTTAAGGACAACAAAACAAAACTAACTACCACTGAAAAAACAAAAGAAAGAAAAAAAAAGGGAAGGATTTTAGGTAATGGCAATAAAAATTGGTTCAAATTTAAGCCAGAGTGAGAAAATAATTATCCAAAAATGTTCCTATTTAAAGATCAATGGGACAAGAGCCTCAATAAAGTGGGGGAGCTCCTTAAAGGTAATGGATCTCTGTTCCAGAGGTGAATCAATGTCTCTTTTCAGGACAATTCCTTCTGTACCTGTGAGCTGTGGTGAGGTGGGAAAATCCTTCCATTGCAGCTTCCCCCTTCCAGCCTCGTGTTTTGATTGATTTAGCAGCCACCTGGCCTAAGTGGCAGAAAGAGAAGGAGAAACATTTAATTAACATGACAGGAAATGCTCCAAGTGTGCTTGGAAATAGCAGGGATAACATTAACATGTCAGTAAATATTTCATAGATTTACAGTCCTTTCAGTCTAGGCTTTTATTGACTTAACAAACAAGGTTATCCCTGTGCTGCCTTTAATCCATTTACAGTTAGTTGGATTTTTTAATCAAAAATTTGGGTAAGGGTAACAGGAGACCACTCATTTCACACATGGAGGTATGAGGTGCTCAGGGAACCAGCAAACCCTCAAATTATTTTGCAAAATGTTTCTTATCTAAGGCTGGAATGAATCCCTGATCTTTAGATTCCACATCATAGAATCTAAATACAGATTCTAAATAGAATCTAAATCTGTATATTTCCATATAGATTTATATATAAATATTAAAAATATTTTTTATATATATATTTGATGAACGGAAAAAAAAAACAACAACAAAGGAAGTGTGAGGAAGTTTGAGTTCTCATTTAAAAAAAATTAAAGAAGAGAAAAACACCACCTTGTTCATATAAGAAATTTGTACTTCTGAGTAATGAATCAGCAAATTATTTTCAACTATTAGAAATGTCAACAAAACCAAACCCAGCATTTTGACAGGAAAAAAGAAAAGCCTAACACTGTGGAAATCTCTTGCTTGGAAAGCCAAGCCTTTGTTAGTTTCTATTTACACCTAATTGCCAAGACTTCTCTGTTAATCAGAATTATCAAAATTTGCATTCAATATTTGTCACAAGACAAGCAAAGAATTTAGAGAAGCCTAATTATTTAATAGCAGCAATCACAAAAACAAAGAATGTGGCACTTTTACAGAAGATGAAAACATTTCTTCTGGTGTATTAGATAAATAATTGAGCCAACAACCCCAGTGGATTATTTCAAGTGTGTAAAGCACTGAAAAAAGCCCTCCCAGTGCTCCATGCTGAGCAGGACAAATCCTGTGGAGGGAAACAAATTTCTCTGGGTTCCATCTGAAATGAATCTTAACTCTGCTCTTATCAGACCCTGGTGCCAGCAGGAACAGCTCTGAGGAAAACCACTTGGACACAGCATACCAACACCTCGTTTTATGATGCCTTTTCCTGGGGAAAAGCTAAAGCAGTTCACTCCATAAAGGCAGCTGAAAGGCACACAAATTATTGCTGTGCAGATGGGGTGTGTGGGAAATGGAATATGAAATCCATTTGCCAGTGGAATGGAATGAAAAGTAGGCATGGTAGGATAAAACACTGGAATTACTCAGATTGCTTTCTGATAAAACACACAGAGGCCTCAGCCTTGCAAATAACCCATCTTTGGCCTCTGGAAAGGCTCCCTCCAGGAGGATTTGTGTTTATGTTAAAGCTGGCCACAATTATAAGAGTAAATGTCTTGAAAGTACACAAGGGTCAGGCTCTGCCGCTGATTGGGAAAATCTGTGTTTAGAAATCTGAGCTCTTCCTGAAATGTTTAATGAAAGGAGTTGCTTTATTAATTGAAATCTGGCACTTTAGCCACCAGTCTTACCAACAGGAGGAGTGGCTGCACAGGTACAGCTGGCACTGGGTGCTGGAGTGCTCCAAGGGCTCTCACATGGAACTGGCATCTCCAGGCTCACACCCGTGGTCACATCAGAAATCACAGCTCCAGCCTCCATCAGCTGCAGAAGCAACAAAATCACATAAACCACATTTGTTTCCTGGACAGACATTAGTGTGCTCTTAATTATAGAACAAGATTTCTAACTTCCCCCACCCTTTTTTTATCCTTTTTGAGAAAGTGAGAACTGTGAGCTCTGACCCACTGGCCTGGATCAGGAAGCTTTAAATACCTTTAAATGTTCTCCAGTTCTGCTGCCAAGGCCGTGGCCTCCTTTGCAAGGGCCAAATAAAAACTCAAAGTGGAGAAATTCTCAAAGAACTGTAAGACTGAAGAAGCTGTTCCTTTTCCAGAAAGGGTAACAAAGGTATCTTTATATATCCTGCTCAAACAACAGGAGCTGTGGGAAGAGAAGGGGGAGCAGGAGCAGAACAAGAGATTCCAGTTATTAAGCAGATTTTTATATATACATATATATTTTTAAAAATATTTTTTTTATATATATATTTATATACACTGATTTGAGGAAGGAAGAAAATGTAGCCACAAATGAGAGTGAGATCAAAACAGCAGCTGATGTTGTCCAGACTGTTCAAACAGTGCTTGAAGAAGCTCCCTGAAATTCTGATGACAGCCCTTTTTTCGCACCTCAAATCTAAGATATAGGTGACAAAAAACCCCAGGTAGGTTTGGAGTATTTTAAAGCTGAAGAAACAGCTCCTGAACTGTTTCTGTGGCCTATAGATAGCTGCATGTTCCCAAAATCCCTGCTGAAAGGCTTGTGAGAAGTTGCTGTTCAAAGATGAGGCTTTTTCCTTGTTTCCAACTGCAAAAAGTTGTTGGGCCTGAGAAATCCATGAAATCCATGAAAATCCTCCCCAGTGCTACAATTCTGCTGGAGGTCACCCTGAAGGATGGGATCTGATCTTCAGTGGGAAGAGGCTGGATATCTGATGGGAATTGAAGCAATTTCTGCATTAAACTGGTGTTTGTACTACAGCAACCTGTCCTAAGCATCATTCCAAGGAAAAAAATCCCTATAAACATTTGTTAGGGGCATGGCCTATTTTAATTTTTTTTTCCTTCTGTATTTATAATCACATGAAGCAACCAGAGCTGCAATCTTTTTGATGAACACCAAATAAAATCCTTATCTTTCTCATTTGAGTTCCAGCCTAATTCCTCTTCCATGAGGGCACTTGCAAGGACCTGATTCCATCCCTCTCCATCTTTTAGGTGCTTCTGCATGACAAAAGTCAGAGCTCCTCTGACTCTTCCCAAACTTTCTTTTTTCTTTTTTTACAGGAAGACTCAAGGAATTTCCACCCTTATTAAATAAAATCTTATTTCAATGGGAAATACCAAGAAAATTCAGAACAAAAATATTTGTGAAGTGGTAAATCCACCCCATGTATTAATAGGAGAGTGTGTGCCTGTGTCAATATGTATAAATTGTTCTGAACAGGGGTATGGGGCTCATTTGCAGGATAATATATTTTCATTTTTCATAGTGTGAAAACAATGAAATAATCACCTTTTGCAATGCAAGCAAGCACTGTGGATTTAGTTCCAACTTCATGTTTTAGCACTTTGGCCTGAAATGTTTAGGAATATGTAGAAAGTGTACAAATCTGGAAGTTTTAAATATTAATGAGGCCTTTATTTTTATACATACATACATATATATATATACACACATATGTATGTGTGTGTAAATATACATACATATGTTTGTATATATATAAAAATGGAATATGAAGCAACTATAATTTCTATTTCCTAAAGAGTAATGATTTTCACAGTTACAACTTCAATAGTAACATATTATTACTATATTACTATATTTATTATTTATATTTTCCAAGGTATTCAGCAATAAAGAAGAGCATTTCTGCTCTGCTCTTACACCTTTCAACTATTTTTTTCTCTAAAGTTTTTTGATTTATGCTTTGATTAGTTATCTAGTATTCCCTGACTATTTCTATTGATTCTTTCATGATTTGTTTTCTTTGTCTGTTGCTCAGAAACAGACTTTGTATTTTTCATTTTGCTTTCCCCCTGCCCTGAATCCAGCACAATCTTTGCAGATATTGTGTCACAAATGGAACTGATAAAACATTCCTGCTCTGAGAAAGGTAAATTCCTACCCCACTAATTTAGGGCTGGAACTATTCCTGGGGTTGTTATCAGCCCGTGTGCTGAGCAATCTCTTTTCTGTGACTGCAAAGGCACCAACACTGATACAAACGTGCAGAGATGTTTTCCCTACATGGTAAGTTGGTTTTATTGAAATTCTCCCCCCCAAAAATTGTATCTCATTAAGTTGGCCTGCTGATTTTCCATCCAATTTTCAAAAGCAGTCAGTAACGAGTACATTCAAATGCTTTATCTTTTTACCTCTCATTCAAGAATAATTCCTACTTCTTTAAGCCTGCAGGTAGGGTAAATGTTGGAGGATTTGGTCCATTTTTCTATCTCTTGAAATGTTTTAAGGAAAGAAGAGTGTGAAAACTTTTGGAGTCTATCAAGCAGAATGTGCTATTAAAAAAATTATGTAGGGGTTTTGTTTGTTTGTTTTTATTTTTGGTTAGGTTTTTTTGTTTGTTTGGGCTGAAACAGAAGAACAGGATTTTAGAAAGAAATTATACTACTGACCACTAAAAAGCAAATCCCAGGACAATTGAGCAAGTCACACTGTCTCTGTTACTTAGAGATGAGGAAAGGAGGTAAAAATTGCAGATAAAGTGTTCCTATAGAAAAGGATTTTGACTGCTGCTGTCAACTTGCTTATTTCTGTAGAAGGCTTTTCATCACTCTCCTCCTACTCTAATGTGGTTCATGGTGGCTGAGCAGAACAGAATGTAATCAGAGAAAAATAAAATAAAAAAAAAAAGCAGTCTTTGGCAGTATTTCACCTTAGTTCTGTTAGAATGTACCTGAAAATCGAGATTCTCAGGAAAAAAACTCTAAACCCTTTCTAAAAAGAGGTTTAGAATTCTAAAAAATTCTAAACACTTCCTAAATCTAAGTTCTTTCTTTAAAGATTTATATAATAGAAGGGAAGGGGCACAGTAATGTTAGTAAAAGAGCTGATCAGCCCTACCTCCTCTCAGCTCTTGTCTGAGAGGAGTTTGAGATCTGGACCTTATCCTCTAAACCTTGGCTTTCCACATTTGAAATGAGGATTTAATGCCCGTGGAAGGTGTTAGGCTGACAGTCCAAGGAGCAGGGAAATAACCTCAAACAGTGCATGCATCACACCCTTCATAAAAATATCCCAGCACGCTGTAAAATGAAATTAGACTCCTTGTTTTGCCCACAGATCAAATACACCACAAGGCACAGGAATGCAGGGGATTTTTCCTGCTCTACCCTATGAAAAGAAGTTCAACACCAACTCCCAAGACTTCCTCAAAGGCGTGTGGCTAATCCCAGTTGGTCACCAGTCCTCTTTAATAAGCCCAAAAAGAAATTATGTGGTCACAGCTAGTACAAGTTAAGCTGGTGTTTTCTGGGCTGTAACCATCCAAGGGGAATTGGTTTGTACCAGTTTTTCTTCTCCAAGGTGAGAAATCATGAAATGGCAGCATAAAAACATGTGATTCAAAGGCTGATGTGTTTGGAGGAGTGACCTGAAAGGGGATAAGACATCACAGTGGATAAGCAGTAAGTTAATCTCAAGAATCACAGCCACTTCGAGGAAAATATTTAGGCAATTTAAATTTTCTCCAGAGTTTCAGTCACAGGAGAAGAACACTAACTTCAGAACATTTGAAAGATAATGTACAACACTTCACTTTACACTGAAAAACAGAAAAGCCACTGGGTACTAGGATAAACAGGATTAAAAAAATGAATCCATCACATTTCAGAGGCTGTCACTGTGGGGAAGGAATTGGTTACTCCTTAGCAACTGCCCGTATTAAAACATTTATGCCAATAAAACATTTGCACTCCTATTTTTGTTTATAGACTTTAAATGTGTTTTTGTGCCTGCTGTACTCTGGCAATCCCCTGCTAGGGAGGTAAAGAAGGCAGGAACTGTGGTCTAGCCCTAACCAGGAACTCTGCACAGTGAAATCCCTGCCAACTCTCACTCCACATCTCACCCACCTTTTCTTGGAACCAGCTTTTATATCCTCAAATTCCTTGGACCCCAATCAGTCAGGCCACAGAGAGAGGCAGGGCATGGAAAGAGCAATCCTTGCTCTGGTCTGTGCAGGGCAGAGAGACCAAAGTGGTTTTTGGTTTTTGGTGGTGTGACCTGGCCTCGTGCTGAGCCCTCCTTGCAGCCCTTGGCTCAGCTGGGCATGAGCAGGAAATCCTGGGGGATTTCCCACTTTTGGGAGCCATGACATAAGAAAGGTGTAAATGTGGGAGAAGGAGTCCAAGGAAGTGCCATGGGGATGGTGCAGGGCCTGGAGGGAGGGATGGTGAGGAGCGGATGAAGGCACTTGGTCTGTACAGCCTGGAGGAGATTGAGGGAGATCTCATGGTGATCCTCATCATCCTCATGAGGAGCAGTCACTGATCTCTGGGACAGTGGCAGGACACGGGGAATGGCCTGAAGTTGTGCCAGGGCAGGTTTGGGTTGGGTTTAGGGCAAGGTTCCTCCCCAGAGGTGCTGGCACTGCCCAGGCTCCCCAGGGAATGGGCACAGCCCCACAGAGCTCCAGGAGGTCCCAGGATCAAATACACCACAAGGCACAGGAATGCAGGGGGTTTTGCCTGCTCTACCCTACTAAAAGAAGTTCATAGGGTAGAGCCACAGAGCTCCAGGAGCTCCCAGGGATGCCCAGGGTGGGATGTGGGGTCTGTGCAGGGCCTGGGCTTGGGACTGATGATCCCTGGGGTTTCCTTCCACCTCAACATATTCAAGGAATCTCCTTCTTCCTCTCAGCAGGGAACTTGGAGAAGTTGGAGAAGATGCTGAGCATCCATTCCTTTTTTTTAACCGTGAAGTTTACTCTGAATAAATATGAAAAGGTTGATTGAAAAGCAAAGGCTCAGCTTTCATTTCAGTAGGAACCCTTGTAATTTTCTCCTGACTTTTTTTCACTGGAAGAAAGAAGAAAGAAACCAGGAGGATAAAAGGAAAAAGATTATGTTTTGGTTTGTGTTCTACTAGATGCATATTATTTAGTTGTAGAAATGCCATAAAATAATAGAAAAATAGAATCATAGAGTGACTTGGGTTGGAAAGGACTTTGAAGATCATCCAGTGCCACCCCCTGTCATGGTCAGGGACACCTTCCACTATCCCAGGCTGCTCCAAGCCCTGTCCAGCCTGGCCTTGGACACTTCCAGGGATCCAAGGGCAGCCACAGCTTCTCTGGGAGCCATAATATAAGAAATAACATAACATAAATATAATACCCTGTGCCAGGGCACTCTCACAGGGAGGAATTTCAACCTGATACAAAAATTCTAAATCTACTTTTTTTCACTTTGAAGCCATTTCACTTCCTGTCCTTGTATCAGTAATACCTGCACTGAATGAAGCCCAGTGAGTGTGTTGAATATTTGATTTCACAGTAACTGATCTAGAGAAACAACTCTTTGTCCAGCACAGCATCTGGGCAATGAAATGGCAGCAACTCCCAAGCAATTATTAAATCAACATATTGATGCCTTTCAGCCTTACTGCATCTTGTCTAATTAGGCAAGATGCAGATGATGATTATAAAATATGGAATCTATTATGTCACGGCCTGTTTAATCTGGTTCTTACCCAATGAACCAAAGTTTTGTGAAATCCATCCAGGCTTCAAATGGCTTTTTCACATGAGCTCAGAGCTATTTTACTGTTGCAAGCAGGCCACTTAATTCCCAGGGAAGGGAGTGGTCTGGAAAGCAATATGGAAAGGAGCCTTTCCCTTTTGGGGAGCCAGTGGTCATATTCCCCTAATAAAAAATAACCTGTAGCTGTGGTGGAAAAGACATTTACTGGGAGAAAGCTGCTTGAGTAAGTAAGTACAAGAAGTGTTGCTCAGCATGTATTTTGATCTGGGAATTTCAAACCAGTTTAGCACAAAAAGGACAAGAGCTCTCTTTTTACCTCATGAAAAAAAATTCACCATTAGCAAGTCAACTGCACCAAGTGGGCTGTTGTGTGCCAGCACAAAGCTTCCATTGTGGCAAAAAGCTGTGTCAGCACAGGTAAAAACACCTAAAAGGAGATAACAAGACCAGGGATATGGCTGGAGATCCATATTTCCAGGTTTCAGCTTTTCAGGAATATTCATATGAAATTTTTTATCGTGTTTTGGACATTAGTTTCTTGAAGAAACACCCCTGATGTGATAGGGATGGGTGTGGCTAAAATTTAAACACACATTAGAAATGTTGCTTCAATTAAGGCTAAAATTATGCAGAAATCAAGAGAATAGAGCAGGAAAACCCCTAATTTTGATTATATTGAGTATTATACAAGAAACACAATCTACCAAATGAAAGTGTTGTCACTGTTGATGTCTGCCCAGTCATAAGGAAACATCTGATATTTCTCTCAACAAAGGATTAAAAATGAATCAATGTTAAAGGTAAAAAGTAGATAGGAAAGTAAAAAAAAAAAGAATTATATTATGAAAATACTAAATCGCCACAAGAAAGAAAAGTACTGTGGGTACTACATTTTATCTGATCTTAAAATCATTTAACCAGAGAAACAGAGATGTAAAATATCAGATTAGAACAGTTCTATGCCCTGATTTCAGAAAAGTCAAGTAGAAGAACTAAAAAAACCTAATCCAGATCCTCACTTTCTCATTTCAAATAAATCACATTAAAGACCTTTTTTTTGTCTTCAGCTACAGATATGGTACTTTCCCCCTTTTCATTTGGAAGAGCTGATTTAGCAAATTCTCATTTTTCTTTCTTAGGTTTGCAGGATTAATTTTAAGTATATACTAAAATATTTTGCTACATTGGGGTTACACATGGTAGTACTTTTAGCAAATTATTGAAGGAAAAACAAAGAAGGAGCTTCCAAGACATGGCTTGAGCAATCCCAATAAAGGCAGAGCTTGTTGCTGGAAAGCTGAAAGCTTAAATTTTTGGAGGGGAGGGACTCATAAAGGAAGACCATCAGTGATAAAGAATTTGGCTCCTTGGAGAATTAATGCTAATAATTACAAGTCCTGCCAATAGGCAAAGAGCCTGGTGGAATTTGTCAGGTTCTGTCCCATCAGCAGATGCAATCTCCTTCTAAAGATTACCAACACCTATTTATCATAAGTAGCTGAGCTATAAATCAGACAGCACAGAAGGGAAGTGCAGTAAATTGTTCAGAACCGAGTTATATTTTGGACAAAATTCAGTTTTGTCCCAGCAGTAGAAACACACTTTGGCAGGCCAGTGCTTTATACATTTGTGTTCAGTCCCTGTCAGAATAAGATGTTTTTCCTTCCTACCTCTACCACTGCAATTTAAAAAAAGGCTATTAAAATGAAAATTATTTATTGTTTTTTCATTGTTTGACATGGCCCATAAAGAAGGAAATTTGTTGTTTCTTGGTTGGTGTTTTCTGATTGTTTCCCCAAGCCTGACTTCAGTGAACACGTCCCAAGCCACAGGGCCAGTGAGGTGGATGAGTTCATCCCTGTACCTTGTGGCCCTATAAAAACCCCCAAAACACTCCCCAGCTTAGAAAAGGCATTTTTCCAGGCAAGCCTCAAAGTTATTAAGCAAAGCTCTCCCTGCCTGTGAATTGGACTCTGCTCTGCCAAGCACTGCAAAGGGAAATTCTCCTTTGCCCTGGGGCCAGGTCAGGTTGCTGGGCCAGCCTTGATGTTTCTCTTCAGGAGAGCTTGGGATGGTTGGGAGCTTCCAGGGGGATGGATGCCATGCCATGCCATCCCATGCCATGCCATGCCATCCCATCCCATCCCCATGCCATGCCATCCCATCCCATCCCATGCCATCCCATCCCATGCCATGCCATCCCATCCCATCCATCCTCTCAGAGGGGAGGGAGGGGTGCTCTGCTCCAGGCTTTGCATACAAGGGCTGGGATGAACAGGTTGACAGGAGAGAATTTCAATATTCCTTTCAAAACTTTTTGGGTTTGCCTGCATAGAAAACTGGCCATAAAATATGTTCATGCGTCAGTTCATAATTAATTAAAAAAATCTGAGTTCACTGATCTTCAGCTGGGTTTGGAGAACATTGAAAACAGAATTTACAATTGTTTTGCATGGAGATAGGTAGCACCTAGTACTTATTTCTGTCCATTTGAGTCTTTTGAAGGTGGGTAGCAGGCCCTGGAGTTAAAATGATACCCAAACCCATTTTCTTGTAGGGGATGCTCATCAGGGTGATTTCACAGAATGGTTTGGGTTGGAAGGGACCTTAAATCATCCAGTTCCACCCCCTGCCATGGCAGGGACACCTTGCACTACCCCAGGCTGCTCCAACCCCTGTCCAACCTGGCCTTGGACACTTCCAGGGATGGGGCAGCCACAAAAATAATCCCTCCACCTTTATTTCTCTCAGCCTATAACAAATTACAGGCAGGATCCTGAAAGAGATGTGAGAATCAAAGCTCTAAAAAGCAGATAAAATACCAGAGCTTTGAGGCCCATCCTAATCCAGTGGATGTGTCAGGGAGTGGATGCCTGAGCTGCTCATGTGCAGACCTGGCTTTACTGGGAGGACTGGGATCACTGGGCATCCCAAAGCCTGGCTCAAGTTTCCCACAGCTTATGTGGACACTCTGGGTAAATCATCCTCAAACTCAGAGTCCTTCAGTGGTGCCCAAAGACATGCACAGCTTTTGCTCAGTATTTAAAGATTTTGAGAAGGGATTTGGGGCACTGGAATGCATCTCCTTGATCTGCTAAGCTCCCTGGTAAGCCAGCTGGGAAGGGCTTGTTTAACCAGATCCTCATTATTTTATTGAGTGCAGAGAGGAGAAAAATATTCCTTAATACCACCAGGAGTTAATTAGCAGGGTCTAAATCACTACTTACCACCAGAAACTCCTGCATGGTTTCCATCCCCAACTCTGCACCTCACCCAGCCTCACCAGGAATTCTGACTTCATTGCTGGAAATATTCCATGCTTCATATGGGCTGCAGTGAAAGGAAACAACAATTGAGTGAGAAGATGTGATGGAGCATCCAGAACACAAATGTCTCAGGGTACCTCATTTAGTGATAACAATGAGGGATTTAAATATTTAAATGTTGTTTCCAGGTTATTTCAACCTGGAAAATCAACCTGGTTATTTTTCTGCAGGGAAGAGTTCAGTAGCTGCAGCATCCCCCACTGCATGAGTGCTGTACAAGGAAAAGGAACATTCTCCATTTCCATCACTGATTATTTTTTTGCTGGAAAACCTTCCCTATCTTGACAGGTGGAGGTGGATATCTGTCAGTCACCCTGTGAGTGCCTCAGGATCTCAGAGATCACTTTTTGAGATTAGGCTGAAAACTTTTGTCACCAAAAAGGACTTTGAGATTAGGCTGAAACTTTTTGCTCACAAAATGGTAACGACTTCCTTAGTTCCCTGTATTTTCCTATTCTCCTTGTCCTGTTATTATCTCCTATTGGAACAGTTTATCTGACTGTTTATCTGAATTTTTTATCTGCATTTATTTTCTAAATGTGTTCTCAGGATTTTCACACAGCTCTGTAGCCACCAGAGGACTGAACATTTTGGTTCTCCTTATTATTTTATCCACTTCCTGGCTGGGTGGGGAAAACTCCTCCTAAAGGTGCACAGCAGGAACTGCAGAGGCTGAAGAGCAACTTCCAGGTT
Organism: Setophaga petechia; assembly: GCA_024362935.1. Lineage (NCBI taxonomy): Eukaryota > Metazoa > Chordata > Aves > Passeriformes > Parulidae > Setophaga > Setophaga petechia. The sequence continues at coordinate 4,167,177 of JANCRA010000013.1, read as the reverse complement.
TTATATCTGCAGGTTTATAATGAAATATTAACAAAGTGACTGGTCTGAAAAGCAAAAGAAGGGAAATGCTCTTTGCTGTGCCCCAGCCAAGCTGGGAACACTGAAATCACAGCATATGTTTTCTCTCTTCCTAAAGACTGCAGATTATTACAGGCAGGCTTTATTGTGGTCTATAATTTTGGTTTTCTACCTCTGACTATGCCAAACAGCATTTTTTGTTTTGTTCAGGCAGCAATCAAGAATGGTATTTTATCAAGCCACAGCACTGTGACCTTTGGATTTAAAGAGAATATTCCAGCTACTTGGAGCCAACACATATATTAAATTCTAAGGCTGGAGGAGGGGTGAAAAACAGAGGACATGTTTTTTAAGATGTCTTGCAACCCTGGAGCTTGGTTCTTCATTTCTCTTCAAGATTTATCGATTTTGGTGCACGACTACAGATTTTACAAGGATGTTACACAAAGGGCATTCCATTTATTTTGGTCAGCAGCCAGACAGTTAAATTTCTAAACAGCTGTCTGGGACTGGATGAACACATGGACTCAAGATGTCTCAAAATAAAATGAAATAATGACTTGAATGCTGTTTCTTCCAGTATAGGTGTGGTATAAATAAACAATTAAAATAGTTTTCATTTTCACGTACATGGGGAAGAAATAGAAAGTTTCTGGAAGAGAATATTAAGTCCTACCTTCAGGACAATTAAATGCACCAGGTTACTAATTAATTTCCTTCCTGGGAGAGCACTTAACTTCTGTATACAAACTTTCATACAAAATGTTTAATCAGTTTTTTATAATAAACAACAACAAGAAAATCTCAACACTGCAAATCAAATCTTTGATTCTTAAATATATTATAACCTTTCTGCTTTTTTCAACCTCTTTCTTTACTGCAATAAAAGACAAAATTGTCATCCATATTTCCTTGTCTTTCAAGATACAGTGTATTAATTGAACTGCATTAAGTGGTTATCTCATTAATTAAGGTATATGGAATTCTGGTTTTTGTTGCTATTGTCCTCCTTGGAAGTAACAGAACCGGGAAGTGTTACTTGCATGAGCAAGTTTATTATTCTTCCCATTATTCATATCCTGACAGAATTAAAGGTGAATTATTAACTGAAAATTATCAAGCTACCAGAAAACAATGAGAAATTGAAAAAGAACAGAGATCACTGCACATTTTTTACACTGAATAAACACCTGCTCCACAACAAGGGCAGCCTGGAATGGGCTTTGAGCCAGGCTGAGAGAGTTACTGAAAAGGTTTTTGGTGATAGGATGGATGTGTACATTTGGTGTCTCTCTAACTTCTGCCACCTCTGTTGTGCCAGGACGAGAATTTTGTTTTGTTTTCTGTTTTGGTTTTGGGTTTTTTTTTGGAGCAAGAGGCAAGGAGGGGGTAGATTGGACTTTATTTCAGTCAGATTAGTCTCCCATTCCATCTCCCTGTGTACAAGTAGAAGTATTTGCCACAGAATAATCAAAGGGATAATGCAGGATGGAATACATGGCTGGAAAAGAGGGAGATTGCTTACACAGAACTCCAGGAACCACAAAACCAATCAGGTCAGTACAGGCTTTACAGAATCCAGTACCAATACTTCTAATTTGGACTAGAAAAGGAGCAGTGTTACAATTAAAACCCAACAAACCCCAAACCAAATCTAATCTGAGTATGGCTGAGTGCACATCTCTGGAGCTTGACAGCCCCAGCTCTATTACAATCAGATGCTTCTGTGGAACAAACCAAATCTTTCTTCTTTGTAACAGCAGAACCAAAAAGCCTCTGGTTCTTGCTGCAGAAAATACAGAGAGAGGCACCTCCCAAAGGCTGGTTTTAAGGACCTAAGGCTTGTAGCTGCTAATTTAAAGGCACACACTGAACAAGTTACATCCCACAGCTGCTCCCAGAACTCACCAGGCTTTAACTCTGGCTCTAAATTACATATGAGGTTCAGACCAAACCAGGCTACAAATCCAGGATGGGAACAAAAATGCCCTGAAGAACATTTATCCTCCCTTTCCCTGCCCAGGAACAGCTCTGTGATGTGAACAGTGCTCAAGACTGAGGGGCATGGGCCTGCCATGAGAGATAGGAAGAAGATAACCTAGCAGAGGTTATACAGATTTTTACAAGTAAAGTTTAGGCAGTTTTCTGATCCTTTCTGGCTTCAGCAGGTTTTTGAAGTATTCCTGTGTGAGTTGCAAAATCTGCTGTGCATCCCTGGGCTGGCTGCTGGGACGAGTCACTGAAGAAAGATTTCCCTCAGTGCCAATTGTGAAAGGGGTTTGGGGAAATGTGATTATTCATGAGCATTTATAGGGGCTCTCTGTATATTCCCTCCTAATGAGATCAGATTTTCAGATGTGAGGTGAGCCTCAGCCTGTATTCTTATCTGATCTGAATTGAAGACTGAGATCTGTGCATGTGAAACTTAAATGCTGGGAAATTAAAATGCAGCTGCCTGTATTGTAATCACAGAACTGTAGAGAAATGTTTTCATTAATTCCTGATCTGCCTGTTTTGACAGCAGCTTAGTTGTCTGATAACAGCAAGGAGACAAATTAAATCCTGCTGCAGGCAGTACACAGACCACATTACTCAAAAAGAGAAATTAAAAACTGTTGAACATCTGCTATTACTGTGAATTTAATCTGTAGAACAACTTCATTATTTTACTTCGCATATTTAACTTTATTATTGAGGAAAAAGAGAGCGTCCTTGTAGTTAGAACATTGTTTTCTGGGGTAAAAAAATTCTCTTATTTATTCTCCTATTTGCCATTGATTCCAGAGTGACTTTCTACAAATAAATTAGTCTGTTTGTACCCTAGCTATCCCATCAACAAAATGGGAATACTATTAATGGGAATACTATTAATGGGAATACTATTACTGCTCTCTTCATGAGGTACTGGGAATATTAATTAGTTTCAAATGTACCCCATTGGGAAGTGGCAGAAACTACTTCCCAGAATAGAAAATACTTAATCCCAGTTTGTAGCTGAGAATTATTGTGATATGAATCCACCCAAGGGTACAAATCAGAAAATAAAACTATTTTTTAAAAAGTTTCCAGAGATGTAAAGGAAAACAAATAAGACATAAATATGACAGAGAGAATATAAAAAAGTAAAATTTAAAATTTTAGTTGTGTGCAGTTGTAACATGAAGGGAAGTCTTCAAAGGTTACAAATTGGATGTGCATCTTCTAACTGAATTTTGTTAGAATTGGCTTGATGTGATTAAACCCAGCAATATTTCAGCTGTTATACATGGTATAGATATAGTAAATGCCACAAATGGAAATCTGGATTGCAAGATGAGAAACACTGACGACTTGCAGAAGTAAAGACCACAACTTAATCAGAATTACAGGAAGCAGGTTTAAATAATAACCTGTCCACTACAAAGTGTGATGATGATACACAAAATTTTATGTCATATAAAGAAAGCTATAAACAATATTGCAAAAGGTACAGATACAGATGGATAAAACCACTCTCTAGAGATTTCCTATGAATTTGCATGAATAGGTATATCCTGTCTTGCCCAAAATCCTGTGGAATATTATCTGGGAATTCCTCATGGCCATCAGCTGGGAGCACAGCTGACAGCACTCGGGGAACAAACCTTGGTCTGTAATGGATGGGCCAAGCATTGTGATGAGGCTCCAGTGTTTGCAGGTTTCAATGCAAAAGGAAAATCCTTCTTTCCAAAGGAGCAGGATACCTACAATGAGCTCCTTGTTTGCCATGAACTGAGCACCCTCTCCCAGCCCTTCCTATTTGTCAAGATGTAGACATGAGTCAAACTCTGGAGGTGTAATAAAGAGCTGGGAGCTCTTTCTTCCTTCCTCCCCCGCCCCCAAGGTCCCCTTTCTTCGCTGAGATCCTCAGAGCTGCAGCTCAAGAAGTTCTCTGTGAGCAGCTCATGTGACAGTGGATGATGAGATGTCACAAAGTGCTCCTTTATTCACCTCCTCAGCCTTGCAAGCAGACCTGAATCACATCCTCTGCCTCAGAAATGCCTGGATCCCTTCTGCTCCTGCCTGAGCACTGAATGACATGAGATCAAATGAAATTAAATTCTTCCTGAACAGTGGAAAAGAGCACATTTCAGCATTTATGCTGTACCTATAGGAACATTTACCATCTAACCCTATTAGAATTTCCACCATATCTTCCTAAATCTCTCTGCTCTCTCTGAAGTTGTTTGGCCACATCAAGTCACAGTCATGGTCCCTTTTCAATAGCTGCACTCACTATTTTCCTATTTATGAGATTTTAATGAGTCTGGCAATTATTTGTCCATTCACAAGAGTGATAGCTGATCTGAAGCAAAATCTGAGGGAAAGGACCAACCATTTCAGGAAGAGTTAAAAGCCTTTTTAGCTTTATACCTGATGTATTAACTATATAAAAAGCTAACTTTATTTGGTAATTAAAGATAAATTACCAAAACCTGCAATAGCAAGAAGGCAGAGATGTAGAAAAGCATTACATGTGCAATATGGGAAATTATTACTTTATAAATTATTATAATAAAATAATAAATAAATAAGTAATTATTTGTATAAGTTATTATTTGTGCTGCCTTGGTGAAAAGGACACCATCCTCTAGGATCTGGGACAATTATTCCGACACAAGTTGCCCTTCTAGCAAATTATGGGGTTGCCAAGCATGGCCCCTTTTCCTACCCACTGAAAAAGTGACAGTAAAGCTTAAAAACACAATGTTCATGCTGTTAAAGAATTTTTATATTTAATTTCTCATTTTGGTTCTTTAGGAATTATAAACTGCAACCCTTCAGTGACTGATTTTGACCCTTAACCTAATGTTATGCTGTTTTCACAACAAAACTTTGTGTCTTCTTCACTGGTGCTTGTGTCCAGCAATGTTTTCAGCTGCCCTCCAGCTATGACTGAAGCTTTATAAATATTTAACAAGGAAATAAACAATTTCCTCTACTTCTTTAAAGTAGTGTTTCACTATAATGAAAATGCTGTATTTTATTCCCAAATAGTTTTTTTGCTTCTCATCACACCTTTTAGGGTAAATACTCATGGACTCATGGAATGGTTTGGGTTTGAAGTGGTTTTAAAATTATTCACAATAATGTCCCATGGGCAGGGACACCTTCCCCTATCCCAGGGTGCTCCAATGCCCAGCCTGGCCTTGGGCACTGCCAGGGATCCAGGGGCACCCACAGCTGCTCTGGGCACCCTGTGCCAGGGCCTGCCCACCCTCACAGGGAACAATTCCTTCCCAATATCCCATCTAAACTGTCTCTATCTAAATTGAAATATTATGAAAACTTCTCTGACCATCCATTTGGAGGTGAAAAGAATAAAGAAATATCAGCTAAGGGATGCTGTGAGGTAAATTTTAAGTATCAGAGTCAGTTAATCCTTTTTATAGAAACTTTTGGTAGAAACATCTAATAGAAGATTTAAGAAATTGGTGATGACAATAAATTTCACCACAAGGAAACAAGGAGAAAAAAAAATTCAATATAAATTCTTTCTAATGTAGACTCCAAGCATATGTTATTATCCAGTGGCTGCCACAACAAAGCTATAGAATCAGCTTTGCTGAAATAAAATTTCTTTGCAGATCTAGGAAACTGCTTCTTGCCTTCCTATAATGGAAGCATTTCACTCTCATCCTCCTTTTTGGAGGCATTTTCTGTGTGTTTGTCCAAGTTCCTTGTAGTTCTGATTAACCATAGTCACCTATTTCATGTCACAGCACACCATAAGATATTCCTCCCTCAGACTCTCTGCACACCCTCCTCTGAATCTAATCAGTTTTAACATAATTAACTCCCAAAGAGATTTAATACAGCAGCAAGTTATATAAAGGAGCAGTTGATTGTTAAAGATGACAGACAAGCCCTGATGCATGCACTTCCAAGCAGTGATTCTATATAAAAACCTGGTTAATTGGTTAATTACAATAAGATAGGGATGTATCACCCATAGCTACCCATCACTCAAAAAAAGTTTTAGCTGTGGCATCAACTTCAAATTACAATGAACTCCATTTGCAACCCTGTGCAATAAATTCAGCATTGCAAATGAAACAGAAAAGGAGCACTTGGGCACTTCCAAAATATAAATAAATGATCCCAACTGAATGTTCAAAGAATAGCACTGCCTCAGAGAAAAAAAATATTTTTCCCCTTTGCTGGAACCCTGCAGAATCCATCTTTAACAAGCCCTCAGACTAAGTGCACACCATCTGAGCAATATTTGGAGTTCCTCTGAGTGTTTCCAACTTGAACCCAGTTAACTGCAGTTCACCTCTTGGAAAATAGCTGCTCTTTTGCCTCAGATGTCTTTGCCATGAATCACAGGTGGATACTCACAGCCACTATTTGTTTTGAAAGCAGAGAATGTTTCTCCACTGAGCTCTCTGTGAAGCAGTTCAAATATTCCCTGACATGAGCTACATCTAAGTTAATTTGCTGCTGCAATCCAGAGCTAAATTACGAGGCCTTCAGAGCTGTAGGAGAAACCTTGTGCTCTTCAGGATTGGCCAAAGAAATCAGTTTAAACACATCAACAGGACTTACTCGATGTTTTTCCCTCTTTTTCTCATTTGGTGTTACAAAGTTAATGGCTCACTAACAAAGATTTGGATAGCTTGTACTTACCTTTTGTAATTGTAAGCTAAATAGGATTCCTACGGAATATCTTCAAATAAAAACATGAGGGGAGAAAAGGCTCTGTAGAGGAGACAGGAATAAGAAGTGTTACTGAATTATTAGACAGAAAAATAAAAAACAAACCCAAACCCCAGACATCCCCAAGAATCAGCTGGTTTATACTCCTGAGGGCAATGAATCCCTTAGAACAATTTTACTAAGGACAAACTTCATTTTGTGTTACTTGGAGTGTCAAGATCAAGATCAATTTCTGCAGGACATGCTGTAACTCATCCAACAGTTATGGGCTGAACACACTGTGAAGAATTTTTATTTTTTTTAAATCAAAGGTCATATTTTTTGGCCTTCCTGGTTTTAATATTTATGTTGTTTCTAAAAAATTGTCTTTAGAAGGCCACAAGTGTTCGAAGTAAAATTTTGGAGGTATTTTAAGAAAACTCCTTTGCTCTTCTTTCTGCAGAATATGCTTTCTCACAAAGCCCTTATAACCAAAAGGAAATTTGGACATGTTCTACAGTCCAGTTTACAATTTAGAAAGATTATTTGATTATTAAGAAACCAGAAGCCTCCATAACTGAACTGCTGGGGGGCATTTGGATCACTTATAGTCATGGTTTATTAATATGTGAAGAGGTTGGAGGTTTTGTGGTGATGTTTTTTTTATTGGTTTCTTGGGTTTTTTAATTTTTTTTTTTAAGCCTTATGAAGGACAAGAAGTCTAAAACATGCAACTGCCCTAATCTTTCATCAGGTTTATTTGCATTTAAATCCCTTGCTTTTGCACTCCTGCCTATATACAGCCAAGCTTATTTACCTTCTTATATCCATGTTTTTCAGGAAATTATCATGAAGAAATCTAAGAGGAAAAGAAGTTGTGGGCCATTTGGATTCTGTTCCCAGAAAAAAAAAAAAAAGGTAGCAATGTGTGTTGCCCATTTCTCAGTAGCTTTTTCCTTGTGAGATGTTTGTATCTCTGTCACAGTATTCATTTTTTTTCCTCTGTCCTTCCAGAAATAAAAACAAATACACCTGGTATGGAAAAACTTGTGTATAAATACAGGAAAAAGGGATACCCCTTGGCAGTTCATGAGGAAGGTCAGACTGAGGCTAAATAAACAGGATACTTTTCTCTCCCACTCAAATAATGAATTCCTAAGTGTTTCATGCCTTAATCAAATTAAGGAATGAATTCTCTATTAGTCCCTGATCACCCCAATTCCAGAAAGTCTCATTTCTCCTGGGGTTCTCACCAGTTCATCCAGCTCATGCACCACAAATCAAACCACCCTTCTTGGAAGTTCTTGTCAGTGTTTTTACTCATGGCACTTAGGTTGCAAAATCTGACTGTTTCCTCAATTACCAAACCAATGTGAATCACAGCTTTAAAAAAAAAAAAAAAAGAAATAAAAGTAATCTTCCCATCATCTTGATTGAAGCAGGGAGGAAGAAACTTTTTATATGTGAGCTTTACCTTGATCCAGGGGTTTTTTTTTCTGGTTTTTGGCATTCCTGTTGTGTCCACCTTTCCACTGAGGGGCAGGAAATGAGGGAGAGAGCAGCTGCCTCCTCAAACACTCTGACTCCAACCAAAATCTCCCTCTTGGGGATCTCAGTTCCCTTCAACCAGGCTGATTCAGAAGCAAATTTTGCACTGAGTCAAACTTTTCTCTTCCAATTGGCTGCAAAGTCACAGCTGGGCTGCTGTTTCAGGTGTGTCCTGAAGTGCAGGACACCTCTTATGATCCACACTCCTTGCACTTCCCTTATTCCTTATTCTTTATTTCCTATTCCTTACTCCTTATTCCTTTTTTATTTCATGTGCTCAGCAAAGCAATGGAGTTCCAGCTCTGAGAAGGCACAACTTTAATTAGGAGCTCAGTCACATTCTCAGAACTACTCTGCACCAATTTTGGCTTTCATCTTTGGCCAAATGTATCAATTTTTTTGGTTTTAGAATAATAAAATCATTTTTTTAGAATAATAAAATCCTTAAGGTTGGAAAAGACCTCTAAGATCATTGAGTCCAACCTGCTTTGAGAAACAGAAGACTGTAATTAAACAATAAAGTTGTACTAAATGGCATCCCAGAAATTATTCAATGTCTTTGGACTCTTTGCCCCCCCAAATTTATAATGTTCTTTTAATACTTATATGCAGAGAATGCTGCATTAAATGGTTTTATTTGTTTTTTACTGGATATTCAAAATCCACATGTGGATGTATAAAGGATATAAATATTAGTAATACAAGGAAAGTCATACATAAGAAGGGGGAAAACAGATTTTAAGATGTTTTTTGTTAAAAAATTTGTTCCATTTTCTCCCTTGACTGTGTTACACACACAGACATCCTGTGCTCCAATTTTGGTTTGATGCATTCTAAACCTCGAGGTCCTGAGAGCCTGAAAACTGGAAACCCAAATGATTTACTGACATGATTTTAGTGCTCTTAGGTCAGTTCATCGTGTTCCTGGCTTTTCTCTGGCTTTTTCTGCGTAGATGTGCAGAGTTCAAATCTGTGACAAGCCCCATTTAATAACTTGCATCTGTCTGCCTTTGCTAGCCTAGAAAATGATTGCTCCAGTTTGGCTAATGACCTCTCTGTTCCAAAGCTCTCCAAACATCCTCAGTATTTTGTTTATCACAATAAAGAGCAGCAGCACACTGAGCACGTTGTGCTGTTGTGAATTCTGGACTCCACTTTTCTGTCATGATCTATGTGAGGGCTGGCAACTTGCAAAAGGTTGCTTAGAAAACTGCAAACCTCATCTTGGAGTCCAGCTAAATTAACCTCCTGGTCAAAGCCTCACCTTTCATTAATCATGAGCTCTTTAGGCAGATTAAACTCTTGAAATGAGCAGCATGGGGGAAAGAATGACATTTGGAGATAGCAGGGGAAGATAGGAAGCATTGCTATCACATGCTCAATCATGGGAGATTTGGGAGAAAATAGGCAAGGAGATCACAGGCTGCACAATTGCAGGAAACAGAAATGCAAGGGGATCTTCCACAGTGATTAGAATAAATGGGACTCATCCATCACTGCATTTCCCCCCAAATTTAAGGGCTTACACATGCAGAGCTGAAATTACCTGGGGGGATCTCAGCTCCATTATCCTAGTTAAGACATAAAAAGATGTTTTAATAGCCATGACTTTGCTGTCTGTCTTGCTGGTGTGATAGAAGCAGTCCTGTGATCCAGGCAAAGCTTTCAGAGGAACCACTACCTGAAAATGTGACTGTTCCTCCTTCAGTTCATCTGATTGCACTCTCTCTCAGGCTTTTTGGAGCATGTTTGTTTTATTTCTCTGCTTTGCCTCCTAAATCAACAGCCTGGAAGCAGACACTGTTTTCTTTTTATGACATCTTGTGTTTTCCATGTTTCAGAGACAGGCAAACAGCTCAGGGCTGCAGAGTGCTGACACACAGCAATTGCTCAACAGGGACACTTTTGATGTGGAGGGAATTGGCTTTTTAGGGCAGTGGGAGAAAGACAGTGCAAATACCACTGGTGCTCAGTGGGATTTCTGCTGGTTGGGCACCTCTTGGCCTCTGCTGACACCATCAAAGCTGCTGGGAGCCAGAGTCACCTCCCAGAGAAACACTGGCAGCTCCTGCCTCCCTCCACAGCAGCTCCTGAGCTGGGGCTGAGCTCACAAGTTCATCAAGGAAATGCTGGTCAGCCTCCTTATGCACATCAAACAACTTGTGTGACTCTAAGGGTCTTTTATCTTGTGGGAAGATGCTGAGATTCCTGGAGAATTAAAGCCAAAGAACACAAAACTTATATACCCACCTAAATCAGCAAGTGATGATCATGTGAAACTTCTCAAGAGTAAATATTTCCCAAATGTTCCTGGGTTTGATGAGCTTTGTCAGTCCAAACTCCTTTGGCTTCAGCCATCACAAGCAGGCCCTGTGCTGCAGTTACCATTGGTAAAAAAATTATAGCTATAGAGAAGACACAAAAATAATGTTGGGAAGATAGACATTTAAAATTCTAATGACTGTTTAGGAAGAAAAGCCAAACCCTCACATGCAGTAATCAAATAGAGGTCAGAGTTTAATAATGCAGGACACTTTTGCAGATAGTGTCAGACAGGCTTTTAAAAGTACATTAATTTGATTTTCCCTGTCTGACACAGCACTCTTGCCCTTCTCCCTCTACCAGCTGAGGAAACATCAAATTGAGGGAAACTGAAAATCTGCTGTTAACTGAAACACATCAGTAACTGATGCTACACTGAAATAGTTGCAAACATGGTCTCACATCTTCTGCAGATATAGTTTTAAATGCTGATTTGTTCTGCCAGCTCCATTTATGAAAGGAATAGGATAAACCAGGTGAGGGACTGTGATTTAATGCATTATTCTTACAACATCCTTCGGGAGAGATGAAAAAACCCAGAATCCTTTTGAATAATATTACCCCAGAGATCAGAATAAAAATGAATGACATATGTATAAGCAAAAAAAAAAAATCTATTATAAATGCAGGTCAAATTGATTTGCATCATGGAAGGCTTTTTAGTGATGTATACTTATCTTTAAGTACTCTACTGCTGTAATTTAAAAAACTATTTCTACTTTTTCTAATTGTGAAACCTGTAGGATTCCTTGATGTTTAACTTGGCCTCCTGAGTGTTCACACCAGGCTGTTGACTCAAACTCTTAAAATATTTGGAGTGGATTGTAAAAATAGGAATTAAAATTGTTCTTGGTAGGCCTCAGCTTCCTCCTGCACACTTCCACTGCTCCTCTGGCTTTGGCAGAGCTGGAAGTTGTTGGCAGCAGGGAGGGATGCTCTGTGTTTAGAAGGGGATCCATTGTTTGCATGCAGGGTGAGGCCAGTCTGCAAAAGTGCTCATTAACTGGGCAAGGAAACCTCCACCTGCCAGGCAAAGGCAAAGGGATGGTGCTGGATTGCACCAATAGCTGTCATTTTAAGTTGGTTTCCAGTTGCACAGCTCAGAAATGCACATTTTCCTTCTGTGATGTGCAAGGTGTGTCTGTCCAACGTGCTGCTTGTGTGTTCTGAGAGCTGCAGGGATGGCTGAGCCTCCTGCAGGAACCCCCAGAGCTGTGGGGCAGGAACCCCTGGGGACTGCAGCTGCAGCATTTCCCTTCTGAAGGGCTGAAACCAGCACAGGATGGAACCATGGTTTGGGCTGGAAGGGGCCTTACAGCTCATCCCATTCCACCCCTGCCATGGCAGGGACACCTCCCACTGTCCCCATCCAGCCTGGCCTTGGGCACTGCCAGGGATCCAGGGGCAGCCACAGCTGCTCTGGGCACCCTGTGCCAGGGCTCACCATCCTCACAACCTCCTCAGGAGCTGGCAGGACCATGCTTTGACTTTTCAGACAAAACCCATGAGGTGATGCTTCAACTAAAGAAAGACAACACCAACCCCGGGAGTTGTTCCTTCCATCTTTCATTCCTCCACAAGGGCTAAGTAGTATCTGGCCTCCTGCCTTTACAGACACCAAAATATCCCTAATATATCTTTTAAAAGGTTTCAGGATCAAAGGCAAGTCAAATCCAATGTGGTTTAGTGCTTGTGAAACTCTGGAACATCTTTAGGGTTCACAAAGCTTGTTTTAACTTGCAAAATATTTTCCCTTTAATTAAACCCCATATTTCCCAGCCAGGGTGATTCAGTTTTATATTCAGCTGAAGTGAAAGAGTGCTGTGTGATCACATAATCTAAAACACACACAACAGAATGGGAACAGAAAACTGGATGCTAAAATCTTCAGACATAAAACAGCAAATTGCTCATTAGCAAACAAAGTAAAACAGCATCCAAAAAGGCAGAACAAGACTTGACTACTCTTGCAGGAAAATCACAAAGCAGAAGTGTGATGTCATTAACTTGCTTTAATAAGCAGAGTTGCCATTTAGGGTGCTGATGTTGAACCAGAGGAAATCCTCATAGAATTTATAGACCCATATAGATTCACACCAGCTGAAAGCCTCTCCTAAAAAACACTGGGTCCATTTCTGGGAGTTTTATTTTTGGGAGGAGGCAAGTGAAGATATTTCAGAGGAGAAAAAAAAAAAAAGAAGAAAGAAAATTGAGGGATCAACTGCCAAAGCTAAACAGGTAATGACACACTTAACTTACACAGAACAGCAGCAATGTGATAAATGAAGAAAAAGAGAAAACCTAGAATATTCTTACCCAGAGATGTGAGAAGTTGTGGCATTCTGTCCTGTGGTGCCCTCCAAGAACTGAAACAGCAGCTGCTCAGTGATATCCCAGCTGCTCTTGAAAATTCCCACTTAGAGCATCATTCCATGGACCTCTTGACTCTGCTGACTTGATTGCCCTCCCTTTTGAGGAAGAACAGAAATAGGATGTGACAGCCTCTAATACCATTCAAAGCTAACTCTAGAGATAGAAAAGATATTCTGGAGATGACAACTAAACTGATTTTGACAAGTGGGAAAAATGCACCTGCAGTGACAGATTACTCAGCTTAAGAGAGGTGAAAATTCAAAGACATGTCCAGTCAAAAAGTATGAAAAGAAGAAACAAAGGGGAAATATTTGGAAGCATCCTATTCCTTTATATCTATATTGAGAAAGTATTCCAGTCTGGTTAGATGGATTTGTGTTCTTCAATAAGCTTCAGCTAAGAGAAAGACAAAACCCTTTGGCCATTCTAGACCTGCTGCTACACATTTAAACTGAAGCAGACCTTGAACCAGAGAAGGAAACAGAACCAGACAGAAATCTGCCATTCTCAGTGAAGACTTACCTTGGACACTGCCCTGGGAAGAGTCATCAAGACTTTCCAGTTGGGTATTTTGGAGATTGAAACCTTTTTTGTTGGCTCACCAGACCCCTGCCAGCTTTTAGCATTTCTTGCAGACCACACTGCATTCTTACTCTCACTCTGAAAAATGTGATTCTTTTCTTTTTCATGGCTTTCAGAGCAGGGATTACCCTCAAAGATATGCAAACTCCACCTGGACTGATGTTTGGAAACCTTTGCTTTGCTTCACCTGTCTGTGGGAATTTTCCAAGGTGCTCCTTGCTAAACAAAAGGAGGAACCCTAGAGTAAAGTGGTAGTATCTCTACTACTGGACTGAAGCAGTTTCCTCACCATCCTTCTGTCCATTGCCAAACCACTGAGCTGTTCCTGTTTATTTTAAAAACTTATTTAGAAATCTGAATCTGGATGGGGATAGAAAAGTAAAGTCAACATGAGGTAAGGAAGAGCATTTCAGTTACTTAGCTTGCACTAGATTCACCCTTATTTGTTATTGCTAACTTAACTCTGGGCTGGAAAGAAGAGGAAAGCTATAATCAGTTGCTTTTAACTCAGGCTTAAAAACTGTGGCCAAAGTTTTTTAGTATTCTGGATTCCTTTGCCTAATTGCAATCCCACAGTGGCAACTGCACTTAGAGAAATCCAAAGAAGTTGTTTATAGGGCAAAACTTTCCTTCCATGGCAGTGAAAATGAAATCTTGAGATAGGTGGGTTTTTTAATTTTTGTTTGGTTGGGGGTTTTTGTTCCTGGTTTCTTATTTGGTTAGTTGTGGGGGATTTTTTTGTTTGTTTTTCAGTTCTTACTGTAACATATCTCATCTCTGAAGCCTCAGCTTCACTCTGCAGAGTTGTCATTTATGGTCAGTGCATAACATTTTGTCCCTTCTGAAAAGATGACTTGGATTTGTCCAAATGCCCAGTAAATGCTGCTCCCTAAATGTTTGTGTTTCTTGGGACAGCAAAGGCCACAGACCCAGTATAGGCAAGATGCATCCACATTTTCCTTGGACCTGCCATTCCAGTGGAGCTATTAAGTGGCAGAACTTGCTGGACACAGCATAATTTATAATCTTCCTCATCTGTTTTGCTTCACTTTGTTAAAGAAAGAAGAAGAAGAAGAAGAAGAAAGTTTACATTTGAATTTGTGACATTCGTGACATTTGAATTTGTTACTGTGAAATGGATTCAGTGCAAAACTGATTCCTTTTTCTTCCTTAAAGAAAGCCCCGAGTTTCTCATCAGCTGCACTGCTCAAGGATAATGTGGCAGCTCCAATTGTTTTCCTGCTGGGATCTGATGCTGGCTGGATGCCCAAGTGCTTCTCTCTGGTTGTTCAACCATTCTCTCACAAAGCTTCAGGCCTGATAGCATCAGGTGCAATTCAGGTACAAAGGTGAGGGCAACACAAAATGTTTTCCTGCCACCTCTTGGCCTTGCCAAATCCCCAAAGAGGATCCTGTTTTTTTCTCTCCCTAGAAATGTTCCTGTGCTCCAGTTCTGCCCAAATCTTGCAGTGTGAGGAGCAGTGGGTGGGTTCAGTTGTGCCTCTCTGCTGGTTGGTACTTTTAGGAGAGGCTGATCAGGTGCTTCAACAAAAGTGAACAGAAGCAGTGTCATTGTGAAGATGCCTGGAATTTTGGAATCAATTTTCTCAGGCACAAGAATTCTTCCCCTCTCCTTCCCTAGCACAGCCTGAGGGGGAAGTCCAAGGTGTAACTGGAAATCCAGGATGCTACTCAAAGTCCAAACTTAACCAAAAATTTGAGTGAATACTCAGCAGCCTCACAAAACCAGATTGCTGTGAAACACTTTAAAATTACTTTCTTGATGCTCTTGCTTACAGGTGAGCAACAAGACCCCCATGCCACAGGGTAAAGAGGACATATTCTCCTGGAAAAAAAGTATTTTAGGGGCTGTGTTTGCACACACAGCTGAGGATAGATGCAATCCTGATAGGAAATAGTTCCTGCAGGGAGCTGTTGGCTTTACCTCTGGTAAATATGGATCCCTAAGAAGATTCCTTGCATGTGAGAATAACTGCTTGCAAATTTAGTTGAAAACGTAGCTTTAAACCCATAGATGCAAAAACCACAAAAGACTGTGCTCGTGTCAAGAATCTGCTGAATCCTGTGCTATCCATCTGCCCATGTGTAATTGAATCTGGCACCATTTCCAGTGATGTCATGCCTGGAACACCCAGCCCTGTGGAGAGAGGCTCCCTGGGATGGAGCTGCTGCATGAGCTGGAGAGATCAGCAGCTGTGGTAATTCACTCCTGGAATGGTGCTCCTGTCGAGTTGCAAAGGAGCAAAGGCACTTTCTGCTCTTTAATCCATGCAGTTTTGGAGCAGGCACGTGTTCAAAAGACAGGCAGGTGAGCCAGGCAGTTCCACAGCCAGTTCTTCTGGCTGAAGATTCCAGTTTTCAGGAGAATATTCCATTATGTCATTCCAGCTCGTGTCATTTCCAGGCAACTGCTTTGCAACTGCGTGATAAGGAGTGTCTGGCAAAATCTGTTGAGTGAAGATAAAGTTCTGCTGCATGAGGAGTCTTCTCCCAGCCCAGCTGAGAAAAACTGAGGTCAGGTTTAGTCCTGTGTGTAGCCAAGGACACACAGCCACCACTCAAGGGATGATTTATTGGTTTCTCTCGAGTTTGTCCAGCAAAATTTCAAACCAACCAGCATTCTGCTGAGAAATCACAATGCAAGAGCACGAGATGTTCCAACTCTGCTGTCCAGAAAAACCTGGTGATCACAAGGTTGTACCTGGAACTGAGACAAATTGTTTATCATTTTTGAAAAATCAACCAAAATAAGGCAGTCAGAATTTCTTGGAAAATTTAATGTGAATTTTTATAGTATCAGAATCAACATGTTGTAGGTCATTATTCAAGCCCTGCTGTTCTAATGAAGACCATGTGGAGATAAGGAAGAATTAAATGCTTGAAGATTAAAATAAAATTCAAGAAGAGCATGGTGTAAGATTTAATTTATGTGCTGCTTTCAGCAAGAAAAGAGCAAAAAGAAAAAACTAGCCAATGCTTATGGCTGAGAAGTCTTTTGGAATGCTAACTTAGATAAGAGAAGTGACAAACATGCCCTTGATATTTATAATTTTCATCTTCTATGTGGCAGCTTTTGACTTCGTGACATTTGAATTTGTTACTGTGAAATGGATTCAGATGTTGCAAAAATGCACCAGATCTTCCAGAGTGTAAAATTAATTGTCTCTAGCACAGAAAGCTGTTATTTTTGTTGCACAAAATAAATCAAAAGCAACGTTAGGCTAATAATAAATAAAGCGACAGTCGTAAACAATCTGCTCCCTTTGTTAGGTTTTCTGTCATGTTTTGCATGAGAAGTTCAAACAACAACAAAAAGTTCTGAAAGCTCCTCTCATGTAAATGACTTTACTCAACAGTGGAAAAATGCACTGGAATGAATCCTCAATGATCTCCTGCACTGAAACCTAATCCCTTAAAAAAGGGGCAAAATACTCAAATAAGACGCCCAAATATATTTGAGGCTTGTAAAAAAATCTTTCACTTTTTTTCCCACTAAGGGACTGACATCCTGTCCCACAAGCAAAAAAATTCCATCAAAAAAGGGTTTGTTCAGTGAAGTTTGTTCAGAGATTGAAAAAGTTCAGAGAAGTTTGTTCAGAGATTGAAAAAGTTCAGAGAAGTTCATCAAGTGAAGAGCAAATAGGTTAATGATGCAAGAAATGAGACTGTAGGGAAGGAGAATTGATGTTTGCTTCAGAGCTGCTCGATGAGGTGCAAAGCTCTGATTAAAGGGAGACTCTTTGATTACCAAGTGTTGAAAATGAGGAACCCCAGGACTCAGACATCAGACAGCCCCAGGAGTGCCCCATCCTCAGGCTCCTGCTGCCAGCCTCGTGTCCCCTGCTGGGGTCCCTTCCTTTGGTAGGACCTTCCACCCAGAGCCAGCTTTGACACCAGAGGCAAACCCAGCCCTTTTCCAGTCAGCAACTTCTTCACATTCCTCCTCTCTCAGTGATACAGAGAACCAAGATTTAGAAATTCCCCTTCCCAGAGGAGGAACCTCTACCTCTAATGAATTTCTCCTGCAAGCACCAGACTGATAGGTCACCTCAATTTCATGAACATCCTGCTCAGTTTGGTTTCTAAGGTCCTCACTACAGGTCAATCTCTAATTTGAATGGCAAGCTGACATGATTTTTTCAGATTTTTTCTTACCCTGAACCAGTGATGTCCATGTAGCTGCAAGTTCATCTGTGACAAAACTAAACTAAGAATTTAAAGTAAGAATAAACTAAGGTACATGAACTTAGAGATGGTGTCATCAACACAATCATGTGCCTTTGATTTGCCAACAAAACACTGTGTGTGCTGAACTTGCAGAGCTGTTTCTCTTATGATCTTAAACTGAATTCCTTTACCTTTTACATCACCAGAGGTGACTTTCCAATTGCCACTTCCAAGTTTCCAGCAGTGGCACCAGAAGCACTTAGGCTAATCCATGTGTTTGGAGGCCAATTCAGCATCTTGACCCCAGCACTTCAGTCTGCCTGCTGAGAGTCCTTTTAAATCCTTCTGGGTGTGACACTGGGGTTTGGGGGTGATTGTGGTGGTGCTAAAGGGAAGAGTTGGATCAGAAAATCCTGAAGGTCTCTTTCAGCCTCGCCTCTGTGTACAGTCTGCCAGCCTGACTGAAGCTATTGCAGGACAAATAAAGTCTTGACACATTGGTGGGGCTGGGAGGACTCAGAAGACAAAAATAATTGCAGTGCTAGAAAACTCAATAGGCTACACTGGCCTAAATCCCACCTCCTGCCTCCATGCTTTTATCCTCACTTTTTTGGTACAAACTAATTAGAAGATTAATTTCATATAGATTTAGTGGTGGCTGAAGGTGCAGTGGAGGTTACTGTCTATAAGAAAAAAAGAAAAAAAAAGCTGAAGGGGAAAATACTGATTACATTTCAAGCAGAGCACCTTTGCTTCCAGCAAGATCTCTGCTGTTTCTCAAAGTTTTGGAAAGGCATTCTGATGACAGCATGGATTGTTTTTCCTGTTGCACTTTCCTTCAGTCTGTCTACAAGCAGTTGTTGAAGTGGATTTAAATGTGCAAATGGTATTTTGAATAGAGTCTGGAAACTGTAACACATCAGAAACGACAAAGAAAAAAACTCTTTAAACCAGGAAGGAATGCAAAACAGGACAAGCAACAGTGCCAGCCATGAGAGGAACTGAAAAGCTCCTTCTGGTGTTTGCTGTAGCAAAAATTTTCTTCTTTCTAGAACTTCAAGAGATATTTATGCTCAGTAGGAATTGCATATCCAATAGGAATTGGAAACATGAACATTTATTCATTGACAATGGCACACATGCAGAAACTTTGTGTCTAAGTTCCACTGTAATTACTGGAAGTCAAAATTATTTCTCTTTTCCCATTTGTCTGAATATTAAGGCTGCCATCTCCTAGGTACAGACCTAATAGCTTTGTGGAAGAAAAAAAAAAACAAAACAATTTTTTTGTGTCTTGCACAGAGAAAGCAAACAAGTAATCCTCATCCAAGTTCATTAAGACTTCTAAGGAGACACTATCATGCAGGCTTTGGGCTACATTTTTAAAAACTATTAAATTATCACAAGCCTTAGACAATTAGGCTGAGAATGAATTTCTCAGAGACAGCAGGGAACTCTGAGACTGGCACCTCTGTCTGCTTTGGTGAGAAGAGAAAAAGCTGAGAGCATCATCAAAGCAGCCTCCATGGGGCTCTGAGGTTTCTGTGACTGAGGCTCAGCTAAGCACTGACATTGCCCAATTTCCTCATGGAGGTATTTAACATCATGGACTGAAAATCAGAGCCTGGGAACAACAAAGGTTTGGAGAGACAACACTCAGTGTGCAAGGTCTGCCTGGAGAAATGAAATTCCAGCCAGAACCTCGCTCCCTGGATCCTCACAAAGAGAATCCAGAGGGGAGAAAGTGAGCAGCTATGTGATGAAAATGAAAACCATCAGATATTCAGAAGGAAACAAAGGCATAAGCAGTTCCCTCAGTAGCCCTGTCCTCACTGCAGATATGGTGTTAGCAAATTCCCCCAGCCACAGAAATGGCTCAATGTAATTGAACTTCCCTGCTGCTGTTCCTTGCTGATAAAGCAACCATTACATAAAAATTAACCAATGTTGATAATATTTATCATCAACAACTACACCAAGGACTCAGCTTGGACAGGGAGGCTGTCAAATGTTGCCCACTGATGGTTCTGACTCCTCAAGAAGCTGCCCTGAAAACGCACACAGAGCCCAACACAACGTTTTTGGTAACTGCTACAGTCAGGGTGTTCTTCATGTCCTTTCACACCTTTGCCTACACAGCAAATGCAACCCCACCCCTCAAACCCAGGAAAAACAGCTGGACACCATTTTTATCAGTCCTCAATTCCCTTGGAAGCCTGAAAATCCTTTTGCTCTGTCCTTAGTTTCTGAATACTTGTCTTTTTATGAGCTTCAGCTATATCCAGTTTTGTTAATTTGACAAAGATGTAAGATAAGAAATGTCCCTATAAAAGGGGAAGATGCAAATTAAAGTGGCCCTCTCATGCCTAAATATCTTAAAATGCTTGACTCACGAGTTCATGAAACAGCTGAACAGGAGCAACCCAAAAAAGTTTCCAGGAGGCTGTCTTGAGTCAATTATAAGGGTTCCCTCTCCCATTTGCAATTCATCAGGAATGTTGGAAGTTTGGCAAAAAGTTTGGGCTGGAATTGCAGGTACCAACCATACCCCTCCAGAAATCTCCCTTGCATTTAAAGGAGAGAATGTATGAAAAGCAATTTGCCCCCACTGTTAGTTAGGAAAGAGAAAAACCCATTCAACCCAGACCCCAGAAAACCCCAAACCAAACCCCAAGATTAATCAGATACATATCCCTGCTGTCCTAAAAGGACTGCACTCAAAATCCATGGAAGAATGCTGAAGAAGGATGAACCCAGGACAGGTTTATGATGCTGCTTGTAAGTGAGTATAAATAAATAAAAATGTATTAGGGAGAAATTCCTCCCTGTGAGGGTGGGGAAACCCTGGCACAAAGTGGCCAGAGAAGCAGTGGCTGCCCCTGGATCCCTGGCAGTGACCAAGAACAGGTTGGTTATGAGTTTTTAAAGCAGAAAAGAAGTAAAATGCAGTCATGTGGAAGCAGAACGTGCCAGGTCTGAGGCTGCACATATCACCTTGTTGATATGGCCAAGGTAGGGACTAATGGTTTTCAAAAATCACCAGAGAGCAATCCAAATTCAATCATTAAATGCTAAAAAATGAAAGAACTAGACTATGCTGCTTAAAATAAGTTTCAAATTATGCCATCTTAGAAAAAACCCCAAAAAACCTCTGTATTTGAAGACTTCAATGTAAACAGTTTCATTTTCCAAACAGTAACTAATAAAACTGATTTTACTCCAACCTATTTCAAATTAAATACCTTAGAGTTCTTTTCTTTAGCATTCAATATATTAATTCTGTTCTGCTCTTTAGCACTTCAAGTTGTTTCCATAGGCACTAATTTGACATTAAAGATGTATAAACCATGGGTACAAAAAAATCACAGGAAATGAACAAACCCTCCCAAATCTGACAATTATTTGGATACTATACTGAAGGTGAACACTAATTAACATGCAGGCAGATGAGGTCCTAATCAATAAACCAGACATCAACAAGGTACCTGTTAGCATTGCTAAAAGTACAGAGTTGTACAATTTCCAAGGGTCAGCCTTTTGAAGACACTTTTCATAAAAGAATGGAAATACTCTTGACAGGTGATTTGTACAGCTTACAAATTCCAAATTCCTAAGAAAACCCCACAAAGAAGGTTTTGTTTCCAAAGGTCTCTGAAAGCTCCATGTATCTTGAAACAATAAAGGATGTGCACCAGGACTTAATTTATTGCTTTGTTAAATGAATTGCTTCCATGCATCTTTCCTTCTATTAAGATGTAAATGCTGGAAATAGAAGGTGGAAGCTGAAAATATCACAGGAGAATTCATGCCTGAAGGAGGAATCTGAGCTGTGTCCATACCACCTATGAGATATTAGCAGCAAGTTGTGAATAGATCTGATAAAATTACTATTGGTAGGATGTTGCAGCTGTTGCAATGTAACTTTTGGCTTACACCAGGCTTATTCATAATCTATTTTTATGGTTTTCAAAATCCAGCAAAATAAAAAAGGACCACTGGCTAATTGTTACCATACTGTTTATCCAAAGAGCTATTTGCAGTGCACTCCAGAAGCAATTCCCTCTCCTGTCCTCCCCCTCTCCAGCCCTCGAGTGCTTCTAGTTATAGCATTTGATTTCTAAAATTAAACTTGGATCCACCTTAAAGCTCATAGTTGAGAGAATCTGGATAAATGAAATGCCATTTAAAGCATCCCCATGCCATCCCTTTCTCATACTCTATCAGTCTGTGACTTCTTCACTGCCCAAATGTTCAAGGCAGCATTTACTTTAATGCTTTTCTCTTTTTAAAAATTTCAAACATTTACCTTTTTGTTGTTGGTGATGTACTCCATATACAAGAAAACACAAGTGAATTTCACATATGACTGTGGGTATTCAATAGTGGTTTGATTTTTAAGCTCCCTTCCAACTCAAACCATCCTAAAATCCTGTAAAACAAATAATAATGCTAAAGGTGGAAAATGAACCCATAACTTTTATAATTACCCCATTGTAACATCAAAAATAATAGACAAATGGAATCCCTGTTTACATTACAAGAATTCAAGAGTCACAGGAGGTTCCAAGTGGATGGAATTTCTGAGATTTGTTACATTGCCTCAAAGTCATTGCAGAATTCCCATTTATGCCCTTAAACATAAAGAATGAGTGTCTTTAATTCCACAAACAAATCCACTATTTTCTAATCCATGTTTGATTGACCTACTAACTCACAGCCAGGTAATATTACTGGCAATGATGTTTTAACTTATTTTTTTTAATTCATTCTCTTAGGCCCCTAAGAGGCACCTGGGCTCAACAAAGCAAAGCATAATCCAGGTACTCTGAAGGAATTCTTCAGCTGGAGCCTGGGGGGGAGCTGAAATCTTTCCTGCAGTCTTCAAAGTCTCATGAGAGGAACCTCCCAGAACCATGAAATTTCTTTTTATGTGGGAAACCACCTGAGTCTGGTCTCTCCTGACCTGAGGAACAGGTACATGCAGAAACAGAAAAAAAGACAAATCCTGCTGCATTCCAAGGCAGCCCTGCAGGGAATTTGCAAGCAAACACTGCAGTAGCTTCACTGTTTCCAAGTGCTTATCCTAGTCTATTTTTGTCTTACTAAAATACTTAATTTCCTCTCCAGAGTCATCTGTAAAATTCATTTTTGATCTCCTTGATCCCCTTTTTGGGTAATTTGTGTATTCCAATGTCTGTGTCCTATTTAGTGACTTGTATAGTGCATTGTTTTGCAGTTGCATTAACACTCACAGTCTAAAAATACCAAGTCTGTTCACCAGCTTTCTTGAGCTTTTGCCCAAACCCCTTTTTTCATATGACAGCAGGCAAACTTACCACAAGAAAAGAAGAAGAAAAGATTTCTTTGTCCCATTTTTTGCCTCAGCAAAGGTAGACCAAAAATTGGATGGGTGATCCTCTTAGAAATAGTAATTAAAGTCTTAACAAGCTTTAGATAATTGAATGTGGTTGTCAAAATTAATTAGATTTAAATATACAGTGTGAATGTTTTCGTAGCTTTGACCTTTTAGGAAGCATCAGAAAAATCTTTGTGGGATATCTCCTGATTTTTCTGTTCTGGGTGTTTCAGGTAATAAATGGATCTTTTGTATGTATTTCTTTCCAACAGACCAGGGCAAATGACCCCTTTTCCAATGAACCTCAGCACTTCACATAAATTAAACCTTTGAACTCCTTTCCAATCAAAAATTCCTAGACCTGCTGCCTAATGAAAAAATTAAAAATGTATTCTACAGGTGTTATTTGGAATGAAATGTTTCCAATTGCATGGTGCATTTCATTACTGCAGACTTTGCAATGATCTTTTCTGAAGGTAATGAAAAAGCATCAAAGTTCCATTTTGGTGATTTATTTACCAATAAAAGCACTTTCTATATTTACTAAAAAAAGTTTTCTGTCAGAAATACTTCTGAATTTCTCCAACGAATAGGAAGAAATGAACATTCTTTCTCCTAATTGCTGAAAAAAGCACTCAGCTTCAATCCAGAACATTTCAAAAACCTAAACAAAACAACATGGAATTCACCTGAGGAATTAATCTGAGAAAATCACAACCTGCCCATGGGCAGTGAGTGAAGCAAAGGAGATTCTGTGATCCAAAATACATTTTTCAATCCAGAGGATTGATCATCCAGGCATATTTAACATTATTCTGCATTCTGGCTCTCAGCTATCTGATGGTCCACCTGCAGATTATTTCTCCTACCAAGGAAGTGTTTATTTGGAAATAAGCACCTTTTATAAGCCTTGCACCCTCCTCTCCTCCAGCACATGCCACTTATGTTCATAATAAAAAGCAAGTCATGCATGCCAATTTTTTTCATACATTAAAAAAACTTTTTGATTCATCCTACCTTTGCAGAAGGAAGCAGTGAGTTTAAAACCCCACTTCCTTGGTATTTTAGTTACATGATGAGTGACTTTGCCTACTGACCACAGAATTATCTTACTTTCAATGAAACCTTCTGTGAAAATTATTAAAAAAATAAAAAATTGTACTACCTGCTGGGTTTGTAATACTTTCTGTCTTCTGATTTAGAAAGGAAAAAAGCTATCAATGGGGATTTAAAAAAACACCAGAGGAGATCTGATGAGTCAGTGATAAATCTACCTAATGTTTGCCACTGAGCAATTTCTGTTCAGACAAATTTAACAGCTGACAGTAAAGTGCTTTTTAATGGAATAAATTGGGTAAAACCTGATCCCCAAAGGCTTCAGGCAATCCCTGCTAAGCATCTCACATCTTCTTGGGATCATAAAGCTCTTGATTTAACTGAGGGCAAACCTGACTGTGGCTTTTTAAAGCACATAAAGGTATCTGTCTCCACCCCTAGCAGGCTACTTTATTCTAGTTGATTATTAAGAAAACAATAGTTTAAATTACAATTTCTTTCACAGCTTCCTGTCACTATTCTAAGTGTAACAGCCAAGTTCTGTGGGCACACCAAAAACAGGAGCAAAGAATTTTTTTCCAAAGTTTGGGAAGAAATCTCCACCATTATGGTCACCCCAATGGGATTTTCAGGTTCCCTGTCACACATCTGTAGTGATCCTGACATTATTGACCTAGACCACAATCACTTAGAACATCCCACAAATGAGATTAGGCTGCCTTGAAACAATTGAGTGCATTAAAATAATAAAAAATATATATATTTTATATATATATATATATATTAAAAAAAAAGGTGTGTAGAAACATCCTGGAAGAATATAAATTAGGGAAAGAAATATAAATACCAATATATTGTCAGTTTTAAAGGTGTTGGATTGTTAATGACATCCTGGTTACAGGCACTTCATTTAGAGTAAACCTGTTGCTACCCAGATGTGAGAACACAAACCTGTCCTACCTCCACCTCTATCTCCTCTTTCATCTTTTTACTTTCAGGCTCAGAAAAATTTCAAAGCATGTTAAGAAAAAGTTGCACATCATTCAATGACTTTAACCTGAATTTGCTGCAGAAAAGGGGAAACTTCCCCACCTCTCCCCACTGTGAGCTCCAAACAGGAGCACTGAGGGCAGCAGGAATTAATTAGGAGTATGGAGCATTCCATAACATTTTAATTGGGTTCCTTCACCAAGATGATGGTGCCATGACTCTCATATCATCTGAGGATGTGCTGTTAAAGGTTTCCATCCTTAAGCTGGGGTTAGGAGAAAAAAAACAGCCTTTCCTTTTAACTGAGAAATCTTGGAAAGTATTCTGAGATGCCATCTCCTGGATAACCTCCAGGGAGCAGGTTTAAGGACATATGAAGCTTACATAACACACAAATGCTGAAGAACTATTAAAAGAAAAAAAAAATGTATGCAATTTTGTTTTCCAGAAAAAAATGTGGCCTGAATTTAATGTAACTTTCCTCTGTATAATGAAAAAATGCCAGCATATGCCTCTTGGGAATTTGCAAGAAAGCAAAATAGAGTTTGAGTTATATGTAGGAAGGTTATTCTATTTTATCAATAATCAAAACTTACTGAGCAGAAAAATTTAGCACCAGGCTTCCTCCACTTTAGCTGTTGAAACATAAATTTCAATCCTAGAGACAAAACGCTTCATTGAGAGCATGGCATTTAATTTAAATTATTCCTCCAAGAGTCAGCTATCACCTCTGTGACAGTCAATTTTCAGTGCTGCTGATATGAGAGGATGCTCATAAAAGGTGGGAGAAAATCTATTTATCTGCACTAGAGATCAGTACAAAGTCCTTGCAGGGAATTTGATGCCACAGCCTATTTCTGCCTGAAGAACGCCTGAAAGTCTTGACTCTGTCAAGATTAAATCAGAGAACCAGGGGCCTGAAGGGAATTTGGAGCTTGTTACAGACTTCTATTTCCTTCAGAAGGCTCCTCCAAGAGCTCCATGGAAGTGTGGACCCACCCAGCCCTCCTGAAATCTGATTGCTTTGTTTGCTACAGGAGGAAGCTCTCGGGCAAGGAGCATCATCAGGAGGAATTTCAGGGCCCAAAAATCAACAGGGTGAGAACTTGGGTGGAATCTGCTGCTCCAAAAGTGTCACTGACAGGGGGAACCCAGCTCTAGAAGAGCAGGCTGCAGCAGGAGATGCTGATGCTGTCAGCAATTGGAACATTTGTGTACAAGTGTCCACACTGTGCTGCATTTCAGTGGCACTGCTCGTGTACAAACATTTCTCATTAGCAATTAATCCCTTCTGGGGTTTATAATCACTGTGGATTCAACATTTTGCTGGGGCCTGGGACACATGTGGTGTCCTTATGTTTTTCCACCAGCACAGAAAATGTGTAATTTCTTGTTATTAGTACTATTTGAATTACCAAAGTGCTCATGAGCTCCAGTTATGGATGTGGGCCCCAATGTACTCGGTGCTGTTAAATATGGAAAGGAGATCCAAAATGCTTTAAAATTTGGGAACAAGGTGATAGCAGCAGCTGAATACAACCCAGAAGGACTGGTCAGCACACCTGACAATGCCTTCATCACCAACAGCATGTTGGGTTTAGCTGCCAGCATCAAAAAACCTGAAATATTTCATTGATTGTAAAGATTATTTTTTAACTTCATCAATCTTGGGTGTTGGCAATACTATTGCATCCAGAATGTAGACCTACATGGAATATACACAGCTTCTGACTTGCCACCCAGTCTTTCCAAATAAGAAGGTGCTTAAAAAGTCTCAAAGTAATCCAGGCAACAAAATAGGTGTGTGATATGTGATCTCTGCTTCCCAGAAAATCTTAGGACTTACACATTTCATGTTTAAGCAAAGAAATCTTGATACAAAATATCATCTAATATCATACATCTATTCCTGTCAACCTGAACCTCTCCTGGCACAACTTGAGGCTGTTTCTTCCTGTCCCATTGACAGTGAGATAAATTAAAAAATTACCCTCAGAAATAAAAACCCCTCACTGGTTAGAAGCCTCTGTCTCCTTTACATATTTTCATAGATTCAAGAAAAGCAAATGCAGAGAAGATTGTTGCTAATTTTGGTTAATGAAATCTCTGCCAAGTGTTTAGAATGTCAGGTACTGTCCATACAGGACATTTGTTTCTGTGGCCTTTGTGGCAGTGTGTGACACAGCTGGCTGTGCTGGCTGAGACCCAAAATTCAGGCTTCCCTCTGGGCTCAAAATCCTCAAAATCCTGATCCTGATATGACATAACCCTGGATGTGATGACCTGCGGAGTCTGGAAGAGCCAGTTTTGCTCACAGAGAAGCAGAGCAGCACTGAAGAGTGTGAGGACTCCCTGTGTGTAGAAACAAGGCTTAGAAAAACACTTGTGAATTAAAGTGAAATGCAATCCTGCTGCCTCCACATCAGCACCAACACGTGTTGGACAAGCATAACAGAAATTGCTAAATAAACTCTGAAGCTGCTTCACTGTTTAAAATGAATAGAATCCAGCAAAAGGAGTGTTTGGTACAGCTCCCAAACAAAATCTGCCACTTGCCAGAAGGTGCCCCTGAGTTGGTTTGGTTTGATTTGCTGGATCCAAATGCCACAAGGGCATTTGTCTGTTCGAGCTCAGAGCTTCTTTCCAAAATCTGGGTGTCTGGGTTGAGGGCATCAAACATCCTGCACAAGGCAGAACTGGGCTAGGCAACAAATTGGAAATGATCTTGCTCTTTTGGAAAGTTATCTTTTCAAAGATGCAAATGGAAATGGTGCTGCCAAGACTCAAAGGAATGACAGTGATATTCATGAAAAGATCAGATCTTTGAGAGAATAAATCAGAGGTTGTAATTCTCTAAATCAGAGACTATAAAGAGAAAAATTCCAGATTATATCCCAGTCATTGTGTGCAAATGGAGCAACAAAATTCCATGTTTGCACCTTGGAGAGTATAACCCATAGTGAGAGGTAAACAGGGAAATACAGAAATACAGCAAATGGAGAAAAAAGCACTGACTCCCTATAACTTCTGTGCACCTTGCAGAATTTCCATTATAGATGGCACTTCCACTGCAGTAGCTCAAGTAACTAATTTTTAAAAACCCCTCAGATTGTACTCTAAGATCAACTGCAATTTTTGTAAGCATTTCCAGTGATGTCTGTGTAGATATTTTCATGATGTCCTTGGTCCCATCCACACTAGATTATCTGACACATAGCATATGCTGGTAAGGGTTTTGAGTCCCTCACAATTGTGTATAATTTTCAAGATCCAGACTGCTCTCAGATTTAGGCTCCTAAAACCAATTTATTTTTAAATCCAGGTTTGTAACCCAGTCAGCATCAGTAATTTTTGTGTATGTATATATGTATATGATATATAGACATTTTAACACGCTAAAAATTGAAGATGTGGAGAATTTGAATCAACAAAATGACCAACATTTCCACAGCCTTCTTCCCTTTGCTTCTGCCTTGAAATTCTAAACCATACTATAGCCATAATATAATAATAACCATAATAACCATCATATAGCAAACTTATATTAAATAATAAATTTCCCTGTTTCCTTTACATGAAAAATACAAAAAGTGGAGTGCTGAGCCAAAAGGCTTCAGCATAGACCAGGCTAAAAATTCTTCTGATTATCAGCTGAGATGACTTAAATACTGAAATCTCCAAAAGTACTCTTCACCAATCTTTCCCCATATCATCAGGATAACACTTAGAAGATATTCTATGTATTTTTTGGTTCTGTTATCACTGTTGTTGCTCAGCCTTACCTTTGCAAGAGGAGGCAAGGCCAGGGGTTGCCCTGCAGGGCTGCCCTTTGCTCAGCCCTGTGATGTGGTGACTCCTTCCTCTCCTGAGCACCAGATTCCTGCTCCTGGGACCTGCCAAAGCAAACAGCTGGGGTTTGAAAGGAATCCTTCTGTGAGAGTGCTCCAGCAGATCTGAGCTGCTGGGGAGGAGGTCAGAGTCACCCAGGGGACACGCAGCAAATATGGCAGGAATGATTTTTTTTTTTTTTCCCCTCTCTCCCTGTATATATTTTTGTAGTGAATTGGTATTTATGAGATGTTTATGTTGTATGGAATGTGAGATGTTGTGGCAGGAAAGCCAATCAGAAAGGGACAAATCCTGAGAGAGGAACAAGTGGTCCAAAATGTAGAAGAATTGCAAATTGGGAGAAAAACCACAGAAATGTTAAAGGACAGAAATGTAAATCCATTACAGCTGAGCTGAAGTGCCAAAATAGGACAAATGAGGCCAAAAATACCAGAAGAACCCATACTTTTATGTATTTTGGCAATTCTGCCTCTCACCTGGCTCTAACTGGAAAATGTAAATGAATATGAATTTAATAATAAAAAAGAGAAACAAACATTGCAATAGAATGCCTCCACAAAAGGTTCATTTCATGCTTGGTATATAAAACACAGTTAAGGTGTATCAGAAATTATCCAGCTGTCACAAAATTTGGACAATGATGTTGATAGGATAATCCATATTCAAGAAACCCCTGAACTGCTGCCTAAATTCTAAATCTCCAATTGTAAACTTTTAGGTACCTGGCACCAGAGAGAGTAAAAAGGGATAAAGTAT
Organism: Setophaga petechia; assembly: GCA_024362935.1. Classification (NCBI taxonomy): domain Eukaryota; kingdom Metazoa; phylum Chordata; class Aves; order Passeriformes; family Parulidae; genus Setophaga; species Setophaga petechia. The sequence continues at coordinate 4,137,482 of JANCRA010000013.1, read as the reverse complement.
TTCCCCTCTTGATACTAAATATTTGAAATCATGCAATAGTTTCCTGTCACTCATAACATTAAATGCTTTATATTGGATTAATTGATAATAATTTCATTATTGCAATTACCATAATTTATCAATACTGTGCAGCTCAAACATAGTTAAGCCACAAGTAATTTCTATTTTTTTCCCTTTTTACCTCTTTTTAATACTTATGCTTTTTTTTTTTTTCTTTCAATTTTTTCATGTTTTCAGGCCAGAGATACTTTTATTTCTCTATGCAGGAGACAGAGCAGTCAGCTGAGTTGTGCCAAAAAGCTGGAAGACCTTAACTGGCTGGCAGGACAGGAAAACAGAAATATAAATCAGGTTTATCACTTGGAATTTTCATTATCATCACATAGAGTTTGATAGGCATATTACTGCTGCATAAAAGTGATAAATCTCAGGGGTTTTTCCTATGTTTCAAGCCAAGAAATTCTAAATTTCCTCTTCATGCATCTTTAATTCTTTCAGCCATTCTTTTTCCTTTGATTGGACATCATGCATTATTTTCCCAGACATATCATTACTACTCTTGTTCTAGCCTATTTTATTTGTTGCCATAGTTTTGTCTATAAATATTTTCCTTATCTATTTTTTATTTATATATTTTTTCCTCGCTGTTTCTATTTGTGTCCTTACTTCTTTCTCATTTTTTCTGTTCTCTCTGCTCTGCTACCCCTCTAACATCTGTCTGCTTAAACAATTCCCCCTTTCTGTCCTTTGGGCAGAGCCCTTAAACATCTGTACACTTCTCCATTTGGGGCAAGGAAGGGAATTCTCTTGGCTACTTAGAACACATCAACTTATTAAAGATTTCCAGGAAAAATTCCCCACAGAAGCTTCATGATTTCATCTGTTTATCTCCAAACTCACTGAGCCACCCTCCCTTTTTTTTTTTTTTTTGGTAAAATTTTATATTTAAGTGAGCTACAAGCAATATCCTGAACAAAATAATACTCCTGATGTCTGTTTCCTACCCAGCAGCTATGCAAACAATCCTTGCCCATCTGCAATTCAAGGACAATGTCTGCAGATCAGGTATTTAAATGAGTGTTTAGGTATTTCAATGCCTTTCCCAGGTCTCTGAAAATCCCAGACACGGAGGGATGTGTGTAGAAATGAGGGAAAAGAGATGGAAGGGTTTAAAATAACTCATTTGTGGGGAGGAAGGGTTTCCTCCTGTGGCCAAGAGGTCCAGATTCACCCAGCCATCCCTCTGGATGTGCTGTTCTGTGCCTTTTGGGGTCCTTGTCACACTTCTGAGCCAGCAGCTGCTGGGTTCAGACCCTCCAAAGATCTGAGCTGCTCCACAGGGGCTGCATGTCCACCTCTCCTGGCTCCTGTCTGTCCTGCAGGGACACTGCTTGGAGTGTTTTACTCAGTTGGGATCAGAATTACAGAATATCCTGGGTTGGGAGGGATATCACCAAATCCAACTGCTGTCCCTGCACAGGACACCCCAAGAATCACCCGTGGCCCTCAGAGCACTGTCCAAAACTTAAAAAGCTCAGTGATGATAATTCCAGCAGTTCCTCTTTAATTGCACTCCTCAAATGGGGTTGATATTTCCACCCCCAGCCTTTGGCAACATAAAAAAGATAACAACTATTTACATAAACTTGCCTCCATGGGCAATTTCCCTGGGAAGTACAGGAGCTCATTAAAGTCTCCGGGAGAGGTGGCTGTGTGCTTTGATTTCTTATTTTTTCTAGGTACTCCAACTCACCCTTTCAGCCAAATTATTTTGTGAGAGATATTTATCCCAGGCACCCATTTGTTCTTGTAAATGCCATCTGTCCCACACACCCAGCCCAGTGACCCTTTGCAGTCCTTGCTGCTGGGAATTGTTGCCTCCTGCACCTGCATCAGCTCCTTGGGCTGCAGACAACTCAGCTGACACAACCCCCAGAATCTGTGCAAACCTCAAGTAGACAAATTAAACCTGAAAAGTTCCACAGCAGTTAAGATGATTTTCAACAACTTCAGCTTTGTCAATCCCTAATCCTAACCTTCCTGCCATGGGTTCTACATGGAAATAACAAGACCCCTGCCCTTTCCCTCCAGCAGCCACACCGAAACCAGTCCATTGCTTCAAAGGTCCTCCACAGCTGTGCTTGGCATCCTGTCACAAAAATCTTCCTCCAGATCTCAGACATATTGCAGAAGATTCAAGGGATAAAGGCAACATAAAACTGGAAGTTGGCCAATGAGGAAAAACCTATTTGCTTCACTGGTCTGATGAACATTCATTTATTTAAGACCAGGCTGCAATAGGTCCCTGAAGGATGATCTAATAAACCTTTAAAAGTGTCACCTTGCAGTCAGCTTGCTTTATTGTCAGTGAGTCAACGATGGGACACAGAGCAGATCCTTGACAGCCAGCACAAGGATTTAAACATTCATTTAAGAGAGGTTTAACTGGTGCTTGCCACCACTTCTACATGGGTGAGATGTGTTATTTCTTGCATTTTTATGAGGTTACATAACATCAAGTTCATGTGGTTTGCTTAATGCTGGTACAAAACACAGCTTAGGAGGATGCAGCAGAAAATCTGTTTTGCAGATGTTTGCTTTTCCTAGCTAGCTTGGGTTTTCTTACATGAGTGGAGGGTGATGGTGGTTTCAGAGATTCCTCTGCTGCTGATCATGTTTACTGCAAATTACAGGGTAATAATTCTACCAGAGCCTTCTATCAAGGACAAATTATGATGAGAGACTCCAAAATGAAAACTTTCTTCTGACTAGTTGTACGTGAAGCTACTGGCTTCTCTTCTTTCTAAGGTCACCTAACACCACCCAACTTTCAAAAAGAATTTTACCAGACCATTTGGAAAGAGGTTTCCACAGCACGTTTCTAAATGCCTTGGAACTCAAACGACATAATTCAAATTTTTCTGAGACATTCTTGTCAAAGATACATATTCTGCTAGCCCCTGGTAATGTTCACATATGGCAAAGAAAGGTTTTTAAAAGTTTGTTCATGCTTAGTAAAAATTTCTTGGACCTGCTGGTCCATGTTGTGTCTGGGCACTGAACCACCACTGTTTCTGCTCAAATAGAAATTCACAATATCTAATCATGTGGTATTTGTACAACACAATTTGAAGTTTCTGTGGGTAATTGTTCCAATGTCCTGATATTGCAGCAGTCCTGCAAACCTTGCCTCTGCTTTGGCCAGGGAAACAAAATCCTGACTTCAGGAAACACCAGACTGCAAAGACAGATGAAAAGGCTCTGTGGGTGTCATACCAATCAATTCCTAACAGATTAGCCCAGAGTCATTCCACCAGGTTAATATTATCCCACTGAAGTCAGGGAGCCTGGTTATATTTTAATGGCCAGATGTTAAACTTCAGGAAGCCACCTACAGTTCTGTGCTATTAGCATTAGTCACACTTAATCCTTGGACTTTTTAGCAAATTGATTGGTCATATTTTCAAAATTTAATATTAAACCTGCTAGAACTGCTTCTGAGAATTTGAATGGTAAAATTCTTCTCATCCAATCAAGAAATAGAAGCAGCAAGTGATTCATATCCGGTTGTAAACCTTCACATTTTTGAGGGTCACAATTGATCAAAATATATTTTCACTAAGTATTTGACAAAGAATTTTTCAGTAATTAAGAGTATACATACTGCAGAAACCTACTTCTACAAAAATTGGCCTTTGCAGTCAAAAGCAGGGCTGAAATATACCTTAAAATCATGAAGTACTTTTTTCTATTTCTTCCAATTCTCCTGTATCCAAATGCAGTCAGACATTACAGCAATGAGCCCCAATACATATTATATTATGTATATACCTAGTCAGAATATTTTCTTTTTATTATTAATATCATTTTTAAACGGTATCTTCATTGCTGAATTACTGGCAAGAATAAGTTCCAAACACCGTGGAGCTCCTGAATGCTGAGCAGAATTTTGGCTGCCTATACCCATTTTTAAACATGCATCTCAAACCACCAACAATTCAAACCATATTTAATGCGAGTATTCTTACCACACCAACCAAAAATAATGGGAAATTGAGGGCCAAATTTTTCTCCTCAGAAAAAACCAGCAGAATAGCAAGAAGCCCAATGTGTTCCTTCCTTAGCCTGATCTCTCAAAGTAAGCTCTGTATGCACTCAGATCAGGCCAGAACAGGTTATTCCTGGTCTCTGCTTTTGCTACAACTACACCCTTATCTCCACAACCACTCACTGGATGCAGGGAGAGATGGCAAAACATTAATAATTTTAGTTACATTCAGATTTTTCTTCTCCTGTGAAAGTCGTCAGCGTTTAGTGGTAGCAGCACTCAGCACTCCAACATTTAAAACCACCTCTCTTTGTGCACAGCAATTACCAAGAACGAAGATAAAGCTGCAGCAGACACTTGCTTTAATCCCCCAGAAGGAGCACCCTGTTAATTTGTGGTCAAACACCAAGTTAGAGACACTGAATTAAAATTTAACCTCTGGTTCCAAACTGTCTCACGTGAGCACGCGGGCGAGTCACGCACAGCACCGTGGGAGCGACCTGGAGACACTGAAACCACTGACCTGTAACCTGGGAATGACATGGCTGGTAAAACATTGCCTTTGCTGGTTAAAAACCCCAGAGGACAGCACTGGAGGGCAGGCAGGAGGGGAATGGCAATGCCATTTTCAGATCTATCAGGCAGGAGGGAATGGCAATGCCATTTTCAGATCTATCAGGGGAGGGGAATGGCAATGCCATTTTCAGATCCATCAGGCAGGAGGGGAATGGCAATGCCATTTTCAGATCCATCAGGCAGGAGGGGAATGGCAATGCCATTTTCAGATCCATCAGGCAGGAGGGGAATGGCAATGCCATTTTCAGATCTATCAGGCAGGAGGGGAATGGCAATGCCATTTTCAGATCTATCAGGCAGGAGGGGAATGGCAATGCCATTTTCAGATCTATCAGGGGAGGGGAATGGCAATGCCATTTTCAGATCTATCAGGCAGGAGGGGAATGGCAATGCCATTTTCAGATCTATCAGGCAGGAGGGAATGGCAATGCCATTTTCAGATCTATCAGTCAGGCAGGAGGGGAATGGCAATGCCATTTTCAGATCTATCAGGGGAGGGGAATGGCAATGCCACTTTCAGATCTATCAGGGAGGAGGGGAATGGCAATGCCATTTTCAGATCTATCAGGCAGGAGGGGAATGGCAATGCCATTTTCAAATCTATCAGGCAGGAGGGGAATGGCAATGCCATTTTCAGATCTATCAGGCAGGAGGGGAATGGCAATGCCATTTGCAGATCTGTCAGGCAGGAGAGGAATGGCAATGCCATTTTCAGATCTATCAGGCAGGAGAGGAATGGCAATGCCATTTTCAGATCTATCAGGGGAGGGGAATGGCAATGCCACTTTCAGATCTATCAGGGGAGGGGAATGGCAATGCCATTTTCAGATCTATCAGGCAGGAGGGGAATGGCAATGCCATTTTCAGATCCATCAGGCAGGAGGGGAATGGCAATGCCATTTTCAGATCTATCAGGCAGGAGGGGATGGCAATGCCACTTTCAGATCTATCAGGCAGGAGGGAATGGCAATGCCATTTTCAGATCTATCAGGCAGGAGGGGAATGGCAATGCCATTTTCAGATCTATCAGGGGAGGGGAATGGCAATGCCATTTTCAGATCCATCAGGCAGGAGGGGAATGGCAATGCCATTTTCAGATCTATCAGGCAGGAGGGGAATGGCAATGCCACTTTCAGATCTATCAGGGAGGGGAATGGCAATGCCATTTTCAGATCTATCAGGGAGGAGGGGAATGGCAATGCCATTTTCAGATCTATCAGGCAGGAGGGAATGGCAATGCCATTTTCAGATCTATCAGTCAGGCAGGAGGGGAATGGCAATGCCATTTTCAGATCTATCAGGGGAGGGGAATGGCAATGCCATTTTCAGATCTATCAGGGGAGGGGAATGGCAATGCCATTTTCAGATCTAGCAGGCAGGAGGGGAATGGCAATGCCATTTTCAGATCTATCAGGGGAGGGGAATGGCAATGCCATTTTCAGATCTAGCAGGCAGGAGGGGAATGGCAATGCCATTTTCAGATCTATCAGGGGAGGGGAATGGCAATGCCATTTTCAGATCTATCAGGCAGGAGGGAATGGCAATGCCATTTTCAGATCTATCAGGCAGGAGGGAATGGCAATGCCATTTTCAGATCTATCAGGCAGGAGGGAATGGCAATGCCATTTTCAGATCTATCAGGCAGGAGGGAATGGCAATGCCATTTTCAGATCTAAGGTGAGGGGCTGCAACTCTCTCAGCTTTGGGCATAAAGCACAAAATGTGCAGAAATAACAGAGCCAATAACCCCAGTGCAAACATCACTGAGCTGCCAGGATTCCAGAGGTTGTGTTGTGGCCCAGCTAGAAATGAAAATGCCATTCTGCTCTTTCAGCTCTTGAGGATCAGTGTTTTCTAATTGTGTTGTGGCACCCAGAGCACAGATCTGGGCTGCAGGTGCCATCCTGATATTCCAATACTTCCTTTTCAAGGCCAGATAATTCTGTAGTCTCAGGGGAAACACTGTGTTTGTCAGGCAGCAAGAGAATGCTTGGCACCTGTACATCTAATTCTTCTGTCTCTTCTTTTTCTGGTTGATTCATGACTCAGCTAATTCAATTTATATACATAATAATTCAACTTATATTTCTTTTCAGTGAAAATGGAGAGTTCAACTCCATGTTAAATATTCCCGATTGGGACTCAAACTAATCAATTAAATTACTACATTTAATTACTAGTTAATTAAATTACTACATTTAAATTTTTGCACATATTTGTTTCCCGGTTCCACCTGGGGAATTCCTGTAGATATTCCCTAAGACAGACATTCCCAAGAAACAAACAACTCTGTCTGCATCACACATAAAAACATGAGCTTCATTCAATGTTTTACCATATTAGTATTTTAAACTAAAATATTTCTAAGAACATGACATAATGATGTTTTGGGGAAAAAAAAATCCACTTGTTTGCATCAGCAGTGCAAATTTCATTATTTCTGCCAGCAGCAGTCCATGAAGTCTTTGCTAGTTCTCTAAAAATTTGCTCCATCTTTTATCTCATTGATTTCTAAATATAAAGTAATTGTATTATCTGGTCTAAGTATCTGTATTAATAAGTATTAGCTATACATTTCTTTCTCTGTATTAAAATTTTTCATGTGAGGTTTATTTTCATACTTGCCCACAGGCCTATTCTGGGTTGTTCTATACCTAGAGAATATCAGCTAAAAAAAATACAACATCATGTCCACTCTGTCGTGAGCAGAAAATCAAGTATGTGGGCTAATGCAGTCATTTCTCAGGGGGAAAAATGAAGAAAATGGACATCACTCTACAAACTGTCAGAAAAGTGGCTTTATAAAGCAGAGGGCAGTTTGAAGTTTGATGGATTGCTGCAGCCCACAAATAACCCCTGGGGATCAGAGTCACATTGGCACTGAACACTGAAAATCAGTTTGGCAGAAATCAGGCTGAGAAAATCCTGAAGTTCCAGCCAGGCCTTGGTTCTGTGAAACTCCTCCTGTCCAATATCAGTGCTCTGAAGGGGTGGGACACAGAAAGGGTGGCAGAGGGGAGGATGGTGCAGTGTCTGTGTGTGTGTAGGAGCTCTGTTTATCTCCCTGGCTTTCTTTAGAAATCAATCTCCAGAAAAACTTCCCTGCAAAATCTCTTTAAAGACATAAGACAGTGGTTCTCTTTCACTCCAGCCATGCTCCTGGGGGAATTCAGTTGTTCCAGCAGCAGATCCTGGCCCACAAAAGCTTCAGCATCCTTTCAGCTTGGGAGCCATGACAGCTCCAGCACAGACCTGATAAAGCCCTGGCTCTGAGGTTCTCTGGGGAAACGAGTGCTCTGCTACTTTATTTCACTCATTAAACCCCAAATGTCCCTGTCCTGGCTGCTGGGTGTGCTGCCAAGATCCACTGCTCTTCTTTTGTGTGTCCCTGACCTGCCAGTGATGTCAGCTGCCTCAAGTAGCCTGCCAAAAAAATCATAGGGCAGGGGGGACCCTGCCAGACACACAGCTCCTTCCACTCCTCTGTTTGCTGTTTGGAGCAAGGGAAAAACAATCATTTAACTCTTTTATGTGTCTCCATCCTTTGCTGCTTTCATAAGATCTGTTCATGTGTCAAGTCTCCTGCTTTTTCTTCCCTTCTGTCCTTCTACACAAGTTTTTCACAAGGTAGAACACCAGACTGACAGAATTTCCAGCAAGAATGGCAGATTTTCTTTTTTTTCCTACAAAACCCTTAGAAATTATTTTTATGCCTCCAACATCCACAGCACAACAAACCAAGCAAATCCAATAGATTCGGAAAGACCATGTTTGAAAAAAACCCTTAGAAATTATTTTTATGCCTCCAACATCCACAGCACAACAAACTAAGCAAATCCAATAGGTTGGGAAAGACCATGTTTGACATGAGCAGAAGTTTATATTGATATATTCCCTAAAGCCATTTTCCTTCTGCAGATAAATCACTCAAATCTCTACAGTCTCAGGAAAGGCAGAACTTGTGGAGGAATCTTCATTTCTTAAACACACACAGTTATATAAAAATCTCTTCTTCTTCTAATACAGATTTTGAATTAATTACCTGAGTTTTTCAATAAAAAAAGATCTAATTCAAGAGGTAATCTATGTTTGGTTATATTATGGAATTTGTGTTTGGTACCTTTAATAAACCCATTCACTAATACTTGGTGAGAGGAGATGAAACTAAAAATGCCTTCCTTTGATGGCACTGATTTTTGAGAATGTATTATTCAAGTAACAAATACTCCTTTTTATGGAGATTCTATCCTAGTAAACACATCTGTAGCTTTTGATGAACAACAACAAAAAAAGAGTAATGGAAGAAAAAGGGAATAAAGAATTTTAATCCTTGAATTGCACAGATATCCTACATTTGGCAAGCAGTTCTAGGCTCCAGCCAAGTTTTGATGACTGAGAAAGGTCTCTGTGTGAGTTTCATTAGTGAGAGGAATTAGTCCTATAAATCTGAATACTGACAGGAAATAAAATGATCCATGCTGCAAAAGGGATTAGAGTGGGACTATCTAAAATATCTGAATTTGAGATAAATACTGATAAGTTCATTTGCCATCCCTTTACTAAGAGCATAAATGATTTGTTCTGTGTTTAGTCTTTTGATCAAGGAGGGTGCATCCAACATTCCTGAGCAAAATCTTTCCAACACACAGCAACATTTCTCTGGAATTATTGAGATTATTTACTGATATCAGTAGTGAATATATTCCACTCCTGGTGTCCATTGCACCTTCCTCTGACAGAATTCCCTGACTCTTGGGGTGGGTGTCCCAGATGTGGCATAAAGAATTTTCTCCCTGGTAGCTGGTCTGTTTTGAATTTAGGATGAGAATGGTGTTGATGATGATGTTTTAGTCACTGTCAGGGTTAAACCACAACACTTGTCACTTCTAAAGCTGTCACCACAGAACTTGTCACCTCCAAACTCACTCCTCTCCCTTCCCAGAGCTCTTCTCAGCAGCCCATGGCAAGGATCCCATACAACACACAGAAATGGGACATTTCTGGGGTTCTGCCAGGGTCCCAAATTTAGGATTTTTAACACAAAAAACACGATAATGTTGCTTGTACTGGGCAGGGCTGCAGCAAATTTCACATGTCCAGCCCTCTTTGTCCCCAGCCACAGCTCAGCCACCACCCCTGAGCACAGATTTCAGTGTCTCAGTGATTCTGTCTGACTGGTTTATTCCACTGACCTGTTCTATTGCAGTGAAACCATTCTGAAATACTGAATTTGTGAATCAGAGTGAACATTCATTGGAGTATTCACAGCCCAGTGCCATGCCATGGGTCTTTTACTGAAACAAAATCAGGCACAAGAAAAATTGAAAGGAAAAAAAAAAGAAAAAACCATCAGAATGCAGTAAGTTTTCCTTATTTGCTCTCCAATTTTTATAGTGTGGAATCTTTTAGAGGAGTAGCCAAAGGGAATAAATGGATTAAAGTCACAGCCTTCCATTGTTCCAGTTGTAACTGAAACAAAATGAAAAGTGATACAGAAAACATCCAAACTCCATCCAGAGCAACTCTTGCTGCACCAACAGAGCTGATGTTTATTTAAATATTGAAGGGTGGATAACAGAATAAAATTACCTAAAGCATTTTGTTGCATGTTGACACAACCTTAATTAACTAAATATCAACAAAACTCAAACACACATGAAGAGAAAAGCAGTTTAAGAGAGACTTTAAAAAGCAGGAATAACAAACAGCATTTATGCAAAGAAGATGAAGCAATTTTTTTTTAGGATTTAAATGTATTTAACACCCTAAACAATGTTGGTTTGTTTACAAATTCATTATAAATTCTAGGCATGGGGATTGTGTTGATACATTGAGGGAACTTAAAAGAAAAAAAGAGAAAAAATTGAAAGTGGTGTGGCTGTATCACACATAAAGCTGAGCCATAAATTTACAATTCTAACAGTCATGGCATCATGGATCAGAGTTATATTGATATTGAATTAGGATGATGGAAAGTAACAGGGGTGAATTAGCATGGGTAGAATGAATTAGGCAAGATGGTAACAAAATAATGGAAAAGCAGGAACATGGAAAATGTGATGCTTCCAATAGTTAGGTAATGTATTGAAAAGCAGAGCAGATGAAAATTGTGTATATACATACATTACAAAATTCTCACAGTTGTTGCCAGGAATCTTAATTTTGCCCAGAGCCATGGATTATTAATAAAATAGCCCAATCTAAACACAAATAAATCCATTGTGTTCAGAAGATGAAAGAATTATAAATTGTTGTAAAATACCATTTCTCTGAATTGAGCAGCCTCCAAGTCAACTTTATAAGCAACAGCTGTGAAAAAATTTGCATGGCAAAAAAAGGGGGAAAAAAAAAAGAATTCAGAAACAAAAGCAACCACACAGTTGGGGAATAGATGTTCTGGGCTGTCACTCTCTTGGCTGCCAGAGCAAATATTTGGTGTCAACATGGACAAATAAATATTGCATGTCTGAGTCACCATTTCGAGCCCAGAACTGCTCAGTCAATGGCAATGTGTATTAATAGGATTGCAATTCTTTCCCAGCATTTTCAATGTATAAGCAAAAGCCTTCAGGAAAAATAAACAATAGAGGCTGTCCATGTGTACAAGTGAGGGGAAAGGTTTTGGGTTGCCATCAGTGTTGCTAATTTTGACTATTTCCATGCACACTTACTAAGATTTTTAAAGAGGTGCCCCTGCCTAAATTAAGGTGCAAATGAAGTCAATGGTATGAATTTTAATTATTAGTAAATATGAAAGATTGAGAGACAAATAGAAAATGAGGTGGTGAGGGGGGAGAGAGAGAGGGTGGCAGAAACAGAATAAGTAGAAAATATCACCACTCCATGGGTCCCAAGTAGCTGCTTTCCTCTTTTTGTTGTTGTGGAATTGTAGTGGGCAAATGGCTTAAACACTTGCACAGATTCAACAATGATTTTATTCTTTTTTTTTCCTCCCCAGGCCTTCATTACATCACATGGTGCTCTCTGGTACCAGGCTGATGAAGGAATAAAAGCCATTTCTAAACTCTCCAGAATGCTGAGAATGCTTTCACTTTCCATTTTATGGCCAGTCTGCATTTGTATTTGACAATTTTGGTTCAAGAAACCTGTTCATGTTGACTGGGTTAGCAATTATTTTCAGGTAAAATGGGTTCAGAATCAGTATAAACTCAATTGGGCTTCCTGAGTCTGCAAACTGACAAATCTCTACTTTTGGTGGTCTAATGCATTACAGACAGCAAGTGCATTCTCTTTTCATCTAAGAAAATCACAAGAAACAGGATTTTCATGCACATGGCACAGCAAAACAAACTACTTCACCAACAAACCAAGACCAAAACACTCTCACAGGGATAGTCCATCTTTGTAAAACGTTGGGGTTTCATTCTTAATCAGAAAAAACAACAATTTCTCTAAATAAAAATTATACTAGCACATTTTTTAAATCTCAGGAGATAATTCCTTTATCCACCTAGCAATTGTATAACATCATTTTTCCTGTATTCCTGCATAAGTTCATAAAACAATTTACAGAGAAACCTGGACATCTGACACCAGAATAATATCAACAAAGTTATGAATATAAAAGAGTTTGACAGAGGAAGCAAAGGGCAATTTCAGTAGCAAACAGCACCTCAGTAGTTACATGAGTGTCTACAGCATCTTTCCAAAACAAGGAAGAAGAAGAAGAAGGAGTGAAAGTCTAAGTCTGAAGAAGCAAAACTGCTCTGTTTTATTTTTACTGTACAAAATCTGTGGGTTTCAAGACTGAGAAACCCATGCTCAGCTCTCCACACTCCCTCAAGACTGAAACTTGGGGAAATGTATTCCATAAACATAGAGGGTTTTTTCCCAAGTTTTCCCCCAGTCCTTTGCTGTCTAACAGTTGTGTCTTCCCAAGCCCTTTCTGAACACTGAACAGGAATTATCCTGAATTTCCCTAATGTATTTTGAGGCCTATTCCGCAAGGGAATGAGTCTCTCCATCTATTCCCAGGATTTTCACAACTTTCCCACACAGTTCCCTGCTCAGGCCATCTTGAGCAGCTCAGCCCAGCCTCAGATCTCAGGGTAACAGAGCTGCACATTTGTTTGCCATTCATGGAAAGCATAAACAGCTGAGGCTTTAGGAAGTCTATTCACAAGCACGAGAGCCTGACAATATTGGGTACATGTGGACATTTCTGAAACATCCAGCAGCTAATTCAGAGCCTTCTGGGGCTTGCCTAAGGTCTGCTACAGAAGCTTCACATTTTTACAAAATAATCTGTTCCTTTCCATTACACTCTGCTTGCTACAGGGATTTGAATCTGCCTGATCCTCATTTGTGCAGGGGGAATTAAGATGAGGAGTCAGGGGCTGCTTCTCTCACTTTTGCAGAATCCCAACCTTGTCATGAGAAGTTCTCTAAGACACTCTTTTGCCAGGTCTCTACAGCCTTTAAGTTTGTTTGAATACAGAGGGGATGTAGGAACAGTTTCTAAGAAATCAGTGTCCCCAGCTCACTCCACAGGGACAAAACCCCAGGGTTATTTGTTCTGGTTTTACATAAATCCCTTTGATCTGTATTAGTCACAGATCCTCTAAATGTTTTTATCTTGCACACTTCTCTAATTCCTGGTTTTTCTGAGGGGTCTCAAGTGTTTCTTGTAATTTGTAGACACAGGAGTGGAAAGCTGGGCAGCTCCTCTACCATTGCCTCAGTGCTGGGTAGAGGGTCCAGACCCCTCATCCCAGCCCACATAAAGCCCTGAAACTCCTTTATTTCTGTAATTTTTTCAGTATTAGGACGTGATGGAGTGCAAGGACATCCTTACAGGCCTGTCCTTCTGCACTGATGTTAAGGATGATGTGCAGCCACCTCCTGAAACAACTCCTGGGGAAAAATCCTCTGTGCCTTCCAAGAAATTCTGCATTCCTCTTTCCAAACCAAGGTGAGAATGGCAATGTTTTATTATTGCTCAGAGCCACGATGAATGTGACAACAATTTCCCCTTTTTGGAATGGTAGTGAAGAGGAAATAAACCTGTGTGGGGACAACATCACATTTAGGGGCTCTGGCAAGGTCTCAGAGGGACTGAAGCATTAATATGTCAGATATTCACAGGGAAGTCTCTTTTGAGAGGAGCTGGCTGACCCTAACATGAACAGTTACAGATTCAATAACAATGCCTGTTGCACCCTTTTGGGCAAAACAACCTTCTCCTGCTGCTTTTGCCCTCAATAAATTTCAATCAGATTCAAATATTACTTCCTTACTGACCTACAAAACTCTTTTTTGAATCTAAAATCCAAGGCTCCAGTCATAAAATTGACACGTTATTTGGTTTAAAGAACACAGGTGTGTGATTTTGCTTAAAAGTTTTTTAAGTTGCTAAAGATTTTATGTAAACACACCTGTAACCTCAGGTGAAAAGAAGCCTCATCATATATCAAAGCATCCCAGAAAAAAGATAAAATCACTGATATTTATGTTGAAACTGCAGATAGGCAAACATTAGTATTTTCTGTACAGGCAATTTAACATATAGGCACAAGAATGAACCTTACACTAAAATTTAAATTTAAACTCAGATTCCCTTCGCATAAAAATTACATTTTAGGAAATTAAATCCTGCTCTGCAGGTGGGAATGAGGTTTGTTGGCCACCACGTAGGATGTAAAGTAGGTGCTGACATGTGACTCACAGACTCAAAGAGTGGCAACACTAAAACTCATTTTACATTTCTGAATATTCAGAATAGAAAGACATCTTGCATTGAAACCTTCAAAGCACCTTTATGATGAAAGAATGTAGAGCTTCTTTAGAAAAGGGCTTTATGTGATTTAAGGCCTGTTTTCTCTTTGATAGTCAATAAGACTGAGCTGCTTCTGAAACATTTCCTCATTTCTTTTTAAGTGAAGGCAACTGGCTGGAGCCAACTCTTCACTTCTCCTAAACAAGCCACTCTAAGAAGATTCTTAAATCAATTTAGAATCCCAGAGGGAGGAAAAAGAAGGGAAGATTAGAGAGAGGGGGGTACTCTGAAGCACTATCATTTCCACACTAAAAAAGCTGGGGTGAAACTATAAACAACTATTTAACTGTAGTGAACTTTTGCATGAAATGATTTTCAAACTTTCTATATGAAGCTGCACCCATTGCCAGAGTGTATAGAAAGAATTTTTTCCATTGTCTTCAGGTTTCACTCCATAGGCTCTGGGTGACCTCACATCTGTTTCCATACTGAGTTGCCATGGAGCTTCCTGGTGATGGAAATCACAAACAGGCTGAGACAGAAAACATGCACGTGGATCAGTGTCCTGGAAAAAGTGACTGGATACCTTTTGACTTCCACTGGATAGAGCAGAATTAAAATGAAATTCAGCAAAAAGGTACATGCACGCTGGCCTGGTGCTGAAGTTAAAGCAAGGAAAGGGGATATTTGCTGAATAAGAATATGGCACATGAAATTGTACTCTGATTTATGTCAGTGGAAGGTCTAGCACAAAAAGAACACCTATTTGTTAAAGTAATTCAATAATAAGTGGTAGAACTTCACACTACAGTTTCACAGAACAAAGTCCCTCCTTTTTTCATTGTCTCTAACTGTACAAAAAGGAAATATTAATCGTAAGAGAAAAAGTGCTCAGAGTACATGAGCAATGAAAATGTTAATTCTGAGATGGGCAATGATGAGGCCTGAAATCAAAAGTATATCTTTGAAAAAGGCAGAGTTATTTTTGTGGTAGCACCAAGTCAAAAGGAGAGGGAATGAGGAAGGAAAGTAATTCAACATCTTATTTACATCCAGGATTTTATCTTCTATTCTGATATCCCTTATTAAATCCACAAACAGATGCAACCATTTTAGCAGGTTGTGTGTAAGACCTTTGTTCTGAACAAAGTTCAGTCAAAAGATGCTTGGGAGAAAGTGCATTTCCATTCCAATTTCCATTTACCAGGGAGGACCAGGCCACTGAGATTTCCTTCTTCATTCCTCCTCCTGCTGGAGACTGGGAAAGAAGGAAGCAACAAGACCTAACACCACCTCCTAAGATCCTGCAAACTGCTCTTAACTGGATGCAAATTCTGCCTCAATCCGCCTCAATTCTGGTTTAATTACAGCTCTAAATGCTGGCCTTGCTTCAAAGGAGCTCTCCAAAGAGCTGGGCTGACTTCTGAGTGTCCCACCTCACAGAGCATCCCCACAAAGGATGAAGGATTTATGGGTCTGGATCTCACCCAAACCAGATTTGGAAGGCACCACTCAAATTTGCTTTGAACCCTGCATTTCATGCAGACCTGTTGAAAATCCAGGTGAATCCAAACCCGCGCAAAAACCCGATTCTGTATCCTCCTGTGAACCCACACTAATTCAGCATTTCAAATCCATATTAAATAAATTCAAATGGTTCCACAAGGGCAGGGTCCTGGACCTGTAAAGGCAGAGGCCTAACTTGGTCATTTTTCAAAGAAATTCAATAGGAAATAAAACTGCAATGCAAATCTTGTCTAACACCAAAGCTGTGTTTAATCTCTATGTCTATGGACAAGATTGTTTTCCTTTCCTTTTTTCTTTCTGTCAGGATTTTACTTTGATGCAGAATTGATGTTTGAACAACAGCCAATAGAATATAAGAAGTTGTGTGGCACGAATACTGTAATCTTTCATGAATGAAAACTTCAGTGGATGCAAATAATTCTTTAAAAGGTATTTGGAACAAACAAACATCACCTTGATCAGGCATGGGCCTAAAAATGTGGAAGATTCATAGAATTTATTAAAGTATTTTACAGTAGGATGGCTCCTCCTTTTTTTTTTTTTTTTCCCACAAAGTGTTACTGGCAATCACTTTGTTTAAATTCTTAAATTCAGGTTGTGGCCCTCTTTTCTTCCTCTTTCTTTTCTGTTTTCTCTGTCAGATGGGATCTCATCCTGCAAACCTTTCTGTTGCTTTAATATAGACTGGAGTGAGCTTTACTAAAGAAGCAGCAGATTGCTGAACTCTATTTTGGAGTAAGTTCCATTAGCACTTAATCCAGCTGCCAGGCACTACATCATGATGTCACCCAAAATATAATAAGAAAGACTAAAATGTGAATATTTTTACACTCTATGTTTTTAAGGCTGCAGCCTTGATGGCTTCAGCAGACATTGACTCATTATATTTATTACCTCTGATATTACTTTAGCTGCCTAGAGCTGATTTAAATTCAGTATTTGGAACTGTATTTTCTAATATTAGGAAATGTGTTAAAGCCTCTTTCTTTCCATATCACACTCTGTAATTTATTGCTTTCATTCCAGCCTGATATTGACAAATACTACACAAATTCTGAATCCAGGGACCCAAACATATTCTGTTATGTTGTCCAAACAAGAAAAAATTGACCTAATGCTGTTATTTTCATTTGCTGTGTAAAAATGTTCTACTTAAAATATTTTAGCAGCAAATTTCTTTAGTGCCTGCAGCTGTTCCAAATATCCTGATAAAGGTGATGTCAAACTTGGTTTCTGCATGGTGGCATAGCTGGATCAGATCCCAGGGGATTATCAGGGAACAAACTGCAGTGGGAGACATTTTAAAGAGTAAAAGATATTTCAGAGTTCACCTGCACAGTGAACACAGCAAAACCCAGGAAATGGCATCCACAGGTGCTGTGTTCCAAAACAGCCCAAAGAGAGAGACACAGATTCCCTACAGGCATGAAATAAGTGTTGGCACTTCTTGTAGAAGTTTTTTTTTTTGGACATTCCAGCCCAGCAGATGCCACATAAAAGTTCCTTAAGAAAACAGTTAGATAAGATCTATTATGATGTTAAATCTGAATACAAAAATAGGTTGCCTAAGGCAACAGGAGGCAGAAAATAAAAGACAGTGCAGGAGTGGCTGAAAATAGGTTTGTTGACTTAGAAAAATAATTTAGAAATCTATTTATTTTTATAATAACGCTAAAGGTGGAGGGAAAAAACAAACAACACATTAGAAGAATTGCTGTGTTCTCCAAAGTGGAGCAGGGAGTCATAGTTTTTATCAGTACAAAATAATCCAAGATTTTGATTAAAAACTAAAACCATTCCCCTAAAGGACAGTAATGAAAATGTACCAGCTTGTCTCAAAGTGCAGTGGCTTTGTCAAGAAATCTTGCTTTTAAATATCTTATCTTGCATATGATTTTCTTTAATGTTGTTGGTGATTTTAGGGAAGAGTTGTCATTTATGGCAAGGAAAATAAACTTGGTGTGTGAATGGCCTGATATTGAAAATTGAGGTTGCACTGTGGAAAGATCCATGCAGATGCTTTGCATTAACATTAACATCAGTATTCATTTAGTGAAAACCAATACAATTGCAGAACTCTGAATAAATGACCCAGTTCAGGCAAAAGATCAAATTAAATTTGTGAGCTTTAGTGATGCTGGAAAACCCTATTATTTTGATTTTTAATTTTTAAATCTCATTTTTCAATATCTCAAACTTCTTTATGTGTTTATTCCTAATCTAGAAGAGAGAAAGTGGCAAATAAAAATATTATAGACATATCCTGGATTCCCAGCAGATTAAACCTTTATCAGTGATAGTGAGGAGATCACCCCAAGCAGTTTATGATGCAAACTGCTCAAGAAGAGGGATTTAGGACAAAGTGTTGGCCTTGTTCAAGTAATTAAACTTCTTTCCACCTCCTAAAACTGCACATTCTTTATGTTCAGTTCTTTAATTGCTTTGTGCTTGACCTCATGAAGAGACACCACATAAATCTGAGCCTCTGCATTGCTGAAATCAGCAGGGTTGTGGGATCAGGATCTCTCTTTGGGGGACCTGTTCCTTCCACAGGGGGAATTATCTCCATGTGGGATATCTGGAGTAGGCTTGAGGGTGAAAAGAACATCCTGGGCAAACCATGTTCCCAAAGCTGTGCAGGCACCTTGCTCTCCTTTAGGAGATCTCAAAGGTCCATTTCATCAATTAGGTTTTAATGACCCTGCTTGTCAGCCTAGAGGATTTGGGATGAAATTCCTCACTGGATCAGAGAAGAATAATTAATAAACATTAATTCCCAGCTGGAGTTAAACCACTGCAGTGTGAAATAGCTGCAAGGTTTATGAAAGATGAGATACTAAACCAGAAATACCAGCAAGAGTTACCCATGGGGAGAGGCACAACCAGCAACTGCTCTGCTCACTTGCCTGGGTCTGCTTCATGAGCTGGCACCAACTCCAAAGGATTTGTTCCTGTTTATGTGCTGATTGTGAGGGTAAATAATCTAATTTCTAGTTTAGAGAGGCCTGTTTAATCACAAAATCAGAGAATGGTTTGGGCTGCAAGGGACCTTAAGCTCACCCAGTGCCACCCTTGCCATGGCAGGGACTCCTCCCACTGTCCCAGGTGGCTCCAGCCTGGCCTTGGGCACTGCCAGGGATCCAGGGGCAGCCACAGCTGCTCTGGGCACCTGTGCCAGGGCCTGCCCACCCTCACAGGGAAGGATTCCTTCCTTTTATCTGATCATAACACAGGCTGAAGCCCCAGGTTTGACTTACAGAAGTGTGCTCCTGGGGAAACCTGCAAGGGCTGCCTCAAACCTTCCCAGCTTTGTTACTCAGGGAGAGATCAAACAGCAGCAGCAACACCTTAAGTACTCCTGAACTTCTGGATTTCCCATTGCTGCACCAAAATCAATGCACACCAATGGTGTGAAATCAAATGAACCTATGTCCTACTGAGTTAAAAAAAAAAAAAAATACCTGGGGGGATACAACCCTAGCGAGGCATTTAGCAATGTATAATTACCTCAGAAATGTTAATGAACTCCAATGGTTACATTACTGTGCAAACACAGGCCACTGAATTGCAGCTTCATCTCTTGAAGGAGGCAAAACACAATTGCTAATTGTACTTTGGTGCTAGAAATAACCTCAGCCCTAACTGCTCCCTGCTTTTTGTGTCCCTTTTACTTCTGAAAGCCATCCCACAGCTGGAATCCTCCTCATGCTCCACACCAAGATCCCTGCAGGACCTGCTCTGAGTGATGCTGTGGGAAATCCACACAGCTCACCATGGTGGAGAGGTGACCTCCTCCTCCTAAAAGCAAACGGCTCCTTTTGCCAGCAAGGATTCCACCAAAATGGAACCCCACTAAAATGGAACCCCACCAAAATGGAATCCCACCAAAATGGAACCCTACCACAATGGAATCCCACCAAAATGCAACCCCACCAAAATGGAACCCCACCAAAATGGAACCCCACCAAAATGCAATCCCCACCAAAATGCAATCCCCACCAAAATGCAATCCCCACCAAAATGCAATCCCCACCAAAATGCAATCCCCACCAAAATGGAACCCCACTAAAATGGAACCCCACCAAACCCTGGACGTGTGCTTTCCTTGACTGCAGCATGGGCAGCCTGCCCTGTGCTTGGGAAATTGTTACAGGAGCAATTTTAGCTGCTGTGAATTGCACTGGAAATGTCTTCTATGGAATGGCACTTCATGTGATGGGCCCACAGATGAATGGTCCACCTCTAAACTCAAGTCAGTCCTTCCCTGCAATTATTCAGGAAAACCCCACTGTTTCCACAGAAATCAGGTGAATTAATGTCAGTTCTGACTTCTTCTGTGTTCTGGATGTCCATTAAACCACTAATCACATAAACTACTTTTAAGTTAGTATGTATATAAACAGTGTCCCTATTTTCTCTTTTCTCTGAGAAATCTGGATATAAATTGCTGCTAAATATAAATATCCTCTTAAATAAATTCATTACTGGTGAACAGAGAACATATTTCAGTTTCCTACAAAATAAAGGACAATGAATGTAATGTCAATGTACAATCATAGGTCATCTTTTCTCTTCACACAGTTTAGTGGGGGAAAAGATGTGCAAGGTGTAAATTCAGGTATTTTTCTATACCTATTGAAATAATTGTTAAAAATCAAAATATGAACTAAATTAAGACAATCCATATTGCAACTTGTCAAATCACTGTGGCATCCACAGAAGAATTAAAAAAAAAAAGAAAAAATAGGAAAAAAAAGCCAGAGGACAGCTGCTACATTTGAAGTTTGGTGGGAAAACAGCACTTGGTGTATTTTCAATAGCTTATGTCTTTCTGAAGCCCTTTGGATGATTTATGTTAAAGATAGACTGCAGTTAGGTGGGCTCAGGTTGCTCTGTGAAAACCTGTGAAGCAAAGCACAGAGACTTCCATAACTCCTTCATGAGATTGCTTTTCTCCCTCCTCTAAAATAAAATAGCAAAGCTGCAAACACAGACAAACCAACCTACACACAAATAAATACTACAGAAATGTCCATTCCCAGACATCTTCCACTGCTCCAATATTGTCCCTTGCTGTATCAAATCTCACATTGTAAGAAAACACTTCAAACCCAGTAGAAAATAAAGGCATTATCAGCATTGTTCCTGTCCAAACTGGCTTGCAATAAAGGAATTAATTTCTGTTACAAACTCACACGCTCACAGGAAACTCTCCTGGGATTTGATCCCTTGCTTCAGCACATTCCATAAAGGGGAGGAATGACAGCAGGTGGGGAATTCCTGGAAGCTGCCCTCACATTGTGTGAGCCACGTGAACATGAGTTTTTCTCCCCCCAGTGAGAAATGCACACTCACTCCTGCAGATAAACTCCTCTCCTCTGGTGCTAAACCAACATCAGCAGCTCTCCCCTGCTCCTTTACACCTGCTGGAGGTCACACTGAGCATCAGCAGCATTCCAGGCATGGACAGACAAACTGCTGGGTTTGGGAGCCTTCAAACTCAGCTCAGGGGGATGTGAGGGACAGAGAAATTGCTGGGTTTGGGAACCTTCAAACTCAACTCGGGGGGATGTGAGGGACAGAGAAACTGCTGGGTTTGGGAACCTTCAAACTCAGCTCAGGGGGATGTGAGGGACAGACAAACTGCTGGGTTTGGGAGCCTTCAAACTCAGCTCAGGGGGATGTGAGGGGCAGAGAAATTGCTGGGTTTGGGAACATTCAAACTCAGCTCAGGGGGATGTGAGGGACAGAGAAATTGTTGGGTTTGGGAACATTCAAACTCAGCTCAGGGGGATGTGAGGGACAGAGAAATTGCTGGGTTTGGGAACCTTCAGACTCAGCTCAGTGGGATGCGAGGGACAGAGAAACTACTGGGTTTGGGAACCTTCAAACTCAGCTCAGGGGGATGTGAGGGACAGAGAAATTGTTGGGTTTTCAAACTGAGCTCAGCCTTCTCCATCCCCTCCTGCTGTCAGACACTGATGGCTCCAGCAGATCCTCAGTGTCTGGGTGCTCCCTAGAAGCAGGCACAGGATGTTTTGGGACCCTGACCTGAGTGTCTGGAGCACTTGTGCCCCTCTCTAATCTGCTTTTTTGGTTATCCCCATTGCCACAAGCAAACCAGCTGGCTCACACAGGGTGTTCCTTCCTCAGCCCCTCAGTGGGAGCCACTTGTCAATCAAAATGAAATTCCAGCCTCATTCTCCCAGTGACTCAGAGCTCCCCACCAGAGACTCAGGGAAGGTCAAACAAGATTTATCCATTACAGCTTAACTGAAAGTGTCTTTTCCTGCCAAATACCTCTGTTATGTTTATATGGCCCAGATCTCCATCCTCAGTTGTTTATTTACAGATACCAGCAGTGCCACTGCCAATTATCTTTAAACATCCTATAGTAATGTTAGATAAATAGAAAGTAATTGTGCCTGTGAGTGTTTTTCCCCTAAATTTTAACTATTCATTGAATGCTTTTAAAAGCTTTTTGCTCAATCAGGCCCCAAGAAAAAGATGAGATTGCTTCCAATTTGAATAAGGAAGCTCTGCAGTCAATTTAGGAAAGAAGTAAGGACTACCTGACCTTTGGGCAATGTAATCAATATCCTGTTCTGAAAATAACAACTCACTGTCCTGGAATAGAGGCCAAGTCAGGGCCTTTTGTCCCTTGATTTTATGAATATTTTACTGAAGAACTCATTGCTAGGTTTTTATCTGTGAGACTTTCTGATGTAGCTATGGGCTACTGATGTTTCTGGAATACCACTGAGAAAAAACAATTTTTTCAATTGTGGGGGTTTTCCTAATGTCTCCTTTACTTTTGCTTTTAATTTCTAACAATAAAGTTTATTAACAGAAAAGCTTGAAGAAGATAACTTTGATTGAAGAGTATTTACCAACTTAGAATGATGGATATTTACAATAATTCATAGTTGTCTGTCACAAATCTTAAAGATTTAATCCAAGCAATCATTTGTGGTTTTATCTCTTATAAACAAAGGGTAAAAGAGGAAAGAACCTTTATAAAGACTTTATCCCTGCTGTCACTCAACCCAAAGAGAATTTTCTGTTACTGAAAGAAGGGAAAACAAATAAACCTGGATGAATAGAGCAGTGATCCAATAAGATTTTGGAGATTAGATGAAGATCTCACTGAGCTACTTGTATATTGAAATTAGGCAACGTTGGGTAATGAATATTAAGGGTTATGTATTGATTTTGCATTATGTTTGATTTCAAAGGAAATAATAATAAATCCAAAGTTTGAAATCACACAGGGCCAGATATACTTGCAATCTTCTTTCAGAAACTGGATAAACTACAGCACTGAGGAATTATTTTCTTAACTGAAGAAAAAACTAAAAAAAATTAATAAAAATAAATCTTTCTCTGATCGTTGAGAAACTTAGGAAAGCTCTATTAATACAGTTTGAGGTATTTAGGAATAAAGGGAAATGTAAAGACATAAAGAAACAAAGAACACCAGATATTCCCAACTTTTAGCCACTTAACAGATAATTAATTTCCTGTAATACCAAAAAGTGATCACTGCAGTTCCTCACAATTTGTTGTCTTGTAATCCATAGAAAAACCTTGCAGCTTAAAGGAAATTAGAACAGAGGGTGATCATGAACCATCAATGAAAACTTGCTACAGAGAATTTGATTTGGAGACTTTTTCTAGTTTGATTATTAACATTTTTGCTCCACTGACCCATATCTTAAAATGTATACTTCTCTCTTACAGATACACTTGATAAAGCAAGGACTTGGTGAAATTTTTATATTTTATTTTTAGTAGAGAACCTTGTTTGAAGGGGGAACTATTTGTTTTGAAGGTTATTTGAACCTGGAGGCCACAGAGCATGGAAATATTACAGCAAATTAGTTAATGATGCTGGCTCCTTGCCAGGAAATGCTACTGTAAAATGAACAGGAAAGGGGCTGGATCCTGTACCTCTGCACTTCCCAGAATATTGTTTCTGAGGAATGCTAAAAGCAGATTTTCAATAAATTTCAGGAATGGTAAGAGTGGCCAGACTTCATACTTGTAATTCTGAATTTCCAGCTTTCACAATGTAATTTTTTTAATTGTTTCAATTCAGATCCTTATCTAAATATTAGTTTTCATAGTGAATTGCTTTCTCTCTTTTATATTATTTTTAGCTTTCTGTTCCTAAAGAAAGTACCTGAATGGAGGATGATTGTGGATCCCTTTTCAGGGAACACATTTTTGGTATTATTTGCATCTGATTTATTCTTCATAGAAGAAAACGAAATGCATAAATGAATCAATCTTTTTCTCTCTCAGCTGTAGGACTATGAGAAAACAAAACCCCAAAGTTTTCTATCCACTGCCATCCTTTCATGAGCTCTTATGAGTCTAAACTCATTCTAATATGAAAAACAAAGAACAAAATTACAGATTTGTTTTTGAGAGCAACATGAAAATCCATGGGTCTAAGAATGATGCCTTTCTAAGCTACAGTCTTGAAAGAAGAATTTAAATTTTTTTAAAAGATTCTCCAGGAAATTTCTCCATTTGTAGAAGTATTAAATGAAGGTAATAAGTCAGCAACTTTCCTGTTACCTGAGCATGACCCCACTCCTACCCATTTACAACTCTTCTTTTACTGTGCTCCCTCATTCAAGTAACTTTGATCCTTTAATTTATTTTTTTTTCTGCATTAAATAATCTTTCTCTGACTGCAAAGACTTGGAACATCCCCCTTCATGGTGATTCTGTTTTTCTTTGGCTTATGAACTCCTGCACCATATAACACAAAAGTCATTTGCTTTCCAAGAGTCAAAAGAGATTGATGAATTGTAGTGAGAATTTCCTTATGAAGCAAAGTGCATTCCAAACATTTTTCCCATGACAAAAACGCTGGATTTTCATGCATGGACTCTGTATACACAGCATATATACACAGAATAATCCTGAATAGATCTTTGAGGACATAAATTTCTCCCATGACCTGACATCTCCCTGTGTTCTAAAATTCTATGGCAGCAAAAATCTTCAAAGGTATTGAGAGTTCCAGCAAGCTACAGAATTCTAAATGGAGCCAGTGCAGGCAGAAAGGCATGTTAGTTCTGATAAGAAGATTTTAGGAATGATAGAATAGGAAACAATCCATCACCAAGACTCACTGAGCTCCTTCTTGCACTCTTACAACAGACATGATGCAGTTTTACATGCAGCCCTCAAGACAGAACCTATATTATTTTTCCTTCAAAAATGAATAAAAATCCCTTCCCAAGAGGGGTTGTGGTCTCTCTATACTTTCCATCTAGTAGAAATAATTAATTTTTATGTTTTTGCCCATTTCTGATGTTTAAAGTTGATTGGAAAATTGTCTATTAAAAAAATATTCTCTCCACTTACTTCCCTGAGTTACTACATGGTTTCTCTTGCTGCTGCTCCTGTCTCTTTTTCTCAGTGTGACAAAAATCTGAAACTGAGCTGTTCCCTTGTAAAACAAGAGTGGAGATCAGGATCCCAAATCAGGGAGAGGTTGAAACTTTATAGGAGATGGAAATCGTTGCCATCAGTCACTCCCTAACATGGTACTTGCTAAGAACTTGGACACAAGATGGAGAGGAGGGGGAAAAAACCAAAAAACCCCTTAAAACAAACAAAAACCCTCCTGAAACAAAACACAAGCCAAAAACCAGATATGAAGGAAAAGCCAACCCTCCTCATCCTTAATTATTAGGTACAAGGCCTGAAAGGCCAATTGCAGATGCCACTGAAGCTCAGGAGGATGTCTGCTATCAACAGCAGACCATTATTTTTCTAGTTCTGGTTAACCAGAAATATTAGAAAATAAAATTCCATCAGATTTATTGAAGGAAAATTGTGTCGAGGTTTTTGTTTTTAGGATTCTACCCTTCCTTTATCAAATTCCCTCTTCTTTTTGATGTCCTTGTTGTTGGCTTTCTCATGTAGAAGCTCAAGTATTTCCAACCAAATAAACAACTTCAGCAGGAATTCCTCAAAGGGAATATTTGTATATCCAATAGAATAAAATATATAACACAAACCACAAAGATAATGAGCAAATGTTGACTTTCTCCAATGGGGTGTCAATTCTGGGCATGGGACATTGCTGCAAGGAATTTCAGGATGAAGAATGGTAAAAAAGAAGGGAAAAACACAAGAAATTTCTCTCCTTGAGATTGCCACAGTCACCTCCTTCCAGCAATAATTCCTTCAGCAACTCAGTTCTCAGTGCCTCAGGACATGGAACAACCTCTCTGATTTCTGTGTTTGTCCATATATTTATATAGTTAACACGATTTTATATTTTTATTATTTATAATTATATTTATATATTTATATTAACTGGGAAAATCACGTTTTGCAGAGAAGGGAATGAACAATGGAGCAGAGTGACATGTGGAAAAGCAGATGGAGAACCAGTGACATCTGCCAGGATAATTGTGTTTGAAAATATCCCAGATCTCACTTTGACAGAACTGACTGGCAGCATGGATATTTCAGGGAACTGCACTCTGTGGTATTTTTGCTGCTTTGTACCTTGAATATGGCAGGTTGTTTGCACATTTCAAGTTTTTGTTTTCACAGCCCTGGCTAGGAACATATGAAGAAGCTGAGAATAGGCAGGACATAAAACATTTGGCCACAGAAATTCTGTATATGAGTGTTACTTATTTTCCTTTTCATATATGTGCAGTCAGCTCCAGTGGCTCAGTTTATATTTTGGCTTCAAATGCCAAGTTTAACTTGGCTCTACAACCAAGGATTTTGGTTTACCAGAGGTTAATAGCAGCTTTTCATTAAAGTTGTCCATATAAAGACACTTGAATGAAAAGTTTAGGATGTTTGACATAGTTTTCTGATATTTCTTTTAGTTGCAAAATAGAGACCATTAATATTAATGCTCAAATGTTTGAGAAAACAAGAATGTAAAATACCAGACATGGTCCAGGTGTTCACATAAATTTCAGACTGAGTTTCCTTTCCTTGCATCTCTTCTAGGAGGAAGAATTCATAAATCTCTGCATGACACATCTGTGGAAAGCTGCTCACCCAAAAAGAGCAAGGCTTGCAAAGCAGGCAATTTTAGGAGGTGACATAAAAAGTAATTTTTATCAAGATTTTATCACTTCAGACCAAGCCCTAAGTGCCATTCTGGCTCACCACTGTCTAGATGCTCCCACTTGTGAAGGATCTGCATCTGCACTGTCAAATCAGAAATAAAAATGAACAAATGCATGGGACTGATGAGATTCATTAAAAAAACCTTGTGGGAAATGCTATTACAACCCCTATCCCCCATCTGTGACAAATCACAGCCAGTTGGGGATGTTTCTGAGGACTGGAGAAAAAAGAAAAAATTCAGGAAGCCACTGGGGAACAACAATTTTTCCATTCTCTTTGCCCACCTGAACACTTTCACCTTTCTTTCCCAACTTAATTAAAGACAGAATACTATGGATTATATCAGATATGGAGGATTTAGTCTCACTCTTTCTAGTAGTAATCTTGTGGTGCTATCAAATAATGTGCAAAGGTATTTTTTGTGGGAGGATATTAAATGTGCTTTAAAATACAGTTATCAGCTCAAGAAGCTCATGATATTAGAAGGAAAAGTTCAGCCAAAAGATAAGGATCACTGATGCCTGTGGATCACTGATATTAACACAAACTCTCTAATTGTCTCTGCTTTCCCAAAAAAAAAATCAGCTCCAGATTATTTCCTGATGTTTTCCAAGTCAGTGTTTGGCATCACTTGACAGAGAGCCCTTAATCATGTTAAGAAAATGTTAATTAGGATTTTCTTTTTGATATTTATGATGCTAGAAGTGAGCAAAGTAGAGACATAAAGATAATCCTTTATTAATCCTTTTTCCTTTCCTTTCCTCTGAAGGAGAAGTAAAGTAAGAAGGAAGAACTGAAATAATTGAAGTAATTTGAAGAAACAACTCAAAAGAGGGGGGAAAAAATCACAAGGTTTCCTCAACAGTTCAACATAAATTGACTTTTCCTTCTTCCTCTCTGCTCTTTCATATTTTCTTGCATAACTTTCTTCCTGGTTTTGAAAGAAAGCAAATTCTTATCCAGACACCAAGTTCTCCAGGCTGAAATCCTTGCTGGAATTATTCCATGCTAATAACTCTGAGAGACCACAGCCATACAGTGCTGTCCCATTTTTTTCACCTGAAGTCCTAAAAAAACTGACACCATTTTAACCCATATGTGAAGATCTTAAGGTCTTAAATTGCATCCTGGAAAATACTGTCAGAAATTTTATGCTTCTATAGCAAACAGAAAAGAGATGTTCAGGTGGCTCAGCCATATTTTGTCTCTGTGCTACTACATTAATTGCCTTATAATGAAAGCAGTAGATAAATTATAATTAATGAAAACAAACATTATTAGAATTAATACAAATTAACAATATTTAAATTAATTATAAATTTAAGCAAAATATTTTAATAAATAGAAAAAGAACTAAAAATTGCAAGAGGGATGTACCGAGCTTGTGCAGTAAGCGAGGAATTATGAGAAATGTAGAAGATACAACCAAATTAATTTTTGGGTGCTAGGAAAGGAGGAAATTTGGGTCCAAATCACTAAAGCTGAGCAGATCATGAGGAGGGGAATTTGCATGAGAGGACAATCCCCTCCCTGTTGTGAAGCAGGGATGGGGACAGCAGTGACCAAGCCACCAGGACTGACGTCAGGGAAGGGACACTGGTGACCCAAGAGTGGCCACTCAGGAATATGGGACAGAGTGGGAACCCAGCAAAGGGGAGGAGCCATCATCAATACAAAAGCCTTTCAATAAAAAAACCTGAAAAAAAGATTATACAAGTGCCTGTGTGCAACATGAAAAGCCTGAACTAAACTCCCCTAAAAGCAACTTTGGTCTTCCAATTAACTCCAGCAGGCATCTCATGGATCCTATTTGTGATCATTAAGAATGAAAAACAAGAGTCTTATGATGGGTCTCTAATTACCCCAAATATTCATTTAATGAACTCCTGGCTGAAGGGGAGTGGGTGAAGCTCTGCCACTGACTTGCAAGAAGCCAGGAGCCCTGCCAGGACTACAAAAAACAGAATTAATTGAGGGACATTCTGCTCTACCTTCAGCACAGGTAGCAAATCTGAATTTAATTACCACAAAAGCTGAGGCAATGACTGAAGAATAATCAAAATTATCCTCTTAAATATCTAGTTGGATATAGATATCCAGTTTTTATTAATTTCTAAGAGTCAAAGTAAGCAACCCTAGGAAAATGGTCTTTATTCAGCTCTTGAGGCCACACGAATGTTTTGCCAAACTTGTTAGCAGCTCATGAGAACTAAAGACAGTGCAGAGAGAATTTTCAGCTCACAGCCTGAAAGCCATCAGGAAAGATCAATACTTCTGAAAATCAGTTTTTGTTTTGCCAATTACTACTCAAACTGCTACAAATTTGACCATATCTCTCATGCTGCTTGCACAATGCAAACAAATAGAAATACACAAAGAGACAAATAAATAAATACATAAAACCTTTTTCTGCCACCTGTCCCACAGACAAATCTCAAGGTTCAAGGGCTTGGTTTGGGTGTTGTGGTTCTGTGTCTGATCACAAGCTTTGGCCTTGGACAATCAGAACAAACACCTGTACCCACACCAGCCACTGACCTGTCTGAGGGTGTTTAAAGACAAAAAACCCCCTGGATTTATTCATGTAGGCATTTGAACCCGTTCATTGCAAGGTGGGGAAGCAGAAAATTTCATTATCAGAGCAGACTGTGAGTCCCTCCCCAACTCTTTCCTCACTGATAGGAGAACAGACCTGAACTGGATCTTGTCAAGTGTTTTCAGGTGAACAAAACTGCTACTTTTCCTTACAAAGTAAATCTTAACCTTAATTCCCTCTCAGATTCCCTGATCAGCTGGGAAAAAATAAAAAAAAAAGAAAGAGGTTAAATTCGTTCTCCATACTTTTAAAATTAAAAATCTAAGTTTATAAAGCATTCTTGTGAAGACTTTGATAGAGGGTAGATTAGGAGTACAAGAAAAATGGAGAGTGGAACTTTGGGGAGTCAAACACTGCTTGGACATTTGAGGCAAATAATTCAATATGTTTTAGTTCCCTTAAAATAAAAAAAAATTCCTTTCACATCACCCAAAATTCCCTTACTTCACCCTCCACTTTTAAATGAGGAGAAATATTTTTGTGTCAGATACTCCACATTAAACAGACTTCTCACATCAGTGGTGCTCTCCTGGTATTAATATAAGGGTTTAATATAATTTAAAATCACTGCTTTTAATCTCAGATAAGTTTAGATTCACATGAAACAGCAAAGTATTGGTTAATTTGACTGTAAAATCTTCCTAGATATTTTTGCCAGTTTCCTCTTGCTTTTCTGAAAATTCTGCCTGCATCAGGCATACATGGGATTTTAGAGACTGCCACAAAATTCATACAATGAAAAAATAGTAGAGGCAATTATTTATGAAGTAAAATATGCCTGGACATATGCATTGATTTGAGGATTTCCTCAGTAAGCCAACTTTGCCAAATAATTCATTTTTCCATTTAGATTGTTTAAGATCATGGACTATTTCTCACTACAATTTAGCAATAAATTATTAAAGTATATTCATATCCTCTCAAAACCATGAAGCATCATTATGGCTTTACCCTTGTCTCTGCTTTATACCTCAATTAATCTTCTGGGGTTGGCTTCTGTCTTATTTCATCTGCTACACTTCTTAAAATTTACAACACGTGGAAAGAAACTGTTCTACCGTGCCTCTTCAAATTGCAGGTTGAGAGGGAAGTCCTTGAGCTTAACAAATATTTTGTATTTTTTTGTTTGTAAAATCCCTTTGTGCCATATTCACTCAAAGCCAATGATAAATGACATAAACTTGTTTTACTGTTCCACCCTGCTGGGAGCTCAGAGTGAGGAAGGTTCTGGAAGGCAGTGCCCGTTTGGGACCCCCTTCCAGGGAATGCACCCTCAGGGGACACCCACAGCTCATGACCTCACGCCATACTCAGACAAATTCTGATCATTCTGTCTTCATTTTGAAATAAAGAAATCCATGTCCTACAGTTACAGCATCCCAACCTGCCCTTTGTCATGCTTCCAGACAGAGGAATATTTTCTTTTATTTTTTTTTTCAGATAATGTAATCAACGCCAAGCAAAAATTCCTTGTGAGGCAAAGCAGTTTACAGAGACCATGGGAAGGTCAGGCCATTTTCCCTGCCTAGGAAGATCCTTGTTCTGTGAATTTCAGTGTAATCTCTGCATTCCATCACATCACTGATGGCAAGTATTTGGGGTATACACACAGGAGGAGATAACCAGCTCCTCATATCTGCAAATTCCTCAGCCATGGCCTTGCTCCAGTTCTTTGTTATCTTGAAAGAATCCTGACTTGCCTATTGCTGTGGTGCCAAAGGTCATTTTTGTAGATCAAGCTGGTTTCCTTTGTGCTGGGATATCCTGCAGAGTGCTGTTTGTTAATTGATAATTATACTTCCTTTCAAATTTGTCAGGCACTGATACTTAGGTCTTATAGAGACATCAGGGTTAAAAAGAAATTAAACTAAGCAAAAATGCATTCAGTCAGTTATATTTAGATAAAATCAAAGTGTCTGAAGACTTGAAGAGGCCTTAGGCTCAGCACGTTTGTTAAAAGAAGCTTAAGTTGTGTACATTCACAGAAAGATTTAAGATTGTAAATATAGTTGTAGATGGCCTGCAGGCACTTTTAAATATTTCCTGCTGTGTCTCATTTAATTAATTGATTAACTGATGAAAATTGCTACTGG
This sequence comes from Setophaga petechia, assembly GCA_024362935.1. Lineage (NCBI taxonomy): Eukaryota > Metazoa > Chordata > Aves > Passeriformes > Parulidae > Setophaga > Setophaga petechia. The sequence continues at coordinate 4,105,785 of JANCRA010000013.1, read as the reverse complement.
AACTCCCTCATTGTTCAACTTTAACAAATATTTATTAAAGAGTCTTCTTTCAAGTCCTGCTGACTTCAGGCCCAACCTGACTTCATGATTTCTCACAATGTTGAATAGAGAGGATTTAGAGAGCAGTCACAGAAATATCACTGCAAGCATAGAATGAAGAGGAGAAATCTCTAGAAATGAGGCTCCTCTTGGTCTGGCTGTGGGAAATGGCAGGAATGGAAGCAGGTATTGTACCCACCTATAAATATCTATATCTAGGGAGCAGAGCTGTCTCTTGGTCTTCTAATGCTTTTTGCTCTGGAGCTTTCTGATTTTCAGAGAGGAAAACTGAAGAGAGGAGTTGGTTTAGCTTTTAGAATGTTTCTTTTCAAAAAACATTCCTCAGAATTCCTCAAAAAGCCCAAGAACAAAGAGGGGACTGAAGAGAATTCCTTGTTATCCAAAAACCACTATCAACAAATACATTCTTGGCACACTCTTAGTGATATTCTTGTTAAAAACCAAACTCTACATTATTTCATACAAATTAATATTCACCACCTTGAGCTGCTTCTGAGCCAGACATGAAAAAGCTGAGGACAATACCAAGTTTTGGATCTCTGAATTTCAAGTGACACTTCAGTATTGGACCATAATCTAGAAAAACACCATATCTCATGGAGAATGGAATAGCTCTCAAATATTCCCTTTTTGTTATGGCTCTCCTATACAGCAAAAAAATTGTGATTATAGGGTGAAGATGGCTTATTTAGAATAATATCTCTTTTCCTTATGATGATATGGATGTTTAGAAAGAAAATTGACAAAATGTTCAACAAAAAAATGACAGAATGTTCAACAAGGTGAGAGAGAAACTACAGAATTCTTTGGTAAACTGAAAGAGGGGAATGGCTCATTTCTGATATTGAGGATGAGAAGCATCAAGGTGCCATTGACTGAGCATCCTGAGCTGTGAACAACAGAGCTCACACTCCCTCAAAAAGATGTGTTCTTTCAGCAGAGGTTAACAACTTATTTTTTATTATTAAAAACCCTGAAGGATTAAAAGATGTGCATCATACAATGGAGAAGAAGGAATTCCTGAGGCCTTTTGGAAACAATATTCTTAAAATGTAAACTTGTTCATAAATATTTTCTTTCTAGGAGTGAAAAAACCTTCCTGACATCTATGAAAATATCATGACATTGGGAATGAAATAAACTGCTTGGAAAATGGTGACACCTGCAAGATCATTCCACTGCCATTTCAAATCCAACTTTTCCTTCCAGTTTCACCTCATACTTCACTAACAGCAAATCCAAATCTGCTGTAATTTCTTTTCTGTCTAAAATTTTCTTTCCCCTGTGGGATGTTCTCTCCCCTGTCAATGCATCCCTGCAGCACTCACAGCATTATTATTTCCCTCTGCCTCGTGTGTGTGCCTTCCCCTTCCCAGTGTCAGAGCCTTGACAAAGAGCACTGAGCTGGGAATATTTGGGAGCTGCTGTTTAATTGTAGCAGCCCTGCCAGTTCAGGATGCCAACAATAACATACAGTAGATGCTGTGTGTGGCTTTCCCCTCACTCTTGGGATAGTTTTTCTTTGACAGGCTGGATAATGAAGTGGGATGCAGCAGAGGGCAACTTCTGCTAGACATGTGTACGTGTTAGAAGCCATGAGGCTGAACATTCAAACAGCTTTTAAAGGAAAAAAACAACAAAAGTTGTGCTGCTAAAATGCTCCCAGTGTCATTTTTAATTATAACAGCTTTGACAGTATGTGGTGGTTCATCCTTTTAACAAATCACATAAGTTTCAGCTTTGAAAAACTCTGCTAAAGTCACTGACTTTGGGGCCCACTTGTTGTGTGCAGATTCAAGGGTTATGTAGCTTTAACACAGATCAAAATTTTGGTTTCCCCTCTTGTTCAAAGGCCAAAGAGAAATTACAGAATTCTTCTGGTAAACTGAAAGAGGAATGTTCATTTCTGATAATAAGGATGAGAAACATTAAGGTGCCACTGACTGAGCATCCTGAGCTGTGAACAACAGAGCTCACTCTGCCTCAAAAACATGTGCTCTTTCAGCAGAGGTGTACAACTTATTATTGTTAAATACTTTTTATTATCTAAAAAGCTGAAGGATTAAGAGATGTGCATCATTTTGCTGGAAGTATTTGCATTTTAAAAAGACACTTGAAACTTTGGCCCTCATAAATGTAGAGCTGAGCAGAACTTCCCCACCTTTCAAACCATGTGACTGAGGGCCCTTTCACACTTGCAGCCTGAGGAGCAAACATGAGGAATAAATACCCAGCTACTGATAACATCTCCCATCTTACCTCTTCATCCTCTGTTCAACCTCTGAGCCACCCTGCAAAGGTAATATTCAATATATGTACCTATGGTCCATGAAAGGCATAAAAACCTGATTTTTGAAATATTTAACTGGCAAAATAAACCATTCACAACGAGGTTCTGTTGTTGTTTTGGCACAACAAATACAGCACCTGATGTGCACACAGCAGGCCTTTCCTTTCCCTGGTGACTTTATTTAGTCCCCTGTGCTCCTTTCCATGTTTCCAAAGATATTGGCCTTTAACTTGCCCTCTGCTCATGCAGGGCTGAGCAAATAAACAGAGGCTGCAAAAGACAATTTCCTTCATCAGGATATCCCCATCCAGCTGCCTGCTGAATTTCAACAGCTCCTGAGGCAGCAAAGGTGTCACAAAGTTCATGACAATGACAAATCTATTGAAGACAAGCTCAGAACTGATGGCCCAGACTGAAAGAAATGAGAGAAAGAAATTTTGGCAATATTTGTTAATATCATCCCAAACAGCTACAGCTACAACCATGGTAGGACTTCACTGTGTTTGAGATAAGGATTATCTCATGCTCAAGGACAAGGTAAAACCCTCTTTGAGGAGCATTTTTAATGCAGAGAACAGAATATTATCAAAATAACCCATGCCCAACAAAAAGAATGACTTTCCAAAGGCAAAAACCTGTGACTGCCCTCATACAAGGCAAAAAATCCATTAATACAATGAGAAAAGCACAACTTTCTAAAAACCTTCAAACTGGTGAATTAGATCAAGACAAATAAATGCTTTCAGTAAAGCAGGCCATGAAATATTTTTTATTAAACTGCTTTTCCCTTTCCTGGCACTTTTTAAATACTTTTGGCATCCAAACACATGGGACCACTACTTGAAACTGCTAAATTACAATGCTCAGTAGTGTGCTCTGGAGAATTTTTCACCAATTCCTCCTATCTGCCTGCCAAATTTTTAGATAAAAATTCTTATCTTTTAGCCCTCTGTTTGTGTGTTTATTTTGGGTTTTTCCCCCCTCTTGAAGCTGGGAAAAGCAACAGCACATGTCACACTTAATTCTACAAATCTGCTCCTTCTTTTTGCCATTCCCCAGTGCCTCAGAAAGAAATGTTTCAAAATATACTCTGTCCTTTATAATGAAAATTAATATGGGTAAACATCATATAAATATGTATGGTTTTTCTCCTGCCTTGGCATATACCTTCAATCAAATTTTGCTAGGACTGACACATTTTTCTGTGTCCATGGGTACAAACAGGCTCAGTCTTTCTCAAACCATCAGAGTGACCCATGGCCATGTTGATTCTGGATTTATCAGTGTTATCAGAGGAACAGTTCAGCACTTCAGTCTGCTTTTGCTGAGATATTTACAACTATCACACCAAACCTCTCTGTGCCAAGCATGTGAGATCTCTTTTTTCCCCTGCAATAACAGCAACAGCACTAAAAATGACATTTCTCCCAGTAAGGGCATTGAAGGGGTTCATCACCATTAATACAAACTTATGGAGGAGATTTTATACAAAATCTGCTACATAAAAGGCAAAATTATTACCCTCCCTCCAAAATCCCTTATGGGGTAGCAGAGACTTAAAAATAACTTTTCTTAATGAAGAAGGAAACCCATCCTTTAGCCATTCTGCTGACTATTTATCCTGAAATGAAACCTGTATTTTCCTCACATCCTCTCCAGTCCAAAATGCTGGAGCTTCTTGGTGCAACAAAACCAGAGCTCCCCCATTGAGTCTTGCAGGACCTCAAAACCCATGTAAAGATTTAAACCTTTATTTTATATTTCTGTTAATGATGTTGAAAGCCATAATGGCATTTTAGTAAAGATTTTACTCAACAGGATTTGTAAAATGGGGAGGGATGATTTACAGTTGTATGTTTTAGCTTTGAGGTGTCTCTGTCACTAAAAGAAAACTGAGTCTCAAAATGTCCTCAACACAGCCATACTTGGTAGAAAAATGAAAGATAAAAGAGACATGTGTAGCTAGAATTATTTGAAGAGTTTTGAAATGAAAAGCTATGAAATGCAATTTTCTTCCTTGCTGTGTTCCCAGAGTAAGAAAGTATTTGTCACATCCTAACAAAATCCAGCATTCCTGAGAAACATGACAGCCAAGAGGGATCTGTGGAGACATGCTTCCAAAGCTCATAAATGGGTTAAACCCTCAAAATTCCAAATTCCTTGAAACCAGGCCAAGGCAAATAAAAAAAAATTTAAAATAAAAAAGAGGGGCAGAGGAGGAAGAAGAAAGCTTTCCCAACTGTTTGACACTTTCCAACATGCTACTGTGTGTTGGTTATTTGCATAGGTATTGCTCCATAAAAGTAATGAAAACAAAATAAATTGTTAACCCTGGCTGTTATGGGCACATAAAAACTAATTACATCTCATTCCATTTTGTGAAATTGCCACATGTTCAGATTCTGGGATTTGACACTTGGCATGTTAAGGACCTTTATGTTTTGCTTTATTCTTCTGGATAGAGGGGAATAACCAGAATTAATTCTGCTAATGCACGACATGGTGACTTGTGACTGCTCATGGAAATTGCCTGACACTTCTGTTGGAAAAACACATTTTCAGATCCTTAAACTTTACTGTCAGATGCAGGCTGGTATTTTTTATGCCACTTCAGGGTTGATTTATTGTTTTACATTCCAGCCATTTCTGAGAACAAGAGAGGAGAAAATGTGCTGTTTCACCCTCATAAATTGCAACAATAATAAGAATAATAATAATGATGATTGAGAAAAAAAGAAAATAAAAACAGCTGAAAAGACCTGGCACCTGGCACTATTGAAAAGCAATTTCACAATGATACCACTGAAGGCCAGATGTGCCTGTCCTGATCTTTCCCAGTAAGATGCAGATCCAGATTTAACCAAGTTTAAAGAATTACAACTACAGCTCAACATGACCAGCATCAGCTTCCTGCACAGGAAAAGAGACTTTTCCTCTCAGCAAAACAGCACTTCAGACTCTCTGAACATCCCATCTGTCCTGCCTAGGAAAAGCTTGGAGTTGGATAAAACTGAAAGATCTTTGGGTTGTTGTGAACTGGAGCTGGACAAGGATATGACACGAATATCAAACAAGAATTCAGAGTGCTCAGGTGGCTGGAAGGGTGACCACATGCAAATAAAACAGAGAAAAAAAGAGGATTATGAGTCAAGAAGAACAGGTGCTACCTAAGCAAGCAGACTGAGGCAAGGAGGAGAAAATCAAGTTTGAAGGAGTGAGTTGAAGGGTGATAAAGCTGGGATGAGTGAGTCAGGAAAAAAGAGAAAGATCTATTGGAGACTGTGGAACAACATGCAAGACATCTTAGATTATAGATATATTTCTATGTTGTTTATATTTATATATAAAAATTGCAGCTCATCCAGCCAGGAACGTGTCCCCCAGTGGCCCTGGCCCTGCAGAGCAGACATCTCCCTGCTCAAGGCTCCCTCCTCTGCCTCCAGAGCCAGCAGCAGACTCTGAGCTCTGGATTCTGCAGCTCCTTGCTGCTCCCAGAGGTTTCCTTTCCTGCCATCAGATGCCCACGGAGCAGAACCACTTCCAAACCATTTCTGGAGGGCCTCCCTCACTTGTTTTGTGGCTTTTTTCCTCTCCCTCGTGCACACACATGCACACACACACACACAGAGGGTAAAATTAGATCTGACAAGGCATGCAGATGAAAGCTGGGAAATGCTGCAATTATCGTTTCCCATGTAATCTTAATTCAGGCTTTTGTGCACGGATTTTAGGGTACAGTTCCTAAAAGTGCTGTGTCATTTTCAGCAAAGAATGGGCCCTCTCTGGGAAAAAAGGAGATTCATGACATGATGGCAATGTTACCTACAGGGATGAAAAGACAAAACTTTAGGAAAACTGGTTGGAAATGCCAAGATCAGTAAAGAAAAGTTCAATTCCCTTGAAACTTGATAGTTTTCTTGATTTTCTGCAGTTCTGATTTAAAAAACATTCACAATATTCTTCATTTGACAAAGGACAATGACAACTTCTTTGCCCTTTCTATTCAGGTAGATATTATTCAAAGAGGAGGGAAGATGTGGTGAGAAGCCCTTTACTACAAAAATAATCAATAAAAAAATCAAAATCCTTAAATCCAAACACATCAAACAGTACTTGTTGCTAAATGCTGAAACTCTATTCCGTTTTTACCCCATGTTCTGAGCAGAAACTTTGGAGAAAATAAAGATGAAATCTTATGAAGGCTTTTGATTTCAAAAGTTTCTCCAAGTTCTGGTCTCATGACTTGTGCAGCTGAATCCTGCCTTGGGGAAAGGGATGAGACAACAACATGCTCCAGACTTTCAGAGTGGTGCTGGACAACTCCCTGAAGCTGAACTTTTCCTAGGTCAGCTGCTGATGGGCTGGTCTGCATTTTGTTTGTCTAGACTGGCGTTCCTGGATGTGACCCACAAAACAACTGCACTCTCATGGTGACAGCTGAAGGTGCTGGGGATTTGACTGGGAGTGTTCCACATCTGTCAAAATATTTGGGGGAATAAGAAATAATTCAAAAATCCAGATCCTGCCTGGCTTAAATTTGGCAGCAAAAAGGACTGGCTAGTCAATCTCTGTGTCTGTCCTGTGGTTTGCAATGTTCACTGTGGGAATGACTAGAACGCTGCGCTGTGAAAATGAGACGTTTGTGAAGTGGTTCTCCTCCACTGACATATCCCTTAATAAACCTCAGGAGAAAATGGATAGCATTGTTTTCAGATGTGGCTTTGACCAGCAGGCAGTAAAAGGGCCACACAATGAGCAGAAGGAAGAATTATTGGAGAGTTGCTAATTAAACCAAGAGGAGCCATCCCAATCTGTCTGGTCTGTGCACAGGATGGTGCAGAAATCTTGTGAGGGGAAGAGAGGAAAACAACTCCCCTAGAGCCCGTGCACTAGAGGTAGAAACTGGATTCATGTGGGAAATTCCAGCCTCTAGGTTTCCTGCTTTTCAGGCTTTGACTTGACATTTTTACATCCTTTTCCTATTAGTTGCCAACAGCATCATTTTAGGGGAAGGGGCTCCCCACTGCTCATATTTAATGTTGGAATTGCAGCACATCATCTTCTATGGGCAGAAAGAACCACTTCAGCACATCAACCAATTCCTTTCAACAATGGTGTAGAAGATTTCTGGCCCCAGTCACCCCAATTTCTGGCACCTGGGTGTAAAATACACTACAAAGGGCTTTTGAAGGTTGCTTTTTGTGTGGGCTCTGTATTGATTTTGTTTATGCGTCCTGCACTAAAAACAGGGCAAATTGTGAAAGAAGGCCTTTGTAACTGGTTAAAAAAAGAAAAAAAAAAAGAAAGTAGAAGCAGTTATAACTCTTCCAGAAATGATCATTCTGAGCAAATATTCTCCTAACACAACTGCTTCAAGGTCACCTTCTTGATTCAAGACACCTATTCCAAGATATCAACAGTTTGGAACATTCAGGAACTCCACAGTTCCTGCCTAGTTTCAGCCAAAAACTGAACAAACTTTGGTAAACTTCTTTCTCAGCTTTGCTAGACTCCATATTCCTACTTTAACATCCAAGAACAAAGCAATGAAGATGAAGAATTCTACCACATCTGTTTTCTGGAGAGATGAATGTATCCCAAATCAATCAATCAAGGGATCATAATTTAATGTCTCTGTAGAGCAGAACTCCTGCCATCAGAGAGCAGCACATTTTCCTCTAGGCCTGGCAAACCAGCAGTCCTGCAGATTTTCCCTGGCATTTTGTTGCAAGTTGGTATGAAAACAGAAACAACTTTCATTAGCTGCACTGGCTATTGGAAACCTCATGTCATTCAAGGGCCAGACAAAAATGAACAATGCTCAGTGACCTACATTCCTCACATATTAACACAAAGCATATTTCTGCTATAAGCCAATATTCTTCGAAGTTGTTGGAAAAGGCTGGAAATCCAAAGGAACAGGGAAGGGAATAAAAACTGATTTTACATCAAGACACCTATGAAAGTCCTTCTCTCATTTTCTTCCCTCCACCAATGTACCAGAATTATTCTAGGGATAATTTCAAAATCCTCATTACTTCAGTTGCATGACAAAACACATGGTGTCACTTTCAAGTCTGAATTCTCTTCACAAACATTATTTTCAAAGCTACTCATTGTGTGGAGATACTGAAGCCCCAGGGATCTCCCAGTCTGTGTCCAAAAAATGTGCAGCAAAACAAGATGTTCCTTAAAAATGTATTTTACAAATAGCCTGCAAGGAGCATTGTGAAGAGACAGCCTGTTTAATAAAAACTTGGTTAAATAATAGATGTTTCTGAACTAAGGTTTCTTAGACTCTGTGAATTAATTCTTCTATTCCTTATTTGATAGAAATAAAAATAGCTGTTATGTAAGCACAAAGAATTTATTTTGTACTTCCATTCATTCCATTAAAAATATGGCAAATGCAACTGATGCTGAAAGTGGCAGAGAAAATTTGGGTATATCCATGCAATTGGATTCAGGCTCTTTGGTATAAACTGAGTAGAGGGATATGTGAAACAGATACAAGAAAGGAAATTAAAGTTTCAAAGCAATTTAGAAGAGTGGGTGAATTAGTAAAGAAAAGGGCAACACTGACATTGTAAAGTTAGTCAAAGGAAGATCAATATTTAAAGACAGTATTAAGGTGGAAGAGGTTTGTCAGGAAGGAGCTTTTGCTCAGTTTTTTTAGCAAGTCAGTTTACACCTAAATAATCCAATTACTGTGTTCTCAATCCTGCAAGAGTGTGTTCTTAATACCAGGATAAGAATCAGCTGTACCTAATGACATTCCCTATTTGTGCTGTCTGTTTTAGAGACAATATCATGTCTAAATTTTCCAATATATTCCTGCCTGATTTCAGGCAGGAATTATTTATGTTTCTGATTCCATTCTCACTGAAGGCACCAGCACTTTTCCATCTTTAGCATGGGGCAGATTCAGACATACATGCTGCTGTTGTGAAGATTAAATTATGTCATATTTTTGTGTGTAATTTCTGCAGCACTAAATTAGCACTTAGGTTTTGTTAACAATTGCTGCAGATAGTGCATTTAATTGTCAGCAAATTAGCATTGCTTCAAATTTCCTAATTAAGCTGTTTTTTCAGAATGCTTGTAAAAGCATGTTACAGTCAAGGGTTACTGACTGAGCTGAAGGAAAATTTACTTCCAAAAAGTGCTTCTATTCAACTGTTATTTGTTACAGCTACAGCAGAAAACATCTGAATTAGCAGGAATTTTAGGTCTTGTTTCAAAAGAAAATATTATGAGAAGTAATCTTTTTCTATTCCTCTGTAAATGTTTTCAATTCTGTAACATGTAGAAGCAGAATATCCAATAAAAGAAAACCTTGCTATGCTGGAAAATGAATGACTCCTGAAGAGTCATGTTTTCATAGGAAATATCTGTTTTTGCCAGAAGGAAGAGTATTTTTATAGGTCTTATTTTGGTCAATTAAACAATGAACAAAAATATATCAGAAAACCATACTGTTTATAAGAATTTGGGCCGTTTATCTGCTCAATTTAGCAAAACAAAAAATAAGAAGAAACTTCCACAGCTCTAAATCCAACAGGATTTAGAGGATTTATTGGATTCCTGTAGAGAAGTTTTGCCCATCTTATCTAATTGGAAGAAAGAAGGAGAGAGACAATTTACAACAGCCTGTGACAGGACAGGAGGCAATGGCTTCAAACTGGCAGAGAGGAGGTTTAGATTGGATTTTGGGAAGAAATTCTTCCCTGTGAGGGTGGGGAGGCCCTGGCACAGGGTTCCCAGAGATGATGCTCCCTCAATTTTTGGGATTTCAAGTGCAGAGCTGACATGTGATGTAGGAAATGCCACAAGCCTTGCTGAGGCACCGTGGAGGCTTTAACAATGAGATTGCTGACACAGCAGTCCAGAAATGTTCTAACCCTGGACTCACAACGTGTATTTGTACCCTTATAAGGAAAAAACCCTATTGACCCTTCTATTGGTCACTTGTAGACCCTTTAACCTGTGTCCATTGGTCCAGCTTGGAGCCTGGCCAAAGGTGTATATGTATTGTGGGAATCCTTAAAATTAGAGGTTTTAAGAACGTTAGGAAAAAGGTAGGCCTCAGTTACAGCAAAGACAGTGAGATGCTTAAGCAGCAGAAAAATTAGTCATGTAGACGTGAGAAATAGAACAGTAGGCCTATGTTAGGTGCTGCCTTAGGTGGTAACCAGTTTACTTACTGTATATCTTTAGAAGGTTAAGAATGAACAGAGCTCTGTGCCTTGTTTCTTATGAACGAGCTGTTGTGTTTGAATGTAGGCCACGATTGTTTTATCCAAAGCTCCGTGTGCTTTAAGTGATTGGATAGAAGTATTGTCAATGTGCTTGTGCTGTATATGTGATTGGCTGAAACGCAGATGGAAATGGCTTTATGATGTGCTGTAACACCACGTCTCTTTGGCATTCTGCTTGATTCAGTGAGTTGGTTGCATCTCTTGTCTCCATTGTTGTAACAATGTGCTGAGACTGATGCGTGAATAAACCTCTCAGACACTGACAAGGAGTGTCCCGTCCTGTTGGTGCTGTACAGAGCTTGCCAGGGCATGTAGCTCACTGTACCCCATTAAGTTGGAAGAAGAATTGCCCCGGGCCTTTCATGCTCTCCTGAATAAACCATCTCCAGTGGAACTGCCGGCTTCTCCTTCTCCTCTCTCCATCTGCCTGAGCCATACCCGGGGAAGCCAAGCCTGGCAGCAGCTAAACCCTAAAGAGCTGAGATCCCAGAGCTGTTATCACTATGCAGAGCTGTTATCACTCTGCTGGCTGGGAGGCTCCCCGTGGTTTTGGGTCCCAGTGGGCTGGACCCCGGGGCTCTGTCCTTTCCTAGGATAGAGGTCCCAGCCAACGCCAGCTACTGAGACCCCCAAAAGGCTCACAATAATGTGAGCCCTGCTGTAACTATGCTGCCTTTGGCACAGATGGGGCAGGTCCCCACTCTGGCACACTCAGCTCAGCAGAGCCCCTGATCTTTTCAATATTTGCTCCCTCTCCCTTTGCCACATTCATCTGCTGCTGGAGGAGCCAGACATTCCCACCCCCTCCTTTGGCTGATGTCTTTAGCTCTGTCAGCTGAATTATGAAATTATACAGAGCTGTCAGCTGGATTCATGGGATAAATGCACACCCTGTGAGTTATGGACACCCAGCATTGTTCCACAGAAATGTCCTTGCTTCCAACATGTTATGAATGCATCCCTCTGACCAAACAAATGTTTCATACAGGCCTGGAAAAAACTTGGGTTTAGCTGTCATGTGCCTTGTTTCACCTTTCTGATGCTGAGAATTTGGGAAAAATGACATTTTATAGATACTTTTAGAACCCAGAAAGAAATAACAATATTGCTGTATTCTGTAGTATAAAAACCCTCCTTCACCTGCAGGAAAGGAGAAAGGACAAGTCATGCTCTGCCTAGAAAAGCATCTTAGGTTAAATTATGTCATAAAATGTCACTCATCAATTTTTACCAGAAGTACCATAACTACAGGCCTTGCTTTTCTCAAGTACTTTACAGAGAGGGGCAGGACTCCACATCTTTACTTTAATAGTTAATTTTTCTCACCATGAAAAGTCAGCTGTTTCAACATCAGAAGTCCACAGCAAAAATTTCTAGGAATACAGTAAAAAAGTTGTTCTCCTCCACTGAAAGACAATCAACTGAAAATAACTGGAATATCTGAATAAAAATGGTCCTATTTTCCAAATGTCTCAGGGGTCTAAATCACACAGACCTGAAATTTCTTAACATCAAAGCTTGAACTTTAGCTATAATTCTATTTATACACAGGCATTCTCATAGTAGGTGAAAGCAGCGTAGGACTTCTGTCCTTCCAGCATTCTTTGTACAAAGATCCCATGCCAAAGCTATACTTTATTGTAAGAACATCAATTTTACTCTAAGTGGCAAAACACTGCAGGAAGGACAGGAAAAGCTAGATCAGAACACTCTGGAAAAACAACTTATTGTTGGGTTTATTCTTACAATTAACCCACCATGGAAGTTCTACCTGAAACAATTTCAAGGCCTGGACTTAGAGGTGGGAGGTGACATTGAAGTTCTCTCTTTCCTATCTTGGCAGATATGATGACAACACTTCGGATTTTTTGCTGAGAGTGAAAATATCTTGGTTTTTTTTTTTCCCTCCACATTCCCATTGTCACGAAAGGCACAGAGATGATTAGGAAAAAGAGCCTGTGAAAGTGACCAACAGCTCATATTTACCAAACACAGGCCTAGGCTAAAGATAAGATCAAGATTAGAGGCTTAGCAGTCTGACAGGGAGCTCTGGAATTTACCATTTGCAGTGTTTTGGTCACATTGATGCATGATTAGATCTGTTCTACAACTCAGCAGGCTCCTGGATCATAAATTACAAATCCCAGCTCGTGGTTGCTGGAAGGGCTCCCAGGGGATGGCAGAATTTGGCCTCTCAGCCTCTTGTCTGGTCTGTGTTTGCAGATAGAGAAACCCAGACTCTGCAGTCTAGACCAGCCCTTTGGAGGCACTTTCCAGAGGGGGAAAAAAAAAATCCTCTTGTATTCTATGGGAGACCCCATCCAGTGAAAATATCCCTCTGGTCCCCCTCTGAGCTGAGCAGCACTAAAGCACCAGGCTCCAAGAGAAACCAAGCTCTCACTGCATCAACCATGGCTTGTGAACACAACAACTAAATAGGTCCAGGCAAATTTCCCAGCTTCCAAAAGCTCTGGAGACACTTTATTTTCATTTTTTAATGCAAGATTCAAGCACCTCTAAAACACTTTGGTTCATCACATCAATGGATTGCTGCTAGGATCCTGCCACAAGGTTTTTGGTGGTTGAAAGCCCTGAGTTGAGGATAGTGGTGAGCAGAGCAACATTTGCTTGCAGTGGTTTGCATTTGTTTCATGAAAGACATTGCAGTGCAAGATAACAGGGGGAAACACAGCTCAACATGCAGAAATTCAAGGATGTTCTCTGTATCACTGTGACATCAATTTTCCTCACATCCAGCAGTTCTCTGTGTGCTTACGTAAACCTGAGGTACATCCAGATTAAAAACATTCTTGCCTATTTTGCCTTTTATTCCCCCAGATTTTTCCACTGGGATTTGCCCAATCCAGTTCATCCTGGCTGACTTTGTAGTTTCCCCTCGTGGTATTTCTTTCATAAAGACAGACTTACAAAAAAGATCAGGGTCTACCTGTCATTTTTCTCCAATAGTTGCTTCCCTCCCTTCATTTCCAATGGTAAATTAATAAATTTATCTGCAGGGAAAAAAATCATAGTGTACCCTGACTGAAGTGAGATATTATTGTAAAAATTCATAAAATCAAGAAGCAATATGAAAATTCACTTGAATGCAGTTGAATTTACTTTGTTCCTTACATCCACCTTAGGACCAGTGTGAAAATAGCAACTGATATTTGGATGGCCAGTTCAATCTATGATGCAGAGCCTTGGGATGAAAGAAGACCTCTCATATTCCAATTTTAGAGTTTAGCTGGGAGGTACATTTCTGCATTTTCCTTTTGCAGAGCTGAATTCAGAGGATGAGTTTCTCTATGGCTATTCCAGACAGCAAACAAGCCACTGGAAACACATTTACTGTCATGTTTAGGGACAGAAGAACTGGACTTGGTTTTCAGTTCAGGTTTGAATTTTAATATTTAGTTTCTTTATTTCTAAATATTATACTAAATATTCCATAGTTCTGAAGAGAAAATAGTGAGAAAGACTTTTATTTGGTCTCCCAGAATGAGAAAAAGAAATGGAAGTGGGTCCCATTGATCTGAAAAATATTAGTGGAAAAAGTGGAATATTCTGACTTAGAAACTCTTCTAACTTCAGTTCTCATCAGGCTGACAAGCTTGAAACCATGAGTTTGTTAACAAAATAATCACCAATAAGCTTTATCTCCACGTATATTTGGGAGCTTTTTGTCTCAATATTGTCTCTGCAGCTCAGAGAGAATACAAAGGAAGGAGGAACTAATGGAGTTATGATTTCCTTGCATAATTAAGGGTAAGAAACCAAAGAAATATAACTGCATCAGCAAATATTTCACAAATATAAAACATTATTCTTATCTGCACCAAACCCTTAAGCTATTGCATCAAATTAAGACTGTGACAGTCCACTGGAAAATGTCATCGTGCTGGTCATTGTCTAGACCTAGATCAGTGAAAAAAGGACATAACCTTGTCAACTGGACTAAGGTTTTATCATTACTACATTTATTATTTGTTGAGTTCCATAGTAACCAAGCTAATGTGAAAATGAAGAGTTCACAATGCACAATGGAGGGTTCATTGCATAAATGCAAGCAAACCACAACGTGGAGTGTTTTGTTTCCAACTCTAACCACAGGGTGATGTAACAGGAGAGTTTGATATCTTATCTGCCCATGGACCTGGAACCAGCAACAGCTGTCATATTTATTAGCTTTTGCTGAAGAACTACAAAACTGTGGACAGGCCTGAATTGCTGCTTTTTCTATGATTAAAAATTCAATGGAAGAGCAGCACAGCAGGCCTGAAGTTTCCTTACTTAAAAACACGACACCTCCAGAAATAAAGAAACAACAAATAATACTCATGAAGGGAGGAAAACTTACAAAATATCCCACATAAAATATTTGTATTACTGCTGCTGGTGTACAATTAAGATGAAAGAAATAAAACCATCTTTTTTCTTTTAAAAATTGATTGCAACCAATTAATTAATTAATGTTAACAGGATTCATTGACCCTGGAAGGCCTTTGGTGCTGATCCCACCCCTCCTGCCTTCAACTTTCCCTTTCCCTGTTCTTTTCTCCGAAGAAAGGGAAGCTCACTGGAAATGATCCAGGTGAGACATTAAACAACAGATTTGTAACAATATTGCTCACAGTCTGTTCTCATTTACTTTCTGCCTTGGCCTTAATCCCATTGAAATCCCAAGAATTTCTTTCAGTTACACCCTGAAAATTAAAACCATAGTGAGACCTGTGGATTTTACAGACCAAACCACATTTGCAGTTAGAATTTTCTGTGTATGGGCAGTGAAAGTCATAAACCTCTTACAACAGTGCAGATTTTCACCAATTTTGATCATCTTTTAATAGCACATGTCCACCTTCCATTATGCCAGGTATGTCAGAGCCCCATCCAGCCTGGCCTTGGGCACTGCCAGGGATCCAGGGCTGCCACAGCTCCTCTGGGCACCCTGTGCCAGGGCCTGCCCACTCTCACAGGGAGGATTTAACAAAATTACAGCCAAACACAAGTTAAGAACCCTAAATACCTGTGTCACTCTCCAACTCACCTCCAACAGTGGAGGTGTTAAACAATCATTGATGCTCTTAGGTGATAAAGCACCGTGAGGATGAAGAGCTATGGGTTTGCTCTCCTGCAGTGTGAGGTGATTTAAGCATTCCAGAAGATCATCAGGATCAGCCCTAGAAGATGCCTCCTTTCTGGTAATGTAGGGAGGCAAATGAGGTGCAACTGAGAGTTTTACATTAAAACTCCATTTCTGGCTCCAGGATGGTTCAGGAGATGAGGTGCAAGTTTTACAGAGCCCAGGTGATGTCAGTGCCCCACGTGTGAGGCTCTGGAGGGAGCCCCTGGCAGTGCAGGTAATGATGTTGCTGTACTCAAAGAAAGCCAAATATGGTTCAAGTACTTGTACCACAGATCTCCTAACTGCAAGCCAAATGCACTTGCCAAAAAGTCCTCCTAAGACTTCATAAATAATATGTGAACTGTGATATTTGGGTATAAAAGAGCTGAATCAGCGTTTATGGTTCAGGAGAGGATGCAGTGACACAACAAATGTTCAGGTGACTTACAGAGCAGCACTCCATAAATTCATCTTTGTGCTGGCAGGACCCAAATAAAGGCTCCATGGTGTTGTTTTTATTCTTATGGGTATGTGTGGGATGTCTGAGAGGAAGAGTCTTCATCATCCCCATAATTCACAAGGAGAAGATGTGAATTAGGAGCAGTGAAGAGCAAACTCCATCCCCTCACAGAGAAGAGACTTTCTGGTGAGGATTGCTCTTCCAAGGCAGGGAATTTTACAGTGCTTGTCTCAAGTGCAGATATGAAATATTTGATTGGAAAGGTTCCTTGCTGAGTTAGTGTTTCCTACCCAGATAGCTGCTGTCTCCCTGGTTTCCAAAGCTGTGATAGAAGAGTGAGCACAACTGATGCTGTGCCAAGAGATAGGAAAGAATTATCCTGAGCTTTCATTACTTTCCTTTCTATGGAGCAAGAAACTGCTGTGCCATAGATACCCAAAGCTATATATTAGAGAATATTATTTTTTATTACTCAAAAAATCCCCCCACAAAACGAAACAGTTTTCTTATATCCTTGTGTTCCAAAGATCCAACTTAAATTTGAATTTTATTTGCAACAAGTTTTCCTTTGTAGGTTTTTAAATTTATTTCATGCAAACTAAAATTATGGTAAGCCCTAAAATGCAACCCAGTCCATAAAGTTCTATTTCTTCATTTTTGAATGTGTCTTAAATATGAAGTGAATTTTAAAAAATTAAGGCCAACCATTCAAACCCAACTCTCTCTCTCAAAAGCAAGAGACAAGATACTTAATCCAGATCTTAATCAAATTTTTGCTTATCCACACAAGATCAGAGCTTTCCTTTCTAGTCACATCAGAAATTCTGCAGCAAATGAGAATATGATGATATCTCACTATCTTAAATCTCCAGCACAAAGCAGAAAAATAAAAACTGACCAAACCTAAAATATTTTGATAATTACTCACTTTCCAGGTGAACATTAAAAGAATAGGAAAGATTGCAATTTTTTTATCTGAATACTTTAAATATGCTAATCTTCTTATTGAAGAAGGAGCTTGTTTTCCTTATCTTTGACCATATAAAATAAAACTCTGTGTCCTTCCCAAAGGTGAAAAATTTGGGTGTTTGAAATATCCTTTTTTTTTTTGTAAACCATTCCATCTTTCAAATATATATTTTGTTCCATGTGAAAACAGGAAGAAATTTCAAAGTATGGGTATGTCTTGCAAAATGAAATGAAAATAGTTCTGGGCAGGTTTGCCAGAACTGGGCTTGTTTGCTTTGAAAGTAAAATTCAATGAATTACATGTGCCATGCTGCTGCTATCACAGCCAAGGGTGATCTCTGCTTAAACAAACACATCTCTCATTGTTCAGTTTGGGCTGAAATATTTGATTTATTCCCTAGAAGGACACTTCCAGAGCTTTCATCTGGACAAGAAGAAAAGAGAGAAGAGATATTCCAGCTGTAGCAAATAGAAGAGAAATGAGATTGTATTGAACAGCATGAAGAGAATCAATTTTCAGAAACACAAAGTTTTAGCTATTTCCAGCTCAATTTCCTTAATGCTACCTTAGAAAGCAGCTTTTTGTCAACTTCCACCTAACCTTGCCTCATTAATTATAATTATTCGGAGAGACTGTCTAAAAAATACATTTGTACAATGTTCAGCACATTGTTTTTATCTGTTTTGATGACAAACCAACACAAATGCAGATGTTCCCAGCACAGAAATACTTAACCTGAGGAATATTTAAAATCTGGGATAAAAGCACCTTTGTATTTATAAACTATCAAAAGCACAACAGACAGATGATGATGATGTAGAAAAAATGAGTGAGGAAGGGAAGTGCTATGACAGCTGCTCCTCACAGAACAAATAAATCCTCCTCTTCCAGGAAAAATGAATTATATTTTCTCCTGTCAATGGTTCTGGGAGTTTGTGGCCTAAACACTGTGTTACATTTCAAATGTGCTCATGGAGAATTCCTGAGCAGAGCAGCGGCCTAGAAGTTGTATTTTTATCGCTTATGCACAAAAGTGGAACAAATGGAATCAAAAATCTGCCTGTTAACAGGAATTCTGAGAGAATACTTGCTCTTAGCTATGCAATCTAACAAAACCCACCACCAAATCTGTGGTTTTGCATGGTTATCTCTGAAATACCTAAATATCTGCTGCTATAGCCCCAGCCTGGCTAAGCTGGCCCAAGGCTGGATAAATTCACAGATCTCAAATTTCCTAAATGTTGTGCCAATATTTTGCATAATACAAGACATAAATCAGTTCCCTTGGATTTATTAACTATTGCTGTACATGGAAAAACATTCCAGGTTGCCTTTTGTTACCTGTTTAAAATCAGAGTTGTCTTTATCTAAGTGTAAGGTAGAGGGGAAGGAGAACCGTGCTTGATATTTTCTAGAGCAACCATTTTTATTCTTTTTCTCACTTTGAAATTCAGACAACACATGATAGAATTGTTTGCCATCCCTCATTTTCAGAAGTGCCCATCTTTCTGAAATACAAATTTGTGCAAGTAAAACCTTCTGCCAGAGGAAATTCTGTCCCACAGCTCCTGTGAAGGTGTTCAGCCACAAAGAAGAGACAGCACAGGCCGTGATTTTCCCTGCCTACACCAGGAAGTCAATCAGATTCTCAAAATTCAGCTTTAGAATTGCAGAATTCTGGAAATTCTAGCCAGGTGTTTCTGTAGCTGCCTGCACACTCTGTTGGCTTGGAGAGAGAGGTGCTTTAAGGCAATGGGATGGGAAATGAAGCCCAATTTTCCCACAGGATTTTCCGTTCATTATGCATTCTTGTAAGTTCAAATATATATAAAGACATCAATTGAAATTTTACAGGAACAGGCAGCTTGTAGGAAGTCAATTTTGTATTGTCAAAGTGACATTAACATTTTAAGGAAATGCTTTCAAGTCTTAGTGGATTGAAATAAATCCCAAACCAGACAAATGCCTGAGAAAGCAGTGCTTGATATCTTTTTGTGGCCTAAACCCTCAGCAAAGATATATTTTGGCTTGCACTGGATATGCAAATTCAATTTCATGCAATTTGAACATGGTATCATGCACTTCTGACTGCCTTCCCCCATCCACTGTCATCAGCAAGCTGTTTCACTTTCTTGTCAGTAATTTTGATAGCAGAGCTTGCCCTCACATTTTCAAGTTTACTTTTGGAGGGTTCCCTGGAGGGTGTCTTAACTGAACCAAGATTTGAATTCTATGGAAAAAAAAAGAAATCCAAACATAAAGAACTATCTTGTTACTGAGCTGAGATGCCTGCTCATGTCACCCAGATCTTGGTCAGCTTTCATGTACAGGGTTGTAAACCTGAAACATTCCATTAAATCAAAATAACTCTTCTCTTTTTCATGTTATTTCTCAGGATTGTTTTACTTTATGAAGGGGGGCAGGAGACCAAGTTGTTTGGGGGTTTTTGCCTCTCTCTAACTCAGCTACCCCACTGAAAAGGCAGAAATAATCTGCTTTAAGGCATGACAAAAATGTTCTAGAAAGAATTGTGCCAGAGTGTCTCTATGCCAGCTATGGCTGAAGGACAAGAGACAGTTTCTCAGTCCTAAGCAGAGTTCAAGTTTATATTTAACCTTTGGATTGCATCTGGCCACTGGAGCCAGATTTTAAACTCCAGAATTGCTGAGGCAGTGGCTGAGTATCAGTGAGCCAGTGGTCTGGGCTGATGTTCAAAAGGAATATAATCTGAGTTATGGATTAGGGAATCAGCAAATTCATATGGTTTATACCACTACAGCATATGTATTTATTCCTACTAATCATTCTGCAACACCCCTCTTTCTCCCATGCAAATCCACACATTTTCCAGAGTAAGCACTTTTTCCTGCTCCTTGGGGAGAGTTTTGTCCCCTGAGGTTTCACTGCAGTTTCCCACCAGACAAATAATTCACTAGAATGGCAATGTCAAAAATGACACAGAAACTCAGGCAAAGGCTCCTCTCTTTTCACTTTCCCCATGGTCACAAACAGCACACACTCAGAGGATTGTTTCCAGCCCAGAGCCTCATTTCACTGTCTCTCTGTAGGATTATATATTTATATTTTTGTGTCTCTTCAGAATTCCCTCTCCCTTCCATCTGCTACCCACAACCAATGGCTCACTCACAGCATTAACAACTCTTCCAGCTTTTTCTCCAGTTAGTCTGACAGAATTCAAAGAGATTCATCATTTTATACATCTCCAACAGAAAAAATGCTGCTTTCTTTTATTTGTAGCCACCCACTTTGATGAAAAAACAGCCCTACTTACACAGCTTTGTTGAGGTGTAATCTGCCAGAAAGCATCACTTCACAAAACTGACTGAAACAACAGGTATGGAGTCCTTGAAAAGGTATTGAAAGATTCCAGCAATATCTACTAAAACAGTATTTAATTACTGATAACTTATATTCTGACAGGAAAACAAATTATTGCCTTAGTAACATAAACACTGCAAGTTTTCATAGCTCCATATATTCAATGTGGATGTACAGCACTTCTGGACTACTCAAAACTTATTGAAATATTCACTTGTTAGCCTAAAGAACAAACTGAGAGCTCCCACACTTGCAATCTCACAGGTTTTCTTTAAAAGGGATGATTATCACTTTTTGCCAGACTTTGACCAAGTTCAGTCAGATCATATTTCACACACATTCCCCAATACACTCATTATCAAATCTAGGCACAGGATATCTCAAATGACATCAAAATCTGCCATCACCTTCCTGAGCAGCTGTTGAACCTGGCCTGGCCACTTCACTGTGATTTCAGGGCTACAAAGTGTGATGGTCAGGGGTACAAGAAGGGCTTAAGAGGGACCAAAAATCTGTGAAAACTTCCCCTGGGTTCTCAGCCTAAAACAAGCATTTCTCTGCCTGGAAACCAAGGAACAGAATTCCCTGAGATGGGCAAGCACAGGCCTAAAATTGATTATTTTTTTAAGCCCAGCAAGCCTTTGCATTATCTGGCATGTGTGCAGCAAAAGACACATTTATGTGTTTCACAGAATCCTGGATGAAATGAATTTACCAGAATGCCAGATTATTTCAATGTTTTGACCACACATCCACATTGCTGGATAGTGTAAGTTTGTTTGTTTATTCAGGCAAGAAATAACTGTATTTGAAAAGCCAACAATATTTGGATACATTAACTTTTTTTGTTTCACTGAGATTTCTAGAGAGATAAAAGGAGAAAAGAGGGTCATCAGAAGAATATTGCTACAGAATTAAAGATGTTGGATTGGTTGGATTTTACTATAACACTATAATCAAACAATTCTTTTATAATCCAACATTTTCTTTGGAGCTACAGAAAGAAATTAATGATGAAAAAAATCAGTATGAGAAAATGCTGAGGTTGTTGTGCATGGCAGAGGGAGGGGAACAAATTTTTTTGGATATTTTATGATTCATTCTTAGTTTCTGTTTTCATTTTTTTTTACAGTTCAGCTAAAACCAAAATATTTTCACAGCATTCCAAAGATGTTTTAAATGCAGGAATAAATACACATAGCAAGGGAAGCTGGAGACATTTTTGCTCTCCATGTACTTAAAATATGTTTCACAACGAGAGTGGCAATCAAGGGTCACTACATTGTTATGCATGATGTTATCTCAGATGGGAAAATGAAATCACACAAAATGTTCTTGATTTTCAAGAAAACCAGTAAGTGACCAAATTTAATAAACACCACTTAAAGACACTGGAAAACATCTGCAGGGAATTTTCTCCTTTGGAATTCTGCTTGCAAAAATTGATAAATAAGCATGTGATCCACAAACATTAAAATAACATTAAAGCTGTTTGTGCATGTTTAGATTTTTTAATGGAGAGGAACCTCACAATACTTTTGTGCTTTGCAGGTGTCACCCTTTTCTTTGAGCACAGACTCTTTCAAAAGTCTAATAATTTGATTTATGGCACTTTTTGGCCAGTGGAGCAGGAAAAAGGCAATTAAATAAAAAAAAAAAGCTCATTTCTAATCTATGAAATGACTGCAAAATTCTGAGTCAGTAGCTTCAACAGGAGCCATGGGAAAAGAAATAAATTAAAATCATTCCTTCACCTCACAGGAACTAAGAAAATATTTCTTGTAAAGGACTTGTCATGGATTGTCAAGTCGTTATGAGCTGAAGTGTCCACTTATCTGTAGAAAAACAGCTCAAAACCTACAAAGCAACTCAGGTTTGGAAACTGATTCTTCTCAAATGGAATTCAATGTTTAATCATCCATCAATAAATGAGCCTTCTATAACAGAAAACAAATGACATCTTCTCAATCACACCAGGGTGTGGGCAGGATGATGATTTTTTGTACTCCAGGAGATTTTCTTGAAATGTGAAGCAGGAGCTGAGACTGCTGCAAACGTTCAGGATTCATTCAACTGCCAGGAAAAGTGGAAATCAAGAAAGATTGCTGGGTTCTTCCAGCACATTTACACAAACTCAAAAAATCCCCCAAAATTTCAATTTCAAAATCACGCAACCTGATGGTTTGCATATAGTTAAAATTGTTAATAATTTTAAGTAAAAATAAGAATTCCAAATGAATTTGCATCAGTTTGGCTCCAATTTACCTGTCAAATGCATTGTCTGAGCTATGGACCAGTAACTTTTACTTTAAAAAATCTGCCTTTGACAGCTGGAGTACCTCCTCCAAAATCTGGACTAATTTAAATGTAGCCCAATTTTTTTTCCCTTGTTCTGGAAATAGACAGTGAATTTCACCAGGTGGCAGAGAGCTCTGAAATGATGTTTTTTATGGTATTCATTGGTAAAGATTCAAACTGGGGAGCTGCAGAAGCCAAGCCTGGTTAGCCTGACAAACTACTATTTGCTTCTGATCATATTTTTAAAAAAAACACAGAAAAAAGCTAAAAAAGCCCAAAAAACATTGCTGCTCCTCTTCCTGTACAGAAGAAGCTTCTGAGAGGTTGAGACAGAAATCAGCTTTGCAGAAGGGGAGTGGTGTGTCCTAAAAGTGAGAAAATTCAGGAATTGCATGTGTGCTTGAACACCACACATCAGGCTGAATTAAAAGGCTACAACAACAATATAAAAGGAATTTTTCCTCAAAACCTGTTTTGCATTTTGTTGGGGGGAAAAGAGGGGCAAAAAATCTGCTTAATAAACATCTTAATTGTAACATGGCTTTCTGTTTTTATGATTTTAGGAAGTAAGTAATTATTTACTTGTTTTCTTCTTAGCTGCTAAACTGCTATCAAATGTTTAATCACCAATAAAGTTTTCATAGAGATGAACTCAAATTGAGAATATCAATATTTTTTACATTTTGCTTTGTTTTGATTCTTTGCTGAAAACTAATTTTTACATCACGCCCCCATTTCACACCAGCTTACATCTGACAAGGAAAAAACCCCTCTGTGCAATTAAGGTTCCTATTTGTAAAAACCTTACCCAGTCTGCATTACAGCTGAATTTCTGTCCATTAAAAAGAAAAAAAAAATTGAGTTTGTGGCTTTTTGGGGGGCATGGGGATGTTCTTTGCTTTGTTTTGGGGTTGAGGCTGTTGTGGGTTTTTACCCTGGTCACTTCAACACACAGGTGCTCAGAAGAAAAACTGGTTTTTAGTTAACTTTATATTAAGATTTACTGCTTTCATATTGCTCAAAACCACATATTTTTTAGGGGAAATATTCTCTGGATGATCAGACACTTGTAGGTACCTCTTCCTTTAAAATATTCCAATTGGAAAAGAGCTTTTAATACTTGATCTGAATGGAATTTTGTACAAGCAGACCTCAAAAGCTCACCCTGGAAACCCTGTGAGGTGAATTATAGGTAAATAAATGGGATTAGTTTGTGGATCCCCAAAGGTTTTACAGGAATCAAGAATGATTATTGGGGTAAGTGCCCCATGTTTTTGTACTGGCTAAACTTCTGGTTTGTTTATTTTTACCACAGCTGGAATAAGATCTTTAAATGTTGATATCTGAAGTGCTTTATTTTGGCTTGTAAAAGAAGTACAAATCAAACATGGCATTTCTTTCAAATCCCATTTCAGTCAGATTCATGTTTTTCACCCTTCTGAACCGATCCTGAAAACAGAAGGTTAAAAGTATTTTACATTTTCACTGTGCCAACTGAAACAAACCCAAAGCTGAGCCATTAGCAACTTGTGAGAGACCATCCAGAGAGATTTCACATGGCTCCTGTCTGCAGGAAAATATTTTCTTTTCTCTCTATTCCATGTGTGATCACCAGGCAGCGCAGACACCCCAAACAGATGTCCACAATTAACAATCCCCCAATTTCTGGTTGGAGGTTCTTGGTGCATTTATACCAATGTGCAGTTACTGCCTCAGGAGTGAATTTTAGGTCAAAATCCACCATTTTTTGTTGAAGAGTTTCTTGGGTAATCTAGCTGGGGAAAACCTATGCTTTTTCCAGAATATCTTCCTTATTACCAGGTCTAAAAGCTTTCTTTTAGGCTGTTTTCCATTCTGTTGGATCCATCCCTGGCAGACAAAACACCCTGGTGTGTCTCTTAGGCAGAGCTTAACTTCATCTGCCAAAATTATTTGGGCTTCACAACCAGCCTGGCTTTGTTTTGCCTCCTCAGTGGAGGGAAACAATGAAATATTGGGAATGCCAAGAAATTGGAGTCAGTCAGGTGTTGTTTTTGTGTAGGGAATCTGATTCATCACAGCCACTTGAAAAGCAGCTGAGTTAATGAGTTCACAATTAGTTTCAGCAGCTTGGGAACAAAGACTCTCAAGGCACCAAAGGATCAGTGGTGTTGCTCAGAACCCTGAAGTAAAAATTTGGTATCTTGGGCCTGGTGGCATCTCATTGCTGTAATTTATGTTTGGGGGTTGAGGAGTTGGGGTTTTCCTGGTTTTGGGTAAGATATGAGACTATAACCACCTCATACAACCCAGAAATTACTGTAATTTGCAGAAATATTCTCCTGTCAAGTTTCCCCCTCTCCTTTTATTTACACCTTTTTTCTGCTTCCTCACTTTCAGTCATTACATAAAACTATACATAAACCAGACCTTTTATACTCAAGACATTAAGGGAAATTTCATTTGCAATTCTTTCTGTGCCTTGACAAAGTCTCACCAGTGAATACACATTTAAGAAGTTCCCAACAATTGAGGAACACACCTTTAGAAACATTACTTCATGTGTTTTATCCCCCTTTATCTTATCCCCACACTATCCTGGCTTCAGTTTCCTCTTTTGCTCCCCTCTGTGGTGAATGGGCTCTGGAAAATGCTGGGTGTGGAGAGACTTCCTTGCTCACTGGGGAAAAGAGGAGTTTTCCCATCCCAAGGAGTGCAGCTTGTTATTGTTCCTCACACCCTTCTGAATCATAGAAAGCAACCCCTGCTTCTCAATATCAACCTTTTCAACACAGGACAAGTGAAAAAAAAGGAACTATAAGCCATGCCCTCAACCAAAAGCTCCATTTTCCAGGCACGTGGATAAACTCCACCCTGGATATCTGAGCATAAATCTCTGATTTCTGTGGGAAATAGTCAGGCATGTTATGTACAGCAGATATAAAAAGCACAACTTCTGCCCCTCAGTGAGGTCAGTTAATTGTGAAACCTTCCAATATCTTCTTCATGCTTTCAATTAAAACTTTGCACATTCATCCCCTTAACTTGGAGGGACTCGGGCAGTTGAATGAAAACTGAGTACAGAACTCATTCCATGAAACAGCCAAATGAGCCACCCACCATAAAAATAGGAGGGTATCATAAAAGTAGGAGGGTATCATAAAAGTAGGAGGGTATCATAAAAATAGGAGGGTATGTTGTACATTTTCATGTGGATGAAGGGGACTCCACCTATTTCCATTTGGGATTTATCAGCAGCATCTCACACTCATTTCAAAGATGGAAAATAAATTAGGTCACATGAAACTCCACGGGAGTTGCTGTTAAAATGGTTTGATGTTTTGTCAGCAGATCATGGAGTTGTCACAAATAAACTGGGGGGGGAATGCCAATGCAATATTCCTCTATGTAAAGCTAATATTTTCACCATATTATAATCCAGTTTTGAGAGTGGAAGTAGTGGTGATTTGAGCTGTACACTAGACATGTGCTCTGGACAAGTTTCATATTGAAGTCTTCCTATTTCTAGGAAGCAAGCCCCAGCCTTTCCTGCATTTGAACAGGATTTTTCTTCTAAAAATTATCTCCTCTAGCTGCAATAGTTTTAACACATGGTGGAGAGTGTACAGAGAGGAAAGAAAACAATATTGATGCAACCATTCCCCTTTCTCTTTCCTCTCTCTATTGCTGTAATACCTGCAGGGTAGAGAGGGAATGGAAACCACTCTAAAAGGGTTTTTTCCACAATTTTTTCTAAGAAACCATTTCATACCTGATCAGGAAGGGAAACTATGATGTGAATACATTTTCTCCAAATTTTACCTCTGAGAATGCAAAAAAACCCCTTGAAGAGTTTATTGGAAACTTTTTTTTTTTAAGTGGGTAAATACTTGTCCTCAATTCCAGGGCAAATATCTTTCTACAATATTTGAGCTATAGCACAGTTGTCATGAGAAAAAGAGCATTACCCAAAGCCAGAATTTATATATAACTGAAAATACAGCAGATTCTACATTTTTAAAATCCTGAATATTATACTGATAGGAATTTAAGTAAATTCTAGAAAGCATTTTGTAGTTTGCATTTATTCCTTATATCTTAGCCTTTAGTCTGTACAGCTCACCAATATTTTCCTGCAAAACACACTTGATTCGAGACAGAGAAATCTTCACTAAGAAATTAAATACATGTAGTTCTTTAAACATGAATTCACCCACTCCCATCTATTATAATGAAAATGCAGGAGTAAAAACTTTGTTGCATGAAAGAATTTGGATTTAAAAGTTAAAAGTGTGATAAGGCCTTAGAGAACTGATGGCAAGTTGTTATCAGGAACTGAGCAAAAAGAAATGATCACTGGGATGAGAATTAACATCCTAATACACATTAAAGCACAGAATTACAGAATCACAGAGGATGGGAGACACCTCTGAGATCAAGTCCAAGCTGTGTCTGATCCCCACCATCCCCTTCCCTCAATGTGAATGACTGAGAACTGACCCCAAGCCTGTAAGATTTCCTCCTTACTTCTCCTCATTTCATTGGGATTGTTTTGGATACACAGCTACCAAAAATGCTGTTACATACAGACTGTGATAGAACAGAATCCAAGCAGCAAAGGGGAAAATGATAATCAGACAATAAACAGTTGCAGAGGTCCCAAAATAAATACAAACCAAGTGTGATCTTATTCAAGCATAACAGTTTTGCTGTTGTTGTAAACCAGAGCCATTGTTTAGGAAAAACAGCTACTGATTTATACTGGGCAAATTCTAATATTTGCAAATATGGTTTTTAGTTGTGTTAGACAAAGCTCTAGCACACAGGAGTTTACCATCCCCTCAAGTCCCCATTTAAAAATTACAAGTTATCTGCCTCTTTCCATTCTGTTCACATTTTCCCCATTTCTCCATCTTTAATATCCACTGTGGAGGATGAATGCTTTGATCACTCACTCTACTGGTTTGATCAACCACCAGCATTCTGGAGAGCAAGCATGCACAAAGTCAGTGAAACCCACCCTCTGACCTTTAGCACACGCTGCTGTTGCTCATTTTTATTTTCCCAGCCTTCCAGAGCCCTTTCTGCTGTGACCAAAGCAGTGCTCCAGACCTGGGACTTCCTCTCATTATTCCAGAGGATGTGCCAGGACAAAGCCGGACGTGGAAAGTTCTGCTTTCAGCAGAGGGACAAGAGGGAAGGGGTGTTCTCTTTTTCTGAGGTGAGAAGTGGGTCTCAAACAATAAACTTTGCATAGGAAAAATTATTCATCCCTGATGCTATTCCAGGCAGAGGGAGCACAGTTAAAACTGCAGCTGTGACAGACTGTCTGTCAAATGCTGATAAAAATATCAGTTTTCTTCTTCTAAATCAAAATAAGAGATGTGATAGCAGCCTTTAGACTGAATGATTTCATTTAAGATCAGGGCAACAAAGGCTACCCTGAGAAAAAGGAGAATTGGTATCACAGTTTGATTTTTAATTGCTGAAAGTTGCATTACAGTGAATGCTGTGATGCAATTTTTGACAGGTTTTCATGGAAGAATTATTTTCTGTCTGCTGCAGATATTCTCACATCCTTAATTATCTAATATTCTAGCAGCAGCTGCTGCACTGCCTGTCCTTATTTGCTTTTTGCAATATTCCACACAAGTTGATAAAACTTACCAGCAAAGCCCCTCAGTGCAATGGGCAGGAATCACCAGGAGAGCATTCAAAGAGAAAGGTTTATCACCAAAATGCTGCCCCATGGTGTGGAGGAAGGAGCCTGAACATTTCTGACCTGTCCCTGGCAGCAGCTGCCAGAAGAGGAGCAGCCAGCTGCAGGTTAGGGGCTGACACAGGTGTAAAATCACCCCAAGTTTTACCAACCCAGGCTAGAGCAGAGTGTGTGAGCATGTCAGGCATCCAGGGAATAATCTGCTGGAGAGATCTGGCTTCCTGATACCACCCCAGAGGCTTTCCAACAGGCAAGAACATGAAAATATCTGGACCACTCCACACACACAGTTAAATAACAGAGGGCATAGAAATGTACCTGAGATTTCTGCCAGCTAATAACTGACATATTATCCCAGATTGTGTTTCCCTGAGGGCACTGGCACCTCATTTGTCAAAGGCAGTCCCAACTTATAACCAGGATTTTGAATGTCCAACCTTTTCCATACATAAATCCTAGGAAAGAAGAGCCTTCCTATTTTATCATTCCATGCAGGTAAAGCTCTCCCAAAGGAACAACCTAAAAGCTGAGAACACACAAGACTTTGGACTCTTAATCATGTGTCAGATCATATTAGATGTTAAAAGGTTTGGGAAAAGATGTATTTTGAGTTAGATGTGGTTAAAGAGACAGAAAATATTACCTGGTCCTGAGAAATTCACTCTCATTACTCAGGACCCAATAAAAACATGAGACAGAACAGGAGAGGGTTCATGACAGAAAGGAAACAAATGTGAAAATTTGAAAGAGAAAAGACACAGGTCACCATCTAAAAAAGGATATCAATTTATTGTTAAAAATAAGTGATGATAGTGAAGTGAAAGCCATTGCACAGTTTCCCCTCAAAAACAAATGTAAAAAAGAAATAAATAATAAGAAAGCAAACAATGAGATCTTCAGTAAAGTGACCAGAGAGCTCCTTCAGGTAAAATGGCTGAAGGAATATGAGCTAATGACAAAGTTCTGTTTAATTACATGGAAATGTTGGGACTCTGAAAGAAATCATATGATAAGAGTAGAAAAAAAGCAGTGTGATCATATGATGTGTTTAAGAATAAAAATAAGGAAAATATTACAGCTAAAGAGGGAAGAAATAGCAATAGCCACAGTCTGAACATAAAGCTGACAGCCCTCTGAACTTCAGCACCTTTGACAGAAGCACCCATCAAACACTGGGTATTTAGTTTTGGTTGTAAAGGTAAATATTGGGGTGGGATATTGGCATGGCAGTCCTGGATAAGAGCTGCTAGGAAAGGTACTCAGAAAGGTCAGAAATCCTAATTTTCCAGTGCCAGGATGTCCCTGTTGCAACTCAGGAAAGGGAGGAAAGGGAAGCCTGGAAGCAATAAAACAAGGATCACTCTTAGTTAAGTGAATTTATGTGGAAGTAATGTGTGACAGCAGCGACTTGGAGCTTTACATGAGCCCACAGGATGTGACAGATCATGTGTGGGGCACATTCATATGTGTTTGTGTGCTAAAAAATGAATATAAATTGTCCTTGTATGGCTGTTCAGCACCTCCTCACTGCTCCTGCACAATTGCTGCCTCTCCCAGATGATGCCAAGCACATCACAAGGATGTGAACACTTGGCTGTTACTCAGGGTTGAAAATATCTAAGTTCAGACCTAATTTTGCTTCCTCCACAGCTGCAAGGATGATTTTTTCCATTTGCCTTCTGCCTCCCAGGCCAAGGTTGGAATCTTCTCACCACACTGTAAACACCCAGCTTACAAAACAGCACCATGACTAAAATGGTGACAACAGCCCTCAGCAATGAGAGGCACAGCAAAGTCTGCCTCTGGAAGGACAGGATGGAAACAATCCTCACACTCAAAAAACATAAAGTTTAGCTCAGCCAGGATGAGAGATTTTAGCTATCAAGTGTGATTGTCTTTTTTATTTCAGTTCTTTAAGTTCAAGGAGGGGATTAAAAAGATTTTGTCTGCATCTCTTAGCACACATTGTTACCTGAGTACTTTCTGTGTTTAGAAAACAGAATTTAAATTTGTTTTTTAATGTTTTAATAAATCTAAACTTAAAACAAAATCAAATGTCACCTTGTTTCTTGAAAAAACTTTAAAATTTCAAGTTTTTTGAAACAATGGCCTTCATACAGATTTTAAGAGCCAGTTAAAGACAACTTTTTCTTTCACAGCACACAAATACTTGCACTTAAAAAAAAAAAATCTCAAAAAACAACAAGGTTTATTAAGCAACAACTACCTTCACACCTTTTGTACCACAAGGCAGAGCTTCTGACACCTTTGAAACCATTCCACACCAATGAATTAAAGTTCATCTCAGACAAGGATCAGGGCCTGCTGCTGCCAGCTTGGGATTTTATAACAGCAGTGGGAACGTTTTGTAGGTCCAGAGCTGAACTATGAGTCATGGCAGCTTTTTAATCAACTAGTCAGGGCAAAAAAACCCTTCCTTTTCTGAGTGAAAACCTGTTGTCTGCTGGGAAAAGACTCCAACATTTCTGAGGACAAGAATCCCCAAACGTTGTTTACAGCAAGTGATGCAATATTTTTGCTCAGCTTTTCAAAATAACCTCGAGATGCTGTTCCAGCAGCTCCTGAACCCTCACAGCCACAGCTGCCAAGCAGTTTGTGCTCATCCCATGGCTGGAATTCTGGTTTCACACAGGGAAATGGGGTGAGGGAGGCAAGTTTCCATGGAAACCTGCCTAGTTCTGCCAGGAGGAGCTAAGAAAAAAACAATTTTTTTTTTTCCCATAGCTTTTGGATGGTTTTGACTCAGCATTTTCCCAACAGTTCTATTCATAAATCCCAGGGTTTGTAGCTGGGGGCTGCTGACAGAATGACACACTGATCTCAGACTGAATGACTCTGCTCCTGACCTGATCATCACAAACATCATTTTTTCCACCTGGGCAAATCCCTGCCAGTCTTCTACACAATGTCTGGGAAATCATGTTTGTACACACACAAATCCCAAAATCCCCATCTTAAAGAATCATTTTTCAGTTTCTTACATCTAGCATTCATTTGGTTGTTTTAGAGGAAGGGTTACAGAATTATTCTACTGACATGATTTCTTCCTGCTCTGCAATCTATGGATTTTTATCTTTCACTGGATTTTTTCCCATGCTGCATCTTTTTTAAGGGTTCCTTTCTCTTTGTGGCTGAGGTGATGGGAGGTAAAATTAGATATTACCACCATGAAATTTACTCATTCTACACCTGAGAAGCCCCAGGGCTCATCCCTTAACATGCTGCTACCTTTAGCTTAGATGGAAAAGGAGGTGCATGTATGGCAGGCAGTTTTTGTGCATTACTAATTATGAAAGAATGCAAGTTCACTTTAATATTAGGAATAAAGTGTTCTAAGCTTTTCTGCAAGTAAAATTTTGTAAAAATTCCACTGACTTTTGATGAAATGGGAAGGATTTAGGTTTTGCCTGAATTGTTAGAAAAGTGTTAAAAAAATCCAAATTTTGCCACTCTCTAAGAGCAAATCTGCTGGTAAAACAACATCATACAATTCTTTCAGGTGCAGGAAACCCTCTCATTAGGTAACCTTGGAGCTTCTCTTCTACAAGCTGAACAATTTATTTCGTGTAAAAATCCAATAAAGCCAAAAGAACAGCCCCTGATCAATTACATCCAATAAAGGCACATGTGACACAGCCAGATAATGTAAATAAAAAAGCTGGACACTGTTGTGCTGCCAAGGAGTCCTTGCATCACTGCAGAGCATCATGCAAACTGCAACAGGAGATAAAATTCTGCCAGAGTGTGTGCCTAAAGACTTGGCACTGGTTTAATTTCATTTCATTACTGCACTCAATCACATAAAAAGCATGCAGAATATCATTTCTATCACATCTGCCATCAGCAGCTTTAGACAGATAAAGAGATATTTCTTGGTATCTCAGCCCCTCAAGGTCTTTTGAGTTCAGAGCAAAGGATTCTTTGGAGCACCAAACCCAGAAAAAACTTGGTTAAGATTTGGGTAGGGGCTGGAAATGAGGCTGTCAGTTTTTAGCCAGGGAATTGAAGTTTTTTCCTATATAAAAACAAGGCTGGAAGTTCAAAAAGGAAGTTACAAGATGACTTTGGCACACAGGATTCCAAGCCTGTTTCTTCTCTTTCAGACTGCAGCACTGCAGCTTTGATTTGGGAATGTGAGCTCTGATAATCCCAAGGGACTTTTCTGCACCACCAATGTTTATCTTGCTATCTACCCTCTCTAAGGAAACAGTCTGTATAGAGAGAAATCACCCAATGGCAATAAATTCAATTTTCAGGCTGATTCTATGGTTTGTTCTCCTGTACTCCATCATCCAACAAGGGAAAAGAAGCTTCTGCCCCACTTTTAAAATCTTCCAATAGAATTTTCTACTTGATATCTCTGAAATGAAGATTTTTCTTATAATTACTCTGCAGAGGTATTTCTATACACATGATCTGGTTGGAACATTAAGCTGTTTCAATATTATCAAAATATTCACCCTCCATTTTTCAGCAGGTAACAAAATAATTGCTTCTGGAAAAACAGACCAGGTGGCAGCAAGTGAAAAGAGAGAAAGAGAGAAAAATAGAAATATATTCCTTTAAAGCATTGTGAAAATTAAATACACCAGCTTGTGTTACCATAAAAATTGTCCTACTTGTCCTTTTGGCATCTCTTGTATTTGTTAACAGGTTTTATTTTTCCCAAATTAATTAGTCAATAAGCACTTAGACATTTCTGCTCAACAGATGTTGTTTTGTTTGAACATAAGTGAGATATGTTATGCCCCCAACATCTCCACCCAGCGTTGCAAATTCAGTTTGACTTCTGGTTATTTTCAAAGCAGGCTCCCACACTGAACTTCTTATTTACCACTATAAAAACTTGGTTATGATTAACTTCCTCTTGCTTTGGTAAGGACTCTCAGATTGCCAAATATTTCAAGTTGATCTTCAATAAAATGCTTTGTTAATATGGAATACACAACAGTTTTGCTTCCTGTTCACCTTCCAAGGCCCATGAGAGTGGATTCCTGTTCCATCCCAGAGTGGGGGAGGGATGTGCTGACAAAGAGCCAGAAGATTTTATCTCTCTGGAGTGAAGCCTCCTCTACACAGAATTCTGTCACATCACGTGTGTGGGATCAAATTTTAATACCTCTCAGATTCTTCTGGGCTTCTTGTCTCACAGTCCTTGTTTTCTCCTTATTCTCCCCCAAAGCACTGGATTAATTCAGTTCCTTATGATGGGAATCACAAATGAATTGAAAAAAAACCACACCAATAATTCCTTCCACAACTCTACAGAACACAAAGGATGCTGAGCTCTCTGCACTGGGCATGTCTGAACAATGGAGCATTTGAGATTGGAAGGGTATGGGGAGAAAATATCTGATACTGCCATCTGTAAACTTCAATAAAAAAACTATTTTCTTAAGAGGTTTTTTTTTTTTTTTTGCTTGTTTAGCCTTAATTTAACTTGGCAAGATGCAAGTTGCACTAGGAGAGGTTTCATCTTTCAGTTGGGTGCATTTCCACACTTTCCCATGACAAGCAGGAAGATGGTGCTATGGAAATGCCAAGAAATCTCTCTTGTTTAAAGAGGAAAGGTACAAACATGCAAATATTTCTGTGCAAAATAAGAGATTTCCTTATCAAGCTGTGCCTGTTTAATATGTAGGTTTAGATGGGTATTTATGAAAATGAAAATTAACAGAAGGCATTTTTACTATTCAAAGACATACTTCTGTCCTACATATTGTGGTGGTTTTAAAGCCCTGAACAAACTTTGTCAAACTCAGAAATTACCTGGAAGACGCAGGAGTCAAAGCAGGAAACATTTTTCAACTCAAGAGTTGAAAATTTGTTTCTCCCAATTGCAAAATACTGGTTCTACCCCTGGGCAGAAAGCTACTATGGAATACATTAAAAAATTAATTTTCTAAAATCTAACTGGAAAATCTCTTTTGGGTGTAGGTGTAGCAGCTACAGCCCTTCTTCACTAATACAGAAAAGATATTTTTACTGCAGTTCAACCTACTCTCTGCAGAAATGAAGCAGCAATAGTTATTCCAAAGTAACAAAATCGAGGGAAGAATGTTTATTTCTTAGATAAAGGGCATGAAAATATGGTGGAACCTGTTTGGACCAGTTTACTTCTTGTTTCATCCATTAAATTATGTTTAGGCAGAAAAAGATATTAAGTTATAAATATAAACATTAATGTAAGAGTAAGCTAATTTTTTTTTTTTTACTGACACCTCTGAAGGATTGAAATATTAAAAAAATCCCACAAAAGACAACAAAACCAGAAGAAGCCAGTATGCAGAACAGGAAGATGCTATTTTTTAAACTGGTAACATATTAAATTAATCTGTAACTTCTACAAAAGAAACCTCACTCTAGAATTTCCTTTATTTATTTTTATGGCTGAAAATTCTGACTCCAATTCCATTCCTTTCTCCTCATAACCCCAGGCCCTCTTTCACCTTTTCCCCACTCTAGGAATGTTCTTGATAACTTCACTAAAACCCCCAAAATGCCCCAAAAAGTTCATTTAAAATCTGAAAGTGTTTCCCTGTATTTACCTGGGCACTTAATGATTTCAGCAGCTCTCCAGGTATGCTTAAATAATGAATTTCAAGTGATTTTATTCTGCACTATTTTACACGGGGAAGAGAAAAATTATCCACAGAGGATCAAAAGAGAAATGATGAAATTTCTGCACAATGACTAATGGAAAAAAAAAATTGAAACAGCCACACAAAATCTTGGCTTCAATCTCCTGCTTTTCAAGGTGAAAGAAACATGGAAATAATTAACCAGTGATAAGATTTCATCTGGGATCTGAAATTCAAAGTGAGATTATTGATTGACTTCTGAGATGCTGAAATATTAGTGCCTCTGTCCTGGAACTGGAGAGATAAGGGGAATAGTGAAGGAGATAAAGCTTCTCCCAAAATCTGAGGGAGTTTGGGGTTTATGTTTAGTCAGAAATCCACATGAGCTGAGCTTATTCAGGATGTTAATGTTGGCTGGGCTGATGTTTTCTTTAATTGTAGTGATTTCATTTCAAGGAAATGTAATTAAGTACCAGTCCCATTTTATCTCAGAGTTGCCCCCTGCCTTCATTTTTTCAATATTTAAGAGGTGCTTAAGGAAGCCAGAGAGTGCTCTAAAACACAGAAGGGAAATGGGAGAAAAACTAAAATCCCTCACTAAAGTTCTCTTTATGGGCAGCCTTTTCTGGACCATCACTGCTGCAAGCAAGAGAAACAAAAATGAAAATAAAACCAAACAAAAAACCCAACAAACTAAAAAAACCTCAACAAACAAAAAACAAACCAAACCAAACCAAACAACACTAAATGGTCTTTATTCCTCTTGGGAGTGGCTGTGTTTGCTCTCAGATTGGCAGCTGAAAACCACTCCCAGCACCTGGGCACTGTTTCCTTCCCCAGTGACAGCAGCTGAGCTGCTCTATCAGCTCCCCACAGGACTGAAAATTCCTTTGCAGGGCCTTCAACTGAAAAAAGCCCACTAATATTAAGAAAAAATTAAAAAGAGCAAATATAATTTTGGAATACTGGGAAACAAGAGAATTATTCTCTCTCCCATCCCCAATGTGATGAAAATCTGTCCTACTAGGAAATAATAGAATTCCTAATCAATAGGAGGATTTTGAGTGTAAAAAACACTTCACCAGACACTTAATCCTATTATCTAATAATTCTATTTTATTTAGTCCTCTCTCATATTTAGAACACGCTCACACTATTTTCATATACTGAGGGAAGGCAACTGATACCAATCAGTTGGAATTAGAGAATATCTCAAGTTGGAAGGCACCAATAATGATCACTGAGTCCAATTCCCTGCTCCTCTAAAACTGCCCAAAACCAAATCACATCACTAGAGAACATCATTGAAATATTCCTTGAACTTACACACAATTTCTAGATATGCTTCAGAAACATAATATTACATCTAGATATAAAATATACTTCTTGTATTTGTAGCCTAAAACCCCCAAAAGACTAAAGGAAAAACCCTTAAGGTAGAAGATTCAGGACTGGGTTTTCTCAGCTAATGATTTTCAGAATGGAAGCACTGGCATGCAGAGGTTTCAAATATCTTCACTACAAAAAATTCTGGAACTGTGAACTTCTTATCTCAGGAAACAAGCTGATCTGTTTCCCTTCAAGTTCATTAAAGCTGGGGAAGAGATTTCTCCAGGTCTGGCCTTGCTGCTCCCCACAGCAGACAGCTGGCCCATGGATGGAAAGCTGTTCTTTGACAGAGTCAGAGAAAAAAAAAAAATCCAGGAAGCCTTTCTGGATGGTTTTCCAGTGTATAAATACTGACCAGAATACAGTGAAATGTGAAAAATGGGATTTTTCTGTTTGCAGTAATGTCCTAAAGCAGCCCTAAATCCTAAATCCCACAGATTCACGTCCCCTTTGCCCAGAGCCTCTCTTCCCACCACTCCCAATGACCAGCAAATTTGGGGGTGTCTGTGCCCTGCCTGGGCACTGGAGCAGGGCTGGATATTTAGAAGGTGACAAGAACCACTGGATGGACCACTCCTTTTCTTTAGCTAAGAACACTTCTTTGGGAAAAACTTGGGTTGCATTCATTGAAGTTGAGCTCTTCCTGTTTTTTGCCTCAGCCTGTGAGTGGTACCTTTAAACCTCCTCTGCTGCTTGTGCAGCAGGGAATCCTGAAAAACCTTGTTCAGGATCTCTGTCCAGACTGAGCAGGAAAGGCAGGCAGTGCTTCCTAGGGACAGGATTTACCTGGAGGCAGGGTCCCTACAGCTCCTGGCAATCCTCTCCCACAACAAATTCCCCATTTAGGCCCAGACTGATGTGATTGATAATTCCCTGTTTCCCTGGCCCTTAAGCCCTTGGGTGAAAATGCTCTTAAGTATTAATGCTGGGCTGTAAAAAAAAATCAGTTTATCTCAGCTGAAAAACTGCAGAGTAACTAAAAACAATAATTTCTGCAGAGAGCAATTTAAGCTGACTTGGGATGCCTGAATTGTGTTAGGTGAGTCCCAGTCCAAGGGTCTCCAGTGACATCTAATTGAACATTTATTTAGAGGCTTGCAAGTCTTGACTCTGTTTCCTCTTCTGGGTTTTCTGACATTACTAAGAAGAGACAGATTGGGTTTCTGATTCTGAATCAGGTTACTTGCTTAGAAGGGGTGAGTCATACAGGCTTCACAGGAAAAGCTAAGAAAACAAAAATCCTCAAGAAAACCCCAGCAGCAGGTGGATT
The DNA here is from genome assembly GCA_024362935.1 of Setophaga petechia. Classification (NCBI taxonomy): domain Eukaryota; kingdom Metazoa; phylum Chordata; class Aves; order Passeriformes; family Parulidae; genus Setophaga; species Setophaga petechia. Next base: position 4,068,023 of record JANCRA010000013.1, on the reverse strand, counting down.
TCTCTCACAGCTGTTCTGAGGAGTTTGTAGTTGTACAATCCAGTTACATATTCAACCCTCTCAAGCATTGTTTCCTTAGTGGCAGATTGCAATTAAATAATACATGAAATATAAGCTCTAAAAACACTTCACAGGAATAAGTAGGATTAATAGCCATTTCTATAACAAAACACAATCTCATAATTCCTTAGAAATTATAGCCACAAAAACAAGTGATTGGTAATTGATGGGTGTTGAAATTAGAAGAGCTACCAGTTCTTACTACCACTAAATGAGTATTAATGCCAACTAAAACAAATTCTTGATTAATAAAAAAAATAAGAACCCCAAAGGACATGGCAGTTATGAATGCAAGGCAAAATGTTTGGCAAATACAATTAAATATAAAAAACCAGGGATACTCCACAGCATCAGAGGGATGGCAAAGAGAGGAAAAAAGTCACTTTGGGACCCCCGGCTGCAGCGTCCAAGTGCAGAAAAGGTCTCAGTTCCCTGAGCTCATGTGGCCACCCATCAGAGGCCCAGGAAGCCCTGAGACAGCTGGAGCCACCCCATCAATCTCCCTGTGAGGGCAGCAGCAGGCTCTGCCTTGGGGTGAGTGCACAGGTGCCAAAGCACCAGCAGATGTTGCACATCCAGCATTGCCTGACAGCAGCACTGAGAGCTCACCCTGAACTGCCAGCTCACCAGTGCCACACAGGCACACACAACGAGGGAAGCTCCTGCAGCCCCAAATGGTGGGAAATGGCACCCAGCTAGAACTGCAATGTGTGTGTCACACACCCCCAGATGTGAGGGCTGGCTGCAGGAAGAGAAGGAGCAGGGAAACGTTGCCCAGTTGTTAAAAGCCCTCCTCTGGTGGTGCTGCATTGCCCTCTGCCCTCCAGACAGAGCTGCCTTTCAGAGCACACCAGGGCACCGTGCCAGCCCCAGCCCTTGGGCCCGGGCTGGTTCCCAGTGTTTAATCCATGCAGGGAGGGAGAGCAGCAGTTGGAGAGGCTGTGAAATGCTCAGGAAGAGAAATGTGGGCTGGGGATTTATGAACTCACTGTTCTTGCTGAGAACTGCTGCCCTTTCATGATCAGCCAAAATATGAACCCTGAGAGCTCCACTACAGGGGAACTTGGAGCATGCTGGCATTTGTTCTACAGAGAACAAGAGCTTACAGCAATCCATCCTCCTGAGTTTCCAGGGGGAAGAATATTGTTTAGGACTTTATTCTCCATGTTCCAAATTTCATTGTCCATAAAATCATGCAGCAGCAGAATTGGAACCAAATGCAGAAAGGACACAACTACCTTGAGTTCACAGCGACAGAACATTATCTCTTTTGCTCTCTTCCCTGCAGAAAGAAATTCTACTTCTTGGAGTATAGCACATCCCACTGAGCAAAGCTTTATCACTTGTTTATCACTTAGGTTCCATATCAGATTTACCTGAAGAGCTCTGTAACCTCAAAGTGAAGGTGGGAGGTCTCAAATCTGTACGACCTCATTTTTTAAAATCACCTCAAAAACAAACTGAGGACTTTATAAACACACCTAACCCACACATCTGAAAATTAATAAAATCTATTATGAGAAAATCAAACAGATGCAAAATGGCAGAGTTTCTTAGCTTTTCTGCTAACAGTGGAGTTTGTATTTTAAACATAAAAATTCAAGTGTTTTGAATTGGAGCTTCAAATACAAAGCTAATTGTGGGGAGGGGAGGGGGGAGGTGAGGGAGAATGAGCAGTGCTGTGCACATGACAGCCTTTCCCAAGCTGGTCATGCAAAAGAAGTGGTATTGTGGAATTATCACATCAATTACAAAACAATTGAACACCTGGCTTTTAATTTCTATGCAAACACCAGGGATGCAAATGAGTTCCATACACATCCTGCTCATGTGCTCCATCATCATCCCAAGCACAATTCACAGAATGACCAGGTTGGAAGAGACCTTCAAGATCAAGTCCAATCCATGCCCTAAAACCTCAACCAAACCACAGCACAGCCAGCTGGAGGAAAGTTTAGTTGGAATTTTGTTGCTCATTTTCAAAACCCAGTGCCAGCATGGGAAAGTGGGTACAGAAGTGGGGCTGATGTGAAAAATGCAGAAGTAAAAAGTCTACAAGAAAATCTGTGCTGCTGCTCTGTGCAACAGCAATGAAAATGATGGGCCCAACTCCCAAAAGCTTAATATAACCTAGAGACCGAATAAAGAGATGAAGTCTGGATAGAGCTTGATACCAAATTATCTTTTTTTCTTTATATTAAAGTAAAATGTATGTAAACACTTGAAAAAAAATTTTTACAAGTGTATTTGTCTAAGTAATACTTTAGAATATTAATTTTTAAAAAATATTCTAACCAGTGTGATCACTTTATGTACTATTTCTCTCAGATTTTCATGAGTATTATCCAAATACAACGGCTTTTTAAAAAAAAAATTAACATCTTCTGTAAACCTTTATATGTGAATATACATACACACAAATATAGAAAATGCTGTATGGAAAGGAAAATATTTTAACTGCTGAATGGAGTAGGAAAATTATTTTTGAGAACTTTTCCACTACAACTATCATTTCCCAGGTGAATATATCTGCATGCCATTGATTTTTGTTGAGAGGGGGGCAATGAAAAGGCAATAATCAGCTTGCAGGCAGCTTTCAGTGACTTCCTGGATTACATTTCAAACCAACAAAGAAATCATCAGGCATAAAGTCACCATTTGTCTCCATCCAGACTCCTGACCTTTAGATTGCCCATTAAAGAGAGGAAGATCAGTTCCTATCCATGTTTTGGCAAGAGGAGACATTTTCCTGTTCTAAATACACATTTATTCTGCAGAAGCTGCAGCCCAAGTGACGTCCATCGGATTTGGAGACTTCCTTCCTCTTTACTGGAAAAGGAAGCACATATAATTGTGGGCCAGCCCATTAATTGGTTTTGAGGGAGTAGGTTGGAAGGGAGGAAAACATTCTGCATAGATAGAAATGCTGGACTTGAGATAACCACAGAGAGCAGAAAATATTGTCTTGCACCTTCATGGTTTTTGGTTGGGCACATTAGAGAAGAAATGAATGCAAATCTAACAGAAGGAAGCAATCTATGACAGCTTTTGTGGCACTTTTCCTTTGTCTAGTAGATAAATTAAATGTTGGGAAAAAAAGAGCACACTTCACTTGGCCTTCCATAAAATAGTGAAGTGCATCTAAGATTATAGAGCCCATGATTGCTAAAAAAATTAAATGCCAATTGTCTGAGTGGAGTTTCCCAAGTGTTAACGGCATGTGAATGTCTCCAAAAGTGGAGTAATTTTGGCACTCATGCTCAAATCCCGTGCAGCAGAGGGTTGCTATGTGGAGCAAAGGGAGCTGTGGGGAGATTTCTGGAGAGGGAAAAGAAAGGAGCTCCAGACATCTTTCTGTGACAACTAGGCCACAGATAGATGTTTTGTTATTGTGCAGAAGAGCCTGAAGTCAGGAGAACTCAGCATCCAAAGAGCACAACACAAACCTCAGGTGACACAGAAGGTGTTGTGTACAACCACAGCAGGCTCTGTGCTAGTTAAATTCCTCATCTGCCCCATGTGCAAGTTCTGAGGCAAGGTCTAGAGGGGATGAACACATCACATCCTCCTCTTCCCTAGAACTGGGAGGATTTTAACAAGAGAAGTCCTTCACTGCAGGAAATAAGTGACAAAACCTGTGTCACTGTTGCTGCAGTGAGTCAATAGAAACCACAGCTCTCCCAGCTTCCTGTTTCCTCTGATTTCCTCGAAGTGAATCCCACTTCAGATGAAATCCACACAATCCAGTGCCAGAAGTTCAATTCTGTACTCCCTACACACATATATACATATCCTATAAACTACATAGGTGGCCCTCTTGGGTTCGGTTACACTTTGGACTGATAGTAAACCAAGAAAAGTTCTTTTAAAGCACTATTAAGCAGCAAAGAAAACTACAGAGAGGGCAGGAAGGTGGTTGGGACTGTATTAAACACATGTGGAAGCAAAAGGACCGACCCAAGTCTAAAGAAGTGCCAGAAAAACCAAAGTGGGAGAAACTGTGGCAGAGGCCAGGCCACATCAGGAGAGGCTTTGCCATAGGGAGGAAAAATGAGGAGGAGGAAAGACCTGTCTGTGTACACAGTGTTTTCACACAGCTTTGTTCCTCAGTTTTAAGAGTTCTGGCTCTGGCAATGGGATGGAGGTTTGGGAACTCACACTTCTCAAGGAATGAGCACACTGGAGTTCCTGTGCACTTTCCCAGCCCACCCGTGGCCCTCCCTATCCGGCCTTTGGATCACAGATGGAGCTGACCCAACACAGCCTTTCCCTGGGTTTGCTTTCAAAATGGTGTGAACACCTTTTCCTCATGTTCTGAAAGAGCAGGCCACTCTGTTCTCTTCAGGCTTAATTGCAAATATGTGTTTAGCAACTATCCCAGGAAACAGGGTATTGGGAACATTGTTGTTTTACTTCTTTCCTGGCTATCAATATGAAAAAAACCCACCAATATACAGAGTGGCCTGTAAAGAAGTTAGAAGAAGAAATGGAATATAAATTGTGTTTCTCATCATTAGTGATGGAAAAGTCTGTGTATTTCTGTGCAAAACCAAGCACAGGACAAAAAAAAAATGCATTGGCATGAAAAGAGCAAGAACAAGGGATGTGAGAAAAGACCACAGTGATGAGGAGGGTTGAAACAACTGATTTTCAACTATGTAAAGTGACATTGCAATGAGAAAGAGAATAAGGTACCCTCCATGTCTAAAAGAATTAGGATTAAGGGTGACAAACATAAATTGTAGCAAGAGATATTCAATATAGACCCAAGGGAAGGAAATGCAAAATGCCACCATTTTCACAGGGATTATTATGAAGTAATTAAACAGATTCTCTGGACACGGTGTAAACTTTGGTTTTTTAAAAGAATATCTTAAAATAGAAACTAAATATATCTTAACCTGTGCTCAAGGCAGTGGGATGGTCCAGAAGATACCTTGATAACCCTTATTGTGCTGCAATTTAATGACTTTCCAAACAATTACTGATACTTTCCATTTAAAAAATGAAAAAAGCCATCCTCTTCACATAGCCTCATGTCCCCCTTTAATTTTTTCATTAATTAAACATCTCCCAGTGGCTGTTGCCAATCAATTTCCCCTCAGACTGAATGATGACCCAAATCCTATACTCTGACATACATGGACGTGCATTTCCACATATTTATTCTGAATTCAGAGGCAAATTTCTGTCACAAATTCTAAGTAAGCACAGGGTGGATCTTTAGATATGAAAAATGAGAAATAAGTTGAAGACATAAATGTAAAAAAACAATTAAAAGTGTACCCACATAAGCAAGTTGTTTTTATATGGGGATACTTGTTAATACTACTGTCCTTTAAGCTTTTTGGGCATGCCACTGGATTAAGTTAAAACACTTCTCAATCACCATTCCAAAAACATATATATTTATGCAGGAATAGGAACTAAAAAAGAAATGAAAGAAAGAATTCAAGGCCAAGTATTTTTAGGCAAGGTGTAGGTTTTAGGATCTAAGGTTAGCTGTAAATTTTGTAGCCAACTCATGCACATTTACTGCTACAAGCAAAACCTCACACCAGGCCATACTGAAATATTTAACAGGTTGCCCTATTTCAAGATAAAGTTTTGGCAATGCCTAGCAACCCCAAATCTTAGAAACTTTAGGTTATAAAACAGTTGAAAGACTACATTCCATTCTAAAAGGTTGTGATTTAAAGCATCTATGGACGTTGGATACTTTTGTTGCCATATTGCCATTTAAAATGTAAGCTAAAATGCACAATTTTTGCCCTTAGTAAATCCTTTCACTGGTTTTAAGCACTAGTCTGTGAGCAAAAGTTCTTTTTTAGTCCTTGACCTCTGGAAAGCATTTCTGCAGTTTACCACTGAGAACCAGATGAAGCCACTCCTGCTCCCTCCTCCTCCTCACCCAACACAATTTCCTGAGGTTTAACAGTGGTGCACTCACACGTCCCAGCACAGAAACAGCACACAATCTTCTCCCCCTACTCTGCCCACATTTTTCTGATTTGTACACTGATCCACTCCAGCAGAAGGAAATTGTGTCCTACATGTGACCTCCAAGTCCAGATAAATTATTTGCTTCCCTTTCTGTCAAAGGCTGAAGCATCCATACAAATAGGAGCATCCCAAAGGCAGCTGAGATCTGCATTTCTGTGCTTAGAGGTTTGGGCTGTCAGCTGTGACTGAGAGAATGATGGCAATCTCTTGGATTTTGGGTCAGAACATGATCTCTTTCCAGAATAAAGTTATGCTTGTAGAAGTGAAATCAGATTGGAGACTGATGTAATTTTATATAACATTAAAGAAGCAGTTATTTGCCTCACAGAAACCACTGTAAGGAGATGTGCTGTGCACTCCTGGCTTGCTCATGAGTTCAAAACCATCACCCTGAGGATATTCTGGACAAGATTTTTGAGGCCAGCACTGTTAGAGAGTGCACCACCCCAAGTGTGATCACAACACTGCTTTAACTCTTTGCCAAACACCAAATTCTTTGCTATTCTTCCTTCTGAGGTGGCAGAGGGGCTGTGAGATACAGCAAGCTGTCCTGCTTTTACATTGGATTTCTGAATTGATGCTGCACCTACCCTGAACTACTGGAAGGGTAAAGGCTGTGTAGAACCAACAAATAAATAATTTTCACACTGCAGAACACTACTGCTTGTTATCTCAAAGTGCAGTTTGGGACACTTGGGATATTTGTTCCTTCCACACCTACAAATACAAAATAGAACCTTTAAGAGAGTCAACTTCCCTGCTTCTGTTTAGGTTAAAAGAGATGCCACTAAGCATTTCAAAGCAGTGAAACTCAAGAGATGAGTTTCAGAGAAAATGTGCTGAATGCAAGAAGTGCTTTAGTCAAAATCCCAAAGGAATTTGGGAGAAAGTTTCTCTGCAGCCTGAGCAGAGTTTATCTGTGGAGAAGCTGGACAGGGCTGCACATGCCATTATTGTCAGCTGAGTAAACAATGTGAAAGCTGCATGAAATCTTGTCTGTATTGCCAAACACTGATGAAAACATTATTTTATGAGTAGTCATATTAATTTTCTATTAGAGCTGGCCTACATAAAAAACTAAATATTACATATCTTAAGTATGTTTAATAAGCTTTGGATGCTCCCTAGTCCTAAGAAAATCAAAGAACTGTGAAGACAATAGAAAATATTGTCTTGACAGTTTATATCAAGTCAGGTTATCTCAAAACACCAGTTTCTACTAGAATTCAAATTTCTATAGAATATGTAAGGAACAGTGTTTAGCTTTCCAAACATATAAGATCTTACTTCAAGGGAAAACTATTTTAATGTTGACAAACATTTTCTATTGTCCAAATAGTTACAAACTTTAATCTAGTGTTTATTAATACTGAAAAAACCCCAACAAATTGTTAAACTCTTCCCTGAGGTACAGTGATCAAAACTTGAATAAATAAATTTTACAAGTTTCCTTTTGGTTCAAAAGAACACAAAAATGTTAAATGATCTTGTTATCACTGGAAGCCTCAGAAACAGAAAAATCACAAACTTAAAGTTTTTCAGTTCTATACAAAACAGTTCATAAGCTCAGCTGCTTTGGGTACAGCCTTGCTTTGATCCAGAATGTAAAGCTGAGATGCCCCCTGTACATCCACAAACTTTTTTTGCTGCCAATTTCTTTGTGGAATATTTTGTGTCTAAACCAAGCTCATCAAAAATAAACTCAGCTGAACACCAGCTCTTCTCAAGAGTGTGGTCCTAATTGCCTCTCTGTGTTTATTTCATCATAGGCTTGATTTTCTCTAAGGAAAATAAACAAAAAAGGTGTTGTGCAATATCCAGTTCATCATCTCAGAGGGAGGAAGTGTCTTAGCACACACTTCAAAGACTTCTAAACACAATTTCTCCCCTAACCTGTAAAATGTTCACAAATATGCAACACCAACAATCATCAGTCACTTTGAGGTACAAAGTCTGAGAAAGGCAGGATTTTATGGTTCAAACTACATTAAAAACTTTTGTCGTGGCATTTGCTTTATTTTTTAATTTTAATTAAATCTTAAAACCACTTCTCTGAAAAAAATAAAAGAATTTCTCATTGTCTGCTTCTTAAAAAAACAACTCTCAGAAGGTAAAATAAAGACATTTAGTGCACCAAGTTGTTAAAATAGGCATCAAACCACTGTATATCTCAAAATTGACCAGTCTTGGCACAGGCATTGTGCAGGAATAAAATACTGTTATCAGAGCACCTACAGAGCAGACAAAAGGATTTTAACATCTCGGTTTTAATTGTTCTGCCATGGGAGAAAAGAAACTTTCCCCCTTGGTTTTAATTTGCTCAGAGTTAAACCTACAAAAATCAATTATTTCTGGAAATACAAAGTTCTAGTTTTTGAGTTTAATATACATTTCTAAGTGTTAACACCTGATTTGTAACACTGTCACCTTTTATCTCCAGCTCAAAGAGCTCCAATCCCCCTTTCATTGGTTTATTATGATGCCAGGTGAAGCCTTCTTAATGGAATGGATCCATTCTTAATGTATGGATCTGAATAGTTTGGGGAGTGAGTATTTTTGTTGCCAGTGAAATACAGAATTCCAAAATAATCTCAAGATCTCCTGGAGCTGTTAGGTAGCAATGATACTGATGGCTTAGATGAACCTGAGGCCCTGTCTCCCAAAGCTGATTTTCACTCAGTTTAAAGACATGGAGCTTTTCAAATCACTCAGGACAGAAGGAAAAATCTCCTGATTTTATAGCAATCATTACCTCCTTTTTTTAACGTGTCAAACTATCTTCTTTGAAGGAAATAAAAGAAGAAAATTGTGGTTTTAAAAATACAAACACCCAAACACAAGCTCTTTGAGGTTAAATATTGTCCAATTCTAGCAGCATCCTGTTTGTTACCTGTGACTCACAAAGCCCCAGTGAGTCACAATCTTAAGGACACTTCTGGTGCAACTTCCAGCCTGCCCAGAAAACAAAGTTCTATAAATAATCAAGTCACAAGCAGCCAGATGCATTTCTCCAGGTGAAAGGGGAGTAAAGCACATTCAAGAACTCAGATGAGGACAGTTTGTCTACAATTTGCCAACTTCCACACAGACTAAGATTTTTTTCCCAAATTTTAATTATATTACCAACTGTTGTCATGTTTTCTGTCCTCATTGGGATTTAAGATCTCTCATTTTTTTCCAAACAAGACTCTTTATAGGAAGCTTTTTATTAAGGCTCAGCAATTTCTTTCTTCTAAAAAGAGTAACTAAAACTATAAACTTGACAGAAGCTTAAGAATCAATTTATAATATACACTAGAAAACAAAAACATAATTTCAAACTTAATGATCCTTTTGGGTCCCTTCCAGCTCACAATGTTCAATGATTCTAAATTTCAAACTAGCCAGTGGGTCCAGTAAATATTTTAACCATTTACAAACTTTTAAAATTCTCCTGAGCACCATGAACATCTCCATTTTTAAATGAATCCCATTTCTTTTCTAGATTGTTTCCCTGCCTTTGTGACATTACCATAATTTCTTAGAAGCACCAAAAGGGAATCATCACCCAACAGCCATGATTCTATCCAAAAGAAAATAAAAAATACTTTCTCTAACCAGTTTCAAGCAGTGTCCTGGGCTTAAAATATGTGATAAAGTTCTGAGGGCAATCCAGCCACACCAAACATCAGATTTTTTTTGCCTTCTCAATGACTGTCCAAACTAAAACTCCATCTCCCTCCTCAAATCTAGATTTCACTATCTGAACTCCAATCACTGGATCCTCACAACCAATTGTCCCAAAGTAGAAAAAATGAGGAAATATTTTAAAATCTAGAGGATGAACATATCAGAACTGTTTCATACTGGTTTTATATGCTCTGCTTTAACCATTGTAAGAGCATCAGGGGCTTTTCCTCGAGATTTTTGTTGGCTTTTCCTCGAGATTTTTGTTGGCTTTTGCTTGAGATTTTTGTTGGCTTTTCCTCAGGATCATTTAGGCTGGAGAAGACCTCCAAGAGCAGGGGGTCCAAGCCCTGAGCAATGCCCACCAAGCCCTGGGTGCCACATCCAGGCATTTCTGGAGTGGGGACCCCAGCACCCCCCTGACAGCCCACTCCCATGGTTAACAACCTTCCCCATGAAGAAATCCCTCCTGATGCCCAACCTGAAAATGATACCTTTTACTGAGCAAAACAGGAATAAATTTAATAACCCTGACTTCCCTTTTAAAGTTCAAACATTTAGGAAGGGTGTCCATTATGTTCTTAATGGATAAAATTTAAGTTTTTACCCATCTGGGGAAAGCTGCTGGGGTTTTCTCTCTCAGCATTTGTGGGATTCCCAGTCCTGCAGCCATTCCTGGGTTTTCCAGAGCCACAGTGGCTCCAGGGTGCCCATCCCCAGCCCCACACAGCCCTGGCAGTGCCAGCTGTCCCTGCCATGCAGCTCTGACACAGCTCTTGGCAAGGAGGCTGATGATCCCAGCATTTCCAGACACCACAGGCAGCACTGTGGGATTTTCCTGGAGCTGGAACCAAATTTCAAATGTTTCCAGTTAAGGAGCTGGTTTTTTGTTTTGTTTTCTCTTTCGACTCCTGGCTTCACTCACAGTTTTACTACTAAATTCAGTGGGGCCACCATTTTAATCTAAGGTTCTTATGAGATTAAAAATGATGAGAATTTTTTATTATTAGGGATCCTGCCTTGACAGGGAGGTTGGCTCAGATGATCTCCAAAGGCCCCTTCCAACCCCAAGAGTTCTGTGATTCTGTGGGATCAGTGAAGTTAAATTTGGTTTAAATGTAATAAGAAACACCCATCAGAATTGATAAATACTGATGGACTGGGTGATACACAAGTTCACATCAATCACCAAACTGAAACCACAAATGTTCTTCCACTTGCACCACCCACATGGATACACAAACCCTGGAATTCTGAAGTGTGTTACACAAGAAAGATGACTGGCACAGGGATCTTACTGAGGCTAAAAAACCAACCCTAAAAAAATGAAGTTTAAATCTACATTAAACCTATGTGGTCAATAAATCATAATGTGAAATGTTCAACACTGAAAGCAAATTAATACACAAATAAATGAAAATATACACCCTGCTGGGGAAAAATTCTAACTTCCTAGATGTAATAGCTGTATTTTGTTTGCTGCTCTCTGAGTAAATTTGTTATATTTGGAACCCAAACTCAACATGGCTTTCATCTTTTTAGAAGAATAAGAAACAAAACAAAGCAAAATATTATGTAATATTTCAATAAAGTACTGGGAAATGTCAAAGTTTCTAAAGCTTCCTTGCTGAAAGACACTGTCCAGTAATTAATGCTGGCAGTATTTCTCATAAATTACAAAATATAATTATATTCAGAATTGAAAATGTTACCTCAGAACTCAGCAAAGCTTAGAAACTTTTCCAAGTGAACTCCCCTCAGCTGCTGTACAGGAAGTGTGTTTTTAATTCATGACCACCCTCACTAGTCCAAGTAAAGGAAGTGATTTGGTTTGGGGTTTTGTTGTTGTTTAATTTTTATTTTTTTTTAATAAATGTGCTGATCTTAAGAAAATGTTGGGGATTTTTCTGGGAAACAGAATCCTTTGGTCAACTTGAATTCAGGTATCTCCATATATATTTAAAAAATAAGAACACTGCACTGCTAGTATTTAAAGAAAACAGTTATTTTAAATTTTAAAAAAATCCTTTGAGCATTAACAACTAAACCAGCAAGAGATAAAATCTCAAACCTGAGACAAAAGAAGAAAAAATACTACAATGAAAAAGAAACACTATGATAAGTGTATAAAATGGAAATAGAGAATAATGCAAATACTCTGGATTTTCATTGTTGTTCCATCAGAGATTCAAACTGAGAAACTGGATCACAAGACAGGACTTTGGTTCTCATGAAATTGCTTTTCCTAAATTTCACCATATTGATGGCAGTGTGTATTTGGCTATAGAAAACCTGAAAAAGGTTTCCATATTTTGAAAATAGGATGATTCCTTTTCTGAATTTGATTTTTTTTTTCTGCCTACTGCACTACCAGCTTCATTTAACTCAATGTCACAATTCCTCTGTTGCATTTAGGATCTAAAAAGGACCAAGAAGGAATAAATGTGGGCATTCCACGTTAAAATTAGCAGCAGAAGTGCACACTGCCAGTTCACTTAGAGCTGCCAGCTGTGCCATGAAGGTCAGAAGCTGAGCTGGAAAAGATAATTGAGCTGCTTTAAGATTGGCTTAGGTTTCTACCTGAACATTTAGGTGGGCTCAAACTGCTCGATTTGTAGGAATTGTTCATTTTGTGAGGGCCAGACTCAAGCACTGCATCCCAAACCTGCCCAGAGCAGCAGCTGCTGGGTTTGCTGAGCTGCAGATTGAGGAGGAAATTCAGTTTATGCCCACCCCCATTCTGAAGGGTGTGCTGCCTTTGCTATCCTTTCACTAAAACAAAACCCAAAGAACTTTTTGCTGTTTGCCTGCCATAGCAGAATGTAACAAATGATACCAGGATGGAATGGGCTGGAGCCCAGAGGCTGATTTCCCTACTGATGTCACTTGGAGTTTGAAATTTGCATTTCTCCAAACATTGCTGCCTGTGGTGGCAGCAGGGGTGGCAGGTGGGACACCCTGAGCCAGAGCAGGCAGAGAGGAACAGAATGTTCTGGGTTTGGCTCAAGGACCCAGATGTACTGAAGCAAACCCTGCTCCTGACTGACAGCCCCTCAAATGACATTTCAACACTTTTGCTTTCACTCTGGATCCAAACCATGAGATGCAGATGTGAGCAAACAGGGTTTGGTGTTCTTTTTTTCTTTTTGGTAGCTAAGCTGAAGCAGTGAATTGTTTATTTTTCTCTTTTTTTTTTTGCTGTTGTGTTAGAACATTATGAGAAAGCCTTTGGCCAAGGTTTATTCCAGGCCTTCTTTGCACGCTCACATCCTCAGATCCTAGGAAGCCTCTCTCTCCTGCAGATCACAGGTTGTGAATATCCTTTTAACCCATTAAAAAAAAAAAAAAAAACAACAAACTTTTTCCAGATGAAGCAAAGCAAGGTGGATGCAGAGGAATATGCTAAAATTATATAATGTACAGTTATTGACCCCAGAGTATGGTGAAACTCATCACTGAAAATCAGAGCAAAACTTGTTGAAAATCTTAACCACAGCATTTAGAGCCACACATTTTTAATTTACTTTAGCTTTTATGGCAGCTTCAGCCACAGATGTTCTGCTGTAAATGAATGCCTGAGAATGATGCTGTTTAACACTGTGGTGTTGGAATAATCTCCTCAACATGTAATGATATAGATGGAGTCAACCTTATTCCCTCCCACAGCTCCTTGCCATCACATTAATGCTATTTTTCCAAAGAAATGTCTTTCAGAGGAAATACTCCTCACATGCAGCAAATGAATCATCACTGATTGCTAACTTACATATATACACAGAATTAAATCTAACTTCTTCAGGATTTGTTTGGTTTGAAAAAAATCAATATAATCAGAACTGCTCAACTAATTTCTTTCTTGCTGTTTTAGCTGGCTAATTAGAAATGTATTTCACAACCAACTCTGATTTTTTATCATCTTCTCAGAGCTGCATGTTCTCTTAAGTGCTTCCTCCATCAGTTGTGATAAGTCAGTAGATATGAGATATGTCAGTAGGCTTCTGAAGCATCTTCTCAGAGATTTTTACATCAATTATTCTGTCCTTAGGCATTTAAAGCAAACCAACCCATCTTTTATCTTTCCACATTGGAAAACTCAGAGCCTCTGGGCAGGATATCAGTAGCAAAGGAATGTGGTGAAGGTGTTCAGGACAAGAAGTGAGAGTATAAAATGGTATTGATACAACTTATTCAGGAAAGCTCTATGCACTTATTATTAGAATCCATACAAGTTATATTATTTAGTACAGAATTTGCAGTGCTACCCATCAGTTCTAGGGCTCTTCCCACTTGGCCCCATGCTGTGATTCTGTCTGAATTTTACTGGACATTGCACATTTTGCTCATATACTTAAAAAAAATCCACCCAACATGGAGGCTGATTGCCACAGCAATACCTCCCATAGACTCAGACACATGTCTAAAAAATCTGCTCCTTTAGTTTTAACCCTGACATATTTTCACAGCTGGTACCAGAAGCAATTCCTTCACATTTCATATCCTCTGTGCTGACAAAAATGCAGAAATGAAGAGAGATTCACTATTGCCCAGCAAAGCACATCTCATGGCTTGCATTAGCTAAGGGCTGCAGAGCTGTTCCTGCCAGAGCAGGGGAGGGGATGGAACATTCAGACCCTCACCTGTGCTGCCCTGGGATGAGCCTGAATCAAATCCAGTCCTACAATGAATTCAGGGCATTCAACCTGCCCTGGCTCCAGAGGGGACCCAGCAATGCTGCATCTGCCCCAAAATGAAATCCTGGATGATGTCAGGGCTGTGTGCAGCCTGCAGGATGTTTCACACCCATGCAGTGTCCAAGCTAAATACAGAGGAATTGTGTACAAATGGATCAGCTCACAGGGCCCAGAATGAGTGCCTACAAACTGTTCCAAATACTTTTATACAAAAGAAAAATTCTCCTCACATACTAGCACATGCTGGATTTATTTCCAGCTGAACAAAGATAGTAAGTGAACAATGAATAAATAAATGTAGCCTGTGACACAGGAGTACATAAGAGTGTACATGAGCTTCTTGTTACTCACAAAAAAAGTAGGAAAAAATTGTGAAGAAAACAAATTCCTGGCTACCCATCAGTTCTAGGATGGGCAGCACAGGGTCCCATGGTGTGGCTCAGAGGCTGAATTTGCCTGGACATTTCAAACCCTCAACAAGTTCCTCACATGGGCTGGACATGGAACAAAGCCTACAGGACTGTCTAAGCAATTGTCCTGCTCAGAACTATTTTTCTCAGTATTCCTTACAATTTCCTTCAGGTCTGTTTAGGGAAAAGAAAGCCTACAATAACTCCTGAATCTGTTGAGAGCATAGGCACAGTACACTCCTACTGCACTGGAGATGGTGCTTGTCTCCTTTGGAAAACCAGAAAAATGGACAATTGTTTTCAAATCTAGCCATTTGTGCCATCTCCTCTCCTTCAACAACTGCTCAGAAAGGCTTGGACCATGCTCCTGAGTACCAACATTACACACTCATTTTGTTCATGATATTTTCACTGCACTGGCCAATGAATAAATAGGGGGGAAAATTCCGTATTTTGAAGTCCTCCTGTTAGCTTTACCCCAAAAACTTGAAGTTCTACTCCACCCTCCAACCATTGTGGATCCCCAGCTTTTCTTGAGACCCTCTCTTTAAAATACTGTAAAAACTGCATTGGAAGCATTGCTTGTCACAGAACACCAGTAATTGGCCAAGGTGTTCTTAAAGTAATGATGACTTCAGCATGAATTAGGGAATCTGCCACCAGCTGCTTGTCTTTAAGCATGTATTGTAATTCCTACAGCACACAACATTTCCAGGATGCTTTGAACATTTTACATTCTCTACTTTTTTGCCACATGACAGAGAACAATGTCATTTTGAGATTTAGCATCAATTCATCTTGTTGTGGGTGAGACTTGAAAGTCTTTCAGCTTTAGGCTGACATATTTACATTCCTGTTTCCTTTTATTATTTCTTCCAGTGCCTTCCTAAATATTATTTTAAGACTACAGGTTTTATTTACCAGGTCATCTGATACCAACAGCAATCTCATAAACATTTTAAAAGAAAATTTGTGCAAAGCCTGAAACAGAATACCAGATATGAGCACTCTTAAATATTTCCCTGGATCCCATTCCAGCTCCTGCATGCTATACTTATATTTTGCTGAAGTATACATTCATCTCAGCAAAAAAAAGGAGACAAAAGCAGCAGATGTTCTTGCAAGACTTTCCATATTTTGTTGCAGCTGCCACAAGAAGCTTCTGATAGAACAACTGATGCTACAGCCTCCACAGGAAAGGATCTGCAGTTACATAGAAATAGCTTGCAGGAGGATTTATTAAAAAAGCCCCTTTGGGCCCTACCAGAGGAACACCCAATCACACATTCATGAGGCTGTGTTTAGTTAAAGGTAGAGGCCAAGCTTTTTAATAATTTGTTCTTTTCTACTTTGCCAGTGATCTCAGTTTAGCTACAAAATCCTTTGCCAGAGTTGCAGAAAACTGGTTCCTAAACAGGGGTTGGAAACCAGAACTGTTCCCAATTCAGATATCTGAGGAGGTGATGAGAGACAAACACACACACGCCAGTAAAGGATGCTGAACATTTTTCTTCAATGATTCTTAACTTTGGAGGAGCTGGCATGGTTCTCAACCAGCACATTTATACACAATATTCTGCACAGTTTTTAACAACATCCTAATTTACAAGCTGCCAAGGACTGGGTGAGAGACTCCAATGTTTCTTGATATGATTTCTAAATCTGTCCCTGAATGGATTTTGTTTGCAAGATAACATTTAGAGCAGCTCACGTTGTCTGCTGAGGGGTTTCTGCACATCAAGTGTGAAAATATGCTTTAATGACAGCTCCTTATGCTGTGAGAGAGCATTCCACACCAACAGGATGCTCATTTAAAAATGGGTGGGAGATGCTGCTGCACATGTGAGTTACATAAGAATTACATCAGCCTTACAGAGTGTTTTGCATGTCACTGACAGAACAAAAGGAGCAAAAAAACCTCCTCAACTCTGAGAAGTTTTGCTTGGTTTTAAGTGGAATAAATGGCTCCAGGTAAACAACTTTCTAGATGGAACAGCTCTAATGTTGCCCACAGAATTAGTGCCCTGTACCCTCTCTTACACAGCCATTTTGCAATTTTCAACCCCATCCCGTGGAAATTAAGACAGAAGGGCCAAAGTTCCTCATTCTGTGCTTGCATTTCTCATCCATTCCTAAGCCCACAGCAGAAAATATCAATTTCTGTAAAGTTCTCAAACAAATTCCTCTCAGGGACAGCTGGAACAGTGCCCAGAGGCTGGAGACATGCCCTGCCAAAACTCCAGGACTCTTGCAGGGGGTATTTTCTGATATTTCTAGGCTGACAGTGTTCAATGGAACTGTAATTTCTACAGTGCTGTTTTTCAGCCCACAGTTGTGCACAAGCAGGAACAATGTAATGTAGGAACTCATAAATTTTTTGCATCTAGATTGATTCTGTGAGTTATTTTTGAAACAAAATTGACAGGAACTTTAAACACAGTCAGTAACTGGAAGGACAAGCAGCTGTAGACAGTTTCTCTGTCTGAAATGCTGTCCCCAGAGAAGCTTACAGGATAGTTTTTATTGATTTCCCTACTACCAGTTTTTACCTTTTCTGTGAAATATGAAGTTATTTCTACCCCAAGCTCTCTGAACATGTCTGGAAACACCTAAAGCTTAAACTACAAAGTTTTATCTGTCCTGGTGACACGTGGCTGTGTCAGTGAAAATTAGGCAGATTCAATTCAATCACCAAATACCAGAGTTTGCTAAAAAGATTAACAAATACATCTTGCCACTTCTGTATGCTAGGTTACTTCTCATATCAGAACTAGTGAAAACCAAACCTGTGCAAAGCTGATCTTCTTTTCCTTTTAAATAAATAATGTCAATTTTTGCCTTTAGAAAAAAATTCTTTGAGTGTTCTGCCTGTACAATACCCTCAGCCAGTAAATATCAATTTTTATAGGAATATATATGGGGTGGGGGATTCTAACATTACTCCACACTTCACAAGTAGCTTCTCATCTACACAAAAGGAGCCTTTAGAGAAGAATTTTGAAAACCTCTGTACAATATGACCTTAAGAATACTAGTTTTGCTTTAAAAGAAAAAGAAACATTTAAATCTATGGCTGAATGCAAATGATATCACTGCAAAGAGGGCTGCTGCTTGTTGTTATCAAAAGGAGATCAAGTACAGTGTCCATTAAGCACAGTTAATAAACAGAAACTACTTTAAGAGTAAATAAAACACAGGCAAACATTCATGTGGCTGCCAGCCCAGTTCAAGTCAAATATTTTTACAAGTGACCTCACACTTCTTGGTCATGGATGATTCAGGGACGCCACACTAAATATACAAACGTGCAGAGCAGTGTAGTCTAACAAAATAATACAATTAAATAAAATAGTTATTATGTGAACAGGAAATGCAAGGAAGATGTAAATATTTTCTTCTTCAGAAGGAGAAAGGTCAAAAGGATCAGTATCTTGCAGAGCTATACAACATTAACTGATTGCAAGCACAAGAGCTGGTCAAGATTTCACTACAATCAAAGCAGATTTTTTTATTTCCTTTTTGCAGCCAAACTTGAAATTGCTGTATTTTAATGCTGTTGCTGAGATCTAGAAACTGTGGGCTGTGCCAGAGAACGAATCAAAAGACAGAAAGGAACAATAAGGAATATGAAAAATCTCAAGACTTTTCCCTATTTTAAAAAAGAGGATAAATCACTTATGTCTGCTTGAACAAAACACAGAGGAAACTTCAATGCTCAAATGTTATTTTCAATTGAAATGATACTTTAAAAACATTAGGATTAAGTGGAAGAACATTCCCTGTCTTTTCATGCACCATTCAGAAAAAGCCATGGGGATCCATTTGGGCAGAGCCCCTGCAGGACCTGAAGCCACAACAACTGCACATTGAGGGGTGCTGGTCCTCAGACCTTGTAATCCCACAAAATGACCACATTTCACAAGATTATTCAGTAAAAAGGCAATCCAGAACCACCATTAACACAGACAAGCAAAACTACACAATACTTTAAAGAATTTTATGTTGCTGAAGAGACATTCTCCTACCTGAAAGCAGAACCCTCCAGAGGACCAAAGCAGAGACGTCCTGTAACTGCCCAGAGAGGCTCCAGGTGCTTTTTAATGACTCCACACCAGGAACAAATTTGCAGTGATTGGCCACAGGTGCAACCCATCTCCTCACAGCTGTGCCTAACAGCCCTCATTGCCCCTAGAACAAGGGAAAACGTTGAAAAGTATTTTATGTTTAAGCCACCATAATCAATATTAAAAAGGCTTTTATTCCTTTCCCTTGTTTACGACTATGTAAGAAAAGTAAACTTCCAGAGTATGCCAGAATTAAATTATTCAAATCAGGATAAGAGAAAGAATAATGAGATCCTCAGTTCTGGTGCATATGATTTGTTCTGCAATTTAAAAAATATGGTTTTATTAGGCTCATGATGATAGGAAGATTGAGTTTTTAATTTCAAGTGAGGGCCTGCTCTGAGGAGGGAGCCTGCTTGAGTCCTTGAGCATGGATTTAAGTTCTCCTTCACTTCTTTCAGAATTCATAATTCTGTTCTTAATTCATGCTTGAATTTTGCCCCTTAGGCAAAAAATTTGAGCTGGAAAAGAATCTTGATAATAAAGACAATGTAAAAGCTGCATTTCACTGAACACTTAGCATTTTGTCCCATTTGGAATATCAGTTTTCAGACTATTTCCAGCCAGTGTGGATTTTTGCTTGAAATAAACTGTTTAGCCACATGTGCATGCCAGTTTAAACAGTGCTGGTTGGAGAACATTATTTTCACCTTTATTGGACAAAAAGTATCATAGGAAGTTGCCTCCCCCTGGAAATTGAACCCAGTTGGAAATAAATGAACTGGGATCCAGCCAGGCCTGGAAAATGGAAAACAAAAATCTACTCAGCAGAGAGGTGCACATTTTAAATGCTTCAATGAAGTTATCTTTTAAGAAGATGGAATTCTTTTCCATCTCCACATCCCATCAAAACAACTGGATTTTGCAGAATCCATGTCATACACTGCATGCTTCCATAGATGCAGCAGGGTCCTAAAAGCATCTGATTTTAATGAGATCAAATATTCCATATTAATGCATCTCTTACAGTCTGCAGCCACAAGCAGTGTCCCACTACAACATATTTTGTGTATTGAGAGCATAAATGAGAATTCTGGCCTCATGGTTTGCAGGCTGCATACACAGACAGTGAGGAAAAGGAGTTTATCTTCATCCTTATTTTGTTTGGGAACTGAAAGCAGAGGGTACTGGATAAAATTCCAGATATTGCCTAAACAACACCCAGAACAAAGTCAGTAATTCAGGATATGTCTCCTGACTTCTAGAGGTATCTACAGATTGCACATGCCAAAGAAATTTCCAAACAGCAGAAGCCAAAAAATCCCTGCAGAGTCTTAAGAACAGGTTGCAGGGGAAACACAGCCAACTTCAGAGGAATTTTACAAATTAAAAATAGCCCATAGGACTATTCCTCTGAAAGCCTGGAGAAACAGAATTTCTCAGGAATGTGTCTTCTTTCAGGAATGTGTTTCCTGAAAAGTCCAAAATATTTTCTTTATACATGATGGTGTGTACTTCACACCAAGCAACATTCTTTTCCATTTTTCATGCTTTTCAAATTTGAAAACGTGATTCAGTCATCCCAACTGCTATGTTTTTAATACCTATATTTATTTGATAATGCATCCTATGATAACATGCACAGTCTTGCTACTTGGAAGAAAATGCTTTCTGTTCTTTTTTTTAAAATTTGTATTTAAATTTTTGACACAATACTTGATTTTTCAAGTTGTGCTGATAAATCAGAGGGTGGCTCAAAATTGTTCCTTCTCATTAATGTGGTTCCATTGTTAGAAGACACTTTTGGTCCAGGTAGCCCTCTCATCCTAAATGCCACAATTGCCCTCAGACATCCTGTGGCTGAAAAATTCCTACATCCCTTTGGGGGGATATAAGTTACACTCTTACACCAACAAAATTTGGGATATGTTCATCTCAGCTGCATATTTCTTAACTTAATTGGCTCAAAAAGTAATTCAGATTTTCATTGCTGCCATAATTTCTGTGTCCACATCTTGTAAAACAATTCAGACCAGTGGGCAGTCATATCCCAGAGGAATTAGAGTGAATTAAATAAAGCTTGGCCTATTTCTCAGAATAAGGCAGTGAAGACTGCTTTGAAATTTTGTAAGATATAACTGTTATTGATATTCTGGATATCTTTACACCTCCTATCAATCACACAGACCTGTCAGCAAATTATTAACAAGTGAAATGCCAGCTGTGAGTGAGTCATTTGTGAAGCTGTGGGATTTTTTCTTTCTTTCTTTCCTTCCTTTTTTTTTTTATTTCCTGCCCAACATTTTATGGATTAAATTCTGGGCAGCATAACTCTGGCAGCACACCTGTGTGACAGGTGAGATTTTCTGCAGGAAGAGAAACCATGAGGCCTCCATTAACATCTCCAGCATGAGTCTTTCCCACTTCATGAACTTCCAGAGAACGTCTGGAATGTTCTGAATGAAAGACTGAAATTAAAAGCTGAAATACACCAGCAAAGTGTTGTGGCAACGTTTCCATCATAAATTGACATACTGTAGCAAAAGAAATTAACGATGTCCAAATTACTATTAATCATATGGTATTTTGAAGTTCTGTGGAAGAAACAATTGGGTCATCTATGATTTAAATTTTATTGTCTCGATTGCAACTGATTTTCCCTCAGTTTCTCAATTTGTACCCACTAAGACTCAGCTAAATGAAGGTCTTGGCTTCACCCACCCCCAGTTTTGCTCTGTTACCACAGTAGAAACAATGAACAGATGACAAAAAAAAAATTCCTTTTCCCAACAGGTCCCTCTCATATTGTACTCCAGAGGGCACCCATGAATGAATGGCAAATGGCCACTCGGAGGGTTGCCAAATGCCATTAATCAATGCACCAATGTGGCAACACTGAGCTTTGTGACAGGCATGATTTAATCTATTGTTTGGTAATCAACCTCATCTACGGACATTCTGTAGCTCTTATAAATCCAAGAGTTATTGTTGCTCTTTTGGAGCACAGCACTTCCAGAATGTCTCACTTAATAATCACAAATTGCTCTTTTCTGCAGTCAAAGAGGTGAACATTCTGAGATTGTTGGAGAGAACAGATTATGTCAGCTGGGCCCAACAGTGTGTGCTTTGTCTCCCTGAGTGCTGCTGTACCCCAAGCAGCCCTCCCAAAGCTCAGTGCAGTCTCCACGTTGGAAGTTGCTCCCTGGGAGCAGTGATAATAATGTCATTCATCCAGGGCCTGGTTCCCATTGAATCACTGGAATGACTTTCCCCCCAATTAAAGGGCAACGTTACTTCCGCTGCTTATTGTTCCTCTCATTTACAGCCCAGGACCATGAAGTACCCAAAAACCCCCAAACCTATCTCATCAGTATGCAATAGTTAGAGGATTGCTTCATCCCCAGCTTTATCTTCTGTATTAAGACAAATTATCCATTTGATGAAGGGAGGAGGGAATAATTTTGGCCGTTTCAGAATGTGCACACTCAAAAGTTTTCAAATATTCTGAATTTATACCAAGACAAGATCTGGGGACAAAGCTGTCATTTGTAACATTTCAGACTGCCAAGCTGAAGCCTATAAAATTCACACTTTTAAAGACTAAAAAAATAACTCCCAAAGAAAAAGGATCAACTTATGGAGTCCCCCTCGCTGGAGATATTCCAGAACACTCTGGGCACAATGCTGTGCCCTGTACCCTGCTGTGGGATGACCCTGCCTGAAGAGGGTGCCTGTGTTGGGTGAACCACTGTAGCTCTTCCCAACTGACCCATTCTAGATTCTGGGATTCTCTCTCTGCCTGAGACAAACTGGGGCTGCCAGATCACACATTCATAGACAGAAAGGTTAAGGCTGGAAGGGACCTTAAACTCCTTTTTATTCCACCCCCTGCCATGGCAGGGACACCTTCCACTGTCCCAGGTTGCTCCAAGCCCCATCCAGCCTGGCCTTGGACACTTCCAAGGATCCAGAGGCAGCCACAGCTTCTGAGAACCCTGTGCCTTGGCCTCCCCACCCTCATAGGGAAGAATTTCTTCCTAATATAAAATCGACACCAATTCTCTGTCAGTGCAAAGCCATCTCACTCCAGACCTTTGTAAATGTCTCTCTCCATCTTTCTTACAGTTCCCTTCAGGTCCTGGAAGGCCACCATAAGGTCACCCTGAAGTTCCTGTTGTCCAGGCTGAACAATCCCAATTCTCTCAGCTTTTCTCACAGGAGATGTGCTCCATGTGTGGGACAAGCAGCAAATCCCTGCCCCATGGCAGAAGGGCATGAAGTGCCCACGTCTGGGGAATGAAAGAAAGCACACAGTGCTGGTGGGCACCTCATCAGTGTCTAATGCAGACAGAATTAGAGCCAGGCTTGCTGAATCAGACTCTTATTAGTGAAGCAAAAAGAAAAGAGGGGCTGGTTTGTACTTTGAGCACAATGCTGGTTGCATGGAGGGATTTAAAAGGACAGAACTCAGCTTCTGAAATTAGACAGGAAAATAGGTAGAGGGGTCATGAACTTTTTGTATCCAATTATCCTGATCTGTTTTTCTTTATTAAGAATAGAATAGGTTGATTTCAGTGAAACATCCCCAGTGATGAACAATTCTGATTCAAATAAATGAATCAAATTATCTCTTTACACCAGTTGTATCAGAACAACACAAAATCCAGTGGCAAAACCCATGACAGTACATGATCAAAGCAAATGACACAGAGGGGTCAGACCACATTTCCTTCAGCAATATGGTTTACAGAACCAAAATTATCAAACTTCAGCACAGTTGAAGAACTGTGAGAAGGAAGAAGAAGCACCACTAAGATTAAAAACTCTAGGGTATTGTATTATAATTAATTGGTTACAAATTCCAGCGTCACTGGAATTTAACATTAATCCAGATTGATCTGCCACATCGAAACCTGGTAAAACAAGAATGAGCTCGAACTCAGATCATTCAATTACACTTACAAGACTTATAAGATCCATGGATTGTCCACAGGAACAGAATACATCTGGTTTGACATCTATCTACATTTTTCTACTGATCTGTGTGTTTTTAACAATAAAATATATATGCTTGAGAATGAGAAACACAATATGCAATAGGATTAATAGTTATAAAGGGAGTTATTTGTAATCCCCTCAGTATTACAGCCTGAGGATAATTTAGTGATGAGTCAAATGGTCTCCAGTGTAAATCAGGAACCAAATGGCAGAAGAAGTGGTTTTTAAGGGCTGGAAAAGATGACAAATCTGAGCAGCATTCGAGGCCTGCACGGTGTGAACAACGTTGAACTCGCAGCTGTTGTGAAACCAGTGGGACTGGGGACACACTGAGGGCTGCAGCCACCACCCTCTCCCCCTCTGATCTAAATTCTCCAACATCTGATGGATTTCATCATAATGAGCCCCTCAAGGCAGTTGTTTTGGATTAATCAAGTGAAAGCTGTGAGATATTTCTCAGTTGTACATTACCACCTACCTTGATGGGTTTGAGGCATTACTGGAGTTCAAAAATTCCCATCACATTTCCATCCCAGACAGTTTGGGTCCAGATTTTTGCAAACTGTTAGAAGTAAAAGCTGTGCCTGTAATCTGATTTTAAGGAGATCCAACACCTTCCATGTCATATTCTTCCAGCACAACAGGCAAAAGTGGGGCAGAAATTCTGTTCTATTTGCTAAATAAACATAATTCAAGATATCATACTGTGGGAACTGCAATGTCTTAAATTCCTCCAAAATTATAGAGAAATAAGTGGGTGTGGGCTCTTTGGAATTGTGGAAAAGTCATACACAAAATTAAGAAGTGTGGCTAGTAAACCCCAATGAAATCCTCAAGTTTTTAGCTAATTTGCCTTATGGCAAATATTTAAATCATTCTCATTTTCCTTCAGTTAAAACTGAGGAGATTTCTTGACTTTAAAAAAAAAATGACCCTAATTGAATAGACATGGAAATTACTTTAGAGATTAGTGTTTTATAATCAATTGTCCTTCACTTCATACCATAACAGTCTTTTCCCCATCACCACTTTTAAATTTACAAAAGCTCCACTTGTTCCACTATTTAGAAGAAGCTCTTGACAATGATCACGACACCACCACACATTCTCCTGTTTCACATGTCCCAGGTCTTAGGACATTTTAAACATTTCTTCTCAGGTAAGTAAAACTAAATTTATGCTTGGTTTTTAATCTAAGTGTTCTTTTGCTGAATATCTTGGATTTTTTCCCCAGCTGTGTGAGACACTGCAGTACCAGATATAAACCAACTCAGGGCATAAACAGGAATGTCCTCAGCTCCAAGAGTTTTCTTCTTTCTTTGTAACCAGCTTAGCAAACAAGGAGGAGAAATTACAGGAGCCCAGCATCCATTAAAATCCATAACCTGCATTGATTTTGCTGGAAGGAGGGTTCTGAGAAAAGGGAAACAAGACTGGAAGTGCAAAAAGAAAAAGGAAGGAAATGTGAAACACGCTTGGGCAATTAATTGTGGTTTTAGTGATTAATGAATTCTGAGTCTTGGACTTGGCAAACCTAATGTGTGTAGTCACATAATGGATGTTCAAAAAAAAACAACCAAAAGGAAAGGTCCTATTTAGTCATGAGCTTTTATAAAACAGTGTAATATTAGATAAGGTAAACATAGGATACTGATCACTACATAGGCTCAGATTAGTGTTACTTTTTTCAATTTTGTGAGATTTTTGGTGCAAATCAGAAAAAAAAAGAAGTTTTAAAGTATATGATGGTGATTATACTGTGATGAGCTTATACAAAATGTCACGTAAATGATTTTGTATATTTAAATTTAAAATACTTTCAGTACAAAGGGCAAATTTCACCTGAAAATAAAAATTCTCACCTATTAACTCTGTGAGATTAAGGTACTGCTTTTCTTCCCTCTGTTTTGCTGAAACACATCAGCACTCCCAGTCACTCATCTTTCTTTAAATGGAATTCCTCCAGTGAGTCAATGGGATCCAGCATACACTTTCTTTATTGTCATTCATCCTAAATTCAGGGTGAATATCTCAAATACTCCCAATACTCCCCTTTTTCCCTAAATTTAATATTTTTAACTGTGACTCACAAGAGACACTGAAAGCTTGAGTAAGAAGTGCTGAATGAATTCCTCTTTTATTACAGGAACAAAGATAAGCACACAAGAGTACATCCATTATTAGGAAAAAAAGATTTCCCCTTTAGCAAGAAGATTTTGGGACATACATTGAGTCAGGCTGCTTCTAGATCAGGGCCTATTCTTAGAGGAGGAAATGGTCCTTAAATTAACTCTGACTTAATGAATTTCCCTTCATAATGACAAAATACACTTTATCCAGCTCTTTGCCATGATTTTCATTGCTGTGTCAAGAAGAGAGGACTCACTTTTTGAGGCACCAAGGACAGTGAATTTTTCACAAGCTTCATGGATAAATTGTCCTCCTTCCTCTAAACAATTTTCCAGTTTTTCTGGTGCCATTCCAAATAAATTATGCATCTCTCAAAATAATTTTGCTATGGAGACCTCTTTGCTTTTAAAACATTTGTTTCCCAGATTCTCAGTGCTTCTATTAAATCCTGTCCTAAAAGAAACAAAAATGTTTCATTTTTTATATTCTTTTACTGCACTCACTCCTCACTCCCATACCCAATATAAAAAATTTCTTTCTCTTAAAGACACTCAGCATTAGTGAACTCGGTCTAAAGATCTTTTAGATATTTGTTGAAGAGTTCAAGTTCTAATTAATGCCTTTTGGTAAGTTGTGATTTTATAAATATACTGTTATAAGAATTCAGAAATACTAAATCTACATTGAAAATTACCAAAATTCACGATCTTGGCCAGGTAAAGGGGTAAATTGCAGAAAAAAACCTTGATCCTGAGGCCACACTGAATGAAAGCTGAATTTAACCATTTTGCTAGAGCTGTAAGAATTCACCTGGAAATCTGTTTAGACTCAGAAAACCTGGATGAGGTGTTTGAACAAAAAGTGCAGCAAATTTCTACCAACAAAAACTAGAATTTACATGTTGACATCATTCTTCTTCTGGGAAATCAGACTAGACCATCCTACTCATAGGGTAGATCCCATTCAGCACCAAACTGTGCAGAGAGAGAATGATTTAGACAGAGGGCCTGAGAGATCCCACTCAAAATCACAATAGTAAGATTTAGGAACAACAGCCCCCTTATTTCAGAGGGAAAATACTGCAAGAAATGTCAGTGCTAAGAAATGCCTTAAAATGAGATATTTATGAGTTTTCCATACAAGTCCTGATGTTTCATTCAGCACAATTACAAGACTTTGCACGTGGTTTTGAAAGAAAATGGGGTCATGGAAATTTCTGAGGTTTTGTAGAGTTGCTGGTATCAGTCTGTTGCCCAAAATGTTAAATCAGTGAGGTTGTGTTAAAGATGATTCACATCTTCAGAGAAAACACTGAATGGGCCAAAGTCATGCTTGGTGCAACTCCAATGTGTTTAATGGAGTTACATGAGGGATTGATTTTTGTTAATCTTGGATCAAACTATTCAGTTACATTACATTTTAGCTTACAAAATAATAAACTGAGAAGGATAACATGAGGCCTTGGGACCCACAGGCCTCATTCCTCACAGACACCATGAGCTCATCTCCAAGCTGGTTCACAGATATTCAACAAATTGACTTCCACCTCCTCCCTTGGAAATGGGGCTGCAGTGGGACTCTCCTCTGTTTGTTCCTGTTTTCTCAGGGATGAACAAGTGGAGGGACTGGTCCCCACTGTGGGGAGGTGATCCAAAATCCACTGGTTCTTTTGGGAATGCAGCACAGTTACAGCAGGAAGTGGTGGAACAGGACATGCAGATTTCTGAGTGCTCTGGGCTGTGCTGGGTGCCCATTGGCTGCTTGCACAGTGTTAAATGGAAACAAACCTTTGCTCTGATGGCAACAGATGAGAAAGTTCATCTTTTCACCACAGCAAACACTTTAAAAGCAGGCCATGAGAAATAATTCACTTTCAGCACAGAGGAAGACACACTGCACTTTATAGAAAACAAACTTTTCATCCTGCAGCCACACTCCCAGAAATCCACTCAGTGTTTAGATGGTTCTCCCCAGGCTGCCTGGCAAAACAACTTGAAGATGCTCTACAGCCCTGATCAACACTGGCTACTTGAGGTCCAACATCTCAAACCAAACAGGGGCTGGAATACAGAGAACCCAGTCCAGGGAAACTTCTCTCTAACTCTCCCCAGGTGGAAATCCCCCTCTGTTCAGAAATAAGAAGATTTAAAGCTGACATAATTTTTTGGTTCCCCTCCTCAGCCTCCACCTAAGGACAGCAGATGTTCAAATGACGTGCCTCAATAATAAAAACTGAAAAGTTGCATACTTTTTTTGTCTTCTTTTCAATCTAGACATTGAGAGGATATGTTTAAATGACTGCTTTTATATATCTGCTGCAAAAAAAGGAGCTAATGAGGGTGTTCTGTACAGCAAACCACGCTGCAGCCTTCCACATACACTTTGATCAGCTCGTGGCAGGACAAACCCAAAACATTTGCAGCAGCCCTGGCATTTCAGGGTTTCTTTGGGTTGCTTCCCTTACTTAAGTGCAGCAGGGACTTTTTAATCTTTGTTTTGGTTTTTTTTTTTTCTCACCATTCACAAGCCCACCCAGGCAGTGTGTAATTCATCCAGACAGGAAATATTCCATTGTGTGGGCCAGAGCACTTGGAAATGATTCACTTGTACCTGAGTTCAAAGCTTCTGGCATAGATCTATGGCACATTCTAGTCTGCAGTCATTCTTGCCTCAGACTTCTGTGTTCCATGCAAATCAGCTGCTAGAGCAAGGCTTAGCAAAGTTCAGTGGCTTCAAACTATCCTGGATTTGAAAGTTCATCTGGGATTTATGAAAAGGAAACAGAGAATAAATCTTCTAGGGGCAAAACCCTGCAGGAAAAGGCTGCACTTCATGCAACTGCTAGCCCAGAAGAGAGAGTTTATTTTCCCCCTAGGCTGTAAAGTGATCTGAAGTCCAGTATCTTAACTCACCCCATAATGATGTGTATATAAGATTACACCACTTTCCCAGCAACCTTCTTCCTGCTTTGTTCAGTGCTGTTCAGCACAGGTGGAGGAAATAAACACCACCCTCACTGCTGGTCTGCTTTCTTAGTGAATGCAATGAAGGCATCTGTGAGAAATCCACATTATGCCTGGGTACAAGTGAGAAATTATTTTCCCATTGCATGGAAACATTGGAGATGACACTGTCTCTCTTCTCACCTGATATATTTTGCATCATGTTCAAAAAAAAATCCCTTGGAAGTGAAACGTAACAGAAAGGTAAGAACAGTAAAGGGTAAAAATCTGCATCCCTCAGTGACACAAAACTTGTAATATTACAATTCTCCAAGAAGCACCAAAGGCAAGACTCTGAACCCACAAGTCCCCTCAGTTTTAGTGTTTTTCTGAATCACTAAACACATTATTGTTTGGACAGCACCCTCAGGCACAGGGTGGGATTGTTGGGATGTCCTGTGCAGGGCCAGGAGCTGGGTGATCCTTGTGGGTCCCTTCCAGCTCAGGATGTTCTGCAATTCTGTGTATTCAGATGTAATAATTAAAACCAAATATATTAAGGAAAAGTCTACAGCCTTTGGCAGGCTCTGCACCAAAGCATCATCTGCACCAAAGCTTCTCAGCTCTTATCCATTTCCTGAGCTGTCCAGTTTGGAGCCCTACCTCCAGCAGCCTGAGCTGATGTACCCCACACAAGAGCTCCAAACACCTCTTTTTATCCTTTCTAGGTGATTCAGACCATTTCTTTAGCAACTCCAAAAACGCCCAAAGAAAACCACTGGCAAAACAAGGTGCACACTTTGCAGGATTGAATCATTCCAACCCTTCTATCTGGATCATTAAAATTCCCTGAGTTCACACTAGACATCACCACCAGGTAGAAGATTAGAACAAGCAAATGGGGCAGAATTGCAGAGGACAAACAAGCAGCATCCTTTATCCCTGTTCTCAATTTCCAGCATTATTTTGTAAGGCAGGCTGGAAGGAGCTGAGGTCAAGCTTAAATTGGTCACCCAGAGAAGCTGTGGCTGCCCCTGGATCCCTGGAAGTGTTCAAAGACAGCTGGGATGGGGTTTGGAGCAACCTGGGCTAGTGCAAGGTGTCCCTGTCTATGGCAGGGGTGGCACTGGATGAGCTTTAAGTCCTTCTCAAATAAAATCATTCTGTGATAATTCTGTGATTATCTGAATGACTCAGAAGACCTGAATGCAAAAAAATGGATCAAAAAACCTGCCTGATGAGCAGAGGGCCATGGGACCTGCCAATTCCTAAATTACTTATTTTACTGTGGGAAAATAAAAAGCACAAACATCTTTTCTACTATTTCTCAAAAAAAACAAAAAAAAACCCCTACATGTGATGATCAGTAACCCAGCAAACTACAGTTTTCAAAACAGCTGACCAGCATTTTCTAGAAACACATTCAGAAATCAAAATTGCTCTGACTAACAGGAAGTTCTTCATTATCAATTACCTTCAATACAGTGAGAAATGTTTGTTACCAGCTGAGCCATGTAGTTCTAGAAGGAAAAAACAGTGGGAAAATATTTCATATTGACAGCTCCAGGTGCACAAGATGTCAAACACCAGAACAATTTAGCCTGCTTCCTAAACCATTGCTTCTGCATCAGAATTCTGTATCCTGATTTTGGAAGGTTACCTTCTCTTTTTCTTCCCAGGTCTCTTTATCTTCCCTCCCTTGTTGTCACTGAGTAAAAAATGTGAAACTTTTGACCTACTCCTTTTGTCTGGTAGACTTGAAGTTGTGCCTATTTACTTACAGGGATTGTTAAGATACAACCAGGTAGAAAGGAGCAGCAGAAGTCAGAGCAGAGAAGATGAAGAGCTAAGAGACAAAACCCAGCAATATTTCTTTTTCAAAGATTTCCTCTCAGGAATGAGGCTGGGTCAGGGGGATCTTTATTAAGTTTCTGCCTCATCAGGCAACCTCTGGTATGCTTTTGATAAGTAAATATAAACTCTGGGATTTTGCCAAGTGATCTGTAAAAGGGGAATCCTAATATTGATGGCTGCTATTTCCTGTTAAAACATAAATAAATCAGCAGAAATCCAGACCTAGTATTTAAGTCATAAATCTCACACCACAAGCTGAAAACACAATCACTGCATGAGGAAAAGGAAAGTTTGAGCAGAAGGGAAGCACTTTCCCAAGGTCAGAAAGGCAGGAACAGCAAGATGCAGGTTTGGAGCTGGGGCTGAGGATCTGGTGGGGCAGGAAGAGGCTGCACATCTGCACGACCCAGCTGACTTTGATAAAGGAGAAAAAGGACTCAGGACATCAGCTGCAGGAGCTGGCATTGCACAGTTTCCCCATGAAGGACTCCTTGAATGGTCTGAAGCCACAGAGAAAGAGTCTAAATTACTCAAAGCTAAAGGAATGGTCAGAAACTCTTACTCACAGGTGTTGTTCCATAAAAGTGTTCCATTGGTTCAGCATTTGAACCAAAGGAAAAAATAGAATATTATCAAGGGATAATAAACATCCTAATTTAAAATTCTATGTTCAGCAGTTAATTGGTAATAATAAATCTAGGCTTTTGTGCTGGTTTTGAAAAATGGAATGTGGATAGGAAACCTAAAGAAAGCATCACAAAAGCTTTTGCTGTCAGTTATCACATAGGCTGAGAAATTTCCTTTGTTCCATAGTAGCTGGTAAAGTAAATATGGATCTCATGTATGCTAACTTAAAAGTCTGATGGGAAAGTAAAGTTTTTCCTTATGTTTGGAAAAGACAAGTGGGTACTAAAAACCAAAATGAAGAACACCTTGTATGGACCTCATTTCCAAAATATGTGGAAACTGGCAAGAGTGTACAAAAAAACCCCAGTTCATACTGATGTAACCATTTTATTCCTCTAATAATCTCAATTACTTATATTTTATCTATTACAGACTAAAGACATCTGAATTTACTGTAAGAAATCCACCTCAATATTTCCTTTTTGCATTCAGTTACTCCTTTGGCTCATTTCTGATGACAAGCAGACTGATGGGAAGGAGAGAAACAAACACAAATAGTCTTCAAAACAGCCTGTTCTGATTATGGGTGTGCTTGTGACTAAGGCCCTTGACTGAAACTCAATTTCTGGTTCAGATTTTGGCTCTTGCTTGGAACTGCACAGGTCATAGAATTTATCTCAATTCCTTGAACTGAAAAATGGGGATAGTTTTAATTTTATGGTGACTTTGTCAGGACAGCTTCACTTCTAGTTAAAGGTATCACAGACATCTGGATGAAAAGCAGTATCCTAGGTCTCATCACCATGTGGAATGTGCTTACTATCAGCAATGTTTATGTTCAGTTTTTAAGGAATTGTTCTCCAATTCCTGCAAGTCTTGTGCTGATTCTGGACATCCCATCTTTTATGGAAACTGCAGCAAACTGTTTGTTTTATGGCTTTTAATCAGACAGCAACAACATGTGGCAATAAGTTAAAGAATCAGAATTCTTCTGGCAAATATCTGAAATAACCCTGCATTGAGGAAAGAGACCCATTTGTAACCAGATGGCAAAGAAAAACAGGAGAAAGACATCCTGTAATGAGTATTACCTCAGCAAAACCACCCTTATCTTCAGCACAGAGCCAGCTGTGTTGCATATAACTGCAGGAGATCTCAGGGCTGAGCTCCAGCTCTGGGATTATTGATGTTGGCCTGGGTTGGGAAATACACTCCTAATAAATGAAAGCTTCTGTGCTCTTCACAGATCTCTCCATTCTTTGGAAAGCTGATGGTTTGTAGGATTGTCAGCCACTCAGGCCCACTTCATGTGCTCCACAAAACAGAGTGAAGAGCTCTCACTGTGCTCTCAGAAACAAACCTAATTTCAGAGAAATTAAAATCCAGGGATAGCAAACAAACAGGCAGGAGATGAACCAGGTCTAAATTAATGCTCCCCCAGTGGATGCTATGAATGGGCAGGGAAAACACCATGGTACTCTGCAGGAATTTTATAGGCAATGTTCCCATGAGTGTCAGATTCTGCTGCCTAAAAAAGGTGTCCTGATACCCCATCATTTAAGCACAGTAGGTTTGAAACTGGCCAAAAACCTCATCATTTCTCTTCTAGTTTTATGTGTGCACACACAAATAAGTGTGCATGGCTATCTTTCTCTTCTCTCCTCACATGAAGCTGCAGTTCAGAGCTGCAGAGGCATTTCCATTTGTGCAGCCACGCTGCACATTGCAGTCCAGCACACCTGCAAGTTAACTGCTGCCTGGAGAGCCAGCCCTTGGACTGATTGGAATTTCATTTAAGACAACAATCCTGCACTGCCCTGGCCTTCTCCTGCCTCTAAAACACACGTGCTGAGCTTGAAAAAACAGCTGTAAATGTGCTGAGAGGAAATTGCAGAGTGCTCTTTGCTCCGTGCCCTGCTCCACGGCAGGATGGGAAATTCCTTGGAAAATGCTCCCACATGAGGCTCCTGTTCAACCCTACACTGGCCATTCCAAGGCAGGGCCACTGAGGACAGGAATGGAGAGAGAAAATTCCAAGATTTATAGCAAGGGCCACTGCAGCTCATTCCTGAGATTTGCCAACAAGGGGTCTGTGAGCATTTGAAATGCTTGGAGCCTTTCTTTTGGTTTTGGCATTAAAGGACTTGGGAATGGCAAGTGACACCTGATACCTGCCACAATGTCTGTGGGATACCCAGGAATTTTCAATCACTTCACATGGCCTGGAATTTCCACAGTTCTCTCCACAAAATTGGGAGAGACAAGAAACTTTATTTAGAGCCTTCACCATAGGTAGGAAGTTTGCTAAAATTCATAAACCTCAGCCAGGAATTCACTGTTCATTTTTGGTTTCAACTACCATTTCCACAATACTATTTTCTCTTCCTTTTTAAGAAGCACTTAAATAGTCTTACTGAGAAATTCAACCATAGAAATATTTCAATACTGAAATACAAATCTCCTTTCCTAAAGGTGAAAAACCCCATGAAGAAGAGTGCTGTATGATGTGCAATCCTGCTTTTATACACTAAACACCAGATTTACATATCTGTACCAGTACTCTAGTACTCCTGAATAATTTACCTTTTAAAACCATAAAATTAACTTTTCACTTTCTCATTAAAGTGGCCAAAATTTCTTCTATCAAAAAGAAAATCACAGTTCAGTTGCCCATTTTTTACTCTACTTTTAAAACATTCTACAGCAGTTAAGGCAAAAGACATAACATCTTTAAGACATTTAATTTATTCAGGACTTAATGCTGCTGGAAGAATTCAATAAAGCATCCCATAAACTTTATGTTTTCTAGAAATCAGCTACATTTGTAACTAAATTATTTATTCCATATAGTTTTAATATAGAGTCGAATGTTGCAGGGATGTAAGGGAATACATTTTCTGTACAAACAAATTTGATGGATTATTTGTTCTAAATTGCTGCTGTGATAAAAATAACCTAAAAGAACACTGGGGGTTTCTACCTTGCCATTAGTACATATATATTTTCTCATATAACTCTAAAGCAGATATTGCAGAAAAAATTGAAATATGATCCATACAGGCAGCAAAATAGAAGATTTTCTGGTAAATGAGGGGAGTGTGATGTGTGTGGCAGAAAGAAAGATGCACATGAAAAAGATTTTTCTCTTAAGTAATTTTGTTTCTTATGTAATTTTACTTTTTGCTTTGAAAAGAAATTCTCTTCAAGGTCTAGCATATATCATTTATACAAAAATGTTGCATTTAGTATTTCAAAGCAGAATAGCCTCAA
Organism: Setophaga petechia; assembly: GCA_024362935.1. NCBI lineage: Eukaryota > Metazoa > Chordata > Aves > Passeriformes > Parulidae > Setophaga > Setophaga petechia. The sequence goes on along the minus strand of JANCRA010000013.1, from coordinate 4,033,308 downwards.
CACCTATTGCTGAGGAAAAAAAAAAGATAAATAAATAATATTACTACAGAAGATTTTAAATGTTTTGGTTTGTTGTTTTTTTTTTTCAGGAAATATTTCATGTGTATCAGCCCCACAGACCAAACCAGAGGGAAAACAAACAAATCAAGTGGAAAGTGCTCCTGGCAGCAGATGAGCACAGCAGAGACATCTCACTGTCATTGAGGCATTTTTGTTTTTACAACTCCTTTATTTATTTTTCCTTGATAGAAAACTATTTCAAGAGTTATTAGGGGACTTCAGAATTTAATAGGAAATGGTGATCACAGGTCTCTGGTACAAATGGGACCATGGGGGTTGTAGCTCACATGAATTTCATGAGGATGAGGATTGAACTGACACTGGAGAGGATGGCAGAGATTCTGTGGGAATGAAAACATGGCCTGGCCTCTCCCATAATGTATAAAACCTATAAACTGCACCAAAAACTGCTTCACAAGATGTAGAAACCTGCACATTTCTATAAAAGAGGAGTCATGGAGAAACCAGTTTTACACCAAGCAGTCATTTCCAATTAATTTGTTTAGCATGTGATCTGTGTTTGGCCTCAGACCTGTGGCAAAGTTCAGAGTAAAACATTCAAACCTGAGCCTATATTGACACAGAACATCTCCTTTATTTGCCTTCATCTTTCTTGGAAATAAATATCCCATCATCTTTCCAATAAAATAAAAATTCTGGTAGCAAATTTGCACTGAAATATATTAAAATGTTTCACAAAAGAACACCTAAAATTCCCTGCTTCCCAAACTACATATTTGAACAGGAATAGGTATAAAAATCAGGAATAGAAAAGCCTTTTTTTCTCCTTTTCCCAATTTTAAAAGGATTATAGTGCTATTTCCTTAATCAAAAAAAAAAAAAAAAAAAGAGGATATTAAATTGACTATTAATGTCTAATTGTCTTAAATCCTGTCAGATGCAAGTGTTTGGATTTGAAACTTTCCAAAAAAAGTACAGAACAGGATTTTAAAGCTGGCCTGGAGCTAAAAGGAGACTTACACAGCACTGAACATCCACACATCTCTCTAATGAGACTTTTTTACTGCACAATAAATCTAAAAACAGTTTGTATATGCCCTGCAATAGCAGTATGACTCAAGCAGCATTAATCAAGTGTTATGGTAACCTCATTTTAAAGCACAGTCAAACATTTCTATCCCTGTGCTTCACTTCTTACCAAGATCCTTTTAATGGGAAGGGTTTTAGGATGTCCCATGCACTGGCTTTCCTTATAAAAATGTCAAGCCTCAGAGTGTACCTACATACCCAGAATTCTTTCCTGTGTTTCCTGCTGAGTGCCAGAGCTGACATCACTCTGCTGTGTTTGAACAGCTGGGGCTCACCCAGTGCAGCAGCTCAGAGGAGCAGCCTAGGCCAGGACCTGGCTCCTCACAAAGAAACAGAGCAAGAGGAAATAGGATGGAGCTCCAAACATCCCTGTCCCTTCCCACGAGGGATTCACTTGTTCAGCTAAAAGCTGCCTGCTGCTTTGCCAGGGCAGATTTCATCCCACACCTCAGAAGTTCAGGGTGATGTCACAGAGTTTGATTTTCAGTGGCTCAAGGATGTGATGCTGTGGTTTAACCCAGCAGGTAGCTCAGCACCCCAATGGGAGGGGGGCAGAATATGGGGAAAAATAGTAAAATTTCCTTTGAGAGGAACAGCAGGTAGTGCTCACAGAGGGTTTCACCTGAGTTAGTCTTTGGTGGTTCTGTCTTTGGGGTTTTTCAGCCTTTCCAGCCCAAATGTGGATTGACTGCATGTTCATTGTCATAGAAGTTTATAACATGGTTATAAACCAAAAAGCAATCATCCTGCCCTCATCCCAATCCTTAAATCCACTTCTCAATGAGGTGAAAATGATCAAGACTGAAACATCCATTAAGGAAAGGAAATATTCCTTGGCTACCAGAGTCACATCTGTTAAGGGAAGAGTCCTGTACTGAGATTTTCATAGACCTGAACCCTAAATCTTCAGAAGTCCTGAGGAACCAACATTTTCTGCTACATTAGGTTTGCTTTGGAATGTGTTGGTTTCAGCTGCATTTTGTCAAATGACATCCATATTTCTAAAGTTGCATTCTACTCAGTTCAGAGTGGATCAGCAGAACAGGGGCCTGAAGACAAACCAGAGAAACCTGCAGAGATGTGCCCTGTCAGGATGCTGCATTTCCTGCATGGAATTGTATGCACCCTTCATCTTTTCAACTCTCCTTATCCAGTAAAATGAAACACACTCATGCAAACACAAAACACAGCTTCCTTCTACTCCTATTTGATGATAATGAAGCTCAAGAAGCCCAGATGAAGCAAAGGACTTTGCAATGGTGTTGTAGAGAATGAATGAAAGTAAAAAGCATGGTGCAGATGAAGCATGCAATTCATTTTCAGCTCATAAATCCTGATTTTAAAGTGAAAAGGATACACAGAGGATGTATAAAAATTTAGTGGCTACAGTCTTTCTAGTGTCAAAAACATGTGCTTACATAAGAACACACACTTCTCAGGAAAAAATGTGAAGCCATTAAGTGGTAAGATGTGAGTAAATCAGCTTTGGGTCAGCTCAGCCCCATTGTGCACCTGCACATGCATTTCACTGTGCTCCAACCTGTCTGCAGCACCACTCACTAAATCAGCCCATGATTTACTGAATGAGGGAGCTCACAGCAAGGAGTGAGTCACAATATTTATTTGAGTTTCATTGACCCCTGGTGGGAATGAGGGAAGGGGTGGCACTGTCCAGTTCTCTGAGTGCAGTGTTTGCTTGTCCCATGCCAAGAAACTTTATTTTTACTGGGACAACTTCTGAGTTGGAGACATAAATAGCAAAACCAGTATTCCTGCTGGCCACCTCCTCAAGTGAGCACCAGAGGGGGAGCAAGGAGATTTAGTTCAGCCTTGGCTATCACCAGGCAACAAAAGAATAAACACAAGGAAACAGGGTCAACGCAGAATGAAATTGTGTTTTGTGTCTTCAAATTCTGTATTGATGACTCTGCATACAAGCATAAAATATATAAATATTATATACAAGCATACAAGCATAATATATATAAATAAATATATTTGTTGCCTATGAGTGTGTGTGCAAAATCTAGTGAAAGTTTATATTTTTATATATATATGTTTTAACTTCATAAAAGATGATTAGATACAAGAGCAGAGCTAAAGACCAAACCTTAATTCTGTATTTCCTCTACTCCAACCATGACCAACATCATCAAGGTGCTGGAATTCCATCTCACAGCTCTACCTGCCATGAAGATGAGCTTTTTATGTTCACAGAACTGCTCCTCTGAGGTCTGTCAGCTCTGTAAATCCACTGGGGATGTCCCATCACAGCCTCCACAACTAGAGAAGGACTCCTGTTGCTAAGTTTATTCTATTTACGTTCCTTGTAGATGAGGAAAGCAGCAAATTAAGTGAGTTATAGTAGGAAATGGGATGTATTTATTTTCCTTCAGGGCAATCAGCAAAACAAATGTGGTGTTAATTACCTCTAAATATTCCTGCGTGGCAAAAAACCCCAAAATAAAACATATCTGTTGACTGAGCTACAACATATCTTGGTGCAATGTTGACTTTTCAATTAGCCCTTAAAAGAGTGAATTAGTTATTTTTTTTGATACATGGCCCATAATAGTTCAGATCCTGTGCTGGCCTGGAAAGCAAACTTAATGATCTGCTTAAAATCTTTAATTTTAATTGAAAATCCCTGACCTTGGAACATTTGTCAGGATTTGCAGGGTCTGAATTGCTGCTTGGGTTATTCCAGTTTTAGCACCTGTGTCCATTTGAGCACACCGAGGCCTTTGGGTTGTGTCATGCTGCTGCAATGTTTTGGTAAGTGATGTTGAAAACTTATCAAGATGAATTACTCTTCTTTGGACACATTACCACCAAAATGGCATTATGAGCAGCACTGCTGCATGGCCATGTGCAGAACTCTGCTCACTTGACAAATGGGCTTTAATAACCTGCACAAGAATGTAAAACTCCTCACAGCTGGTGCTGAGATGAGATCAGCACCCGACACAGCTCAGGTGACAACTGGTCCCTGCTCCCTGCAGTAAAACCATCCAGGTTTCTAGGATGGGTGGGATCACAGAAACACAAATATCCTGAGCTGGAAGGGACTCACAGACTGAATCCAACCCCTGGCCCTGCACAGACACCCCAAATCCCACCCTGGGCATCCCTGGCAGCTCCTGGAGCTCCGTGCCCATTCCCTGGGGAGCCTGGGCAGTGCCAGCACCTCTGGGGCAAGAACCTTTCCCTAAACCCAACCTGACCCTGCCCTGGCACAGCTCCAGCTGTTCCCTGGGTCCTGTCACTGTCCCAGAGAGCAGAGATCAGTGCCTGCCCCTCCTCTTCCTCCCACAAGGGAGGTGTGGAGTGCTGGGGCTGTGTTGTGAGAGCTGCCAGCCAGGTGCTATTTTCCTGAGCCTTGCAGCATCTACCAGCAGGACTATAAAGATCATGAAGAGGATTTCACCTGACCTACTTCTTCAGGCTTTTTGTGGTTTTGTTTTTTGTTTTTTTTTTTTCCAGATTCTTAAGTTCTTGAGAAGGTGTTACAAAACAATTCCTGTTGTGTTCCTGTGTGTGCTGCAAGTTTGGCAATCTGGAGGTTGGTTCTGCCCACCTGTGCAGCTGGAATGACTGGCCCTAGTCCTGAGCCACTGATGTTATCAGAGTTAATAAACACAAGATTTTATTTCTCTCCTGCAACTAACCACAGTCAGATTTGCAAGTTTGCTCTCAAAGGTTCCTTTTCTGAACTCTTTCTGTGCAGTATTTTCTAGCAGAGGTTTGAAGTTTTAATTTTTTAAGAGACATATATTTCTGAGTGCTAAATAAAAGTGTGATGATTGAAGGTTTGTCTCATCCTTGTCTCATGTATTGATTTTATGAATCATGTGAGGGATGTCTATTGCCATTAACTCACAGCTAAGCATGCTTTCTTTCAACATTTAAAATAAAAACTTAATATGGACCCTTGCAACAATTATTCAACTTCTTAATAAAAATTGAATGTAGAGAAACCACAGTAACAAAAAACCACCCTAAAACACACAAGCAAAGAATGAAAGGTCATGAATGATTTCTTCACGACCATCTCTGTTCCAGAATAGTTCAACTGCTGTCAGAGAAGGGAATAATGTCTGGAAGTTTCCTGTTCTGAATCAGGTCACAGCAAAACTGCAAGCCAAACTACACTTGCTGGGAACACCCTTCCAGACAGGAAGGATCTTGGCTAATGAATGCATCTGGGAGATATGGGTCTAATAAACTTGGCACATGTTTGCTCTATCTTGAAAAAAAAATAAAAAATAGCAGGAGTAGGGATCTGGAAAAGTGTAGTTAGGAAAAGGCTGTCAGTGCTATGCACTTAACAAGGTTTTATGACTGTTACCACATTTTCTCTACTCTATGGAACTGAATCTTATGACACATTCCTCAAATAAAAGTGTTTTGCTTGGGAAAGAAATGAAAATTCAGGATTTAGTCACCAAAACAGATCAAGACTTTGATATCTGGATTCAACTATCTGCAAAACTTTGTTGCTATGAGCAGTGTTTGAGGGTGCAACTTAGAAACCAACCTGTCAGAAATTATTATTAATATTAAGCCACAGTGTGTAACACAGAGTGAGAATGACAGAACTATTTAAGGAACCAATCACACACAGGGCAGAAAATACAAACTGGACCCACACATTTTCTAACCAGTGCATCCTGCACTGATCTTTTCCACAGAACATTGAACATCACGTCCTTGAATGAGGAAAAAAGAGTTGAGACAGTGAGATTTCTCTGTTAGGCTTCAAAATCTCATTCCATGCCCAGAGTTGTGGGCTTGTGTTGTACAGACCTGCACTGCTGGAGACCAGGCCCTTTCTTTTTCCAGCTCCTTTCCCATGGATGTATTTTTTTAGTCATGGATGATCCCTAGGATGATACTATAATTCTACAGCAAGCAAAGACAGGGAGAGGATGTTCATTTGAGCTGACCAAGCTGAGGAAAAACATCCTCACAAACAGCATCAGGTTCACAGTGACCACCAGAAAGTGAATTTAGGGAATGGACAGTAGCCCATTCTTCTCCAGGGACTTTCACAGCTAAGGCCTGCTGTGAGAGTAGTAAATTCAAGTAAAGAATCAAGTAAATTCAAGTAAAGAAATGTCTGGCCAGGTTCTTTCCTCCCAATTCTAACTAGGCCTGCACACCCTGACCCCATCCAGAGCTCTGGAAGGAAATGTCTCCCAGTTACCACACGTTTCCTCTCTCAGCCTGCATCTCCTATATTCTGATTTTCTACACCTGATCACACTTCCCAGTACTTAATCCCCAAGCAAAACCAGAAGCTGTTGTCCCTCATGGTGTGCTCTTCTAAAATACCATAAATATTTCCTATCAAAGCAGCCCCAAATTCTCAGATGCTCTAAGATAACTTTGGTTTATAAGCCAAGCATCATGTTACCCCACACTTTCACATCCATCACAGGCAGCTGTCAGCACACCCTGAGATGTGCTCTTCTTTAATGTTACTAAGTTTTAATTGGAATGTGGGAAAAACCTTATTTTTAAAACATGAGGGTGAAAATGGTATGGCTGAGACTGCAATAAGGACAACATTGTAGCTCTAGGTGCTTCTCATTTTTTGGAAAGAAAGAAAACAAAAGAAACCCCTCCTTAAACTGATGTTGATAAGATTAACTTTTCTGGTTTACACAGATGAACAAAAGCTGGAAAAATAATGACAACTAAATAAAAAATTCTCACATTAATTTGGAAGTCTAGTTTGATCCACTATGTCCAGACACAGAGGCAGCAGAGGACCTCCTCTTGCTAAAAATACAAATTGTCCTTTCAAATCCACTTGTAAGGTGAAGGTTTTCAAATGATAATTGATAATTGCCATTGTTAGAATCTGAAAAAACATATTCTTATTCAGACCAGACTGATGGGCAGATTTCAATTTGGCAATTGAGAACTTCCTTAGCTAAACTAAAACAAAAAAGCTCTAAGTTCATCTACTTCTTTCAAAATGGAGAGCGTTTACATATATATATATATTTATGTATAATGTCTAGAAGTTCCTTTAGTATAGAATTTTATGATTTCATAAAACTGAGAGCTCACGGCAAGACATGTAGAATCCTTAAACACTCCAATAAACTGTTTTATATATACATATATATATATATATATGTATATTATGGATATATGTATATCCATATATATGCATGAAACATCAGATCTGCTGACACCTAATAATTTATAGCCTTCCTCTAAATGACAAGTCCATTTACATGCCTAAACCCAGGAATAATGCAGTTTTCAAAAATGTTTATATACTTTTTATGATGAAACAATTTCCAATCAAAGGCAAGAGCTCCCTCTAGACAACAGCTGGGGAATTTTTTCCAGGCTGTGTTTTAAGTGAACTTTGAAGAAAACAAAACAAAAGTAATGGATGTGGGAAGTGACTCTTCTAAGAAATATGGGATTCTACCCCTAGGACTTAGATTGTGAAAAAAATCAGCACGTTTAGCATTTTGAAGTGATTTTTATCATTTTATATGGAATTGTACAGGTCTGCTCCCAAAACTAAGAGCTCCTGACTCCTTTTCCCTCAGATTTCAGCCCAGAATTGGAACTGCTCAGGTCCCTCTCCAGGATTTCTCTCTGCTTAGCACTGAAACGTTCAGGTCGAAAGCAGAGAGAAATCCTGGGGAGGGACCTGAGCAGTTCCAATTCTGGGCTGAAATCTGAGGGAAAAGGAGTCCTGTACAATTCCATATAAAATGATAAAAATCACTTCAAAATGCTAAACGTGCTGATTTTTTTCACAATGTAAGTCCTTGGGGTAGAGTCCCATAAAAGGAGTCTCCTGACTCCTTTTCCCTCAGATTTCAGCCCAGAATTGGAACTGCTCAGGTCCCTCTCCAGGATTTCTCTCTGTTTAGCACTGAAACGTTCAGGTTGGAAGCAGAGATTGGTTTGGGGGCACTCTGCCAGTGCCAGAGTGACAGATCCTGCCCTTCAGGAGGCCAAGGGTAGAAATTGGCCTATTTTTTCTAAAGAGGCAGAGACTAGAAGAAACAAGGCACAAGATTTAAATTACCTGGGGCAGCAGTTTTGGAGCACCTTAATTTGTTTCACCTGAATTTAAAGACTTCCAGCTGTGCCAGGCATTGCCTGGATAAAGCTGCCTCAGTGCAAAGGAATGGTTTTTGTGTCCCATCCCTCAGGACTCTCCTGTACTGGACCCCACACAAACCTCTGTCCACATCTCTGGAACAACATCACATCCTAAAGATTTCCTACAGTTTCCAGAATCTTTCTGAGGAAAAATTTGATTATTCCTTTCTCTGCACAGAATGCAGTGTTTGGTTCTAATTAATAATGATTTTTTCTTCTCCAGGACATTGCCTCCATTTTTAAGGGGCATTTTGAGCTCTTTGTGTCACCCAGTGTGCTTGCACTTTTATTAGGAACACTGTCCATCAGCTGTTGGACTCCTTTCTCTTTTTAAATACCTTCACTATTCTCCACATAAATAGGATTGGAGATGTGCCTGCAAATTCTTAGGAGGAAGATTATAAGGTTTAATCAAATTCAATTGAGCAGATCTGTGTTCTCCAATCTGGTCCTTCCCTATTTGATAACTAAACCTTGCTCTGTACCAGTGATATTAACTTTATAAACGTTCTCATTCCACTTTTGCTGAAGATATCAGATATGTCAAACCCCTAAAGATGTTTAGTACTTGATTTTGGACTGAATATCAAACTACTCCTTTTTGGGAATGTGGGAAGTATTTCCTAAAACTACATCCAGAAATACAATTTTTTACATGTGATATTGCTTATTATTTGCATTTTGGTTTGTACAACTGGGCAAGTTCCAGTGAACTCTTCAGTGCTGACATATAAACCAGAGAAGAAATACTAATATCAACTTACAAGCTGGTTTGAGAGAATTCTAGACAACAATTAAAGCATCCATCAGTGATATTTTCACATAGTGATTTACATGTCTACATCAAAGCTGAGGGAATCAGAGTGATTTGAAGAAAATTTTCTCTTCAGTAAATTAGTTTGGTTCTGATCACTGAAAAGAATCAGCTTTTTCCAGTTAGGCTTCCTCTAAGCCATATATTTGTCTGTCTCAATAATGTGCAAAACACAAGCATTTCTCACCATCTCTACAGAATACTTTTGATGCTCCTTCTATCAAAAAGGAAACTCTAGGATAAGGATGAGATTTCTGTTCATGAGTAGAAATAAATCTTCATTTCACCTGACTGTTTTCTAAATATTGCAATCAAAATGGTTTTATATTGCTGCCAAAAAATTTGCCCACCAAAATTTTACCCATTTTGTGTTAATGACTGTCAACATTTTTCCATGTTTATGGCCTTAATTTACAGAAAAATATTTCCCTGCCACCACCAGCCCTTCCAGTTTAGCTACAGAGGAAGTGTTATGGCTATAGAGGGTATTTGGGACCCTGTTTATGACCCCCAGAAGACCCTAAACTGCAAAACACTGCACTGAGAATGTTCACTGTGAGCACTTAAATGAGGAAGTAAAACTAAAGTGTTCAAGGGAACGCTCACAGTACTTTAGGAGATGATTTTCTACCTGAAGCACAGGGAGCTGGGCATCTCTGCATTGCACAAAAGCAAAGTGTACACAGAAATTAAACCCTTTTAGATGGTGAAAAACCCTTAAATTGCTGAGCTCAGAGAAAGGATTGGCAAAAAACCCCAGAAGCACAAGGAGATGGTTCTGCTTAACAGACAGCAGGAGTGCACTGACATGCAAGCCAGCAATTCCAACCCAAAATATCCACATGCCTGCCAAAAAATGATGTCAGGCTTTGGTGTTTGGTACATATCAAAATACCCCTGCTACCAGCAACAGAGGCACGTCTGTGTGAGCTGTAGATGAATTTCCCAACTTAATAGGGCCACACACCTTGAAAATGGGTAAATGAGTGCTCAGCATCACAGCATACATTTATGTGCAGTAAGATTCTGTTTAAAATGTTAAACATAGATTAGAGTTTGGCCTTTTTATTTGCTTTTACACACCTGGAAAAGATTAATAAACATTTAGTTTCCATTTTGTGGAAAAAAAGCTCCTACTTCAATTAAAGAGTTTATAACCAATTATGTAGAATAGGGACTACTTTTAACAATACAACTTTATGAACAAGACACCTCTCTCTTGTTATGCACAGAGTTTAAGGGGAAGGGAATTCCCTCAGTATAATGTTAGGAGGCAAAAAATATTTAAAAATAGGAGGAACCATCAAGACATTGTTTCTAGAGGATCCCTGAGAAACTACACTAAATTCAGACTGGGGTTTTTTAAATTCTACGGATATTTTTCCTCTTCACATGTAAGGTCTCAGCTCTCATTTGCTTTTCCCTAAATGTTAGGAGAAAGGCTGGCTCTAAATCTTCCTATCTTAAGGCTCCTGAATTGATATCAGAGCTTAAAACCCAGAAATTTCCCTAATATGGTTTTGATAGCATAGGCATGCTTTAATCACTGAAATCTTTCTGTACATTTAAAAGGAATTTAAATGTACATTCGCCCAGGTCTGATAAGCAAATCCAAATAGTCTCTTCACAGGCAATTTCAGCTGCCTCGATGGAGAGATAACAGAATGGGGAGGTAGGAATCAGCTCATTCAGAGACAATGGGCTGCAGACGTAAGACAAACACTAACCCAAAGAGCAGCAACGTAGTGGAAAGTCATAATAGATCCTGAATAACTTCCTTTTCCTCCCACACAACCAGGAGCTGAGAAAATATTGAGGGAAAGATGAGAAAATTCAGAGTCATTTCTCTTGAGTATGGAGCCAAGGCTGTCTGCCCCTTGTCTCCCTCCTCCCAGTGGAAAAAAGCCCTGTGACCATCTCCTCTGCAGAACTGGGAGCATGAATCACTGCTGTTGGATAATTCCCCTACCCAGACGTTTCTCAAGGGTTGCCAGCTTTGTGATTCTTTTACTGCCCTGCCTCCAGCCATTCCTGTACCTGAGAGTGAGAAGGAAACAACTGTGCTGCATCTGCAGGTGACTTACACAAGAGTCAGAGCTTAGCTGGGAATGGAGGGCAGCCCATTCTGCAGGGTCCATGCCCTCATTTAGGATCCCAACCAGATCTCTGCAGCCTCCTGCAGAAGAGGAAGCAGATTATCCCCCAGTCTGGCACACACTGGATTTTATGGAAGCTAAACTCACAAACAAGGAAAGAAGAGGCTCTACCTTCCTTCACCACCTGTCCCTGTTGTGTTTGCACTCCTTGTTGAAACATTGCACCTCACGGTGTATTCACCACCTGGCTGTGTTGCAAGCCCCATAAAGTAATAAAAAAAAAGTGGTTTTCAGACACAGGATAATGAGTTTCAAACACAGGATGGTGACACAAATTGCAAAAATAGGACTGTCCCTTTCTCAAAGCCCTTGACTGAGCATCTTTTTCCTAAAAGCTTTTGTAGGCAGTGACACCATGGAGCTAAGAATGGAAATAGCCACAATAGTGGTTACAGCTGTGCAAGTCCTTCCCAATCCTGTTCACAAGGAAATCTGCTGCCTTTCTGGGGGATGAGCCTCATTGACACTCCTCAAGGCAAAAGTGAGTAAACAGGGACCTCTTGGTGAAGAGTCACCACATCCTGAGAACTGCCATGGCATCCTCTGTGCACAACTCTGCCAGGAAAAAAGGAAGATTGGGGTTCAAACTAACCAGGGAAGAGAAAACTGGGGAAAACACCAAAGAGTTTTGGTCAGCTCCTCAGAACATGGCTGAGCAGCCTTTGAACTGTGGATTTGCATTTGGGGAGTGTGCTCAAACACAGAACAGTGGAACACGCTGGAATTCACAATACATCCTTATGAAATCTGAGCTTCTAAAAACTGGGGAAGGTCATGCAGATTTTCCCAGGGATCTTTTGTTCTGTCTCAGGAAAAGGAACATCCTTTCCACCCTCAGTGTGCTGTACCTACATCCGACATCCTCCCCTCATAAAAAAATCCCAGAGTGGGGAAAGACTACACCTAGAGTAGGAAATTAAATCATGCCCAGGCATATTCCTGGGCACTGGTGATGTGTTCATGGAATTAAACTGCACGACCAGTCAGTGACTTTTTGGTTTTCACTCTCCCAAATGACTCCTGGTTTAGGCAGGGCACATTCAAAAGCTCAAAGAAATCAGCTTTTTCCATTTCAGAAAAGTCATGGTGGAAAAACCTGTATGAAGCTGAGGTCTGAACAGCCACCTAAGAACTTGATTGCCCTGTGCAATTTCACGTGTAGGTCAAATATCCCCACAGTTGTAAATCCTGTGTTATTATCTTTGCATGACAGGTGGGAAATTGATAATCTAAAAGACAGATTATCAGGGAACATTTCACCCTGAAATAGCCCTGTAAATCTACCAGGCTGGCCAAGGCTGGACAGGAAGTGATGAAGCAGGTCACAGGACAAGGATGTCCTGAGTGCCTGATTGTCACTGATCAATGCACTGTCCTCCCTTCCCTTCAGTGTCACTGCCTTTATGCTGTGCAAAAAGTTTAAATTATGCACAGACTCTGCAAACAAATGAAAAGAGACAGATCTGGTAAGAATTGAAAATCAAGGGGTGTGCTTCTGAAAAACACATGCTTTTCTGTTTGATTATGCTAATTATAATGGGAATCAGAATGTAGGTTATTTAAACCCTTCACAGGAGTGACAGCAAAGATATTTGTTTTAGTGCAGCTAAGGCAAATAACAATAATAATTGAAGAAATACCTTGTGCACCTGCTGATCTCACATACCAGATGTCCTGCCTTTCATATAATAGAAAATAAAAATGTAGGTTTAACACGGTGTCATATTTCTAAGATAATCTCAAGTCTAAAAAATACAAAGGTTAATGATGGGTAAAAACCATCAGGATCAGACATTGCCAAAATTTCAGACAACAACAATTTCTAGTGAGTTAGAAAGAACCAGAGAGCACAGTAAGTATTTTCCTTAACTAAACACCAATCTGCTGGCTTGGAGGATCTGGAGATCTCTCCACAGGGAATGCTGGAAGGAACAAGGGGTAAAATGTGAATTTGCTATCAAGGGCAGTTATCCAGGGAGCTGCACACAATCCCATTGCCATGCAGCACCTATGAGGAGTGGACTTCCAGAATACCAAACTGAGCCTTGCTCAGCTTTGGAACAACACAAGATTTTAAGTTTGGCAGTTTCTTTGACAATTTAGGAATATTAGGCAAAGATATCCTTTGATAAAGAATGTTTAGTGCATGTACACCACGATCCAGTGTTTGCAATCCTAATTTCACATCTATCAGGAAAAAATATCTAGAAAATTTCCAGTATATACTAAAATTTCCTGGCAAATTGCTATTGAAACTGCTGAGGAGCAATGATAGGACCATCCCAGTGAAATGCTTTAATCCTGTATTTCATCTGTATTTCCTAAACATTTACTTTTGAATTTTAGTAATTCCAAATTATCATTCAGTACAACAGAGGAGACAGATACATTTGTTGAAAATTGTGCATAAGAACAGATATACAGCAGACATTTTGGGCTTGAATAAACCAATAGAGAGACCTGCCAAAATTACCAGGCACATGGGGTTTATTTCTGAACAGCAAAGACAGCTTCAAGAGTTTTGAAGCCTTTCTGAAGGGCTGAAAAATGCAAATTCATAGTGAAGAACCAACAAGGCCACTTAAAACTTGATCAAAAGAAATTGGTGCCAGAAAATTCAACAGTCACAGAAAACATGCAAATCCCTCCCCTCATAGCAAGGCAAAGTGGATTCCAGAAAGAGGGATGCTGGAGAAGGGAGATACTTTGCTAAATTTCCCCTCTTGCTCTCCACACTCTGATTTTAGCAGTGCCACCCTTTCCAATCTTGGCAGATATGGACTCTCAAAGTCCCTCTGTGCCCCCTCCTCGAGGCAAAAATAAAATTAAACTGAGAATGAAATCCCACTGAAATCAAGAGGGCTGCTTCTATCTAAGTTAACAGCTGGTGAGTGGCACCATGGCTATCACACCTTGACCATGATAACTTGATTTTTTACTACGTGAGTCTCACAAATACAGAAACATTTTATAGTTTATTACTTGATTATCATCAAACTTCTCATCATTTATCTTATTTTCCATCAGAGTACATTGCAGTCCAGCATCCAAGCCCTTCTTATCCAAGTTTCTGCACTGCTCAAGATGCAGTCATATCACTCCAAGACATTTATGGAATTTTACTCATTCAAAGCTGAATTCCCCTTACACTTCTGGTGCTCTGCTGCTTCATTTCACAATTCTCAACAGCCTGTGTGTCTCCTGGTGGATTATTGATTTTGCTATTTCTGGGGAGAGTTTTGTTGGGAAGAGAGATTCCTCTAACTTAATATTTAAAATAACATTGGTCATTTTTATGATCCTTCAACCAATTCTGGAGCACTGAACTAGTTAATTTTAATAGCTCTTTTTAAATTGCATTTTTCATTACTCCCAGTATCTTTCTCATATAGTATTATTTATTCTAAGCAATATTTACTTAAACTCCTGCCATTATATATCTTGTAAACACGGATAGAACATTTGTTACTCGTCTCACATTAATTTAAAAATAAGGATTTATATTAAATGGCTATTTAAATAATATTACATGAATCCAGGAACATCTTCCAAGTACTCTATGGACAAACAGATTTATAAGGTGAAAACTGGAGAGCACAATGCACCTCTTACAGCCAAAATTTCTATCTCAAACCAGATGGATGCAGGAACCTTATTTGCAAGCCAATAATCTTTTTATTGCCACAGTTAAGACTTGTGTCTCCCCAGATTACAGTCCAGAGCTCCAGAGTTGCACTGCTCTATTTTGGTCCTCTCCAAATTCTTTTTGATTTTAGATGCTCTCATGGTTCCATCAGTCCTGTTATATTCAGCTTTTTTGTTCTATTATGCTGGATTTTTGTTATAGCTGTGACTTATTACTCCTGGCTGCAAGCCAGGAAGGGATGGAAGATGCAAGGTGGCACTTTTTGATATTGCTGGTGGGGCTGAACAAACTTCCTGAGGGCCAGGCACAGGCCTAGGAGCTCACTGGGTTTTTAGAGAAAATGCTGTGTTACTATTATTCTCTTAAAGATTCTTTCTTTTATCATCCATACAAGTTTTGACCTTTTACTATCTATATGGATATAATACAGCTGTCACTTTGTACCTTTAATACAGAAATTACACTAAATATTAACTCTATATTATTCCCTATTCTTTCAAACTTCCACACAGGTAAAGTCACCCCTATAGATACTTGTTATTATTTCCAGTCTGTTATTTTGATGGATAAACTGATTCCCCAACTGATCCCCCTTAATGGGCCAACCAACTAACCATAAACCCCAAAAACAGAATCTGAAGTTTGAAGAGGAATTGAATTGGACATTTGGACACCAACAGAATTTATGAAGTGACTCGTGGTGTCTCCAGATGGGCAGATCATAAAATCAGAACCTTATGGTTTCACTCAGAGCTTTGGATAAGAGTATTCATACCAATAGGTATTCACATTATATGTGCATAACTCTCACTGAAATCCAAAAGGCACAGCCTTTCTGAAACCTCAGAGCACTAATCCAGGAACATGAAATAAAAAAACTTAACCTGGATTTCCCTTGGAGAATTCAGCTTTGGTTTATGCCTCTGATTCTTTGCCTTTTCAACTGGTATTAGTAAACAAATCAGACTCTCGTGAAGGCTTTTTAGATTTTCCTCCTTTCTTTCTCAGCATCTCAGAGTGGAGGAGGTTGAAAGGCACCTCTGGAGATGTCCTCCCACCAGAAATGATCTCCAGGCCTGTTCCCCATTTGCCTTTTAATACCTGCACAAAATGCAAACTCTGGGGAATCTCTTGGAGTGTCTGCCCTTTCCTACAGTACAGCAGTGCTTGGCTGTGTTCAGAGGGAATTTCTGGGCTTTCATTGGCATCCATGGCCTCGTTGATCCCTGTCTCTGGCAGGGCTGAGGTCTCACTCCCTCATGTTCATCCCCCAGGTTAACCCCATGCAGAATATTCATTTTTGTGGCTGTTTTCTAGGTTCACTCCTCTGAGCCCACATGCCCTGGGAGGCCCAGAAGTGAACACTTGACTGCAGGTAACTCTTTGCACTCTGACAATAACTCTGTTGGCAGCAGCTCCTGGTCCTGATAAGGTTATTTTAGTTCTTGGTATTCCTGTGGAACCAATGGTCCTGACTGGATCACTGCTGCTCAAAGGCAGAAACACCCAAAGAATCTTAATTTAGCAGCTAGACATTCTTATTCTACATCAAGATCCCAATGTTCAATTCCCAACTTGCAAGTGTAGGCAAAATATGCTTTTATCTATAGAAAAATAGGGTGTAGTCTGGAGAAGCTGAGTAATTCACTGATGATCAGTCTTGGCTACAGTGATGAATATTTATTGTTTTCCCTTAATAAATGTTTTTAAATAATCTCCTCCTTGCTTTTGATGATTCAGATCCAGAAAGAACTCAACTGCTTTCACTTCACTTATTAATGATGGACAACAGTTGTTTCAAAAATTATTCTACTGCTTTACTCAGTTCTGAGATTATGGACACTCCGTTCATACACCTCCAAAAATTCCCCTTTTCTCCTTAGGAGTTTTCACATGACTAAAATAAAACACTGGTGAATCACAGCTCTTCTCAGTCTGCACAGGTTTTGATATACTCAGTCTATACAGAAAGCATTTTAATTATGAACTTTAAGTCCTGCCTTTCCAGAATTCACTTAGGTGCTTGTTTTTCTTAATATATAGTTGTTAAATTAACTTTTTAAAATTATCTTTTCCACAGAGATAAAACCATTCAATATTTCCATCATGTTTAGAAAAAGAGTTTTCCACTAAGAACTCTGCAGAATTTTAGGGCTGGTTTTGACAGTCCTGTGCCCTTTTAACATCCTCACCTAGACACAGTTCCCTCACAGAATCTGTATTCTAAAAGCAGAATTATAATTGCTGTTTCCTATCTCACCTGATATCTCACAGTTTCTTTTCCCTCTCAGTAAAAAGTTCAGGAGAGATAAACATCTCTCAAAAATATTCATGCAGGAGCAAAACAAGAAAAATATCTGGCCATCAGATATCTCCACAATTTTCTGCTTTTATTTTCTGCCAAATAAAGGACATTATATAAGGGTGTGTTTCAATACCTTAGCCTCTCTAGGAGGAGAACTCTACAAGATGAGTCAAAAACTTTGGAAACTTTTTGAAAGGTTTCCAGAAAACAAAAAAAAAAAAAAAAAAAAAGCAGTCAGAGCAACAGTAGCATTCAGGTAGGTCTTGCATGCTCTCATCCCTGCTGTAAACATGATTACACAGATTCTGGTTCAATATCTTTTTTTAAATTAAATATTTAGAAAGTTCAGAACAGCTCTTTGGCTGTTCTTGTTACCACTTAGTACTAATGAAGAAAGGCTTGTTTCAATTTTAATTAGGGTTTGGTTTGGGTCTCTTTGTTGGATTTTTTTTTCACTAAGATGTGCACCTCCTAATTCTAAACACTTATTCAATGAGGCCCTTAAATATCTGCTTTGTTTTAAGTGGGTACTTAAGAGGCTTTCTCAAATAAGACCAGTTCCTAAATGACTAAGCACATGCCAAAATAAACTCAGAAATCTGTAAGCTGGATTCATATATTTGGTTTAGCTTTTCAGCACAGTGCATGGAATGAAGAAAATGCTTCTCCTTTTTTGGCTCCACTCAAGTCCCACTGCCCAGCCCCTGCGCCCAGAGCTGCTTTACTTTTCCCAAAGGATTTTTCTGGACACTCCTCATCTCCGACTTTGTTACCCCAGAGCAGCTACAGCCAAAACTTCCTGTGGAGAGATGAATTCCTTTTACCCCAAACATGGATTATTCTCCTTTTCCCAGCTTCAAGAGGGGGGAAAACCCAAAATAAACACATAAACAGAGGGCTAAAAGATAAGAATTTTTATCTAAAAATTTGGCAGGCAGATAGGAGGAATTGGTGAAAAATTCTCCAGAGCACACTACTGAGCCTTGTATTTTAGCAGTTTCAAGTAGTGGTCCCATGTGTTTGGATGCCAAAAGTATTTAAAAATTGCCAGGAAAGGGAAAAGCAGTTTAATGAAAAATATTTCATGGCCTGCTTTACTGAAAGCATTTATTTGCCTCGATCTAGTTCACCAGTTTGAAGGTTTTTAGAAAGTTGTGCTTTTCTCATTGTATTAATGGATTTTTTGCCTTGTATGAGGGCAGTCACAGGTTTTTGCCTTTGGAAAGTCATTCTTTTTGTTGGGCATGGATTATTTTGATTATATTCTGTTCTCTGCATCTTTTCCTCCACGGTGGAGGAAAGGCCTTGTTAGGCCTGGCTTTAGCTGCAAACCCAAAGCAGTGGGATTGAAGTGAGGAGAGGATGATGACAGAGCCAGGTTCTGATGCAAGGCAATGCTCATTGGCATTTTCAGCCTTCTGGGCTGCTTTTCCCAGAGCACTACCCCTGCCAGGGTGATCACACACTCTGAGGCTGGCACTGGAGATCCCTGCAATTCCTTCCTACCTACACTTCTTGCTGTTTAAATCTCCTGAAATATTTCAGATCAGGAATAGAACAGGATGAAGGTTTCAATCCCCATATATCTCTTAGCTCTTTCTTTCCAGGTGGAAATTTCAGTTCTAGTGGCTGCTGTGAATACACTATTTTATTTGGGATTTTTTTGCACCATAGATCATGTCAGTAAAATGCTTTCAGATTTACTTTTCCTAGTCCCAACTCATTGCAGCCCAGAAATATTTTAGTATCTATAAAGCACATCAACCTTAAAAGAAATGAAAATTGAAACAAGATGTAAAAATAAAAGAAGGAAACAAAATCATACCAATGAAATTAAGCCTTAATTTCTCACTAATTCTTTCATGAATATTAACCCCATGATTTGTCTTCACACTGTCTTAATTCCAAATAAAAGTAACTCATTTACCAACATTTTAATGTTTTTTTAAAAATGAAAATATTATTTTTAGGAAGATGTAATCCCTGGTGTGCTTTAATTGCCACTGATAAAGAAAAGCTTCTAAAACCCCCAAAGATTATTTGTAACACCTTCTTTCAAAGTATTTTCTAGAACACAATTTCAACATCTTAGATGAAAAAGTAATCCAAGTTAAAATGAGATTTTGCTTCTTTTTTCTCAGTCACCTTCCACTGAGCTAAGCCACATTCTTGGTGTGAATTTACATTCACTGGATCTTGCAAAGAAGACTTGAATGACTTGATTCAAGGCAATAAAAAAAGCAGATACAGTCCAAATAGCTTTATTTGTTGGACATAAAGAGAAGGGAACCGGGGATCATAATTTAAAAAATAGGTTTAAATTCTCTCACAAGGCCATTACAGTTCATAAAGGCTCCAAATTCTGTCCTGCTTCAATAAAAACCTGTGGCTGCTCTACACATGAAAAGCCTACATGGAAAATACGTGTCTCCATTATCTGGATTCCCACATGACCCACCCCTAAACTTGGTTTAGAATCTTTTTAAGAGAAAAAAAATTGAGAAAAGGAAAAAACAAAAGGCAGTATATTTTTATCCTGAAATGAAATTAAATTTGCATCCACAGTGCTTGGATTTGCATCCAAGCTTGAACAATTCAGAGATAGCCAGTCAGCCACATGCAAACACCCACAGCAAACTGCCTTGATTTTTAATTTTCTGAGATCTGTTTTATTATTTCCTGATAATTTCAAAACTCATGGATAACTTAAGGCTCTTCCCTTCATTTTACAGATTCTAGTGGCTGACTGCATGAGGTGGGAAAGTGGCAGGCAAAACCACCCAATAGCAAGTTATTCTTAGCAAGGCACAATGGAATCTAAAATATTATATATATAAAGCACTGTAAGCATTTCAAAACATAAGAACTACAGTCACCTTTAAATAAAAATCATTTTCAGAACAAGAAGTCCAAAAACCCTCTGAATCCCGTTTAACTGAAAACTGCTCAATTCTAGAAGCAGCTAAATCTGTCCTAATTTATAAGAATTGGAAGAAATATTAATTCTGCTTCATGAAGTCATTTAGTAGCCTTCACTTGATTGCAAATTCTGCAGCATTTCAAAGACAATTGTAAAAAAGAAAGGAGTACCAACATTTCAAATTCCAGTTTATTTCATTTTAGGGCTTGGGCAATGGCCAGGTAGCAGAAATATTGTGCTTTGCTTGGACTACCATTCCCAAGAAGACCAAAAGGACCTGAGAAAAAAAGGAGTGGCAAGTTCTGGGGAAATCTGATCATTGATTTAACTTCCAAAAGCTGAGGGAGCTCCCTCTTTCAGAGTAAGAAAACTCCACCTAACTCCTCTCTGTTTTTAAAGAACACTTCAGGAAAATAACTACTGCCATTAGCAACAGAGTTTTTAATGCAGCAAAACCTAGAAAAATCTAATCAGGAAAAAAAAAAACACAACTTACTCAGAAGATGGAAAACACTTAAATATATTTGTGATGGGAAAATTTTGGTTGGGACAATTTTGATGGAATTTCACTCGTGCTTTGGGATACAAAAAGCACCTGAAAGCCCCAGACCTGCTCATTAAGTACCATGTGTGTGGTGTGGACAGAGGATAATGGAAAGGAGTTAAGGGAAAAGGTGATTCATACTGCCAGTAGTCAGCCTTGGACTGCATCAAAAGATGATAGAAAATACTGTGGTAAAAAGAAACCAACAGCTGTATTCTGGGAATACAAACGTCAGAAAAAGAGAAAAAAAAAAAAAAAAAAAAAAGAGAGAACTGGGAATTCTGTCAGTGATATCTTGGAGGAAAGTGAAAATGTGGAAGTGGTGAAGCCACCACGAGGTTCCAGCTCTGGAAACGTTCCTGTCTGCTCGGGCCTGGCTTCCCCAAGGGAGGGCAGCTCCTCCCTGCTCCCGGCTGCGGCTTTGGCCCGGCCCTGACCCGGAGCCGCTGCTCTGAAACACGGCAGGGAGGAGAGCTCCGTGCCCCAGCTCTGCTGTGCTCAGAGAGGCTCCCCAGCCAGCAGCCACCCTCCTGGCAACTGCAAATTCGAGCAGTCTCAAAACAGAACTGGTTTCTACTGGGTAAATGTTGCAGGAAACAGCTGGAAAATAACCGATGTCACCGACATTCTTCTTGAAAAATCCTTTCTTAGGATTTTTCCTTGCTGGAGCTGAAAGGTTTCAGCAGCAAATGTAAACAATTATTATCTGCTGCTGTGGAATGCAACAGTTCCACCCGTCATTGGTCCCCTGTAGATGTTTGGACCTACTGACCACTCACGATGGACCTGCTGTCGTCTCTGCGGAGACACAGAGCCTTGTTTTGTCTTCCTTTCTCTCTTTCTCCTAGCTTAGCAGCTTCTGAAGAAGCCTCTGCCTTTCTATCTCTATGTAGTATAGTTATAATGTTATATATATATATCATAATATAATAAATATAGGCTTCTGATCATGGAATCAAGAGCCTGTCTCTTCCATCCATCTACAAACCCCTGTGACCACGGCAACAATCCCATTAAAGATCTGTCTTGTTCCTGTTGCTGCCTGGTTCTCCTCATCTTTTTGCTGGGAGACAGGAGTGCTTTTAGCCCCAGTTGCTCTCTGGAGTTCAGTGATGACATTTATTTCTCCCAGGAATTATGCAAAAACTATAAATGCTCCCCTTAGATAAGATAATGAAACTTCAGTGTTACAGAATTTCAGTTCTAAGGCTACTTTTAACCAGACAGAAGTGTCATTTTCAAGCTACCAGGATTCTTCTTGGAAGTTTGCTAAAATTCCAGCCAGAAGGAAAGCCTAGCACGGGGTTTTTTCCAAAGTTCTAATGTGTGGTTGGAGTCAGGGAAAAGACATAGCAAAAATAAGTGAATAAAAATGAAAACAGGGACTATTTTTGCAAATAGATAACATAAAGAAGTAAAAAGAGTATTTCACAAAACTAATTCCAAGTAATAGAATTGTCAGTATTTCAAAGAGGCAAACCACCATAGTTTTGGCTCTTGGATCATTAACCCTGCTCATTGTTTCCTCAAGGCAAAGATCATGATTTCTCAAGGAGTTATTAATGCTTACAGTTAGAAAGGTGCAATAGTTTTATCCAGAACAAGGTGAAAAGGGCTTTTAGCACATGGGGAGGCTCAGAGCTGTTTGTAAAACCACAGCCATGGAAGCAGAGAGGGGATTTCATTTCATTTGGCTGCCTCTGCACAGATCCCCAAACAAATCATCTGTGTCACCCATTTCTCCAAATATCAGCACTTTTAACTGGGAACTGATTTTCTAAAGAATAATTGGTTATACTCCACTTGAAAACCAAAGCCCAAGGAATTAAAAACAGAACATACTTTTAATTCAGACAGAGATACTTCAATCCACAACTGCCTAAATTGTTCCTCACTGCTCACCCAAAGAGTGACCCTTTGTTGCCATCACTTCCAGATTTTCTTATTATTTCTTTGTCACATAAAATTGTGGCAGACTGGACAGTTTCTTCTCCAGGAAGATTTTTAAAACCCCAGGCAAGCAGATGTTGGTTGGTACAAGTAGCCCACACGATCTAAAACACTTGAGGGTGGTTTTATCTGGTTTTATCTGCCAGAGATTGAGATTTCTCTCTGACAGCCTGCCTGGACATATAAAGAGGATAAGAAATAATGCAAATATAAAAGGGTGCCCAATGTCAGAGCCAATATTTCCACTGAAAAGGATTGAAAACTGGTAATAATGTAATGGTTCAGCAAATTAGAGTTATGTTTCTGTTACCACACAAAAGCTAATGTTCCTAAAGTTTTTTCCCCTCTTCATTTCCATGGTCATAGATAAGTCAACGTAGTCACAAAAGAAATCAATTTTTTAAATAAATGGTGCACTCAGTGTAATTAACCTGCATGCCTGAGGTGGCCAAATACACAACAGCAAAAAATGTGGCTTTGATTCCAGTTACAGACACAGGATATAGTCTGTCTAGACCATCAAATAATGCACCTCTAAAGTGAAATTTTTACATGTGAGATTGCATCTCTGAAATGAGAACTGCTGCAGGAATATTGGCCAGAGAAGGGAAAAACTAGATTCCTTTACACTGTCCTATTTTTTACCCACCTACTCTTCCAGCCAGACCATGGGAAACTTCACAAGTGGGGTGTTTGCAGTCTATTGGATATGTCAGCTTCTCACAGAACATAAAAATCAGGTACCACCTGCTTTCCTCTAACACCCTGGAAAAATGCAGATTTTTTCATTTCATGACTAAATTCAAAGAAAGCCACACAGACAACAGAAAGAAAAATTAATGCTCCAATATCAATCTTTGCAACCCATGACAAGGTCACTAAGTTGCAGACTTAAGCTCATATGACATTTCAAATGAAATTTTTTTTTCTGATTTTTCTGTTATCTCTGCATGATTTTCACAAGCAAGATTCACTGAATCTTGGGCTGGGAGATGTCAGAAATGTGATTAAAATCTTAAATTTAAGGATTGATTTTGTTTTCTTCATTTGTAGTGCAGGGTCATGAGGAAAACCTCTTGTCCCCAGCAGTGCAGTTAATGCCTAAAGAAGCAAAATCCACCCAAAGAATCAGAATTCAGGCAATAAAAAGCAAGGAATTCCCTTCAATATCCTTGTGTTTTAATTTCTGCATCAGGGAAATAACAGAGGACAGGTAGACTTGAGGAAGTGTTTATGCAAGTGGTGCTCTCACTGATCCTGTGGTCAAGACATCAACTTGCAGAGATCTGTATGGCTACAACAATTTTTAGCTGCAGAACATATTAATTTGGGTCTACAATAAACATTTTCTCAATGTAAACATCACCTGGAGTCTGGCCTGCCCATGGCAATAAATGAACATGAAAATCTCTCAGAGGATTGGTCTGGGGTGCCAAAGAGAGATGAGGAAGGGGTTCAGCAAGGATCTAAAGCTCTTGTCAGGGAAAAGGGGGAGCACCTGCCTGTCACAGGCACATCTGGCCCCCAAAAAGGGAAAGAGAGGAGCAGGGCTGAGGCAGGAATGCTGAGGAGGGGCTGGTTGGGGGAAAGGGAGGTGAGCAAGGGGCAGGCAGAGAACACACGAGTTCCTGTGTGTGTCCTGGCAGCAGAGCGAGGAACAACAAAGCTCCGCACACACCGAGCCAAGCCCGTGAGCTGCCAGAGATCCTGGAGATGTGTCCAGCCTGCAGAGCTGTCTCTCAAAGCCTCTGCTGGATTTGCAAGGCAGGGAAGAAAAGGAAGGAAAGAAGGAAGGAAAGGAAAGAAGGAAGGAAAGGAAAGAAGGAAGGAAGGAAAGGAAAGAAGGAAGGAAGGAAAGGAAAGAAGGAAGGAAAGGAAAGAAGGAAGGAAAGGAAAGAAGAAGGAAGGGAAAGAAGAAGGAAAGGAGAAGGAGGGAAAGGAAGGAGGAGGGAAAGGAAGGAGGAGGGAAAGGAAGGAGGAGGGAAAGGAAGGAGGAGGGAAAGGAGAAGGAGGGAAAGGAGAAGGAGGGAAAGGAGAAGGAGGGAAAGGAGAAGGAGGGAAAGGAGAAGGAGGGAAAGGAGAAGGAGGGAAAGGAGAAGGAGGGAAAGGAGAAGGAGGGAAAGGAGAAGGAGGGAAAAAGGTGCAACGCACCATTTTCAGGCTTTGCAGTTTTTATGTTTTAAACAATATTGCTCTAAACCCACTGACCTTCAACACCTTCAGAAGGGGTTTTTGGACAGCCACATGGAGTCAAAACACCTGATTTTCAGCAGCCTCTCTACCTCTAAATATAAGACAACATGTATCCAGTGAAGACCAGACGTGCACTTGAGTCAAGAATATCCAATTCAAATTTGGGGAGAAAAATAGCATATAAACATATCTCATATCTCACACTGCCAAAAATTAGCTCTTTCATAAATTCACACCAATTATGAAATAGTTTTGACACAGTTTCCCTTATTATTAAATTATTAAATATTATAATTTTTATTTTCAATCCTTTTTCTACTTTATATTTTTCTCAGTGGGAAAATTCAGGACTGTGTTTGGGTACATCTCGCAGTAGATAACAGAAATCAGGAGAAATTGAAAGAAATGGCAAGTTATTTAATAAATACTGATATTTCATGAGGGCAGAGGGTGGAATTTCCTTCATCTTTAAGTGATTTACAGAAACTATTTTCTGGCAAGCAATTTTGGCTCAATTCCCCTTTGGGATATCAGCACTGGTACCAGACTGCATGTCTACCATGGGTCTTCAAAGCTCAGTGAATTCCTCTTAAAATCTGGAGTAAAACCAAGGAGAGTATCCAAAGTAACAGCCCTTATTGTTTGGTTTTGACACCTGGAAAAATCAGAGGCTCCTACTCAGGCAAACATTGGTTTGTGTTCCTTAAAGAAGTCAATTTTTGCTGGGAGCATGAGCTTGGTTATAACCCTAATCACATGTTGGACCAATGGCCAAACCTTTACTCCTACATAAGAGTCAAAATGTTTATTTTTCAGCAAATTCCAGCTGGTCACTGAGGATATTTGATGGATGAGGCCTTTGCCAGTTAATTGACAGAGCACTGCTGGAAAAGCAGTTTACACTTTGGAAAACGAAGTGATGCTTCCCAACATTTGTTGAGAAACCTGTTAGCCAAACTGTTTTCAGTTTTTTTCCTGAGAGCACAACTGGAAATGATTGCTGCTCTGATTTATTGTTTATTTGGGGGGAGATAAGGAGAGGCTATCTGGGTAGCTGAGCAGAAATCAGGCAGACAAGGCTGTACATGGCACCAATCAGTAGAGCTGGTACAAAAGCAGATTCCATAATTACCTCTAGTCAGGATCTAGAGAATTAAACAGAGGTGCATTACAGCAAATGTTTCCTTGGCAATGTTGTAATAATGTGTGGGAAACAAAAAGCAAAATCTGAGCCAAAGTTCAAACAAAGTGCAGTGCAACAGGCACTTAGAAGTACTCAAGGCTTAGGCCACCTGTGTAAATGACTGGAAATATCTCATTCCCCGTTATATTTGCTTTCTCTTTCCACACCAACTCCCTCTACATCAAGTGGTGACTAATGGTGACAGTCATTAACAGGTTTCTCTGTGCAAATAAACTTGACTTTGTATTTCAGTTGTCCTACATCCAAGTGAAGGAGAACACAAGTATCTGGTGGTGTTAAGTTACCCATTCTGGAAACATTCAGGAAAGCAAGCTCTTTGATATTTCATATATATTATTGATGTAAAAATTCTGAACTCTGATTTGTGGATAGGCTGTAAGGTTGTTTTTTTCCCCATATTAAAAGAGGGAAAACAATTCTCAAGGTACCAGACTGTGAGACAAGAGAGATTTTGAGACATCCAGAGAAATCATTAAGGTTTGGAGCATCTCTGTGGCAGCCCTAAATTGAGGAACACCATTCCCAAATCAAGACAGCAGGCCATGGAGCACAGGGGAAAAAGGGAGGCACATTCAGGGAATAAAAAGCTGGAGGAGATTTCAGCAGGAAAACTGAACCTGTCTGTGCTATGCTGGATGGAAATGGTTTAAAAAGGCAAAATAATCCCATAAAACTGCTCAGCTAATCAGAACTACACCAAGAGCCAAAACATCCTGATTCATTTCACACTGCTGACAGCTCAGGAGGACACAGCAGAGCAATCACCACCCTGCCCAAGCCTGACATTTACAGTCTGGCACATCAGGAACAGGCTCTGAACCAAGCGAAGCCATTTCTGGAAAAGTCCTATTACCTGGAATGTGGGAGAACTAAAGGCGTCTGCTACTGATTTTCAGTCATCCCAACAGAGAAAAGCTGCAATTTGTTTTCAGAATTTACGACTAAACCATGTGGAAAACGTGTCAAGCTCAAGACAGAGTTGCTCTCACTAGCTCCCATTTCTTTTATCCTCACAGTTTTATAAAATCATATTTACCACCAGCAAGGGGCAGACATTAATGACATCTGTAAGCCAAAAATAAAACCCCCACACTCTGAATTTCATGCCTGAAAGACAAACACCTTTGAATACAGAAAATGTTGGGAAAATTTGTCACCTCCAGGCAACCCCTAAAGTACAAAATTACTCACATGCTCTTTGGGGGCCTGGTGTGAAGAAAGCTAAAAGGGTTGTAAACTTTAATTAATCAAATAGGACACCCACAAAGACAGATGTTTGTGACTCATGTGGCCACACTGTGTGCCCATTTCCCCTCTCATTCCATAAAAAAGTAAGGCTAAGTCCATACAAACCATTTATAGAATCCCAGCAATCTGGTTAGAACTTCAAAATTTCTACAAGAATAGCATTGAAGGTGTGAAAATAAGATAAATGAATGGCAATGGGTAGGTTTCCTATTTCCTAAAACTCTTTTGTGCCTGCTGGAGGGGCATAATGGTACCAAATTAAAACATGGACAAAAACATGACAGAAGAGTCAGTAATTAGAGATGTTTCTGTGGTCATTACCTTTTCACTTAGGTGTTAGCAAGGAATCACAGGATGGTTTGGGTTGGAAGGAGTCATAAAGATCATCACCCCCTGCCATGGGCGACACCTTCCAGTATCCCAGGCTGCTCCATGTCCCATCCAGCCTGGCCTTGGGCACTTCCAGGGATGGGACAGCCACAGCTGCTCCGTGGCTCTCCAAGCCAGTGTCTCACCAAGCTCACTGCGAAGAATTTCTTCCTGATATCTTATCTAAACCCATTTTTTTCCCAGTTTGGAGCCATTTTCCCTTGTCCAGTGACCCTGGGAAGCTGTGACAGACACTGCTCCTGTTGTCTAGGATGCTTGGTCCCCTGAGCCATGTGAAAGCTGCTGTCTACCCACACTCCAACAGTGGGACAAGGAGAGGCAGGCACACACCAAACACAGGAGCTGGGTGAACACCTGCATGAGTGCAGCTGTCCTCATTTTCCTAAATATGGCTCTTATCAGTGTCTGCGTCTAATATTGCTGTGGGCCAGTTGATAAGCTGGGTCTGTACCCAAGCTGCTCCTTTCTAGGAACACAACTCCACAGGCAGCACCATCAATTCCCACTGTGCCCATCTTTAATCCAGTCACTGCTCAGGTGGGGGCACGCAGGGAGAGGGGAATGTCACATCCCATTCCCCAGCAGATGACCTCACCAGATCACTGCCAGTCTGACTCACACAAAAACAAACCATAACCACACAAAAATACACTCTGTTTACAGCAAGCTGCTCCTTTACATCTCCTCCTGCTGCCTCACATTCCAGCACGATTAATCCTCGTCAGGTGAAAGATTCTCTGCTCACACATTTGGGAGGCAGCCAAACCCAACAAGGCTCATGGCATCAACAATCTCACTGACTTCACCTCACTGCTGGTGAGGACAAACTCCTCTGTGTTTGTCTTGCAACTGTGGGTGCTACAAGACAATGGATCTATTTATATTGGTTATAATAAAGGTGCTTATTTAAAAAAATTAAATAAATAAAAAGGAGTGAGACAGTGAGTTGCTAAGGCAGACATTGGAAATTTCTCCACCCAGTAATCCCTTGGCCCATTTTAACTTTCTTTTATGAACAATTGTCAACTACTCCCGACAATGTGGGGAACTATTGGGTGATCTCCTTATCTGGAAAAAATAAGCTGATAGCAAATTAAGCAATACTCCTTTTCCTATCTGGGCACTGAGGGTGCACTGAGATCTACTCCAGATTTATCCCTGCAAAACACACGGCAGCATTTAAGAAACTGAGATTATTTTTAAAAACTCTATGACAAAGACAGTACCATGAATTTTCCATGGCTCCCAACTGAGCAGAATCTACTCCCCTCATGTAAAATCAAGCTCCATGTTGTACAGGTGACATTCCATTAACCATGGCTTAAAAAAATCCATATTCCCATTACTTTGCTGTTTTTCACAGGACTGGGATAGACCCAGCACTTGTCATCTATTCAGCTGCCATTTGGGGTTCTAATCTTTATTCCTCCTTGGACAATTTTCTGAGCCTACTCTTAAAAGATCTTTGGAAAATGGGTGCAGGGCTTCCATTTAAACATGGACTTCATGTATTCTTCCTAAACAGAGTTCCATGTGTTTGAAATTATTATTTACTTAAGAGAGGGAAAAATGTGCCAAAGCCAAATTCACGAATCTACACTTTAATTTTTTCACTTTGAGATGAAGACAACAGCTCTGCTCAAGAATGCTCAGCAGTGTGGGAGACCAGCTACAGAAAAACTGCAGCTCGCCAAACAAGCTGGATTCCCAGTCTGTGGGAAAATAAAGAGTTCTTGGAATTGGTTTCAGCCCAAATAGAACAAAAAATACAAAGAAAAAATAAACACAACAAACCCCCAAATCCTCAAATGCTGGAAAACTTGTTGGATCTATTACCAATCCAGTAAAATTACAAAAAAGATAAGTTTCATTCAGCCACAGAGGTCACCAGTGATGCTGGTCCCAGGGCAGATGTCACCAGGCCACCCATGACCAACAGCTCCCGAATTTCAGGGAAGACCTGCCAAACCCAGCCATGAGGCAACACTTCCTTTCTTCCCCAGAAAATTTCCAGTGAGCAGCAACAACTCTTCTTGTGAAAGCACGCCCTGGTCTTGGAGAGCAGAGATAATTTGAAAATGTGGAGTAATCTGAGCTTGCTGCCGCCACCAAGACCACCCAGAGCAGGGACTTTGTGTTGTATTAATATGCTAATTAATTAATTAACACTCAAATGTTTTATTACTGTATGGAAATGAAAATTTTACTTCTTTTCCTCAACATTTTAAATCTTTAAAAATGTGTTTCAACAAGCCTGTTAACGGGACCAGATTTTTTATATTGGCTTGGGTGATTCAGACCAAATCCCGTTATTCGACGCAGTAAAATCCCATTGAATCTCCATGAGGAAGCCCAGTGGAAAACCCCACTGGATTTTCATTTGACGTCAAACCTGGCACGACACAACCTGGACATATCTGACTCATGGTGCTGGGAGAGACTTGGAAACTTCCAAGGAGTCTTTCCAGTATTTAAACCAATTTCACTCCCTGGGAGAGAACAAATCTGAAAACAAATTTGCCTCCAGAAGTTCTCAAGTCACCCCATTTGGGAAGGGATTGGCTTTCTCTTAAGGAACTGGTTGGGAATTCCCATTTAGGTTTTATGTGGGATGAAAATGGACATTTTGGGGTTTTTGGTAGCTGTAGTTGGTAGTTCCCTACAAATGGGAATTAATAATTTATACTATGAACTCTGGTTATTAAAACCTCTCTGGGTGGTTTTTTGTCTGTTTTGTTTTTTAAATAGAAAAAGTAAAAAACTTACAGAATTCATTCATTTCCTGATATTTTCCTTCATTATCATTAATATCCTGATATAGGGCACCAATTAATGGATCTAATTTATAAGTATATATACACACACACAAAAATTGTATATGGGTTTATCTGCAGATTCCCCAGCATAAAAACTGAACCAAAACCACAAGATTCTGGATCCCAATTCACATCCTGGTTCATTCTAAGAAAATTTTGCCAGCAATGGAAGAATAAATGGTCCTCCATTGTCAAAAGTACACAAAGTTGCTTTGAAAAAAAAATAATTAGAATTTCCACATAAATTGCAATATTCCTTGTCTATCAGTGCATGAGTGGAAAATTAGAAATAAAAGAAACACCAGCTCCTTTATCATTGGATTGGGCATTTTATAAACCTACAGAAAGACTTATTCCTGTTCTTACAGAAAGAACTACTTAAGTTAAATATTTATAGAAGGAATGTGAATTTCAAAGTTTAGTTTCTTGCTTTCATGCAACAAAAAAGCTGCTATCAAAATGGCATTTCAAGCTCGCACGTTTGGGGGTTTTTTTGCTAAATCTGTTCCAGACAATAAGTAAATAAGATTAATTGGAACCTGAACTTTTAATTGACGTGTTTCACCAGTTTAAATCCATCAAATCTTCAAGTTTAAATCCTCTGGTATCACTTGACAGAGTTCACTGGGATTGGTTACCCAAATAAAGGCTGAAGACCCAGGAATGGGGACAAGGACTTGGCCAGATGGAAGTGATGATCCTGCTGCCTCAAGAACAAACACTTCAGCTTTTCCAAAAGAGCTTGTTCCTCTGCCTTCTGATAAAGCTTTTGTAGGGGCTGTGTCAGAGACTCATCAACTCTTAAATCAGAGCTTTCATTGGCTTCATTAATCAACTCTTTATGTTCATGCAACAACTTCATCACCAACCAGATTTTTGTCAGTCTGAGGGGGACAGAGAAACCTGCCTGCCTTCAAAGAGCAAATGACTGCCTGTGCCCAGTGCCAAGTCATAGCAGGCTGTCATCGATTTGCCCTGGAAAATCTTCTGCTTCCTCAATTTAAACACAGCAGTATGAATATCCCATCTGAAAGAGGAAATGTTCAAAGCCTTAAAATGTTGCCATATCTCATCATTCCCTGTGTTGGTTTTTTTTAACACATTGACCATGGCTCAGTTGTATTCTGTAGCACACTTACCACTCTAATTAGCACCTACAAGGCCAGTAGAAAGGATAAATTCTAAATATGTGTTGACTCCCTGATGATTATAGTGACTATAATGGCATTGGTTTGTGTACCTCTGTGTAAAATCACAAAGTTTTTACTACACATCTGGTACTGCCTTAAATAGTTTTGAAATTCAGTCTGAAACTGCAATAAAAGTCTTTAAGCTTACGTACAGCTACAGTTTCTTTCAAAAAGGTGAATCCTCCAGTGAGTCATTAAAAAAATATGCATATCTCACCGTGGAAAAATATAGTTATGGACTGATTGAAGGGAGAAGGTGGAACTGAATAAATCCTGCCTGACTTTTTCCTTACATCAGGTAAGGGATGCACACTTCTGTTCATACATTCCACACTCAAGGCATGATTGGCTAGCCAGAATTTGCCTAAATAAGGCCCTGTGCATAGTCCAAAGAATTCTAGCAAGCCCTTTTTTTGTTCCTGTACATGGCTAACACTCCTGGAAACGGCTGAGTGTTTCCACAAACAACATTCCTATTTGTCATCTTTGCAGAAGAAAAGCATCTAGAACCATTTCAGAAGCAAACAGCATTTCCTCCAGCTTTATTTACAAAAGATTATTTGACTTCCCTAAAGCCAATTGTAATTAAAGCTCCATATGGTAGGTCCCTTTAAAAAAAAACAAACAAAAACCCCTGAATTATCTTCTCTGGAGAGTTGTAGCTGAATGTAAGAAAAAAGAAAAGCAGCTTCTTTTCCTGACACCCCAAAAATGTGCCAAGGCATATATGTTTTAATCCTTGGCCCCGTTACATTTGGAAGCCTCATGGTCTCCCCTTGTTCCATAATAATATCTAAATGAAAGTTAATTGCCTGGCATCTTGATTGAACTTTTTATCCCTGGCACTGCCCCAAATAATTAGCTTAAAGCAAGTTTTGCTGAGTAGAGCTGTAGAATCATAGAACATCCTGAGTTGTGTTCTCCTGGAACACTTCCAGGGATCCAGGGGCAGCCACAGCTCCTCTGGGCAGCCTGGGCCAGGGCTCACCACCCTCACATTTTTTTCCTGCTCCATGCTCTTTATTAATATTTGTGCAAAGAAAGTATTAACCATCAACAGAAACCATCAATCCAGAGCTGAATGAACAAAAAAGAAAGGCACACTCCAGACAGTAAATCCACAATCTCTCAGCAAGCCTTTAATGCAAGCAAGGTTGGCAAGAGGAAAGCAGGAACAAAAGCAAGGAGGACTGGAATTGGAGCATAGGAAAGCAAAAGGAATAAAAAATATGAGAAGAAATCATAAATAGGAATGATGGTGACTCAGTTAGAGCTATTCAGAGGAATGATTAATGAAAGAAGTGAGGGGATGAACCAAAGAGAGGGGAAAAAGGCACAAAGAAATGGAATTGGGGTTAGTTTGATATGTTGAGAGGAGAAATTTACTCAGACACAGAATTTTATAACAAACATTAGAAGGCCAATGTTTACAAGCAGGAATTTTACACTGAACAGGATTTTCCCCTCTTTTTCATTTGCAATTTTCAAAATTTTGAACAAAAAGCAGGAAACCAGTTCCTCAGAATGTCTGCTCCTGGGTGTCAGGACATCTAACCCTTGGTGTCAGATGTAACCCCAGAAGATCTCCCCCTCCAAAGGCACCTCCAGCTCTCACAGATGAAAATGTGTGGATGATGCCAAGTGTTTGCAGCTTGAGGTGCACCAGCACCCACTGGAGGGAAGCACAGTGAGCCTCACACTCCAGCCTCACACTCCTCCCCAGTGTTTCTACAACACTGGGGAAGCCTCACAGTCTCCCTTGCTAAACATTTTGCCATCCTAAACTGAGCTGTTGTGAAGACATGAACAGAGCAAACCCCAGGTTTTATGTTACATCATTCATGATGCTGTCTGTGTTTCACAAACCTGATTCAGAAGGTATTCTGCTGGGAAAACCTTTGGGTTATACAAGCAGAAAATCCTCTTCCCAGTTCTCTTGAAAATGAAATTCCATTCTTTCCTAAAATTAGTCAGAGCAATCCACATCCTCTCACCACCATGCCAGGGTGTAATGCTAGAGGATGTTCTATTCCTAAAAACATGATGAAACTTAGGGTGTTCCAATCCCTGGTCCAAATTTAAGATTCACATCCTCAAATGCATTCAGAGATTATAATAATTCAACCATGAAACCAGATAAATCTCTGTATCCTCCCTGCCAGTAAATTAGGTATTTGCCAGCAACAAACTGCTTTGCCAGACACACAAATGTTAAATTACCATTGCTTCACATAAACTCAACAAAACACAACAAATTTGTTTGAAAACAAAAATCCCAATAGATAATCTAGCCTTGGAAAATAGAAGCAAGTAGTTCCCATAGTAATCCCAACAGCTGTCAGACCTAAATTAGCAGTCTGGAGCTCTAACACCATGATTAAAAAATGTCATCCCTTATGCAAATGTTATGAAACATCCAGGAATCAAACCTCTTCATTCTATTAACTATTGCAACAATACCAAGAAATCACTGCATGTAACATTTTCCATGGATCAGAATGAATACATTAATGAAGAATATCTGCAGCTCACACCACACCTGTTGAATGAGATCTTTATGACTGCTCAGGTTTGACATCAGGAGCGTGGGCCAAGAATGGAAATAGGTTGTAGAAAGAATTCACGAGTGAGGATGAAGACCCAAGTGAGATTTTTATGTTGCCTTCTCAAAACTTTTGAGAAAGAAGGCAAAATGAGGAGAAAAGGGGGAAAACTACCTGGGAGAAGCTGTGGGTACCCCAGCTCTGGGAGTGCTTAAGGCCAGGCTGGTGGAGCAGCTTGGTCTGGTGAGAGGTCATGGCAGGGGGTGGGAACCAGGGATTCTTTAGGATTCCTTCCAACCCAAGCCATCCCATGATTCAAATTATGCATTTGTATTAACAATGTCCCTGTTGCAGTGAAACAACCTGGAAATATCAACTACTACAAACCAGTCACTGAACATATTTGTACAAATCATTGACAATGTTCCTTTTTACACATTGAAAATTACACACTGGTGTACACCGAATTCAATAAATAAAAATCTGGTTTTTTAATAAAGATCTATTTTTTAGGTCACCAACAGACTGTGAGAAAGCTTAGAAAACACTAAAACAGCAGAATGTACATTGGGGACTAATCTCCTTTTAAAATCTTTACAAACATCACCAAAACAGAACATAAAATTATCTGTGTGTAAAAACCAATTTATTTCCACTGCAGGATAAAAACAAACCCACAAACAAACAACACAAACAAACAAAATACAAACAAGGTGAGGAGGTGATGTGAGCTGGATTAGGAAAGACTGTGAATGATAAAGGATTATGTTACAATTGGGGGAAAAGCTGTCCCTCTTAACTTCTTTCCAGAATGTATTTATGTATTTCTTAAAACCAGCCAGACTTATGGCATTCCTCCTCAGCTTGGGAGTTTGGAGTAAGTTTTTTTTGAAGGATAAGGGGCAGGTTGGGTAAGCTGGAGGCCTCTGAAACACACTTCTACTCCAATTGTTTTTCCATTCTATTGTTTGATTTGTTAATCTATGTACCATACCTAAGAATGACGTTTTTAATACAAATATTAAGGCAACAGAGAAGTTTTGTGGGCATATTTTACACTGCAAACGCTGCTAGACAGGATAAATCCCATTTTTTTGTTTCAAGTGCCAAATGTGTAACCCAGAAAAGGTAAATGTGTGTTAAGCTGGGTCCCAGCAGGTTTTAAAAGCCATTCTGACCTGGCAGGATGCAGCAAGGCAGGAATTTCCACGGTCTGTGGGTGCCACCTGCTGCCCATCTCCAGCGCTGGATCCCTTCATTCCAGCGCCCTCCCTGAGCACATGACAGAACTGGAGTTTATTTTGAATAAATGCAACACAGAATATTCACTGGAAAGCTCTCTGCAAATCAATGCCAGGGGATAAAATTTATGCAGAATTCCCACCTTATAAGAAAAATGAACAATGTACTTCCCATGTAAGGAATCTTTAGCCTCAGGCCACTCTACCTCACTGCTGACATGGAAACATAACCTGAACTGCAGCTTTTATAGCTCCTCATGCAAGGAGAGGCTCAGCATGAAAATACAAAAGTGCTCTCAGAATAAGACAACAAAACTCAAATGAGCCTGAAGGAACTGCAGGGCTCCTCACTCCTGAGATCCAAACCATATTATCTCTAAGTTTACCTGGAAAAAGCTCCACAATCTGTGACAGTATTATTTTTCACAGGGAGAAAAAAAAATCCATTAATACTGCAACTACTTCTGTTTACTGCCTGGATTAGATTATTATTGGCTTTACAGGGCTACATCAAAGTTTGACTGATGGATTTAACACAGGGTTATGGGTTTGGGCACTGTCACAGTGTCCCTGGCCACCCTTGGAGGGCACTGTCTCTCTGGGATGCTCAGCCCAGGCAGGAGTGGGAGATGAGGGTTCAGGAATCTGAGGACTCTGGGAACATGCAAGAGATAATAAAAGCCATGATCTGCTTCCAGGAAACACCATGGACAGGGAATGTGGACTCACAATGGACAGGGAATGTGGACACACCATGGACAGGGAATATGGACACACCATGGACAGGGAATATGGACACACAGTGGACAGGGAATATGGACTCACAATGAACAGGGAATATGGACACACCGTGGACAGGGAATGTGGACACACCATGGACAGGGAATGTGGACACACCGTGGACAGGGAATGTGGACACACCATGGACAGGGAATATGGACACACAGTGGACAGGGAATATGGACTCACCATGGACAGGGAATGTGGACACACAGTGGACAGGGAATGTGGACACACCATGGACAGGGAATATGGACTCACAATGGACAGGGAATGTGGACACACCGTGGACAGGGAATGTGGACACACCATGGACAGGGAATATGGACACACCATGGACAGGGAATATATGGACACACCATGGACAGGGAATGTGGACACACAGTGGACAGGGAATGTGGACTCACAATGGACAGGGAATGTGGACACACAGGGGACAGGGAATATGGACTCACCATGGACAGGGAATATGGACACACCATGGACAGGGAATATGGACACACAGTGGACAGGGAATATGGACTCACCATGGACAGGGAATGTGGACACACCGTGGACAGGGAATGTGGACACACCGTGGACAGGGAATGTGGACACACCGTGGACAGGGAATGTGGACACACCGTGGACAGGGAATGTGGACACACCGTGGACAGGGAATGTGGACACACCATGGACAGGGAATATGGACACACCATGGACAGGGAATATGGACACACAGTGGACAGGGAATATGGACTCACCATGGACAGGGAATGTGGACACACAGGGGACAGGGAATGTGGACACACCATGGACAGGGAATATGGACTCACAATGGACAGGGAATGTGGACACACCGTGGACAGGGAATGTGGACACACCGTGGACAGGGAATGTGGACTCACAGTGGACAGGGAATGTGGACACACCATGGACAGGGAATGTGGACTCACCATGGACAGGGAATATGGACACACCATGGACAGGGAATATGGACACACTATGGACAGGGAATGTGGACTCACAGTGGACAGGGAATGTGGACACACTATGGACAGGGAATGTGGACTCACAGTGGACAGGGAATGTGGACACACTATGGACAGGGAATGTGGACTCACAGTGGACAGGGAATGTGGACACACAGTGGACAGGGAATGTGGACACACCGTGGACAGGGAATGTGGACACACCATGGACAGGGAATATGGACACACTATGGACAGGGAATGTGGACTCACAGTGGACAGGGAATGTGGACACACAGTGGACAGGGAATGTGGACACACCGTGGACAGGGAATGTGGACACACCGTGGACAGGGAATATGGACTCACAATGAACAGGGAATGTGGACTCAATCCCTTGTGCTAAACCTTGGAGAGATTAAAATTCATTTCCTATCCAGGCACCTGCTCAGATCCTGGCATTTGAGGGAGGTCAAATGAGGCCAGGATTTATCAGCTCTGGAAATCTTTAGAGCAAGGTTGTTTATCTTTGGCAGGTGTGGCTTAAATAGTAAATGCAAATTAAGCCAGTGCTGGGAGATGAACAGGATGATAATTAGCAACAAGCAGTATCACATTACAGTAGGCCTAAGAATTAAACAGGCATTTTCATTTTGTGATTTCTAGGAATATTCAGTGCTATTTTCTAGTCAACTGTTTTAGTATTCTCTGACCTGATTCAGCTCATTAATGTGGATGAATTACATTAATAAATAGACAAAGTATCCAAAAGAAATGAAAAAAATTAGACTTTTCATCTGTCTGCACTGAAATTTGATTTTTTGTTGGGAGGCTATCACATATTTATCTACAGACTAGTTTCAAGAAGTAAATAATAGCATTCAATTCCATTTTCCAGCTCCTTTTCTGGATAATTTTTCTAAGGACAAATACGATTCCCTCTCTCATTTCTGTCCTTCATCCTGAACTCTGCCACCTTTCCCAGGACTCGTCCTGTAAAAGATGTTATTGCATGAAGTCTATTAGGAAATGTTTTTGCAATTTATTAAACAGTCAGCAAAGAATTTGAAACTAATATTTTGGAGGGTACCCTGCATAATGTCAGAACTCTGAACTCAAGAGCAGGACCATAAAAAAATTATGAAAAAAAAAAAAAGTAATAAAGCTGCCTTCCTCTTTGTCCAGGAGCAGCTGAAACAGGAGTGCTACTCTGGAGTTTTATTTCAAAA
This sequence comes from Setophaga petechia, assembly GCA_024362935.1. NCBI lineage: Eukaryota > Metazoa > Chordata > Aves > Passeriformes > Parulidae > Setophaga > Setophaga petechia. The sequence continues at coordinate 3,994,939 of JANCRA010000013.1, read as the reverse complement.
TGCTATAGCATAAGGCTTTCACTTTTTTACAGTGAAGGAAAAGGTCAAAAGTGTTGAAATTATATGAAGAGGAGAATGAAATTCTCATAATATGGAAAGAAAAAAAAAAGCAGGAAGTGAAGGAAGCTCCCATTAAGGCAGCAAGGAGAGGATAAAAAGTGGCAATGACTCAAGTTTCCTTAAAAAAAGAAAAGAAACAGAACAGCTGAGAGCAGATAGAATGAGAAAGTTGTTAGGGAAACTGTCACACCAAGCAAGGGACACTGCTCAGATCCTACAGAGTTTCCCTGCACATCCCAGATGCTCATCAGCAAATGGAGTTTTAAAACTCTGTGTCACCCTGCAGCTCAGAGAGGAGTGGGATACATTTTCAGCCAGCATGATTTAATGGTATTTGAGTTGACCTATTTCCTTCAGTTATCCTTTTAAGGCAAGCTTGGATTCTGCAGAAAGCAAGAGGGCTCAGTTCCACATTCTGCCAGGAGCCTGCTTTGTGTCTCTGATCCTATATCTATTTTTCTTTGCCTCTGTTTACCTTCTCATTCATTTTCTGGGCTTATTTCTGGGCCTCAAAGGCCTGGAAGAGAAATCAATGTCTTCAGTACCAAACTGAGAAACACAGGGAGGAGAAGAAAGGGGAAATTACTCTGGATTATGTGCAAATTTCTCATATTATTTATTTTTGTCCCTAACCAGTAGAAAAAGCCAGGAAGAAAAATCATCTCAGACAAAAAAATCTGACTCAGCATAAGACACTTTGTTCAAGTACTGTAAGAAAAACACTGGAAATGAGCAGCAAGCCCTGCAGCTGAGGCTTCCTTCCACACCCACGGAGCAGAATTCTCCCACAGAAGGACCAAAGTTACAGCTGGGTGTCCCACCTCAAAGTTGGCCATTTTGCCCCATTACACAGCCTGGAGGGGGGGTTGATGATTTTAAAATCAATTGCACTGAAGGAAAGTGGTTCCTCAGCTTCGTGGTGAGGACATCCCTCCTTCAGGCTCTGCTTTGCTGGGCTTGGAAAATGAAAAGACAGCTCTGAGTGCAGTCAGCCTGGGAATGGGGCTACTTCACACATTTTAGGTAAAGCATTTTCAAACAGCAGGCACTCAATTTCCTCAGTGCACCCTCCATGCTGGAGAGTAAACACGGGGGTACAAAACCAGCATTTAGCTCAAGCACTGATGCTTCATTTAGGAATTATCATTAAAATCCAAATTCAGCACACAACCTTCACTTACAAAGCCAACCAACCTGAACCAAAACAGAAATTCCCTTCACAAAAATCAAAATAACAACACAACACTGAATGAAAGGGGATAACTAACACAAATATGAGCAAAACCATGCCACAACTGTTTCCTGCCCCATTGTTTGTTTGGGAACAAACCCAGAACCAAGAGCTTGCTCCTTTCCACCTCTGTCCTTCCTTTCCATTGTGGAAGTCTTTTGTGGTACAGAGCAGCTGCTACTCCACAGTAAAATATATGGAAAAAACCCCTACAAATAAACAGGTAACAAGTGCAATGGTGTATTTACAGTAGGGTATTTCTAACTCACTAACCCAATGCAGAATTAACTTCCAAGCCTGGCATAACATCACTTAAAATGTGAGAAAAAACTAAATTCATGTCTTTTTGCTCAAGCAGCCTTCACCAAAATCTGTTTGATAGGCTGAATCAGGAAAAAAAAGTAATCAAGCAAAAGGACAGTCACCTGCAGTGATTTTCAGGCATGCACAACATGTTGTGCAGGACAAAACTGTGTTTTATTCCCACATCAATTAATGCAAAGCACTTCTTTATTTATATTCTTTCTCTACATGCTCACTGCCTGAGCAAGTGATGGTGGTGACAAAGCTTTTATCTAAGGAAATATTTAATGCCTGCTGAGCTCAATGTCCTCAGCCTCCAGATATAAATGACTTGTGTGATCATCCTCTCCTGCAGCATGGCAGGAACCAAAGGGAGAGGCCAAGCTTTTTTATGTTGGGTCATTTTTTCTCTCCTAACAATATTGCTGGTTTAATACAGAAATCTCAGAAAAGCAAAGTCTGCACTCTATTCTTTGAGACTCAGCAGATGTCTTTAAAACATTTAGTCTATTAAAGCTTATAAAGCATGATTAATGACCTGAGAGCTGCTGATCTGAGGTGAAAGACTCAGCAGAATTTGCCCAATGGCTTTTGCAGATTTCTGTGCTCCACATTAGAAACCAAAACCATCAGGGTAATTATTTCACAGAGGCTCAGATGCAACGCTCAAAAAACCTCTCCAAAATACTAAAAAGCAACTCAACAAAACAAGGTGAAGGCTGAAGGCCTCTGAAGCTTCAAAATCCCTGCTTCTGTTTGCTCCTTTTTATTTTTTTTATTTTTCCATGGTACTGCAGCCAGAATTTTATTTATTTGGGTTGCTTTTATAAGACCCCATTACAGTTTTACCCAATTGAAACAACTTTTCATCCAGATCAAAAAGAAGTTAATTTTCTACAGACTTTTCATTCTAGCCAAAGGCATGGGATAGTAGCTTTCATGATAGACATCCCCCATTTAAAAACCAGTGCCCTGCAGTGCTAATTTGTGTGGTGAAAGTATCACTTTGTTCTGCTTGAAGAGCAAAAAACTAAAAATAACTTAAAAAATGAAGTTTTAACCAAAAAATTACATCAATTTTGTATTCCTTCCTGGATCTGTAAGTAAGAGGTAGTAATTTTGAGAGAAACAAACACTTCTCAGCTAAACATCAACCTCAAAATATTCTATACTGAGAGAAATATAATAGGTGTTTGATTCATTGAAATATTTTTCTCATCATTCTATGTTGTCATCTTATTTCAAAGGTTTCCATACCTTCTCAGTGATTTCTCATGGGCAGCTCCTCACAGCACTGACTCCTCCTTCTCATACAGACAACAAATTCCAATGCTCTCTTCACAACCAACAAACTCCAACTGCCTTTAACAGCCAGCTCAGTCACCCTTTTGTGGCACTCATCTTCTTATTGGACACAGCTGTGGCCTATTAAGGGCAGAACTGTTCTAATCCTTGGTAATTAGCACAGCTGCAGCTCCTCAGGTGTGAGATTACCTTCTGCACTATTCTCTTACATTCTATCCCTCCACAATTCTATTTTTGAAAAAGTTGTTGCTTCTTTTCTATTTATCTTTGCTTATCTGGTGAATGATAAAAATACTTAGAGCCTTGAATTATAGCAAAACTTGTTGCTCTCAGGTTTACAAAAGAAGCAGATAAGAAATAAGGGCTTACTCAGGATTTGTTTCTCAGTTGCCTTACTATGAAAAAACAAATTAAACATGTCATTTTTTGGTAAAAACAAGTAATCTTTTGCTCAGCCACTCCAGGCTCTAATAAAAAAAGTCTCTGTTTCTGCATGTAAAAAAATTGCTGGAGTTATTAAATAAGGCTTGCTATCACATATATTACAACAGTTCTGTTATCTTTACATTGCAAAGGTTCCATATTGCTAAAGTTTCCTACCTCTGTGATGTTTCTTGCAGGCAGCTCCTCCAGGCACTGACTCTTCCTTGTCTTTGCAGCAGCCAAAAAACTCCAGCTCCCTCCAATCCACTCTTTTATAGCATCTTCTTATTGGCCACAGGTGTGGCCTGTTAACATCAGGCCTGCTCCTAATCTTTAGTGATTGGTTCAGCTGCAACTCGTTAGGGGTTAGATTACATTCTATACACCCTCATTTACCCATAATGTGTCCCCCTACTAATGCTGATCTATACACATCTATACATTCTATACACCCTCATTTACCCATAATGTGTCCCCCTACTAATGCTGATCCCAGTATGAACCCAAAGGGGGACACAACTTATTACTGGTTTCCACCTGGACACTGAGCTGCTGCCTGTTGAAATCATTCATCCAGACAATTCCTTATCCATGTCACACTCCACCAAATCATCAAAGCCATGTCTTTCCAATTTAGCAGTAAGGGATGTTGAGGGTGACCTTGCACGAGTCTGGGAAGGTGAAAAATTGTACATTAATGCTATAAATGGATAATGAGATCATTGGCTCTCGCAGTTGAGGGATGAATATTGTGTGAATATTAAGAGAAGCTTTAGTGATGTATAGTTATGTTATTGTGGTTTAGATGTACCCTATGCATATACCTATATGTTCTATACATACCCTATATGTTCTCCCCATATTTCCTTTTTTTCCCCCTGTATTGTTGCCATCAGACAGCCAGGGTTGTCTAGGACAGATAAAAAGAATATTGCACATGTGCCCCTGGCATGGGGCAGTTGGGAATGGAAAAGATTGTTGCTTGGGGGTGCAGCATGGCATCACCTGAGCTCCAGTCCAGTTACAGCAAAGCTGTCTCCACTGATAAATGACAAAGAGCTGACTGACAGACTTTGGGAGGGGCCAGGGCTGGCTGATGCAACCCCAGGGCTGTAAAAGATTCAGCATCTATCTTGAAAATCAACCAGCCATGTGGGAAGTTCCCAGCACTGCAATTTTTTCCTTATTTAGTCCTTTTGTTGTATTTTTGTTAAGGTTTAATAAACCTTTTTAAATTTTCACAGTGAGCAGTTGTTTCTCACAATTAATTGAGTATAATGCCACTTTTTTCAGATTACCTAATCTTGTCCTAGGCACTATTTAAGCTGTCTCCATTACACCTGGTGCTAGACTGGCACCATATGTCTAAATAGGTAACAGTGACTGAAGTTAGTTTTATATAAAAATATCACCTTGCATTCAATCTGTAAAATTCAAGTTCATACACATTCTTTGGCAACACAACCAGCCATGTGAACTCCATTCAGCTGTCAAAACCACCAGTATTTATGGGCAAATCCTGTCACCTTTACTCCCTTTCCTGTCAATACAGTTAGAGACTGAGCAAACCTCCAGGTTAGAAGTGGATGGGCAATGTTGACAGCTCAGAAGGAATTAGGAAACAGAGAGTACTTGGTGCCCTCGAATAGCTCTCAAAGCCTTTTGTGTTGAGGCAATTAAGCATCAGTGTAATGACCAGGCAGCCCCAGGCAGGACACAGAGCTTGTCCTCCCTCACAACGCCCTCCTTTCTGCTTTGAACTGTGGCAGCAGCTTCCCTGACAAACAGCACAAGGTGGGGTTGATTTCTGGCACCACCCAGTTCCAGAGGCACAACCAGATGCTGCAGGGAAGAGAGATTTCAATGTTTAGAAGCTGATGGTCATCACCAGTCATGGCTGTCTTCTGCCTCCTGAACAAGGCACCCTCTGTTAGCAGACATTTCAGAGAAATCATGGAAAAGCTGTCACATTAGTTACTCTCATGACAAAAGCAGTTTGTGATGTTTCCTATCCCCTCCCCTCCAGCATCTGCTCATTCCTGCCCTCCTGAACTTCAGCAGCCCCTCCTAACATCCAAACTCATCCTGTCACCCAGACTGATGAAATAATCCAGTTTTGAGGGGAAGGAAAAAGCCCACACATGCACACACACCTAGATCAGAATAAAAAATAATTGGAAAACAGGGAGTGAGCGCTTTCTTTTTTCCAGTGCTGATTATTCCACTGAATTTGTTTGTGCTGCACCCTCACAAACACACAATCACATTCCTTTTTTTTTTTTTTTTTCCCCAGGATATAGGAACATATCTAGGAGTGCCATACACCTGCTTGTGGGCCCAGGGATTTGAATAATCTTTGGGATTACCTTCAACAGGGCTCTCAGGAAGGCACAGGAAGTTGTTAGAGAAATATTTTGGACACTTAAGATGACAACAGCAGAATCTATCTGGCTTTTCAAATTAGCAATGTCAAAATCATGACCAGGAATTATGATGGCAGCCTTGGATGTGGAAATTGTGATGTTCTGAGATATAGACCATTCAAATATATTACACAGGCAAAATAAAATGTCCCTTAGAATCCTGAGCAGCTACAAAGTCCCAGAAAGAAAGACAATATTTTGTCAGAAATACCAAAGTTTTCAAGCTTCCAAGTGCATTAAACGTGTAAACTTTTTTCACCAGAGCCTTGCATGTCTGATTTTAACTCCTTAACTTTTATTTCTTCATTAAGTCTGTCTGATCATAACACCTACATCAGATTTAAACTCGCACAGATGTCCCAGGATGAAAACAGCCAGGCCACATTGCTTCCATGGCCAGGGTAACAGCCTGGTGAGCTGTGGGGCCTCAGGTTTAGATCATACCACAGTGGGGCTGTGACCTCTTAAAACTTCTATTGCAAAATTGTCTATTCTTTGATCCCTGAGGCACAGACTCTTGAGGGCATTTGTCAGGAAAGGGATAACAGATCACTGTGGGCAGTGAAACCCTGCTCAGCCACCCGAGGAGAATTTGCCTCTTTTTGCCAAATTCCAGCTTTTTGGACAACCCTCAGCAGCTCAGGACATGCATAAGCACATATGGTGAGTGTTACAGGAGGTTTTCTTAACCCAGGCACTCTTTGAGCTGAACAGAGCTCGTGAAGGAGCTGTAGGCAAACCATGATGGATCACCTGCACGCTCCCCTTGCCACGCTCCTTTCGTCACTGCAGGATGTGCTCAACATCAGCTGCCCTCGAGTCTGCCTTTGGCTGGGAGCCTCTCCCCTGCTGTTGTTTTCTTCCTCTTAGCCTAACAGGACTCCCTGAGCAAGGAAACCACGTCCCTGTGATTCTCTGTTGGGAGAGTTCCCATCCTCTGCTCCCTCCTCCTGTGCAGAGGAGCCTGCTGAAACTGCTTTTCCCTCCCAGTGTCAGCCATAGTGCAAGGAATTCAGCAGAACGGAGCATGAAATGTAGCCTCCAGTAAATATGAGGGTAATTTAACCAGATGGCTGTAAAAAAATAATATTATAGAGTAGAAGCTATGGGTAGGAAATTATGGCTCAGAATTGATGTTTTCTATTAAATAGCAGTAGAATGATTCAGGTTTGGGTACCTGTGCTCTCTGGTACACCTCTGAGAGGGAGACAGAAAGAGGCACTGTCTTCACAGCTCTCAGAGGGGGAAGGATTGATCTCAGCCTTTTGCCATCCTCAATACCTACCTAAAGTGAGATACAGACCTACAACAGGGCCTTTCCTATCCTTACCCTTTTAACTCCATGAAAATCTTTGATTTGTTTATAACAGCATTCTATCCAGCTCTTTATAGAGAGTTTTGTGTAATCAAAGGCCGCACGTTTCATATTCTACAATTATTGGAGAATTGAAAAAATTCTATTTTGTTTCATTATCTCCAGGTTACTCCTTCAATATTCCTTCAATTTCCTCATGGAAAGAGGCTATAGTAAGGTGGGGGGCAGCCTCTGCTCCCAGGTGAAGAGGGGCAGGATGAGAGGGAACAGCCCCTTTATAGGGGCTGCCCAGGGAGGTTTGGAGTCCCTATTCCTGAAGGTGGCCCAGAAAGGCCTGGACATGGCACTCAGTGATCTGGGCTGGTGACAAGGAGGGGACACTCACAGATTGGATTCAGTGATCTTGAAGGCCTTTTCCAACCTAAACAATAAAAAACCCTGTCTGCCCAAGCTGGCTCCACTTGTATCACTCCCCTTGATACACATTTATCCCAGGCAATTACAGCCAGGATGTGCAAATCCCTGAGCACCATTCCTGGTCCTTCCTGTGCACCTGAGGAGCTCCTGCCTGCTCCTAGGGCACACTAAATCCATCTGCTGGGCTGGCTGAGGCAGGAAAAGAAGACAAAGGAGTTGTTTAGGTGCTTGTGGATCCCTCTGGGCTGACGGGATCATTGCTTGGCTGCTCAGGGTGGTGCCAGGGCAGCTTTGTGGCACGGGGAGGATATAAAATGTTCTAATAATGTTCCTGATGGCCTGGCTCAAAGCAGTGACCAGAAAAGTAGGTCAGAAAGGAAATCTTGCTGCTCCAAACAGGACAGTGGCAGCAGTCCACTGCACAGGCACAGGGTTTATGTAAGGCAGTGGCTGGGGCCGCTGCACTTCGAGTTTCAACACCAACACAAAGCCCGGCACAAAAAATGCTTTTCTGCTCCACAAAAATAGCAGGAGCCAGCCTGTGCATGAATGTAGAAGGGCACACATATCCCCAGCACCACAGCTGTGTTATAATCTAAATATTCCAATACAATTAAAGAACATTTCTGTCCCTCAGACACAAAAGATAGACTAAAACAATATCTTCAAAGGCACAACAGAAAGTTCAGTCAGTAGTTATTCCTGTGGCATCCTGCTCTATTCCCAGTTATTCCAGGGGTTTCTACGTGCCATCCCATGAGAGTAAAGAGACCTTGAAAGGGTTTAATCAGCTCCCTGGCCTCTCCACAAGAGATATAACTCACGGAAAGGGATGTCTCAGCAGTGCTCCCCAGCTTTCACAGGAATCACTATCAGCTGTGGAACCAGAGTAAGTTATGCTGTTCCCACATTTTCAGGCACCAAAGTCCAGTGAGAATGAGAGGCAGAGAGATACAGAAAGCATCAGTTATGTGACACACTGGGAGCTGCTTGAGACTGAGCCAGATCCCAAGACAAAGCAGGGAAAAGTGGCTTAAAGCAACCTGAGTTTGCCTCCATCATTTTAATCTTTACATCAGGGTGCTGGGAAAGGGGAGCTGGGGTTGTCTTCATGCTTCAGGCTGCTCCTGGGCTCTCACTGATTAAATAAACAGATTGGGTTTAGACACATGGCCTGATTCAGAGAACTAAATAATAAAATGGACACTTCTGTGCAGCATAAATATTTGCTCATCAGTGACTCTGCTGTTGGCCCTGCTGACTGTACTCTTTTTGGATCCTTGTATTTGATATGCTCCAGTTTCCAGAGCCAGCACCTGAGTTGATCCCCAGGGGCAGCAACACATGCTTGGCAGTGGCAGGACCCAGAGGCTAAAATGTCTTTTTGGAGTAACAGGACCTTCAGCACATTGGGAAGTAACCAGTTTGGAAATCATTCTCTCACACTGAACAGCCTGCCTGGAAAGGGCTGATCAAACAAAACAAGTCTCTTTCTCTAGTAAACATACCAGGTAAATGTATTTAACTAAAGAAACCCTCTAGTGGATCATGTGCACATTTATTTTGACATGAAGAAAGGGGAATATTTCATCCTAAATGCTTTGGGCTGTGCATAAACTTACCCCAGGCCAGGAACAACAGCGAGAGCAGAAAAATCAGCTGTGGCCTCCAGCCCCTGGAGCAGCCCATTCCCTGCTCCAGAGTTTGCTTAGCAGATTTTCCAACTCTCCTAGGCCTGACCTTTCACTTGTAGCCCTCTGTTGACTGTAAATGACCGGGCAGTGACTGGAAGATTTTAATATCTCTCATCTATCACAACGGGCCATTAAAGCTGATGCCTATAAACACACAGACCACGGGGTTACTGGGTCTGCTGCACACTCTGGACTTAACACATTCCCTGCTAGGCTATTAAAAAACAACTGCATTGCTTTAAATCTTATTTTGGAGCATTTTCATGGCTTGAAAAGTCAGGGTGATGGCCCCACAGAGCATTGAAGGAGCTGTGTAAATAGACTTTTAGAAATGTGGTGTCCTGTAAGGGATTAAAATAAACATTTCAGACTCTTCATGTGTGCAAGCATTAGATGCATATCAGAGACAGGAGTTTTAAGTAATGTGGAGAAAAAGTTTAGAGAAAACAGTGAATTAAAGAGCTGTGTAGCTGCAATTTAATCAAGATGGTGTCACATAGGTGTCTGGCAAATGCTGACATCTCTCCAGACAACCAACTTCTGTAATTTCTTTTTATTTTATTTTTTAGGAGCAAAACCTCACCAAACACTACATTAGCTGCCTTGTTAGATCCTCTCTAAAGTGAAAAGGGGCTTTCACAGGCACTTTCATTGGTGCACTTCCTTTGAGTGTCTCTCACTCTTTAATTGAGATTCTTAATTCTTTTATATGTAATTTTCAGATGTTACAAAGTACTTAACATTGGCATGATGGAACTCTGCTGAATATTTCTAACTTTGTCTACACATTTAAATATGGTGTTTAGCAGCTTTGTCCCCCATAATATTTAGTGTGCAGAAGATCCAACAACAGTTAATGCAGCATTTTACACCTCTGATCAGTGCAGATACAAGTCCAGTCATTATTAATCAAAATAATTTTACACCCTTGAATCTAAGAACAAATGTTCACAGCGAGTCTTTTTGTGCATCAACAATCTAGGAATGACCAACAAAATTACCAGCAAGAGATGGCATTGTGAATCCTGCCATAATACCTGAATTTTAGGAGCTTGCTAGTGCCATTGTTGTTCACAAAGAGCACTGTAATTATGTTCACAGAAAATGCCTGAAATATCTGATTTGGAGGGAAAAAAAAATCTCAATAACGTAAAAGCAGAAGGTTTTGTGCTGGCAGCAACAATGACAGGTGAAAGAAATGAGCAGTAAGGGTCAGGCAGCAAGTGATCTCTCTTTGGACATGGACTGAGATCTCCACCTAAGCATAAAGTTTCAGGAAAGAAGCCATCTAATCAATCAAGTAGTCTTGGTGTACTTTCACATAATTTCATCAGAGTATTAAAAAATCAGTCATCCCTTTTCAGTGTAAAATTTCAGCAGTTTTTGAGTCAGCAAAATCGGTGTAGAGGCAGGGGAGCATGAAATAGCCCTGGTTAGCCCTGGCACAGAGACTTCTGCTCTCTGAGCTCCAAGATTCCTCTCACACTGACCAGCAAAGTGTGATTTTCTGTCTGCAAGTAACTTCTCCTGTGCCAATGGACAGGGTTGTCACAATGTAGTCACACTTAGACTTGTAGCCACCAAATGTGGCCTCAGTGACAGCTCCCTCCCTACTGCTCCTTTTCCTCCCAGGGATTCAGGGAAGGACAGGAAAACTGGGTGTCACCTCTGTGAAGGGACAGTTCCTCAGCTGGGTACAGCAGAGATGGGTGGTTGGTTTGCACACTCACAAAAGACATTTTATAATCAAAGTCAGTGGACAAAACATCCCTAATGTGCTAATGGACAACAGGAATTTTAATGAAGAATAAGGAGCCTACAGGAAAGATGGAGAGAGACAATTTACAGGAGCATGGAGTGGCAGGACAAGGGGAAAGGGCTTCAAACTGACAGACAGGAGGTTTGGATATTGGGAAGGAATTGTTCCCTGGCAGGGTGGGCAGGCCCTGGCACAGGTGCCCAGAGCAGCTGTGGGTGCCCCTGGATCCCTGGCAGTGCCCAAGGCCAGGCTGGATGGGGCTGGGAGCACCCTGGGATAGTGGAAGGTGTCCCTGCCCATGGCAGGGGGTTGGAACCACCTGATCTTTAATGTCCCTTCCAACTGAAACCATTGTGTGATGATTCTGTGGTGATGATTACATGAATTCAGTTAAGAGCCCTCAAAGGGCTCCTTTCATACATCTCACACCAAATCCCAGAGATCAGTAATTACAGGCTCAGTTTCTGTTCCACTCTCCCTCCACGACACTTCACTTGTGGCACACCACAAAACACATTTCTGCCTCCCATTCTGTTCAGAATAAACCATAAAAGGCTTCAGATTTCATAAGACTGCAACACAGCTTCAGTGATTTTGAGGTCACAGGGTCCTTGATTTAGCAAGACCTTCTTGCAAAATGCAGACCACAGAAACTCAGCAGTTTTTCATGCTGAGAGCATTGAACTGTGTCTCCTTTAAGAGGTATTTAGGTAAGTCAAGCTGCTACACAAACAGAAAAAAGAAAAGTACTCATTTTCATCTTAGCTAAAAAAGTTGCTTGAAAGAAATTCTGTTATGATCATTATGCAGCATAAGCAAAAATCACTGTGGAATTTACTCTTTTTGGAACAGATCTGGGTTTAATTCAAGATTGTCTTCACATTGAAAACACCTCTATGCCTTTAGTTTTCAACTCAAAGGCTCTATTACAGAGAAGGAGCTACACAAAAGCCTTGCATAAGGATGTCTTGCTTTTGTAAAAACGGTTTAAATGAAAGAGCACTTTTTTTGAGTTTGAGGAAAAGCTGCCAGTGAAAAACTGAGGTGAGATTCTGAGACTCCTTTCCCATCCTGTGAGCTGGAGCTTGCACGGGGACACAGCCAGGTAAAAACAAAGACAGAACAAACAGATGGAACACAAGCACAGTTTTATGGAAAATTTTAGTTTTCTACAATATCTAGGAGCCTCTGCCATTAGGATTTCCAGGAAGAGGTCATCCTTCTAGGTCACTAAAATCCAGTAATAACATCTTCAGTGCAAAAGGATATATAAATCAATTTTTTTGTTGTTGTTGTGCTTTGGGTGGCAACCCTACAGATGGCAGGGGCAGGACAAAGGAGAGGATACTAAATTTTTAATTTATGTCAGCATACTCCTAGTCTGGTTTTTCCCCTAAAAATGTAGTTGGTAGCAGAGAGTGACCCTTCCATTACAGCATCTGAGGGCACCACAGTGATTAATTTTATCCTCCCTCTTGCCTTTGAAGTTGAGATAAATGAGTGGTCCAAGGTCACATGAAAGGCTGTGGTTGATCTGGGAACAAAAGTCAGATTTTTGGTGTCTGGACCTCTGCTTTATCTCTGTAATAAACCTTAGTAGTATGAGCAGACAAGGAAAAAGCTGTTTGGAGGCCAGTTGGTTACATTCAGAGAGAGAAAGCCAAGGGAACAGAGACAGTAATTTCTCCATGTGAGATGTTGGCGTGTGTTTTATTGAGTTCCAACTGTTCTCTGCTCTGGAAAACAAATAAACAAGATTATAAGCAGTTTGAAATGTTATTATTTATCTTTATAAATACGATCAGCTCATTCTGTACATTGATGAAGAGATTTTCCCTCGCAGTTGTTTGTTTTTTCTGTAGTGAAATTACCAAAGTGAGCAGGGAAGGGAACACTCCAGAGTGAAGAACCAACCTGCAGGGAGACCTGGCTGAGCTGGAAGAGCCTTATCCCCACATTCCAGTATTTAAAGGGTGACTCCCTTTGACAGGGAGTCACTTGGAAAAGATGAGGGATAATGTGCACAAGTTCCTCCTGGGAGGTTCCAGTTGTCACCAAGGGATAATTTTGCACAGTAACCATCAGCCCCTAGAATAATCTCCCCAGGGAAATGCTGGATTCTGCACCACTGGGCAAATTGAAGATGCAGCAGGACAGGGTGCCAGGCTGCTGTCAGGAAAGGTTGGACCAGGTGATCCTTGAGATCCCTTCCAGCCTGGTATTCTAGGATTCTGTGATTTATTTTACTGCTTTGTTTTCTCCCCTAGGTTTCTGAGATTTCAATCCAAAAGCTAATAAGTGTTAATCAGAAAGACTTGCTTGGTTTTAGGGCATTTTATATCAGAAATCAAATCGTTTATTTCTGGATATTAGAAAAAAATTACTATGCAAGTGGTTCTATATACTACATTTACTTGTAATGGTAGGCATTGTTATTAAATAAAAAAAAATTGTAACAAGAACTGTAGTTTGAGTGTAACAAATAGATTCCATTAAATACTGAAACTTTATCAAGGTTGTTACTAATTTCATAATTTCAAATGTAATCTATTTATTCAAAATAATTAGTCAAATCTGAGACAAGTAGTTGTGAATTTGGAATTCTGATTCTCAATTCTGATTTGCATATCTGTATAATTACCATTTGCTCTGAGCTGAACAAGTGTATTATGAAGTGAACTGGTTCCTATTTCAAAACGTTTCAGACATGAAAAGAAATGATTTATTGTACTGTCTTTTTGTACTTCTGAAAAAGCTGTGAAATAATACTATAAGAAAACTCCCTGTCCTAATCCAGGAATTTGCTTTTTCTTCAATCTCCAGCCAGAAAAATCCAAATCAAACAGAAAGGATGAGCACAGCTCAGCTTGTTTACAACACTGAATGACTGATTTACTTCTTGACTGCTTTTAACAAATATTGCCACTTGGATTGTCCTCTCTCTTCATCCATCTTTTCATCACAAAAAAAAAGAGAAGTAATTATTGAGCCAGATTGTAATTTATTTACAGTGAACATTTCATTGCCATCTATTCTTTAAGATCCTCTCAGTATACACCCTTTTTATTTTCACTTTTTGATATCTCTATGTCCTTTCAGGAAATGTAACCTGTTCTGAGTAAGCCTTATTTCTTTAGCTTTACAAAATGAAAATATTAATCTTATTAAGAGTGGAAGCAAACACTTATGAGTCAATATGTAGGCCTTCAAACGTGTTTTTTTCAATCCAGATGTCAGCTATGTACAACAGTGTTTCGGCAGATGGAAAGAAAAGAATTTAAAAAAAAAGGATGGAATAAAATATAAATAGCCTAAAATCTAGTTGAGGCAAGCACAGGTTATGCAGTTCATTTGTCATACAGAGATGATGGTTTTTTGTCCTCCCTGATAAAAAAACCAGAATAATTTAGCTCTTCAGTGCTCAAAACATCATCAAATACCATGCATTACTACTTCAAGAAAATGGATTTATGAATGCAAACATAAATAGCAATTTCAGTATAACTTTCAAAAACAAATCAGATCTTTGGCTAAGATAACTGCAGTAAAAACCCTCAAGTGTAATAATGTGGAGAAATGTCTCAGGGGTAATAGGTCATTTTCTTTTTTAGCTTTACTTCAAATTTTTAAATGTCTTAATTTTCCAGCAGTTGAACACCTGTGGAACAGTGCTATAAAATCTCCCTTCTAACTGAAAGCATTTATTATTCTGTGATAGCACCCAATGAAAAGCAGAATTCTAATTCTAATTAGTTCTAATCCTTGCTCTAATTTTGCAGATATCCCAAATGTACTCTGATGGAAATAACTGCCCACAGCAGAGTAGCTGCTTCACAGAGAACAGACTTGAGCTGGATTTGGATTTATTTTACTGCAAGTTTCTTGTGTATTTTAGATTATGTCATCATTTGTTCTCCATGTCTCACATGAGCACAATAGAATTTCTCTCTGAATCAGTGACTTTGGTGTTTAGGGTGAGAACCATTTAGCAATAACTAGATCACCAGTGTGTTATCAGCATTATTCTCATATCAAGTCCAAACCACAACACTGTGTCAGCTACCAGGAAGAAAATGAACTCAATTTCAGCTGAAACCAGGACTCAGGATCTGAGAAGGCACTGCAGTAATTTATGTCATATTTTTAACATGGAATCTTTCAATGTATCTAAGTGGTGTGATTTTCATTTGGATGAAATAAGGTATTGTGCAAGGTTTTGTAAATTTGAGTAGAAGATTTTTACCCTTGCTTTCTTTAGGATACTGATGTTCAGGCAGCAGATCCATCAGATGTCAAAAATAAGACTGAGGCTTGAAAAATCCATTCTGAAGAGATTAGAATAAGTGATTTTTTAAATTCTTTTTTTTCTCAGTATTGACAGTAGTGTCTGAACATGAGCCCAGGTGTGCCCAGGTGGGCAAGAAAGCCAAGGACACCTGGGCTGTGGCAGCAGGACCAGGGCTGGGATTGTCCCCTGTGCTGGGCACTGGTGAGGCCACACCTTTAATCCTGGGGTCAGTTTCTGCCTCCAATGACAAGAAGGACATTGGAGCGTGTCCAGGGAAGGGATCAGAGTTGGGGAAGGGGCTGGAGAACCAGGAGAGGCTGATGGAGCTGGGGGTCTCAGCGTGGAGAAAAGGAGGCTCTGGGGCACCAGAATTTCCTCTCTTTCCCACTCCAAGCCCATGGACTCCCCAGGCAGACACTGATCCCGTGCTGAAACAGTGAACCTGCTGTTTGTGCCTTGGTCTGGCTGGAACAGGACAGGTAATAGGACATCAGCAGATGAGCTGTGATGGGAAATGTTAATATCTCCCTACAGCCACTCCAAGGAAAGCAGCTTTAACTTGTCAGAAGACTGCTGAGCCATTGCAGAGGGGCTGGGAGAGGAGGAGAGAGGCCATGCCAGGACATCTCCAGCTTCTGCCCACTCATCTGCCAAAAAAAAAGGACCCAGCGATTTTGGTTATGATTGTTCCACACCAAGCACTCACAGTAGGTGAGCTTGGGCTGCATAATAGAGGATACAAGAGCTGAAAATACTCTTTGCTGAAAAAAAAATCAAGCTTAAAGCAGAGCCAATAGCTCAGGGAATGCCCTCCTGACTGCAGCTGCTCTAATTCATTTATGTCCTCTGAACCTGCATGGGGGAAGAGCACCACGAGGGCAAACAGCAGAGCAGCTTCTCCTTGAGTGGCCAAGGGAAGAAGGGAAGGCAGAGGAAATGCTGAGGAGTCACTTGGTTCCATGGGAAGCTTGTGCCAAAGCCATTGGATTTCTGATTTGGAGCTTTGCACCAACTGTGCACATCCAGCCTATTTTAAATCCATGACATATTTACTGTTGCCCTCAGTCTCTTTCCTATTGTTTTACATTTAGTTCTTGTTTTCCTGTCTTTAATTAAGCTGTGAGTTGCTCAGGGCACCACCATGACTACTCCTATTTATACAATGCTTGGCACATGGACTTTGAGGCATTGCCAAATGTGGGGAGAGAAAAAAAAAAAAGAAAAAAGAAACATAAGACAGCAAAGTATTAGGAAGGAAGGTCTGACTTAGGAATCTATTTTTCTAGACTATGTAAACTTTGGTGATTCAGCTCTGGAAAAACAAAAGCAGAGAAATTAGTGGAAAAACAATCAATATGGAGAAAGATATAATAACATAGACACATGCCCAGGGAACTGGAAACATAAGCAGGCAGGAACAGCCTCTTTAGAGCCCAGCCTTGGATCAGTAGGGCAGCACAATGTATGCAGGTGTCTTGCAACAGGAAGCCAAACAATTGCTATGCCTTAGAATAAAACAAAAATAAACAGTCCTTATGACTGTTGCCCTGGATTCTGCCAGGGAGCAGGTTTTTATAGAGTTTGAGGAGCAGTCAGTGCCCTGCAGAGCATTTTAAATCTTCAGGTAGGGTATGGGACCTAGATCACAATCAGTCTTTAACTTCTCAGAGGGGACTCACATCTGAAATCAGGATAAAATTCTACAGAGGAGATCAGGATCAACCCATGTAATGGTCAATTTTTTCTGGACTTCTTCCTCACCAGTATCATTCCAGCGTCATCTATCCTCAAGTGCATCTTACAGCACAAAACCAAGCTTCCATAGAATTTTTCATGACAGATTTTACTGAACTGTTTGGTTTTTATTGAGATTAATCAATTTATATAATAGTGAAATGGATGAAAAAACCCTAGTAAACAAACTCACCTTTTATCTAGCTGAGCCTTCATTGCAGACAAGGCTCTAATTGCAAACTTCTCATAAATACTTTGTTTAACCAAATGCCTTTGCTTCTACTCCGGTCACATCTTTATTGTGGTGTGTAGGCTGGACAGAGACATCAGTCTCTGCACTGACAGTAATTTCATCTTTTTGCTGGTCTTGCAAGTACAGGAGGGTACCTGAAAAAACCTGGTTATATCAGTAACTTCATGTGGAAGGCCAAAAGATTAAATGGTGCCTCTTGCTTGGGGAGGGAAAAACAAACAAACAAATATCCAACAGAATAGGGCTCAAATAGGCCACTGAAACCAAAGGATGAAGATATTCTGTAACATTCCTTTTCCTAACACTAAGACCTTTCAGCTCTAAAACACCTTAAAAATAAAAAGACGAAAAAAGAGCACCTCCAAGCTCCACAAGCCTCAAGCTGCATGTGACCATTTTACACGTCTCCAGTGCTGTGCTTTGTTTTGGAAGCTGTCCCTCCCCTTCCCGCAGCGGTGAGCTCATCACAGCCCTAGCAACTGCTGCTGCTGCTGGTGAGGAGCGAGGAGCGGCCCGGGGTGATCCAAGCGCTGGGCTGCGAGAGTACAGCGGGATGACACGCTCCAGAAACAGCTTTTTCCTGGAGCAGAAGGGGATAGTTATGGCAAACAGATGGAGGGAATGGAGTCCAAAACACACTGTGTGACCTATCTGCGATAGAGCCGCCTTGCGTTTCGTTCTGGCAGCGCCGGAGCGTCCCCGGTGCCAGCAGAATGTTCCTGAGATGAGGATCTTGTCAGCAGGCTCCAGCCCTCCCCCCGTCAGGATTTAATGGACAACATAGCCCAGCAGTAAATATTGACTGCAGAGAGACTTATACAAAAAATAACATTACAGAAAAGCAAAACAAGAGTATTTTTTCAAAGTCGAGGGAGCACATCTTTGCCTTCCAGCTATGTGACAGGCTTGGCTTCACACTGGCCAGAGCAAGGCTCTTAAAATTCATGACTAGGAAAAGAACTCTGAATAGGGCTGTGCCCCATTGTTAATCTCCCTAAATCGAAGTGGGGGTTTTCTTTCTCTGTTTGACAACACCATGACAACATTCTAAGTGTGAAATGGAAAGTCCTGGAGCCCCACAGAGATTTGCTAACAGAGGCATGGGTCAGGAAAAGCAGGGACCAAGACTACAGCAGCTGTCATCCAAAGGACCTGCTCCTGCACTTAGGAAACCTTTGGTTATTTAATACCTGTTCTCTAGGAAAAAATCATCACCCTTTAATGGCCTGCTAAAGCCAATGATAAAACCTGGGAGAGAAAACAGAAGAAAGGGAAAGAAAGCTACAAACAGCCAAATCCCCAGCTGAAGACATCCTCTGTGGCCTGTCATCTTTTGTGTGAGTCACGAAGAGAAACCATCACACAAAAAACTGTCATTGATATTAATAGTTGAGAGCAGAGTTACATAAACCATTCCCAGTGCAGACATTTGAAATTTACTGTCCCTGTGTGTGCCAGGAACTGCTGCCCCTTTTGAGCTGTCATCTCTGCTTCTTTTGGGGGCTTCCCCCAAGCTCTCCCAGCAAAGTCAACCCTACCTCTCCTCTCATGCTACTGGACTAGTTTGGCTTTCTCCTGCTCATTCATTCAGGGTATTTCTGAGCCTGTGCAGGAGCACGGGGTTCAGCACAGGGTGGTTTCTGTTTATTTTAGATAACCCTTTGTGACCTCTGGCTGGTGCCTGTCCTTTTTCAAGACTATGGTGCTGCTTCAAAATTGAAAGGTCCTAGACATTCTCAGAGAGTTGGATGCTGAGGTCCTCCTAAATCCTCCTTTAGTCCTAAATTCTCCTTTAGTCACAGTAAAATGCTGTAAGTTTTTCTGTGCTGGGGACTGTTTCTGCCTCTGTTTTTACACCGCCAGAACAATGGGATTCAGATGTGGAGCAGGGCCTGTGGGGACTCCTGTAATACAAATAACACATTAGTAGGACATGCTGCTGGAAGTGTGAAAACCAGGGTATAAAATCCCAGCAGCTGCATTCCTCTGCTGTTCTGGCAAACAGAACTCGATGGCAAACACAGAAAATGAATGTAGGAGCACCTGAAGCAAAACTGTGTCAGCCCAAGGGACGTGTAGTGGAAACTGCTGGGCAGCGTGTGCCAAGTCCCTGTCCCCAGTGAGTGCTGAGCTGCCTTTCCCACATACCTCCCTTGGGCAACAAAGGAGCTGTGTGCCAGGATTTTTGCTGGCTTGGCATTGCACAAAAGGCCCGTGGGGTGGGTACAATGGAATTTAGGCTGGGCACAGAGGCAGCATGGGTCTCCAACAAACAATAGCAACAGCGGGATCAAAACAGCAGGCAGAAAATGTATGCACAATTACCAGAGCAAAACAGCTGAGGCTGCAAGGACATTACAGCCCCAACCCTGTCTCCAAGCAGGATCCCACTGTTGTTAACCTAACCACCGAGGGATCAGGCATGTATTCAACATGATGCAATGAATGGTATCCAAAAAGGAAGGTGAAAAGCAGAGGGATTAACCCAAGGCCATAAATTCCAGTCAGTTCCTCCAGGTTGACAGGGTGTTAAACAAGCCAGTGTCCAGACTTCATCACAGAACAGGCACAGGCAAGAATGTACAGAGGTATCAGGACAGAAACTCAGGACAGGTGACAGAATGTGGTAAAGAAGAAAGCAGGGAAATAAACACAATCATATCTGAGTTATAAGTGCTCAAATGAGAAACACTGGAGAAGAAAAGTGTTCTTATTTGTAAAGAAACCTCATAAGGGAATTCTCCCTTTTAGAAGGAAGGAGAGGAGAAGAGGATAAAAATTATTTCTGCTCCCTGTCTTTATTGAAAAGACCATAAACATAATAGATAGTTGAAAACAAGCTAATTTGTTTTAGGACATTTTCTGTAAGAAAGTTCAGTTCAAAATATGAACCCTTCAACTTCTTAATATTCATGAGAAAAGCATCTCCACGTTTACAGCTTCTGAAAGGCACCTGCTCTGTATGAAGTCTGATGTTTGCCCCACCTTTTTTCATATTGGCATTAAGGAGAGAGGAAAAGATGAGGATAAAAATGATACTATGGGAAGTAAAAATGGGAGGTTTAGTTTTTGATCACAGCTCTGTCAGTGAATCAGGGACATCTTCGCATGGCTATCAGAACACCCAAGTAATAACTTGCAGAAATGACTCCATCCTTGGGGATTTAGGCTATGCTGGTGTTCCACATTAGAACAAGAAGACAAAAAAGGATAGAGAAGATTTATTACATTTTTGTAACTAGCCAAAATACTGTGCTAAAATCCTTCCTCCAGCATGGTTCTTTGGGTCAGAGTTTTGTGCTACAGACAAAAAGAATAGGTTTGATGTTGTTGATACCTTTCCATATTTAATTTAGAGTTACACCTCTCGTTGTTGCTTCCTTCGGATATTTTCTTGCACATGAGCCATGTGCTCCTGAAGCTAGAAACCAGCTAAAAACCAAACCTGAATAAATGGAGCCTGCTCAATAATTAGTCTTCAAGTACTGCATGGAAGCTTGAATAGAGAATTGAATGGGATTTAATTCTGGGGAGGCCTGGAAAATGAAAAGGCCTTCAGTGTATATGAAAAATAACACATGCAGCTACTTTCAAACCTTTCTCACTCCTCACAGTGGAGCAGTTCAGGTCTGCCAGCATGGCACTTCCCAGCTCAACAGTGACAGACACAGAGCAGCTCTCAGTCCACTCACAGAAAACTGTCAAGACATAATGTTCTGTACATTTCAGAAACAGCTGCCTGGTTTGATTTTTGGGTTTAGCTAGCTAGAGAAGATTTCTAAGTCTGTTCATGTCACTATTAAGCAGGAATTTTTGGATAGAAATGGAAAGACAGTTTTACAATCTTTTTGCAATTGCCACCTTTATGATTATTACATGTTAATATCTCATTATTACTGTTAAATTCTCATTTCAAGTGCAGAGGCCACGATCCTTAAATGCAACAGCCAGGACTTCCCACAATTTTACCTGGCTTGCAAAGAGATAAAATATGAATATCTAAATCAGTGCAGAAATTCCTGATGTGAGGTGAGTATCAGCTGCTGATTAGAGAGGAGCAGACCAGAGTCAGGACATCAGTGTTCATCCCTTGTGTTTGAACATTTGGCCTCACATGGAACCATCTTTCAGCAGGATCTGGGATAAAAGTGAACGTGCCAGACTGAGCAGCAGCTTGGTGCAAGGAGATGTGACTGAGGCATGAGTAACAGTTGCTGATAAAAGCTAATCAGCAACTCCTCAAGGCCTACCTGGAACTTCCTGAAATGGCCTGCAAGTCTCAGCTTGTCAAATATCTTTTTAAGTACATTAGTGCCTGATTGCACAAAAAAAGGGGAAAAGAATTAAAGTAAGAACTGAAATAGCCAGGAATGCCAGTGGCATCTCCTGTGGCAGTTTTAATTTTGTTTGGTGTTGATAGAAAATAAATTTTTTAAAAAGGGTTTTACTAACAGTTTCTGTGATATTCTGTGATGATCATTTTTATGTCAGCAACTGCTGACAATGCTCCAAAACCTGTGAAATTATTAAAACCTCTTTTTGATTAGGCACTGGGGTCAGCACTAAACTTGTTCATACACCAAGTGAAAAAAGCTCTTACTCAGATCTGATCTGCCATGTGACTCATCCACCCTTGACATCTTCCCAGCAGCTGAGAGGAAAAGTGAAGCAAAGGCTCGTTCTTGAAGAGAGAAGCAGAGCCCAGGCAGGTGGTTCTTTCCAGAGACTTTTGTGCTGGTGCTGTGCTCAGGTTTGTGAGGAGAGGGGGAGAGGAGCTGCAGAGTTAAAGAGAGGGGAAGCAGGGCTTAGCTTCTCCCTGGAGCCAGGCTGATTGCTGCAAGCACTGGAGGAGCAGCCCTGGCAGCAGGCAGCTCTGCAGCCTCCAGGCCACCATAAAACAGGAGCTCCTTTTTTCCACAAGAAGAAAAGGGCAGTGTCTCTGCACAAGCTCTTTACCACATGCTGCTTTTGTGGGGAGGGAAAGCCTGATGCTGCAGCTCAGAAGCAGGGGCAGAAGAAGGGAAACCTGCTCATTTCCAGTGCTCCTCTACAGCCCTCTTATTTGTAGGGTAGAAAACAGCAAGGCAAGCACATCAGATTCTTGTAGCTGCTATTTAGCTGCTTTTCTAAATTCTTTGCCACAGTTTTTTTGGCACCAAACCTATGTAAGGACTCCACAGCATTACAATCCTACATTCTCCATCTCCAGGGCTTCAGGGATTTAGTACAGGTACTCTCAAGGGTGGGTGGGCTCTGGTGACAACCTGTAACACCCTGGTAACACCATCCTTCACCATGGCCTCCAGACCATCCTTCATTAACAATCTGCTAATGATAAATACCAACAGTGCTTTAGCTACGGGAAAGGCAGCAGGAAAAGCTGGGATAGTCAATCCAAAGAGAAATGAACTTACTGAAGACATGCAGATACAGCAAGATGTCTAAACAGAATGACCTGTTACCAGGTACTGCCATTATGGAAAAATTACAACCTTTATTTGCACAAGTTGGATTTTTGTGACAACAAAGCTCACAACTGGGGTCACAAGTAATGTAGCAGCTCAACATTTTTATAAATAAAATTCCAGTGTAACTGGAAGATTTTTAACTAAAAAAATGACACAGGAGCTGTATTTATTGAGAACTCGGCATTTCAGAACTCTTTTCCTCTATTTTCAAGCTCCTAACAGGCACTGATTCTAGCAAAAGTGTTGCAGTGTTGCAGTGATTCTCCCTCACGATCTGCTGACATAACTGGAAATAATGATATTGTAGCAGCAAACCACCTGAGCATTAAGTGTCTGCCAATGATTTCTGCCTCCTCACACTCCAGTCTTGCAAACTCTGCATGTGAAATCATTATTATTTTTTCACTGACTTCATAAAACTACTTTTTTCCTTTTTTTTTCCTATGTACATGCTCACAAGCTGACTTCATCAGCTTTAAATATGCAGTCTGAGAGGTGCACTGCTTGAAGTAAAGGTTTAGCTCAATACCTTAAGGAAAAGATTTGTACTTCAATAAACAATCATACCTCAAAAAGCCAAGTGACCACAAAAGACCCAGTTTGAGAAGTGCCTCCACATGTTGTGTTTCCCTCTCTCGTGATGTAATAGAGCTGATGTCAGAGAAGTCAGCTGTGCTCACCATTTTTAGGGCCTTTACATCAGGAACTGCTGAGATTTGTGGGGCCCTGGCTGCCCTGTGAGTTTTGAAACAGAGTTTGCAAAAGACTTATCTTATTTTGAAATTCAGATTTTCCTTCATACTCTTCAAAGAACCGTGTTCAGTAATTTTGTAGTGGAGCCAGACAGGGTTTCAAGTTGGAGCAGCCAAAGCAGAGACATGTGGAGAATGTTTTCATCAGCATTTTGTACAGGTTTTGTTAGATGTTATCTCCCTCATGCTGGTTGATTACTTGCTCTAACCCCTCCCACACATCCCTCAATTTATTCATTCCTCCTCACCCCAGGAAAGACCAAAATAAAATAGCTATTGTTGTGCCCACATGTAATATTTCTTCTCCTTGCTTTTTGTCTCATCTATTTAAAATCATAATCTATTCAAGACAGAGGCAGTCTGGTTTTCTGTGTTTGTAAATTATGTGACAGATGATACCCAAACTGAAGACGGGCCCCAGGCACAAGCAAATGAACTTTGGCACTTCTTGATGAAGTGATTAATGCATCTCTCTAACATTTCTACCAGAGGTCACTGTCATCCTGGAGCAAAGGGAGATATAAACTTGCTCTTCAGCCATCTCTCACTTCACAGCTCAGGATAATAACAGCAACAGCTTCCAACTGTCTGTACAAGTTCCTGTGCCAGCCTGAGCATTGCAACAACCAAGGAAAAACAATCAAAACGTTCATCTATGTCTTCCAAACTAATTTCCTCACCTGCAGACCTCCATTCTTTAGAATAAAAATGTTATTTCTGTGCTGGCATATTTGACACTTCAGAAGGATTTGCACAGAATGGATTGTACAGCTTCTAAGTAAACATTTTCTGTCCTTCCCCACCAGTTTGAAGGGAGCTGCTGTAGGAACCATAGAAATTTCTGTACAGCAACAAAAGAGCTTTTGTTGTGTCCCTGGTTCTACTGTCTCAAAGTGCAGAACAATTTAGTAATTAACAAATATTTAGAGGGATTTGTTCAGTGGCCTGAAGCACAATTAGGCAAACTCAACTCCTGTTGAGTTGGAGAGCTGGATTTCTAATTGCCCCTATGATACAACACACCTCTCACTCCACAATATAACAAACACAACTTGTGCTGGGCAAACAGGTAATAACACAATTATTTAGGGTTTAACAGTTAAATGTTTCACACCACATCAGAAATAGGGCTTGGGACACAGTGTAGTTTTATGGGTTCCCTTCCCTGGCTGGCACAGCCCTTGTGCCCAGGGGAGAGGAGTTTAGGACACCAAAGGCTCCTGGTTTTCACTCACAAAGCCCATTGTGAAAAAAAAAAGGAAGAGATCTTTTGGGATCCAACCAACCCATAAAGATAACATCACAATTTCTTGCTTCCTTCTCTCCCAAAGATGTGTTGGCCAGACAGATTCATTACCCACAGATGAGGTAAAAGGAAATTAGCAGGGAAGTCCTGTGGCAGTAATTAGCAAAGAAAAGGAGTTAGGGGCAAAAACCACCATCTTCAAGCCCTTTCCTTTCCACAGCACTGTTTTAATCCTTCCTCCCAGGTTTACCAAGAGTTATCCTCCCTTCCTGACCTTACCCTTACCTCAGCAGCCTCCAGCCAGCTCTGAGGGACACTCAAACCCAAAGCACACATTTGTATCCTGCTGGGGGACAATCTTTTTAGTGTCCAGCTTTTACCCAGCAGCAGTGTGTGCTCTGGGCACTGCCAAATTCACCTCCCCAGTTCAGGTCCACAGGGCTGCATCCTCCCCAGTCCTGAAGCCAGAGGGGTTTGTGATCCACTGGGTATCAGTGGAGAGGTCCAGCTTGAGGAATACAAGCTGGACAGCCCTGGATTTTATTGTCAAAAAGGACAAATTCATTCTTAAACACTTCACTTCTCTTTTTGTTATGGTTCAGGATGCACCTTCCTAAGCTGCTCCTCTGTAAATGTGTAAGGGCATGGATCAGTGCACGTGGTTCCAAGGTTATGTAAGAACACGTCTGTTATCACTGAAAATATGGAAGGGGAGACTTATCTATTCCATATTCTTAATTTGTTCTGGGAAAGAGGATTCATTTAATCAACCCAGAACTTTCTGCTTGACTAATCTTTCTCTCTCAGCATTTCCCAATCCACATTCTTCTGGAAGGAGAAAGGGCCCTAAGCAATGACATGTTTGAAGTTTACCTGGCAAGGAAGGAGCTTTTGGACTGAAATGTGTGTCCACAGATAAGGTGGGAAATGAGCACTTTCATGTCTTACGAAATTTGCAATTTTTACTACAGGACAGCCAGACTGTGTTATTTCAAATATTGGCTGAACACTATTTACTGATTACTCTTAGATACAGCAAAAAATGATGTCATGGTTTGGAGTCACTTTTTGTTTGCTTTACAGCAGTGAAACCTTCTTCAACAAAAGACTGTAGAATAGTTTCCTTTTTCTGCTATAAAATAAAAAGGCTTGAAAAACAGGTTATGAAGAGCTCCAGAAACAAAGGCAGACTTAATAAAAAGGACTGTTAACTTTGTGTAAAACAAATTAGTTTTGGTTACTTCACCCAACCCTTAAATCATGCATGAAGTACTCATTAAATGAGTGAAATAATGGATTTATATCTCCTTGGAGAAATTCACAGCTGAATTTCAACTGTAGGAGATATATTTTGGTCTGATGTACATTTAAGAAAAAGAAATATGGCACTGGCTATCATTTACAATTAGAATAAAGTACATCAAATATTTTAAGAGTGAATGCTTATGTAGAAATCTTTTGAACAGATCTAAAGTTTACGAAAATCTTTATTAATTTCTTTGTAAAAGCCTGCTTAATAATATCACTTCTTCTTTCAGGGTCTAGGTTATCTTCCATTTAAGGTTTCATCCTATCTCAGCAGACCCTTCCTGCCTC
Organism: Setophaga petechia; assembly: GCA_024362935.1. Classification (NCBI taxonomy): domain Eukaryota; kingdom Metazoa; phylum Chordata; class Aves; order Passeriformes; family Parulidae; genus Setophaga; species Setophaga petechia. The sequence continues at coordinate 3,968,672 of JANCRA010000013.1, read as the reverse complement.
GCTTTTTTGGCTCAGGATGCTCCACTCCCTTTTGTTTGAGCAATAGGAAGTTCATAGCTCCAACAGGAAGGCCGCACCTTCCCAAGACAAATCAGATGTTATTGCATGACTCACTTTTCAGGGATAACCTTGATAATATGACATACAATTAATTAAAAAAAAATATATATAAAGAAAAAACTCCAAACCAAGAAAAAAAGCTCCATGGGAGCTTCATCTGAGTTTTGCCTACTCCTTTTTCCTTCCTTTAAATTTTACATACATGTGCCACATTTTCTCCTTCCTTTAATACATGAGAAGCTTCCATTTCTCACTCTTTATTAATGAAAAATTTGGCTTGTTTTCTCAGCCTTTGCATGCAACAAGTAATTGAAGGAAATTCCAGTTTTTTGTGCACTAATAGTCTGTACAGCTTGATACCTGCTGGTCTAAATTAACACTCAAATAACATAAACTATAATCTTGTTCAGATTTAAAGAGACCTGTGTTAAAATCTCATGCCATTTCCATGAGCTGAGAGTAGAAAAATTTACCCTGTTAAAGAATTCACTTAGCAACACAAATTAACATGATGCAATTATTAGAAAAAAAATGGAAACTCCATAAGAGTCTCATGTAATTTGAGAGCCTAAGTCCTGTTATATGTGCAGGTTTCTAGACATTCTAGAAAATTATGTAGGGTTTGAGTCCAAATTATTGCAAAAAAAGCAGGAAACATTTGACAGCTCTTTGTAACTATCACTGTGATACCTGAGATGAGCAAAGATCCCCAGGGATCAAATCTTGAGAAAAACTATGTGTGTGAGGAAAAAAACACTAAAAAGTATTGAAAACTATAGAAGCCTCACAATAATTTTAGAGTTTTAATGGAAGAAGTGGATTATGGCTAAGATCAATTCATGTCTGCTGCAGCATAAATTCTGTTGTGCTAAAAATACGATTTGAGATTGTAAATGGCACTCAGGCACATGAAGGAAACCTTTAATTGGAAAAGAAGTCAAAGAGAGCCACTGGTTAACTCCAGGATCCTTCCCTGGCAGGAATGAGGTTCATCCCAATCCCTCATGCACCACAGCAGGCTCATGCCAGCTTTTGGATGGCTCAGCCGTGCTTCCACTTGCCTTGGCTCATCCTCTCAGGGTCCTGCCAGGGACTTCTGGCACTTGAGTTTATCCTGCCAGGGAAATTCCAGCTCCAGCTGTTGAAGTAGGTGGCTGTGGCCCAAAAAGCCATGAAGCTCAGGATTATTGGTCTCACTTGAAATAGGGGTGAGCTGTCTCAGGTGATGCAGCTGTCTGGCAATGCAGAGGGGCTCTTTTCCATATTTTCTCTGATGGTGAGGAAGATATCTGCTGTGGTGAAGTGGGGTAACAGCTCAGGTAGGGGCATGGCCTACTGCCCTGGGCCACTGATAAAAACCACTTTTCCTCTTCCAGCCTCAGACCTGGAGATTAGTTTGGCATTTCCTGTTTCAGCAGCCAGGACAGTGGCAAGGGAGAGACACTGGGAGTTTTTGGCAGGAATCACCTGCCTCTTTTCCTCCCCAGTCTCCACTGGGACAGTAGGGAATGGGCAGAACAAAGGTGCAGGAGAAGGAGGCAAGTTCTCTTCCAGCTCCCAAAATTTGTTCAGTCAAGTCATAATCTGTCAGTCTTCATTACCAACAGCACATCTTCCCAATGAATCCTTTCCAGGGATGAGTGAAAGAAGAAAGACATTTTTCTTTCCCATGTTTACCCCAGATGGGATAGGAACATAGGAAAATGTGGAAAGAGGCATGAAATGTCATGGCCATGAGGTCTGGGGTGCTCAGAGACAGGTATTTTCATCAGAGGGCAAAGAGAATGTACTTTTGGTGCTGTCCTATGCAGAGGCAGGAATTGGACTCCTTATGGATTCCTTCCACTTCAGAATATTCTGTGATTCTAAATCTGAGAAGGTTGGTGTTCTCTGGGGTGCCTCATGAGGAGTAGGTGCTTGTTTGGTCTCAAACTTGCTACATTTGGTCTCAAAAAGCTGTTCTGATTACACAGTGATGTGTGTGACACATATCATGTTTAAATCTTACACTGTCTCTCAAGACATTTTTATGGAACCTTAAACTTGAGATTTCATCAGTTTTCCCTTCCTGCACAACTACTTCACCTTTGCTCTGACATGACGAGATGAACTCTGCTCTCAGGGTGTGCAATGATACAAATTTATGGCATTTTATTGACTTGTCAGTTGTCCATTGCCATTTGCTCTCAGGCTGTACACTTGCCTGACTCGTGCACACACAGCCACTGCTATGTAACCTCAGTCAGCATCCTGTTATCCTACATAGATCACACAGGGGCTGGAAGGAGAAATTCTCCATGTGGAAAACTAATCCTGTGACATTTTCAGTGTGACAAGAACCAGGACAGCCTGTAATTCTAACCAGACACTCAGTTATTGAAAGATACATGGTCCAATTTCTTGTCTAAAATGCAGATTTTAATAGGGACCAGAGCTTTGGGGTGCTAATCCAAGCCAAATTAAACTTTGTGTACTTTGAGGTTTAACTATCATTACCATATTGTGTAACTCTTTCATTACTTCTTGTTTGTAATGTAACGTCTCCTTTGTAATTTTTTTATGAAAACCAATGCAAAATGATAGAAAAAATAAGCAGCTCTGTATGTTAGACATAACTAACACTGTAACACATTTAAATGAAATAGTTTCTTATTCTCATAGGGTTCGTTCAGGAAATGAGAGTCTTCTGAAATCTATGGAAGGAAAGGAAAGCTTCAGATGAGGAGTTCAAGGGGGCCAAGAAGAAAGAGCATGGTGCTGGTGTCTGAAGATAAGGTCACCTGGCTTTCAGCCTTAATTTGGAGTGGTCTTTGGCAACCTTGGAGACACTTCTCTTAAAAATAAAAAAAAATCCATTTTGAAGTTACAAGTCATGGTCAATAGAAAACCAGAAATTTTGCTGGAGGCATAATTGACCAATCTGTGTCCTCTGTGTTGGGCCAGAGACCCTTAAATTACAGGGGAAAAAAAAAAACAAAAAGAGGAAATCTATGCCAGTCTGCCTGAAAAGTTGCCATTGAGCTGCATATATTATGCAGACCAAACTCTCAGTAATGCTGTTTCCTAACTATCTCCATCTGGATCACTGAGTTCTGAACTACATAACAAAGCTCTTCCCATTTGGATCCTGATTTTGACCAGAGCATTATATATCCCAGAACTTCTGGGCCAAGGGAATTTGCGTCATTAAAATGTCCCAAGAATTGTGTTACTGAAGGTGTAAATCATAGGTTGCTGTTTACCACAAAATGCTATGGGTTATGCTGGCCAGGACCAAACCAAAATGAGGAATTACAACTGCTTTTCTGCATTCTGCATCCTCAACTGACATGTATAGCAGTGTTGTTTGTGGAGCAGAGGTCCCTTCTGGGAACATCTGAAAAAGTTAAAGTCCTTTTAAGATGATCTCACTGCCTGTAACAATTCACATCCACGAAATACAAAAAGCCAGAAGAAAATTTGTTTGGGGGCTCCAAGTTGTTTGTTTCACTGAGAGTCCCACAGCTCTGACAGGGCCCTGACTACCTCCAGGTTTTGGTTTCCTGAGCTGAGAGTCAATTTGGAAGGAGCCTTTCCCTGTGAGTCTGGGTGATGTTTGTGACCATGTGTAGGAATGAGACCTAAAGCCATGAGATACAATGTGGGATGTGGTGAAGGGATTTCTGTGGGATATGCCATGACAGGCATGGGCATGGTGACATCTGAGGGCGAGAGGTTAGCAAGGGGAGACTGGATGACTCTAATTGTTGCCTCAGCCAGGTAGAAGTGGGAGGCATTTTAAAGCCTCATGTTTCTGTTATATCACTGCACAAGTCCCACATCCTCTGTAATCTCTCCCTTTGTAACTCTGACATCCCTCACCTTATATAAAATGGCTGCCACCACCAAGACATCAACAGCAGAGTATTTGACTCCGGTCTCACTTCTACTTCCCTCCAAAGCACAAATTGGCATTTGAAATCCTTAGTGTTAGAGAATGATTAAATTTGACCATCTTGCAGACAACTTGACAGGCTTGGTCCTCTCTCCTCCACAAATCAGAAAGAACCCTTCGTTAGGATTTGTGCCTCCAACCCTGTTAGAGTACCCAGGAACATTTGTACACAGTGCTACACAAGGATTTTGTAGAGCTAGTCCAGTTATCAGTGGCAATCTGACAGAATCTAAACCCAAAGTTTAGATTCAAGAAATGGAAAAGTTTAATTGGAAAGTTTAGCTTCAAGAAATGTAAAATAAATCAAAATACATCAAAACCTGTTGCATTCTTGGTGAATCTGCTGGTAAAAGTTACTAAATTCATCCAGACTTACGGGGCTGGGTTGGTAAAACACAGTGTTGGTGACACTGTGATCACGGATGAGACTAAATCAGGGTGTAACCCACACTGTTGGTGCTTCTGGGACCTTACTGCATGTGACCCATAACCAAGTGGGTTACCATCAGAAATTCAGCCCAGATGCACCCAGCCCTTTGATATCTGAGGTGGAAAGCAAGGGGTTTTATTTCTGCCAAATTTCTGTACTCTTAATGCAGTGTGTCCCTGTACCTGACCCTGTCTTTGCTCCTGGCCAGGCCTGGGGTCTGTGACCAGCTCTTGTTGCTGTCCTGGGCCTGTTCCAGCCTGGCCTCTCTCCAGCCCACAGTCCATGGCAACCCCCTTTATCTGGGTATTGAGCAGATAACTTAAATACAATGAATAAAACAGTGTTGATTTAATCCCTCCTCTGCACAGTGCCATCTCATCCTGAGCAGCATTTAGCTCTAACTCTGGGAAATGGATTGCAAAGCTGTGCTTAGCTGAGAACCCCTGTCAGCCATGGTGGAGGTGCAAGCCCAAAAGGCTGACTCACGTTTTCCAGCAGAACCCAAGCACAATGGTGGAATGGGAAAGGGTTTCCAAGGAGTACCAGGCTGGCACTGCTGGAAGCTCCACTCTTCAGTTTTTCCACAGGCTCGGTACAGCAGGGCTGGCGGCAGTAAAGCCGCGTTCTCACTGCCCGCCCTGCTGAAAAGTGTCTTTGAAGCCACTACTACACAGGCTGGAAAGTTTAGCTCTGTCTCAGTGCCCATTCTATGTTTGGCCTTTGGGCTGAGGTTGCCAGGAGTGGGTTGTGTGAGGTTACTTTACATTAAGTGTAATGGTTTGGTGTTCCCATCTCCCTGCCCAGGCCTTTCACATAGGCCTGTGTGCCCCCCGGCCCCTCAAACACACACAGCAGCCACCACTGCCCTGCACTCGTGACCAGCTTGATCCAGATTTGGATAAATGGCTTGAACTCCATCCACTCCAAATTCCTGAGTCACCCTGTTCTGCAATAAAAAAAATTTCCAAGCCAGAGGTCCAGTTCTTGCTTACCCATGTATTTTAGACTTGGACATATAGATGAAAAATTAAACAAATAGAATGTTTTATGTGTCACAATGTTCTTTTAAGCCATGCACACTTGTGCTGGTTTCAGCTGGGGCAGAGGTAATTTTTTCCCCAGAGGCTGATGTGGGGCTGTTTTGGGTCTGACAATACAGAGGTGGTTTTGTTATTGCTGAGCAGGGCTCACACAGAGCCAAGGCCTTTCCTGCTTTTCGTGCTCCTGGGGGTGCAGGGGACACAGCCAGGACCAAAGGTGACCCCAGCTGACCAAAGGGACATCCCAGTGACATCCTGCTCAGGATATAAAGGGGAGGGAAGAAGGAGGAAGAGGGGACATTTGGAGTGATGGGGTTTGTGCTCTCAAATCACTGTTAGGTGTTGTGATGCTCTCCTGGGGATGCTGAGAACCTGTCCATGGGAAAAAGAAATTAATTACCGTTTTTGCTTTGCTTTCCCCATTGAACTGTCTTTATCCCAACCCATGAGTTTTCCAGCTTTTATTCTTCCAGTTCTCATCCTGATCCTGCTGATGGGGGAATGAATGAGGGGCTGTGTGGGGCTGGGCTGCTGGCTGGGATTAAGCCATGCCACCATAATGGATTTCATTTTGGCTCCTACAGGTATCAAGAAATTTCAGACTGAATTTATCTGTTCATCTAAATACATCTAAACTCACATTTATAGCTCAACTTCTCTTCACGAACATAAAAAATTTCTAAAAGGTCCCATTTTTTAAACTCAATTAATTTTCCTATTTTTATGACATAGAACCTTATGTACAATAATTTCCAAGAAACACAATAAGTTTGTTATTGTCAAGTAACAGACCATAAGACAGATATAGCACTACCAGAAACAACAAAACTTCCTGTTTAAACAAGCCATTATACAAGCATAAATAATCCTAAGTACGATTTTGTATTTACATCATATGGTGGGATTTCTTATAATACTTTCAACAGGCCACAACCCTTTTTTTAATCTACTCATTTTCAGTTTGGCACCCAAGTAGAAAAAATCCACAGATGACACACAAAGTGACCTCTCTTCTCACTGGTTTCTGACAAGGAATTTAGGACAGTGATACCTGCTGTATATTTAATTTTTATGGAACCATCTCTCTTAATTTTCTTGCTGTTTGAGAATCTAAGACATGTGTGTGCTTGGAACAACACTGACATTAATAAAAAGGTCAAATAAAAGTGCTTATAATGAGCCAACAAAGTTGGGATCTGAGCCAGACATTTATGGACTAGCTTTGGCATAAAAGGACACTTTCCACTCTTCTGAAAGCCAGATGGACTTGGTTGCTCTCCTCAGCACTGCAATCAGAATTCTTTGATGATTCTGAAGCTAGCAAATTGCTTTTTAACCAATTATTCAGTACCTCCCTTATGTCTCCTACCAGGAATTGGAGCACTGTGCTCTTCTGTCCCAGGCTTTATCTCAGATTTGCATAGGCAACACACTCTGCTACCTCTGGAAGAAGAATAAAGGAGGGGATAATTCCATAAAAAGGCCTCCAGCCTCTGAACAGGAGCAGATGAGAAAATTACCAGCAACCCTCCTTAATTTGGCACTCTAGAAGAGTTTGCTGGGGCAAGTAAAGTTAGGAGAGAATGAGAGCAAATGCTGAGTAGACGGAGGAATTGGCACATTGACCTCAATATTAATGGAAATACTGCTGCATTAATTCTTCCTCTGTGGTTTAGACATTTTCTTGGACAAACCCTGGCATTAATCTCCCTACGTATTTTTTCCTCTCTAGCTGGTGTATTTTAGTGGGATACTACTACAGAGTAAGGTATTACTCACACTAAGCCACTGCTTTGGATCTGTTTGGGAGGAGCTAAACGTGAACTGAGCAGTGACAGGAGAGGGGAGACACATCAGAAACGTGGCATCCAGAAGAGGATAAAGAATGGAACTTCCCGACTCCCATGCCAAGATTCAGGAGCATTCTGATGAGGTGGTTCCCTCTCCATGGACACTTCTGATAATAAAACCTAAAGGAATCCTTCTCAGTCCTGTTATCCCCCCCATAAATTCACACCCCTGTTGCTCTTGGAACACGTTCCCTTTCCCTGAGAGATTTTCCAGGAGAAAGAACTGCTGTCCATAACTCAGGTTCTAAAGGACCAAACTGCTGTGTGCAGAAAATAGCTGGGGCTCTGTCAATCCCATCTTCCCTGGCTCTCCAGGGCCCAGCTGGCAACTGGACTGGAAGGAGGTGTTGCAGGCATTTGCTGCCTTTGGGACAAAAACTGTGATTCTAAGAATGTGCTGTTTTTCTGGGGTTTCTGTCTTCCTGACAGACAAGGAAACAGTATTTTTTTTTTTCACATGTGAGGTCTGCTGGCCATAGAAATTTAGACACTAGAGATAAAGGTAATATTTAAATATAATGTGAAAAAGTGCCTGTTTTACTTGAAAAGATACCAAAAGTATAGTGGCAAAAATGCCCAGTCCTTGTGCTTTTTCTCTAGTGCTCTGAATTAGAGACTTTTTCAATGCATATAATAATAAAATTAATAATAATAATAATAACCATCATCATCCAGATTTAAGTTTACATGAGTGCAAAACTGAAGCTACTGTGTCACTGTCAGAGGAGCTGTATGATGTGGTTAATGTATAAGGTGACCAATCTGCTTTAGAGATTATTTTAAATGAACTTTCATTATCTTAGGATATTAAACCTTGCTGAAGGTGGAAAAACTATTTAATGTAAGTACTTCTTTTAAAAATTACCTTCTTCCAAAAATTAAGTATTACCACTATCCCAATAATACTGCTCAGACTTACTGGAATTGCCAGCACAGATATTTCCATCGGCTTCAATTCCACTCTTTGCAGCCTTCTCCAGTGCTACTGAATATAGGTGATTTTCCTCTTATTTTGTAGAAAGGACAGATAGTCTTGGAAAAGACTTTGGGAACTTTTAGGATAAAGAAGACACTTTGTCTAGAGTTTGGATTTGAGTCACCCAGGGAAGAGGATGAGAATTTCCCTGTGAGCTCAAAAGATTGTTGTCTGGAGACCAACACTGAGGAACCCACTCAGAGCTTGGGATTTTCCCAACATTCCAAGGTTTGCAGGTGATGGGCCTCCCAGTCTGGAGCTGCAAAGCTCCTGCCTTTATTGGAATTTTGGAAGTTCTAGGTTCTGGTGTCTGTGTCACACAGACTGATGAGGAGCTGGAAGCCACCAAGTTCAAACTTCTTGGTTTGTGTCATGCCAAAAAGAAAAAAAATGTTTCCATTCCTGAAGGATTTGAATTCTCCAGATTTACCTGTTTGGCAGATTATACTCAACAAAAGTTCTGAGAGAGAGTAAAATCCATTCTGGCAGCATGCCAGATTTTCCAAACAGAAATGCTCACAAATCCAATTAAAAAAGACCCATCTCTGTCAGTCCCTTAGCTCCAGTAACCAGCTGGAACGCTGGTCAAGGGAAATCTGCTCAGAATCTACATCAGTAAATTAATTCCAAGGGAAGAAGCAGATCCAAAACTCAGTCTGTCCAATGCTTTTGAAAAGCCTGTGAATGAAGCTCTTCAGTCCTGGATGTATTTGGGTGTGGACTGACAGTATCAGAGATTAATCTCTCCTAAAACATTGAATATCACTAAACTCTTGCTTTGCAAATCCACAGAGCAGATTTCCCTTGGGATTCCTTTGAACTTGAAGTGATATTTAGGGTAGGATGCCTTAAAACTGTCTGAACCAAACACACTTCCTTTTCATTATGTGTGATAAAGTCCCTAAACTCAGTTTAGTGGTGAGTGAGCCTTTATATATGACCTACAAAACCCAGAAAGACAAAATGGAAATGCTGACATAACAGTATTTGAGTGTAACTACTTCTTTTTCTGACAATTTGGCATCTTCATAAATATCAGTTGTTATTTTTTTTTATGAACTCACACAAATTCTTGAAGTGTCAGCCTGCAATAATTTTCTCCTTGCCAGTTATTTTCCTGGTGTACAGGAATACAGTCTTTTTTATGTTAAGATTTTCCTAGAAGTATTTTTTTAAACTGAATAAAATAACACAATTTAAACAATAACACTATGTCTCTGTTTTATGCTCATGGACATGATTTGAAGCTTAGATAACCTGGATACAAACCAATGGAAGCACCTTTACTGATCTGAATTCTTTTCTGCAAAAAACAAACAAACAAGGAAAAAACAACAACAACAACAACAAAAATCAATTCACTATTAAAATAAAATTAGTTTCAAATTCTCTACATATTGTGAGACTCCAAAAAAAGAAGAGAAGTGAAGTTGTCAGAGACTGAAATATTGAGATAGATATAAAGATAGATAGATAGACTGATCTATATATATTTATAAAAACCAACCATTCAGGGTTGTTTAAATCTAATCTGTCCCAAGGGATCTACATTAACTGGGTCACCCTTGTCTTCCTCCTAAAAATCCATGTTTTATGTTCAGTCCTGAAATGGGAATCCTTTGGAAGGAGATTCCCTTCCAGCTGTAGCTGCCAAAACATGAAAGTGCTGAAGGTGAAGATATCACTTGAAAATAAACTAGAAGAAAAGTAGGAAAAGAATTTTTTTTTCTGTTACAAAACTTCCAGTGGTTTGCTTGTTGTTTGCTTGTTGGTGGTTTTTTCCCCTTGAAATAGAAAGTATTTTTGGTATGTTTTGATCCTTATTTAGCAAACATTTTTGATTAAAGCAATGCTGTGTTTTGACCTCATTCTTCTGGGTCATTCATGGCTTGTGTGGGAGATTTGCATGCATAATGGAGCCCCTGGTACAAGAGCTGGGAAATACAAAATGTGTCCTCCCTTTTTCCAAATAACTGCTGTTCTCAGTAGCATGTTGGTCCAGGGGTTTCATCTTTCAACACTTTAATTTAAAAATCAGTGCATTAACATTGTCAAAACTAACAGGAATTAGTGATCAAGGAGAAGAAAGCTAAGTGAGCTCACTGGACTAACAAAATAATTCTGTGGGGCTTCATTGTTTTCTGTAAAAGACACCAGGATATAACAACTTGTAAAATGTAATGATTAAATTGATGAGAACCAAACAGATCAACTCAGTGTTTGAATAAATCCTCCACATGCTAAAACAGTTCAGTGAAGAAACACAGCATTATTACAGGCATAAAATGAAAGTAAAAATAAATCTTTGCAAAGTTGGCTTTTGCCAAATAAAATGTAATTGTCTTTCATTTTGACATCAAAGGCATAAATCATAATTTAAAATAATCACATTGCCTTTTGAAGTCCTTATTAAAATCAGGCATTGTCCCAATGTGCATAATCCTACTTCCGTAAGGAAATATTTTATTTTTGCTTGTAGCTATAAAAAGAATTCTTTCTGCTTTTTAGAAAAAAAAAAATTCTTCTTACAGTTGACAGGTTAAAGGAGCTGGACATCAAAAGAAAATAGAAATGTTTTATTTCTGACTTATTCCAGTAAGTTTCCTTATTTGAAGCTTTCCTGGGCTTTGAATATGTCACTGGGCTGAGAGGGGTCAACCAGAAACCAAAAAAATAAGAAATACTAAATAACTATATTAGGACATAAAGATAAACACAAAACTATGCAATAATTAGCAAGGAAAATGGAGCTCATAAAATAAGTTCTATAAATGAAAAGTTTGAGAATCAAAAGGGAAAAAAGGGAGAGATAGTCAAGAGGACACATGCAAAAGATCTTCCCAAAATCTTCTACATAAACTGCCTTGACAACTCCTTTAAAAACCTTTTTTTGTGGCTGGCAGCTCCCTGCTTTCTCTGGCTCCCTGTGCTTCCAGAAATCTGGGAGGAGAGGAGCCCTGTGTGCCTGAACAGCAATGGGAGCCTGAGCTCAGCCAGGTGAGCAGGGCCTTGGAGGGGGAGGCAGCAGCTCCCAGATTCTTCAGGACTCCACACAAATTCTTCCTACTCCCACAAATCCCAAAGAAAGCAGGAGTTTGGCAAAAGGGCTGGAACGTCAACAAAAGAATTTGGAGGCAGGTATTTGTTGCTGACATCTTTTGTGAAAAATCCTTTCTTAGGATTTTTCCTGCTGGAGCTGAGAAGAAGCTCAGTAAGAAATGTAAACAATTATTATCTGCTGCTGTGGAATGCAACAGGTCCACCTGTGACTGGTCTTCTGTAGATGTTTGGATTTACTGACCACTCACAGTGGAGCTGCTATCTCTCTCTGCTGAATAATAACAAAGGTTATTATTTTGTTATTATTCTTTGTTATTATTCTTTGTTATTATTCTTTCTATTCTATTCTTAGCTTAGCCAGCTTCTGAAGAAGCTCCTTTCCTTTCTATTCCTATGTAGTATAGTTATAATGTTATATATATATCATAAGCTAATAAATCAAGCCTTCTGTTAATAGAATTAAGATTCCTCATCTCTTCCTTCCTCTAAAAACCCCTGTGACCACCACCACAGGTATTTCTTCTAAAAAACGTGGAGCAAACAAATCTCTCACCCAAGGGAAACCCTTGCTGAGGAGGAGAACTCGGAGTGCTCCAAATGCACAAGGGACCTTCTGTGGAACGAGTCACCAGAAGCCAGCACTGACTGCAGGGCTCTAAGGGACATCTGATATGACAAATGAGAGTTGCATCTGAGGATGCTCCTCCCATCAGGCAGGCCAAGACCAGAGGTAAAATATCTCTGCTGACGTCAATGGGAGCACTGCCACTGGCTGAGGCCAGGGCCAGCAGTTCACTCCAGGATTTTTTTTCTCAGGTGATTTATCATAATTGCTTTTATCTGGCAGCTTCAAAATGGAGAACCCACTCTGCCTTTGTTCTGTATGGCACTAGAATGTGTTCTTGTTGTTTAGAAATTGGGACCTATGTCACAGCAAGACATTAAACACAGAGATGGCTGTTGAAATCACACCCCTGTGCACTCTCTAATCTGTGTTTTTTACCCTTCTCATTGTGGTTGCTGCTGTTTGCAGGAGAGGGTGTCTGTGGATTTGCTGGAGATTTGTCTCTTCCTTTTGTGGTTCCTGCTCATCACCAACGCTGGAGTAAGAAATGCTCCCATTCACAGGGAGGTAACTTTTGGAGCTGAGGATAAAGATATTTTTATTGTGTCCTAAAGGGAGAGGTGAATTGCTGCTTCTCAGAACAAAGACTGTGCTTGCCCTAGTAAACTACAAAGAGTAACAAGGTTAAAATGAACTTCTAGATGTGCTCTCTAAATATCATGAAACACAAATACTGTCTCTCTGCTAATTAAGCAAATAACTCCTATACTCTTCAGAAAAGAACCTAATTACAAGTTAAATTGTTTGTGAGTTCTTGTATTCCAAAACTTTTCCTTTTCTTCAAATTTTGCTTTCAACTGAAAAAGAAAAATTGTGCAAACCAATTTAAGATGAAGGGAGCTGAACTGAAAATCCTCTTACAATATTTATACCATTTTTCATCTTAATATAAGAAAAAAATGCACCATTTCCTATGATCCAATATATACCATGCACATAATAGGAAAATCCAAATTTAAAAAAGGTTATTTTGGAACATATTGATTTGGATAGTAAAAAGTACTATTCCAACCTCATTGGGCACAAAAGGAAATAAAGCAGACTGAGCATGACCTACTGTATTAATTTTCTTTCCAGCCAGAAAGGGGAGGGAAAGGAAATGCAAACAGAAGATTAAAACCACAACTTGTTCTGCTGGGTTAACATTGGCTTCACACCAGTGCTGTCCCTTCTACAATGAGGTTTTCAACCAGCCTTTAGGGCAGATGTCAGGATACCTCAGAAAGGGACATAATGTTGCTGAAATGGTAACAAACTCCCTAAGAGAAATTAAATATACAATGAAAAAGAGAGTAGGGTTCAGCATGAGGTGGCATTACTTTCATTCCATCAACAGATTTTTGAAATATGTGTGGTGTTTATCTCAAAGACAGGCAGGAAATATTTTAAGATTTTGTAATGGTTGGTTTTTAGTAATGGATGTTTTCCTCCTTCAGGGTCACTCCCATATGGTGAGTGGATGCACTTCCAGGTGCACCTGATCAACAGGAATACAAAATCTACAGGAAAACTTGCAGAAAAGTCCACGTTGAGAGATTACAAGATTCAAACACAGGAATGCAAAACCACAACATTCCCCTCCAAAAACCCCACAAGGCAGGAAAGGAGCCCTGGGAATGAAATGTAATGTATATATGGTTTATTCTTGCAGATAAAAATACTTGCATGAATCACTGTGTTAGAACTGTACTGACCTATATTTCTAAAATAAAAAGCCAGATGGCTGAGTCAGGATCAGATTTCCAGATCTGAATTACTGTCAGTCACAAATAAGGAAGTTTAGCAAATAAGCTCAATCCAGAAATCCTTTTTGTTACTTCTGCTTTGGATTAGGCACACCAAACCAAGGCTGTTTGATTCCCAGGGAGAAACACAGATCTTCATCCCATTTCATGGAACAGTACTCAAAATATACCCTAAATTTAAACTCACAATTTAACACAGAAAATGCAGCACTGGAGAAAAGAAATTATTAAAATCTTTTCACTTATCACAAAGAGACTCACCTAATAATGAGATTTGTATGTCAACTCTTTTCTTATTACATATAATTGGTTTCCCCATAAAAAAAAATATATATATAAACTAAACAAGTCCACCTCTATTCTAAATTTCAAGACAAAATTAAAAAAACAAAACTACTGGAAAGCTGTTTTACAGCATGATGCATCACTACCAGCAGAGTCAGCAAAGAGATCCTTTACTTCTTTTATTTTGGTGAAATCTGGCATTTTTTTTGGATTCAAACACGTTTGGAAAATGAGAGAAGGGCTGGGCAATGCAGAATTACAATTAAAAGGGCACAAGCTGGTAACTGGCATCACAAATATTTTTTTTCAGGAATTAAATTTAAGGTCAGTTGCCATTTTTCCAATGCTTGCCTCTGTCTTCTGTTGGGGTAGTTTCAAAATGAAAATGAGGCCTAATACATTGACAAGGTGTATGCACTAAATAATTATTAAATGAATTCAACTGTTAAGTTTCCATCTTTCAAAAAATATTATGCACTGCCATCTCCATACAGACTTGGATCTAGGCCTCAAAATGTCCTTGGCTCCAGAATGGCTCCCAATAAAGCCTGGAGCCAAGGAAGGCATTTTCTTGGCATTAGGTGGGACTGTCCCTGCCCATCCCAGAGAACAGGACAATAAACAGCACTCAGTTTACAATTTTATACCAGAAATAAATTAACTATTTACTGAATCCCTTGCAAAAGGTAAATGGGGTCTGATAGAAGAGGTAGAGAAGCCAGGTGGCTCTTGGAGAAAGGGGGGTCATTGATGAACACAGGCAGAGAATCTCATTTCTCCTTAAAATACTGAGATAATCCTATTGGATTGATATATAGAGCTGAAAACTGCTGGCCTGTAGTCAGAGTCCAACATAAAGTGAAAAAAAAAAAGTTAAAGATGTGCTATTTGTCCAGCTTAATTAATCCACAAAGTCCTGCACTAAGCATCACCACAAGGGTTTTCCTGCCACTTTGCAAATAAACAGCCTTGAGCCTCCTCAATGGATTCATTTTTTGTTCACAAAGCCAGTACACTGGCTTTTGTCTTATAAGGGAGTTTCAAACAATTAGCTTTTATCTAGGCCTTCACTTAAAATGAAGACCAGAAAAAAAATCTTATTCAAACAGGTTGATTGTATTAAAAATCTGCAGGGTGGTTTTGCACCCAGTGAGTAAGGCACTGGATCAGTGGCACAGTTAGTGCTGTTTATAAACAGCAAAGCTCTGTATACATTTCCTGTTATAAAATCTTGAAACAGTCTGGAACCATTTTCTAGAGGAATAAGAAAAAAAAAGGCAAGAAACAAAGGCAAAAATGTAACACTTCTAAGCACAGTCAGCTTGGACTATTTCTGTAGTATTACCTCAGTGCTGGGAAACCACTGCACTGTGGCCATTTACTGGAAAACTAAATGCATAGAATATGGGAGACATAAAAATTTAATAAACTCAAGGTAAAAGCAGGGAGCTATGCTAAAATCAAGTTGTGAAGGATTTCAGTTAAAGCCAACTAATTCATATGCAGAAACCAAAAATGGTCTTGAGAATTTTCACTTTCTTGTCATGGTTACAGGCAGGTGAAAGGCTTCCAAGAGCTATCACTTACATTTACTTGACTTGCTCAATCTTTCATTTAATGTCATTAACAGATGGTTAACCTCAAATGTATTTAATGCCAATTTTACAGCTTCAAGTAAATCCAGTGCTCCAACTGCACTGATTTGTTTTGAAGCCCAAACAGTGGGAGAAGGAACAGTTCCAGTGAATATTAAAATCAGTGACATCCTTCTTCTGCTGACTGAAGACAAGGCTGACTCAAGCCATCCAACCTCATGGGATGGAATTTAACTCCTGTGCTTTGGAGAACCAGTGACTGGGATGCCTGGTAGCTCCTCAGTTCCTTTCCCTAAAGAACAGGGCAATTCCAGAATGGAGTTCAGCAGGAAGGCTGGATGGACACAAATAGCTAAATATTGAAATTATAAATGACAGGTGAGTCATGAAATGCAGCACAGCACCAGGAGGCCTCTCCTGACATCAGCAACCACCAGTTCTAAAGGCAGATTAAGCTTCAAACCTCTCTTCACCCCACCTCATCTCATCTTATGCATTCCAGCACTACAGTAAATATATTTAAAAATAAAATCTTAATGGAAATCAATGTTCTGTAGGAAAAGATCTTATAATTGGTCTCTGGAGCCTGATATTTCTTCCATAACTTCAGCCTTGTCCTTCTCAGGAGGTGGGGGAGTGCTTCATGCTGTGTCCTCTGTCAGGTTAGTGTTGTCATCTCACATTTAATTAACAAGTGAAAAGGAGATGCAAGCACCTGCTTGAGCCTCTGTTACCTGCAAGAGCTTCCTGAGTGAAGATTTCAGGTGTGAGGTGACGTGGAACCAGCAGGGCACTTGAGTGGTGTGAGCAGAGGGTGACACAGCCTGAGGAGCCCTGAGGCTGCTGCTGGGTGACCCTGCTAGAGACACAAATGGCTGTGTCCCATTTGCTACCAATGTGTTTGGAAATTGAATATTCCATTAGGGATGAGACTGGAAATCAAGGGATGAACAGGTGATGAATGCAATTTTATGAACCCATTTTTTTATAATTTTTTTCTGAAAATTAAATGAGTGTTCTTCTGTTTCAGGGCTGAACAGGCTCATCCTTCCCAGATGATCTGTTGTTTCCCACAGATTTGTAGCTTCCTTATACTTCATACTCTTCTTGGTCTGTAAAAGCTGACATTGTTTGTGGATGTGCCTATTATGTGGCAACCCAAATTTTTGGTCAATATTAATTTTTATTTTGTTTTCTTTAGCAGGTAAGAGTTCACAAACAGAAAGGAGCTCCTCTAAGTCCACATCTTTGGCCACCTGAATGGCTTCTTTCAATGCCTTCAGTCCCATGAGAGTATTCCAAGTGCTTTTTTTTTTTTAAAGCTTTCATTTCCTCCCACTTGTCTTCCACTTACACAGAAGACTATTATTTCCCCACTGAAAATGTCAACATTTATTGCTTTGTTGGGCCAGCCCTGAAGAAACCAAAATTGACCCAAGGTGTCAAATCTGCTTTCTTCCTTTTCCTGCTCTCCCACCCTTTCCCAAAAAATTAAAGCAAGGTTAAATAAAAACCTTGCTGTGAGTCCTAGAACAGGTAGATCTCTGTCAACATTTTATTATGCCTTCTCATCCAAGGTTTAAAAAGTTTGCAAAAAATGTCCCTTTTCATCAATTTTGCCAATTAACTTTTAGTGTCATCATAATTATTAAACCTTATGTGGGTAGACTCTTCACTTGGAAGGGATGAAAAAATTGCATGGAAGAAAACAACAATGAAAGGAGCACTTGTGAAGGTTCAAGTTAAAAAGTGCCAATGGATGTACCTGATCAATTTTCCCAGTTCTGGGTTAAGACCAAGTGAATGTAATTCCTATTTGCCTGCACTGATCAAATAGCTAAATAGTAAAGATATTCAAGCCTTGATTCTGATTTCCTTCTACAATGTCATCCTGTGCTGATATATCTGTCATAATAACATTCAAGTACCAAGGATTTGACCACCATAGATACTGATTGTGTAAGTAACTGGATAAAAATGGAAGATCTAGGATTTATTTCCTGTTATTAAGCAGGTATGTGCATTTTTTTTCCATTTAAGATCAGATTTTTATCATCTTTTCTGTTATAATACCAAGAACACTACAACATCTTTTGTTACAATTATTCTCTAACTACACAGAGCTGTCATAGAGATGAGGCAATCAGTGAAAGCCAAGTGATTAACTTCAGTTGTAAGACTGTGGGAAAGGATCTTTATCCACCTAAACCAGCTGCTGCTTCTCCTGACAATCTGTGGCCATGGGAGTTTTTCAGATGTATAACACCACCCAAAAAGCAGCCAGCTCCTTACAGCATTCCACTGATGTTTAATGTGCATCTTCTGCCTGCTGAGGTCTGAAAGGGCCACTCAGAGAGAGAGGTGAGGATGTTCTTTACAGTGCATGCTGGGGAGCACAAGGGTTGTGTCATTCCTGAGATAGCTCAGCTCTTCACTTCTGGACTGTTTGATTTTATTAGTTCAGACTCCCAGCTCACCAGCAAAGTGATTTGTGTGCAGTCTGCCCAGTTCAGGTGTCAGCTCCCAGCCAGGTACTGAGCAGGGATTCCCAGCAGAGCCCTGTAACCCTGCCCAGAGCTCTCCCTCTCCACAATAACTTCTTTTCAGAGCACCTTGGAAGGCCTCCTCCCTGGTCAGCAACAGTGTGGGAGTGTTTGGACTGGCAGTTCTCCCTGGGACAGAGACCTGCTGGCTGCAAAATGTGCTCTGAAAACGATGTTCAGACCAGGAGCCCCCTGGGCTTTGCAGGGCAGGATTTCAGCTGGAACTGCTGGAAAACCAGGGCTGGGCTGTGATATCACAGCAGTATCAGCCTCAATGAATTATTTTATCTCATGGAAACTCCCCTCCTAGCTGAGACTGGCCTTACACCCAGGGCTGGATCCCACAGGAGCAGGTGTCACAGTGTGGGCCATCCATACACCTCTCCAAGGAAGCTGAGACTCACAAAATTCCCTGGCTAAAAGCCTGCAAAAACAAAACAAAGTTCTCAGGCCTAGCCTAATCTTACCTTCATGCCATTTTATTTCAACACCCAGAAACCAAAGAAGGCTGTTGAGAAGAGAAATCCACTCAATGTCAGTAAATTTAACACATTTTCTAACTGCCACCAAGAAAAACATTGAAAAACGCTCATGTTTTAAACTCCTGTATTTAAGGTTGCTCTGTTCTTTATGGCCATCTATCCACAAATTTTGTGAAAAAGGGGAACAGTTCTATTATGACTTGGAAACCTATATTTCATTCTCTTTTATTTAGCTCAAAATTTCTGTCCCCATGCCTCCATCCTGCTGTAGGCTCAGTATAAATTCTTTCTTGTTGTCCATTGCAAAATCTCCTTATTCTAGAAGATCTATCCCCTTATATTTGCCACCCTTCAAGAGATTTGACAATTACTTGACAATTGAAAGTTCAAGCTGACTGAAACAGTTGAAAAAATACTTTATAACTAGATTTTATAGATTTGAGTATCTTCATCTTGCCCTTTTTGCTTTGTTACTTCATAGTAACAAAGAAAAGGGAAGAAGGGATAAAAAAGAAAAATGAGATGGGAAAAGAGAAATATCTAGGACATGGAAATAGTAATTTTTTTAGTAACTGATTTGGGCTTTTTAAATCAGCTTCATAGCTATCTCAGCCAACATAAAAGTTTGAATCTACTTTCTTCATTATGCAAAACTTGAGAAGATTTACTGCAGCTGTCTCCTGATGTGTTTGCACTGAGTGTGGAATGGAGAGGAGAAAAGAGGAAATGAATAATGAGACTTGCTGTCTCTGACGTGCCATCCCAAAACACTGGCATCTTCTCCGATGTTTTCTCAGTTTGTTTTCATAAAAATTCATAAGTTCTGCATTTGAATTTGAGTTCTGGCTTGAATAAATCCCATGACTTGCAGTGAAGCATAGCTAAGACTGCCAAAATTTCATGCAGCTGTAAATCAAGACCACTCAGGATTCCTGCTATCACCACCTAAAACAATAGACTGGCCAGGTTCTCTTCAAATGTGACAAGTGTGTCCCAAAATGCAGTGTGAACACTCTGGCCCAAGCAGAAAATCAGTAATACTCCACAATTAAATGGAGTTTTGTCTAGACTGATTGTTCAGTTCTGATGAATGGAAGTAACTGCACAACAGGAAACCAAGCAGTGCTGCTTTGCTCCCTACTCAGCATATTTTGCCCATTTATAATTTATCTTTGCATTGTTACATAAAAGAAGTTTACAACCAAATTAGGTTATGAAAACCAACAAAAATCAGAGGTGTTTTCAAAACCAGCCTGGGCTCCACAAGTTGCTCAGAGCTCTCTTTGAACACTGCTAGCTTCTCATGGATTTTCTTTCCTTGCTTCTTGTTGTATGAAGGAAATTTATCATTTGCCATTCACCACCTATGAAACGTGGTGGTTTTATTTTTCACAGGTGATTTGCCACCTATGAAAAATAAAATAGCAAGAAAAATATAAATTATAAAAGCAGAGAGTCTGCCCGTGAATGTTCAGGTCACTACAGTATTTCAGAGTCTTCCTGCAACCACAAATAAAACACTGAGTAAATTCCACCAGCAGTAGTAAGAGAAACAGTATTTTTTTTTTTTCCCTTGCAGGAAAAAAATCTGTATATAATGGAATGACAGTTTATATCTTGCTGCAACAGGGAAAGAAAGAAGAATTTAAGGTTTTCATTTTGCTCAATTTCTACATGATTTTGTGATGAACTACTAGTAAGCTTTTAAATAACTTCAGTATATATCTATTATCTGTATGAAAAAGTTGCATCCCCATCTCAAGTGAATAGGGAGTTTGATGTATATTTTATTTAAAAATATGAACACCTTAATTGTTCTTTTGAAATTAATAAACATGTAGAATTTGGGTTTGCACAGAGAGGCCTGAATATGAAATTCTATTTAAACAAAATTTCGAATTCAAGCATTCTGTAACTACAAGAAAAAATCTGTCTGTTTAAAAGCAAGGGAACTCAAGTGCAAATTTCAAAGACAACAACCTCTGTTTATGTACTAGCTTTCAAAATTCAAATTGCAAATAAAGAAAGCTCCTAAAAATGCCCTTTACAAGAAGAGCTTATTGTGATGATACCTGGAGCCAGTCAGAGTTGAAGTCAAAGTTTAACGGGTCAAAACTACATTGGTTTGACAGGGAGGAGAATTTCTTTTATGCTCAGATGCTGGAAAAGTTCTTCTGCACAACCCAGAACTCCAGAGCCCAGGGATTTCTCCTCCACAGGCTCCACTCTCCTGCCTGTTCCTAGAACGTGTCTGGGTCAGGCCATGAGGATTCAGGACAAAACTCAGTTGGAGTTGCTTCTCTTTAAAAAGGGAAAGCAGGCTCAGAAAGTGCTGCTGCTGTGGAGGAATTGATGCTGAAGGAATGGAAAAAAGTTCCTGTATGACCTGGAACAGAGAGTTCTTAGAGAGCATGGTCAGGCAGAGAGGGCCTGTGCTTCCAAAACACGGCTCAGAAACCATTCTAAGGCACCTTTTAAACTTTGACTATTTAAGGAAGTTTTTAGTAATTATTTTCTCTAATTAATTGCTAGAAAACACAAAATTCAGAGCAAGGAAGCTGCCGTCTGCTAGCTGTAGACAAATGGATAAAAGCACAGTGAAAGATGAATTTTCAGTGGATGTCAGGAGGGAATGAGAACTGTGGCTCTTTGGGGAGGAGTTTTTCTGTAGATGGAAGCCACCAGAAATTTCTATCTGTGACAATGACAGGCTGACTGGGATGACTGAAGAGTAGGAAGACTCAATAGTACCCACAATTTTAATTGTTTTTAACAAATCCAATGGTGCTGGTAGAATGTCCCAGCACTGCTTTGTTTTCAAAATGAATAATGAACATTATTCTGCATTCATATCAACACTTTATCATGTCCTCGTTCTGTGCTGCTTCCTGATTTTCTCATGCAGATGAGGTTTTCTGAATTATCAATATCAGCCTTCTGCTCTTCACTGATTTTTACCACTTCTCATAGATTTAAAAATGGCTTTTAGAAATTACTGATGCCTCTCCTGGTGGCTCCTCATCAAAAATCCTGTGTTGTTAATAAGGCCAAAGATGGGGTTTGAGGTTGTTTTTTGTTGTTGTAGGTGAGTTTAATTTATGAG
Source organism: Setophaga petechia (assembly GCA_024362935.1). Lineage (NCBI taxonomy): Eukaryota > Metazoa > Chordata > Aves > Passeriformes > Parulidae > Setophaga > Setophaga petechia. Next base: position 3,946,944 of record JANCRA010000013.1, on the reverse strand, counting down.
CTGGTTACATGATATTTACTTTGCTTAATAAACATGCAGAATTTGGCTTTGCACAGAGAGGGCTGAATATAAAGTTCTATTTAGACAAAATCTGTAATTCAAAATTTGGCATTCTGTAACTATAAGAAAAAATCTGTTTAAAAGCAAGGGAACTCAAATGCAAATTTCAAAGAGAACTAACTCTGTTTATGTATCAGCTTTCAAAATTCAAACTGTAAATAAATAATTTTTACTGTACCAAAAATTCTTTTACGATCCCACCGAGATTGCTTTTGTTGCTTTTCTATTGAAATTTTTATTATGATTTAGAAACTCCCCTACATTTATTATAAGTAAAGGATAGAGAAGAAGAATTATTGAGTAAGGGCTCATTACTGAAAATAAAGGAATTCAAGAACAACTGATTCAAAGTGCTGGATAAACTGGACTTTTTTAAGGGTTTAGGTAAAGATTTAGGAAAAAAAACCCCAGCAAATACAGGCAGCTTAGATACAAAATTTATATCCCCAAGTACAAATAAATCCAGTTTTAACTTGCAGTTTATGATCCCAGAGAGAACTGGACACACTCAATGGAAACTTCAAGTGAGAGCACCACACCCTTTACCTATTGAAACCAGGCCAGGAAAAAAAAAATCAAAACTGGAGCTTATTGAGTCTTCCTAGTGTGAAATCTACTTTATTCTAAAAAATAATTTCAAAATTACCCTGATTTTGTCAAGAAGTTGATTGTTTATAATGCATAATGTTGCACATATGGTGACAACCACAAGTCTGTTTTTCACCAAGGAAAGGTGAATATACCAGGAAAAAAGCAAACAAATTCTGAGGACTTGGCACAAGTCCCATATCTGACTTTTTGTTTTAAAAGTTGATGAGTAGTTTAGGAGTGTTACATCCTCACAGAAGCAATGAAGTGGAGAAGGAAAATGTCTTGCTCTTTGGATTTTTGCCATCTTCATATATATATATATATAAGGCAAAAAAGAACACTGTGATGGGGGTTGTATATATAATAAAACTTACTGTATATAAAAATAAAGTATGCATAAATTACAAATAATTTGTGATTTAAAACTTTCTGGTATGTAGAGCTATTTTTTTTAAGATTGTGTTTTATAGCTCTGGTTACTTTGATGTAATTTTTAGGAGTGGCCTAACAACCTCCATACAAAGTAAGATATATATGAAAATATATTCATAGATATTTAAAAAATTTCTCCAGAGAAGCAGAGCAAAAATTGTAAAAATGATAAAATGAATGCATTTCACTTTGTGCAAATTTACTGCTCCTACTCCATTAAAATTTAATTACCATTATGAGAGGAAACCCCCATTATTGGCATCTCTGGAGGGTGAATTTCTCTGCACTGGCAGCATGAAACCGACTTTGGACATGCAAAAATTTGAGGCTGAAACTGCAGTTAAGGCAGACAAGGACATGAAAAAAAAAAAATGAACAAACCCCCAGCTGTTGGTTTGGAGTTTTTTAGATGCACACAAAGCCAAGTTTGAAACCCCAAGTGAACAAAGCAAACATTGTCTCCAGTGCTGTCAGCCTCACAAGGTCCCAGCGTTTGGTGATGGATGCTGTGATTAACGAATATCAGGGGGGTGACTCAGCACCGCTCTCAAGATGCTTGGAGGGCAAAAATCAAAATCAGGTTTCCCAGGCAGCAGCAAAGCACTGCAAACCACTGCCCTCAGTTCTGCCTTTCTTAATCTTTCACCTTTCTTCCTCTGGAATTTAATATTCTCAGTTCCCACAGAAAACAGTTTTTTCTCTTTTTTTTTTTTTTTTTTGTTTTGTTTTGCCTTAACTGGCTTTAATCAATGAACAGCTTAAAAAGTAAACAAAACTCCTTTCACTTTGGAACTACAAGTCAGTAACGTGGAATTTGAAGATGCTGTAAGAAATATCATTACATTAAAAATAATTCCTTGGATATTTTTATTGTAACTGTGGATATTTACCCTTTATATTTCATGTGCTAAGTCCTCTTAGTTCCAGTAATTTACATTGACCCTACAGATTATCTACAATTGAAGGTGTTTATTGTGGTCACTGATTTTATCTTGTCTGCATATTGCTCTGATAAAAAAAAATATTTCAATGCAATTTTGCCTGCTTTATTTATCATAACAGTACCAATAAATAAAAATTATCTCATTTTAAACCAAAATATTTTCATTCAATTTCCAGTGGAATATAGTCCAAATACTGCAATGCAGACAAAGGCAGTAAAGAAAAAAATTATAAGAACATGTTAAAAATTCTAATTACTACCCATATTCTGCCTTTCATGTTTATTCTGAACACAGAAATACTCTGAGGCTTGTAGATCTTTAATTATAGAATGGCTGAAAACCAAATAGAAGCCTCAGGAAAAAAAAAAGATATTTCCTAAGAATCCTTATTTTTGACAGAAAATATGAAAAATATTTATTTTAAAAGAGACCAAAAGTCACATTCTTATTCACAGCCTCAACCCACAAAATTGAAGATATATTTTACCTCTGTACAGAGAGGTGGAAGAAAACTTCACTTAAACTGCCTCTGAAAACAGATTCTGCTTTGCATATTATGCTATTGTAATTTCTTTTCTAAATATCAGATTATTCTGTAATAATGGCTCCAAAAGCTGTATTCATATAGGATGACAGAAAATTAAGTGTAATTGCTTTACAGAATTATTTTCCAGCATCCCATATATAAGGATTAAGAACAACAGCATTTAGAAAGTATACTTTTAAATGCTCTGTTCTGTATATTGGGTTAAATTAGTGCAAGTAGAGGAGATTTTAATCTTTTGCATTGCCTTGTTTGTATAAAGTATTTAGATAAAGTCACTGATTTTGGCATTTTAAAGATTTGTGATTTTAAAAGTTGGTCATGTAAGACACAGAAAATGCCCTTTAGGAGTTTGGACTCATTAATCCCAGGGCTTTTCTTCTTTTAGTAGAAATAGCTTGAAGAAATTGCACTTAATGATAGGTTTATTTACTCCTGGCTTGTATTTGAAATCAGAGGGATGGATGTCTGCTTCCAATCTGCATGAGGGAATAGTTTCATACAATCAGCATTTTCTGGGTGATCATTTCTCCTGCTCAGAAGGGTGAAGTCAAAATTCAAAGAGGAACTGAAAACATATGTCAGAGAAATAAAAGAAAACCTTGCAAAAATATCATTAATTTTGATGAAAAGAAAATTTCTAATAGATTAAAGATTGCATCTCCATCTGTGGTATTAAAAAATGCAGGCATAAACAAGTCAAAAATAAAAGCTGCCACCTTAGGTTGGAAGAGTTGCAAGAATGACACCAATTTCTCCTGTGCTGCTTCACATTCTTACAGAATAGTCCAAATTAATGCTTTTGCTCTCTGAAGAAATGCTGGATGTCATATAACACCCCACAAGAATTACACTTGGAGCTTTGGAACTGACTCTAGGGGAGCCAGGATTTCAGCCTGGATCCCAGAATTTTCTGGGACAGCCAGCATGGAAAAATGACTCTGCCCCATTATACCAGTGTGAGACTTACACACAATTACCTATCATCCCTATTTATTTTGCAAAATCTGTTTACTAATTTTTAATAGAAGCAATGATGGCAGTGGATTTTAAAGATTTCAGCTGAGAAACTTTCCTGCTTCTCTCTGCCACAGCCACACTCACTTTGCACTGAACTACTCAAAAAATAAACAGGCCCAGTCACTTTGTTTTCCTGGTCATATCCAGTCCCTTGATTTTAATGTAATAATTTATTACTAGGATGGAAAGGGTGTGACCATGATTTTTAGACAGAATGGTAAAGGTATGAGCATGAAAACCTGAAGAAGGGGCAAAATTAAAAAATTTCTGTGATCTTGTTTGACTTTCCTGCAGAATCCAAGGGTGAGTTTTGTGATTTTGAATGTTGTTATGGTCAGGGACCTCTCTGTGCTTACCCAGTAAATGCCTCTTTCCTCCATCCCCTTCTTTTTTGTCATCTCCTTTAAAAAGTCTCCTCTTGCTTCATTTAGCCATTAGTAGTTCCCAAAGTATTTTTTCCATTTTATTTCCATTTTCAATTTTATACATTTCTGCTTCTGCCTTTGCATTGCTTGGCCCCTGCTAACCACACAGGCAGGAATTTGTCCAGCTTTAAACACCCAGGTCTGCTGAGCATAACACCAATGAAGTTAAAAAATAAACATTTAGAGGATCAGAACTCACCTTTTCTGATCTTCAAATACATCAAGAAGTGTCCCTGCATATTGTTCTGCTTCCAAAGGAAAACTTTCTGGAATAATTCTTTAGGTGTTAATAAGGTATCAGACACACAATCAGATTTGAGTCAGGCTAGGCTGGAGATGTGTGCCTCAGTGGCAATGTGCAATATTCTTCAATGATCAATGAAAATAAAAATATCGTTTATTAAATTAAACTTCCACCATTTTTAAACTGTTTATTTCAGTCTCATCTAAAGCTTTGCCTTAAAGATAATTTAGATCAAATAATTCCAGTCTCACTTCTATGTGGTGAATCATGAATTCATCTTTTTCAATGCTTAGGAGCTCTTTTCCAGGTCTTCAGAGAATCATCCAGCTTGGGAAAGCCCTCCAAGGTCATCCAGCCCAACCTGAGACCAATCCCCACAATAAATGCCAAACCCAGTCACTCCTGGGAATCTCCAGGGATGGGGACTCCAAACCTCCCCAGGCAGCCCCTTCCAGTGCCCAACCCCTCCTTGCAAGAAGGAAATTCTTCCTGATGTCCAACCTTTCAAACCGGCTTCAGTTTTCAGAACAATTATCCTAAATATTTCTGTCTTAAATTTATGAGTCAGTGAAGGTAATAAAAAGAATAAACAGCACCATATTAAAAATATATGGATATATTAGTAGAACCATCTCCTGAGATGTCCTTAGTGAAATTTTATGAAGAGCTTCTACTATGTCTGAAATCTCACAGATGACTCAGATTTGTTGCATCCCTATCATCAAAAATGCTTTCACTTGAAATGATGAAATAATTGTATCTGCATGAAATGTCTAAAATATACATATTTAGGGTTTCTATGTGTATTTCAATTGCAGATGTTGAACACTTTGGAATTTAGGTTAAGCCTGTTTGTATTCCCCTTCCAGGATTGAAAATAACTAAATTGAACACTCTAATTTCTTATTAGGAGGCAGCTTATGAGGTACCTTTAAAATTGCATATTGATAAAGCAGATTGCCTTGACCCTAATGCCATCTCAGCCACACATTCCTCAGCCCATCCTTGAACTGAAAATTTAATTATGATTAATGAGTAGGAATTAAAATTCTGCCTTGCAATGCAAGTGTAGGCCTCCCATGGAGTTCAGGGAATCTGTGGGCTTATGTCAGAGGACAGAAATTGGCTCAATATATTTAATAAAAATCATCTCTTTTGCCCTCTGCCTGCAGGCAGATTCCCATTTGTAACCTTGGGATCTTTCCTGATTAATAATGCACATGTGTCAGAAATGAAAACTCCTTTTCTCCTATCGTGTCCCTACACACATTAATAAATATGTTTGTAATTAAAATCCCATCTCTTTGCCTTCTCCTTGCCAGTAGCAGATTCTCAACACTGATCCCATTTTTATGAGCCATGACAAATCTCTCTGAGGTTAAAATCATCTTTCTCCTGCTTGAGGAGCCCTTTGCCACCCAGTTTTCCTCTTGACTCCTTGAAAATATTTTGGAAACAACAATGGCTCCTCTGCAATGCATCTCTCAGCCTGACTGCCACTTGGTTTTTACAGGCTGCTTGAAAACAGGAACAAACCAGGCTCAGCAGGTTCCTCTGCCAGGTGCATCCTGAGCCCCCACACAATGCAAAAGCAATTTAACCAGGGTAAGGGAAAAACTGGGAAAAAAAAATTGGGTGTAATCATGATTTTGATGCCAATCTATGTATTGGTAATTGAAAATCGATGTCATAAGCTCATGGCTTTGCAACTGATGGGTAGTTTTTCCTTGGAAAAAATGTCCTCTTCCAAGACATTTGGAACAGGTAAAATGTTGTCAGTGCTATTGTTTTTAGAGAAAACTTGAATTTGCAAATACCACTCCTAAAGGTCTGTACTGAAAAATAAATATAGATGGGTACAATCATAAAAATACAGAAAATGCCACTATTTGGTTTGTGATTGCCCAGACAAAAATGACAGTTGTACTTTGGCCTTCCTTCTGGAGAGAATCACAAACCAGGATGGTTTTATGATTCTCCTGAGGCCCCCTGAGTTGCACAAATTTAAAGCAAAGGCTTTGTAGGCACAGGGCCCTCCACGGGTGTGAGAAGGAGGAATGCTGATTAATGGAACCAGGAGAGCAATAAACAACTCTTCAATCTAACACAGCCAAGTAAATGAAGACAGTGCACATAAATCAATAACATTTCCATTTCATCTCCCCCCAGAAATGCTCAACAGCCAATTTTTTATCAGTGAGTAAAAGTGGAGGTGGGAGGCTCTAAAGTAACTCAGTTGCAGAAGCCCTCAAGAAGTGCATTCCAGAGCATTTAAAGAAATTAAAACAAGCCTTGTGTCCACACTCACATCGTGCTGATGCTCAGCTGTGCTGATTTTGAGTTGCAACAGAATTTCTCAGGGCCTCGTGTTTATCTCTGAAGTGTCTGCAGATCAGGCAGTGCCTTGGATAGTTTGAAATCACATCACTAAGCTACAACAGAGATGGTATTCATAAATGGAAACATTCATAAAAGGGAAACGTTTATAAAGGTTACAAAAATGACAGTGCTGCCTTACTATGGCATGGAAAAAACAAAGCAAAGCAAACAACCAAACAAAACCATGATACAGAAGGAAAAAAAAAAGATCCCTGGACAGGACAGCAAATTGCTCTTGAAATATGGAACAGATCCATGGGCTTTAGGAAGCAGGAATCCCAGTTTCAAAGAAAGCAGTGTGCTCAATAATGACCTTGAGAAATTTCTCAAAAGCAGAAGAGAATCCTCCTTCAAAAACAGTCTAAGGAAGATTCTGAAGTGTGAGACAGAGACAGGAAGGGGTGCATTTATTTTGGAGTGTGGGTTGTCTCCACAGGCTTCTGTGGATCCAGGAGGGATCAGCCTTGGAGAAGTCTGGTTTGCTATTTATTGTTCCTCATAAATCATTTTTTGAATGAGTTATAGAATCATAGAATCAGATTGGAAAAATCACAGAATTAGGTTGGGAAAGGCCTCTAAAATCAAATCCAAACCTATGATTTCTTATAAAGAGAATTTTGACCTCTGACCACCAGTCTTCCACTCTGTTGGGGAAGAGGATGTGAGGACATGGCATGGGAAACTGGAATTTCAGCAGGGCCTGGAAGTTAAGACCCAGCTTAAAAGCTGGAGAATTACAAAAGTCAGAAAATCACTTCTGATCTGCTATGTGATAATGAGGAACAGAAAAATTCACAGGTGCACTTTGCCTACAGGAAACTGGTCCTATCCCTAGGTCCTAGAGAAGAAAGCAGATGTAGAAGCTGTAAGGGATTGATAATCCTTCTAGGGATTTCAAGTCCAGTTATAAATTAGAGATGCATCATTCTGTAAAAGCTTTTGATTTCTAGGAGGACCTTGAGAATATACAGATTTTCTGAGTCCTCATTATATGGGATTCTGCAAACCTACACACCACCCTGACTCCCCAATACAGATGGACCTTGAAAAGAATTACATAAGCCTAGGTCAGCAGAACAGCATACATGGGTATTTTGAAGGTCTCAAAAGAATTTTTTGGAGTTGAGATTTAGCCTGGTATAGCAAGGCCAGTGTGTTTGGAAGAGTTCCTGCTGGCTGTCACATACCACAGTGCTGCTCTCAGCTGAAACATGCAACCATTCTAATGCATTTTGGGTGCTTGGACTTGTAAAAAATTGACAATATTCATAATAATGATCACATAAAGTAACACGATAAAAGAAAATTACTTCCTGTAAAAAACAGAAAACTATACTCTAAAGTTCCTTTTTTTGTTTCCTAAGAAGAAAGTTACTTTTATGTTCTATTTAGTAACAACATTAAACATTCCAGTCATGTTTAGAGCAGAAACCAAAGATGACAAACCCTATTTACTATGCAAGCAGCACAATCTCCAAGGAAAGAACTTTCTCATATTAAATGCAATATTTGGTTCCAGTTCCAGGGAGTTGGAATTTTATTACTGCATTCCTTCAAAACAACATGAGCCTTGTAACAATTATTAATGATTACAATCAAGGTCAAGATAGGTGACATTTCCCATGACCTGGACTGAAATCTTAGGATTTTCTTCAATATCCCTGGACTTGGCATTTGTCAGACCAGGCTTCAAGTTTTCATGGCTAAGGGGTTTCTTGGGGGCATGATGTGAGTTTGGTATTTTGTTTACTTGATACTTTTCCTCTGTGCTGTCCTTGGGAAAGTACAATATCCTAGAGTGTGAGAAATACACACCCATCACATGTTGTGGGCTACCAAACATATATTTAATGAAAATTCTATTGGTCTCATTACCTCAAAGCCAATCTCTGGATCAGGTCTCAAACCATTAATAATTAGCAGTATTAGCTTGGCCATCTAATTGTACCAAATGAGCTTCTGATGAGAAGCCTCTACTTTTAAATAAAATTGTAAAGGCACACTTGAAGGATATTTTAAGTTTCAGGAATGTCTGTTTAATTTTAAGAGACCTGGGTGTCTTTTCTACCTCACTCTTTCCAGCCTGTCCTTTAGGAGCCCCTCACCATTACCTGCAAAAGGCCCCTGCTAGAAATGAAAATAAGGACAAAAATAATCACTAGTGGTTTTTGCAAATTATTGATTGCAGTTGCAGCAACTTAACACCTATAATCACCCAATCCTGCAGCAAATTTTCTTTATACTCAAGACCTGTATCTGCAAGGTTATTCTTCCTGTTCTACTGGACAGTGCTGTGATTTGGATTCTTTCTATTGGGAAACTTCTTAGTGTGTTAGGTAAAGGGTTCTTGTTTCAAGTCCTAAAAAGGACACTTCCCAATCACCACATCCACCTGTTTTCTGTAAGACTAACACCTAAAACCTTGCTTTTGCATTTAGTTCTAATTCTAGATACAAGCGGAAAGGATTATTATTCCTTACACACTGCAAAATAAATTTTAGGGAAAAAAAGCAGGGGGAGATATGCAGGGTGAAGAAGAACAGTCTCAAGGTGTGTGTACACCCAAGGGATAGGATGTCTAATTTGGCCATTTGCTCTTAAATGACAAAAAATAAGTAAGAGTTACACTGTCAAAACCAAAAATGTAGCAAACAAAGGACATTATTTAGTTGTTGATTTATAAAGAGTTCACACATCCTAATTCCCTGCAGATTGTTAAGGCACACTGCACATTGCTGTTGATGGATTTTAGGAAAATGACATCATAAAATTCTTCTCATTCAAGCTTCAATTTAGTAAATACAGACTTTTCTTAGTACTTGGGAATATCATGAAATTTAAATCTGAGCTCAAGCTAAGCACCATTATGAGTTAACCCCATTAAAAAAGGAACAGAACATAGAGGAGAAAAATAAATGTCAGAGAATTAAAAAGTTTTTGATTTTTTTACACACTTCATCCAAAGCAGATACGAATGTGAGAGCTCTTGACTCCTTTGCTTCTTCAGTGACGCTTTCCTGATCAGGTGCAAGATTAGAAGGGAATACCATGGAGGTGGTAACTGATGATAGGATATTATTCCATTGAAGATAACACATTTACTAAGGTTATTGAAATTTAGTTCATTGTGTTTCAAGTTAATGGAGTTTCCTGAGGTAACCAAAGAGAAAATAGTGGGATTTATGAGTGCGGAGTGCTTTATAAAGTACAAGAGGCTAAATCTAAAATATATTAATTAATTACTCCCCAATTTAGTGCTCCACTAAGAGAGCCTCCAAAACACGAGGTGCTGGTTCACTGCCACCCTCCTCCAACCACAGCAGCCCTCACCTTCTGTAAATTCCAGCAGTATTGGGGTGCCCTGCCTTTTCTATCCAGCAAAGAAAAAAAGGCTGCACCAGTTCCAAGAGCTCCAGTTTGGGGCATGAAACACCCACAGCCATCGCCCTTCCACAGCTTATTTTGGTGGATTTTTGTATACATGTCTGTATATATTTATGTATTTGCAAGACTTGTTACACAGGAGGGGAAGAAAAGGCTGAAGGGATCAGGAAGGTACCTTAGTCAACTGTTGTATTGAGGTTTTGCACGTTGCAGTTGTGATGGTTTGTTGTAGCTTCCCCGTTATAATGCTTCTGCCCCTACTACCTCCTCTTCCTCGGCAATCCCACTGCCCCCACTCCCTATCCCCTGGAAAGCGCTGTGTCATTCCCGCCACCCCTCCCAGTGTCCTGCCCGTCACTGCCCACCCCATCCCTCCCTCCAGAAGCTTCTACCCGGGCCATCGAGCGATGGTTCAGGCGGCGGGGCCCGCCCCCGAGTTACCCTCACTGGTTCCCTGCATGTCTGTACCCCGCTGCTCCTGCCCTCCTGCTGCCCGCTCGGTGCAGGGGCGAGCCCCTGCCCTGTGTCCTCCCGGCCCGGGGTCTTGTGTCGGGTGGTCCCCCTGAATTCTGGATTTCTCTGTTCCCTCCATAAGCCTGCGCTTTCCCCTTCGTGCCAGTGTCTCGCCCGTGCAAGGCGAGAGCTTCAGCCGCCCTCCCGAGGAACGGGACAGTGTCCTGGAGGAACGGGACAGCGTCCCCGAGGAACGGGACAGCGTCCCCGAGGAACAGGACAGTGTCCTGGAGGAACGGGACAGTGTCCTGGAGGAACGGGACAGCGTCCCCGAGGAACAGGACAGTGTCCCCGAGGAACAGGACAGTGTCCTGGAGGAACGGGACAGTGTCCCCCAGGAACGGGACAGTGTCCCCTGCCCTCGCTGTGCCGGAGCGAGCTGGGTGACTCCAAGGGGACGCTTGGAGTGGCACAGCGACAGTAAAAGGGTTTAAAACGAATTTGCTTAAAGTAAGGGTTAAGGATTTCTTCCACAGTTGTAAACACTGCTTGCACACTCACCGGATAAGGATTTCTTCCACAGTTGTAAACACTGCTTGCACACTCACCGGAAAGACGTGGCTCTCATTAGTCCCAGCAAAACAGAAGATAAAAAAAGAAAGAAAAAATACATACCATAAAGTAGAGAGTGATTTTAACCAGTGACACCAAGTATGCCCTGAGTCAGTACAATCCTAATGTGAGTGAAAATGTTCTAAGTGGCTGCTGTTGACACTAAATTTCCCTGCTGCTGCTGCTGGGTTATCTCTCCAGGCCTGATGATGCAAAGGCTTTTCAAGTGCAAAACACTTTAAAATACTTCTATACAGCTACATTAAAATCTCTGAAGATGCCTAAAAAGGTGTATGCCAAATCCCGTTTTTTCCCAGTTAATTTTGTGCTTATTTAACAAGTTTCAGTTAAGACTCTGAAAGGTAACAGCTTCTCTACACTGAGCAGCTTCCCATGTATTTTTGTCCAGAGAGCACACTTGGAATATATCACTCACTGCTGCCTTTTCTGCTGCTGTGCAGGGCACGTAGATAACAAAGCCACAGTGAGAGAACCAGTAAGATACAAATTTGAATACAACTTTAAATTGAACCTGGAAAAGAGACCTTTGCTGGGAAGCACTAAAACCCTCAAAGAACAAAAATCAAAAAGGAGCTAAATGCTACACATAGGGAGTGGTTTTTTCCATAATTTTCTTAATATTTTTAAAAGCTGTGTGGTACTCTACAATGGAAGAGGAATTATGTTACAGTTTCAGATGAGGTGTGTTGAAAGAGCCAGGGCTGATGCAGTTTGCAGCTTTGGAGTTTGCCTTCTTGCTTCAAAGCTGTGTGCCAGCCTCGGGCCCATGGCTGAGGGAAAGCAGGAGGGTTCCTGTGTACGTGCAGCCCTCCAGGACCTGCAGCAGGCCCTGGAAATGTGCTCAGTCTTTACCAGACCCAGGCAGAGATTCCAGTGGCCAGATAGCAGCTCTGTTTATCAGCCTGTAAACAAAATTCACTGATAAAATTGGCCTTTTCTTCTTTTCCATAAATCTCCCCTCTGGATTTTTTTTTCCTAACAACTGTCACAATGCTGATGAAAAACAATCTCTTTGCCTTTTTGAACCTGGTGTCTCTTACAACAGCAATTTTTTATAAAACCAGAGAAAGAAGAAGAGCTGTGCTTTAAGGGGATGGCTTGGTAGATTTTTAGGGTTTCTTTTTAATAAAACCCAAAAATTGCAGATTAAATAGTCAACAAAAAGCTTTTGCATTTAATAGCTGAAACAGTTGCCTTATAAATAGGTTTGGAAGCAGCCTGAATTATCTCAGGGCACTTAAGTGGACTGTACCCAGCTGCAAGTTTAATATCCAAAATAATGCTGCTGATACTGGATTTTTAGATTCCCTTACTTAGTTTGTAAAAGGATGACATGAGCTGTAGACTTACTGGGATTTCTGGGTGTTGAAGGGTAGTTCATCTACGTTTTTCAAATACACTGAAGCAGAGCACACTTCAGTGGGTGCAGCACAAGGCATGATTAACCAAGTTCTGATTGCCAATGCTGGAAATGTGATTTCTTCTCTTCACAACATTTGAAAACTCAGATTCACCTCTACCTGCTCTCATTTTGCATAAAATCCACTTTTCAAAACAACAAATAAGCAAGCAAAAGCAAAGCAAATGTAGAACTGTGAGACCTGCTTGTCATATTCATAATTCTTCTTTTTTTCTGTTTTACCTACCCTTTCTGTCACTCTCATTCCATAAGCAACCATCAAAAACCATCATTTAATGCTTCTTTAACACAGTGAAACCCAGGGAAATGCAGATATCCCTAGAGAGCAACTCAATGACCACTGACGTGGACTGGGGGAAGGTGGAAAGGAGAGTTATTGTTATTTTTATTTGAATTCCATTCCTAGCTAGCAAAGAGAATCTAATGACTTCACACCAGGCATCCTCCCAATGTAGAATTATCTCCATTTTGGAGCACAGCCCATAATGGAGTGTAATTGTGGCCCATCACATCCAAATTATTTTTCCAATATCAGAACTCTCTGGATGCTTCACAAAAAGGGAGAAAAAACTGACCAATCACAAAAATGCCTCAGGACATTACCAGAAAATAGTGAATGGTAGATAAATACACATTATGCACCTGCCCAAATTTTCAGAGCAAAATTCATTTTTCCTGCCTTGGAAAAAGGTCTCTTCAGAGCAATAGTGAAAAGGATAGACAATAATGTTAAATATGTTTTATTTCCCCTTATTATGGCTGTAATAATTTCCATGTGCAGCATTCTTTCTCCATCAATGTGTATTCTATGCCCACAAAGATAGACATCATTAAGGGTTTGTCAGCCAATTCTCCTAAATGTTATCTCACTGTTATCCCACAGGGATAACACTGGGACAGACAGTGCTAAGAATGTGTCCAGATGCTACATCAGAAGAAAATTCTGGTAGTAAAAACAGTAGTAAATACAGTGTTGTTGGACCCTTCAACTTGAGTGATGGCAAATGTGTAAATATTTTTACCATGACCACTGAGTTTAGTGAATACCTGTATGTAGAACAGAAAATTCACAGCAATCTAGAGAGCCATATTTTCACTGAAATTACAGTGACATGGGGAGATCTGATGACATCAGCCACAGCCAAAGCCACTTTTTCCAAGCAAGGAGCTAGGTCTACTTTAGTACTTTAACAGAAGAAGTGTCTCATTTGGTTTCAAAAATCAGCAATATTTCAAAAGGGACATTAATAAACAGTAATGAACACTGAGAACAGGAGAACCACCTACCACAGGACCAGTAAGGTAGAAAAAGATCTCCAAGATCATTGTGTCCAACCTTTGAGCAAACAGCACCACATCAATGGAACCAGAGCACTCAGTGCCACATCCAGTGGTTTCTCACCTTCCAGGGAAGTGGCTCCACCACATCCCTGGGCAGCCCCTTGTGATGCCCAAACACACTTCCAGTGAAGAAAATCTCCCTGTTAGCCAACCTGAACCTCCCCTGGTACACCTTAAGGGTATTTTGTAGTCAAAGATTGCAATCACAGACTTTGAATCGATGTAACAGAACATGAAAACCACGTGACAGAATTCTGAATTTGACAGGTAACTTATCTAGTGTTTTACAGGTGGATTTGCTTGGCCAATCTATTTTTTTCTGTACAATGTTCTAAATTCTCATTGCCCAGTGTCGCACAATTTTTACAGTTGCACAATTTTTAACAGTATTTTGCCATCATAATTCTTTGGGCAGGTAAAGAGTAGGACATAAAACAGAGTAACTTTGTTTTCCTGCTGTTTCATTACCCTTGAACAATGGGGGGAAAATGGCCCAGAAAGGTACATTTCAATAACAGGTGTGGTGGTCACTGAGAGGAAAAATGGAAGCACAGAAGCATTTCCAGTTCTGTAAATCAGCCTGAGAGATGCAGATGGAGCCATGTCCTCCCTCTGATAAAGCCATTGTCTCCAGGGTCAGGGCATCTCAGTTCAGCTGCTGGAACATCTGATGAGCTGTTCAGAAGGAAAATTACAGCACCTTGCATTGCTGTGAGGGCCCTGAGCACTTACCCTGATCCAGGAGCATTTATTTCGCAGGAATTTGTCCATCTGTGACAAAAGGAAAAATTCTAATCTTATCCCATGGTGGGAAGCTCACAAAATATCCAGGATAAAAGCTCAAAAAATGATGGATATTTTGTTCATTGAATTCTCTGTAAACTACTCTGAAATAAGAGACATGAGAGATGACACATATCCTTGGAAAGCATCACTCTGAGAAATCATATTTGTAACTCATGTTTCCAGCTAGAAAGATCAAAACCCTTGTTATAGGGGGGAGAGGGGAGGAGAACAGCTTGAAAAAATCCTTTAAAAATAAAATTAAACTCCCTTCATAGGAGATAATTCTGTAACTATGCTTGGTCAAGTAAAAATAATTCTGAATATTTTTGAACACCCCCTTGGAGAATTCAGAAACCAAGATATTTTCTTCTTTTCCTGCCCAAACCACTGTTTTTGTTTTGGTGCCACTGAAGTGAGAAAGAACTGGGGTGGGTAGACCCATTCAGTATCTAAACCTTGTACATCAGGCCAGGAAATGCAAGAGTCTGAAATGAAATAAATGAATTTTGTTCCCTCTGCACTTCAAGACTAGTAATTTCAGTGGGTGCCAACCAGAAATAGTAACATGGTCAAAATTTGACCCAAAGGCAAAAGTTTGACCCAAATTCCAATTCAGCTCCGAAAGAACATTAAAACTTCCATAAACCAGAACAGAATTCACCTTAAAAGGCTCATGCAGTTAAGCATGATTTTTCTTGTCTTCTCTGTCAGATTTATAAATAAAGAAGGGAAGAGAGGCCCAGAGCATGCAGATTTTCTAGATGCAAACCAGAACCTACTTGGATTTCTGTGCTGTAAGGTCAGACCCCAACAGTGCTCATAAAGATAAATTAATTAATTATTAAGATAGCTTTAAGAGGGGAAATATGTCAAAGGTTTTAGAAGGCTTAAAAGTAAGAAAAATTCCTAAGCCTGAAAGAGTTAATGGGATTTCTCAGTCCATCAGTGCAAAAAGTGTCTTCTTGCGGAGGAAATCAGAGGTGGGGTGCTCCTGCCCTTGGGTATCTCTGAGTGACTCCACCTCAGGAAGCTTTATCTGGGTTGCTTTGGGCCATCCCACTTCCCACTGCTGCTTCCCCTGCAGCCTCCCATCCTTTCCCTGCTGTTTTATGTGGAACTCAGCAGCTTTGGCACTTTCTGTGTTTAACTCTCCCTGCAGGAACCAGCAGAGAGTGAAGTAAACACTGTGCTCTTGTTTGCAGTGTATAGGAAAGCCAGGGAAAGGCTCCAGTCCTGGCATCCTTCAGGGAGGCTGCTCTGTGCCAAGCTGGGAGCACAAAGACTCTCCAGCAAATATGGCTTTGGTAGGGCCTGAAACTTCCCTCATTTTGAGAGAGTCTCTAGCTATTAGAGATCTGCCAAGGAGCATCTCTCAAGCTCTACTCCTGCAATTACTGTGTTTGTAGTTTGCCAGCTGATTTTAAGGTGGAAAGAATGGCCTGAAGGAGGGCTCGGGCAGCTGAATGAAAACTTAGCCTATAGCTAAGTGCCCAGGGGTAGGAGAAGCCAGGAGGCTGAAGGTGGTGTTCAGTTTTCTCCTCCCACTTCACATTTTGTACCACATTGATTTTGACTGGATCTACACAGTTTTATCAGCTGGTTACAGCCCATGCTCCGCAGACAAGTTTCAGCCGAACTCCACATGATACTGAAAGGTGTTTGCTTTTATACCAGTACTGCCACTCCTCACTTAGCTTTGTGACACAGCATGAACATGAACTAACACTATAAACCTAAGCATCACCACAGAGAGGTCACAGGTATGTGGTTTTCTTCTTCGCTTTTTTTTGGATCAAACACTCTTAAAGGTAGCCTATAAGATGAAGATGTTGTTTCAACAGGAAAAGTCTGGATGTCTTATGGAATGCACTTAACCTTGGGAACACACGTTTTTCAAGGTATGCTGCAGCAGATTTATTGCTTTTTGCTGTTTGTGTTAAACCGCTGAAATCCGGGAAAAAATAAAGCAATTTCTGAAGCTAATGCAATTTTCAGGGGCTCTCACCCTCCTTTTACAGGGTTGCCCCTCTCTCCGGGCAGCCAAAGGAGCACGAGGGCAAAAGGCCCAAGAACAGCAAAGACCAACCCTGCACACAGGGAGGTCGCCCAGCACAAAGACAGCCGCGGCACCCTGAAGGTGCCCTGGCCTGGAAAAGCCCTTTGCCCAGAGGGCCCCTCGTGTCCCTCTTCAGCTCCAAGCTCGCTCTTGCCTCGCCGTTCCACTCTCGAGCTCGAAGACGCTGACGCTCTTCCGTCGTCGTCTCATGCCTTCTGCCAATGCACGACGACACACGCAGGCCTCAGAAGCTCCCCATCCTGTGCCTGCAGGGAACCGCCACCCAACAGCCCCACAGGGACATTCCCAACCAACCACCCACAGATCCTTTCGGCTGCCCAGAAGCCTCACACATCAGCTCCACGGTGCTGCTCTTACCTTGCAGCCTCACTCCTGGGCTCAAAGCTGCCGATGCTGAAGCTGGCTCTTGCCTCGCCGCTCCACTCTTGAGCTCGAAGAGGCCGCGCTTCTGCGGCTCGCTCTTGCCTCGCTGTCCCTGGGCTTCTGCAAACGTCGAGAAGGACACAATCAGGCCTGAGGAACTACAGCTGCCAAAGGGAATCGCCACCCATCAGCCCCACAGCCAGATCCTCAGGCCAACACCCACGCAGGCCCCCAGCTGCCCAAAAGCCTCCAACTTCAGCTTGACTCACCGTCGCGACGTCTTGCGCAGTCCCACGCCGTGCTGGGAGCCGGGCCCTCTGGGCAAATGAAGCTGGGCACGCAGGGCAGCGGCCAAGAGGCTGCACACCCCTGCTTACAGGGGGCTCAAGCCGCTGCCTGAACTAAAAAGTGCCCGGGACTGCAGAGCACTGGCCCCCACTTACAGGGCGGCTCTGGTCCCTAAGGCCTGTGAAGGCTCCTTCTCTCCAGTTCCAGGGCGCTCCCCACTAACGGGGTGGGCGCCCCACACAGGCTGCCAGCTGAAGGGAGCACAAAGGCTCCCAGACCCGCAGCCTGCTTACAGGCCGGTCCACACCCAGGGAGCCACAGAGCTCGGCCTTCCCCCGAGGCAACAGGAAGCTGACTCTAGAGCCAGGCAGTGGAGCTCATGGCCTAAAGCCGAGGGGCCGCCAGCCCAGCCCCGAGGACAGGGAGGGCACACGCCCGGCCCCATGACTCCTGGCCCCGTGCCTCTGAAAGACCGGGGCCAGGGACACCCGCCTGATTACAGGGGGTCCCTCCAACCGCCCGCCGAGGCCAGGGGACGCACAGAACCCCACTTACGGGGCCGCCCCCCGCTGCCCGGCACCCCCCAACAAGCATAGGGAGCACAGGCTCTGGCCTGCGCCCCACTCGGGGACAGGCCGCAGCCCGGCCGCAGCGCAGCACGGCAACACAGAGCCCCGGGAGCCTCCTCTACGAGGCCACCAGCCAGGTGGTGCCAGCCTGAAGCAGGGCCAAAGGCGGGAGCGTGCCCTGCGGCACAGCACTTCTGCAAGCTGCCCCCTGGCAAGGGCTCGGGAGCGCTCCTTCCTGTTGCCTGGCTAAAGGAGCCTCCCCAGCCCTGCTTACAGGGACCTGGGTGGGGCTGCTCCTGGGGACAAAGGGTGCCGCCAAGGTCCTGACACGTGCCCCGAGTACAGGGCCCGCACGCTGGCAGCTCGCCAGCACCACCGGCAGCAAAGGCGCACGCCCTGGCCCTGGCTACAGGCGGGTCATGCTGCCCATGCTGCCGCTAAGCGGCTTCGCGCCGTCCTCAGAAAGCAGGGGCAAGGCCGGATGCTTTCCCCACCTGTGCATTTTGGGCAACCGCCTGTGGCTGCACAGAGCTCCTCTTTCCCTCCTGGGAAGTCTAAGCTACACTGCTCTGTTTCTAAAGCACAAGCACGCATTCTCACGCACACCAACTAAGGGGAAGACAGGGGAGGGGGAGACAGGGGAGGGGGAGACAGTCCCAGAAGAGGGAGCAAGTTCTGTGCAGCCAACCTACCCTAGGGAGCCATTGCTAATGCTGAGTGGGAAAGCATCAGACCTGCCCGTGCACTGAGAGGAGGCCATAGGGGCTGCGACGCGCTGAAGCGCTTCAGGACCGGCACCGGGGACAAGGGCTGTGACACGCCCAGAGTACAGGGGGTCACGCTGGCCAGGGGCCAGCAGAAAGCTGCTGGGGCTGGGGAAAAGCCCTGCCCTGCTTACAGGGTAGCTGGGCTGGGGGCCGGCAGAGCTCCGTTTCCCCCCTGCGGTGCGGAGACAGGGGCTCTCACCCTCCTTTTACAGGGTTGCCCCTCTCTCCGGGCAGCCAAAGGAGCACGAGGGCAAAAGGCCCAAGCACAGCAAAGACCAGCCCTGCACACAGGGAGGTCGCCCAGCACAAAGACAGCCGCGGCACCCTGAAGGTGCCCTGGCCTGGAAAAGCCCTTTGCCCAGAGGGCCCCTCGTGTCCCTCTTCAGCTCCAAGCTCGCTCTTGCCTCGCCGTTCCACTCTTGAGCTCGAAGACGCTGACGCTCTTCCGTCGTCGTCTCACGCCTTCTGCCAATGCACGACGACACACTCAGGCCTCAGAAGCTCCCCATCCTGTGCCTGCAGGGAACCGCCACCCAACCGCCCCACAGGGACATCCCCAACCAACCACCCACAGATCCTTTCGGCTGCCCAAAACCCTCACACATTAGCTCCAAGCTGCTGCTCTTACCTTGCAGCCTCACTCCTGGGGTCGAAGCTGCCGATGCTGAAGCTCGCTCTTGCCTCGCCGCTCCACTCTTGAGCTCGAAGAGGCCGCGCTTCTGCGGCTCGCTCTTGCCTCGCTGTCCCTGGGCTTCTGCAAACGTCAAGAAGGACACAATCAGGCCTGAGGAACTACAGCTGCCAAAGGGAATCGCCACCCATCAGCCCCACAGCCAGATCCTCAGGCCAACACCCACGCAGGCCCCCAGCTGCCCAAAAGCCTCCAACTTCAGCTTGACTCACCGTCGCGACGTCTGGCGCAGTCCCACGCCGTGCTGGGAGCCGGGCCCTCTGGGCAAATGAAGCTGGGCACGCAGGGCAGCGGCCAAGAGGCTGCACACCCCTGCTTACAGGGGGCTCAAGCCGCTGCCTGAACTAAAAAGTGCCCGGGACTGCAGAGCACTGGCCCCCACTTACAGGGCGGCTCTGGTCCCTAAGGCCTGTGAAGGCTCCTTCTCTCCAGTTCCAGGGCGCTCCCCACTAACGGGGTGGGCGCCCCACACAGGCTGCCAGCTGAAGGGAGCACAAAGGCTCCCAGACCCGCAGCCTGCTTACAGGCCGGTCCACACCCAGGGAGCCACAGAGCTCGGCCTTCCCCCGAGGCAACAGGAAGCTGACTCTAGAGTCAGGCAGTGGAGCTCACGGCCTAAAGCCGAGGGGCCCGAGGAGCCGCCAGCCCAGCCCCGAGGACAGGGAGGGCACACGCCCGGCCCCATGACTCCTGGCCCCGCGCCTCTGAAAGACCGGGGCCAGGGACACCCGCCTGATTACAGGGGGTCCCTCCAACCGCCCGCCGAGGCCAGGGGACGCACAGAACCCCACTTACGGGGCCGCCCCCTGCTGCCCGGCACCCCCCAACAAGCATAGGGAACACAGGCTCCGGCCTGCGCCCCACTCAGGAACAGGCCGCAGCCCGGCCGCAGCGCAGCACGGCAACACAGAGCCCCGGAAGCCTCCTCTACGAGGCCGCCAGCCCGAAGCAGGGCCAAAGGCGGGAGCGTGCCCTGCGGCACAGCACTTCTGCAAGCTGCCCCCTGGCAAGGGCTCGGGAGCGCTCCTTCCTGTTGCCTGGCTAAAGGAGCCTCCCCAGCCCTGCTTACAGGGACCTGGGTGGGGCTGCTCCTGGGGACAAAGGGTGCCGCCAAGGTCCTGACACGTGCCCCGAGTACAGGGCCCGCACGCTGGCAGCTCGCCAGCACCACCGGCAGCAAAGGCGCACGCCCTGGCCCTGGCTACAGGCGGGTCATGCTGCCCATGCTGCCGCTAAGCGGCTTCGCGCCGTCCTCAGAAAGCAGGGGCAAGGCCGGATGCTTTCCCCACCTGTGCATTTTGGGCAACCGCCTGTGGCTGCACAGAGCTCCTCTTTCCCTCCTGGGAAGTCTAAGCTACACTGCTCTGTTTCTAAAGCACAAGCACGCATTCTCACGCACACCAACTAAGGGGAAGACAGGGGAGGGGGAGACAGGGGAGGGGGAGACAGTCCCAGAAGAGGGAGCAAGTTCTGTGCAGCCAACCTACCCTAGGGAGCCATTGCTAATGCTGAGTGGGAAAGCATCAGACCTGCCCGTGCACTGAGAGGAGGCCATAGGGGCTGCGACGCGCTGAAGCGCTTCAGGACCGGCACCGGGGACAAGGGCTGTGACACGCCCAGAGTACAGGGGGTCACGCTGGCCAGGGGCCAGCAGAAAGCTGCTGGGGCTGGGGAAAAGCCCTGCCCTGCTTACAGGGTAGCTGGGCTGGGGGCCGGCAGAGCTCCGTTTCCCCCCTGCGGTGCGGAGACAGGGGCTCTCACCCTCCTTTTACAGGGTTGCCCCTCTCTCCGGGCAGCCAAAGGAGCACGAGGGCAAAAGGCCCAAGCACAGCAAAGACCAGCCCTGCACACAGGGAGGTCGCCCAGCACAAAGACAGCCGCGGCACCCTGAAGGTGCCCTGGCCTGGAAAAGCCCTTTGCCCAGAGGGCCCCTCGTGTCCCTCTTCAGCTCCAAGCTCGCTCTTGCCTCGCCGTTCCACTCTTGAGCTCGAAGACGCTGACGCTCTTCCCTCGTCGTCTCACGCCTTCTGCCAATGCACGACGACACACTCAGGCCTCAGAAGCTCCCCATCCTGTGCCTGCAGGGAACCGCCACCCAACCGCCCCACAGGGACATCCCCAACCAACCACCCACAGATCCTTTCGGCTGCCCAAAACCCTCACACATTAGCTCCAAGCTGCTGCTCTTACCTTGCAGCCTCACTCCTGGGGTCGAAGCTGCCGATGCTGAAGCTCGCTCTTGCCTCGCCGCTCCACTCTTGAGCTCGAAGAGGCCGCGCTTCTGCGGCTCGCTCTTGCCTCGCTGTCCCTGGGCTTCTGCAAACGTCGAGAAGGACACAATCAGGCCTGAGGAACTACAGCTGCCAAAGGGAATCGCCACCCATCAGCCCCACAGCCAGATCCTCAGGCCAACACCCACGCAGGCCCCCAGCTGCCCAAAAGCCTCCAACTTCAGCTTGACTCACCGTCGCGACGTCTTGCGCAGTCCCACGCCGTGCTGGGAGCCGGGCCCTCTGGGCAAATGAAGCTGGGCACGCAGGGCAGCGGCCAAGAGGCTGCACACCCCTGCTTACAGGGGGCTCAAGCCGCTGCCTGAACTAAAAAGTGCCCGGGACTGCAGAGCACTGGCCCCCACTTACAGGGCGGCTCTGGTCCCTAAGGCCTGTGAAGGCTCCTTCTCTCCAGTTCCAGGGCGCTCCCCACTAACGGGGTGGGCGCCCCACACAGGCTGCCAGCTGAAGGGAGCACAAAGGCTCCCAGACCCGCAGCCTGCTTACAGGCCGGTCCACACCCAGGGAGCCACAGAGCTCGGCCTTCCCCCGAGGCAACAGGAAGCTGACTCTAGAGTCAGGCAGTGGAGCTCACGGCCTAAAGCCGAGGGGCCCGAGGAGCCGCCAGCCCAGCCCCGAGGACAGGGAGGGCACACGCCCGGCTCCATGACTCCTGGCCCCGCGCCTCTGAAAGACCGGGGCCAGGGACACCCGCCTGATTACAGGGGGTCCCTCCAACCGCCCGCCGAGGCCAGGGGACGCACAGAACCCCACTTACGGGGCCGCCCCCCGCTGCCCGGCACCCCCCAACAAGCATAGGGAACACTCAGGGACAGGCCGCAGCCCGGCCGCAGCGCAGCACGGCAACATAGAGCCCCGGGAGCCTCCTCTACGAGGCCGCCAGCCCGAAGCAGGGCCAAGGGCGGGAGCGTGCCCTGCGGCACAGCACTTCTGCAAGCTGCCCCCTGGCAAGGGCCCGGGAGCGCTCCTTCCTGTTGCCTGGCTAAAGGAGCCTCCCCAGCCCTGCTTACAGGGACCTGGGTGGGGCTGCTCCTGGGGACAAAGGGTGCCGCCAAGGTCCTGACACGTGCCCCGAGTACAGGGCCCGCACGCTGGCAGCTCGCCAGCACCACCGGCAGCAAAGGCGCACGCCCTGGCCCTGGCTACAGGCGGGTCATGCTGCCCACGCTGCCGCTAAGCGGCTTCGCGCCGTCCTCAGAAAGCAGGGGCAAGGCCGGATGCTTTCCCCACCTGTGCATTTTGGGCACCCGCCTGTGGCTGCACAGAGCTCCTCTTTCCCTCCTGGGAAGTCTAAGCTACACTGCTCTGTTTCTAAAGCACAAGCACGCATTCTCACGCACACCAACTAAGGGGAAGACAGGGGAGGGGGAGACAGGGGAGGGGGAGACAGTCCCAGAAGAGGGAGCAAGTTCTGTGCAGCCAACCTACCCTAGGGAGCCATTGCTAATGCTGAGTGGGAAAGCATCAGACCTGCCCGTGCACTGAGAGGAGGCCATAGGGGCTGCGACGCGCTGAAGCGCTTCAGGACCGGCACCGGGGACAAGGGCTGTGACACGCCCAGAGTACAGGGGGTCACGCTGGCCAGGGGCCAGCAGAAAGCTGCTGGGGCTGGGGAAAAGCCCTGCCCTGCTTACAGGGTAGCTGGGCTGGGGGCCGGCAGAGCTCCGTTTCCCCCCTGCGGTGCGGAGACAGGGGCTCTCACCCTCCTTTTACAGGGTTGCCCCTCTCTCCGGGCAGCCAAAGGAGCACGAGGGCAAAAGGCCCAAGCACAGCAAAGACCAGCCCTGCACACAGGGAGGTCGCCCAGCACAAAGACAGCCGCGGCACCCTGAAGGTGCCCTGGCCTGGAAAAGCCCTTTGCCCAGAGGGCCCCTCGTGTCCCTCTTCAGCTCCAAGCTCGCTCTTGCCTCGCCGTTCCACTCTTGAGCTCGAAGACGCTGACGCTCTTCCCTCGTCGTCTCACGCCTTCTGCCAATGCACGACGACACACTCAGGCCTCAGAAGCTCCCCATCCTGTGCCTGCAGGGAACCGCCACCCAACCGCCCCACAGGGACATCCCCAACCAACCACCCACAGATCCTTTCGGCTGCCCAAAACCCTCACACATTAGCTCCAAGCTGCTGCTCTTACCTTGCAGCCTCACTCCTGGGGTCGAAGCTGCCGATGCTGAAGCTCGCTCTTGCCTCGCCGCTCCACTCTTGAGCTCGAAGAGGCCGCGCTTCTGCGGCTCGCTCTTGCCTCGCTGTCCCTGGGCTTCTGCAAACGTCGAGAAGGACACAATCAGGCCTGAGGAACTACAGCTGCCAAAGGGAATCGCCACCCATCAGCCCCACAGCCAGATCCTCAGGCCAACACCCACGCAGACCCCCAGCTGCCCAAAAGCCTCCAACTTCAGCTTGACTCACCGTCGCGACGTCTTGCGCAGTCCCACGCCGTGCTGGGAGCCGGGCCCTCTGGGCAAATGAAGCTGGGCACGCAGGGCAGCGGCCAAGAGGCTGCACACCCCTGCTTACAGGGGGCTTAAGCCGCTGCCTGAACTAAAAAGTGCCCGGGACTGCAGAGCACTGGCCCCCACTTACAGGGCGGCTCTGGTCCCTAAGGCCTGTGAAGGCTCCTTCTCTCCAGTTCCAGGGCGCTCCCCACTAACGGGGTGGGCGCCCCACACAGGCTGCCAGCTGAAGGGAGCACAAAGGCTCCCAGACCCGCAGCCTGCTTACAGGCCGGTCCACACCCAGGGAGCCACAGAGCTCGGCCTTCCCCCGAGGCAACAGGAAGCTGACTCTAGAGTCAGGCAGTGGAGCTCACGGCCTAAAGCCGAGGGGCCCGAGGAGCCGCCAGCCCAGCCCCGAGGACAGGGAGGGCACACGCCCGGCTCCATGACTCCTGGCCCCGCGCCTCTGAAAGACCGGGGCCAGGGACACCCGCCTGATTACAGGGGGTCCCTCCAACCGCCCGCCGAGGCCAGGGGACGCACAGAACCCCACTTACGGGGCCGCCCCCCGCTGCCCGGCACCCCCCAACAAGCATAGGGAACACTCAGGGACAGGCCGCAGCCCGGCCGCAGCGCAGCACGGCAACATAGAGCCCCGGGAGCCTCCTCTACGAGGCCGCCAGCCCGAAGCAGGGCCAAAGGCGGGAGCGTGCCCTGCGGCACAGCACTTCTGCAAGCTGCCCCCTGGCAAGGGCCCGGGAGCGCTCCTTCCTGTTGCCTGGCTAAAGGAGCCTCCCCAGCCCTGCTTACAGGGACCTGGGTGGGGCTGCTCCTGGGGACAAAGGGTGCCGCCAAGGTCCTGACACGTGCCCCGAGTACAGGGCCCGCACGCTGGCAGCTCGCCAGCACCACCGGCAGCAAAGGCGCACGCCCTGGCCCTGGCTACAGGCGGGTCATGCTGCCCATGCTGCCGCTAAGCGGCTTCGCGCCGTCCTCAGAAAGCAGGGGCAAGGCCGGATGCTTTCCCCACCTGTGCATTTTGGGCACCCGCCTGTGGCTGCACAGAGCTCCTCTTTCCCTCCTGGGAAGTCTAAGCTACACTGCTCTGTTTCTAAAGCACAAGCACGCATTCTCACGCACACCAACTAAGGGGAAGACAGGGGAGGGGGAGACAGGGGAGGGGGAGACAGGGGAGGGGGAGACAGTCCCAGAAGAGGGAGCAAGTTCTGTGCAGCCAACCTACCCTAGGGAGCCATTGCTAATGCTGAGTGGGAAAGCATCAGACCTGCCCGTGCACTGAGAGGAGGCCATAGGGGCTGCGACGCGCTGAAGCGCTTCAGGACCGGCACCGGGGACAAGGGCTGTGACACGCCCAGAGTACAGGGGGTCACGCTGGCCAGGGGCCAGCAGAAAGCTGCTGGGGCTGGGGAAAAGCCCTGCCCTGCTTACAGGGTAGCTGGGCTGGGGGCCGGCAGAGCTCCGTTTCCCCCCTGCGGTGCGGAGACAGGGGCTCTCACCCTCCTTTTACAGGGTTGCCCCTCTCTCCGGGCAGCCAAAGGAGCACGAGGGCAAAAGGCCCAAGCACAGCAAAGACCAGCCCTGCACACAGGGAGGTCGCCCAGCACAAAGACAGCCGCGGCACCCTGAAGGTGCCCTGGCCTGGAAAAGCCCTTTGCCCAGAGGGCCCCTCGTGTCCCTCTTCAGCTCCAAGCTCGCTCTTGCCTCGCCGTTCCACTCTTGAGCTCGAAGACGCTGACGCTCTTCCCTCGTCGTCTCACGCCTTCTGCCAATGCACGACGACACACTCAGGCCTCAGAAGCTCCCCATCCTGTGCCTGCAGGGAACCGCCACCCAACCGCCCCACAGGGACATCCCCAACCAACCACCCACAGATCCTTTCGGCTGCCCAAAACCCTCACACATTAGCTCCAAGCTGCTGCTCTTACCTTGCAGCCTCACTCCTGGGGTCGAAGCTGCCGATGCTGAAGCTCGCTCTTGCCTCGCCGCTCCACTCTTGAGCTCGAAGAGGCCGCGCTTCTGCGGCTCGCTCTTGCCTCGCTGTCCCTGGGCTTCTGCAAACGTCGAGAAGGACACAATCAGGCCTGAGGAACTACAGCTGCCAAAGGGAATCGCCACCCATCAGCCCCACAGCCAGATCCTCAGGCCAACACCCACGCAGGCCCCCAGCTGCCCAAAAGCCTCCAACTTCAGCTTGACTCACCGTCGCGACGTCTTGCGCAGTCCCACGCCGTGCTGGGAGCCGGGCCCTCTGGGCAAATGAAGCTGGGCACGCAGGGCAGCGGCCAAGAGGCTGCACACCCCTGCTTACAGGGGGCTTAAGCCGCTGCCTGAACTAAAAAGTGCCCGGGACTGCAGAGCACTGGCCCCCACTTACAGGGCGGCTCTGGTCCCTAAGGCCTGTGAAGGCTCCTTCTCTCCAGTTCCAGGGCGCTCCCCACTAACGGGGTGGGCGCCCCACACAGGCTGCCAGCTGAAGGGAGCACAAAGGCTCCCAGACCCGCAGCCTGCTTACAGGCCGGTCCACACCCAGGGAGCCACAGAGCTCGGCCTTCCCCCGAGGCAACAGGAAGCTGACTCTAGAGTCAGGCAGTGGAGCTCACGGCCTAAAGCCGAGGGGCCCGAGGAGCCGCCAGCCCAGCCCCGAGGACAGGGAGGGCACACGCCCGGCTCCATGACTCCTGGCCCCGCGCCTCTGAAAGACCGGGGCCAGGGACACCCGCCTGATTACAGGGGGTCCCTCCAACCGCCCGCCGAGGCCAGGGGACGCACAGAACCCCACTTACGGGGCCGCCCCCCGCTGCCCGGCACCCCCCAACAAGCATAGGGAACACTCAGGGACAGGCCGCAGCCCGGCCGCAGCGCAGCACGGCAACATAGAGCCCCGGGAGCCTCCTCTACGAGGCCGCCAGCCCGAAGCAGGGCCAAGGGCGGGAGCGTGCCCTGCGGCACAGCACTTCTGCAAGCTGCCCCCTGGCAAGGGCCCGGGAGCGCTCCTTCCTGTTGCCTGGCTAAAGGAGCCTCCCCAGCCCTGCTTACAGGGACCTGGGTGGGGCTGCTCCTGGGGACAAAGGGTGCCGCCAAGGTCCTGACACGTGCCCCGAGTACAGGGCCCGCACGCTGGCAGCTCGCCAGCACCACCGGCAGCAAAGGCGCACGCCCTGGCCCTGGCTACAGGCGGGTCATGCTGCCCACGCTGCCGCTAAGCGGCTTCGCGCCGTCCTCAGAAAGCAGGGGCAAGGCCGGATGCTTTCCCCACCTGTGCATTTTGGGCACCCGCCTGTGGCTGCACAGAGCTCCTCTTTCCCTCCTGGGAAGTCTAAGCTACACTGCTCTGTTTCTAAAGCACAAGCACGCATTCTCACGCACACCAACTAAGGGGAAGACAGGGGAGGGGGAGACAGGGGAGGGGGAGACAGTCCCAGAAGAGGGAGCAAGTTCTGTGCAGCCAACCTACCCTAGGGAGCCATTGCTAATGCTGAGTGGGAAAGCATCAGACCTGCCCGTGCACTGAGAGGAGGCCATAGGGGCTGCGACGCGCTGAAGCGCTTCAGGACCGGCACCGGGGACAAGGGCTGTGACACGCCCAGAGTACAGGGGGTCACGCTGGCCAGGGGCCAGCAGAAAGCTGCTGGGGCTGGGGAAAAGCCCTGCCCTGCTTACAGGGTAGCTGGGCTGGGGGCCGGCAGAGCTCCGTTTCCCCCCTGCGGTGCGGAGACAGGGGCTCTCACCCTCCTTTTACAGGGTTGCCCCTCTCTCCGGGCAGCCAAAGGAGCACGAGGGCAAAAGGCCCAAGCACAGCAAAGACCAGCCCTGCACACAGGGAGGTCGCCCAGCACAAAGACAGCCGCGGCACCCTGAAGGTGCCCTGGCCTGGAAAAGCCCTTTGCCCAGAGGGCCCCTCGTGTCCCTCTTCAGCTCCAAGCTCGCTCTTGCCTCGCCGTTCCACTCTTGAGCTCGAAGACGCTGACGCTCTTCCGTCGTCGTCTCACGCCTTCTGCCAATGCACGACGACACACTCAGGCCTCAGAAGCTCCCCATCCTGTGCCTGCAGGGAACCGCCACCCAACCGCCCCACAGGGACATCCCCAACCAACCACCCACAGATCCTTTCGGCTGCCCAAAACCCTCACACATTAGCTCCAAGCTGCTGCTCTTACCTTGCAGCCTCACTCCTGGGGTCGAAGCTGCCGATGCTGAAGCTCGCTCTTGCCTCGCCGCTCCACTCTTGAGCTCGAAGAGGCCGCGCTTCTGCGGCTCGCTCTTGCCTCGCTGTCCCTGGGCTTCTGCAAACGTCGAGAAGGACACAATCAGGCCTGAGGAACTACAGCTGCCAAAGGGAATCGCCACCCATCAGCCCCACAGCCAGATCCTCAGGCCAACACCCACGCAGACCCCCAGCTGCCCAAAAGCCTCCAACTTCAGCTTGACTCACCGTCGCGACGTCTTGCGCAGTCCCACGCCGTGCTGGGAGCCGGGCCCTCTGGGCAAATGAAGCTGGGCACGCAGGGCAGCGGCCAAGAGGCTGCACACCCCTGCTTACAGGGGGCTTAAGCCGCTGCCTGAACTAAAAAGTGCCCGGGACTGCAGAGCACTGGCCCCCACTTACAGGGCGGCTCTGGTCCCTAAGGCCTGTGAAGGCTCCTTCTCTCCAGTTCCAGGGCGCTCCCCACTAACGGGGTGGGCGCCCCACACAGGCTGCCAGCTGAAGGGAGCACAAAGGCTCCCAGACCCGCAGCCTGCTTACAGGCC
The DNA here is from genome assembly GCA_024362935.1 of Setophaga petechia. Lineage (NCBI taxonomy): Eukaryota > Metazoa > Chordata > Aves > Passeriformes > Parulidae > Setophaga > Setophaga petechia. Next base: position 3,918,040 of record JANCRA010000013.1, on the reverse strand, counting down.
GGTCCACACCCAGGGAGCCACAGAGCTCGGCCTTCCCCCGAGGCAACAGGAAGCTGACTCTAGAGTCAGGCAGTGGAGCTCACGGCCTAAAGCCGAGGGGCCCGAGGAGCCGCCAGCCCAGCCCCGAGGACAGGGAGGGCACACGCCCGGCTCCATGACTCCTGGCCCCGCGCCTCTGAAAGACCGGGGCCAGGGACACCCGCCTGATTACAGGGGGTCCCTCCAACCGCCCGCCGAGGCCAGGGGACGCACAGAACCCCACTTACGGGGCCGCCCCCCGCTGCCCGGCACCCCCCAACAAGCATAGGGAACACTCAGGGACAGGCCGCAGCCCGGCCGCAGCGCAGCACGGCAACATAGAGCCCCGGGAGCCTCCTCTACGAGGCCGCCAGCCCGAAGCAGGGCCAAAGGCGGGAGCGTGCCCTGCGGCACAGCACTTCTGCAAGCTGCCCCCTGGCAAGGGCCCGGGAGCGCTCCTTCCTGTTGCCTGGCTAAAGGAGCCTCCCCAGCCCTGCTTACAGGGACCTGGGTGGGGCTGCTCCTGGGGACAAAGGGTGCCGCCAAGGTCCAGACACGTGCCCCGAGTACAGGGCCCGCACGCTGGCAGCTCGCCAGCACCACCGGCAGCAAAGGCGCACGCCCTGGCCCTGGCTACAGGCGGGTCATGCTGCCCATGCTGCCGCTAAGCGGCTTCGCGCCGTCCTCAGAAAGCAGGGGCAAGGCCGGATGCTTTCCCCACCTGTGCATTTTGGGCACCCGCCTGTGGCTGCACAGAGCTCCTCTTTCCCTCCTGGGAAGTCTAAGCTACACTGCTCTGTTTCTAAAGCACAAGCACGCATTCTCACGCACACCAACTAAGGGGAAGACAGGGGAGGGGGAGACAGGGGAGGGGGAGACAGGGGAGGGGGAGACAGTCCCAGAAGAGGGAGCAAGTTCTGTGCAGCCAACCTACCCTAGGGAGCCATTGCTAATGCTGAGTGGGAAAGCATCAGACCTGCCCGTGCACTGAGAGGAGGCCATAGGGGCTGCGACGCGCTGAAGCGCTTCAGGACCGGCACCGGGGACAAGGGCTGTGACACGCCCAGAGTACAGGGGGTCACGCTGGCCAGGGGCCAGCAGAAAGCTGCTGGGGCTGGGGAAAAGCCCTGCCCTGCTTACAGGGTAGCTGGGCTGGGGGCCGGCAGAGCTCCGTTTCCCCCCTGCGGTGCGGAGACAGGGGCTCTCACCCTCCTTTTACAGGGTTGCCCCTCTCTCCGGGCAGCCAAAGGAGCACGAGGGCAAAAGGCCCAAGCACAGCAAAGACCAGCCCTGCACACAGGGAGGTCGCCCAGCACAAAGACAGCCGCGGCACCCTGAAGGTGCCCTGGCCTGGAAAAGCCCTTTGCCCAGAGGGCCCCTCGTGTCCCTCTTCAGCTCCAAGCTCGCTCTTGCCTCGCCGTTCCACTCTTGAGCTCGAAGACGCTGACGCTCTTCCCTCGTCGTCTCACGCCTTCTGCCAATGCACGACGACACACTCAGGCCTCAGAAGCTCCCCATCCTGTGCCTGCAGGGAACCGCCACCCAACCGCCCCACAGGGACATCCCCAACCAACCACCCACAGATCCTTTCGGCTGCCCAAAACCCTCACACATTAGCTCCAAGCTGCTGCTCTTACCTTGCAGCCTCACTCCTGGGGTCGAAGCTGCCGATGCTGAAGCTCGCTCTTGCCTCGCCGCTCCACTCTTGAGCTCGAAGAGGCCGCGCTTCTGCGGCTCGCTCTTGCCTCGCTGTCCCTGGGCTTCTGCAAACGTCGAGAAGGACACAATCAGGCCTGAGGAACTACAGCTGCCAAAGGGAATCGCCACCCATCAGCCCCACAGCCAGATCCTCAGGCCAACACCCACGCAGGCCCCCAGCTGCCCAAAAGCCTCCAACTTCAGCTTGACTCACCGTCGCGACGTCTTGCGCAGTCCCACGCCGTGCTGGGAGCCGGGCCCTCTGGGCAAATGAAGCTGGGCACGCAGGGCAGCGGCCAAGAGGCTGCACACCCCTGCTTACAGGGGGCTTAAGCCGCTGCCTGAACTAAAAAGTGCCCGGGACTGCAGAGCACTGGCCCCCACTTACAGGGCGGCTCTGGTCCCTAAGGCCTGTGAAGGCTCCTTCTCTCCAGTTCCAGGGCGCTCCCCACTAACAGGGTGGGCGCCCCACACAGGCTGCCAGCTGAAGGGAGCACAAAGGCTCCCAGACCCGCAGCCTGCTTACAGGCCGGTCCACACCCAGGGAGCCACAGAGCTCGGCCTTCCCCCGAGGCAACAGGAAGCTGACTCTAGAGTCAGGCAGTGGAGCTCACGGCCTAAAGCCGAGGGGCCCGAGGAGCCGCCAGCCCAGCCCCGAGGACAGGGAGGGCACACGCCCGGCTCCATGACTCCTGGCCCCGCGCCTCTGAAAGACCGGGGCCAGGGACACCCGCCTGATTACAGGGGGTCCCTCCAACCGCCCGCCGAGGCCAGGGGACGCACAGAACCCCACTTACGGGGCCGCCCCCCGCTGCCCGGCACCCCCCAACAAGCATAGGGAACACTCAGGGACAGGCCGCAGCCCGGCCGCAGCGCAGCACGGCAACATAGAGCCCCGGGAGCCTCCTCTACGAGGCTGCCAGCCCGAAGCAGGGCCATAGGTGGGAGCGTGCCCTGCGGCACAGCACTTCTGCAAGCTGCCCCCTGGCAAGGGCCCGGGAGCGCTCCTTCCTGTTGCCTGGCTAAAGGAGCCTCCCCAGCCCTGCTTACAGGGACCTGGGTGGGGCTGCTCCTGGGGACAAAGGGTGCCGCCAAGGTCCTGACACGTGCCCCGAGTACAGGGCCCGCACGCTGGCAGCTCGCCAGCACCACCGGCAGCAAAGGCGCACGCCCTGGCCCTGGCTACAGGCGGGTCATGCTGCCCACGCTGCCGCTAAGCGGCTTCGCGCCGTCCTCAGAAAGCAGGGGCAAGGCCGGATGCTTTCCCCACCTGTGCATTTTGGGCACCCGCCTGTGGCTGCACAGAGCTCCTCTTTCCCTCCTGGGAAGTCTAAGCTACACTGCTCTGTTTCTAAAGCACAAGCACGCATTCTCACGCACACCAACTAAGGGGAAGACAGGGGAGGGGGAGACAGGGGAGGGGGAGACAGTCCCAGAAGAGGGAGCAAGTTCTGTGCAGCCAACCTACCCTAGGGAGCCATTGCTAATGCTGAGTGGGAAAGCATCAGACCTGCCCGTGCACTGAGAGGAGGCCATAGGGGCTGCGACGCGCTGAAGCGCTTCAGGACCGGCACCGGGGACAAGGGCTGTGACACGCCCAGAGTACAGGGGGTCACGCTGGCCAGGGGCCAGCAGAAAGCTGCTGGGGCTGGGGAAAAGCCCTGCCCTGCTTACAGGGTAGCTGGGCTGGGGGCCGGCAGAGCTCCGTTTCCCCCCTGCGGTGCGGAGACAGGGGCTCTCACCCTCCTTTTACAGGGTTGCCCCTCTCTCCGGGCAGCCAAAGGAGCACGAGGGCAAAAGGCCCAAGCACAGCAAAGACCAGCCCTGCACACAGGGAGGTCGCCCAGCACAAAGACAGCCGCGGCACCCTGAAGGTGCCCTGGCCTGGAAAAGCCCTTTGCCCAGAGGGCCCCTCGTGTCCCTCTTCAGCTCCAAGCTCGCTCTTGCCTCGCCGTTCCACTCTTGAGCTCGAAGACGCTGACGCTCTTCCCTCGTCGTCTCACGCCTTCTGCCAATGCACGACGACACACTCAGGCCTCAGAAGCTCCCCATCCTGTGCCTGCAGGGAACCGCCACCCAACCGCCCCACAGGGACATCCCCAACCAACCACCCACAGATCCTTTCGGCTGCCCAAAACCCTCACACATTAGCTCCAAGCTGCTGCTCTTACCTTGCAGCCTCACTCCTGGGGTCGAAGCTGCCGATGCTGAAGCTCGCTCTTGCCTCGCCGCTCCACTCTTGAGCTCGAAGAGGCCGCGCTTCTGCGGCTCGCTCTTGCCTCGCTGTCCCTGGGCTTCTGCAAACGTCGAGAAGGACACAATCAGGCCTGAGGAACTACAGCTGCCAAAGGGAATCGCCACCCATCAGCCCCACAGCCAGATCCTCAGGCCAACACCCACGCAGGCCCCCAGCTGCCCAAAAGCCTCCAACTTCAGCTTGACTCACCGTCGCGACGTCTGGCGCAGTCCCACGCCGTGCTGGGAGCCGGGCCCTCTGGGCAAATGAAGCTGGGCACGCAGGGCAGCGGCCAAGAGGCTGCACACCCCTGCTTACAGGGGGCTCAAGCCGCTGCCTGAACTAAAAAGTGCCCGGGACTGCAGAGCACTGGCCCCCACTTACAGGGCGGCTCTGGTCCCTAAGGCCTGTGAAGGCTCCTTCTCTCCAGTTCCAGGGCGCTCCCCACTAACGGGGTGGGCGCCCCACACAGGCTGCCAGCTGAAGGGAGCACAAAGGCTCCCAGACCCGCAGCCTGCTTACAGGCCGGTCCACACCCAGGGAGCCACAGAGCTCGGCCTTCCCCCGAGGCAACAGGAAGCTGACTCTAGAGTCAGGCAGTGGAGCTCACGGCCTAAAGCCGAGGGGCCCGAGGAGCCGCCAGCCCAGCCCCGAGGACAGGGAGGGCACACGCCCGGCTCCATGACTCCTGGCCCCGCGCCTCTGAAAGACCGGGGCCAGGGACACCCGCCTGATTACAGGGGGTCCCTCCAACCGCCCGCCGAGGCCAGGGGACGCACAGAACCCCACTTACGGGGCCGCCCCCCGCTGCCCGGCACCCCCCAACAAGCATAGGGAACACTCAGGGACAGGCCGCAGCCCGGCCGCAGCGCAGCACGGCAACATAGAGCCCCGGGAGCCTCCTCTACGAGGCCGCCAGCCCGAAGCAGGGCCATAGGTGGGAGCGTGCCCTGCGGCACAGCACTTCTGCAAGCTGCCCCCTGGCAAGGGCCCGGGAGCGCTCCTTCCTGTTGCCTGGCTAAAGGAGCCTCCCCAGCCCTGCTTACAGGGACCTGGGTGGGGCTGCTCCTGGGGACAAAGGGTGCCGCCAAGGTCCTGACACGTGCCCCGAGTACAGGGCCCGCACGCTGGCAGCTCGCCAGCACCACCGGCAGCAAAGGCGCACGCCCTGGCCCTGGCTACAGGCGGGTCATGCTGCCCACGCTGCCGCTAAGCGGCTTCGCGCCGTCCTCAGAAAGCAGGGGCAAGGCCGGATGCTTTCCCCACCTGTGCATTTTGGGCACCCGCCTGTGGCTGCACAGAGCTCCTCTTTCCCTCCTGGGAAGTCTAAGCTACACTGCTCTGTTTCTAAAGCACAAGCACGCATTCTCACGCACACCAACTAAGGGGAAGACAGGGGAGGGGGAGACAGGGGAGGGGGAGACAGTCCCAGAAGAGGGAGCAAGTTCTGTGCAGCCAACCTACCCTAGGGAGCCATTGCTAATGCTGAGTGGGAAAGCATCAGACCTGCCCGTGCACTGAGAGGAGGCCATAGGGGCTGCGACGCGCTGAAGCGCTTCAGGACCGGCACCGGGGACAAGGGCTGTGACACGCCCAGAGTACAGGGGGTCACGCTGGCCAGGGGCCAGCAGAAAGCTGCTGGGGCTGGGGAAAAGCCCTGCCCTGCTTACAGGGTAGCTGGGCTGGGGGCCGGCAGAGCTCCGTTTCCCCCCTGCGGTGCGGAGACAGGGGCTCTCACCCTCCTTTTACAGGGTTGCCCCTCTCTCCGGGCAGCCAAAGGAGCACGAGGGCAAAAGGCCCAAGCACAGCAAAGACCAGCCCTGCACACAGGGAGGTCGCCCAGCACAAAGACAGCCGCGGCACCCTGAAGGTGCCCTGGCCTGGAAAAGCCCTTTGCCCAGAGGGCCCCTCGTGTCCCTCTTCAGCTCCAAGCTCGCTCTTGCCTCGCCGTTCCACTCTTGAGCTCGAAGACGCTGACGCTCTTCCCTCGTCGTCCCACGCCTTCTGCCAATGCACGACGACACACTCAGGCCTCAGAAGCTCCCCATCCTGTGCCTGCAGGGAACCGCCACCCAACAGCCCCACAGGGACATCCCCAACCAACCACCCACAGATCCTTTCGGCTGCCCAAAAGCCTCATACATCAGCTCCAAGCTGCTGCTCTTACCTTGCAGCCTCACTCCTGGGGTCGAAGCTGCCGATGCTGAAGCTCGCTCTTGCCTCGCCGCTCCACTCTTGAGCTCGAAGACGCTGACGCTCTTCCGTCGTCGTCTCACGCCTTCTGCCAATGCACAACAACCCACTCAGGCCTCAGAAGCTCCCCATCCTGTGCCTACAGGGAACCACCACCCAACAGCCCCACAGGCTGACTTTCAAGCAAGACAGCCATAATTACTAGCAGTTGGTTTTTGAAGGTAGTAGGTTTTGGAGTGCTCTGTGTACTCATTCCTTTCTGATTGTAGACACCCCTCTGCTCCATCTCATATATTAGTAGATTAGATTTTTCTTCCCTTTTTGAAATTGCTGTGTTACAGTAATTTTCATTGATTATGGTATTTTTTTGTAGCTTTATTATGAGCAGTATTCATTTCAGATAGGACATTTTACTATACTAGTTTCATTTGCGTCTTTACGATTCCGAAAGATTTCTCATTAAGATACTTTTGCATACTTTTTATTTTAATAAATTATATTAGTTTATGTGAATAGATGTGGTTTGCAATCCTTTATTATGAGGAAGAATATTCAAGTATCTTCAATTACATCTTTAAAATCTTTTAGGCATAAGCCTGCGACAAAATCCGATGGTAGGACTGTATTACCGTCACCCAGGCTCCTCTTTGAGAAGCTTAGAAAGCAATGGGTCAGTATTTTGCACCTCAGGACTCGTCAGGAAGGTTTTTCTAAGAGATTTTGTCTGCAGCTCCCACTATGCCCAGGACAACAGCCTTCTAAAGACTCCGAGGCTTTCGGTTAAAACTGTCACCTCTTTCCCTTTTAAATCATCCCGGATTGTCTATCAGAGATGCTGCCTATTAGTGCTGTGTTACAACAGACTCTCCCTCAAATGTCCTCATTTGTCCTCTCTAAATTACCCCAAATTCACCCGTCCAGAAAGTGCTAATTTGTTTTGGCTAGGTTACCTCAAGTTTTCTGACTAGAAAGTCACTTTAGGTCCCCCAAAAGAGGGCCTCTTATTTTCTCTCCAGATCATCCCCTAGCTGTGTCCTATATGCCACTTAAGATTTTATCCCAAAAATGTTTGTTTTCTCCCCCATACAATTCTTCAGATTTTCCCACCAAAATATCTCCTACAGATTAACACAGATTTTTCTCCTTAAAAGTTCTATACCAGATAAATTCCATTTTTCATTTTTCCACTTTCATTCGTTTCATTGCACATTAACTGAGATTCCAAATTGAAAAAGTTTCTTCTGGCCCTTTCAATTACCTCTGGTTTTATCACAAAATTTTCCCTGCCCCACCTCCCCAAAATACCTCAGACTTTTCCCCAAAAGCCATTTTCTTCCCTAGAGATCCCCTGTAATTTTCTTGCCAAGAAAAGTCTGCTCTATGACTTCCATAGATTACCGCAGCTTTTGGAGGCACAGGGGCCGCGACGCGCTGAAGCGCTTCAGGACCGGCACTGGGGACACGGGCTGCGACGCGCCCCGAATACAGGGGGTCACGCTGGCCAGGGGCGTGACCCCACACTACTCAATTTTACACAAGAATGTTCACTCCTTGCCCTACAGGTGAAGCCAGGAAATTCCAGCATTGGTTCCCTCTGCAGTTCTTGCTGCCCCTATGAGATACCTCATCTCTACCCCTGGCAAACTGAAACACCGTGCGGACCCGGACCGGCCGTCCATTCCTCCTCTGTCTCACCCGAGGGCGGCTCGAGGGCGCCTCCCGGCCCGCGCCTCCCCGCCCGGCCACCCGCCGAGAGCGGCGGGCCCAGCGGCTTCGAGTCCCCGCCCCCGGGGCTGAGGGGTCCGGGCTGCGAGGCCGCCGCTGCGGGCGGACACACCGGCTTCGAGTTCTCGCCTCTGCGGCCGACCGAAATGGCGGGACAGGGTCACTGCATGTGCACGAATCGCGCCCCGCGGTGCCGGTCGGGAGGCGGCGGCCGCACGACGGCAACACGCCCACCCCTCCCGATCCTCAGGGAGGGACGTTCCTTACGGCGCAACCGGAACCCATCAGGGACTCTTCCGTGCCAGCAGAAACCCCGCAAACCCGCATCCCCCCCTCAGAGACCCTCACAGTCCCTCAGGGGCACGCTCGGCATCTGCCACCACCTCAGTTACATGCAGGCTACACCGCATGCCTCTCTCACGTGCTCAGCCACATCCGAGGCACCTGCCTCCCCCTCAAATCACCTTTGTGTCCCCTCAGCAACATGCAGGGCACACACCACTCCTTCAGTAACCCCACGCCCTCTCAGCAGCACACAGGGCATTTGCCATCCCTTCTGTGACCCTCATGTCCCCTCAGAGAAACACGGGGCACCTGCCTCCCCTCCAACGACTCCCATATTCCCCCTCAGAGGAACACAAACAACGTCTGAATCCTAAGCAGCATGTAACAAAAGGCTACATGTTATATTGTATTAAGTAATGGTAACAAGTAACCAAGATGTGCAGGTACAATAAGCCAAACAGCAAAGCCAGTGACATAGCAAGTACCATCCAGAGCAAAACAGCAAATTGTAAAAAATCTTGCAAACTGCAAAATCAGCTAAAAACATAATAGGCAGGGGAAAAAAAAAAAAAAAGCACCAGAAGACAGAGGTAAAAAGTTCAAACATAAGGAAGACTACAAGACTACAGAAGTCTTCATCAATGACCACCCCTAGACTTTGGATCACACAAAAGAAACTGACGCGGGTGTAAAATCAAGAAACTGTCATAGAGCCATGACACAGCTTTACACAAATATGAGTATGTCACACAGAAGAAACTGACGCGTGTGTAAAGTCAAGAAACTCGCATAGAGCCATGACACAGCTTTACACAAATATGAGTATGTCAATGATACCTTGTAACCGTGACTTTACAATGTAGAATGAAATTGAAGGCAAAACATCATTGAGTGAGGTTTGGCAGAGAGATCCACCTCACTCCCAGCTCTGAAAATACAAACACCTGCTCTGTAGCCATCTGACTACAGAGCTTTGGCTTCTTACCCAGCTTCCCCCTCAGGGACCCTCACATGCCCTCAGCATCACGTGGTGAATCATCTCTCCCTCAGTGCTCACTGAGGTCCTTATAGATTACCTCACGATTTCTTTCCAAAGTATTCTGTCAGTCCCTTTCAGATTACCTACATTTTACCCCCAAAAATGGTCTTCTGACCATTAAAAATGACCTCAGGTGTTATCACAAAATTTTCTCTGCCTAACCTCACCAAATTACCTCAGACTTTTCCCCAAAACCAATTTTCTCCCCTAGAGAAAGGTTTTTCTTCCAAAAAATATCCACTACATGATGGCCACAGATTACTGCAGCTTTTTCTCCCACACTCCTTAATTTTACCCCAAAATACTCATTCCGTGCCCTCCAGGTGATACCAGGGAGTTCCAGCACTCCATCCACATTAAGTTTTTTTTCTCCCCTCTGACTTACCGCATCTATTCCTCCCGCAAACCGAAACACCGTGCAGACGCGTGAGGGCCGTCCATTCCTCCTCTGCCTCACGCCAGGGGCTGCCGAGGGCGCCTCATGACCCAGGAGTCTCACCCCGCCCGAAGCCTCGCCGAGAATGGTGGCCACGGGCGGCTTCGAGTAACCGCCCTCAGCTGTGAGGGGAGCTGAGGGGCGAGGGCGCCCGGCCCCTGGCGGCCACGGCGGCTTCGAGTAACCGCCCTCAGCTGTGAGGGGAGCTGAGGGGCGAGGGCGCCCAGCCCCTGGCGGCCACGGCGGCTTCGAGTAACCGCCCTCAGCTGTGAGGGGAGCTGAACCACGCCCTGTGGTGCCCTCAGCAGCACAGCCCTCATCCCCCTGCCCTCAGAGACCCTCACACCCCCTCATCATCACGAGGGTCACTCATCTCTCCCTGAGTATTCTTTCTGGTCTTTACAGATTACCTCAGATTTTTCTTTTCAAAATGTTCTATTCCATTGAGATTACCTAAGATTTTCCCTTCATAATGTCTTTATCTACATCTATATACTACCTCTGATTTAAGCCCCAAAATGCCACCTAATGATTATCTTGTGTTTTATCTCCAATATGTCCTTTATTCCCCCTACTGATTCACCTCAGATTTTCCCTCACAAATGTTCCTTATTTGTCCCATACAAATTGCCTCAAATTTTGCCTCAAAAATATTCATTTACTCCCCTGCAGATTACCTGAGGTTTTATCTTTAAAATTTTCTTTCCAGCCTTTATATATTACCTCAGGTTTCATCACAAAATTTTCTCTGCCCATCCTTCCCAAGTTACCCCAGATTTTTCCTGCCTTTTTTCAAAACCAACTATCCCTCCCTAGAGATCCACTCAGATTTTCCCACCAGAAATGTCTGCTGTATGTCCTGCACCGATTATCACCGTCCAGTGGAAATAAAACTCCTCATATTTACCCCCAAAATGTTGATTCCCTACCCTACAGATGATGCCAGGAAATCCCATTCCTCCTCTCTGAAGTTCTTGCTGTCCCCTCTGAGTTACCTCCTCAGCATTTGCCCTCACAAACTGAAACACCATGCAGGCCTGTGATGGTGCAGGCCATCCATTTTTTACCACAAATTCCCTGTTCTTGGTTTTCCAATGGTCCACAACCATTTCTCCCCAGTGTGACATTTCTTATGGTTCTTTCACTCCCACTCCCCAGGTTAAATATCCATTTTACAAATCCATTTCAGCTGTGCTTCACAGTTTTACTTCTCTTCCTACCGTCTGTCTTCCTCATTTTCCTGTCCTATTTTCTCCTCTTAGCATTCAAGTAACCTTCTTCCAGTGTGCTCTGTCATTCCCTATGAACATCCTCAATTGCACCAAAAGCTTTACTTTCCCCTTCATGAAAATAAAGCACTTCTGGATGCTTTCTGGACAAATTCAATTTGGGAACAGTCCAGTAGCAGGGGCACTTTGACCCTCAGTCTGGGTGACAGCCTGTAGCCCTCACAGCTGACCCCAGAGCCATACCCACAGTGTTCTGTCATTCCCAGGACCGGAGATCTCATCAACATCTTGAGGATATTTAATGACTAAATTCATTACAAATCCATTACAAATGTGCAATTATTATTTTTTTGTTTAAGGCTGTAAATGTAAACACTTACGTAGAGTTTTGGTACATGAAGAGAAAGAGTGTTCATCTGAATCAAAGGCCACCATCTTCTTCTCCTGATAACTTTTAACACTCCAGACTTTAGGAAAGTTAGAGATAGGTTTACCACAATGCTTTGAAGTCTTTTTTGTACCTGAGAGTACTGTCTAACAGGCTCTCCTCTAGGATGGCTCTCTGCCTGAGAAACTGCAGGAGAGATGAGTCCAGGGGAGACAAAGGCAAACTCTCACACAGCTTCAGAGCTGCTGGGAGAACAGAATCTCATCCATTGACTGGCTCCCAAAATAGCACCCGCTGGGAGGTGCCTGCCTGCCCACTACCTGTGGAGTTTCCATCACTTATTGAGGTGAAGTCTGATGCCAGGAGTCCTGGGGTGGTTTCCTTGACAACCATAAGACATGCACAACTGAGATGCAGATGACTTTTCAGGTGGTGTTTTAAGTCCTCTGAAACAATGAGCTGCACCATCAGAACTCAGATAACTAAAACCTAGATGTACAGGCAAATGGTGAATATCAATTTTGTTCAAGGGCAAATTTGAGCTGACACTGAAATTTGCCATGAAACAAACCCTCAAGAGAGCAAGCAGGCTGAAAGTGTTTCTTCTATTCAATAAGGCAGAGATCTTGCAAGATTATCTACTTCATTATTTTATAGCCTTTAATTGAGAAATTTAAAGAGATGGAAGGAATTTCTATGAGATAAATAGATAAATCTGACATTGAATTAATTTGAATGTCCAAGCTAAATCCAAAGGTTTCAAATTTCAAAGTTGACTGCAGATAATGCACTGTTCATCAGAAGCACTAGAGGTATTTATTGAAATCAGAATGTATTTTGAAATTGTTTTAACAAAAAAGTGTAAATTTTAAGCAAAACATAAAACATCAATAGGAGTAACAGTATATTGTTACTCATTGTTTGTATATAGGCATGGCCACAAATTTTCTATGGACAGTAAAATCACTGAAAACTTCATATTTTCATGAATTCAAGTTACACTGAGAAGCATTTTAAGTCTTATTATGGGCAATATTTTTTTCAAGGAAGGATTCCATTATAACATATCAAAATACATAAGAATTGCAAAAGGAAATGCTCTTCTAGGTTTCACAGTTTTGGAATTTTACTTTAAAAATTACCAACTCGTAAAGGGGAAAAAAAAAATGATAACCCCAAGAAGTATCATGTACAATAGATTGACAAGTAGTGTTAAGACTGAAAATATGTTGTGGATTTTTTTGGCTTCTGTTTTTAGCCCTTTTAGATGAAAGACCAAAATATTCTTATTCTATTTGAACACAGAGTTTTATTTTTCTGTTTAGTAAGTAGTCAGAAAAATCCATTTCCCTGCTTTGTGCTTGGGAGGAATAAGCACATGTGAGGAAGGTAGGGAGAAATTGAAGGGGAAGCCATGGATGAAATAAGGAAAACAGAGGGAGTAAAGAAAGGACTTATCAAAGGTGACAAGCCAGATGACAAATGTAAATGTTTTTGAACTCTCTGCTGACATCAAGATACCTCATAATAATTTCAAACCTTTCTGATAACTCTGCTCTTTCATTAATTCCTTTTTACTGAGGTCATAGGGAATCACTTTGTTTCATGATTCTCTAAAGATCCAAGAAGGCCAAATAACCTAATAAGGCAATTTTATTTCACAAATAATATTGCATTCACCAATATAATTGAATTGTAGTGTTTTCTGCAGTAGGCCATATCCCCAGCAATGGGGTATGCAACACCCTAATCCAGAGGTAATTTTGGTAAAATGAGTTTGTCCTTTCCCAGAGCTAAGTATCAGTCAGTGGAAAATCATCAGACAGATGGTTTACCCTGACAGAATATTTAATAACCCAAGAAAAAGAGAAAGAACCCTGATCACTGACTTCCTCTGGAGTAAAATTCCCCATGCTCAGGGTTTTGCAATAGTTGATACCCTCCTTTGATTATAGGTGCAGCCTCAGGAAAGGAAATTATTCTCAAATTGTCTTCCCCCTTATCAAAATCTTCCCTTCTTCATGACAAGAGATGCAGACTCTGAACCAGGCTGTCAAGGACGTCCTCTGCTCAAAAGACAGAACTCTCTGATGCAGCATCAGAAAAATCTTGCAAATACCTTAATCAGCTGTTCTTTCACCCATATTACTTAACAACTAATTAAACATGTAACATAAAAGTGGCCTTTAATTAGCTGGCACTCAGCAGATGCTTTAGAGCAAAGCAAATTGTCTGCTTAGTCCAGTTTACAGCAGGTTACTGCAGCAGGCACTGCCTCAAACCCTGACAAAATGCACTGCCCCATAACATCCTGAAACAAGCACTGAGAGGTTCCACAAAACCCCTTCCATTTCTGTTTCTGTGGATCCCAGTGGTTCAGAGAGAAATTAATATGTGCTTTTCCCTCAGTGTTAGGGCCCTGTATTCACTTGCAGAATGAAAAGTTCTCTAAGCTTTTAATGTAGGTCAGGCTCAGCTCTTCACGGTGGATTCAACCAAGATGCAGCTATTAAACTTCCCTTTAAAACATTCTCATTTCCCAAGCCAAGAGCCCTGGCTCAGTGCTGTCATTATAAACTGCAAGTTCCAAAATTAGCAAGTGGTAAAGGTGAAAAAGGATGGAAGCACAACACACCCACAATTCATTATTTGTTGAGTGAGGTCCAACACTGGATGGGAAAACTAACAAGCACTTTGTGCTTTGAGCTGACTCAACAAAATAAAAATTTGCATTGGATGCACAGCGAGCAGAGCTCCCACTCCAAAGGCAAAGATGCTCCTCTTGCATCAGTGTGGAACTCCAGTGGCTTCAGCAGATGAGGGACCTCTGCCAGATCTCTGCAGGGAGAGAGATTGCAAGTGCAAGCATCAGGTGTTCAGGCAACTCAAGTGTCTGGCAGAGACCAAAGCAACGATTTCAAAGAAACAATAAAACTTTTGTACGTTGGAGACTGAAATACTGCAGTATTTTTTCACTTAAGACAGCAGCTCTTTCATAGAAGAAGAGTTCAGACAAAATATAACAATATATCCTGGCAAAAGCTTATGGATGTGATGGAGGCCTTTTCCTAATTCACAAGTGAGATTTCCTAATCTGAAGACCTTCCTTCTTCCACAGTAAACAGGCATTTTTAAAACAACAAGGGAAATATATTAATTTCATGTTTTCCTTTCTTGCTGCTTAACTGCATTCCTTTGCTTTTATCATGAACAATAATTTCCCCTCACACACCCCCAGCTTCAGCCAGTGAGTTTCCACATTACTATCGTAGGGCTTGAGTGTTGTTTAGCATGGAAATAGCATCAGATTACCCAGCTTAAAATAATATTTTGCCAGGGTTCAATAATTGTAGTCAAAGGATGCTTTATTTGTATTTCAGGTAGTAAAGTACTAATTTTTCCTCTTTATACTTGAGGGGAATTTTAAAAACCTGGGTGCAGAACAAGCTAAGCCTTTGTGTTCCTTGGGATATCTGAAGTGTGTTTAAAAAAAAAAAAACCACAACAACCCAACATTAAAAATCTTGAAGGATCCAAGTCATACCTGTCCTGTCAGAGCTGGGGCTCAGCACAGAGAGCAGGAGGCAGCCCATAAAGGAGCCATTGTGTGGGGAGCAGCAGGACACAATCCTGCATTTACCGAGGATTGACTGCTCTCTCCGTTTTTTAATCAAGCTTTGTCTCACAGCACCACGGTCAAATATCCCAGCGGCACCTTTGCCTTTCAAGTGCATCCTTCACTTGATTGTCAACATAATCCATCCTTCTGTAAAGACACTCCAGGCTTTGTTTTATTAATGAGATCACCTTCTCTCCTCTCCACTCACCACCCTCACTGCCTTGACCTCTGCTGCTTTTTCAAGCTACCAGACTGGCTTCTAGTGCCATCTCTTAGAATACTTTTTTCTTTCTCAGCACAAGAGCAATGATTAAATAGAGCTATGTTTTTAAAAAGTTTAACTTTTGTGTCCTCCCAAATTATCAATTTCTGGAAGCATCTTGCAACTTAAAAAACAAAGGGAAAAGGGAGATGTAATTGCTGTTTTGCTTCTCTCTAAGCATTCTTTTTCATAAGCAAATTTGGGAGAAAAAAATGTGTTGATAAAGACCTGCTTTCCTCAGCTGCTGAGTGCCAAGGTGCTCATTACTACAATTTTTTAAATTGGATTCTTTGAAACTGATTTTCAATCTCTCTGCAAATATTCTGTGATTCATGGGCATATTTTCTGTATATTCCTTGATCATGCTACCCACCTGCTACATGTATGCTTTTGAAACCAGCAGTTTTCACAAAGAACAAACAGTCCCTGCTCAGTTAATGCAGTTCTGCTTATTCTGTCTTTAACTCCAGAGAGAAAAAGCAAAATGTCAGCTCTCACTTTTTGAGAGGGTTGTGCCATGGTTTGGGAATGGTATTCTCAAATTTAGATCTCCTCGTTAAACCACTCCCTCCTGCCCAGGGTGGGATGGAGAGGAGAACTGGAGGCACAAAAGGTAAAACTCTCAGCCTTTTGTCTTCAGCTTTGGACTTAAATTATGTTAAACATTATGCTTTTAGTTTCAGCATCAAGAAACCTTAACAAAGGAACAATTTAAATGATATTGTGAAGATACACAACAGCTATGTGTCATTTTTTAACACTCGTGGGTTTAATTGATATTTTTCATGAAGTTTGCAATGGGAGCATGAAGTAATTCCAAAGAGTTCCTCTCCAGTGTTTATCGTGGGCCAGCCTCCCTCTCTCACAAACAGAATTACTCACTTAACACAGCTTTGTTTAAAAGCCTTCCCTTGGCACCCCCATCCCCTGAACCTTCCAGCAGGCAGAACCAGGATGTTTTGGCCCCTTTCACTCAAGAATATGCCTAATTTCATCAGAGTCAGCAAAATACTTAGGCACATGCTGTGCTTTATCATTTATTTTCTTTTTAAAGTGGCCTCTTTAACTTTGTTACCCCTTAACTCCTTTTTCAGAAAGTAGAGGGATTTACAAGTGGTTTTATATCCCTCAGAGTTCTGTTAAAACAGGAATGAGGTTTTTATTTGTGTGAATCAATCCTAAAAGTGAAAAAAAACCCCAATCAAAACAAACAGCATAAATACACTTCTTTTTTTCTCTTTTTTCTGAGGAGAAAGATTTGCAGGAGATAACAACTTTTCCTAAAGCAGCTGGCATAGCAGGAATTAAAAAAAACATGGATGAGCTTTCCAGCCTGCAAACACTTCTTCAATTCCAAAACAGGAGTCCTGAAAAGCACAAGGAGTTTTTCAGTTGAGTTTCATTAAGTCAGGCATTGAGACAGATCCTGTAATACCTCAGGAGCCTCAGGGTGTTGGACCTGGAGGTTTTCTGTGTGACATCCTTACCCCCATTACTGGAGCAGGTTCTGCAGTTCCTTTTATTTTCTTTTTTTCCCCTTTCTCTCCTGCTCTCTTTTACTAAAAATACAGGTCTTATGCCTTCCCTTCAAGATTTTATAATAATTTTACAAAGCTGTGCTTTGGGTCACATTCCTCCTCGCTCCCCTTGAAAAAATGAGTCATAAATGGGAGATGCAGGCACCTGGTTTTCCTGAGAGAACACAAATTTTAGGTAGCTGCTGCTAATTTCACATGTTCTAAAGTGCAATCCTTATCAGATTCAGCTAAATAAATCAAGGTGCAAACAGACAGTAGGAAATGGCCTTGTTTTGACAGGAACAGGAATAACCTGGAGTGTGTTTGTTCCTGAATAAAGCAAAAGCAGCTATTGATTGAGTCCAGCTCACTGGGATGATTCAAATTAAGCACCAGATTTAGGTCTTGCTGTTCAGATCTCAGTCACAGAAACTTTTCTGAGAGCTTGCATGCAAAGCTGCTTGTACCCCTTGCGAGTGTGTGCTCAGGGCAGCTTTTCTGCTTGTCAGAGCACAGGAACAGCTCAGAAATAACTCAAAGACACAAATAAAAGCTGTCAAATTTGTGTTTGAAAGACTCAAATAGAGGCTGTCAATTGTTTGTTTGTTTGTTTGTATGTTTGTTTCCAAGAGGGCAAACGGGGACAAGTCCGGGATAAGGGCTGGAGAGAAGAGTTGGGAGAAAAAAGCAATAAGAGGAAATTGAAAACAAGAAAGTTCAGAAGAAAAGACATTTGTAACCCTAAAGGAGATATTGTTCAGAGCTGAAATAGATGCAGGATTCCTACAGCTCAGCAGGCCTTTACTGTCTGTATACATTTATTAAACCCAGTGAGAAAAGGCACAGCTCATTTTCCTCAAAGGTCTGGGCTTGCATCTCTGCTGAGAGTAAAGACAAAATCCAGAGATTCCTCCTCCCAGACTGGAGCTGCTAAATAATTAAAACATCCTTATTAGCCAGCATGCCATCAAGAAGCTTATCAAAAGCCATAGAAATAACCTAACTTATATTTCTGACTGTAAAAATGTTTATTTAAATAGATACCATTTTTCAGGATTTTTTTTTTTCCAGTGGGGGTAAGAAACATAATCAAGCACACAATAAATGGCATATTCTCTTGCAGTTGTTCCATGATCTGCTGTTCAAAATTCTCCAAATTTCAAAAAGGCTACAGGCTCTAGATCTCTAAGATCAGGGTTTGTAAGAAAGTTTTGAAATATTGAATATTTTCAGATATATGATCTGCTTTTTCCACTTACATTTTCACAATCATAGACTATAAATATCAAGGAACTCTTGCTACTTTTTACATGTTTCTGCCAAAGTTTCTGTGTGTGGGTTTGACACCTAAAATTAGCTGAAGGAAAGAAGATGCAATCCCTTTTCCCTCCTTGTCAGGGAATTTTCCTTCTCAGGAATTTAAGAGCTATTTTCATTCTAGAAATGACTGACTTATCCCCTTCAAGTGGCAAGTATCAACTGGAAACAATTACCTTTGGAAAGAGGAAGTTTTCAATTTTAGGATGAGTGAGCACCATCTGTAATTTCATGCCTTCAGGCTGCCTTAACTAAAAAGTTCAATAAGTTAAAGCCAGGAAAAGGGAAAAGGGGCAAAAAAAAATCCAAGCCAAGACAAAAAAACCCCCAAAACTTTAATTATTTCCAGCAAAACGAGTCTTTCAGCCTTTTGTGTGCACACAGATATTATGCTGGTGGAATGGTTGTAAGTTGTGCTCTTTTTTTAGAGTTTTCTGAGTTTGTTTGAAGTGTCAGTGCTGCAGCACTGTGAGGATGAAGTCCAGATGTCATCAGTTTGAAGTCCAGGGCAGATGATGGATGATCCTCATCACTGTTTATAAACAGAGGGCAAACACACAGCCAGCATTACAGCCTGGCTTGTCTTGCATTCTAGAAACATTAAAAAAAATACAACAGATATTGCTTCATTCAGAAGAGAGTTCTAGAAATTCTGTTTTTAAAAAATATCATTTTACTTAAGAAAAAGCCCCAAATATCCACGCAGAAATACTTGCCCCTCACACAAAGGAAACATTTCTTTTTTTTTTGATCTTTATACAAAGCATTTCAGCAAACTGCAAAGCCCATCACTTCAGTTAGAACAAATAACTGAAAATGGGCTCTTATCTGAGTCCTATCCTCACTGCAAAATATAAATATATTGTTGGTCTGCAAAGAGGGCAACAGCACAAATCCTGATTTTCTGAGATGGTTTTCAATCCCACTGTTTAGGATGGGGCTGGAATTACCATTTTCGTACACAAAGCATTGTTTTGAAGTGTTTTAACCCTTCACATTGACAGAGTTAAAACAATTTTTATTTCCTTTTTAAATAGATGTAAAGAAATTAGCTGAATTGTATGCACTAAGGCAAAGGGGTTTGTTAATATTTTATATTATTATGTTATACCTTACGATTGCCAATCTTATTCAGTCCCTATTTACACCTTAGAATTGCTGATTTTATTCAAGCATCAGTTAATTTTTCCCCCATCTATTGTTTGTTTGCATTTTCTAAGAACTTTTAAAATTTCTGGATGTCTTATAAACCCCATTCACCCTCTACTTTCTCCAAATGCAATTCTTAGCTAAGGAACTGCATGAAATTGGTTGAGATCAAGATTTTGATGCTAGACCCAAGCATTCTTTTTCTGATCATGCACCAAATTCAGCTGGTTTGGATTTTTTTGTTGGGTTTTTTTTTGGGTCTGGGGTGTTTTTAATTTGTTGTGGTGTTTTCTCCTGTTGAATTGATCACATTCTCTTGCTCCCAAGGGTTTTTTAGCACAGCCTCACAGTAGATTTCCCAGCCCTCAGATATTCCAGGGTGGGGAGGATGAAACAAGAGGCAAATACAGAAGTGATGTGACCCAAGGGCTGCACAGCCCCGTTCTTTCCTGGGGAAGACCTTGATCCACAATTAGGTACAGAGACCTTGTAACCTGGCAAAGAGAACAAGGCCAGAAAAGATAATTAACCAGGCAGGATTTCTCTGTTCTTTTTGTTTGCATGCCATTGTGGGACCTGATATATTCCATTTTCTGCCAGTTCTTTGCCTCATCCTATTATCAATACCCTTGAACCTAATGGTGTCCATCCCATAACAGCAGTGCCTCTAAAGGAACACCTCTGCACATCAAGACAAGATTTGCTCTTTTGCTGATGGTAAAAGCCTCTTCAGGGAACCAGGAAGAAACTTCTTCAAACAAATGGGGAAAGATTCATGTGTCTGAATGAAAGGAAACAATCTGAAATTTTCAGAAGCTTACTTCACATTTTAATCAGCTTGGGGTGCACAGTAGCTGACTTGTCATTCAAATCATGCAAGAAAGACATCAAAATATTTTTTTTAAATTCTATCCTGCTTGCTTTCAGTGAGAGGTGCTTTCTTAACTTCCAAGTCAGCTGCAGAAGAGTATAATTTTACCATCTGGATAATGCCTTGGGATTCAGCTCTTTAACTCTCTCTGTCTCCACAGCAGCTCTCCCAAAACCCCACCAATGCCCTCTGAGTACTTCCCAAGGACCCCTTATCCTGTTCCCAGGAATGGTTTGGGGTGGTATAGAATAAACTCCAGGATCTGCTGTGGGCCCTCGTGGCTATTGCAAAAATGAAACCTCTGCTGGCTGGAACCAGCACTCCCTGTTTTATCATTTTGCATTTCCACACCACCCCAAGAAGGGTTTGGGACAGTACTTCCAGACCCTGTGCCTCCCTCTGAGCCACTCTGTCACTGTGCCTTTCCTCACCCATCAAAAGGGGAGATAATTAATTGGAAAAATTTACTGGGCTGATATTAGGACTGGGAGATCACCAGTTACCATCACAGGCAAAACAACCTGGGAAAAATTAAATTAATTACCAAATAAAATTCATTTGGACAGAGAGAAACCAAGGCAAATTGAAAGAGCAGCTTCTACCCACTCCATACCCACAGCTCCTTCAGGGATGTTCTGCTGCTCCACCAGGGTCCTGAGGCAAAGCTTGCCCTGTGTGAAAGCAGGGCTTGCTTGAGCTCAGCAGTGCTTCAAGGCTTTTATCAGAAGCATCTGAGAACAGACTGCAGCATCAACACAGCCCACAGAACCCCTCTTCTCACCTCCAAGTCAAAGTGCAGGGAGAAGAATAAAACCAGGGAACTTTCCCTTACTTTAAATACTCTCAGCATGCCTGGTTTACATGAATTCCTCTTTAAAAACTGAGTACAGAAGATCTGACTCTTCAATCTGACCCAGCATTCAGCTCTTAGGTATGTTTTCATTTCTGTTTACACGATTTTCTTTCCTCCAGCCTCTCCTCCTTGCATCACTTGTCCATATCCTCCTGCAATTCAATTTGGATTCAAGTTATGTAAAATGTTTTTATCACTCACTGCTATGAGCTATCATCTGACTGTGCAATCCTGTTCCAGGCCACAGAGTCCCCGGAGAACACAAACTCTCCAGGAGAAATGGGATTTCTTTGATGTCACTGCACTGAGAGGAAGAAAGTGGCCAAGGCATCCTTTGAAACCCCCCCGTTCAACCAGGATGCTTCATTTCCAAGTGTCCTATTTGCAGCCAGCTCACAAGGACATGAGGCAGTTCTGAATCCTGGGTATTTTCTTTTTAAGTACGCCACATTTATTCAAACCAGACAAATGTTTTTCTCATATTGATAAGTGCTGAAACAATTAAAAAACTTGCTACATATAAGGATGCAATTAACACTCAGCAGACAATCCAAATTCCACGGAAATTTTAGTAGGAATAAGGACATTAATAATCCTCTCACAGAATTCTAAAATCAGTGAATTTATTGCATGTCCTGAGTAGCTAAGATTCTCAGGAAGCACAAGTTACAGCATGAACATAAACTGTGAGTAAAAATGAAGACATTCGACTGAAAGTTCAAAAATCTGTTCTCTCTGTTTTTCTTTTTAAAG
Organism: Setophaga petechia; assembly: GCA_024362935.1. NCBI lineage: Eukaryota > Metazoa > Chordata > Aves > Passeriformes > Parulidae > Setophaga > Setophaga petechia. Next base: position 3,896,452 of record JANCRA010000013.1, on the reverse strand, counting down.
GATTAATTTTACAAGATCAGCTTTAACACAACGATCTTAAAGACAGGGTTACAGATCATGAACTCCAGAATCTCCTCACAGAAGTTAGTCTGGGGATTTTGTTCAGGAGCAGAAAATATCTATTCAGCCTCCTTTTACCTGTTGCTAAAGCATAACCTCCTCCCCAGTGTGACAGCACAAAAAGCAGGAAAGGACCTGGCTCTGTGTGAGCCCTGCTCAGCAATAACAAAAACATTTCTATATCATCAACACTGTGCTCAGCACAAATCCAAAATGCAGCCCCACACCAGCCAAAACAAGCACACATGCAAAAAAGCTTCAGAAGATGAGTAATACATGTACATAAACACATGCATATATATATAGAGAGAGAGATATATATCTAGATATATATATATGTATATAAAATTATCTGGGATTTGTTGGCTTTTTAAAATGTTTCAACCTTAGAAAAGACTTTCTGTCGTTATTTTTTTTGCATATGACAAAGGCTTGAAAAGGCTGGTCTGATTCATGCCCTCCTAGGAAGGAGCTGTTGCTATGATGAGGTCTGAGTGCCTCCTGGAGAGCTGGCAGAGGTGCAGAGATGCAGCCAGGGATGCAGTGAGCTGCACTGCTGCAGCCCTGCTGTCCTGGCACAGGATGCTCTCCTGCCCTGCTGTCCTGGCACAGGATGCTCTCCTGCCCTGCTGTCCTGGCACAGGATGCTCTCCTGCCCTGCTGTCCTGGCACAGGATGCTCTCCTGCCCCCTGTCCTGGCACAGGATGCTCTCCTGCCCCCTGTCCTGGCACAGGGTGCTCTCCTGCCCTGCTGTCCTGGCACAGGATGCTCTCCTGCCCCCTGTCCTGGCACAGGATGCTCTCCTGCCCTGCTGTCCTGGCACAGGATGCTCTCCTGCCCTGCTGTCCTGGCACAGGATGCTCTCCTGCCCACTGTCCTGGCACAGGATGCTCTCCTGCCCTGCTGTCCTGGCACAGGATGCTCTCCTGCCCTGCTGTCCTGGCACAGGATGCTCTCCTGCCCACTGTCCTGGCACAGGATGCTCTCCTGCCCCCTGTCCTGGCACAGGATGCTCCCCTGCCCGCTGTCCTGGCACAGGATGCTCTCCTGCCCCCTGTCCTGGCACAGGATGCTCTCCTGCCCGCTGTCCTGCTGGGAAGGAGCCGCTGTTCTCCCAGTTGGTGCTGGGCTCTCAGCTGGGCACCAGCTCCAACCCCAAACCAAGCGCGATCCAGCCTCCTAACACAATTGACATTGCCCAAATTGAGGAAGAGACCAAGTTTCTGCATTGCAACCTGGGCAGTTCACAGCTCATTCAGTAAAGCCCGGGCTCGTTTGTGATGCAAATCATCCACTTCTCAACTGCACCCTTTACAGTGGGAATCAGCCTTTAGCAAAGGAGAGTAGGGGCCAGAAATAACTTCAGCAGGCACAGTGAGAGTTATCTGGAGTAACAACTTCAAGAGGAATGAACTGTGCAATTACAGGAGAGGAGAAGTTGCTAAATTGGGAGATGTTGACTCCCTCCAAGGCAGAGGCACCTTGCAGAGAGACCCAGGCAGATTAGAGGGCTGGGAATGACCACTGTGATTAGGAAAAGATCCTATCACCCACTGTGATTAGAAAAAGTTTCTTCACGGATAGGATGGCTAAGCACTGGGACAGGCTCCCCAGGGAATGGTCACAGCACCAGTGACCATCCCAATGAGCTCAAGAGGTGGATGCACAGGGTGGGATTGTTGGGGTGTCTGTGCAGGGCCAGAAGCTGCACAGACACCCCAAGAAGGATGAATGATCCTTGTGGGTTTCTTCCCACTCAGGATACTCTGTTTCTATAATTCCATGACTCTCAGTTTTGGGAGCTGCCTCCCTGAAACTGAGCCAGGAGGATTTCTTGTTGCTGTATGGAGTTTTGCATCATGAGATTGTTGTTATTCAGAGTTTATATATTTGTTTATCCAAAGTAGAGGACAGTGCCCTTGCCACTGCCCAGAGTTTGCCCTCATACTGGTTTGCCTGGAGCAGGATGTATGTGCACACCTCTTGCAGAGAACCCACATGTCCAGGGTCAGTTCCCAGCTGGCACAAAAGCACAACATTTAATCCAGGATCTTGCTTCACCCACCAGTTTGCCATATTGACAGGAATTATCTTGTTAGAGGAACAGGCAACAAAACTGTAAATCTTGTCCTGCAGAGAGAACTCCATGCCTGAGGAAGGCTGTGTGACCTCTCCTTCTGCCATGAAGGATCCCATGTTTGGGCAAAATATCTGCTTGGAATGGCTGCCTGCATGTCAGAGTCCTTTCCCCTATTTGCTGAACATTTTGACAGGCTATTATTTTTTCTCTCATCCCATAGGATTTTATGGTGGGGAAGGGGGGCAGGTGGGGGGAAGAGGTGATTATGTGATTTCGTTTGAAATTTCAGAGCAGCTTTAATACTGATGGATTTGACAAGAAAACTGTATGACAGCAAATATAACATGGCATTTTCCCCCATGTTTTATATGAATTAACATAATACACATTTCTAAACCTGCTAATCCATGTCTGACTGCCATTCCAGGTCTGAACAAGCAGAACACAGTGTTGTGGAATTCCAAAGTGCCTGAAGTTTACAAGCAACCTGTATATGGCCTTTTGCACTGTAATTTTTCACAAGAAGAAAATGCATTTTCTTCTCAGCTGATAAAGATGTTTCTGCAAACACTGAACTATTTGCCAATCCTTTAATCCAGTAAAACCCAGTAGTAGGTTGTTACCTTGTTGTTCTGCATGCCCATCAGCTACTATAATTATAATAAACACTCAATGCTTTCCTTTACTCTCTCAAATGTGAGTGATGAAAAACCAATGATCACTGCACACACAAGTAGATCAGCTGTCTAATAAGTCTGGAAATTGCAGGAAATTTATGACTTCAGTTTCTCCTGTGCTTTTTGTGTTTTTATTCCCATTAAAAAACTCTCTGTTTTCAATAGTTACCACTCACCTCATATTTGCCACTGCAGATGAGAGGGAAAACTACAATTCCATCATCATCCATTAACCAAACTGCCTTTCTCCCTTGCAATGATTCTTAACACATTGTTCAAAAAGAAAATATTACCAAAGATCTTCTCTAAAGCACGGTTCAACACTGAAAAAATACCACTTTTAAAAATATTAACATTATTAAAGCATGGCTGAGCAAGGTCTGGTTTCCCAGGCAAGCTCCAATTTTGCACCACCTCATTTAAATCCACACAGGCCAGAGATGCCAGAGGGAAAGAGACCAAGCACAAGAGTGGGACTTTATGAATTCTGATCTGTGATTGAAGCTGTTATTTCACTTAAGTTTTCAAAATACTTGGTCACAATGCATAAAACAAATCTGGCATTTAAAGTGCAGGGCCTTCCACGTTGGGCAGGTCTCCTGAGGCTGACATAAGAATACATTATTTCAAATCCAGCCTCTGTTTTAAGCCTCTTTTCCTTTCCTATTTCAGTTCATTATTTGTATGTATTTTAATGTATTATTTCATGTTTAATTGTGGACACTCTACTGGTTACTGCAATATGATTTTCATTGTCAATAAGGAATTAATTCTATAAAATGCGAGGAAAAAAATACTGGGAAAAAAATAAAAGCTGCTGTTAAAATGGATGAGGCAAGCTAAATATCCATAGGAGACAGATTTCACCTTTATCTCCATGGCTGTGATAGCAACACTGGCCATAAATCTCACTTATGAGATTATTAATCAGGGATATAATTTGTTGATGGCTTAAGCAAATTAATTAGGAGCAAGTGAACTGATGAGGTGAACGAGGCACCTCTAAAACGAAGCTGTGGCTCAGTGATACAAAAACCATTTGAATTGCTGTTCCTCTCTGTGTGATAAATGGCAGCTGGCCCTGCCAAAGGTCACAAAAACAGATTGGTATCATTTTAAACAATGCCAAATGCTGCAACTCAGAGCAAGATGGATGGAAGGTGCTCCAACTGTAAAGAAGAAGTTACAGAGCATTCTTTGCTCAAGGATATAACACAGAATTCTATGAGGAGAGGATTTCCCATCAAGAATTACAGGAGAATTATATGGGGAAGGAGAACACAGCAATTCTGGGCCTCTCTACCAGGAGGATCTGGGTCTGTCACTCAGGCACTAATTCAGGCTCTCCAGAGGTTCTGAGCTATGGAATCACAGTGAAAATGTTCAGTGTCTTACCTCCCTCCATCAATAATCAGTGTCCTCTATCCCCCATCAACTTCCATCATTTGTACACTTTGTATTTTCACCTGCACAGGTCAGTGGTTTCAGCAAACAGGTATTAGTCAGTAGGAACCTGTCTATAAAAACATAACTATTACTCCTTTAGATCAATCTAATACATGATTTCTTTGTAACTGCTCAGGAGAAAATAAAAAAAGTGTGTAAGACTTTGCTTTAGATAAAGGGGAGATAATTTAGATATAAAGTACATAGGGATGGTGCCAATCTCCTCAGTTTTGATGTCTGAACTGAAATATTCTTATATACAGTGACACCTTTATGATTCTGGGATATGTGAGCCTTAAGGGTGACACTCCCTGAGATAGGAAATCACGTGTCCATTGTATCTTCCAGGCTAAACAATTTTCAAAACTAGAGGGAAAAATTTCTCTTTAACCTCTTCCTGTGTTCACAATTTAGATCTATCCAGTTTCATTTCTCTCTCCCTTAAAAGCACTTGAGCTCTGCCATCTTTGCTTAGGATGAAGTGCAGTTGACTTCATTAATAGTGCCAGTTATTTTCCATAGAGTGAAACACAAGTAAGACAGATCATGCTGCCTGTCCTCAGCTGCACTTTGTACTGCAGCTTTTTTTCCCCTCTTTTCAAATGCAAGGTGTGAATGCAAAACAATTGCTGAGTGGGCTGTTTTGTATCCTAACAAAATATAGCTAGTGACAGGGGAGTTTTATGGTATAAAAGGAAAATAAATAAAAGAAACATGCAGTACTTGGAATGGAAGGAGCTATAGAGCAGCAGAGAAAGGAAATTATCCTTTAGGAATCTACCACGTGGACTGTTATGCTGTAAGTATTTAATAATATTTCTGGGGAGAAAGAAAATTATATTTTTCCAGTCATTTTGCTGGCATTTTATCTTTCCAATTAAATTTTAATAACAAATGGAGTTCCTTCAATATGCTTCAGTTGATTCCATGGACACATGTCATTCCTGTTTTAAATTCCATGTCCTCTAATAAGACTTTTAATACATCTACTTATGGGAAATGGAGAGGAGCAAGAGTTCAGATCATAAATTTGAGTTATTGTCTCATCATCAACTTCGATGCAGTGACAACAATTGACATCAGTGGTAGTTTTGTCCATGTTATTCATTATTCCACTCTGTGTGGTTGGGAAAAGGGGATGTTTCCCAATTGACTAATGGCTTTAGTAGCCTCACTTGCATATATATTGTTCAAGGTTTCCAGAAGTCTTCAGCTTCCAGCTGCCAAAAACTGAAACCAAGCTGAAATTATAATCAGCTCCTGCTCCATGCCTAGCTCCATTTCAATATCTCCTTAGGAAAGGATAAATAAAATAGCAGCAAACAGCTGGAGGGAGGAAGGTGAAGGACCAGAATCAAGAGTGCCAGCTGTGGGCACCCACTGCAAAAATATTTAGACAAAAACTAGAGACTACCTCTCAGTTCCTCCAACCTGGTTAAAAATTTTCCTTTTGCCACTGACATATGAGACAGTCCTACAAATTGTTGCTATTTCAATTTCCACTGTGTCATTTCTATGGCTGAATATTCAGCCATATCAAATAATTAATCAGTCCTGTTCATATTGACCTGATCAAGTTCAAGCACATTTCTCTTTTCAAACGTGTTCTTTGTGTGGTGGCATTTTGAGACTGATAATAAATAAAAATTGTACCAATATATATCAGCAAATCTTCTTCCTTTTCCATGCTTCCTCCTTCTCCATTCAGTGTGTTTTTCAGGATAAATTTCTATCATCATAATGCTATTGATTTCAATATTCTGAATTTTGACCACGTGGAAATTTTCCCTTGATGTAGTTCAAGACATTTGTAGCTGTGGGGTGGGATGCTGAAACAGATTAAAAGGTGATTAAGTTGTATGAAAAATAGAGGATAAATTGTTCCCTCCTCTGCAACACAGTTTAGAAGTTCAAAGTTCCTTATCAGGGTTTTTAAGAGTATATTTTATACAGCATTTTGCAATACTGAAATAGCTGAGGCAAATATAAAATTTAGTGAATTTTCATGAGTCTGTGATTACTAGTAAAGAAGTGAAGGGAATAAAATAAAATCAGAGAAGGATAAAAAGAATTTTGACACCCAAAAATAAAAGCCAAATAAGATTGGATGTCTCCTGTAATAAAAGATAGGGGGTAATTGGATTTTGTTATGAAAGTAACTTTCTCTGAACCTGAGAATTCTTTGGTTATAAGGATATTTCCAACAGCACTGAAGGAAAATGACAGCTTAAAAATGAGCCAACAAACATATCCTAAGTATCAATTGTCAGTGCAATAAATATCAGGTGTCACTGTCATAAGAACATCATAACAGATTACATTTATAATTGTCCTACAGGAGAAAGCAAGAATTCAATGGAAATATGAACTACAGTTACCAAATGACAATAACCTAAAAAATCAGACAAAATTATAAGCAAGATACTGGCAGAAATATTGAACTGTGGATAAATAGTCTCACATCTTCTTAGCCAATCCCAAATTTAGAAGTTTGGGATTTGATATCAGAACAAAAATTGCTTAAATTTCAATTATTAGTATTATGGACAAGAGATGTTCTGAATTATTGAAATTTGACAAAGCCAGGCACCTGCTTATGTCGCCAATAAATATATTTCATCTCTATGGTTGCAAAAACAAATAGTGACTAGCAAAATGTGGTTAAGTGAAATGAAATGATTGAGAAATGGAATGACACAGGGTCTGAATTGCATTAGCCTGCAGAGTGCTTGAGCAAAAGTGGATTTAACTGGATGAACTGGTGGAGTTTGCTGTCTTGACTGCTATAGCAAGATCTATTTTCTCCTAATTTAAACTGCAGGATCTGGGAGCAATTCCTACTTCCTTGTTCAAGGCCTTCAGTGCTTGCTGCCACATCAGAGTGAGATCTGTTCTGAATCATCCTCCTCCTGTAACTTCATTTCCATCGAAAGAAAACCTAAATATGTGTGCATGAGCTGAACCACAGCTTTATGAAATTCATCTGTCCTCCATTCTGCCCTTCCACTGCTCCTCATTTTCCTTCAGTAAGTCCTTTAAGACTTACAGAAAATAACTTACAGTCAACTACTCTATAATTAAAACTGACAAACAGGCAACTTGTTTGGAAGTTAAATTTTTGGACACAGTGGAGTGTAATCAAATTTTTTTTTTTTGATTTATAGATCCCCTAAATTTTTCCATTGATGGAAAGGACACTGTGCAATAAATCTGGTCTACTGACAATAGACTCTTGTTCCATATTCACTGGTGGGCCACAGGTGGAACAAAATCTCATTGTTGCCCAGCAGGTTCCAGAGTAATTTACAATTAACTGAGGAGCACACTGGACCTCCAGTGCTTGACAGGAATTTCGCCATGGCCTGCAGTTTTATGGAGAGTCAGATGTTTTCTTTTGGGGGCAAATCATGCAGTAGGAGTGAAGGAAAGTTAAGTTTGAAGAATGTGTGTGTTTTGAGTCCTATCCAAAGAACACTGATTGTCACAGGGAGCATTTGCCCACATATTCCTCTGCTAGCAAAGATAACTTTTATAAGAAGCAATCATTTTAATGACTCAGAGTATAAATGGATAGCATGAGGTCATAAAGGTATTTCCTTTCCCTCCCCTGCAAATCTATGGCTTTAGCACAGCACAGCAGCTCATACTGAGAGCCAGACAGGCTGCTCACAGAGCTGCACTGCCATCCTCCATCACCTGCAGTGGCAGGACTCAGTTTTATGTGAGAAAAGGTCTATTTAAAATTAGTACACGTGTAGTGAATCCAGCAGTGATCCCGAGGCCAGGAAACATCTCAGCAGTGACACAACTTCACAGGAGAGGTGATGGGTGCTCTGTCATGTAGTGACATCACACCCAGGCTGGATTTCATTGTGCACCCAGACTGATGTAAACGTGCACTTAAATTACAGGCAATGAACTGTGGTATATATATAGATATAAAAAATAACTTCTGATTGAAAGATATGATTTAGAATTTATAAACATCTCGCTGAAAATAAACCCAGAGTTTCTGCTTTCTGTAAAATGATGTATTCCAACACTGGAGGGATTCATTTTTTAAATGAAATTAAAGAACAAGTGGAGTGTACTACAAAAATTCTTTCTGACTCTGTGCCAGTGCTAGCAGAGGATGAGAGAAGGAAAAGTGACATCATTCCTCAGGACACGTAACTGAGCCTTTCCCAGCTCAGGGGTACCTGCATGCTGTGGATCTCAGTTTCCTCAGAGCATGTCAGTGTCCCAACCAAATTCCATCACCCTGCAGTAATGAATGGACAGGTTTTCAGCCTCTAGTATGAGATCACAGGTTTCTCCTAACTTAAAAATTGCTATAAATTCCCCAGGAGCACCAGGGCTGTTTGTTTTTTCAGCCGATGAGTTCATCCCTAAAGAATGTCTAAGAGCTATAAATAACCCTTAACCACCTCAGGACTGAACTGGTGGAACCAGAGCCAGCAGTCAGCAGCCAAATCCTTTCACTATACACCATAAGTATTCTTCTCAGTAAAATAAACTCCACATACTTCAGGACTTAAGGCACAGTGGCTCAAAAAATCCAATGTGAGGACAGCTTGCTTTGGTAAATAATCACATTTTGGAAAAAGCAGGATAAATTTCAGGATGGGCAAAAGTGTGCTGACCTTCACAGACATTTGGTGTAAGCAGAGGAGTTACATCACTGGGTGTCAGAGGGATCTAGACTTGAATTTGCTCAGGGGATGGAGCCAGTGTCATTTTTGGCCTTTGCTGTCCCACCAGAAGATGGGAGCAATCCCTGCATTCCCAGAGCCCACTGGAGTAGCAGCTTGTGGCAGCAGTTACTGAACAGCTTTAACTGAGCTTGGAAAATCCACAAATCTCATGTTTGAGGTCAGAGGAGCTGATCTGGACAACAGTTACACACAGCCCACTTTAGGACTTTATCTGGCCTTTTCAAAAGCCCAACAAATGCAAGGAACAAATTTCAATTCCATCAAGTGCAAGAACAAAAAGAATTCATGCTCATAAAGCATTTCAGGATGTTGTATTGAGGAGTGTATATTAGCAATTTAAAGAATCCAAGGTCCCAAATTAGAACTTTACTCCCATTTATCAGTGAATTACTTCACTGGGAGCTCTACTAACCCTCAGGAAAGCAGGGCCTGAACTGAAGAGTTTACAACCTGAATTAAAACCAGCAGCAGAACAGAGGCAGCCAGGAAAGCCAGAGAAGGAGAGCTATAAGTTATTTACATAAATCAGCTCTGGAATGAGTTAGCAAAAACCTAAAAGCAGAAATGTTTTGCACTCCTTGAAAATAACAAGACAAAGCAGGTCTGAGTGAAAGCAGGGTCGACCTTTGTTTAACACTTGGAGATCCAACTCTGGGAGCTTTTTCTTCACAAGAAATGAGAATCAGCATCAAGAATCAATACAAAAGAATCCCTTCAGAAAAAACCCAAACACCACCAGTCTTTTTTTTTTTCAAGACAGATAAAACCAGGTTGTTATTGCCTTTAAAAGCTGAGTTACACTTTGTGAACAGTTCTGTACTGCAGCAGACTTCTGAAGAAGGGACATCCCTCCCAGCAGAGCTCTGAGATGGGATTTGATGGTTTTTATTGGTTACTTTTTTTGGGATAAGTGAATATAGGATGATGTTCAATTTTATTATTTCATAGCTTCTAATATAATTTTTCGGTAGAACAACTCTAATTGACTAGATATGTTATCTAATTTTTTAATTTCTTTTACAGGGATGACATAAATATGGTTCTTTCCCTAAAAACTAAAAAAAAAGTGCTTTGTGAAAAGAAGTGTGGCATTGTCCAGATCCTATGTTTGCTCAGAAAGTATAAATATAATGGATACGTTTTTAAGAGGAATTTTTCATTTCCTGGGCAAACTTTTTTACTTTTGCTTTACAAAGGGGAATTGTGAAAAAATTTCATCAGCTGGGCAATTTTTCTTACAGATAAAAACAAATCTTCCCTGTGAGGGTGGGCAGGCCCTGGCACAGCTGGGGCTGCCCCTGGATCCCTGGCAGTGCCCAAGGCCAGGCTGGATGGGGCTTGGTGCCACCTGGGACAGTGGAAGGTGTCCCTGCCATGGCAGGGGTGGGATGGGATCACCCTTAGGGTCACTTCCAACCCAATTAATTCTGGGATTCTCTAAAACAACCTGAACCACGGCATGGTGACCACAGGGTCATAACCCAAGGGTTGCACCCATCAAGTGAAGCTTTACAAACACACAGGCAACAGAGAGCAAAAATAAAACCCCAAATTTACAGGGGCTGCACTTTTCCATGGAAATACACCATGTACCAAGATAAGCTGAGAGTTCTGTTTCTTGTAAAAAATGTGTTGGAAACAGCTTTTTTTTTGGGACCAACCGTCATGGAAAAAGAATCCAACTGAGGTGTTGCAGTTTGAATTTTGTTGCATTTCTTTTTTTGGCGTTCTGGAAGGAGGGAACAGGTTTAAATAAACATTTTGATTTGGGTTCTGCAGGGTTTTAGAAAGCTGCACTGTGTGGACACTGACGTATTTGGATTTTACGTAAAGATACTTTGCCATTTTTGAAGCCAGATCTAACCTTTGTATCAACAAATCCTACACAAAACCTTCAGTCTGAGCCTCAAGGTAAGAAAACATATACTTAAAGGGATTCTTTGTATTTGATTTTAAAAATACTCTCATTTACAAGCAGATTTTGAATGCCTGCCACCAACTTTGAAAATAACCTTTCCATTTATTTCCAATGTTCTTAAAGATGGGTCTCTTCTAGCAATCTATAATGATCACATAGTATTGAAAATAATGGACAATCACATGCATTGTAAGGTCTGAGTAAAATCCACAAGAGGATTTACAGTTAAGGGTGGACTTAATCTCCTTCAGAAGGACTTCAGGGCACTTAGACTGTATTTTACATAAAAATCAAATGTACAGCTCATGCAAACGATCTGAACAAGTGAATAGAATGTATTCAGTCACAGGAGTTCATTTCAAGCTTTTGGGATGCACATCAAGTGATTACTATGGAAGGATTGATGAGGAAGTGATTGTCACCCACTGCTGAGGCCACATCTCAAATCCTCTGTCCAGTTTTGGGCCCCTCAGAAGGACATGGAGGAGCTGGAGGTGTCAAGGGCAGGGAACAGAGATGGGGAAGGGAATGGAGCCCCAGGAGGGGCTGAGGGGGCTGGGAAGGGTCTGGAGCTCCAGGAGGGGCTGAGGGGGCTGGGAAGGGGCTGGAGCCCCAGGAGAGGCTGAGGGAGCTGGGAAGGGTCTGGAGCCCCAGGAGGGGCTGAGGGAGCTGGGAAGGGAATGGAGCCCCAGGAGAGGCTGAGGGAGCTGGGAAGGGGCTCAGCCTGGAGCAAAGGAGGCTCAGGGGGGACCTTGTGGCTCTGCACAGCTCCTGCCAGGAGGGGACAGCCAGGGGGGAACAGGGACAGGAGCAGAGGGAACGGCCTCAGGGCCAGGGGAGGCTCAGGGTGGACAGCAGCAGGAATTTCTTTACAAACAGGGGGGTCAGGCCTTGCAGGAGCTGCCCAGAGAGGTTTGGAGTCCCCATCCCTGGAGGTGTCCAAGGAAAGATTGGATGTGGCATTCAGTGCTCTGGGCTGGGGACAAGATGGGGATTGGTCAAAGGTCTCTGCAAATATATTTTGGGAATGTAAGCAACCCTTTAGAGATGAAAGTGACAGATCTGGTCTATCAAATCTCATGTAAAAGTGGACCCTTAATATTTTGTTGTTTAATATTTTCAAATGGCTCACAATCACAAAGGTTGATGAATAAAGTAGCAATAACAACACAGCATCTGTATCCTGCCCCTGAGATCAGTGGATTTTACACAGACATCATCAAAAGCCTGATATTTACACCTGCTTTTCTCACCTGTGCTGTGCACTGCTTTTCCTGGAAAACCTGGACTTGGAAAAAGCTGCCAGGAAGGCAAGAATAAAAGGACACACATCTGAAGAAATGCTCCCAAAGCTGGGAACATAAATATGTTAATATTCCCTTCATCTAACGTCAGATGTGGTTTCACAGCTTCAATTCTGGATCCCATTTGTTTGTGGAAAAAATGGATGATTTCATTATTCCCAGATTTATATAACTTCTATTACCCCAAGGCAGTGGCAAGCCTGCATTTGAGACTCTTGTCATCAACTATCAATTATTCTACAATTTATGAGATGCTTTTCTGTAGATACTCATCCAAAACCTAGAAAAGTCCATGGAAAAAAAAAATCCCATTAAATTTAAAAAGCTTCTCTTGCTTGGACTCTTGTCCAGGATATTCTGTAAGAAGAAGTGGTCAAAAATTCACACTTGTTGAAAAAACAAAAAATCTTCCCTGTGAGGGTGGGCAGGCCCTGGCACAGGGTGCCCAGAGCAGCTGTGGGTGCCCCTGGATCCCTGGCAGTGCCCAAGGCCAGGCTGGACAGGGCTGGAGCAGCCTGGGACAGTGGGAGGTGTCCCTGCCATGGCAGGGGTGGCACTGGGTGAGTTTTAAGTCCCTTCCAACCTAAACCACTCTATGATTCCATGAAGTTTTACAAAGGTGAGAACAATAGTAGTAGAGATATTTCATAGTTTAAAACCTTCAAAACCTTTACCATTGTCACTATTGTCAGATTAAGATTTTTTAAATTATTATTACTATTTTTACAAACAATTTTTTTTCCAAATCAATGGAAAAGAATTTGTAATGATCTCTCGTCCATAAAAGCTGGAAAACCTTAAAGCTATGCTTTAAAGCTATGCTAGGCCAAATAAGTGATTTCAGGAAAACTGAAAGCATGGAAATATTTTCTCTTTTGTCTAAGTGTTACAGATGAATATAAAATATAGAAAATTCATGTCATTATTAAACCAAAATACTTTAGTGAGTTTTACTTTGCTGAAAATAAAAAAGCACCTGAGTTTCCTCAATCCACAGCTTTTTCCATCAGAAGGTCTTTTCCACCAAAGAAAGCCTTGACTGACCAAAATATTCCTGAGAACCACAAACCCAGGGGAAAACCTGGGATTAGCACAGCTGGTCAGAGCATGGTGCTAATAACACCAAGGTCATAGGTTCCATCCTCTTATGGCACATCCATTAAAAACTGCATTTGATAATCCTTGTGTATCCTTTCCCATTCAGAATATTCTGTGAAATCTGTGGAAAATTTATCAAGAGCTTGACTTTTTAAGGTAAAAGTGAATTTTCACAGGAAAACCTGAATATATCGGATCAAGAGCAAATATTTGTCACATAGGAAATATCACTGAGGTGTCCTACAGAGAGTCTGCACTGGGTTCCTGATTTCCCACTGGTTTTGGCTTTAGTGCAGCAGCAGAAGTTTCCATTCCAGCAGAATCCTTAGAAAACAGGAATTCTTAGAAAGGGTGACCTGAAGTGCCATGCAGTCATCAAAAAGAATCACAAGAAACTCTGGCAGCAAATACCAACAAAACTGGAATAGTGGTGGTCATTCAACAGTCACTGTGGACTTCTGTAATTTTATAATTTGAGGGTTAAACTTGTGTAACAATTAACCTTTTTCCTGTAGAATACTAATTAAGCAGTTGAATCTAAATCTGTCTCAGTGCTGATAGCACAGCTACTGAAGATGTACAGTGTCATTAACTCGAGTGCATTCTGGATTAAATATGCTTCCCAGATTCAGTTTTTCTGGCTTTAATTGCCTTTTTTACAGGGTAAAGAGCCTGAAGACTGTATTTCCCAGATACTCCTAAAACCATTGGGGGCATTAATATTTTGAGAACTAAGATACTTTCTATATTTTAAACTGAATTTGGCAGTGACTTCTGAACTGTGTGTAAGAGCACTCTGGTCTTCTAAGAGCTGAGTGTCTCTAATGAGCAGGATATTCCCTGGTTTTAGTATTTCCAATGAGCCAAATCCTCAATTTCCTACAAAAATCTATTAAGGGGCAAATTTATAAATACTGGTGAAGGCAATTTTCACCTTGTTCTACAGAAAAGTTTGTACAGTTACAGAAAATTTGATAAATTCAGAGGTGCTTGGGTGAGAGGAGAGTTTGAAGAGTGACTGAATTAAAACCATTTTATACAGGCAATTTATCCATCTATTCTGAGTGCAGCTCTAGTTTTTTTCTGTGCAGTTTTGCACAGTGACAGGTCACCTGCAATTATAAGTTCTCATCAAAACTCCCAGGAATCTCAAGGCAATTATGTTGTCACTGGTGCAAAAAAAATCATCCCAACACACACCAGTCAATTTTAGTCAATCCTCATAACAGTGACTTCACTGATGAAGAAAATGAGAATGTAATACTCTTTTTTCCTCAAGAAGCCTTGCTTTTACAGAAACTTCCCTGATCAGAGGAATTCTGTTCTGTGCCACCCCTCACTTGTGCACCCCAAGGGTGATTTCCAACCTTGGCTTTCCCAAGACTTGTGGAGCTTTCCAACTGGAAACTCAAACCCATCCTGCTCTCTACCAATTTACAGTAAATTTTTGCATAAAGTGACCTTTTCCCAGCAAGCCTGATGACAAACATGGTGTTATTTCCACCCTGGTCATTTTGGGCAGTGTTCCTTTAGACTGAAACCATTTTCCTCCATAAGTGAGGATGTCACTGCATGAAACCACAGTGACATCAATCATTTGCAAGGCAAAGGATGTGGACAGGCCAGACCATTCCAAATCCTCTCTCAGAAAAAGTGGAGTTTCTTCTCTTTTCTCCTTCAAGAAGTTCTGTTGTATGGCAAACACCACCACCACAGAGGTGTGGAAACTTGTGCTTCAAATCCACAGGGAAAAAAAAAGCCTAAAAAGAAAATTATTATCAATTTACAAAATGCAATCTGAACTTCTCTCATATGATTATGATTTCTGGTGTTGGCAATCATCCTGTGAGTGGTTAATAAAAAGCAGCTCTTTTTTTTTTTTCTTTATTTTTGGCAGCCTTATTTAGTGCTCTGTTTATGCCCTGATATGACAGTTCATGGAGTACAAGTTAAGGAAATGTATTTAAAATGCAGCTGTGGATTTCCTCAGGATTCCACCTTCCAGCAGAGCAGGAATCCAGACCTTTAGCAGATGTAAACAGCAGCAGTGGCTGCACACATTTCTGACAGGCTGTCATACACTCTCAAGACCTAAACATGGTCTGGGGGTTCCTTTCTGCATTTTAAAAGAATTCCTGAGTTCAGAACACAGCAACACACTAAAATAAAAAGGGATGCATGAATTGCAAACAGAACACAGTTTTTCATGAAAAAACCCAGACAAATTCAGTATTTAACCTCAGTTTTCAGTCAATAAACTGATGTTTAAAGGGTGAGCAAGAAGTGAGGATCCATCACACACATGACTTCATGCTTCAAGCCCTGCACTCAGCCTGGCACCACCTGTCAGGGCTCAGGACCCACTGCTGGCTTTGGGTGTTCAGGCAGGGTTTGTGAGAGTGAGCAGAGCAGTGAACACCTTCAGGGGGCTCTGCTTCTTCATCTGAGGAAGGCAAAAATTCCTGCCATTGTCAAAGAAAACCTGCTGTGAGAGGATATCAGTAAGAAATGCCTGATTTCTTGGCATCTCTTTTGATGGGTTTGCTTTGGCAGGGGAGGATGGCACTCAAGGAACTTAAATCCCTTTGTAGAAAAATGTATTTTTAGAATAAACAGAGCTGGGTGCAACACTTGCCCAGATGAGTTTGCAAGGTTAAAACTGCTCCACATATGTTTAAAGTTTCTTATTTCCAGACTACAAAGCAGGATGAGAGCATGACTAAGTGGTATCACCCAGTTTTACTAATAAAGATAAAACTCCACAGTGATTGCTGACACAAAACTAACAGAAACTCTTTAGCAATCTTTTTTTTTTTTATGAGAAAGTGTGTGATGATAGAACGATGCTGGAATATTAGTGAAGAAGGATGAAGGAATGGATTTTTACTTTTTATTATTATTATTATTATTATTATTTTCACTCTGGTTTAAACATACTTATCTGTGCTTTGCCCTGAATAAAAAACTGTATTGGAGGGCACCCCTCTCTGAGCCTGCCCTGGGATCTGTACCCACAACCCAGGACAGGATTCCAGCTGCAGCAGAGTGGGACAAGTGCTGATATTTTAGGGGAAGGAAGCTAAGGAAGGAAGGAAACTATTCTCAACCTTAAACCCTTCCAACTTTTTCCTAACATGATTTTGATGAGTATCAGCCACAATGAAGCAGAGAGCAAACCTGCCTACGGGGTGTTTATTAGTTCCATTCAGCAATTAATAATTTCCAGATCTTGATGGAGAATCTTAGCACTGCTGGTTTCTCCCAGCTCCATCTTTGTGGGGAAAGTGGGGGAGACTTGGGCTAGTTCATTTATGGAATTAATGGCAATGCTTCCTGAATGGATTTTCATAAGGAAGTTGTCAGTTGAAGCTGATTAATCTCATTTTAGTTGATAGGAATAAACAGAACTCAGGTTTACTATCTTAAAGGGAGAGAGTCTAGTGGACTCCCAGTTGTACAATAATACAGAAATACAGTAACTAGAGGATATTTAAAATAATATAGGCTTTTATGCTTTTGAAAGAAGAAAGAACACATGCAATGAGCTGTTCAGGCCCCATGATATCACTGCTGTAGAATCAAACACTATTCAAATAAATTTAATTTTAAATGCAGCAAGGTAATTGCTCATCTCTGCTGAAAAGGGCACTTGGAATGAGATAATATGGATTGCTATTAAATCTGAAAACATGCAGACATTGTTATTCAGCCTTTAAATGAGCATGAATGACTGCCCAGAGGAGTTAATGTAGAAAGAAGAGGGTCAAAAATGAGAAGTGTCAGCTAAAATGTGAATTTAAGGTATTCTGTGAACCCCCACACAGCTGACCCGCTCTGGATGTCATCTTGCCTTCTCCTTTTATTATTTTCCAGTCTGATGAGTTGATTCATAAGTGAACTCCAATAAAAAAAAATACTTTTCAACAGGGCATCATTAATTTATTTCCTGATGGCTCCTGTGTGGTTCCTACATATGCTCTGTGACATGCTCAGTTACACTGAGCTGAGGCCAGAGTGCTGATAATGCTCTGTGCTTTGGTTATTTGGTTCGTTTTCTCCCATAAATGACCTTTTAAAAGAAATGTAACATGTTCTGAAGTCACTCTGGTGTTCAGGTGCCTGAATGCCACCTGTATCACCACAAAGAATTCAGTGGCTCAGCTTCCCCTGAAACCAACACCCTGAGGGTGGATACATGTGTCTGAATAACAAAGGAAATAAGCAGGTTTAGCATCCTAAGGCCAAACACTGGAAGGAATGTTTCAATTGACTGCCACTGAGAAAATGAGAGCTCCAACTGGCATGGAAATGTACCTAATGTGAC
Source organism: Setophaga petechia (assembly GCA_024362935.1). Taxonomy (NCBI): domain Eukaryota; kingdom Metazoa; phylum Chordata; class Aves; order Passeriformes; family Parulidae; genus Setophaga; species Setophaga petechia. The sequence goes on along the minus strand of JANCRA010000013.1, from coordinate 3,878,829 downwards.
CGAGGTTCTTAACCAGCACTTGGAGAAATTCAGTGAAAACCTTTCCCATTGTCTCTCCACCTGCAGGACTGACAGGAGAGCACAGCTGAGCCTGGATCTCATCAGGGAGAAGCAGCAGCCTCATTGTTGGTGAGAAGAGAAGGCTGTGGAAACAGTTCCAAGAGCCCAATTTCAGGTGGCATGGCAAGGCTAAATTCACCAAATCAGGCTTTAAGAAGACATTACCCACATTAGACATGAACTGACCTGGGTGACTTGCACACATAACATCCTTTTTCCAGGAACAATCGTGTAAGCCATAATGAAAGGGGCATTCTGTAACTGTAAAAAAAGCCCCACTATTCTGCAAAGAAAATAATAAGAGGATTAAAAAGGTAAAAAAAAGAAAAGCCCAAGAAAATTACCCTTCTGTGTGGAAGGTGGGTGTTGTGATCTGCAGCTCATTCAGAGGATTTGCCCTCAGAGGCAAGCCTGCATTACTGGCCAAATACTCACTTAAAGAGGGTTATTTCAGCTGAAATGAATAATTGTACACATTGGCAGCAAATGAGTTCAATTAAACCCTTCAAATGCAAAATACTGCAGCAGGTTATATTGATACACAGATAATAATTTGCATCTCATTCTTGACACATAGAATAGCAAATTTCAGTGGCCATGGCAGAGTTCAGGCCAAAGACTGCTGCTAGGAGACAGCTCTTCCTTTTTCCTTCTCCAAGCCTACAAGATTATTTCTTTATCCTTCCTCCCTCCTCAACTGCAATTAGAGAAGCAGGAGCTTCATATCACAGTGGTTGAAGTAAAGTACCACTAATCTTTTAATTGAAAGTAAATGATGGAGAGATAGCAAATAAGCAAGGGAAGCTGGAAAACACAGCTTCCCTCAGTCCCTGTCACTCCACACCTCACAGCACACAGAGGAGCATTCACTGCACAGTCCCTAATCTGTTCCATTGAGGCAGGATGCTGAGCCCCTGGGCAGAGTTTAAAGCTGGACCCCACCATGCCAAAAGCTTTCTCCACTGAAAGGGTGGGAGAGGTGGAGAAAAGTCTCAGCAAGGCCTGGAGTGCTCTGCATGAGGGGCAGAGCCCAGGCAGGCAGGCAGGCACTTCTCCCTGTCCTTCCCATCCTGCACCAGCTCCAGCCCAAGCCTGGGGGTAATTTTCTGCATAAAACCCTCCCAGGAGGTCACTCTGGACAAGCACCAGTGGCAGAGCCACATTTCAAAGAGAGTTTATCTTGGAAATTATCAGATTGCTTCTTAGGATATAGATTTTTTTTTGTTCTAAAGTGATTTTTCACAGGTATATACATTTATACATATGCTTATGTTTCATTTTATAGCAAACTGCATTTAAATCATCACTATTTCTATTAAAAAACAAAGTGTTATTTGAAGTCATTTTATTTGGGTCATAGTTTAGTATTCCCCAAATTTGATGGCGTAATTTAAAATATTCAATTATACAGGGGGAGGCTGTAGGAGTTATTTTGTTCTTTTGTTTAACATGCACTTTTAAAACTCCAGTCATTTTTTAACTCCCTTGAAGTTAGCTGGCTGTATTTCTGATCTCTTAAATTACTTGTATGTTTGTTCTCATTCCTTTTTACATTCACTAATCCCTTAGATTTAATTAAAATTTTTGTTTACTCTCAAACCAGCCAAAGGCAGTAGTTTTTTCTATGCTGTTTGCTTTTGGGAAACATGGCATGTGCCACCAACACAGAAGGTTGAATTTTATGAAAGAAAAAACTGAAATTGTAAATATTAAATATTTGAAATAACTGCTGAAGCAAATACAGGCATAAATCATGATGCCAGAAATAACCACTGTAGTGACTGAGGCTGATCTCTTGTACAGCACACATCACAGGACATCCCCAAATGAATTCTTGTCTATTATAAAATATTAGACTTTGATAGAAAATGCTGGTGGTGAAAAAGCCACCACAACTCATGTGAGGGTAGCCCAGTGATGGATTATCTTCATTGTGAAAAACCACCACTCACTGCTGAGTCAGTTTTTGCTACATTTTACCTCAGTCTAAAATGGAGAATAGAAGTCTTCACTCCTGGAGATCTAGAACATCTTGAGGTGATTCCTTCTCTGAGAATAGGGGGTTCTTCCTGAAAAAAATGAGATACAATTTAACAGGATTCTCCATTCCACCTTGGCAGGAAGTGGAGCAGGTTCACCAAACACCCTCCTGGCAATCATCCTAAAGCTTCCAGGGGAGATTCCTATTCAAATTTCCCCAACAAATACAATTCTGAGATGTCTGACCCTTCCTTTACTTCACTTTCACTCCTTTCTGAAGTCATGGTAGTTAAAATGGTGAGGCAATGTACAAAAGTAATGATTACATTGTTATTGAGCAACTTTGAAATTAATCATGTCTTACACAGATGAAGAAACATTTCCTCAAAGTACCTATTTTTTACAAAAATATTAGATTTCTGGTCTGCAAATTCAATATATGTGCTGGTTCTCTGCCACTGCACAAATCTAATTTGGGATGTGATCTGTTTATGTCTAATAAAATCAAGTTTGTAAAAGCAGAGTGGCTCCAGCTTATCTGTTCTCATTAATGCTGAAAGACATTCACTTCATAGGCTTTGATCTGAACTATTTAAGAGCATGGAACACTCTCAGTACTAGATCCTGTTAAAACAGAAAAGTATTTCATGTTCCAACCACTATAAATGACAACAGGCCAGTTAGGAGTCTTTTGTTCCATTGCTGAAATAAAAACTTCTTTAAAAAATATTGGAGCATCACTGTTTCAAAAGAACTGAAATTCTTGTAATTAAAACAAGTGGCTTGTTTCACCAGGACACTTCAGAGGTACAGATTGAGAACTTCAGCTTTAGAGTAAAGCAAAAATGCTCTTTTGATTTGATTGACAACACAGGGAAAATAATGCTAACTCTTGATTTTAGCTGCCCAGAGATTTTGTCTTCCACCTCCAGAGCTGCTGACCCATGAATGACAATGGTGGAAACTTCAAAGCTCTTTTCCACCAGCACGGAGTAGGGGCAGGAGCTGTGACAAAAGGGCCTCTAGTGGCACTCAGGGCAGGGAAAAAATGGGAATTCAGCAGTGCTCAGCTGTTATTTCCCCCTAATTTAGACACACACCTACAAATCACAATATTAAGAGTTTCTTGACATAGATTCAGTTAAATCAACCTTTGCTCTCTTTGCTCCACACCACAACTGTGTAGCATGGTAAGTCTCAAATACCTGTGATTTTATTCTGGAAAGAAAAAGAACCTAGAGGGGGAATTCAGTATTCAATTTTGTATATGCAAAAGAGAACTTCTGGCATGAATCTTGTGTTATTTACACTCTGAACAGGAGTCCAATGTGTATTTTATTTGTATGGCCCAAGAGTCTGCTGCAGATTTTTTTTATTCTAAGAAATGATCATCAAAATAGGTTATTTTAAAAGAAGTATTTACATGGCTTAATTTTTCAAGCCTTAAAAGTCTGAGTAGAGTTTGAACAAAGGCAGCAGTACCTCGTTAACATGGCAGCATTATGGAGCAGCAAACCACAGTCATTTGACTATTTAACTATTTCAGTGGTCAGAGGATCTGCAGCCTGAAAAGGTAGGCCCAAACTGACTGAAAGTCTCATTTTTTTGACAGCAGATGATTTTTGCAGTGCTATACAATTAATGTGCCTATTACATAAGCTCACATATTTGTGATACCTGCCCAGCTCCCAGGGGCCACTTGTTTCCTGACAGATGTCCAAAACTCTTCAGGTTTCTTCCAATGTTGTTACACCTTCAACAGATTGAAAATTGGAATAAAATTCAACATATAACAAACGTGATATGTAAATAGAGGAGCTATGAGATGCACACACACAGAATTGCCCATTCCATCCAATTAAACTATTTTCAGCTGTCACTAAATTTTCAGCTCATGTCTCAGGTGAGATATTCACATCTTTTTGAGTTCATTCTGCCAAAGAATCCAGAACAGAGCCCCCTGAATTCTCACACATTTGTAAGGGCATTGTCCAACAGGTGACCTGGCATGAGGACAGCACCTTTCAGGACTGGAACCTGCAGTCACATATTGGCTAATGCACAAGAATTGTGAGTTCAGTAAAATGTAACAGCTTTTTACCTCGTGATTATGTTGGGAATAGTGGTTTTGCTTGAACAAGCAAAAAGATAAATCATTTTCCTTATTTAATTTCCTGATAGTATGAATTAATTCAAATGGCATAGTGATGTGATTCAGGAAAATCTTACTGATCCGAGCTGTTTTTGTTGATTTTTCTTCACTCCTGGTGTCTGTGTGAGTTGTATTCTCAAATCTGCCTTGGCCACCTTAAGTAAGGAACACCCACAGAGCCTGGGAAGAACTCATGTATATTTAATTACAAAAACCACTTTGCAGTCTTTTACTGACACCCAGTGGTCAGAGAGAGAGGGCTGGTACGGAGGAGGATAAAAGAGCAGTTAAACATCACCTGGAGACATCTGAGAGGAGGGCATTTATCTGACTGGAGAAACAGCTGTTTGATTAACTGGGTAAAAGCACACATGGAACTTCAACTGGGGCTTGCAAAATCAGCAGGTCAAGCTCTGTGCTTAGCTCAACTTGGGAAATATCTGGTGCACTCAACAGGAACCTCATCCAAAGGATGGATCTGGTCCTGCAAGAGGATGTGGGGTTTTTCAGGCTTGTTCCTTCTTTTCTTGGCCCTCAGCACCAGACATGAAGAACCCCTCCACCAGAAAGGACACCAGAAACCCTGAAAAGAAAAACAAAACAAAGAGACAACTTACAGCGTGATTGCTGCTCAGGATTTCTGAGTAAACTTTGTTTATGCATTGCAGACTCACATTTCCATTAAAATGAAAGCTTTCTCTGGCCTTTTCCTGCACAGTAAACTGAGCTGGCTGATCAGCTAAAGCTCTGCCTTGTCCAAGCACTGCAGCTGTCCTTGATAATAAACAGAGCTGGATGCTAACAGGCAAATCAGACTTACTCTGATTCCCAGCTCAATTCCAAGCCTCTGATAAACAAGCAACTGAAAAATTCCCTCTGCTGTTCCCTCAGGCATGGTCAGGCACAGGGGGCATTTGCTTTTCCTCTCATTTGCTTTTCCTCTCATTTGCTTTTCCTCTCATTTGCCTTTCCTCTCAGCAGAGGCACCTGGCAGGAAGGACTGGGCAGGTAACCAGCCAAATGGGGGAGGAACAGACAGGGAATAAAAACATTCCTCCCTGAAATCCTTGCTGTCTGCATGAAGGAACCACCACAAAACACAAAGAGATCCTCAGAGAACTGCACCATCATTATGTTTTCTGCACAGTGATGATGGCATCAGTGAGGTCATGGCTGCCACTCTCAGCTCTGCCAGACTGCAGAGAAAAAGTGTGGGTGTCATTTCCAGGCCAGAACACATCTGCAGTGAAACACTCTGGCAAAAGGATAACTGTAAAAGCCTCCTGGGCACAGAAGACTTGAATAACAGGTGTGGACAAAGCATGTTGTTGAGTAGAGATAAAGAATTTTTCAAAAAATCCAATGGAAAAGCCCCAGAAACAAACTTTACTGTAAAACCTAGCTGGAAGCTGGGGACCAGCACACAGTGACAGCATCAGATGGCCCACTAATGGCAAATTGCTTTTTTATTTTATTTTTATTTTTTTAATGAACTGTAGACCAGCAAAAACTGCTTTGCACTTCCCACATGATGTCCTCAGGCACAGGAACACACCAATTTTCTTTGGACAGGGAAGTAAAAGGAACACTAATTTATAATGCAAAGAGTGCAAACACTTTGCTCCCTTTCTAATGCATTATGTTACTTAAACTTAGCTTTTATTTAAACTTTGTGTGTCTTTAAGAATACAGACACAGAAATCAGCTTTCCTTGAACTTCAAATGGGGAATGCTGTAGGTGCTAAAAACCTACTATTGCAGCAGAAACGGAAATAAAAATGCTCCCAGTGACATCAAACACGAATTCCCATGGAAAATCTCTGCTGAGATGGCTCTTCCTGCCTTTCTTGCCAAACTACAACATACAGATGAATGGAAAGGCTGAGAAAATTTGGATTATTCAGCCTGGAGAAGGCTTCAGGGTGACATCCAGCAGCCTTTTAGTACCTGAAGGAAATGTACAAAAAAGATGGAAAGGGACCATTCCCAAGGGCCTGAGTGACAGGACAAGGGGGAATGAAAGTGGGCAGGTCTAGATTGGATATTGTGAAGAAATTCTTGGCTGTGAGAGTGCTGAGGCCCTGGCACAGGGTGCCCAGAGCAGCTGGGGCTGCCCCTGGATCCCTGGCAGTGCCCAAGGCAGGGCTGGATGGGGCTTGGAGCAGCCTGGGACAGTGGGAGGTGTCCCTGCCATGGCATGGATTGAATGGAGCTTTAAGGTCCTTCCAACCCAAACCAGCCTGTGACACATTGAGTCTATGAAAAGAATGATCAATGAACTGATATAAAATTTGATTTCCCATTTACACTTTTTCTTCAGCATTTGATGAATTTTAAAACTTAGAACCTCTGTTACAGTTTCACAGGTTTGCAGGAAATCAGAGATGACATTTTACAGCAAACTTTCCCCCAAAGGTATTAATGAACTTAAAGAATTCAACCCATCATTTTTTTCTTCTTTCACTCCTGCTCATCTTACGATGAGGAATATTAAATGTTTTTTCTTGTGTTTCTTAAAAATTCAGGTTTTTCAACTCAATGTCAGAGCACAGAGAAATCCTTTCTCCACCCCTGAAACGAAGCCCTTCTCACTTCAGCCTTGCTCACTTGCTTGTCCTGCCCTTTCTAAAAGACTAAAGAAAAAACTGAGTGATGCAGTTTGGCTGCTGTTCAGCTGAACTCAGGGACACAGAGAGAGAGTGCAAGTGTTCCCAAATGAAAGGAAGAGAAAGTACTTCTAGATTGTACAAATAATCATCATTAGTTGTTGCTTCCCGTCAGCTGCTGGATCCAAAGGCTTATTTCCTCAGGAAGATGAATGAAATTGTGGAAGAATGAGGCACTCTGACAGATCTAACAAGCCAAAGTGAATCTAAAATGATTTTATTCTCATCTTCAAGAAAATGAGGTCCATAAGAGAGGTGCTGCTGTCCTACAGAATGTCACAAGTTCCTAACTCCTCCCTATTTCTGTCTGGAGAAAATCTTCATCTGCAGCCTCAGAGCTGTGGCTGAGAATCTGAGCTGGAGCTACAATTTTCCTCACCTGCTTGTGAGGTTTGCACCCACAACCACAGCACACACAGAAGCTGTAGATGTGCAAAATCACTGAAGGAGAATTCCATACAAAGCCATGAGCTGTAAGAGAAAGCAAAGACATCTTTTGGCAAGCTGAGTGTTCTGGTTTGCTAAGCAGGCCATGTTTAAAAACATTATTTTGCATAGATACAAGTAGATACAAGCTAATAAGCCCCAAATTCTGAAGAAAAGCAAGACTGACCACACCAGTTTGGAACCTGGCCAATGCCTTAAATGTTGTGTTGCTCTCATGAGTCTGTAACCATCTGACCTTTATCAATGCTGGGGCAGCACAACCTTAGCCAGTCCATGGAGCTCTGCCAGTTCCTAACAGATCTGGCCCTCAGATTACATTTATTTTCTCACAACCACTGCAAAATTCAATAACTACTCCATGCAATTTGGTAAGTGGGGGGGAGGAAAAAAAATCAGTGTTCAAATGATCAGAGCATCAAGTCACAGTGTGAGCTTTAAAGAGGGAGATCCTACAGGACAAGTGCTGGCTAAATCCTGGCTCTGCATGAGGTCACAGTGAGCTCACCCCACAATGATTGTGACAGAATTTTTAGTCCAATCATTCTTAAGGAATGCTCACAGGTTCCTGTGAATATCCCTGTGAAAATTTGAATTCCTTTGACTTCCAGCCTGGTTTTTTAGCCAGTGAGACAAAATGTTTAAATTCAGCTCATCCTGGGGATACAGGACAGTGACATGTTCCATGTCTGCCTCACTCTACACACAGCTGAGAGCAGGATAATGCTCCCAAGTGTTGCCTTTGCTTTTCCCATTTAGACTGTGCTAGGAATTTGAGGATGCTTGGAGGGAAACCTGCCACTCTGCCATGCTTCTGTCTTGGACAGGGGCAGGAGAGCAGCAGGAAAAGAGATGGGGTGCTGCAGGAACAAGGTTTGTGACTGGATAGTCTGGCTGCCCCTCACTTTACTGCTGCCTCTCTCTCACAAACCAGGCTCCATTCCAGTCCCATTTCGTGTTCCACTGCAAACTGTGCTGCAAAACAGGCTTCCAAATCCCAGTGGAGGTTTTATAAATCATGATAAGGCTGTGGAGTCGATTTTTATTTACATAACATTTCAGGCTATCTACATAAACATTTGTAAGTTGTGTGCAGGAACACACTCTTCAGCTGCCCAGTAGATTAAATGCTGCAAAAAAGTTTTGGGCCACAGGATGCCAAAGTCAGTGCAATAATCAGTGAGCTTGGGAGTTGTTTCTGAGGGCTTTTATTATTCCAGTGTAGGCTGTTAAGTTGGTGTTAGATGCTTCAGCTGCCACCCCTCACCTTTCAAAAAGAAGTAGTGAATTCCTGACACCATCTTAATTCAGCAACTTGAAATTCAATTTTGCTGATGGAAGGAGACATTCCCTTGCATAGGGAGCACTTGAGACACAATCCTGGCTGTGTGAGCCTTTACTACACAATCTGAGCTAACTGCAGCTCACAGTCTACAGGACTCAAAATCTCAGCAGTCTCTTCTAAATAAGAAGAAAAATAGAGCAAAAAGATAAGCCAGGTTACAAACTATAGATGCTTAAGGACCTATAGTTTTAAAGGACATTTAAATGTCCTTAAAAATTCTGCTGGAAGTTTTAAGGACATTTAAATCTTGGAAGATCCACTAAGTTTTAACGGAGATACATGGGTCTGAGCATTTGGGAAAAGTTGGGAATATTTCTTTGACACTGGCTGAAGGCCAGTTACCAGTGGAATTCCAGCAGCATTTTGTCCTGGGATCTATAGTTTCATAGAATCATCAAGGCTGGAAAATCTACCACAACTCAAAATATGTGGGTCTTCTATAACAGTGACTGAAATACTTCCAAACTCCCAAAGTAAACTTAGAAAGTTTAAGTCTCCAAGTACTCAGATATTTTAGCATAAATTACAGGCAAGTCTGTCTAAAACCGAAGTAATTATTTATGTGTGTAAATGCTGTATTTGTGTGTAGGCAGCATTTGCAGAGCTAGAATTCAATCAGTTATCAATGTTTTCCTTCCAACTGCAAAAATACAGGTTTTTCAAAGGGAGTGATTAATCACTGCTGTGGGAGGAAAGATGGAGAGATGATCAGACACTTCCTGCATTTGACTGAACAAACTAAAATAGTGTGATTCTCTTCATATGAAGCAAACATGGCAGGTCTCCACAGAAAACATGTCTTACATGAAAGAATTAATTCAATGTGCTGGCCAATAGGGTTTTTTTCATTAATAAAGGGGGGAAAAGGCCATTTTGCCCCCCAATAATTTCAAAGAGAAGCCAGACATGGGCTTGGAGGACTCTTTTATCTGCTGAGAGATCAAGAACATTAATTAGAGGCTTGAAGGTACTGCAGGGTTTTTAGCAGCACAACTGAAACAAATGTTTCACAGCAACAGAAGAATCACAGATGGCCTGGAATGAAACAGAAATTCTGCAGGATTTAGAATGTAGCAGATGATCACAGAACTTTCACTGCTGACATTATCATTAAATCATTCTGATAAAACAGATTTCCAAAACCTGCTCAAAGCAGTGCCCACGGTAAAGGATGTCATACAGTGAACCATTATCAGCTTTTTTCCACCACCTGTTAGAAGATAAACAAGCAGAGAATTCAGATTGTTACACCCAGAAAGGAACTGGTGCTGTGACAAGGAGGTCAAATTTTAAGAGAAAGGCAGAAAGTCTGGCCCAATAAATGAGGATGGCAGTGAGGTACATCAGCCCTGCCAAGCTTCTGTGAGCAGAAGTGATTTAGGACAAAACTTTAACCTGATCCTAAAAAAATGACTGCACTTAAGGTCAGTGTGTGTTCATGTATGGAGGAATCTTCCCCTCACCCTGATTTCAGGTAAGTATGAAAGGTTTTAAGGGTCTTAAACAGAGATCTGAGACAATTCTGATTTCCTACAAGCTGAGGAAAAGAGGAAGAGTTTACTAATGCCACTTCTGAGGCAAGTGCTCACTAACTTTCCTTTTCTGAGACAAAAATGTGGGAGGAAACCCTAAATGGGAAGAGTACTTCTTACTGCTTGCAAAATTTTTGTCCAAAAGTGAAAAGAAAGTCATAGACATTGAGGCCAGCCCTTTCTGCTTTTCCTACTTGTGTTATTTGAAACACACAATACACAAATCTTCAAAAACATTACTTTACTCCTTAGTAGCCACTTGATTATTTCTTAAATCTATTTGTATATTTTTAGTCACTTCTGCACATTATGAAGCAGAGCACAGGGTTTTCTGCATATCAGTTTGGAGTAGTTAATAGTCATTACACAATGAAAAAAAATACACATAAACACATCTCAGATGCCTATATATATTTTTTTTCTTAATAACATTTTTTCCCATTTTACATTATCTTACTGCAAGATTGTGCTTTATTGAGAAACTAAGAAACGTATCAGGTATCACATAAATTTGAAGTGAGAATCAACAAAACAGAAGACTTAACACAAGCTTGCAGTTAATTTAAGATTGCTGTTCATTGCCAATTTTCCCCATTTATTGTGCTTTCTCTTCCAAATGTTCCCTGTTATTTTTTTTCATTCCCTCTAGAGTAATTTCTGTGTTCATCTTTGCCAGAACACTCGAAATTCTGTCTACAGGCCAATATTTTTTGTTCTTCTGGTCTCTCCTTCTCTGCTTTGAGGCTTCTCTCACTGTTTTTGGCTATATTAGCACGAATTTAAGAGCTGCACAACCTCTCTGGACAATCTGCTCAGGGCTCAGGCAGTGCCCAGGGCAGAAGTTCTGCCTCCTGTGCAGGGAAATTCCTGGGCAGCAGCTCCTGCCTGTTCCTTGGTGCCATTGCTGGTGTTGTGTTGAGAGAAGCTTGACAGTGATTTCTATGCAGATATTTTGGTTTAGTATTAATAATTCTTTGATTAATTTAATAGCAGCTGCCACTGAGCAAGCCTTGTGTTAGCAGTAAACCACACTCAGTCAGGGACTGGGCATCACCCTGCTAGATAAAAACCCAGTCCCTGGTCAGCCATAGGGCAGAGCTTCCACACAAAAACCCTCCAGACCCCACAGAAGGTGCCAAGCACAGAGCACCTGCAGCTTGAGCCAGGAGCTGACACAACAGGGCAGGTCCCATGGTAATATTTTCAGTGAATTTATTGTGTCTTTCCTTTTCTGAGACAAAAATATGGGAGGAAACCCTAAATGGGAAGAGTACCTCTTACTGCTTAAATTTTTGTCCAAAAGTGAAAAGAAAGGCAGAGACCTTGAGGCCAGCCCTTTCTGTATTTCTGTTATTTGAAATAGGAAATTTATGCTGAAATTTAGTCCAGTTCATGCCACATCTCCCTTTTCAGGCTCAGGCACAACAGCTCTAAAGCACAGAGCTGTGAACAGGACCATGTGCACAAACATACAGAAACATGGAAAAGCCAGTCCTTTACCATCACTCAAAGACTCTATACCCTATTTTTGTACTGATTTTTTCTACAACATTCTCCATACTTTTTGCACCAGAATCACCAGGGATTCTTTTAAAAGGGACAAACCACCCCCAGTCCCCTGCATCTCACTCTGATGGAGAAAGGGACTCCAGTGTCAGGCCCAGAGCAGGCACCCCACCAGCACTCACTACAGGGAGCAGGATAAAAGTTTCCACTATGAACACAATAAAAATCTGGGGCTCAAAAAATCATATCAAGGTCACTCCATCCAAACAAAACACTCAGTTGTGAAAATACTGCTCACACATGGCTTGAAACACCCCTTGGATGCACTAAGACCCAAGAGACTGGACTTAACTGCAGGTACTAAAATTTACATGTTGGATTTTATGAATAGCTTACAAGAAATAACATTAAAAGAACCCTGATTGTACAAGACCTTGCTCATTGCAAAGTATAAAAGAAATAAGCCTCAACTTCACACAGGTGTTATTGACTGCAGTAGAAGTGCAGAATATATTTTCTATTTCTTATCATCTGTTATAAACATTGAAGTTGTTTCCAAACATTGCATAACGAGTGCTGTTCATGTAACATTTTCCAAGGGAAAAAGGTTCATAAGTAGTTTTCAGGAACCTCAGTTAAAGCTGCCCACGTCCATGATCCCAGCAATATCTGAGGAGCCAACAAAAGGATGCATTTCAGGAAAGGCACACATGCTCTCCAGAGTACTGAAACACTTCCAGCATGTTGGAAATGCCCATGACAGATAAGGGATTGCAACCCATTTGTTGAAAGCCTTTGGAAAAGACAGAGAATAGAGTTGTTAAAGGAAAGTGAGTGCTCTTTCACACCTCTTTCAGCACAGTGCCTTGGACAATGCAGCTATTTAGGAACACAGGCTTGTATTTTCTTGTCCAGGGCTTGTTCCATTTGATCAACAGTGGATCAGGTGCAGCAAACATCTCATTTTACACCTGTGTTGGACAGAAACTTTGGCCTTGGAACACCTGTTAGAGCTGTTTCAAGATCTTTCCCCTGGACACCAACTCTCTCAGCTGCTAGTAATTAGAAAAAACAAAGCAGAACTACCACATGGACACGGGCCCTGGGAGGGGGAGTGCCAAAGAAAGCAGCACAAGTTTTACAAGGATGCATGTCGTAGTTTTTCCCTTGGCAGCACAAGCTCAGGACACCAGGCTGGATGCCAACTGCTCCAAGTGTCAGGCAAACAGGATTTGCTACAGGTTCTTCTAAGCTTTGATCACCTATTTCTGTAAAATAACTGAGTTTGTAAATATGGTTACAGGGAGATTCTGTGGGAAAAGTAGTGTTACAAATTTTGATCGAGTGGGAGATGCTGGTTTTAAAAGTTTTTTGAAATCACAGATTTGTGTTAGCAATTATTTATTTACCATTGTAAGCTGTGTCATCTAGCTGGCCTTTATTTGTTCCTGTAAAATACTTTAGAGAGCATTTTTAGATTATGAAATTATTGCATCTGCAGAGGATTATCTATTTCAGTAATGTCATCTGTGCACAACCACAAGATTTACTGACTAGAGCACATTTTCTCTGGCAACATTTGGCCTTTCCTGCTAAGAGTCAATCCAATTAGAATTGATTTCAATGGCAAAATATGATCATAACAGGAGAAGAGCCAATTAGTTATAAAGTCACTACAGATAAAGGTTGAAAATTCATGATGAGATAAGAAATTCTGTTCCATAACAAATAAGGATGGCAAAATTATGTAGAATGCATATATTAATGTGAGACTGAGGTATATTTAAATCCTGTTCTGTCTGATGAGTGAAGGAAGTGATGGGAGTGGTATCATTGCCTTTAGCAGCTGGGAAAATGTGATTTTCTGAAAGGCCCAGTACTGTCAAGAAACTGGGATTAATCTCACAGGACAAGGTGTTGTGATTTTTTGGCACCAGTTTTTAAGGTCCTGTTCATGTCTGTAAAGATTTTAAGAACTTGTTTTGGCTACTGTCACAGAGGGGGAACAGAGAGCAGAAAAAAGCCCTAAAGGCAACTTGACTTAACAAGGGGAAGTTAAACTACTGCATGGAGAAGGACTCAAAATTTGATAACCTTATCACTTGTGCAGCAAATCCTACCACAGCCACAGTGCCACTAAATGCCATTCTAAAACAAGCTTGGGGAAAAGATGAAAGAGCTGACAGAGATTTAGGAGGTCCAGAGACAGAAACCAGCCTTCTACATGAGAATGATATAAACAAAGCAGGTTATCTGCTTCCAGTGGTTCTCTGATAGAAGGCAACAATCCCACCCAGCTGGCACTACATTAAAATAAATTTAATCACCCTAATGGAGGAGGTGCACACTTTGGGAAAGAGAAAATCTATAATGACACTTTTAGAAGGACACTTTTTCTCTATTTCTTAAGCAAAAAGACTCTGCTTAATTTTTTTTTAAGCACATGAAAAAAGAAAAAAAATTGTCCAGTATAGAATGGGAATGAATATATAACAGGAATGAATGAATAATTCCAGGTTATGGAAAGAAAGGACAGAAGAGAGAAGATAAAGAAAAATTTTTACTTCGTTACAGTCTGAGGTTTCAGTTTAATGTTAAAATTGTTTGGGGTTTTTTACCTAAAAGTCAAGTTGGGCTTTGTTTGATCTATACTTCTCAATAAGTAGCAAAGTATTTTATGAAAACTCCACCCTAAATATTTTGAGTCAGAGTTCACATGATGAATTTTGGGGTCAAATGACCTTATCTTTGTCTTTACCAGTTGCTTTGCTTTTTTTATCTGAAAAAAAATTACAGATGCAGTCAGATTAGTCTCGACAGTTTCAAATGAGAGGCCTGTGGGAAATGTCCCCATTTCTTGTTGCTTTTTGCTACCAGAAGCCCCACAACACCATGGTCATATAGTTAGAGACAGAGGAGGAAAGGACAGAGGAGAGATCTCAATGATGGACCTGATTTTCTGTGTCTTGTGGGTCAAGAGGAACAGAAGGCTCAGGCTCTACCAAAAGAATTGAGAAATGGGGTGATTTCCACAGCTTTCTCCAAAAATTCAGCCATTCTGTGCATTTCACAGCCACAATAAAAGCAGAAAAGCAAAGACCTTACAGTGCTGGCTGGCTCAGCTGAGTGCTGCCCTTTCCACCTCTTTCCCCCTGTCCTATCTCATCCCAGAAATTGTTTTTGCTCTCTGCTTTCTCCTGGCTGGTGGCCAGTGTGAAGGCCCCACATCTGGGGCAATGTCTCACATTGCTTCTCTTTCTTTCCTCAGCAAAACAGAAACACTGAGACCAACAAGGCTGGGGACCACCCTGCCTGAGATCTTCTCCTGCAAGTGTTTATTTCTTGGTTTTCTTTTTGCTTTAGTGCAATCCTGAATTCAGAAGCTTCTCCCTTCACCAGAGATGCTCCAAGTCCAGAAACCTCCACTAGTTCATTGAACCAAAGCCACTCCACAGCCACTTGGAGTTTTAAAAGCAGTTTATTACATTTGTAATAAATCTTTGTTATTACTGCAGATTAGCTCTCGTTGCACAAAAATAATAAATAAAAACATCTGAGGAGCAGATGATTCCCTTCAGCCCTGCTATATAAGACAAGGACACTGGCAATTGCACAGACCTCAACTTTGTCCCTCTCTGCTTGGCTGCAGGGACTTCTGAAAATCATAAAGAAATTAAAAACCTGCCAAAGTGAGTTCAGAACCTCACGTTTTCTACACCAGATTTATTGTCCCAGCACAAGCCTGCTCTGGATTCCAGCTCTGGGGACAATAAAAAAGCCCCTAATGACCTGGATAATGGATATGAGAAGGGACCAGGGAGGTTACAGATACTCTTCCCCTCAGCCAGCTGCACAGCCAGCCCTGCCTTGGGCCTCTGCAGGTGTCTCACTGAGCCCTGGATTTGGGAGGGTTGCTTGGTTTGTTTGTTTCCTTCTAGAACTGCAATGACTTAAACATTATCAGCAATTCTGGAAGATGGTTTTGTCAACCATTTGAGGTCACAGCTCTTAATTTCTGTGCAATTATTGGACTCCCTGAAATAAACTTCACACCAAAACCCAAGCAAGGATTTGTTCTCTTTCCTATTTCTTCATCTTTCTCACTGTTTCCTACAGTCCTGCTTCTATTATTTACTGGTGTTCACAGTAAATTGAACAGATTACTAATGGAGTTGCTTTATGGAGTTCATAGTTGGACTCAATGGTCCTAAAGGTCTTCTCCAACCTAAATGATGTTATGATTTCTATTCCACACAGCATCTTCTCTTAAACACAGTAAGATCCTGAGCCAGGATCCAGGCCCCACTGATGACTGGCTGGTATCTTACGAGCTGAGTATGATATCAGAATTAAATTATGTTGTTTATTATTGTCTTCTAATAAAACCAGCTAGATTTCTTGCCTGATGAAAATGGATGGAACACAACCTTTTACATAGCTCTTGGCATTTATCTTTTCAGTCTGGCTCTAATGGTTAGGGCCTGACTGCTGAGGTAGAGTTTGCCCTTTGTCCTATCTCAAAAATCCCCTCTCAGCTCTCTTGTAGGCTCCTTTCAGGTATTGGAAAATCCTGTAAGATTTCTCCGGGGTGAATCATCCCAACTTTCTCAGCCTGTCTTCACAGAAAACATCTTCTTTCAGAGATTTGCTGTGCTTCTGTTCAGAATAAAGCTTTCAATTTTGACTTGAATTGTTTAAATAATTTACCAAGAGAAAGAGAAAGCAAGAACAAGACAAATCCTTTGGAAATGCACAGCAGATGCACTGGTGCACGTTGGGACTGAGGCAGAACAGCCTGGGAGCTGTCATCACCCCTCAGAGCCACATTCCTGCCCCAGCTCATGTGGCCACACCTGGGACACGCTGGGGAAGCTCCCAGGTTCAAAGCAAATGCTTCTACCTTTGTTCCTGCCTGCAAGTCTGTGAATTTCAGCATTCTCCCTCCTTGGCATCACTCTGCTCTTTCACTAGGAGTGTCTCTGACCAAATACAGGACATGTTGAAGGTGTTTTCTTATTTATTTGTTCGGGTTTTGCTAGATAGGAACTAACTGGAGGTGTATTGTTTGTGAGTTTTTTGTTTGTGAGGTTGGATTTTTTTTTTCCTAGACAAAGAAACATTAGTAACCTAGAGTAAAAGTTAGATAAAAGTCACATTAGAGATAGTTGAGTAGGTGAAAGTTTGAAGACTCTTGGCAATCTTTGGGCATTTGTTACATTTCAGGACGACATTACATTGCAAATTTTTCTTTAAGATGATGTGAAAATAGTAACAAATAATTGCACCAAAAATGTGTGGCATGAAGTGGAAATAGATTTTATATCTTTACTGTTAAACTCCCAATCCAAGTGTGAGTAAAGACAAAACTGAGTCAAACATGATTCAGTTATCCTTGAATTTTATCATTTAATTGAATATTTATGAACATGAGTAAACTCCCATCAAGCATGACATTGATGCAATACTAAAACAAATAAAATACTTTGCCCCTTTTTATCCTGATTAATCTCTATATACTTTTCTCACTAATGCACCATCAGAGCTGCAGAACTTCTTATGAGCTGCTGAATCACCAGCAGCTGAAATATCTCCCAGAAGCTGCTCATGAGCAGCATCAATCTATTTTTCCTTTTTGGATGAGACAAATTATGCAAAAATCTGAGATATGTCCTCACATTAGGACAACTTTGAAGTGACAGCATAAATACTGAAAAATAACGAAACCATCAAGAGATGGGGTTAAAAAAGATGGAGGGAAAGTCTGATCCTGGCAGTGCTGGTTTGAAGTGTACCCATCCAAAAAGTGCTGCCATTTGGGGTGGACAAAGTGTACTGCAAGATTTGTTTATATTTGAGGCAAACATGTCCTGGAGCGCATGGAAAGCTGCAAGGCTGACGTACAGAGATTATCCCTGCTGATAAAAGAAGCACTCAGGAACATCACTAATTATCCAAAGGAACAGAAAGGAGGATCAGCACAGCTGAGGGGGGAAATTCCAGCTGGAAAACTTGGCAGTGCTTTGCTTTTAGTTTTACTGTAGTACAACCTAGTGCTGCTACAAACAAATGTCAGGTTTTGCTTTTTGGTCAAAAACAGGGGAAAAAAGAGTTTGGAAAATGCTCCTAATTGCTAAGGAGGTATCTAGGCTTCAGATGAAATGTGCAATTAGCTTTAAAATAGAGAGCTTGAAATAAAAACAAGAAAAAATGTAACCCAAGATTTGAAATGGAACTTGTCCACTATTTATCAATTAAAAAGTTAAAAAAAAAGTATAAAAGAAAAAGAAAACAAGTAGAGAGGTATCTACAATTAAGGTGCACTTTAAACCTGTGATTAACATTATTGAAATTCAGTATCTTTCGAGTGCCAAGGGAAAAGTTAAAAATTGAATGACAAGAGAGAGAAAAAAAAAAGAAAAACCAAACAAAACTTGTAATGGGAAGAAAGGGAAAACAAAAATTATGAAGTGAATAAGAGCAGTAAAGAAAATCCTGTCTGCTCCCTTTGGCCAGGACAGGGTGTGGGGTGTTCAAATGGGAATATTAAACTGGAGAATACCATCCCTAAACATTAACAATCCCTCTACATTATGGTAAAATATTGTTCTGGAGCTCAGGGAAGGCAAAAATGAGAATGAATCCATAACTGACAACACTGATGCTGTCTGTGTAAAAGTGAGGGTCAGACTATAATCCACAAGGTCAGTTTAACAGACTACATCACTGCTTGGACTGTAATATAAATCAATATTGCAGCAGGCCTCACAGGCAGGATGGGCTGCTCTGTTTACACCCTGTTGCTGCTCAACAGTGACCACTGAAGCAAGACAAAGGGTGAAAAGCCCCTGCAGTCCCTCTGCTACAACCAAGCCTGAATTCAGGAGCCAAAGCAGGAATGCCACAAGAGGACTGCTCAAGTTAAATAGGATTGGGGTCAATATATATACTGCCTATATACAGTACATTGAATTTTTCACCTGTTGCCCGAGACAACGTGGGACTGGTGTAACCTAAAGCAACTGTGAGTGCTGCTAATGCCAGCAGATGCCAGGCAGCTGAATTCCTGACATGAACACAGGAAAAATGTCCTACAACATCACAGACTTCTGCTCATGGGCCTCAACTGGATCTACACTGACTTGCATACTCTACCTCAATCCAACAATGGGCAAATGCTCAGGACCCAGCTTATTAAAAGCTTGAACTGGGCTAAATTAGCCAGATTTTCAACCTTTGTAATGTATGAGAGGACATAAAGTAATCAATGATGCATTGATTCTGTCTGATTCTGCCCAGCCACCCACACCACACCGTTAGAATCCAAGACTCAGGTCAGCTTTGCCTCTCTTCGTTGTAAACAATTTTTACACCTGACCAAATGAAAAGAGGTGCTGTACTCTAAAAAGGTGGAACTCAGTTCAAGTGTAAACACTCACATCTGGCATCTAAATATCCATGTCTAGTACCTGACTGCCAAAATCACTGTACTTGAACACCCAGCGTTCACCTTTGCCCTCAGAGTGTTCCCCTCACAGTGTTTCTCTCTGCTTAAACAATAAAATGGCCAAGAAATCTGTTCCTGATTTTTGTCTCTGTCCAGACCACATCTGAAACACATTCCCTCTACCTAGGTAGATGCTGTTAAATAGAATACAAGAGAAGACAATGCATTCCCTGCAGCTGCCTCTCTGATGAGAATACCATCCAAAAATGACAAAGATGCTACATATTTATGTTTACATGAGCAGGAAGGAGATTTATAAATTATCTTTGAATTTAGTAGCACTAATTTGCACTAGTAGCAAGCTTTCAGTGCAACCAGACAGTGGTGTGGATGATTCACATCCCTAGAGTTCTTTTCTGAATCTGCATACCCCATTCCTTGTTGCCCAGGATAGGTAAACTCCTCAGTTCATACACTTTATTTCTGTATCTTCCTTGCTAAATTCAGTAATAATCAACCTGTGCAACCTTTATTTTGAAGTTTAGTTATCAGGTTCGTAGCAGTTTGAGTTCTGCCACAGAAGTGTTCCTTGAATGTCTTTATTATGAAAAAGGAGAAGGGCAGTGCTTTGGATTAAATGAGCCAGATCTTCAGCTGTGGAAGGATAATTTTGTTTCACTCCAGTGGGACAATGCTGTTTGAAAGCCAACTCCCCTGACCTAGAGGATCTTCCTTGATTTTATCTCTCCAGTTGGACTTTTCCAGCTTGTAATTAAGTATTCACTGGGTACCAGGGAAACAAAGAATAAAGAAAAAGTGGAAAAAACAAGCCCTTTGTAGAGGTTCCAGTCCTCTGGTCCAAGGAATATTTAATTATTTAGGCGAAGTGGAAATGCTTTTCTGGAGAGGCTGAGAGAGTTCTCCCATGGTAGTTATGGACAGAAGACAGAAAAAAAGAGAAAATGGACAAAGGAAACCAATGGGATTTCTATGGGGAAAAGAGCCTGCTTAGCTCTTTCAAACAACATAAATAGTTAAACTCACCATGTGAGTTTACAACGAAAGGTGTAGTTCAATAGCAAAGTAATTATTTTTAACTACGTGTTTACTCTTCCTTTAAAATAGTTGCTTTATGCCATCATCCAGGTCGTTATCAAGGAGGGAAAGCAACGTGAAATTCATCAGGTGCTAAATTACGCTGCACAAACCTTCCCGAACTTTAACAAAGCTCCAAAAACGCAAGGGGAAGGTACCCCAAAAAGCAGGAGGCATTTCTGGCACGGGGATGTTCTAAGGCAGCAGTGGATGAGCAGCGTGGCACACTCCGTGCCCCTTTCCCAGAGCAGGGGCAGCTCCAGCTGCCCGCTCAGCGGCACAGGGAGGCTCTGGTGCCCGGGGCATCCCGCAGGAGCCGCTGCCCGTGGCTCCCTGTGCCATGTGCACAGCACCTCCCCGTGCCTTCCCTGCGCTGGGCTCCCTCATTCCAAGAACCCGGGGGCCTCTTCAAACAAGGCAGAAAGGAGAGAGGCTTTCGAGTCAGCTGGCAGCATCTCTGCATTTTTGAGCGAGCCTGGATAGCGAGGAGGAGAGCTCGGTTTGTGCTGTGCGCCTGACCCCTCTCAGCCAAGTTCAGAGCAGTGTGAGCTATCAAATGTGACAGGCTCCTGGCAAGCAGCCCCAGGCTTTTGGCTGCAATCTCTTCCAGGCCCAGCTGGGTTTAATTAAACTAAGCAACAGTTCTTGCAATAACTAGTTCCTACCTCATTCTTCAGAAATTGCTTAGTGTTCAAATGTAAATACCTCCAGTTCATACCTTGCTCACCCTTCCCCCAGTTTGGATCAACTGACACTGACAAATTCAAGATTTTAGGACGAGCCCTTAAAAGCTGAATCAGGAAGGAGCATGGCACGTGCAGGCCTGCATTCTTGTCTCCTGGTTTGCCTTCGTGAAATCCATCCTGCTTATCCAAAACCCTAAATATGAATAAAAACCCCACCACACATTTATTTCTCTAGACTTTATGGTAAATGGAGGAGTTGTCCATAATTGATTGGCAGGCTGGTCCAGCCAAACTGTTATCAAAGCCTGCCTAGAAAATTTGGAGTAATTGTCCAAAAAAAGCCTCAGTTGTGCTGTAATTCAAGTGTTTGCAGAACCAGGTAATGGCCACATTACAGCAATGAGCATTTAAAAATCAAGATCAGCTTTTTCAAACTATTCTACCACTGTACAGAGAGTTGCTGTGAGCAACATGAATAATCCATCCCAACCTTTACAAGATACAAAATAGTGTAACTGGAACAAACACATGAATCTTTTTCAATGTGAACGAAAACAAGAATTATTTTCCACTCAATTATTAAAAAAAAACCCCAAACAACTAATTTTTATAATCCAGTAATCTCCAGATCTTTCCTGAGAGGAGCCTCTGTTGAAACTGTGAATAACAATAATTACTTTCTATGAAGCCAGAGGGTATTTGCACAGTTTTAAAGTCCCTGATCATCCTCTCATTTACAGAGGAACACATCTCTCTACCAAATACAAAGAAATATAATATTTTCTTTTTCATTTTAATGAACTTCACGGAGTTTTGTTAGATTTCCAAACCCTAGTGTAACACTTGTTCTGCTAAGCATTTGAAAGCAGTTGGATCATTCAGCTGCTTAAAGGCCCTCGTGAATGGAAGCCAAGATTTTTATGATCCTGCAAAATGTCCAGTACTACCCTGGAATACTGTGCTGTTTTGTCATTGCATTCCTTAGGTAATGACTCTCCCCACCAAGAATTCTCCCCTTTTTTGAGGAGCTGGAATAACCTCCCAGGCCTGGGCTGTCTCCACCACGTTGTGCTAACCTGACAATCCTCCTGAGGAGCCTTGCAGGGCTTCTTCAAGCAGTCACATTTTAAACACTGTTCCATTTTACAAGTAGAATTTTTGCAAATAATGTCTTGCTTTAAATAGTCAGTATGGATAGCAAAAAGGCTGGAATGCCACTTAACTTCAGAAATAACTCCTCAGAGAATGGCTGAAGACACAAAGCTGGTCAGTTAAGTCTCTCTCTCCAAAAATATCAGTAAACATGGCATTGCAAGCTCCTAATTTTATTGGTTTTACAGCACTTTGAAAAAAAATGCTCATTTCTCTATAATTTTTATAGCTGCCAGTAGGGACTGGTGCAACAAGAATCTTTATGGGTTAAAATCTAGAAAACCACTTCTGCCTCACAGGAAGACAGAGAATTTGAGCCCAATCTCCAATATCAGCACATTTTAGTGATACCATTCCACCTACCATAGCCTGTCTGTTGGTCCAAGTATTTCTTTTAAAAACAAGCAAAAAAAAAAATCACATTCCTTTGTAAAGTAAATTCCTATTCCAGTAAACTTTCTATTGTAGGACATGCCTTGCAAAGTCACAGTTACCCTTGCTAGAGGAAACCTCTGCAGTGACTTTGTGGGGCCATCTCCTGGCAGCAGCCAGGGAATTGTGCCCTGTGTGTGTCACACAGAGGGAGTAACCCTGGACAGAGACCCCAGCTGTGGGCTGTGCACACACACGGGACCCCCCTGCTGGGCTGAGCTGCTCTGTGTCCCCTGAGGAGGGCAAATGCATCAGGAAAGGAGAATTCCAAAAGTGTGGAGGGCACGGAAAGGCTTTCAGTGCTGGGGAAAGAGTGAGAATGGCAGAGTTCAGGAAACAGGGCAGGACAAGCAAGTGGACACACATGTGACAGGGGATAAACAAAACCACATGGGCTTTGAGCACTGAAACACAGATCTGAGATAGCTAGAACAGATTGCTTAGCTGTCTAAAGCATTTAATGAGTTATTATTAGGGTACAGCCAGGAACCACAGAGAGGGAAGGATTGGATTCTGCTGTAAATTACCAGAGATCACACAGTGTAACACACTCACTCCAGATTTACAAAACCTGGGAGTGTTTGGGGATGGGGGATGAGGGACAAGGGTAGGAGGATGTGAGAGGAATCAATTCAGGAATGCAGAAATGCAACAAGTCCTATGCAGTTCACAACCAAGACAGATGGACAAATGGAAAAGGCTGAACCAGAGTGGAAATACCTTATCAGGATGAGAAGAGAGAAATTCAAGGATGGCTCAAGCTACACCTGCTGGGAGAGGCTTTTGGGAGATGGGTGAGGAGGGACAGGCAGAAACAGCAGGGGAAACCAGAGAACAATGAAAGGAGCAGGAATCCTTCAAACCACAGCAGAGCTTCCTCAGAACAAAGCCAAAGCAGAAAAGCTCTCAAGCCTCTCTTTGCTCTCTGGGCAATGTCAAGACAAAACTGGGTTTTACCTCAGGGAGGTATTGACAAGGAGGCTGGAAATTAGTTGGGAAGCTATGCTGGGCAAGATATTGCATATCTCTGGGAAAAAAGCTTAAAAATATGATCTAATGAATGCCATCTGTATGGATCTATGTTCTACATTAACTCTTCTAAGAAAAGACCCACATTTCACCCTCAATAAAAGCAGTGTCAGTAATCTCAGAGGGTGTTTTCATATATTTGCTTATAAGATATTGTTTACAAAATCAAGAGTTTATTTGATTTTAGTATTTATGCTGTTAAGGTGGAAAATACAAGTCCTGAACAACAGTGTTTTATTTTAAACAGGAACCAGCCAACACAATGCCAAAATACCTTCCTGAATAGCTAAGTGTAGTGTAACTTAAAACACCAGAAACAGTCTGGTGGAAGGAGGCAGGTTCCATATGCATGAAAGGTATGTTCTGAAATTTCCTCCAAGCCTGTGAAGTGTAAGCTGTATTGAAAAACAAAAAAGATTACGAAACCAAACCAAAAATACATCCATATTATAGACTAATTTCTTTTAAAAATAGATTTGCTTATTTAAAATATCTCTAGTGTTCAGAAAAGGACTAGGAGGGAGTAGACATCCATAATTAAAACAAAATACTAATTTTGCTGCATACATATCCTGCCTTTAAGAGGATAGGTGATAACTTCTAAAAAATCATTGGGGAAAGACTTAGGCACCACAGTGATGAGAGCAGTGCACAAAGGAGGGTAGAACAGAAAATGCATAAACTGGGTGGGAATGAAGGGTTTGTTACTGCAGCCTTCAGTAATTTAAAGATATTAAATAGAAAAACTTGTAACAGGAAAAGTGTAAGACACTCCTGCTGCATCCCAGAAGGGAACACTGAGCACAGTAAGAGGAGACTGAAGCTGAAGCTCTGAGAGAGCCCAAAAACCCTCAGAGTCTGAGTTCCTCTGCCTTCCCCACAGATTGTTTCATACATCCTCTGTAAAATTCAATTCTACAGCAATTTATATTAATTATTAATGCCCTGGTGCTCCAGATAAATAATTTCATAAGAAAGTTCATAACGAACTGTATCATTATCAGAATAAATCAGTTATTCTGGTATGTAAGATGTCTGAATGTTAAATAAACCAGACTTTTTAAAACATAATCCAGTATTTGTCAACTGGAGTGCAAGTGTGAAGCTTTTTTTCCCACAAGTCCTCAGCTGCAAATTCATCTTGATATCTATGGTGACAAAATGAAGAGTTCTGCTTAAATCTCTTTCTCAGTACACAAAAGAACTGTTCAGTGGTTTCATCCAGAGTATGTGGACTCCCAGCAGCATTGCAACAGAGAAAAATATGACACTGACCATATAAAGATGTGGATCTTCTAGAATTAAAAATGTGATTTTTTTGCTAAACTTCATCATGGGAATTGTGCACTTTCATCAGTTTTTTCTAGCTGATGAAAGTAAATTAAAACTGACACTCACCATTTTCCTCTGAGTTTTATTGCAGAGATGTTCTTTTGTTATTGATGATGATTACCTATGGATGCTGTTTCATTAGTCTCTAGCATGCTTCCCTTTCTCATTACAAAAACAATCATATTCCTGCTCTGACAGCCTCCTGGAACTCCTGAACATTTCCAGAACACAAACCTGGCTATTGAAACAGCCACAAAATGCTCTTTAGTGAGCAATAAAATATTCCCAGCATCAGCACTGGATCCAAGCTTTTATACACAATTTCAGGATCAAATAGCTGCAAGGTACAAGAGAATTTCAAAGAGTGGCTCTTTCTGTGAGCAGCTGCTGGAGATACACCTGGAAATAAGGGAACACAGGTACCTACACAAATCAATGAGTAGAAATAAGTTGAAGATGTTGTGAAACTCAGAGCCAAGTCCTGTCAAAGCCATCAACAGCACTAAACAAATATCTTCTTCCCATAGTTAATATCTGATTTTGTACTTCATTTTCTCAAAGTTCTACACTGGAACTTCTGGGTAGGCACTGAATTGTGTTATTGTTTTTAAAACACTCAGACTTCTTTTTTTTAATTTATTCCAGTTCTACTTCTTACAAAGTGAAGAAGTAAAGCTGAGCAGTGAAAAGTATTTTTCAAGCAGCATTTTTAGCAAGTTTGTCAATCAAAGCACTAACTATCAAAATAACTCATAATTTCATGTCTTCATATTGCTGTTGAAACACCAAATTACCCCTAAATCCATCAGGATGCTAAAAAACCATGGGGAGATATATGCAAAAGTAAAGAATCATTTTCCTTGGCTGAAATATTTCACCTTAGAATTCCAAAAAGTTGCTTTTTCACATTAATCTCAAACATACAATTCTAAATTGTTTTCAAAGATGTGATGCTCCTGTCCCTCTCAACAGAGAGGGTCCCCAGCAGAGTGAATTAAATTTACTGCATTAAAACAGGAGTGGAACTACCTAAACAATAAAATTACAACTGAATTATCAACACTGACATGACAATGACACATGGACAGTTTCACACTAAGAAATACAAGATCTTGATGGGTTTATTTTGAAATTAAATGATATCATAACTTTTGAGGTGTGAAAGTCTCCTACCCTTTTTTACTTTAATAAACTGGAGATTTTAATAGAGATCTTTTAGCAACACATGCTGTACTCTGAGGGTGTGAATATTTCCTGACTAGCCAAGTTTACATACAGCTCCCACAAGAAACTTATAGGTTACTTTAAACTGACAGTGAAGTTTAGCTAAAAGTGAGTAATATTAATTTTAAAAAAATCTTAAGGCATCTGTCCTACACAGTAAGGGGCCATGCTTTAGAAAAAAAAAAAAAAAAAGCTTTAATTCCTAATTTAAGATGAATAATTCTTCAAAGATCTGAAGCACCTACAAATCCCAAATATGCCCTGGCCACCTCACACTCTGGAATGGCAACCTATTTCTTGTAGTAGCCATAATATAGAATGCATTGTGAGAGTAATCTTTTTGGTATCAAAAGGGAAGCATTAGGAAAGATAAATGTAGGGAAAAAAGAGCAGATTATATATATTTCAAATATGTAGCTTAAGAAAAAGCAGCATTAGGCTTTGTTGGAGGCCTCACCTGCAGCTGAGGGTTTGGCTCTGTGTGGGGACAGACACCATCAGTGTCTTTCCTGCTGTACCACAAATGAAATAAGAACAAATCACAATCCAGGAAAATATCCTGAAAAACTCAAGACAGGAAGGGTGGATGAGGAGAGGCAAAATTATAAATCTGTAATTTTAATAATTTTCTTTTTTTTCTTATTGCCTGAGGTGTTTTAGATGCATAACCTATTTTCTAATGGGACTATTTCACATCAGCACTATATTTCAATATTTTACAGAGTAATCAAATTGAGATCTCTGAGTTATCAACCAAATGCCAGCTGAAACAAATCCATCAGCTATAAAATATGTTTTGTGTTTAGCTGGGCAAACTAAGTGGAAAATAAAAAAGAAAAAATAATTCAGCTTGCAATCATATCTGTGGGGCTCCTCTGACATCTCTGATAGGGTTATACTCATCACCACGTGCTTAGAAAAAAGGCATTTGTCTAAAGTCTCTCTGCAAAATAGAACAGAAAACTTGAGCAGAGGTGAGAGGCTTCTGCTGCTGCCCTGCCAATCCAACATTATCCATCTGTTTCACCCCACAGCTTTCTCTTGGGCCACCAAGCAATCCCCCAGCTTGAATTGCCCAGTGGGGTTTCCAAGCTGGTGGACCCACCTTGGCTGTCCCTCAGTTTGGTGGGGGTGTGGTTGGTTCAACTTTGATATTTTGGTGCTGACATCAACTGGAGTCTCCAGGGGTGTCCTAAGGGTGGAGACTGGTGCTGCAATGAAGGACAGGCAGAACACTTCACAGCCCTGCCCCTCCTCACATCCTCTTCCCCTTTTTGACCCAAACCTGTGGGGAGGGCAGAGCCACCCTGGAGCCCAGCAAGGAGGGCAGGACCCAAAGGAGTGAACTTGGAGTGGAGGAAGTGGCATTTTGGTATTGCACTTCAGAACCTTCAATCCCACTAAAACCCCACTAAAGGTGTTCAAATCATTGATTAGAGCTGGTCCCACAGCCTAGCTTTTCTTATTTAGCAGTTCTCCTGCTACCTTTCCAAAAGGAAAATGAGCCTTTCCAAATAAAAGGGAGAGATTTCAGATATACCAGGGAAGGACTGGCTTTTCAAACACCTTAAAGGCAGCTGTGCAGTCCAAGCAGAGGCTTTGGCAGAAGTCTGATGCAGTGCTAATACTTCCCATCCAGACTTTTTTTTCTTTAATGGAAAATGATGGAAAGTCCTGCTTTAACAGGATTCAGACACTGGCTCTTGGAAACAGGATTTGGTAACCAAAATAAAAAATATCTCAGAAACTTTAATGGCCTCCTTCACTAAAGCCTGGCCAAGTACTTGCATTTAATAATTGAAGCTATCAGTTTACTTCTACATAGTGGATCTCCAAAACCCTCTCTCCAAAACAGACACAAAATCCCTTGGCTGCACTATCTGTAGCCAGAATTTGGGGCAATATATTTGTAAAAATGAGATACAGTGATGGTAGCTTGAATAATTTTGTTGTTATTTGTCATAATGGTTAGAAGATGAGGTGACAGCTGATAATGCCCAGATCCTGGTGCCAGTGTGGTGTTTACAAATGTCTGTAGGTGTGAATTTAACCACCATGACCTCAGGTAGATGCAGGAGTGCCCTGAAAGAACTGCATGGAAAGACTTTACATCAATTCCCAGCTGCTCCCTGAGCTTCCTGAGAGATGAGCTAGAGCTTCACCTTAGACCAAACACATCCCACCAGATAAACTCACATTTTCACCCAGGAGAGTTTACATCTTGATCCCCAGCCTTTTAGAGAACATCTCTACTGCTGTGCTATAAAATTAAAAATATTTGAATTTTCTAGCTGAAGGCAAATACGTAAATTTTTGTTAGAACAGCTGTTTCCTATTAGTTTTAGAGAGAAACATTAAAACTCAGACATGTGTTGCACTGACAGCAAATGAGCTCAGTGGGCTCTATGGAAGGGTCTGGGTGAGAAGTAGGATGATGGACCTCACCTCCAGGAAGTTCTTGGGTAGGTAAAGTGGAAAGGACACAGAAAGAGAAAGAATCACCCTGGAGGAGTGTGGAACTCCCCAGGCTGTCTTTATTCCACAAAAAGGCATCCTCTGCTTCTGGGACATTCATTTTCTGCACAGCCTGGCAGGATGATTTACTCACTGGAACACCACAAAATCCAAAGTGCAGTTTTGTGCTAAGTGTGTGGTAAATCCATGATGGATGCTCTGGAAGCCACAATTGCTACTGCTCAGTAACTTGTGGTGTTGGTACAATATGAGATAATAGCAGGGGGCAAAGAGCTGCCTCCCCAGGAGGCTCTGCTGCAAACACAGCTTCATGTTTCAGCCCAGGCCCTTATCACTCTGTCAGCTCCACATCAATTCTTTTCCATTCCTACAAAGGCTAAGCAGGGCTATGGAATATTGAAAATGGGAAAAATTAACCCTTGCTCAAAAAGCCATCATGACCCAGCAAAAATTCTTACATCCCAATTTAAATCAGGGTTTTTCATGAAATACCTGAGAATTGTGGTATTTAAGAGTGCAATAAGGAAGATATATTTGTTTTCTTCACAATGAGTACAGTTCATGTTCTGCCACCAAAGAACTGGGACTAGATTAATCAGCTAATGAGGAATTACAAACAGAGAAAAAAAAAAAAAAAAAGCATGGACAAAGAAGAGAATCAGCAAAAGCAATGGGGAGCAGATATTTGTCCACATAAAGATTTGTATGAAGTTACATCACCTCACCCTCACCAATCCACTCTGTTTAATCACTTTCATTTGGGAAGGTTACATTTGTAGAAACCTGATGCAATAATCTGCTAATTAGTCTGTAATTATCTTAAAGGTTTTCTTGCTCCTATTAGTAACTTCACTTTTAATAAAGGAAATAATGGGGTTATCTTTGTTGAACCACAGAAGTGGAAATTATGCAATAGTATGATTCCACCTCAGGTCAGCAAGGACTTGGAAATAAGTATCCATCACTAAAGTTAACACCAGATTTTCAGAAGGAGCTGTCCTGTAAAAAAGAAGGGAATTTCCACCCTGTAAAGGATGACATCATTTTGACAATCATTACTGCAGTGGAACACCACAAGCTCATTCCCTGCTCCTTTCTCCATCCCATTTTTCTCTGTGTTTAATGTAAATAGAAATTCTCTCAAATATTCTGACCATTAAAAAAAATACAATTTTTTTTTTCTACAAGTTCAATGTGGAACTGCATCTTTTCTAAGTGGTATGATCCTTTCCTGGCTGAATCCTCCTGTCAGGGAGCTCTGGAAAGGGACAAGGTCCCCCTGAGCCTCCTTTTCTCCAGGCTGAGCCCCCCCAGCTCCCTCAGCCTTGCAATGGCCATAAGATAGGGGGATATTTTGTGGAGTACAAAGATTAAAGCAGCTTTTCTTTTTTTTGGCTGGGTTTATTGTCAAAAGA
Organism: Setophaga petechia; assembly: GCA_024362935.1. NCBI lineage: Eukaryota > Metazoa > Chordata > Aves > Passeriformes > Parulidae > Setophaga > Setophaga petechia. The sequence continues at coordinate 3,848,860 of JANCRA010000013.1, read as the reverse complement.
CTGTTAAAAGGGATGATTAGTAGGAACAAATTGGAATGAATAAGAAGTCTCCATTAGTTAAATAAGAGCCAAGGAATAGTTTGGATTGCATATTCCAATGCTGTGGGGAAAAATGAAGAGTGTGGTACAAAGTAATTACTTGGCTTTGGAGGAATGGAGCTAATTGTGAGACAGAACAGGAAAAAAAGTGATTCAGGGGATACAATGAGCATGAAAAATATCTATACATGGAAGGAAATGGAAGCAGAGGGCAGAAGGGAGGAGAAACAGCAAGCCAGGCATTTGGTCATGGAAGATTATCAGGTCTGTCAAGCATGACATCCCCGTGGGGAATTCATGCTGACCACTCATGACTTTCCTGTCCTTCCTGTGCCTGCAAATGGCTTCCAGGATGAATGACTGCATGACCCCTCCAGGGACTGAGGGGATGCTGCTGTTCCCTAGCTCCTCCTTGCCCTCAGTGAAGGCAGCAATGACACTGGTTCTGCTCCAGTTCCTCCACCCACCAATAATTCAAATTCAATAATGCAAAGATTGCCAAATGCAGTTTCATGGTGACATCAGTGAGGTCCCCCAGCACTTATGGGTACATCCTGTCAGGGTCCATGGATTTGCATTTGTCCAGCTTCCTTCAGTGCTCCCTGACCTGGTCACCTTCCACCAAAGGAAGATTTTCCTTCCTCCAAATTATCCCCTATCTTTAGGGCCTGGGATTGATGAATTCCAATCTTGGTAGTAAAAAGTGGTGTGAAGAAGGAATACAGCACCTCAGCCTTTTCCATGCCCTGAGTCAGCACATTCCTCACCTCACTCAGGAGTAGTGATGCAGGGGCACCTTTCTAAAGAGATAAATCATAACCTGAAAACATGTTTCAGAGTTGGGATAGAGTAATAAATATGCACATTTTATTGTGCTGAATGCATGATCTATAAAACCTTAAAAGACATAAGTCCCAAATATTTCATACTGTTTTAAAAAAGAGGTAAATGAAAAGTACTTTGGGTGAATTACACCCAGGCTTTTAGCAGCCTGCAAGCTGATGTGTTGCTTGGTTCAACACAAATGTGTGATCTTGGCAGAGCTTCACTGTGAAAATTGTGCTCAGATGTGAGGACATACATGAACCAGAGCTGGGCAAGATAAGCAGAGGGAAAGCCTAGACAGAGGGTAGTTGTTGACATCCTGATAGTTTGCACCTACCAGAGTCCAGAAGAGAAATGCTGGCATGAAAAGGTGTCAAAATTCACAAGGAAAAAAATAAAAAGATCAGAGGATGGAATAGATGGAATAGTCTCTACTATTTTGCCCAGTCCTCAGGGGGAAATCGTAGAGGCTTTTATTCTTAGCTATCATCATACGGTACAGCAGGTGATATACATTGATATCAGACTGAATGACTTCCAGTCCAAGCAGTAAATCCAAAATGTTCAGCTGTTTTTCAATTTTTCCACTGGAGAACAGAAAAAAAAAAAAAAAATTGAAATTTTCACACCTAAAAAGACAATGCCAGAGATGCTAGATGCTCAGTGAGGAAAAATGTATGGAAAATATCAGATTTGCTCTAGTTTCAGGGTAGTGAGGCCCTGGCACAGGGTGCCCAGAGGAGCTGGGGCTGCCCCTGGATCCCTGAGTGTCCAAGGCCAGGCTGGACAGGGCTGGAGCCACCTGGGACAGTGGCAGGTGTCCCTGCCATGGCAGGGGGTGGAACTAAAGAATCTTTAATGTCCCTTTCAATCCAGACCACTCTATGACTCTAAGACTCCATGACCCAATTAAATACATTTATTTGCCTGCCTGACCCCAAGCTGGTCCTTCACCCCTGCAAGAACGAGACTGCAGCAGATCAGCTCCAGTCTCCATCACCAAGGCAGCTCCTCCTGGCTCCCCTCATGTAAAAAGCCAGCCTGGCAAAATCCTGGTGCAGACAGAGCCACAACAGCCTCCCCAGCACTGTGGCCTGCTGCCAGCAGGGATTGTTCCTGCCTGGAGCTCCCTGACATAACTGGACGAGGCAGCCTTGTGCAAAGTGCAAAAAAAGATGTTTTGTGAAGCTGAAATGAATGGCCACTGAAAACAAAAAAAATAGTGCATTGCTGGGACTGGTGTAAGGCATTTTATGAGTCATTAGCTCAGATTTTATTGGAGTTCTGGGAAATGAGGAACTGGGGGCTCATCTGTCAGGATTTCAGAGCTGCAGGTGAAATGCTGCCTTTCATAAGTGGATTCCTGAAAGTCCTAACTGGAGGAGGACACCAAAATGTAACTCAGGGAAGTAGTAATTACCCTTTATTTTGGTAAAGCAGTGCCCCAGGGAGATCTGAATGTTCTTTCACTTTCTGTGAATGAATTACATGGTTCATGGTAATGTTCAAAAAGTTAGTTAAACATTTTACTAAATGCAGCTTCCTGATCCTGTGCTCGTGAACAAAAGTCACTTGTTATAATAAATATTGAAGACACATCAATAACTTTTTTCTTCTCTTAGGCTGAGTAATTTTAAATGTCAAGCATTTCCTCATTAAAACTCTTTCATAATCTTAAAAGAAGGGGTGAAGAGGGCAGAAGATTAAAATCTTGTTGCACAAAGTGTGCTGCAATCTCACTTTATTGATACTTAGAGTACAGTCTGGGATGACTCAGTCCACCACAGGACACTGAGCTGTGGTCACAGCAGAAATTAGAGAAGGAAGAAAAAGCTCCTTTCTCTGAAACAGTGCTCTACTGATAAAACAATGACTCTCTGGAGAATTCCTTGTCCATGAGCTATGACAGCTCAATTTCAATTGAGTTTCTATTTTCAGAATTTTGAAAATAAATTTCTTCCTCTACCATTCAGCAAAAGGAAGTGACAGAAGTTGTCATTTCCCTGATCTCCCAGGACAAGGGGGCAAAGCATCATCCTTTGCACTCCAGCCCATGAGGTAGCTCTGTGGTGGCTGAGGCAAATCAAAACTGAACAAAATTATTAGCTAAGTGTTCTACAAGTTCTGCTGCCTTACAAATGTGCACTGTCAAAGTTTGAACTCAGAAGAATTTCCTTGAGAATTCCCAAAGACATTTCAGTGCATCAGGTGCTCCCCCTGTCAAATTTGAAGGTCCTCCTGCAAACCCCAGGGGTACGAGAGTGATCCTCCACCATTGGTGGAACAGCCCCAGCTTTTCTGACCTACAAAATGGTTAAACCTCTGCCTTCAAAAGCCTCAGCCTAAGGCAGAGAACAACCATGGAAAGTTTCAGCCCATTTCAGCCCATTAATGTTTGGCAAAGCCACAACCAGCTTAAAACGCAGGCCTGTAATTAGAGCGGGTCGGAACGTTCTCAGCTAAATGAAATTTCATTGAAATACGCTGCTTCATCCAAGCCAGAACAACATTTTGCAGAGACATTTCTGCTTCCACAAGGCTTTTGTGGGGAGAGCTGAGAGGGAAAGTGTGCTCACACACTATAGCCTGAAGATGAGGTCACTGGTTTGGGATGTATGAGGAGCTAGTTGAGGCCCAGGCTCAGAGAGCAGCAGTAAGGAGACTACAAAATACCCAAATGCCAGAGCACCTCCCTGGCTATGTTATCCATGAAAAATTCCTTGAGAAATATCATGAGATACATGCCTTGATTATGATGTTCAAGAGATTTTATGTCTTGGAGCACCACACACAAAGTCATATTTTAGACCATTAGAGGTTGGGAGCTGACTTCCACAAGTCTGTGCTTCTAACAGGAAAGTTACTCAATATTTAAACTGTAAAGGTTTCATCAGTAAGTGCAATTCCTGGACAGATCAATAAATATTTGTTTGAAAAAGTAGAAGCCATAAAAAGGGGGAAGAAAACATTATCAGGTGGAAAATCTTTACCTTTTCATTCTTACAGTTTTCACATTTTATACATGCACATAAAGCAGGAACAGAAGGAGGAAATAGTATGTTTGCAATTAAAATGTATTTCATACTGTGGTAGGTCCTCCCATCCATTACAGTGAGGTTTGAGGCCTGCAAGTCTTGTCCTAATAAAGGACAGAAGATAATTTTTCATTCCTGAAGGCTTAAGCAGGAATTCCTTGCCCTGCTGAGTTGAGCTGATACAAACCTTTGCTTTCATGCACTATTACCTGTCTTCAGCTTGTGCAATTATTTTACTTCCCAAACATCAGGTTTGGTGAACACCTGCTTTTTTGGAAGATTATTCAAAAGTTTTTGACATAAATGTTGGCCTTATGGCAATCACTGTTGTTTTTGCACATGTCAGCAGAAAGGAGCTGTGTGACACAGAAGACTGGGATCATAATTAGGTAATTCAATGTAAAGAATAATTCAAGCACATATTTTTCTAAAAACAGATTTTCTAACTTAGAAGAACTGGGTTTTCTATATTCCTCTTTAATTCTTAGCATATCATTCTCAAAAACATTTAATTTCTGCTATTAGTGTATTCTATTTAAAAACAGAAAACAAAACCAAAGATATAACTTCAAAGAGACAAATAGATGAAAAACTGAAATCCTGGGGGTCCCTTCTCAAACCACTGAGACTTGTGGCAAAGTTTTCCTTCCTGAACATCAAAATTCTGAATTCAAGCAATCAGGGTCACTGCAGCTGAGGATTAAGACTTCCAATAAAAAGTGCAATTTTTTCTTCAGTAACATTTGTGGAAATCAAATTCAATGTTTATCAACTGTAAACTTCATCTTTCTCTTTCAGTTAAACTTTAACTGAAAAAACTCTGGAAGTTACTGAGGTCACACCTTAAAATGCAGCAGCTGTGTGTTAATAATCAGATTTTACCAGCTAGGAGGAGCAGGATAGCACATACTTGGTCAATATTTAAGTTAACTTACATTTATTTATTTTAATAATTGTATTAATTTAAATGATGGGCCACTCCAATTCTCCTCATGGGATGCAAATTAAAATGAGGTGAAAACCAGAGCAATGCTCAGATTCCAGAAAACAAATAATTCATTTAATATTAAGGTTAATTAATAGCCTTTCACGCTTCCTGCTGACCTCAAAGCACATTTCAATTTTTTTTTTTAAGCCAGGCATCCTAACAAAATAAAAACACAGTAAAGCTCAATATCCTAAAAGCTCTGTGAAACCACAAACTTTCCTGAAATAAAAAAAGCAGCTTGCAAATGTTAACATGCTGAACCAGACTGGTGTGCTTTGCTTTCCATTACTGGTTGGCATTTCCCACAATGAATTGAGGACAATGGATAGAACCCAAATCCTGGTGTCAAACTAATGATTTCCTTGGATTTTGTGGTGATTCCACCATCTCCAGCTGTACCTTAATGCAGCCATCCAGACAGGCATCCCTGCTGCTGGTGCTCTCCTGGCTTTCAAGTACTTCCCTCTGCAATAATGATGAATTTTAGCACAGACTATTGCCATTTAATAAATGTATGAACTGTAATATATGTAATATATTTAATAAATTTTAAAGTATGTGAGTATCTACACAGTGACTAGAAGTAAGAAGTTCTACATATCAAACTTACAGTATTTCAACAATACAAAGAGTTCCTGAAAAAAAATCTGAGTTTACTGATTTAAATTTTCTACCAGACTTTTCTGACTGTGTATCAAAAAGGAGGTGAAAACTCCTTTCACATACTGAGCACATACATAAAAGAACATGTGTTATTTATTAACAGGAGAAAGCATTTATTAAAATCTAACCTGGCTTTTGCAAATAAGATGACTTCATGCACAGGAAAGAACTGTATATGATAAGTTGTTATTTCAGGGCTGTTTTGAAAACATTCAAAAAAGGGGCTAAAACTATTTTAGATGCCACTTTTAATTAATCTAATTTCCAGAAGGAATTTGACCAGTCACAAAGGAAAGCATAATCTTTGAGAAAACCCTAAGCCCCACTCATTTAAAACTTTTTACAGCAGAGTAATGCTTCTAGTTCAATATTTTATAAACTGCAGAGGTGTCAAAAGCTTTTTATGGTTTGCATTTAACATTTTGAAGGTCCATCTCAATTCTCATTGTAAAATGTCAATATTGTCTGGAGCAAAACCAGCAAAATATCTCTTACTACCTGATCTTAATCTTCCAGTCTGTTCTGCCAAATGCTAAGAGGAGAATTCAAGAGTAATTCACAGAAGTCACAAACACTCAAGTCACCTCATCTTCCACTGCAAACTTACCTAAAGTGAGATATTATATCATATTTTCCCTACATTAATATCCTGCTCAGATCACCATCAGACTGTTTCTAACTTGGCTATTGGAAATTTTTCCATTGTATCCACCACCTCCCTCACCTAAACCATGGGCAGAGTAGGGATTTTCCTGAGGGTTGTAAGGGAAAGCTGAACTCAGTAGAACCTTCCATGCTCCAAAAGGCTGTGGAAAGCAGAAATGGAAGTGCTTGAGCACAGTCAATGGACAAACCAGCAGGAATTTTAGGAGTAAGTAAGAATGGGGTTAAAAACACAGCATGGACCAGAACAACTTGATGCAGACTTGCACCTGACTTGGATATGGGAAGAACAGGGTGGGACAAGTAACCTGAAACCAGCTGCATCCACCCCCTGCAGAGCTCACAGTCATCTCTCCATGTGCCATCAATGGGACAATCAATGGGACAATCAATCATCAATCATGGGACAATCAATGTCCTCTCTCCTCAGGATGGAGCTCCTGAAGCTGTGGTGTCACAAATGGTTCAGTACAGCCCCACTGAGTACCTTTGAAAAGTTCCAGGCTCTGGAATGGCCCTTTTTGCTCCCCAGACCATGAGTTTTCAGTGAGCACATCTATTTTTTCCCTCCACCTATTTCATGGTAGGCAGAAAATCTCTGAAAGAAGAGGAAAGCTAATCACAGATGAGCACAGGATCAGTCTAGAGTCCAAAACTTCAATTAAATTCAGATATGGAAGAGAATAGAAGATGACACAAGAGCTGGTTGGTTTTAATGCAAATGGCTCAGGCTTTTGACACTGCCTATAAAAAATTCATCATTAACTGCCATCAGTATTATTAAAAGATTTCATTTATCTATGACAAGCCAGCACTGAACAATCCTTATTCTATCCTAACAAAAAATAAATTACAAGGCCCTGATTCCAAGAAAAAAGACAAATATTTGTATCAGCTCTTGCTGTTCATTGCAAAAAGGCACAGTCAGTACACTTTACTCTTCCTCTCAGTTTTGCTTTGCACACTTCATCACAGAAGCCATTCTGCACTCTCATTGCCTTTATTTTATTTGGGAATCTTTTCTCAAACACCTCCCAGTACACAAAAGTCAGTGGTCTGTAAAATCACCTGTGCACTGTAGAGAAAGCAGGGAGCATTTCTCCAGCAAACATCCTGGTGAGAGAATTTTTAGGCTAAAACTGCAAAATACTCTTTTCATTTAGCACAGCACTTCATAGGCAGTGCATGGAAATATGGTTAAATCCAATTTTTACTGGTTGAAATGCAGTAAAATCAAGTGACACAGCAACCCCTCATGGCAGAGGGTTGGAATGAGAGAATCTTTAAGGCCCCTTTCAACCCGACCCATTCTATGATATCTTATTGCTAGGAAAACAGAGATAAGAGATATTAAACTTTACAAGTCTCTTTCTGGAAATCATTAGCTTTTCCTCTGATTAAATTCAAGTGAATTGCCAATCAACATTTTAAATTAGTTGAAAGTCTTTATTACTCAGTATTGTGATTAATTTCCAGTCAGAATATTGTCAAATTAGTAATAAGATCATGATGGTATTATTTCACAGTTCAGAAGATCTACTCCAAAGACATACAAGTTCTTGAAAATGATAAAATGAATTTGCAAATAATTAGGTACCAAATTATTAACCAATTAATCTTTCAGAGAAGTGCTAGCTATGCAAAGAAAGAGAATTTAAAAAACTAAGTGCAGATTAAACCAAGGGTCTACAGGAAATATTCTCTAAGACATTACTCAGTGTCTTGAAAAAAATTCTATTCTGGCTCCTGAGATTGAACACTGCATTAAAAATGTATTCTTCTATGTCTAGTTGCAGTGAAAGGGATTTTGGAGCCCTCAGGCTGAGCTTCCTGCTGGTACAAGCAGAACAGCTGGATTTTCTTCACCAATATTTGCTTCCATCTATTATTGTGTGAAATTCTTCAGATTTTCTAAAAAGAACTGACAGATACCCAGGGTTTTCATCACACAGGAAATTCCATTATTGAAACACTTTGTCCTGATATCAAATCAGGACAAAAACTCAAAGTATCCCTTTGGGCTTTTTCACACAGGAAAAACATTCCCAGCTCTGTTTTTAAAAATGCCAACTGTTTGGAGTTGGTTTAGTGAAGAATGTTAACATTTTATGACAAACTCTCATGGGGTGAAAAAAAAAAAATCAATTTTCATTTCCCACATCTCCATTTTGACTTCCCTGTACAAATTTGGTTCCTAAAGTGCTGCAGAACTACTTGGTGAGTGTCCTAATACAAAGAGGTGGATTTTGCTAAGGTGTTTGCTGTAGTGCAATAATTAACCTTTATTTTATTAATAAATAAATAGAACTGGCTACAGAATTTGTGAAAATAGACACAAAATAGTTCAGTAGATTTCATTCGAAATATATAAATTAATTGCTGCTTATATCTCAGCCCAAAATATCCATTAGCTCTATAAGTACCAGTACTGCTTAGATGATAATGACATTTATTTTAATTTAGGCAAGAGTTGACCAATGAATCTAAATACTTCATTAATGATGATTTACAGATGTACTGTGCTTCTGAAATGGACTCTTCCTTTGCACCTCCCACCTGTAATTTTATTTATGATTCTCCTGACTCTCATTTACCTCTGCACATATCTTGCACATGAAACTAAAGCTATAAATAGCCCCTTTCTGAATACAGTGTTGTGAACAGTTTACACTCCCCGAGTTTCAATAACTTAAATTATAAGATGTGTCAAAATTTACTTTGCAGTTACTAGAGCTGTGTTAGGCATAGATGTGCAGTAACTTATGTCTTTCCATTTAGTTGGGGAAAGTTTCATCTTGGAGAAGCATAATTATTTCATATATTAATTTCATTTCTTGCCTTCCTAACTCTGGTGAGTTTAACCGTTTTCAAGATCATTATAAAACTGTTATTTTTAACACAATGTGTATTTTGGGAATAAAAATCATAGCATAAAAAGACCACAAAAATAATATAATTTCCAATATTAAAACCCTTCCTACTTAAACCTAATCCCTGTTAAGAACTATCAGGATTTTAACAAAAATCCTGTTACCAAGAGAGGAATATCCCATTTGATTTTTATAGGATCAGATGCATGCTCATTGCATTTGTCTGCTTTTCAGAATTAATTATGGTCTTCAACACTTTCCATGAAAATATTGAAGGTGAAAGGCAAAGTGAGAAGTTATTCCTGTGCAATGTTGAGTTTGCTGTGATGGGCAGAGGCGTTTGGAGAGGTGATTTACTTTGGCCTTCAAATTTGATCCTGCCTCATTTTGCAGGGTATGCTGTTAATCACAGAATCATGGAACGGTCTGGCTTGGAAGGGACCCTCAGATCAGGCAGGATCACCCCACCATGGTGCGAGGAGCCGAGCTGGTTTGGTTTTGTCTCAGCAATGGCTGTCAGAGGCACTCAGGGGGAAGGTTTGCTCATGTGCCGGCTGCAGGAAACAACTCGAAGCAGCCTCGTCTCTGGGAGGACTTGGCCTGGTGACAGCTCCCATGGCACAGGGGACACTGAGCTGTCCCCAGGGACTGCTCCCATCGGATGGCAAACGCTGAACCTGCCGATGGCCCCTGCGAGCAGGGCAGGCTTCGGGAGCAGCCAGGGCAGACAAAGGAGCTGCGCCACAGGCCTGGAGGCCATTTTGACATCATGCCTTTTGCTCTTGGGGAGCTTTTGGCTTGAGCTTTTTTGATACTGTGCTTTTGCTTTCCAAGCTTGGTAATTCCAGGGATTTTTCAGGCTCGTTTTTCAAAACTTGCATTTGAGTCAGGGATTTTTGAGGCCTACGTTTTCGGAGCTTACCTTCCGGCTCTGCTGCCCGCTCTGGCTCACCCTCGCCTCTGTCCTGCCTCTCTGTGTCCCTGACCAGCTCCCTGCTGGCTTCATCCCAGCCTGGGCCACCTGCATCCAGCCCTGCCCATGGCTGTGACCCTGTGCGGGCTCCTGGCCCTCCTGCCCGATCCCCCCTGACCTCGTGTCCCCTGCCAGGGGCTGTCCCCAGGCCGGCAGCGCAGGCCCGAGGCTGAGGCGCACTGCCCCGGCCCGAGCTCCGCCGCGAGCGCCCTCAGTGTCTCCGCTCTCTCTCCCTCTCGCCCTCACAAGTAGGGTAACGCCTTTTTATTTTGGTGGTTTTTTGGTTTGGGTTTGTTTTTTTGTTTGTTTGTTTTCTTTTTTCATTACCAATAAACAGTCCTCAGATACCATGTTTGTCTGATTTGACTTAATTTCCTTCCTCACCATCTAGTTTTAAAAGAGCTCTTTACAGTTCACAGTGGAACACGACACTTGCAGGGACACCTTGCACTACCCCAGCTAGCTCCAAGCCGTGTCCAGCCTGGCCTTGGACACTTCCAGGGATGGGGCAGCTTCTCTGGGCGCCAGGGCCTCACCTCCCTCACAGCCAAGATTTCTTCCCAATATCTAATTTAAACCCACTCTCAGTTTGAAGCCATTCCCCCTTGTCCCATCACTCCAGTTCCTGATGCAGCATTGCTCTCCAGCTTCCCTGTAGCCTCTTCAAACACTGGAAGGTGTTGTGAGGTCTCCACAGACCCTTCTCATCTCCAGGCTGAACAGCCCAAATTTTCTCAGCCTGTCTGCATAGAAAAGATGCTCCAGTGCCTTTATCTATCACCTTTGTGGCCCTACAGAATCCTCACACAGCTCCAGTGTCCCACTGCAAGGGACACCTTGAGCATGGAAGGACCATTTCTGCCTTGAACAGAGCAACTGGACATGAGATATTTCCTGAGATGTCACATTCAGAAAAGCAGAAAATGACACAGTGGGCAAGGCAGGATACAATTCCCTGTAAACAATCCCTAGTGGGAATAATAATTTCATTGTGTGTTTTGGAATCACACATTTCTGTGGAACTGGTTCTCACCTGATCTCCTCAAATAGGAGGAGCACTCTAATCTTGCTTGGGGTATTCCAAGTAAAGATCTGTTGCCAACAAAAGCTGATTATTAATCTTTCCTAGCAGTATGACTATGCAATTTGGACTAACAGAGCAAAAATACTTTCTGTTTTATCTTTTGGTTGTTCTTTGCTGTCATATGCTTAAATAATTCAAAACGTAAGTGCCTCCCCTTGTTTCTGCCTGCATATGACATCTGTTCCTCATGAATTCACTGAGTGCATGCATGATATTTGCTGTGCCTGGATCCTTTCCTTTGAAACATGCAATAATTAAAGATGAGCTTCTATTCTGAGACTAAACAAAAGTTTTGTTCACTGAGCAAACAGGTCTCCATTGGGCAAGATTTGAAGTCAGAGTCTGGGCAAAATCTCTGGGGTTTTTAACTGAGAACGTTTATCTGAACAGAACAAGAGGAACAGGAAGATGCTTTACTGACTCATCAGCTCCAGTTCATCCAAGAACAAGGTAAAGCTGCTTTCATTCCATGTTTTCCACAGCATTCTTTATATGTTACTCCTGCTATCAAGCTTTCCAAGCCAAAGACTGAGAAAGAAAACAAAATATATAGCCACAAAGCACAGCTATTTAGAAGTCATACATGGCTTATTCAGAGCTCAGAGAGGCTGTAGTCAATAAAAATGACAAAACTTCAAGGGCCAAGGCATGAACAATTTTCTAGCTCTCATGTCACCTAGGCCAGAGTGGTCTCTTGTTGTCAGCTGAAAGTCTTGGATCCCTGGAATTCAAACCACCCCTGTGGGCAGGGACAGCAGTGCCAGCCCCACAGGAAAAGGGGGACAACTGTGTCTTTTCTCCCCCAGGATACCCAGAAGAATTTGAGTGTTTTGCCTTGCGTTCCTGGGAGAGCTACAGCCCATGGTACTGCCCAGAGCTCTCTCTCTTCCCCAAACTAGCAATATAGGGAATTTTAGCTGGCAAGCAAAGACTTTGCAAGTCTAGGCTTTCCCCCTCTTTTTTTATGTTTTTCCCAGCACACATGAAATAGAAGTGCATCCTACAAAAAACTCTCTACTTCTTCAGAAACCATTTATCCCAATGCCAATTAAATAGATCTCCCCAGGTTCCTCTGTTCTCGTTTCCTCCATGGTGTCCTTCATCTACAGACAATTTTATATAACTTATAGTTTTTGTTACCACACTGCTCTGAGTTGGTTCATACTGGCACCAGTGTTCATGAACCACCCATTAATATCTCATCTGGGCACACTGGTTTGTTTTTGGAGTCCCACAGGCAAGAAATGCCTAAGAGTTATTAACTACTATTTCCAGAGCAGATGAAAAGTGTAATTTTGTCTGCAGCCACCTGCCAACTTAGAATTGTCAAAATTGCAACCAGCTTTTGATTTTTAAAACCCCACATTTTAATGATAGTCTCTTGCAATCTCTGTTTTCCTTTACAATTATTTAAAAGCCAATTTTCCACTATTCATTCTTCACTTGGCACTCTCTCTTCCAATGGCTGGCACAGAGAATTGAGGTCTTGTCATATAATTTCATTCCATGGGGCACTCCCAGCTTCATGTTTCATAGATTTATCTCTTCATTTTGTTTGTTTTTAAGTTGTTATAGGGAATAAGCATTGTTGAAAAGAGGCAATATCCTAGAACAATTTTGCAATCCACTCAAGATCTTTATGTTACTGAAATAGTAGCACAAAATTCCTCTGGGTCAAATTTCTCTGGAATTAACAGCAAATCTGAAAATAAAAGCAGGGCTTCAAGAAACAGCTGAGCTGTAAGAGCAGAGTTGCTCTGACATTTCGTTATCCAAGTCTGCAACTTTTATGACATGAAAAAACAATATAGTCTCATTCTGCCTTCTAAATCAGCCTGGTGGTGTAACAGAGTGCCCAGCCTTACTCATGTCAAACTCATTAATTATATGATATCTAGTGACTTACTGCTACTTCTGGACTGGTTTAAATTTTCTAATATTCATCCAGGATGTCCCAAATACGACTACTTTTATTTACTTTCTTCCCCAGTACTTCAAAATTGTGGAGAGGGTGTAACTCCATTGTGTCTCTGTCAAGGAAAATGTCATTTACATGACACTGACATATAGAACCCAGGTTTTTTGGATGCCATTGAGGATCTGCAATCTTGGATATATATGGTTTTTGTAATGCAGGAAAATAGCTACTGGTTGCCCCTGTAATTGCAGTCATAACCACTGGGTTTTCTTCCTTGAGTCTCTTTGCTCTGTTGGCATGATTATTCTTCCCAAAATAACTCCTACAGTACTTTTGTTATAGTCACAGCATCCTTCTCCTGGCAAAAGCTTAAGCTGCCCACATGCACTGAAACTTGGTTTCTGTCTTTTCAGAGAGGAACTCCCTTCTTCATCAAATCCAAGGGAGCTCAAGATTATGATCCACCAGCAGTGCCTTTATAAAAGACTCTGCTGAATAATTATTGTATCTATTATTGCCTTCAAGGTGAGTTTTGACATGAAATAAAAGAAAACATATTTCCAGGAATTCCTCTTATGGCTGTTCATGTTCTACATAGCCTCAGATGACTCTGGGAAAGAGATGAAAAGTAAGAAAAAGTAAGACACTCATTTTGCATGAGTGTCTTCACATCCTTCTGAAATTTCCAAGCATTTTATCCAGGTATCTTGAAACCAAGACAGATGAGGGGAACTTTGCCTTTAATTTATTGAGGATCTCTCTGATGGTGATCACAAGTTTCCTCCTGGATTTGAACCTTGAATGGGAGTCTCAGCTCACAAAGCACCAGGAGCAATATTGCAGCAGCACTGCTGCTTCCTGACAGCTGGATGCAGGTCCTGCAGACACTCCCTCCCACTCAGCCTGCCTGTACCTGGTGTTTGGCCCTTGGAGCAGTGCAGGCTGCTCTTTTGAACAGATATTTCCATGTCTGGCAGGGCACTGAGGTTCTTTTTTCATCTTGTTTTTCGCTGAGATGCGTGAGGAACAGGGTGTGATTCTGGAGCTGTCTTTTTTGACTTAAAATGTGGCTCGAGCAGAAGGAAACGTGGAAGCTGCAGCTCCCCATTCATCATTTGCTACCCAGCCTGAATCCCTGCTGGCAGCCTCATGATCTACAGGGATTCCTACGGAAATGGAAACCTCTGATGACACCAAAAGCTCACTGTGGGTGTGAGAGACACCTGGGCCCTCGCTCGAGTGCTTTGGAAAGGTTTTTAACATGACAATGCTGGCAAAGCCCCTTTGATGTGTCCTCGTTTCACAGACTCTGAGACCTTTTGAGAATTATTTGCAAAGTGTTTTAAGTACCACAGAGCAGCAAACTTTCAGACATCTGGAAGGCTGCAGTTCTGCTGCCTCACACTTTCCACTGGGATAACCTAGTCCAGGGAAATCTGCCTTGAGGACTGATTTGCAAAGAAAATAAATTTAAGGCTTCTTCCACTACTAAAAAAAACAACCTAAAACCTTTCTTATTTCACTGTGATCTCTTTGCAGGGTGTTTGCAGGGAAGCAATTGTTTCTGCTTTATAAAACGTTAATAGAAGTATTCTCTGGGTAATGTGTCACCAAACAAAGTCCACACAACAAAAAAAATTGACCCAGAGAAATGTCACCAATCTATGACACTCAGCTCCTGTGAACCATGAAACAATACTTTCAGATCAGTATTTTCTGCAGACACCTCCCACAAAAACTCCTGCATGTTCAAAAGAGCAGATTTTCTCCTAAAAGAGCATTTTAAGTGGCCTCTTTATTAAGCCAAAGTTGCAAAGTTAAAAGATCAAAGACACAGAAAGGATTGGCAAGGGACAACTTGTAACATTTGCAGACAAAATGAGGTTTATTATCTTTCACCAACCCATCAACAGCATGGTTTGAATGTCTAACCACAGTTTCCCCAAAGTGTCTGCAAGGAATACAAATCTCCTGGGGTTGAACATCAGAAGTGGCTCCACACAAAACTCAGAGCTAGGGACAAAAGGCTCAACCTAAAAATGAATTGTCTGCTACCAGGAGGCTCTGTGCCTACATGGCTCCTGTTGTGTCCTCATATTTCAGCTAATTCTGCAGTAAAGTATTGTTCTGAGAATGTTTTTCCATGCAGGGAGATTATGTTGCTTAGAAATGATCAAAATTATTATAGAATGAGAAAAAAAGGACAATATTTCCATTATTCTTCAATGCACAGTTCAGAAGACCTCAAATTAAAAAGGAGGACTAAGAAGCTATTATATTTATGAAGCTATTATATTTATCTTGAAAAAAAGTTAAGAAAAAGAACTTTCTGCAAATAGCAAATATTTTAGGCAAAATCAAAGCTATCCTTAAATCCTTTTCAAAAACATAGCTGCTTTAAAGAAAATGAGCAGATTTTGCTAATTAAATGTCTCAGAGCCAAATCCCCTAGACAGACTTTTAAGATAGCTCTCATGATGCAGTTTGTGATGTCAGAATACTAACCTCATGTTTGGAATTATTTTATCTTAGAAAAAGCTGTAGCCACAAGATAAGAAAAAAACACACTCCTAGAAAAGAACAAAAGAACCTTACATATATACATTTCCTTTCTTTTCTTTCTGGAAGCAGCAGTGGCTGATAGTAATTTTTTTCAGGACTTTTGCAGGGATCTCCAGTTATTATTTTTTGCCATGGCTTTCAGATTAAACTGCTTTCATACTTTTCCTACCTGTCAAAGGGTGAGCCTCTTTAATTTGTAACCCTTTGTGTAGCTTATCTCCTGACATTGAACTCACAGAAGTGCCTGTTCCTAATTTCCTCTGCAGTATCTCCCTTTTGTTTGCATCTGTTAATGGTTCCAGGAGAAAACAGGGTAAATCTGCCCTGCTTTAAGTGAAACATATAAACAGATTATATGAGAAACAAGAACGATGGGGAGAGATTGTTTACAGGGGCCTGAAGTGACAGGACAAGGGGAAATGGCTTCAAAATGACAAAAGTTGGGCCAGAAATGCCACAAAAAAGCCTCAGGTGGCTGAGCCAGTGTTGTTGGGCATGAACACTTACACAGAGCTGTGCCTGCATCTAATCCAGCCCTGACAAAATATTTAGCAATATTCTCTGGACACTTGTGCCTTGACAGTCTAGAAAATTCAAGCCAGAAATACAAAAGATGTAGCTGAGCAAGGGAGTGTGGCTGAAGCACAAACCCCAGCATCAGCCAACAAAACAGACCTAGAGATAGATTGCAGCCAGAGCTTCTAAGAGGAAAAGTATTCCCCTCTGTGGAAATTTTAAGAGGAATTCCAGGAAAGGGAGAAACTGGTCATAAGAGAAAAACTGGCCCAGCTGGGCAATTGCAGGATACACACAGGGGCCTCAGGTCAGGTTAGTGGGGTGGAAATGTAGGAGGAAGCACTAATTCTGTGCTAATTAGGGCTCTTCTGCCCTTTGTTACCT
The DNA here is from genome assembly GCA_024362935.1 of Setophaga petechia. Classification (NCBI taxonomy): domain Eukaryota; kingdom Metazoa; phylum Chordata; class Aves; order Passeriformes; family Parulidae; genus Setophaga; species Setophaga petechia. The sequence goes on along the minus strand of JANCRA010000013.1, from coordinate 3,832,340 downwards.
CCCATACACGATTATGTGGAGCAAATATACATTGTAATTGTCACTGACCCCTTAAAAAACATAAAACTCTGCTAGTTGTACAAAAAGGACTGAGACAAATACACTCACAGATGATACAATTCTCTTACAGTACAAGTCCCACACTGCAAAGTGACTCTAAATAATCCCTCTTGTGTTTAATGTGGGCATCTCTCATAACATTAGATAAGAAAATCTTCACTTTTCATTGCTGAAAAATGTGAGTATCACAGAGGAAGGTGTGGACAGGTTTACCTTGGATTTATCTGCCACTTATTAACCATCACTGTCCATGCTCTGAGCCCATCTGGAAAAGTCCTGGGCAGCTGATGGCCACACTTGCCTTAATCATACTACAATTGGCAATCAAACCAATTAATTTTAAAAAATGGCTTACAAATGTCTTTATGATTACAGTAATACATCTTCCAACTTACACTCTGCATTCTGCTAAAAAATAAATAATACTTCACTTTCCATCTGGTTTGGCATGGAAACATCTGGCCAAGTGCTGTTATTCCACAGATGCTACCCTCTCGCCCTTATCTGTGTCCACTTAATCTACTGCTTTTTTAACTCCAGTTCCATTTCTAATCATTTTGATGTCAGTTTGACAGATATGATAGCTTGGTCATTAACTAAAAAATACAGCAAGACTTGTCCCAAACACAGCAAATTCCAGTTTTATCACATGCAGAGCTGTCCATTTGGTTTGGTGCACTTATCTCTGTTGGTGTTGGTTGAAGTCAAACACTGAATATGTAATTAACCAAAAGGACTGTGGGAATGCACTTTTTTGTCATATAACAAGTAATTTCCATCCTTTAATAGTTGGCTTGTGTTTTGTGCAACTTTGCACTTTTAGAAATAGAAAGGAAGTAATAGGTTTTGAGAGAGACACAGAATAGTACCTGAAGCTGATTGCTGAAGATGGACAAGACATTTTTGCTGAGGCTGTAACAGGCAGAAGCACTCAAGGCAGAGTTCTGACCCAAAGAGAAGCCTTCCCCTATTTCTGTTAATTATTTTTATAAAGCTGTGTCAGCAATCTGCCAAAGTGTGTTGGATGGAGGATGAGGAGATGGAGTGCAGGGGGAGGGGTTGCTTCTAAGGTTGCCCCTCCAGGGCTCAGCATGCCTTCAGCACTGAGAAGAAATATCTTCTGTTTAAGGTTATACCTGTTAAAGATTTCAGATATAATCTTAAACATGAGTCTAGGGAGCACAGAATCCTGGAATCACAGAATAGTCTGGATTCAAAAAGACCTTAAATATCTTCCAACCCCTCTCCATGGGCCACTTCCCACCAGCCCAGGCTGATCCAAGCCCCATCCAGCCTGTCCCTGAACACTTCCAGGGATGGGACATCCCTGATAGCAAGGCAGCTGTTCATGGGCTGCACTTCCAGCATCCCATAACTGGTGGCTTTCCAGAGAGGAGCATCCATGTCCCAGCCCTGCTCAGAGCCCAGGGCAAAGGGAGCCCTGTGTCACCCTGGTTTTTTAAGATTCTCAAAGTCTTCTGATATTGACATTCTTCTAAGGAACTTTATCACGCACTTTCTTGTAAATAACTTATTGTTCACATTCCTTTGATAGAGGAAGAGAGAATTGATGGACTGTTGTTGTAGCCAGTGTCATTGGAGAGGTGTCACTGTCACCCTCCAATCCTCTGTCACCTTTGTAAAACTATAAATATAGGAGTCAGAAAATAAACCTTCTCTTTTTTCCTTCACCTTGAAAGAAGTGTGTGCTCGTGTTCCTTTGTGTCTGATAGCGACAGCCCTGCCCTCCTCAGTGCCAGGCCCATTCCCCCTCTCTCAAACAGACAATTCCAGCATGTCCTGCCTGCCATGCCCAGCCACCAGCACAGCCAGGGCTGCAGTGACCCATTCCCAGGGGAATTCTGATCTCCCCAGGATACCCAGCCAGAGGAGCAGGCAGGACTGGCTCCCTGTCCCAGGGCCTGTGGCCCAGAGCTGGGAGTGAGTGCTCAAGCTGGAACTAGTTCTTGGTGTGTGGAGTGTAAATCAACAGGGGATGGTCTACAGCAATCTGGAGCACACAATTTATGTTTTCATGGGCTTTTATCTTTCCAGGTCCCTAAGGTAATGGAGTAATTGCAGATAATTTTTGCTGAGATTATTATCTAATTCATACTGGGAATCTACCTGACAGATAGTATTCATTTAGCCAACGAGCAAAGCTAAATTTAATTCCTATCTGGTCTCAGTTCAGATTTCAAAATAAAAGAGTGATTCCACAGTTCTTTGTGCTACTGGCAATGTACTGAGAAAATTGATGTGGATAAAATGACTGTGCTTAGCAAAATTATGAACATGCTTTATTTAACTTGCTCTCCATATTAACATTAAAACCTAATGAATATATTCACACTGAGGTTTTAGAATTAACAAGGATGAAACTATATTTCATTTTTGACCCCTGAAGGCAGAAATAATATTATATTTATCTATGTCTTTTCTATTTCTGTTGCAGGTATTCAGATAATTTTGGACACTTTCCCTACAATCTGTCTTTTTACTTTTTTCTCAAAAAGTATTTATTTTTTGAAAGATATTTTTATCTAGAAGCAAAACCAAAAATTATGTTACAACAGCCATTTTGACTCTATTTCTAAGATGATTGATTACTTTGGCTTTTGAACCAATGAAATTACTAAATGTAAACAATAATTGAATCTATTTTTACAGCGGTCTAATTATTTATGTGAGAACTATTTTGGATGACTCAGAAATTTACTTAGAACTCTTTGGATGTGCTTGGCTTTTCTTTTTCTGATTACAATTGTTTCATTGCAAAATAATTCTTTCCTTTCATGGGTATACAGGCTACCCAAAATTTTCCTTTTGCATCTCAACTATTAAATGATGTTGAATTTAAAATTCCCTCCCTCCCTCCTTTTTTCCTTTTGAATTATATCCTGATTCAAATTATAATTTTGAATCAGGATATAATTCTTATTATATAATTCAAATTATTATTATTCAAATTATAATTTTGATTTAAATGACCAAGATTCCTGAAGCTACCGGGAGGCAATTCCAAATGGCAATTTTTGCAGCATTGATATGTATTTGGGAATACTGCTGGAAGCACATTATAATTTACCAGTTTGATCAATAAATTAAATATTTAGTAAATAGTTACGTAGGATATGACCTGGAAAAGCCACCTCAGTCTGTGCTGTCTTTGTCACACAAGCAGCACAGCAGTGGAGCAGACAGGACAGCACTTGTCAGGCTTCACTCACTGAGTAGAACACGGTGCTTTGCTGTCCCAGTTTACACAACACCAAACAAAACCTCAGTTTGAGTGGATTGAGAAGTCAACACACTCTGCTCAGACACAGTGGGTTCCCTAAACCCAGCATTTCCTGGCTCCTCACTGCACCCAGCTTGTCTTTGTGACACCCACAAACTCGTGTGAGCCCACCCTCCTCCCCAGCCTCACCTCTTCTCCACAGTCAGCAAAATCCAGCCCAGACCGTGGCTCCCTGGCACCTCTCCAGCTCCTTGGGGAATGTGTCATGCTGGTGCAAGCTCCCTGTCATCCACAAAAAGGACTCCAGCCCCAGAGGCTGCAAGTTTCAGCAAGCAATGCTCCATTTTGGGCTCTGTAAGGCCCAAAATTTACTGAACCTGTTCCTCCCAGTAGCCAATGCAGGTCTTGCTCCTGCATTGATTTATTTTTATCTTTTTCCATGAATTTTCTTAGGGTATGTGCCTCCTCACCTTTGTATTTGTAGGGAGTGAGGTTTCTCTGGCTGCAATTTTTGCCAATTTCACATCCAAAGCTCAGTGAGCAAAACATAAAAACCACATTGGTTTCTAAGAGTTTTAACAGAGAAGTTCTTCTCTTCCCCTCAAGAGAAGAGAAGGATTCCCCTCTCTTCCCTTCTGGCACACCCAAGGCTGTGCTCCCTTTTTACCCAGCTCCATGCACTGAGGTGTTGCCACTAAAACCTATGCAACCTATAGATAATCTATATAATATGTATACTGTAAAAACCTTCCATAAATAACATCCTCCATTATGAAGAGAGTTTTAAGGTGGCTAAAGTGTTTAAAAAACATCTTGTCTCTAAGCTCTTTTGTTGTCACTAGACATTAAAATACAATCTTATATAACCTGTGCTTTGGAAAAGCTTCTCTGTCTCCACTGACTGTACCTCCCTTTCTCTCTTTACTACTGAAATACTGAAGCGGGGTTTTTATCTTTCCATTTTAGAATAGAAATAAACTGTGAATCTTTTAAATGCCTCTCATTTATTTTTTGGAGAAAGATGTGTTCTAGTGACAGGTCACGAGCATAGGAGCTGATCCAAAGGACCAAGGATTTCCTCCTATTCTCTTTCCTATTCTGCCACTTTACATTTCAAAATTATGCACGATCAGCATCCCAAAATCAAAGTGCATCAGGCAAGAAAAGAGTGCCCAAATCCATTGTAAAAACAACAGAAGGATGCACCTAAATTGCAGCTCTCTATACCACTTTCAGTTGTAGACTCAGATTAATGAAGATTTGGGGTCAAGGGGAAAGCAAACAAGGTTCACTTGGACATTTTTAAATGTGATATGCAGTGACTTTTTATGTTTCACTCACTTCTATCTTTAACCTGACCTGATAATTTTTTCCAAGCTGACTTGCTTCCAAAAGTACCTGAGGTAATCTGGGCAAGTGCAGAAAGCTCCAGTCCCTCAGCACCCATAAATTCAAAGAGCTGATGAAAAGCCTTACACACGATTTCTGCTGAAGAGCTCAAAAGATTTTAGGGACTCCCAGCTGGGTGGTGACAATACAGCCCAGATTAGTCCTGTGAGCATATGACCTCCTCATTTACACAGTCAAGTGGGAAAATGCCCAACTTTTACCAGCTGCAATGTTATTTATTGTCTTCTGAATATCTGAGCTCCTGAAGTGCACAGTGCTTGTGTGGGTGTGTCCATACATGCCTAATTTGATAGATATCTCTTTATAAACACACACATAAACAGGAAGAATATACTGTGTATATATACACACACCAATCTGTTGAATATTTTAGGAAAACAAGAAGTTTTTCTAGTTCTAGGTGACACCACTGATAAAGAACAGTCTAACAGATTTATTTCACTGCATATAGGACAATATTTTATAACTACTAGACCTGCTCTGGTAAAAATTTTGAGCCAGAAACAACCACTGGTTTTATTTTACACTGTTTTGCTTTTGATTGTAGGGATCTCTTTGGGACAGGAATGGTGCCATCTTCTATGTTTGATTTCAGTATAAACATCCCTGAGCACAAGGCCAGATTTTAAACAAATGCAGGGCTTCAACATTCCATGGCAAGCAGGATTTTGTAGCTGAGCTTTACACACAGCCAGGCAGTGGTACGAAAATTGAGCATTCCCTCTCCAGAACCAAGGTTTTATAAGACCAAAGTTTGATAAATGATCAGGTGAACAGCTCTCCTTTCTTCAGGTACAAATGGAATCCAACATCTTATTCCACATGAAACAGGCAAAGGACGAGCACACAGCTGTTGATTTCCATGTTCTACCCAATAATTACTAACTCATTAATTACTGCACCTCATCAACTTGCAGCTGCCAAGCAGCTCTGAGTTTGGGGGTACAGGTTGTAATTCCAATTTAAGTAATTGCTGAGAGTGTGCAGACTTTTGGGTTTTTTCCCTTTTTTCTCTTTTCTAGACAAGGAGCATCACTCTCCACATCTTCATCTGTCAAGGGCTTGCACATCAGGAAAATAAGATGGAAACAATGTAGAATATAATGCAGCCACAAGGGGTTCCAGATGTCTTCCTTCACAAGTTCAAAGCATTTTAAGTGTGTTTTCTCAGATGCTGTGTACAGATAAATCAGTGTATTGAACTGTGATGATAATTTGCTTATTGGGTGGTACTACTTTTTTAAAATGCAACAATAACACGAACTTGTAAGATATTCATTCATGCAGCAAGGTGCATGAACAACTGCCCATGCAACTGCATCATAAAGCACAGAATTTGTAAAAAAGCTTTCTTTAGGGGGGTTGTTCATGTTCATAGCACACTTTCTGCCAAAATGCTTCAATCTTTCTTGTATTAAAGCTCTTGAAGAAAGCTGCACTTTGCTAAGAGGACATGTAAGGGAAAGGCAAGTGATCAGAGTTTATCCCTTGTGTTGATGATTTTTTCAATGGCTTAGAGACAGAAAAGCACTGAAACCAATATGAATCTTTCCCATTATCTACTTTGGAAAAAAGCAAATAAATTTTTTTCACTTTCGATGTATAAATAGTTTTCTATTTGACTTATGGACTATACCAAGCACTTAAACCACTTGGCTTTCTAGTTGAGACCTAAATTCCAGTTTTAATCACCCAGAGTTGAAAACAAAATGCTTCACACAAACATCTGGTGACAGTGACGGGAAAGAAACGAGGAGGAAATGAAAAAGCACATGAGACAGAGTCAATGGAAAACCTCCTAATCACATTTCTTCTAAAATTGAATTTTGCTTTACACTGAGAGAACCCAAGAGGTATTCTTGAGCTGTAAACAACTGTGATTCCAATGCAGCAAAGATATCCTGAATTTGCTGGTTGTTCTCACCTGAGAGTCACATTGACAGAGCAGTTTCAGGCATTCTTACAGCCCTGTTGTGAAATTCCTGACACACTTCACACCTGAGCATCACATTTACCTCGTTCACTCCAGTGGGAATGTGTTATCTCCTTTTCCTTTTCCCCTAGATCACCCTCAAGAGTCCCCAGTGAAAGGAAAATATTGCATTCAGTGCTTTAGGTTTTGTTGATTAAAGCAAATCACAGTCTGACCCTTAGGATGATATAAAAATTCTAGATATAAGACACATTTACAGCTTTTTTGAGCAGTAGGTGAATTCCTTACAGTGAATTTGTTCTTGGGGGTATCAAATTCTCCTTTTTTGCTCTAAACTGCCACCAGCACATTGAAAAACACCAGATGACCACATTTTGGCAGCAAATCAGAGAATAAGGACCAGTATGTGCTTTGTAGCCTCAAAGGAGTGTTCATGGGATTGAAACCTGAAACTCTCCACATTTCAGAATAATGTTGCAGCAAACAAAAACTATTGCTTTAAAGCAGTGACAAATAGTCAGAGACAAAAGTGACTAATACAAAATTAACCCCAAAAAAAGTCAAGAGTCAACATCAGCAATTTCAATTATTAGCTTTGTTTTTAGAAAAACTGGAGGCCCCAAATCAGACTTTAGAGTTTTGCTGCTTATTATACAGAGAAAGCTCAGTCTGGTGTGGTGACAGAGGATAAGAAAAGCAGTAGTTTGCTCCTCTTTTATAAATGGGAATTGTTCTACAAGGAGACTAATTGTAATGTGGGAAAAACAGATTGCCCAGAGAAACTGAGGATGCCCCATGCCTGGAAGGGTCCAAGGCCAGGCTGGAGAAAGCTGGGGTGGTGAAATTTGTCCCTGCCCATGGCAGGGGTGGGACTGGATGAGCTTTACAGACCCTTCCAACTCAAAAGCACCATCCACCACTGTAGAGAAATCAATATCAATTTATGTCTTGGTGTTCACAAAGTACATACTTAGAAGAAATTATTTTTCTCTACTGCATATTTCTTCACCGTAAAAAAAAAAAAAATCAAACTTCTATTGTCTTTTTGGTTTACCTACAGCTATTTTTAAAATATTTTCCCTCCTACTTATGAAAAAAATTATGCTATTGTTGGCCAGAACCTTTGTTGGTAAGATACATGCTCTCATCATCATGAAATATATGACTTGTAAATTATATGTTAGTGGAAGAAGATATGGTGCTGAAGTGTAAAATTTAACTATTGAGTGTTGCAAGAAATAGTCAGATCGTGATAGTATTTTAAATTAAAAGAGTTTAGGATCACTGACTAGGCTTTTACAGTTACATTGACATTAGGGCCACATTCCTTTTTCAATCCTTTGTTTAACCCCCAGAAAAATCACAGGAGAAGATATTATCAAGAAGTGTTTGTTGATAAGACATTGCCAGCATTTCTATTGCTAATCATCATCATTTCACTGATAAAGGGTATTCCTAAACTGGATCCTACTGTCAACTACAACACACACCAGGGGAAGCAGAATATCAACCAACAAAGAGAAAGCAAACACCCCAACACAGCTCTTTGTCTTCTCTAGGACACTGTTACCCACTTTGAGAACCACTGTACATCACCACAAACACTCATTTTGTTATGCTGACTTACACAGCCTGTCATTCTTTCTAGTCTAGCTTTGTTCATGCAAAGCTGCCAGAAATTTAACAAAACATGTATTCATTTGAACTCTGTGTTCCTCCAGCCTTTGTTGGACAAAACCCACAGCCAATACTACATGTTCCAGCTGCAGGGATTTTTATTCTCCAAATATATGGGAGGATGACTAAAGGGTTAGCACAGACTGAGCAAAGGGGATTTCAGATTTTCTGTGTTTAATAAAACAAGACAGCACTGATCATTTATGGCAGCTCTGAATTGTAAGCACAACATATGGCAAGGTGAGACTATCCAAAAGTACCAGCCACTTCCCACATCCTCTCTCCTTCTTCTTATTTCCAAGAGATTCAGGTCTTTTTTTGTAGCCTGGTTCCCTTCACACCTTCAACTTTCTGGCCCTCAGATCACAACAGCCCTTCAGCACATCCTGAATATTAGTCAGTAATATTAATCATTAGTTCACAAGCTCATCAGCACAAAATATCTGCTTAAACATGTGCTTAAGTCTCATTTATTAATGAAATAAAGGCAGGCTTGGGAATACACATAGGTGCTTTCTAAAGAAAAGGCCTGAGATTGTTACCTCAGGGAGAGGAAGAGTTTTTCTTCTTCCATTCAAGTTAAATGAATGATGAAAACAAGGAATTCAGAGAAAAAGGACTTCAAGGCAGGGCACAGGAGCTCTCTGAAAGATTTGGTTTATTTGGCAATGAAATTCATGTGATGCCTGAGGTGTCACTGCACCATAGTGGTGTCTGCAGAAGAATATTGAAGACCTGTGAAGTTCCAGTAGCTATTTAAGGTTTTTTACATTTTTGATGTTATGCATTTTGCTTCTATGCAATAACATCTGCACGAGGTTTTTATTGCACATCATTACTTTTAACACACTTACTCCTTGGAGAGGTCTGGGGCTTTGTGGGCAGTGCAGCTACTCCTCCCTGCCCAGAACACTCTGTGGCAGAGTGGCTGGCAAATAATCCCTCCTTAAATGAGAAAGATGACAAATGGAAGGAGAGCCACAAAAGCAAGAGGGAGATGGATTTGTAAATGTGCAGTAAAAAGCTGGGGTAGCTCTAGGTGATTCTTGTACTTCCTCAGCTGATGGATAAGCAGCTGACTGGAAAGAACTGGGCATAACGAGCGGAACAAACGACCGCAGTTTCCAAATCTCCTCCTGCTGCCGGGCTCCCAGCAGCAGAGCTGCTTTCTTCAGCCCAGGAGGACCTGGGAGCTGCACTTTCCCTGCCACCTCTGTGCTCCTGTTTCACCCAGCAGCAGCGCTGCTTTCTTCAGCCCAGGAGGACCTGGGAGCTGCACTTTCCCTGCCTCCTCTGTGCTCCTGTTTCACCCAGCAGCAGCGCTGCTTTCTTCAGCCCAGGAAGACCTGGGAGCTGCACTTTCCCTGCCACCTCTGTGCTCCTGTGTCTCCCAGCAGTGCTGCTTTCTTCAGCTCAGGAGGACCTGGGAGCTGCACTTTCCCTGCCACCTCTGTGCTCCTGTGTCTCCCAGCAGTGCTGCTTTCTTCAGCTCAGGAGGACCTGGGAGCTGCTCTTTCCCTGCCACCTCTGTGCTCCTGTGTCTCCAGGAACAGCACCAAGGAGACTTTCTAAGGGCAGGATGGAGATTGCCTGGGTTTGGTGGCTCACAATGGTCACTGAGTGGTCACTTTGGACTCTGTGCAAGCATTTAGCACAGGGACAATGTCAGACAGTGTTTCAAGGACATCTAAGTGTCACTCAGGCTCTGTTCCCTTCCCATTAAAAATGGGATAAGCTGGCCACTGCCAAGTTATGAATTTAACTGCTCTCAGTCAAAAATGAGCCATCTTTTCCCTACCTGACTTTCCTCTTGTCTTATGATCTAGGAAACTTTACAGCTGAGCCATGACAGGCAGGAAGAAGAACAAATTCTCTAAGTTATGCTGCAGGGATAACTGCTTAAAGTTTGTCCTTCCCAGCCTGATCCTATTCTGACACAAGAGCTTTCACCCCAAAGACACCTGGTTGCAATGTGATGACATGTTCAGAAATATAGGGTAAAACAGAAAGAAAGAGTTCTTCAAAGCCTAAGAACAAAATCCTGCTTGCACACTGCAAGTTAGTGAAGTTCCAAAGAAAGGAAAAGATTTTAATGAACTTTGAACATCTGACTCCTTCCAGCATTATGGAAACAAAGTTGTCATTCCCTCTGCAGTCCCTATCACAGCCAAGTCTATCCAGCACTGGAAAAAACTCTGTAGAATGGTACAAAATGAAAGCAATTATATTTCCAGTTGTCACAATATTTTCTCAAAATTTTCTCCCTGACAAGCAAAAGAGATTTCTTTCATACAGAACTACTTCCAAAAAGGCAGAGAAGCCAATGCTATTAATTCAAATTGTAGTAGAGGTAAATTTAATGCTTAAAGTAGTTCCCACACTCTAAAAGTGGTCAGGTTTATTGGTTGGCTTATTTAATTCTGTTTTGTTTTTAAAGCTAGTTATAATATGATAGAGATGATTATATCCCAAATAGTGATTGGAACAGCATTTCCTTGGACTAACACCTGTGTGTTGCTGAACACTGCACTGATCATAAGGCACTGACCTGGGCCTGGTCACACAACTTTCAGGAACTCCAACTTCTCAGCAATTCTGTTCAAATGTTTTCTGACTCAGATAATTCTGATTTTTATCACAATGAAAGACTTAAAAAATGAAATCCCTACAAGCCAAGAGCCCAGAAGGGCTCTCCAAACTGGGAGAGGATCTGCAGTAAATGGATATTGCTTTAAAGAGCTGAGGATAAATTGCTGTGAGTGTGGCTCTCTGCAGGAAATTCCACAAGTTCCATCACTGCTGGTGATGCAGCAGAGATCTGAGGCCATTGTCACTGTCCCCTGCAGCCACACCTGCAGACTCCCTGCCTTCCCCAGCCAGAAACCCAGAGTGCTTCCCACAGATGCCTTGTGCACCAGCACAGTTTTGGACGGGTGTTCCATCACACAGTCCTGTGGGGAGAGCCACACTTCAAACTGCTCACAAGCCACACAGAAACCACAGGTTGCCACTGGTTTAAATAAATTATTCCTAAAAACGTGGAAACACTCACAGGGAATGTGATTCTTTCAGGGAATTGCTCAGAAGGATGCTCAGTGGGTAATGGGAGCACAATGAGAACCACCTATTTCACTGTGTGCCACGAAGTGGGAGATGTCTGAGCACACAGTTAAAATCTGTCACAATGACACCACAGAAAAATTAAGGACAATGGGAATCTGTACATGTTTTTATAAAAGTACAATTTCCTTCTGGTTGTTTTTGTGTCATGTGTTTCACATATGCCCTTGCTAAGGTAGTGTTTAATAAATGAGACAAAAATTGTGATCCACAGTAACTCCACCCCTTTCCTGGGCAGCCTGTAAGAATTTGGATGATAACACCAAGCAAGGAGTGAACAAAAAGCAGAGAATGACATCTCATTAGTCCAGGCAATAGGGTTCATTTATTATGCTGCCCTGAGCTGTTCACAGCTGAAAAAATCTGAACAAGGATGAGCAGGAGTAACACCCTGTGCAATACAGCATCAACTACTTCACCTGTTCCAGTCAACCAGAATTTTAAACTATGCTTTGTGCTTCCCTAAGCTGCCAAATCTTTTTCATCTCCGAGTACAAAGCCATATTGAATTGCCAGCATACACCTGCACAAGTCTAGAAACCCACAAGTCTATCCAAGATTTCATCTCTACCATGAAAACACATCAGTCTTTATAGATAGATTGAAAAACAAAACAAAAAAGGAGGGCACTCCCCTGATGTGCAGTCTCAAATATAGTGAATTAACAGCCAGGAAAATGAGTGTAACACCTTGCTTTGCAGGTTTCTCTTCTACATACTCTGAGTCCTACTTTACTTTTCCCAGGTTTTTGCTTTCTGCAAATAAATGAATCAATTACTGCCAGTGACCATAGCTTGACATGCAGAAAATGTAATTTTTTCACTCCTAGGATTTAATCCTAATGATGAACATAATGGATTTGAATCTCTGTATGATTTTCAACACATGGAGCTTCCCTGGAATAACACATAAAACAAGAAGAAAAAAGTGCATTGCATATACCAAGCATAGATCAACAATAAATGCAGCTTCCAGAGAAGAAATATAAACATTTAAATAGGCAATTATTAGTAATATTGTATGTTTTTTCAGTGAGATAAATAAATACCTGCATCAAGCCAGCAAAACAGACAAAAAGGCAGAGAATCAGCCTGGAATAGGAGAGGGCATAAATGTAAATAATTCACCCATAATTTCAGATGAATTATGTCCATGCAATTGTGTCCAGAAGTCACACAATCCTCTGTTATGACTCTTCTAATCATTTTTTCATTCTTAAGAAAAAACTAAGAAAGCAGCTCTCAAAATGAGTGTAAGTCCTTAAGTGTTTAAAATGGATCAGCCTCAGTGGAGAAAAGGCAAAGACAAGTGATAAGTGAGGCAGTTGAATATTCTCAAGGATTTTTATCAGCAAAGTGTTTTGTACTTGAGCTGGTGGAAAAGCCAGGGGGACCTGGGAGGTTTTGTCTGGTCAGTGGCTGCTGTTATTGTGGAGCTTGCCCAGGGAGCTGCTGATATTGATGTGGAATAGGTTACAGAAATAATTTTAAGGGATTTTTTTTGATGCCTTTAGGAAATACCCAATACAGTCAGGACTGCTGGGGAGGTCACTCTCTAAGGCACATTTCAGAGGTGGTATTCACACATGAGTTCTAAATTTCATTAGAGGGAGCTCCTTTGGCTTCCCACATTTCTCTTCTAGATGTCTAATCCAAGGTACATTTTCAATAGAAAATGGAAGGTTTTGTTTTCCAGCTCTCAATACTTTCAAAAATCAACCACCTGCTGTGGGACATTGGCTTTTATTAATAGCTTAAATTTACTCCAACAGCTTTTTTTTTTTAAGCAAAGTAATAAGGCCCAAAAATTTGGTAAATTCTCTATACACCCCCTAGGGAACACATTTCTGGAACTCTTCCTTTCCTTCTCCTGCCATTTTCTTGATTGCCATGAATGGATTGATATAATTGTCTTCATTATGATCATTGTGGCAAAGCCACTAAGATGGTCACCAGAAAAACAGATCTTTCATGATACCAAGAGGGGTACAATATTTTGATAGAAAACACACAAACCCAAAACAATAATGATGAAAAAATTCTAAAATTTATGGCACTGCATGTATAAATGCAAATTTTACTATCTCCAGGACTACTGCCATATCATGAACCAACCGAGCACCCCACGTTTTTTTCATTTGAATGAAAAAAGATTTTGTGATTTTTAGATTCTGCCAATTCTCTTCTGTCAAGGAGCAGAGCTATTTTGTTTTTTCTTTTATCCTCCTGGTTGCTGTACAACATCTGCCCTCACATATTTCACCTTTCCTTTCTCTTCACTGAAAAGTCCAAAGAATTTCTAAGGTCTGCTAGACGTGAACTTTACAAGTTCAAAGAATTTTTATTTCTAACACAATACCACAAAGAAAATCCACATGACTATTTTCTGATTAAAACATGATCAATAATTCAATTAAATCATAACAGAGATATTCACAGAATATAAAAATCAATAGGTAAATTTAGATATATCAAAGAATGAAAGGAATAATGAGGTTATGGAATAATTTTCCTCAATGCTAGGAACTTCCAGGCATTATTTCAAACTTCCCTGCTGTTTGAAGAAGTCACTTGCTAATACATATATGTCCTTTTATGGCTGAATCCTTTTTATGACCTTTGCTATGATTTCAAGCTTCATTCTATTTGCCTTCCAAAAAAAAGAAAGTGTGTTTTCAAAGGAAGCATTATTACTAATAGAAATAGGTTTCCATGTTTTTCTGGGAAATAGTTGTCTTTCCTTCACAACATGATTTTATTTTTCTTTCCCTTTCTCAAAATCCTTGAGGACATAAAGTGCTTATGACCCATTTTACAGCTAAAGCATTTTCCTTGCTCTGTTAGGAAGCCATGAGCTATAGGTAAATCAGATGGCAATGGAACTGGGAGAGCTGATTTTCCTACAGTATAGAGGGATTCTGTATCTGTTGCATGCATTTAAACCTACGTGGGACAGGATTTTTCTTCTCTGAACTTATTTCAAGAGAGATCACTCAGCAACACAGCTACAGGACTGAATGAAAAATCCAGTCCCTATCATTTCTGAAGAGTAATTTAGGTCTCTCAGAGGCTCTTTAAGTCTCTCATGTCTATTTAGACTGAAAAGGCCAATTAGCAAGAAAATGCCCTGATGATGATGGCAGATTGAAAGCAGAGCAGTTCTAGTGAGACATCCACCTAAGCACACACGTGCAAAGCAGAGAGAATTCATAAAACTGGTCAATAACTTGATTTCTAAATTCCAGCACCACTAGAACACCTTGGAAAAGAAGCCCTGAGCATAAGAACCCTGTGGAACCCATGAAAAACTTGAGGTAGAAGCAGAGCCAGGAGCTGTTAGAGAGCTGGGGATTCTGCCTCCCTTATCTTGAGATGCAAGGTGGCTTTGTACAGCACTGACACATGCAAACAAAACCTTAGAGGAGTGAAAAAGCTCACACCTCCAGCCCTGGGCTTGGGCTGGGTGCCACAGATCTATTAATAGAGTTCTCAGAGCCCAGCAAGGGGCTCTGCACTGTCCTAGGCACTGCTCCCAGAGCTGACAAGGTCAGCTCAAATTCCCGTGTGAATTCAGCGACTGCAACCGCGAGGGCCGCGTTCCTCCAGGCACATCTGAGCTACCCTGGCATGAGAAAGTGATAAAACAGCCACAAAACCCATCTTATCTCCTTCAAACCTGAAAACAACCTTTGAAAGCTTTTTTTTTTTCCCTTCGTGTTCTTGTGTTCTCTTTCATTTGACCCTCAGCCAAATCACTCCATAATCTCCACAGCTCCTACGAGGGGTAAGTGGATTTACGTCACTGCTTTCCCCAGAGGAAACCAGATCCCAGCAGGTTGCTCACATGCTTTCTAGAGCTGATGATCAGGGCACACACAACAAAAAAACCTTCAGATTTTATTCAGATTTCCCTCTTTCCTCCTTTAACATCTCTACTAAGTTTACAATGTTTTCTTTTGGTAATAGTGAACATCTGTGACAGTGGAGGAGCCAAAATAAACCCAGTCAAGGAAATTCTATGTAGTTATGCTAAACAAGTTTTATTCACAGGTTTTAGTTTCGTACTAAAAGGGGTACAATGTCTTCCCACCCTGCCTTCTTGTGTGATTATACACATTACTGAAAGTAAAGTATACAAAACCAAAGGATTGCCATGTTCTTAAGATGATTTTTCAGCCCTATGCTCCTGGAATAAAAAGCAGTTGTGCAGCTTTCAAGTCATAACAAGGGGCTCAATGGTTATTGTGTGAAATGTTTTCCTTTATCACCATGATGAAAACCAGCCCGTGCTGGGAGGGAACCCACTCTAAGCAATTCAGGCATCAAGCATTTATCTAGGGCAAGTGTTGACCTGGCCTCAGACAAAATCCTTATTGTTCCCTTTGTTGTTCCCCTCCTCTCCCTCCCTATGTTTAGTTAGGATATGGAAATTGCACATGGAAAGAAAAGTCCCAGGTAATTCAGTCCTTTTCCAGCTTCAACAGCTGGAGCTGGCACCAGGTTCTCATCAAGTGATGTTGAGTTTAAACCTTTTTTATCTTGCTAGTTTTGCAATGCAATGTGGATTTAAGGAGGGATGAGTGTTTTGTACATCTCTGTAATTTCTTCAGAAGTATCAACCTGCTTTCCTTTTTTAATGCTTTTAAATGCTTCAGTGTTTTTTGCCCATGACAACCACTTTAGATTTTTAATACAACCCTAAAATCTTATTTCTCATGTACTGTGTTGTAATATCCAAGCAAAAGACTCCCAGACATTTCTGTGGACATTTTAACAAGAGTCAGTGCAGCATCAAAATAAACCATTTATTATTATTCCTAGTTGTTGCCAATAAATTGACTTGAGGTTATCTTGTTATAACACAAAAACAGCAAAACAAACAACAATATAAGGCAACAAAGGTCTCCTATAGTATCACCTTCCTAAGTGCTTTTCAGAAATGCTGCACCATGACAATCTCCTAAATGCTTTGAAATCTCACCCCTTGATAAATGTAACCTTTCCATGCACTGTCTCATCCAGACAGAGCTCTTTGCTCTTGCTCTGCTCTCAGTTTTTGCCAGAATTTTGCTCACCAAGGAAGTCAGTTATCAAATGTGATTCAGACAAGAGGGGGTTTTGTGTGCTTTTCCTCCTTAAAGAGCTCTTCTTTTGATCCTAGAGATCAATGCATCCACAGAGACTTCTTGCCTCTGATGTGAGGTCTTTGGGAGTTGGTAATGAGAGACAAACCAGAGCAAAGCAGAAGAGTCCATCCCTTTAAAAAAGTGGGGTTTTATCTAACTGGTCCCAATCCACAAAAACAAAGAACTGTTTTTTAAAGATCCCAGAGGAAAAGACAGAGAAATCTCTTTTTTTGTTAAATGCTATAGAAAGTGTTGCTTCAAATTGCTTTCAAATACTGTAGGAGTATTTGAACAAAATAATTGTTTTGAAATGTATAAAGTAGTGAGTTTCTGTGCTAGTCTACACTAATATTAAGAGACTGCTTAGAGAAAGTTATAGGAAGATATAGGAAAAGGCACTTTCTGCCCTAGAGAACTAAAATATATATAGTGAAAAGAGAAAGTAGGAAACTTGAATTTATGGATAATAATCTAGAACAAGCATTCCAAATTACTCAAATTCTAACAGCCACCCTGCCATGAATAGTCTTGGGGTCTTTTGGTTTATACAAATGACAAAAAGGGGTTACTCCCAAAGACAGTTTTATTGTTTGTTTTTTGGTTTTTTTTAAAGACTACTTTCTCCTGTTAAAGAAAAAAAAAATCTTGGGACAAACTGAGAAAGCTGCCCTGGCCCAAAGCCAGCAGTGACTGTTCACTAAAGTTAATAAAGATGTGCTTACACATGATGGAAACAAAGCTGAGTCCTCTGACTCTGTTTCAGCACTGGTTTGTTTTCAAATGAACAAATCTAAAGGTATCATTCTACCCTGTGCTCACAGGAAAACTTGTGTGGATTATGCAAACCATAAAATCCACATATTCCAGAATATCAGCCAATTTTAGTGCCCTAAATGAAGGGAGACATCTCTCTTTGAAGAAAGGAGAAAATGAGGACTCCAAACCTTCATAAGATGAAAGAAGAGAAAACAAGCAGGGTTCCCAGCCCCAGAGCTGGCTGCTGATGGACAATCAGGGGCAAGGAAGAACTGCATCATTGTCCATAACAACCAATCCCTGCTTTTTAAAATTGTCTTTTAGCTCACATCCACAAAAGTAAAGATCTTTGTAATATGAGAGACAAAGAGCTGCCATGCAATTTGACTGAATCAATGCTAGGGATCTGCAGTGAAACAACAGAAATAAATGTAACCCTGCCATCTTAAATTCTACCTTTGATGCATGAAGTGATTGAGTAAACTAAAATAGGTAATTTTTATGGTTAGCTCAGTTCACCATTAAAAGAAAACCTAATTGAAACCAGGCTGACTTCTCAGTTAGTTCTTACCCAGAAAAGGATTTAACATTAGGAAGATCCTACACACATTGCTTATCAAGGCTTTTGTCCTAAACCCCCACACAATAAAAACAAACAAAACTATTTTATATTCATCTTAACTTTACCTAGCTGGAGTCTAATGGCAAATGGAATAATCTTCTAGAGGAATGTATAAAAGTTCCACCATATTTAACATTTGGTTTCCTTGAATGTCATGTTTTCTAGGCCTCCAGTATTGAAAGAAACAGACATAACCTTTTCTGCATCAGAGGGAGCAACTAATACATATATATAAAACAAAACTTCACGAAGGAAGTCTTGTAAAGTTGTCCCAGCCACATTTCTCAAAACAGATCCTTCATCTAGGAGCTCTTGGTTTGTGATTTTGAGAATTAAATAGCAAAGCAAATATCAGCCTGCAAGGTGCTCTCAGTTATTACTCTGTGGGGACTCCAGCAAATTTGAAGGAAAGGGAGCAAGTTTCCCAACACATCCATGGGGTTCTCACAGTGTTCCAGCAGGATGTAAAAGCTGTAAATGCTAATATTTTATAGTGGAACAGGAGATGATGCAATTTCAGGGTACTGGAAATGAAATGGGTTTAATGAAATATGCCAAACACCACCTGGGGTGCATCCCTGGGGTTCATGGAATTCTGTGGTTTTCCTTGCAGTTTGCTTTTCAATAAGGTTAAATTAGAACCATGGCTCCTCTAAGGCAATTTGGCATTACAAGACATATAATCAAAGTTATATTATGTTCTTTAAACTCTCTGCAGAGGGTAGGCTTTTAATTTTTCACAATGGGCTCGATGTTCATTAGCAGGGCACTGGGTATTTTTCTTGGGCAGTTCTTTTAAATTAAAATGTGTGTGGAGATTTTTACTAGAAAATTAGAGAAGTGTTTGAATAATGGTGCTTCAAATATGCTGAAGTCATTGCATGGCCCCACACACTCACCCAAGCATGACCCTGTGGTTACAGAATTGGTTTGGGGAACTTGGAATTTTTTTTATGAACTTCTTGTGCAGATGGGAAGAAACAATTTATGCTCTGGGTTTTCCTTCCCACCAGGAGTAATATTTCCTTCTCCCACCTGTTCCATTTGGATTATCCACATGCTTCCAAAGAATTATAGCTTAAAAATATTAGGATTCCTTGGTAGCCAGTGCTGTTTGGGCCTGCAGAAATAGACCTATTCTGGACTGCAAAGGAAGATGAATTTTCAGGGGCATTTTCAAGGGAAGGAAGTAAGACAGGAACCAATCTTCAGGTCAAATCTTCAGTTTTGTAGTACAAATATGCTAACAAAAATAATTTATTTGATCAAAGTTAGTGGCATTTAAGCAGCAGCCCAGGAGCAGCAACCCAATCCACTCCTGTGGGTTTAGAGCCACAGAAAGGCAGAACAGATCTGAGCTAGGGTTAAACAACAGGATAACTTCTAAAAGATTGGTTTTCATTTCCATACACTCTGGAGTTCCCTGCTGCTGAATGGCAATAACAGTTGAAGTGATGAAATATTACAGGAAAAGCCACTCTTTCAGTATGTCTGGCCTGAGCAAAACCAAAAAGGACCAGAAGAGTCAACATTGCTTTTTTTTCCAGATTAGTGACCTTGCAAATCCAACAGATGAGATGTGTGTAAGCATCAGGGTCCAAGTTCTGAGCAGTGCTAAGCACACCCAGATCTCCCCTGAGTCAGTGGGAGTTACAGGTGCTCCCAGCAATGGCAACACCAAGGTATCAGCACAAGGTTTGTAGGCACAGGATTTTGTCCAAGTCAGATGGAATCTTTAAATTGCTCACAACAATCTTGTTGCTATGTTAAACTCAAACTTTTCCTGTGCTTTTGTCCCCCTTCACTAGGAAATTCTGCTTCCTAGCAACACAACTGGTGATTCAGGGAGCACATTATCCCCTTTTCCACATTTCAGTGCTCTGCAAAGCACTGCAAGCTCAGCACTGAGTTTTGCCACAGCACCTCCTCAAGCCTGTGGAAACACTGCCACTGACCTGCAGAGGGTCACATTTTGTCATTGGGCTGGCAGATTTTTAGGGTCTAGATCCTGAGCTGCTAAAATTTCACATCCACAAGTTGAGCAGAATCTGCCAGCCAGGGGCACCATTTTCATTGCCTACACACAGTACAGGTTAAGAACAGCCCCTTTGCTTTTAATCACAAATGATTTTCAGAAAAAAGCACCTTTGCCTTCAGCTTCTGTACCTCTGGGACCAATAAAGAGCTCTGCTCTGCTTTCCCTCTTTCCAATCCTTCAGACCTGTAAGACTTGAATCCCTGCAAGTTTTCGTTCCTCTAATTCAAAAGAAAGGTTTCATTGGTAGTTCATGGAGACTCTTCTGCTTCAGAGAGAAAAAACCCAAAGTGAAATGTGCATTATCACAGCCAGCCTGAATTTACCAAATTATTCAATGATGGTACAATAGAATTGGAAGTTACTTGTACTCACTGAGACAACCAGACAACAACTTGAACAACTTGAGTGGCAGATCTCTCCTAAACAACTGATCATGTGTTCCCTGCCCACAATATTGTGGCTTCTTCTTTGTGCCAACTGAACCTCAAAAAAATTCATCAATATAGATCAGATTGTGCAAGCATCCATAACCTGAAGGATGTGGTTTTGTGTGTTTCATTTGATTGTTTTTACTGCATGGCTGAACAGTCTTGGTGAAGGATTTGACCTAGGAGGAGAATAATATTTTTCCTAATTTCTCAGTGGTTGCTCATTTCTAACGTGTTAGCACAGGAAGGACAGCAATACTGCAAGAAGTATAATCTTGGCAGCATTTTCAGCACATCCCAACTCATTATGAATTTCTCAAACACAACAAATACTTATATTGAATAAAAACTCATGGTGCATAATATTCAAATAACCTGATCAAGTTATATTGACTTGAAGTTTGCATTTCCCCTTTTACATTTGTAAAACACTGTGTCCAGTGATGAACAGAATACCTGGTTTTCATTATTCATAGGTGTATTGCTTTCCATTGGGATAGATTCAGAACAGTATATGTAAATAAAATGGAAATATTTAAATATCAATTAATGATGCAGAACATGAGGAAGAGCCCAGGTCTTAAAGTAAAGCAGTGAAAAAGAAGAAGCACAAATTGAACATCATAGTCTTTAGAAAATATTCTGAAGAATAGCAGTTCTTAGTTTTTTTGGGTTTTTTTTCATGTTTATGAAGGAAACTTTTAATTTAAATTTGTTCACTCTGATAAGATATTATTATTTTAAAGACATTTAAATAAGGGTCTTTAAACAGGGGATAAGAAGACATTTAAAACAAGGGTTTTCTTAAGTGGTCTCAGCTCTTGAAATTAGCCAGGGTAAGTGAAAATGTACATCTTAAGATGTAAACTGTAGTTCTAGTGCTGTTAAATTCAAGTATCCACAAAAACAACAGGAGAGTTCGTGTATCACTCCACAGTATTAAGGACTTCAATAGAATTTAGGAACAGAATTGAAAAAATTGGCAATCTGGGGCAAAAATCCCACTCATCACAAGGAGGTTTGAAACAGATCTGACCATCAAGATTATATTGGTCATCCAAATGTCAAAATTGATGTTGGTAGATAAACCAAGCTTAGAAGTCACAATCAGAAACATTTTCATGTTAATGTGAGGACAGACTGGGTAACCAGAGCAGATTTAGAAAGCCCAGCTGGAACAACAGGCTCTTAAACACAATAGCATTAAAATAAAACAACAAATAGAAACTGTGACAAGGTAAAGTTACTGCTTTTGCTGAGAAAGGAAGTATGCATACATCAATGTTATATAAAAATTAAATACAGTTTCTTTGATGTGTTAACAAGAAAACTAAACAAGCTGGTGGATATTCTCCAAATAACTTCTCATTATTAGAATTATTTTTGATGACTGAATTCCTTCCCAAAAAGAACAAAGATGGGTCCTCTGGGAGAGGAGACCTGAAAGCCAGAAATAAGCTCTGTCTACTCATCCTATTGTTAGATGGTGCCCAGTGTTAGCAGCTCTGTAGGACTGAAGACAAAAATCATTTCCCTCCAATGACTTCACATGAACAGCAACAGGGCTGTGGTGGAAGCAGGTTAAATCCTGTTCTCTTTGGGTTTGGGAATTTGGATTGACTTTTCTACTCTTCTGGACTACTGTCTCTTCGTTCTTTATTTAAAATTCCAGGTTTCAAGAAACCCAATTAAGCCTTTGGGTTGTACCCATCATCAGTCAGAAATGAGTGCAATTTACTGATCTCAGCATATTTTAGAGCTGAGAGCTCTAAGAAAGCACTTAAACAGAAAATAATGTCTACAGATCACAGAATCTCAACTGTAAATGGCAGATTTCACAAACTTATTTCCCTCTCCTCATCTCAGTCCCCACTAACAGGACAGGTGAGCTCTGTAATCAGGAATTTCATGGACCAGAAAATGCCAAGGGAGGGAGCCACCTGCTCCTGGAACTTCAGATTAACTGCCCAGGGTTGAGAGTCCAGAGCTCACCTGAGGATGTCTCAGCCTTGGAGAGTTGATCATTCAGTGCACATGGCTCACTGACACCCTTGGCAGAGAAAAATATTCCAACATTTTTAAGTAGATGGATGCTGTCACTTTACAGTCTGGAGTGCCAAACAATATATTTTAAAAGATTTTGTAAGCAACTAATTATCTGTCAGGAATGTGAGGTTAAGGAAAAAGGTGTTGGAGTGCAATAATGAGTACAGAAAAGGCAGCATTTTTTAAAATAAAAAAAATGAACCCACCAATGTTTCAATTCTCCAAGTGTCCCTTCTAGGAGTCTTAAATTCACTCCTAATTAAAAAAAAAAAAAAGTGTACATAATTAAATTTGGAAATTCTGTTATTATAAACAGGAAAAAAATTGTAATATGTTCTACACAAAAAGATTAAAACTAAAATCACAGATGTGTATAAAAGGGATACTCCCATAACCTGTGCCTTCCTTTAAATATTTCCTATCTACTGCCACTTTTAGGAATGCTCTGACAATTGTAGAAACCTAATTTGATGAAAAGGCAATGAAACTGGGAAGGAAACTGTCTTTATAAAAAGGTTCAATCACTTTACTCAAAACTTAAGTTAAAATTTTAAATAAAAGCCATACTTTTTACTATTAAAAAATGCTGAGAATTTCAGTAAAGATAATGAGGATTTATAATTTAGCCTCATTTTATATAGTCAGGTCAAAAGCATAAATTACCCATCAAGTGAAGAAAACGTTATATTTGACTCAAAATGGCACTTGAGTTCTAAACCCATAGTGATTTATATTTTTAAAAAATATTTCCAAAAACGATCATAACAACCTTAATAATACCACTATCATTAAAAGAATCTTTAAAGCTTTTCAATTAATATTAAAGTTGATTAAGTCTTTAAAAACTCTCTGTGAAGTCCTGCAAACTTCCAGCTTTTGTTCAGTACAGTATTTCCCAGTTTGTTTTGTGAATTTACAATACCACAGCAACAACATCAATAACAACAAAGCCAAATCCTTGAGGCCTTGGGTTTTTCTCTCTTAGGATGATTCTTGTTTTAATTGCCTTCTTATCCCAGCAGAGTTAACAAACTGAACTTTACTTCATAAAGAATAATAAAAATTTGCTTCATAGAGAATGGAAAGTTGATTGACATTTTTTATCAGATATTTTTATTCAGGCTAAAAGGGGTTAATTTTTCTAGAACCTGTCCCAAAAGAAGGCATCATCCATTTTCTTTGGGCCAAGATATGATCATGATCAAAAGCCTGGGGCATGGTGGGAAAGAAGCCAATCTTAACATAAATGAGCTTGAAATACCATCTCATCCACAAAATCAGCAGAATTAAATCCTGGGGAAGTATCAAGCCGGACAAATAAAAATCACATTCAGATTAATTAAAACACTCTTGTTCAGTTTTCTCTTATGTTCATGCTTTAAGTTTGTAATTAGCTGGAAACATAAAAAATAAGAGGATTCTCTATTTTTCTTCAGTGACTTTCTCATGAACCTTAAATTGCCAGAATAACTACGCTCAACACAACCAAAAAAATGAGTTCTGTGGTCATCTTGAGATCATCTGCAGCATTTTAATATGGCTAAATCTGTATCCCCTGGCTGCTTGTGTCTAAATTTAGCACATTGTTTTGTGTTAAAAATAATCTGCTTTGTTGCTCACGTACTCGGCGCGACGGCGACACGGCGTCTGTCCTCCTGCTCATAAAGCGCCGTGTCTTGGAGCAACCAGCAGGTTTGGGGAGAAAATAAACCTGAGTAACTATTTAGAGTGACTGGCAGCAAGAACTCTGTGCTTGTTCATTCCCACGTTGGGAAGAGTATTCCCTGTGCTCCGTGTACAAAGGGATTCCTCAGAAGCGATAAAGCTCTGGAAATACAATGTACAATTGGGGAGCACTGCCAGGATCTCAGCTGCTGTCACTCTGCAGAGCCAGGGGAATGATGCCAATATGCAATGTTTAGGGATTTGGTCCCAGGGTATAAAATACTAGAGGATAAAATAAGATCTGGTATTGTTGAGTTGTTCTTTTTATTTCTGAATGTATCATAAACAGCAACTTCTCCAGAAATTCTCATGCCCTTCTCCCTAGAAGTATGGAAGAAGTGTGTTGCTCACAGCACTACATTGGAAGTTGGTCTCTCATTTACCTATAAACATTTTCAGAGAGGCAGCAGAATCCCATGCCAGAGTTCAAGAAATTGAAATATCTAGAGCTGTGATCAGAACATCTATCTTGACACAAGGTTTGATTTCCTGCTTTTGCAAAATGTCACAGATATCCTGTGATCCTAAACCAAAAATTAAAAAGAATATTCTTAACAAGGAAAAATAATCTGCCTTTTGCTTTCACTGCACAGAAATCACAAATGTTTACATTAGTATTAGCCTGGAGATAGAGTGTTTGGTAATAAAATTAGATGGTAATAAAATCAGAAAAAAAAAATCAGAAACTTAAAGCAATAAGAGGGAAGATGTCCTTTGTTTTTCACAGTCCATACTACCCACACTGCAGCACTCACTATAAAAAAATAGATGACAGCAAGTCCAAGCCCACTAATCCCACATTTAATAACATTTGCCTGCAAATCAGGAACACTTTGCTATAACTGATGCTGAGACAAAGCAAACCTTTCTTGAAGTTTCCAGCACAGACCTTTCAGATTTGTGGCCATCCCAAGGTGAGTTTCCCTGACAGAACAGCCATTTTGCTCAAGATTATATAAACAGTTTTAATTTAAACACAGTGTCAGCAGCAGATATTAAACCAGTGAATCTGCCTCTACTTAGCATGTGTAAAAGGAAAATTATGTGGAAAACATCCAGGAGCTGTAAACTTCTAAACTTTTTTTCATTTTATTACCAATCATTAATCTGGGAGATGTCACCCAACAAGTTGTTTACTTAGCTCTTGATCTTTAGTGAAGTGTCATAATTTTATAGATGATTTTTAATTTCTTTTTGAGTAGTGTTTATAGAGTTACTGAAGTAAATGCTTTTATGGCTTTTAGGCCTAAGAAATCTTTGCCCTGCAAGCAATTGTATTTGTGTAAAAACAGCTGCAGGACTGGAGACTTGAAGATTTTGCCTGTATTCTTTCACAAGCAAGCAAGTCCCAAAACAAATCAGGTTATCTCCAGGGAAATGTGTGCTTATTCTTGATCAGGTTTTTGTGCCTAATGCTAACTAATACTCAAATACTTGAGTTTACCCTTAGATTAAATACAAGAAATCCTGTGTTAAATACAGCTATGCACGAAGAAATGCATATAGATATCATGGACACATGTTAAAAAACAGTTTGCTAGTGCAGAGTCTGAAAAAAGTCACTAATATTGCAAAAAGTGGGTGCAATATGTAGGATAAAATGGGAATATCATTGATCCATTAGAAGATCCTGTTTAGAAAAGCAGCAGAGGTGGGAATAAATGCTGCAAATTTTGGTTTTGCCCTTTGGTTCTGTGTTGTGGCAGGGCCAGACTCCCTCTGTGCCAGGGCCTACTTGGAAAGGAAAGATGGTGACAAGCACAAAGCACTTGGATTTTCCAACCTGAGCCAGGGCCTTCTGCCAGGGCACTGCAGAGGAAGGAAGGGGGAGGAAGCTGGAGGAGGAATGAGGATATTTACACAGAATATCCTGAGCTGGAAGGGATCCACAAAGATCATCTGATCCAGCTCCTGGCCCTGAACAGGGCACCCCGGGAATCCCACCCTGAGCCTTAGAGCATTGTCCAAGGCCTTCTGGCACATGACAGATGTTCTCTTGGTGGAGCCACTACTGGAGCCCTGGACTAGTGAAACCTTGAGATAGGGAGAGCTGCTGCCACATCATGGGGGAAAAAACTGCCTACATTTTATAGGAGAGGGAAATCCACATCTGGGTAACAGCCAGCCTTCCTGCAGGACAGAGGTGCCTCTGCAGCTCCCAAATCCAGGAGTTGCAGCAGCATGAACTCATCAATTGCCCCATCTAACCCCCATTTAGTACCAATTTGTAAATTCACACCAAGGTGAATCCATGCTGCAGAGTCTCTGCCTGTTCAGTGTCTGGGTGCACAAGCAGGAGCTCATTCCCCACACAGCCAGCCAGCATCACATCACTGTCCTAAAGCATTTGCAGCTTCATGAAAAGGAAGAAATGCAGTATCTCTTCTTTTGGAGCAGGAAGCCAACTCCTCACTGTTGTTTTCCACAAGAAGAATCCCTGACAATCATGCAGAGCAAGCAAGTCCTAATCAAGTAAATCCTTTGGAGACAGGCAGCTCTATAAGCATCACCACACATGCCCTGATTGCTCATTTTTTCCTCCATTCCCATATAAAGGCCTGTCTGCCTCTCTGCCACCACAGGTTGCTCTGGTTTTCCATGGTAAGAACAAAAGGGATGTGCACAGCGAAGGAGGATTGGCCACTGTTGGGATAAGAAAGTAATAAATAGTTTCTTTTCTCAGAATCTACAAACCTTACTTCTTTACTAAGTTTCCCACAAACCCAAAGTTTACTCAAAATGCACAAACTGACCAACAGCGACTCTTCTAAGCAGATTTGGTTGTCCTTATTTGGTGGGAACTGTGGCTGCCCCTCAGTTCAGTCCCTACCATGTCCCTCTGCCCTTGATGCAGGGAACAGCCTCTTCCATAACTCTAACGATACATTTCCTGCTTATTGCTTTAGTCTGCCTGTCCTTGCTGTGGGTTTTTCTTGGCAAAACACTTAAGAAATGTATAAATCTCCTTTATACACAAATATTGTGGGAGTTTTATGGCCTTACTAGGCCAAATTTATCTCAGGCATAGTTCTTTGTGTTCACCCAATAAAAGGTTACTGGTACTCGACCAATTTCCGTGATGAAACGTGAATTGCTGGGTCAGAGGACACTGTGTCTACAAAGAAGATGTACAAAGTAATTCTGAAAGCTGCACTGCAGAGCTTCATTTGATAATGACTGGGGAGGATAATGTTCCTAATGAATTTAGGCCAATCTGGGAGTTGTCTTTGACATAAATACTCCCACAAACCATTGAAAGGAACATGGTGTGGGACCACACTGAGGAGACACAGACAGAGCAAAAAGAACAGGCTCTCCTCAACATCCAAAGGGAATTCAGAATTCCCAAAAGCTGTTGCCACAGGCCTGAAGGAAGAAAAGAGGGTGAAAAGCTGGGGAAAATCATCCTTCCCCTGTTCTCCCCACAGCCTGGGTACAATTATTAATATTTAGTACATCTCAACACATGCCAAGAAAAAAAAGGAAACCCAGACAAAGCTTCTACATCTACTGCCACTACAACAGCATGGAGAAATTAAAGATTTACAGCTTAGTAAATGGAAAAGTTTTAAAACAGCAAAGCTAAATTTTTTGCCATTTTCCAAACTGAAGGCTATTAATATGAATTACTAACTAAGAATTAATAATTGCTACTAGGAATTAATAATGAGGAATTCCTAACATGTGGTCTTACAGTGAGGCCTATGCAACACTCTGTGAGCTACAAAGAGAAACAGAATTTTTGAGTTAGAAGAGACCTTTTAAAGATTGCCTAGTTAAATATTTTTGCTATGAGCCAGATCATATTCAACTAGACCAGGCTGCTAAAAACCCCATCCAGCCTGGCCTTGGACACTTCCAGGATGGGGCAGCCACAGCACATCTGGGCCACAGGGAAGAATTTAATCTACATATGTAACCTAAATTTCCCCTTTTTCAGTTTGAAGTCCTTTGTGTGTCATTCCAGTGCTGATGAGGAGCCTCCCCAGCCTCCCTGCAGCCCCTTCAGACACTGCAAGGTGCTGTGAGGTCTCACCACAACCTTCTCACCTCCAGGTTGAACTGCCACAGCTTTCTTGTCTTGTCTTTACAGTTGGGATGCCCACAAGAAAATAAACAAATCAGGCTTGGCTGTTAAGGTTTTGCCCTCTGGAGCCAAGTCCCTTTTGCCCCAAATCTGTCTGTACACAGATCTCACTGGAATTTAGTGACATTTCTTACTGACCTGGGGATGTGTCTGAGTTGGGTGAGTTTTTTTCTGCTAGATCAGGACTCTTATGTGAGTTTACACTTAGTCCTGCACGTGTAGGAGTTCACCTTTCACAATCCAGCTTGTTAAATGATATTTTAGCCTATGCCATAATCCAAAGTGCTCTTTTCAGCAGGAAATACTTTATAAGGTCCACATCCTGCCATCAGCCTAGGAACTGATCTCCCACTTGAAAACAGTGGAGAGGTCTGTGTAAAATATCACTGTCAGGATATGGGCAATCACTGATCTTTTTCTGGCTTGCAGTAGGAGTAGAAATATGCTGTTTTTCTCATATTTAGCAGTTATTTGGTCTGAACTCATTATTTACCTGTATGTTATTAAGGGTATTTGAAAAGACTTGTTTTCTTCAAATCCCTAAAGGGGAAGAGATCCACGCCAAGTTCTACCCACACATAATTATATATTTCTACAGCAGAACTGTTTGAAAAAAAGTCCCTTGTTTCAATCCAGAGATGGAGAAAAATCTGTCTCTTTGCCAATTCCAGGAATCTGAAAAAAATTAATTTTTACTAACTTGAGTTCTAAAAAAAATGTTGCTATCAAAATTCTGTATTCATTTACCAACTTCTTCCAAGTGGTAAGAATTGCTTCCTTAGACCTGAGCCTTTAGTAATAAATAAATTCTAATGGGAATGTTGACAAGACCAGGTATGAGGTTATCAAGGCTTTTATGGAACTGTATTTATCTAAGGCACTCTTAGGTTATCCCCATCCACTGTTGATTTGTGTGAAATAATTTTGTGTAAAAGCAACTGGAGAGACCCAAAACCAATGATCAGTGTCTAATCACAGTGTGTGATCTCTATTTAAAAAATATTCAAATACCACTCACAGTCAGAAAGGGTAAAAGAGCAGAGAGAGGGAAAATCTCCCAAGCCTTAATTTCAAGTCTATAGCACAAAATGATGTGCTTAATTATCTTAATTATCACTGCTTATTATTATGAGCTTAACAGCATGAAGGGGAATGTGCAGAGCTGGAGGAGTGGAGAGACTTCTCTTCCTTTCTGAAGGCATATTCTTTCCTTGAGAATATCACCTTTCACTTTTAAGAAGTTACCAAACCTCAGAATTACAGAAAACCCTGGGAAGTATGTCTTCACTACAAAGAAGGAAAAATTGAAGGCATCCCCATGTTTAAAAACTGCTTTTTACTAGAGGAAAATAGATGGATTAGCTGACAGATGTTTGCAGAGCTGAGGTTAACAGTGCAGGATCTACACTCAGTTCCCTCCATCTGCAAAAATTACCATTCTGAAAGCAGACTTCATAAAGGAGAAGGGGGAGAAGGTGAACATTGAAGGAAACCTTACTCATATTCAAGAAAAGAATCACTTAGAAGAATCATTTACAAGGGAAAAGATGTAAAATCACCAGGTCAAACCATCACATATAAACAGTGATCTCTTCTATTCTGTTTTTTCCTGACAGGACACCCTATCCTAAAGCTGGCCCCAAATCATTTGGTGAACCAGGGTGACAAAAGCAGTGCAGCTGATGCAAAAAAACACAACCCAATCCAAACCACCAAAACTACCAAAAAACAAAATTCAAAACAAACCCCAAACAAACAAAACCTCAAACAAATAAAAACCCGAAACCATAAAATAACCCCAAATAAACAAACCAACCTATCTATACCTATATCTATCTCTATTTTTTAAGTATAACCACCAAGAGAACCAGTTCCCTGCTGCATATGGACTTTTACTCAAGCAAGCACAACCCAGACACAGCCCCTCCATGTGTGTTTTACCATACATATTTCAGTCACCTAACTGAAAAACATAGAATAAAACCTGTGGAAAACAGGGAAAGAGAGATGGAAGTGCTTGCATCACATCATCAGCTCGTGCCTCACAGTAGAGTCCAAATACTGAATTAATTTCTCTTCCTGGATACCTTCTCCTGGCTTTTCAGCTGATTCAGGGAACAGAAGTGGCTCACTCAAGGTAGGAAGAGGAAACAGGAGATGTGAGACAGGTCCATCTTCCAGTGGCTCTGTTCATTTAAACTGAAATGCCATTTCACCCACCATGCAGGAACCATTCTCCTAAATCCCTTGGGCTGTGTAAGTTTGAATCTGTGCCTTTGCTATGTAACCTTGCATAGCCCCAATTTAAGCCATTAAATGGATGTTTGAGGTAAGGAAATCTGACCAGTTTGAACTCCCCTCACCTTGCAACACTGCTAGGAAAGACATTTTTTAAACCAGACTGAGGACAAACACTTAAAAAGTGATGGCATTTAAAACGCTTACAGGTTTGTTGTATTGAGACTGAAACTGGTGTTTGCCCAGAAAACAAATAATCTTGTTCTTTGCCAT
This sequence comes from Setophaga petechia, assembly GCA_024362935.1. NCBI lineage: Eukaryota > Metazoa > Chordata > Aves > Passeriformes > Parulidae > Setophaga > Setophaga petechia. The sequence goes on along the minus strand of JANCRA010000013.1, from coordinate 3,801,561 downwards.
TTACTGTAGGAGATATTGCAAGTCTCACAGATTTGAGATAAGGGCCATGTTCTCTTTATTAATTTTCCAAGCTCCCTTCCCAAAACTCTTCTGGTTTGCAGAAAGAACTTTGACCCCATTCACCTCTGGCTCAATTCTGAGCCTCGTAGTCCTACCCCTCCCCCTGAAATAATCTGCAAAACCATGACTACCTTACTTTATCCATTGAATTGAGAGAGAACAATCCCAGCCTGCTATGTGAACTCCCAGGCTTTGCTTTGGTGTTTTGAATTAACTGGTTTTCAAATCCAAGTCATTAAAAACCAACTTTTCAGCTGATTAAATTTTACAATGCTTAAAACCAACCAACCAAAAAACAACCAAACCCCACAAACACCAAAGTTACTGTTGGCCCAAAAGTATCACCAGGACATATCTGTGGTACAAGTAATACACAAAAAGGAACCAACACAGTTATTTGGAGTAAACAAACCAGTTAAATAATGCAAGAACTTCCATGGACCTCCAAATGAACCTAAAATGTCATTTATGTCTGCAAGTTGTTCTAAACACCAGGCCTAACAAAGTTCTGCCTTCCTGGTTTATGTTTTATGCTGGATTGGCTTCAATGAAGGGAAATTTCTGACCCATCCCAGCTTCCCTGAGCTCTTTCTCCACAAGGCAACATTTAATATTTAGGGGGGTTGTGTGTGTGTGAACTTGTCAGTGCTTGAGAGAAGAATTTGATGAATTTAAACCAACATCAGGAGTGGAAAAAGGCAGGCCCAGTCTTCTCTTTTGCTGGTACAAACATCCATAGCAAAACACAATGAAAATGGTTTCAAATTAACCTTTTTTTCCTCATATGTTTTCAAAGAGAAGAAAAAGCAAGCCCAACTGTGACTTGGACATATAAAAGAAGTAAACCTAGAGTTAATCAGATTTAAACAAAACCTGATTTAAATAGATGGCAATCACTGTGCAATACATCAAATTTCATGTTTCCTTGCAGAAGTATCTGGAGCATGTGAAAATAGCAGGAGTGTGAGATTACAGATAAACCTGCAGTCACACACATTAGGCTGAAGGCCATTTTCCAGTCTTAAGAAAAAGATATTTAATCATTAAAATAAACTTGCCAGGGCATTACATGCACATAATTACAATTAGCACAAGATCTAAAATGCCATGGTTGGATTTGTGTAAGATGCAAAGGCCAGGGAATAGTGGGGAGATTTGTCCTCTCCAGCAGGTCACCAGTAGGATTTTTTTTTTTGGTGAGAATTCAAATGGCTTGTTGCCTGTACAGAATACTGCATGTACCTTTTAAAAAATCTCATGCACCATTGTCACCTTTCAAAATCTATAAATTTATAATAAAAGTTGATAAATTCCATAATAAAAAGGGAGAATAAACTATTATTGTTGTCATAAACACCAATTTCTTTTCATGACCTGAATCATCATCCTGTCTCATCTAGCAAAATTCAGAATAGAAAACATGAAATCATCCTGTGTGTACATTCATTAATAATCAGAAATAGGCACTTGCAAGTAGATAGAAATTATGGAACTTTTTTCCTCCTGGCAGGCAATAGATAGGAAAAACTTCACTGAGCCAAAACAAAAATGTCAAACTGTTGTTATCAGAATAATAAAAATGTTATGCAAAGATGGCTTTCATTGATTTATGATGAGGAATGGGATTTTTTTGGTTGCCTTTTTTTTTTTTGCTTTGGAAATTAGAGTGTCAGGAAAGGATCTCCACATGAATCCATGAATCTCCCCTTGTTCTTCTCCAACTTTCAGCTTTTTCATTTCATGTAGCTTAAAGAAAGCCCTCCAACACAACTTGGAAAACTCATTGCCTGAAGCTCTCTGAATTCATGGCTGTCAGGAAATTCTCTGGGAAGACTTGAGCTTGGCTTTAGTCTATATGCCAACCAGGTTCCTTGGCCTTAGCACAGAATTTAATTGGATTCACTCTCAGGACAGCATGACCTTTCCACTCACAGCCCTGAAAATTCCTCCATCCTTCAAACACAGTTTTGCATTCATGTATTTTTGTGTCTTTGTTGAAATGAGTTAATCCTGTATGTGGCAAAACCAGAATTTGGACTGCTCATTGCCAATCCTGTGGATGAACTTCCACCAGGAGTATTTTGTCTCTGCAATCCCATTTCCCCATCCATAACACACCTCCTCAGCATTCTTTAGGACCTCTAACTCCAAACATACATTATCTCAATCTTCCAGCAAATTTAGTTCCCTGTGGCACACAAAGCTTCCCACAGCTGTTCAAGTTTCCACATAGATGTGAAAAATCTTGCATCTCTTCCCAAATCTGAGATTCATTCTGGAGGGCTCTATTTGGTCAATCCCAGCACAAATTTGGAAGGGGAAAAAAGGACAAGTTATGACCAGGGCTGTGTTCCATACCTTTCAAGCTCCAGCTCTACAAAGGTTTTATGATACTGAATACTGAGCAATGTTGCATATTTTACAACATATTTTTCAGAAAAACAAAAGCTAAGGAGCTCCCCCTTCCTCTAGCCCTTATTTCAGTGCATTAAAAACCTATTTATTTCAAGATCTCCAGCCTAAAGTACAATTTTTGGTTTCCAAGTTGTCTGGAGTTCTCATTTTTTGAAGGATGGAATTGCAGGTAAAGCTATTGCAGTGTGAAAAGATTATGTTGTGTACCTTAGACTACACTCTTTCTGGATTTTTAGGATGAGCACAAAAGTAGCAATTTGTCTAATTATTCAGTTCTATGAGTAAAATGTCACCACTTCTGCCTGTTTGGCAGCATTAAGTGTAATTCAATACCCAATTTCATAGCAAAGTAACATCAGGTGGGCACCATTCTGACAGAAGTGATGAATTTGGGAGGATTCATTGAAAAAATGCGTTAGGTTTATATTGAAATGTGATAAGTTTATCAACTTGGTTTGATCCTTAGTTAGTCAGAAATAATTCTATTTACATATGACTGGATTCACCCAGTAAGCTGGGAATGGTTCAGTGCACTTGGCAAGAAGGGAAGCTCTTGGCAAAGAAAGATTTCATCTGCATTTGTAGATCTTATGGGGAAAAGTTGTGTCATCAGGCAATGGAATATGACACATTTCAATGTTTCATTAGCACCAATACAAACACATGCAGGGCAAAGTTGATATTTTTCAGTTTAGGCTTTTACAACTCTCTTTTATAAATTTGTTATTCTTTTCAAAGAAGTGTTGATTCCAATCTATTTGTCAGGTGTCTCTAATCACTTTGTGACTTGCTTTACAACAGAGAAATGTTCCTAATCCTACACACACAGGGCTGGTACCTAAGACCTGGCTGCTCACACATCCCCTAAATCAGATTATATTGAATATAATTGTTTCTTATATATCCTGCAGAAATTAAACACTACATCCCTGCAAGTGTCCAAGGCCAGGCTGGACAGAGCTGGGAGCACCCAGGGACAGGGGAAGGTCCCAGCAGGGCTGTTGGAACAAGATGACCTTTAAGGTGCCTTCCAACCCAAACCATTCTATGATTCCAATTTTTTCTTTCCAGAACAGTACATTATTCACACAGACAGCATTCAAATTTAAGGACTGGGTTAAAATTCATATTAGGGCACATAGGATTTAAAAAAGTTTTTTCATGTGGAAGGCTCCAGTGCTTGTAACAAGCTCCTTTGCCAAGATGTCCCATGTGTGAAACACATGAGCAAGGATAAACACATGGGACAAGAGGCTGTGTCACATCACTTTTAAGTGCTTTTTCTGGTCCCAAGTGATATTTTAAGAAACAGCTTTAAAAGTAGTTAATTTAGAGTAATTGTGAAGATATCTCTGCACACACTTAAGGTAAAGGAATTTAGGAAACAGGTAACATGATACAGTCATTTGAGTGGGAAAGAGAATGGGAAATCACCACAGAGTTACAAGACCACTATACAAAAATATCTATGGATATTCTCAAATATTCTTATCAAAAAGATTTTAAATTCATTTCTCCCTTCCTCCTTCCCATAAAATGACAATGATTTTTCTGGGGATCCCCAGCTGTGACAATCCCACAGTCTCAGAGCAATCCATTGCTGCACTTAAGCACTTTCAGAAAGGAAAGAAAAATTTGTAGCAGGTAATTTGTTTTGATTGTGTGATCCAACAGGTGAGCTCATCTGTTCTCCAAAAATCCTTCTCTAATATAGAGTAGCAGCAGCATAGGACTCAAAAAATTGCCATTCAAGTGAGATTTACTGATTAACTCTCATTTTAGGCTCAAGGTCACAATATTTCATTGTCTATTTCTCCATGTTTTACACTGGTGTGCATGTAATAGGCACTACACACAACAAAGCCAAGGGGAAAAAAAGAGCTGAATATTAGGATAAAGAGGTTGGAGCTAAATGATCCTTAAGGTCCCTTCCAATCCAGGCCATGTTCAAAATTAATACTAATTAATATCAACTAGGTAACACCACAGGGCTTCCCTCACAATTATATTGACAATCCAATGCTGGAGCTGAGCCTGTGATGTGCTGGAGGATTTTTCACCTTTATTTGTGTAGCATGAACAGAGTGCTGGCCATTCCTCCACTCACCAGAATGCACAAAACTTTAATGACTATAAATTCTTCTTCCCACCCACACAGAGATCCCTCTCTGATTTCAGATGGATCTGCAGGGAGAGTCATCATTTGTGCTCAGTGTCAACAAATAAACCTTTTCATCTCTCCTGCAGTTGTGATTTCCCCTCCCCAAAGCAAATTCCTCCCCCAAACAGTCCCTGATGATCTCCTGCCCTTCCCAGAGGTGAGTGGGTTGATGCTTCCCCTCTGCTTCCATTTCTCTTTGCTGTGCTTTGCCTTGCAGGACCCTCAGCTGCTTTTCCCATTTTCCAAAGGGCCACCAAGAAATCTCCGTTGTGCCTTGTCCTCACTCTGCCAGAAAACTGGGATTCTGCCTTGCCCTGCTTCCCTCAGGGCTCAGGGGATGCAAAACAGGAAGGCTGATGGAGACATCTGGCAAAGATCTGCCCACCTTACTGCTGCTCAAAACAGCATTGGCTCAAGGTTTCCTAAAGTGGATTTTTAAGCAGCAATTTATTTCATTGAAATGGACTAATTATTGATTCCCATGGGAAAAAGGAAAAAAAAAAAAAAGGAAAGGAAGAAAGAACAATAGCTCTGCTTTACCCAAACCAAAATGAAATTAAATGGCATTTCTGCTGTGATTTCAAGGTGCTACACTTTCAGCATCTCAAGAATTGAAGGTCACATCAAACCCTAAGGAGAGACAAAAAAACAAACCCCAAAACAAAAAAACAGACCCAAACAAGCAAAAACCCCACAATAAACAAACCAGCCCAATGTACATCACACAAAAAATAGCACACATGCACTGCAAAATGAGGCTGGAATCCAAATCCCATTATCTGCTATTTTTCAGACATATATTTTGATTTCTCCTTCTCTCCAATGTGTTTTTTAGTGGATTTAGTCTTTATTCTAGAAGTATTGAGCTAATCACTACATGTTGAGTAGGTCAGCCTTATGAAAACTTATTGGTAGAAGAGCTTGGAGCCCCCTTTGGCATCAAAACATCAACATTTCAAATGATCCTATAAGACTGGACTCAGTGCCACTCCATATAAATTAGAATTCCTAAGATGTCCTTCACTTTGCATGCTCAGTATCTCAGCTTGATATTGCATATTCAATACTCCAAAATGACCATAATGCAGGTGCTGGAACTTGTGGAAATATTATGGGACACTGTGGAGTCCAGACAAGAAGCACTGCAGGTCATCATGCCCTGATTAAAAGATCATAAACATCCCCAGCTGGGATTGTCTAAGCACAAACTTTCTCTTAACTGAGAGGATTTTTTGATGTAAATGAACACAGTGAATCTGTTCTAGAACAACTGAGGTAATTTCTGCACAGAAAGTGCTTTAGGAATACCCTCTCCTTCCAGCAGAGCTCCTGTAAAGAAAAACTCATCCTAATTTCCCTTTTCAAGTTTACTATTACCTCTGAAATGGATTTCAAAGTTCATGCAAGATCACTGAAGAGCAGACACAGTTCCTGACATTTCCAGTGAAGGATACTTCAGAACAGAGAAGGGATCATTACGTCTCTTTTTTTTTTTGGTACATGATAAAAAAAATGGAAAAAAAACTTAAAAGAGTCTCCTGGTTATGCAAGACTCTGATACTTGGCCAGCTTTGGATCATAATCCCTATTATTTCAAAATATTTTGCTGGAAATTCTGCTGGAATATACTAAACAAATGGCTGTACTGTTGGACTATAATTTCCCTGTTTCTCCATCATTTCAGGGACTAGGATTCATCAGAGTATTCACCAGTATTTTTATGAAAACCCTGAAAGGATAAGAGGTACTACTGTAAACAGAAAAAAAACCACAAAACCAAACAGGTTTAAATTTAAGGATTCTGTATTGTGTAGACAGTTCAATGAAATTTTCCACAAAGTCTTTTCAAATCCTAACTGGTTTTTCTTTCTGAATTCTGTTGAGAAGCTCAATATAAAACAACTTGACAGTGAAACAAAAACCAACTAAAGGTTCAGTTCTGCAAAATTCTCTCTCCTGTGAGATCATCAGACATGACTGTAGCAGAGAGCAGCATGATAATCTGGAATGACAGGAAATTTCAAGTGTTTGCCATATAAAACCCAGTAAAGCACCTATAATGAGATAATTCATGGTGTTGGGACCACTTCAAAGTACAGTCTTGGTGAACAAAAATCCTTTTCTAATTTTGAACACAGATGCACAAGGGACACAGCTTTGCTCTAACACTGCTGTCCACAGGCTTCAGTGAGAAAAAGGTTTGCACTCCATTCACAACAAGATTTATACAGGGTCCTTTGGCCTATCATAAATCAGTCTAAAATGGTTGAAAAACTTATATTATGTACTATTACTTTAACAGCCACTTTTTAACACTGAAAATTTTTCTGTATATTCGAAATCAGGAAACTGCCATTTACCATCAGCCAAACAAAAGCTATTTGGCCATCAGAAGGGTCAGTATCATCAAAAGAAATGTTTTCTTGTGAAGAACCTTGGTCTTCCTTTTCAAATTGCACATTTTTACCTGATTGCTTCCTCATGAACAACCGCAGTCACGTTGGTTGCAAAGAGCACAAATATCCCAGAAGTGAATCACAACTCAGAGAAAAAAGCAAACAAACATGCAACTGAAAACAAACTTGTTTCTTGCCTTGTTTTTTTTTTTTTCATTCCCAGAAGATGGAAGCATTGTGACACAAACATATACCACTGGTTTCTTCAGGTGCACAGAGCTTAATAATGATTTAATCTAAGCCATATTTACTGTACAAAGGGCCTAAACTGAGTACAAAACTGGGGATAAGAATTATCATGCCCACTTCAGCCCAAAATTTAGCTCCTCAAATAACTGTTATCTGAGGACATTTTCCCACATCCTCAATGCAAAAATTTGCTTTAAGGGCTCAAACACCCCTGGCACAGGGTGCCCAGAGCAGCTGGGGCTGCCCCTGAATCACTGGGCCTACCCAAGGCCAGGCTGGATGGGGCTTGGAGCACCCTGGGACAGTGGAAGGTGTCCCTGCCATGGCAGGGGTGGCACTGAATGAGCTTTCAGTCCCTTCCAACCCAAGACATTCCATGATCCAATGAACACACAGATATTGGATCAGCTAAAAAACTGTTCATGTGTAAGTGCCCCCCACAGCCAGGTTCACTGTGGATAAAAACTTTGAATTTCAGGAAATATTCATATGCACGAGCAGCACACATTCAGATTTCCAGCACAGCTGCTCCAGACAGTGCTGCTGTAACACAGAAGATGATCTTGGCTGTGCAGGAGGATTTTTCTTCTGTGCATAAGGACTGTATGTGCCTGAGTCTAAAAATGCACGTAATACTCCTGATAAAGTCAGCATGCTGGGCTCCCTTCCAAATGAGTTGTTTAAAACACACGGAATTGATGGATTGAGGATGCACGAACTGAGAACTATTTGGACTCCAACACATCTAATCATTTTTTGCTTGTAACAACATGTCTAAAGCAAAACTCTTTTGACATCACTGAGTGTGCATTCTAGAATGTGGCTGTGCACTGAAATCTGATAACAAAAGATGAAGATAGATCTGAAAAAAAAAGTTACTGCTGTTTCTGCTCTGAAATTAAAAAAAAAAAAGTGTTCCAGAGAAAAGCATTCTGGCTGATGAGCTGGTGCACCCTTCCAATCCAAGAACAGTACTGAAACTGGAGCTAAACCACAATAAAGATTTTATAAGAAAGCAAACCCACATGATTGTTGACGTGGACTTTGAAAAACATTAGAAAATGCAAATCTGCCATGGAAAATCATGCTGCTTCTTATATCTCTTACAAGCAAGAGTTGCAGGAGATTTGATGATTGATATCTCTTAAGACTCTTTTATGTTTCAGCCCTTTTCTTAAGTGCTTAAAAAATACCTGCTCTACAAGTTTCAACATAGAATCTCAATATCCAACTATACTTGCATTTCTCTGTGAGCCAAAAGTGCAAATATTTGAAATAGAGAACCCACTCAATGATGCCTACCTAAAGCCCCAAACTCTCTGGACTCATCTGATCCTAGTATCAATCAATTTTTATCAATTAATTTTACTTGTGGAATATTTTTATAGTTGATAACGTGAAGAACCTCAGGTGAACTTTTCAGTCTCAGGAGGAAGACACAAGGTTGTTCTTGTAAATTAAGATGTGCTTGTAAAATAGCCAAATTGGACATAACAGTGGGTTACAGGGACTGAGGGAACATTAGAAACAAAAAGGAAATTCCAGAGTGTCTCCTCTTTTCTTGTTAGTGAAAAAAATATCTTTTTTGAAAAGAAACATTTTATCTAAAAGTCACTTGCCAAATGATGTAGCTTTTCTGACATTACCTTTTATTCTGTTTCAAAGTTCTTTTTCACAGAAGTCCTCTCAATCCCTTCATTCCTTATTCTGTACAGACATTTTACTCTATTTTCATGGAATCACAATCTGCTGAGTTGGAAGGGATCCATCAGGGTCAAGTCCAACTCCTGGCCCTGCACAGACACCCCAAGAGTCACAACCTGTGCCCAAGAGCATTGTCCAAACATTTCTGAGCTCTGTCAGGCTGATGGTTCCCTGGGGACTCTGTTCAGTACCTGACCTCCTCCTGGGAGAAGAAGATTTTCCTGCTACCAACCTAGAGCTCCCCTGGAACTCAGCCATTCCCTGGGTGCTGTCACTGTCACCAGACAGCAAAGATCTGTGCCTGCCCCTCATGAAGATGAAGACCACAACAAGTTCCCCCCTCAGTCTCCTCCAGGCTGAGGAGACCAAGTGCCCTCAGCTGCTCCTCACAACCCCTCCCCTCCAGACCCTTCACACATTTTGCTTGCCCTGTTCTTAAACATCACTCTACCACGGCAGTCATGTTTTATTTTGAAGGAGTCCCTGTTCCCTTACTGATCTTCCTGCAGCCATAAGTTGCAGCAATCCTCAATATGTGTCATAGAATGGCTTGGTTTGGGAGAGACCTTAAAGCTCATCCAGTTCCACCCCTGCCATAGACAGAGACACTTTCCACTACCCCAGAGTTCTCCAAGCCCCATCCAGCCTGGCCGTGGACACTTCCAGCAGTCCAGGAGCAGCCACAGCTGCTCTGGGCACCCTGTGCCAGGGCCTGCCCACCCTCACAGGGAACAATTTCATCCTAATACCCAATCCAAACCTGCTGGCCACACTTCTGTGAAGCTTGAAATCTTCCCTGAGTGATTATACTGCAAAGCCAAACTTGGCTAAACTGTTTCTCTGATTAAATTGACTTTGTTTTCAACACATTTGGCTGCAGCAAGGCCTCATCCCGTTACTGGTCATGACCTGGTACAGAGCTGACAGGGTCCATGGGGCTGAACATCTGCCTGGAGACTGAAGGAGGTGCTAATCCAGCTCTCCATCCCTGGGCTGTGTGCTCTCTCCCAGTTTGTACAGTGTGTACACAAAGCACAGTTGGCCTCAGGTAGGGCTTGTGCTCCACAGCTGCATTTTCCCTGGCTTCATGTTTTTCCAGAACGTGTTCCATATGCTTTAGCAATGAGCTTATTCCAACTGCCCTCTTCTGGTGTGTCAGGGCAGGCATTGCAGACACATATGGAGAGAAACATCCCCAGCAGGCCAAGATGAAGAGCAGGCAAAAACAGGGGAAAAAACCAAACAAAAAAAACTATCTGTATTGAACCCAATATCAGATAGTACTGAAATTGTAATTCAGAGCATCCTTCTGGCTGGGCAAAAAAAGTTCAACAAATAGGTTCAAATAAACTGCAAAGATCAGGATTTAAGTGTGCCTCATCTGTCTCAAACAGGAAAGCAAAAGCCAAAATTTTGCAAGCTGGGTGAAATAAGTTGTATTTTATAAAACCAGGTTATTGGCACAAGATCCAGAAGAAATATGATTGTGTGGTTGTTTTTACTGAAATTGCAATCTCATTCAATAAAATTAAAATAGATAAGACTCTCTAGCTGTGCAAATAAAATAGTCAGGGCTCTGTACCATACAACATAATTCCATAATTTTAATATAAAACTCACATTGAAGTCACACATGAAGTCTTATTTGCCAGGCAAATGTGCTGAGGTGAGAAAAGGAGGAAGAATACTCCAATCTCATTTAATTTTGTTTTTAAATGTCTGATTAAAAAGGTACTGTGACAGGTGTTTTATAGGAAGAAAATGCTTTTCTTAATTAAAGATAAACAGAGTTCTAGGAGGAGAACAGTGGAACCACACTCTCGATTTTCTCAACACCAAAAAAAATTTTTTTCTCAAAAACTGAAAAAGGTCTCCTGTATTCCCCACAGAAACTTAGCTCAGGGTAAGGAATTCCTCACACTTTAAAGACCACTAAGATATTTATTAAACAGCAGTCAAGACTCTCTATTTTAAATATATCCCAAAGGCATATCCCTCAAAGTAAACAGAATTACAAGATAAAAGTGCTGACAGTTGACAAATTAGCAATCGTTCATCTTAGCTTAATTCTGAATTGTGTTACAACTGCATCCCATGATTTCATGCTTTTAGACAGCAAAGGCATTGGGAGCCACCTGTGATGATCAAGAGCACTCAAAATGGACTTTTCTGACCCAAGTCAGCATAGGAATAGAGGAATTTTCCACAGAACTACAAGCTCTGAACTATAGCAGGAAAAAGGGACTGAAGATGTCAGGATCCAGCTGTGGATGCAGAGGCTTTCACAAATTCCCATGTTCAGGCTCTGATCTCATCCCTGCCCCTACGACAGTGAGAAAGAGTTGCTCACCATGTCCACTGCCTGAGGAGGAAACCTGAGCAAGCAAGCTGGAGGAACTGTAGGACACAGTGGCCAGGCTCCTGGAGCTTCAGCCCAAGGGAACAAGTCACAGGGTGGGAAATGAGTCATGCCATGGATTTCTTGAAAGGAAAAGAAGAATCGTGGGGGAAGGCAGAGAAAACATTTAGACAGCCAGAAATAAAATCCTAGGTGGAAAGTAGTGTTTATAGGGAAACAAAAGAGTCACAGGATTTGGGTAAGTCTTAGAAATCTTGGAGAAACTGTCTTAGCATTGGAAAGTCCACTGATAGGAGTTCTCCTACAGAGGCCCCAGGACAGTTCATCTTCAATTTGTCCAACTGGGAAAACTGGCTTTTATTACTGCTGGCAAATCCCCAAGCACTACCTTCTAGCTAGGTTTTACTATAAGAAAACTACCACAATACTAAAAAGTCTAATGAATTTATAAAATATTTCTCATTATCCCTTTGTCTGGTTATTATCCCACTTCCATTATCTGGTCTCTCTGGGGTAGAGCCAATTTCCTTCCCAAGCACTGGTGTGGGGCAGTGTTTTGTATTGGTGCTGAATTTGTTCCTTTGTTTTCCTTGAGTACACAGCTTCTGCTTTGCCTGTTCAGCTGTTCCCTCCCTGAACTACACTTACACAGGGATAACAGAGTCAGGGGTTGGCTGAGGTTCAGAGGGACCTCTGGAGTCATTTTTTCTGTCCTGCTCAAGCAGTCACCTAGAGCAGGCTGCCCACATCCAAACCACATCCAGCTTTTAAATATCTCCAAGGAGGGAGACTCCACAATGTCCTTCAGCAACCTGTGCCAGTGCTGGGCTAAACTCACAATAAAAAATGTGTTTTCTGATGTTCTTCCTGCATAGAACCTGAGAGAAAATTGCTGTGTGTTTGGACTCTATTAGAAATACACAAGGCCCACTAGAGACATATCTATTTCTATTAACCATGTGACAGATTCAGGTCGGATTTAAAGGAAAAACCTGGGTGTTCTTAATTGAGTTTTCAGGGATCATAGCTGTCCCTCAGTGCCTTGAAAAAACCTCACACTATTCATTTAGAAATAAATTCTTTACTGTGAGTATGGTAATGCCCTGGCACCGGTTGTGGATCCCTGGAAGTGTCCAAGGTCAGGTTGGACAGGGCTTGGAACAACCTGGGATAGTGGAAGATGTCCCTGCCCATGGCAGGGGGGTGGAATAAATTTCTAAGGTCCCTTCCAACACAAACCATCGTGGAATTCTATTCTATCATTCCTACAACAGGAAGGACTTGAATCCCAGAAACCACAGAGACTTCAGCATGGTTTTGCTCAAATGAAGAGAGAAGGTTATTAGAGAAAGGCAAGTCCTAGAAGGCATCAGGACAGCCCTGAAACATCAGTCTGACATACCTAAAAACAGTTTCTACTGAAAATAAGCTATGTTGCTTCAATTAACTTCCAAATGGAAAGTGGGAAGTTGGGGAGTTTCAACAAATGTCAAAATATTCCATAGTAAGGGGAATAGAAAAAGTAAAATAAAGCCAGACCAAACAATGTATGACCAATTTGATCACTTGACACCATCAAATATTAAATAATTCCAAAAGTGAGACCTACAAAATACTCACATGCACTTTTCCCCTATAAAACTACTGCAATGACTGTAAAAAACTGATCAAGTCTTATTTGATGCTAAACCTGGTGACACACAGACTATCAGTTCACCAGTCAGGCTACAGGATTGATTCCCTAATAATTTATACCAGAGCCAGGTACCAAAACACCATTTCAGTCACAGGATTATGGTCTCTCTTTAATAACATGAAGGCACTGTCTCTGTAGTAGTCACAGTGGATGACTGAGCTCTAGAACACATTTGACATTGAGGCCTGATTTTACAGTCTTGTTTTTACAAAAATAACTTGTACTTATCTAAGTTTTCCTCTTTTATCTATGTTTGACCATTACTTGCAGCTGATGTTGATGTTTACCTGTGTGTGCTACTACAAGACAAAAAAGCCTTGAAAAAACCCTACAGTAGAAATTGTCAGTGCACAAAATAAAGCTCCCAAAGATGGTATAGAATCAGTTCATCCTATATTTTAACCTAAAGGAGTTATGATTTCCCTCACATTTTTCCACTGAACATTCAGAGGAACCACACTTCCATGGAAATCAGCCTGAGAAGCCTGGTTGCTGTCCCTGTTTCCACATCCTTCTGACATCACCATCCCAGGCACATCTCCTGGTGCTCCAGCAAGAGAACTTCTGCTCTCTGTAAAGAGGGATGGTTCACCTCCCAACCTCTTGTGAGAGTACATCCCCTCCAGAATGCTGCAATAAAATCTGATCAATGCATACAGCAACTCCCCCAGTGTGCTCTTTCAAAGCAGCCAGTTCAGCCTCCATCCATCCTGAGACTCAGATCTTGCATTGATCCCATACCCTCTTGGCACCTCTCAGCTCCTTTTGAGCTCCCCCTTTTGTTAGTTTAGGCAGATGTGCAGCTTCCCAGTGCCCGGGGCTGGGATCAGGGTCCAAAGGTATCACTTGACACCAGTCTCCAGCTGGAGAACCCCCTCACACTTGGAGCTGCTACCCCCAAGCTATCAACCAGCTCTTTTTTCTATTCCCAACTGTGCCAAAATCTTTCTCTTGTGCCTGAGTTCTCCTTTTCCACCACTTCTTTCCTTCAAAGTTTGGAAGCAAATGGTAGAGGGTGACAGAACTGCCTGAGCCCAATCACTTGGGGATTAGGCAAGCCAGGCCCACATAGAGCTCAGGTTCTTTTTCAGGGTCAGCTTGCTCAGTGGAGTCACTTTTTTGGATAAAGAACTCTGAGAGGTGGATGCTCATCCACTAACCTGAAGTGAGACAAGCAAGTCTGCCTTGTTCAGCTGTGATAAAATCATGCAAGATTTAAATTCTTGTTTCAGTGGGACAAGGTTCACCCACCCCCTTAGCAAAATCACTGCTCCTCCTGAGTGCTATAAATAACAAAAAAAATGACAAATCAGGGGCCTGATCCTGAAGATTATTAATGTAGATATAAAATAGGAGCAATGCTATTCTCAGCTGTTAGGTAAGCAGGCAAGAGGAAAATACAACGCTACTTCTGTTCCAGAAAAGCCCTTCATAAACATAATATTTTAATTATATGGCCATTTAGGTTATCTGAATTTTCATTACTGATAGAATTCTGCTCTTCAGATCCTCAGAGTGCTGTCAGCGTCCCCATTTTCCACTGAGGTGTTTAGGAAGTGCAATGCTGCCATCTAGCATCCAGGGAAAATGATGGGAACCTCCTTTCACCCAAAGTCCCAGGCTAGCCTTCCAAGGTTTTGGTGACCAGAGGTTATCATGAGGATTCCACTCTGGCCTGGAAAATGCCTGCTTTGCCTGGAACCAGCAGGAGAAACACACAGATACACCCACACTGCATATATATATATATACACATACATATATATATATATATACACACACACGTATATATAAATATATATATGTTTTATATATACTATAATGTATAAGAAAATATGCTGTACAGACAAGACATCTGGATTCATGGTTCCATTTCAGTTTGCCTCAGTTCAGATGTATATAATAAACCATTTATGGCTGAACAACCTGTCAAGGCTCCTCAGAAAAATAAGCATCCTTGCAGATGTCTGCATTAGGGTGACATGAATCATGACCTACAGGTGTTTATTCATTTCCCAGGTTATAAAGGAATCCTGGACAACCATCTTCAGCATGGAATTCTGCAGTGTTGATGTTGAGATGGGAGTAAATTAATCCTGGGGTTTAGATTATTAAATCCAAGGAGACTGTGAGCTCAGCATGTCCGATGCTTGTGTGACACAACTCTGAAACATTCCTCAAGCACTACCTGATTTAAGCTTGATGTCTTTTTTCTGCATAACAATTTTTTTTCCAGAATGGCATCTGGCCTGGATTCAAAGACCTCAGTCAATAGACAACTCAATTTCTCTGAACAATTTGTTCCAGTGGTTTATGACCATCCCCAAAATGATGTAATATGGTAAATAAACACATTATCAGTTCTGGTTTTACTTTAGATTTTGTCTTTGATTCTGGCAAATATGTGGGATAGTGAAAAATCATGTAAAAATGTACAGATTGCATAGCAGTTAAGTGCTTAATTAGCATTTTATAAAGTACTTTCCTACAGAGTTATTTTATGAAACTTCTAAAATCCCCATTATTCACCAAAGCAGGCTCAGGCAGCAGCAGCCCAATTACTTTTTAGTTTTGGTAGTGAAAAGATGGAAATGAAATGTCTAAACACAATATCTATTAATTATTCACTTGCTGGGAAAGTTTTTTTCATTGTGTTTGTGGTGGGATTTTCTTTGAGGATTTTCCCCCTTGGTTACAGAGCTCATTATAAGCAAAGTTGTATTAGTAAACCTAAAAATCCCAAGCCTGTTCTAAAACCATATAAATAATGCCACAAAACTAAAGTGCTTTCATCTTCTTGTGACTTAGTGTATTTACATAGAACTTGAAACTGATAAAAATATTTGTTTTTCGTGGATGTTGAAAAACATGGAGCTTCATTTCTAATTAGGATATGTACTCCATACCCTCACTATAACCATTTGTAAGCATCTTCCAGAGATTTATGACTGATGTGATCTAAACTTATTAAACACTCCACATTTTAGGAAAAAAACCACTTTGTTTTCCTTAGTTATAACTAATTTTATGTAACCTCAGATCTTGTTCATCCACTTATCTCTTTGTGGCTGACTTGAAAATATTGGAGATGCACTAACATGAGAAATAAATGTCAAATTCTGTCAAAATGCTTAAAAGCCAATGTTCAGCAACCTCATGTTCCTCCTGCCTTATGTACTGTCTATTCAAGGCACCTGGTGACATTTATAATTGCTGTTAAATTAGTCTTTTAAGTGATGAAATCAAGTCATAAATTGATGTCTGCAGTCCATGGCAGACTTCAAAATTGCCACTCAGTTAGAATCCCCTGCAGGGAGCAGGAAGAAATACTCCTGTTAGTATTTTTATTGAAGGAAACCAAATATAAAGAAATCATCCCTTTCTCCCTCTTGCACCCAAACTCTAATATTGATATAATTTTGATAGAACAGTGGAAATGTGATTAATTCTAGGTATAAATCCATAAAGGAGATGGATATTGTTTGGGATGAGTTATCACACTGAGTACAAACCATTTTGGCATCTGCACTAATTTATCATGATTAGCACACACACAGAAACCATCAGAAACCTCAGAAATGAGGTTGAGCTGCCACAGAAGTCACCTCAGACCCCAGAATGTAACACACAGATATTGCTTCTCTTCTGGGAGAAGCCAACAAATGAAATAGGGAGAGAAAGTGAGTGCGAGGGAGAAGAAAGTAAAAGTATTTAATTAAAACAAAAAAACGTCATACTGAGAGAAAACATCTCAGTTACCAGGCTGCTAATTTCATCCCTCATTCAGCCTTTCAGCTTTTCTACAATTCTAGAGGAGATTCCTTGCTTTTCTTTTTGACAGAGACCTCCTAACATTGAGGGGTGGGCTAGCTCCCAGATTTATGTGAGGAGGACAGAAACATGAGCAAGACTTGACCCCTAAGGCACTGCAGAAGTCTCCCATCCTTTCTGGGAAAGGGCAGCCACACACCCCAGTTGTAGGTGATCAATCTGTTAACGTGGAAGACTAATTTATTTTTTATCAAGTTAAAAATAAACCTCAACTTCAGTAATAAGGAAGGAAGCAGAGAGAGGAGAAGAGAGCTTTCTGTTTGATGCTGTTAATACAAGCTCACATTAACAGGCCATGTAAGGTGAAATAAGCAGCCTCAGGTTGTGTGAGCCATTTGGGAAAGTCACAGACACCTTTTTAATCTGGCTCTAGTTTCACCTTCACAGAAACCATGATGCATGCAGGGGTGGCTTTAAACTACCCTTTAAACACCCTAGTTAATCTTCCCCAGCATAATGCAGAGTAGATTTAGGCCCACTGCTATTCATCTTTCCTTTCTAGCAAGACCATGTTCAGAGTGCCACGAGGGAACTTGAGAAATCTTCAGAAAAATAGAAATGGCTGAATGCAACATAAGTTCTCATTTAAATGCTTTCCTTTAAACACTGGGAGCAAAAATGTGGAGAAATTTGGAGCAATGTTTCCAGATAGAGCTGTTCTGGAGTCAAAAAAATCAGTATTTTAACATGGGTAAGAGGTCAGGAAAATGTTGAAGAAACTCAGTAAAGAGCTAAATATATATTTTAAGAGAACCACAAAAAAAAAAATTATCAGTGTATGCAGCCTATAACTTGTGGGTATTTTGGAACTAGCTACAAGTTCATTTGGGACATGTTGATTTGCTTAAAATTAAGCACAAGCTTAGTGTTTTCATTAATGGAAGTCTTAATAATTATGTCTCTCCATCCCAAGCCTATCTAAAGTGACTAATGGACAATTATTTTCTCAGCACATTGCTCCCTGATGTGGCCCTCAGTTTACCAAAGTGCATCTTAAATTCTTTTCTGTAGTGTAATACAGTTTAATACAGCTCCATGTATATAGATTCTATAAGTTAGCACTGGATGTTGCTTGAAAATGAGAATTCTATATACTGATTCCACACCCCTTAGAAATAAAAAATTATATAGATACACACACCTCCCCATCTATGCTATATTACCAGTGTGTGGGGTTTATGCAGGAATATTTTCATATTCATTCTGTTTTAGATACCCACCACAAGATAAATATCCATAACAATATTTGGGGTTTTTTTTACTATTAATCAACAAATAAGGTCAAAAAGTAGGACTTTGATAAGGATCTTTTGAAGACCTTTATGCACATTTTGTATACATTAAAGCTACAGCTTGCACTTTGCCTGCAGGCCATTTGCTGCTAATGAAATAAGAATGTTCTGCCTCACTTGTTTGAGTCAATGCAGATTCTGAACAACCACAAGAGAGCAACAGCAAGTGAGAAGAAGGCATTGCACGTAGCTCTCCAACATGCCAGAGAGTCTGGAGTCCTGCCTGCAGATCCCTTGCTGTTATTGATAGGGATATGGCTAATTTAAGGTAAAGTGTTCCAAAGTAAAATTCCATTACTGAAAACTCACTGGCTCTTAAAGGCTTTGAATGACTGCCAACAATCTGCAGAAATTGTTGTGAGGTGCAGTAGCTTCCAATGAAAACCTAATTTTTCTTTTACTTAAAGGTTGTTCTCATATTTCTGACTCCCTCTATGTTTTCTGTCTTGATTAATTAATGTAGCTCAGTTCTGAGGTTATTTGATTTCCAAACTGAGACAAGCATTCAAATACCTTGCTGAACTGAAGCCCAGGTTTCAACATGTGTGCTGATAAAGGAATGCTAAATTGGTATGAATTGTTAACAGAACAGGAAGTGTTCATGTATCAAATGTTCTATAAATAGCACAGTAAATAGGAAACTAATAAAAAACCAAAACAAAAACCAGCTGTGGTGGCAAATGAGCTTGCACATAGCTTGAGATCCCCCAGAGCATGGAAATATGGAGTGGTAAACCATACAGTGCAAATAACACAGTCATTGCAGCCATTCCACAGATATCACTGACTTGCCTTGCTTCCCACAAACACCATTTATTCCTGAGTTCTGACACAGGGATTAATAAACAGCTTAATTACACATTCACAAATGAAACAGTAATAGGCAGTGAAATCAATGAAGCAACAGGGAAAAATTTAGACTTCTTTTCAGCTCAAAAGTCCTAAGCAGAAAAAAAAACATTCTGATGCTAAGTGGAATGAAAGGTACTTTGAAAATTCTTATTACTTACATTTCAGCTGCACACTGCTTTTGGAATTACATCTACAAGTACTGACTGATCTGAATCTGCCCTTGAAGGACAAGTGTGTTGAAAATTAGGTTCTTTATTCTACATTTTAAGACTTAATTAAGTGGTTTTATTTAAAATACATCAGGATAGGAAAACCCATATAAAACAAAATATCAGTTGGGTCAGCACATCAAAAATTGCTGCATACCATAAAAGGTATTTGAGGCCCCAAGACTGAAAATGTGGGCTATTATAGTAATAAAACACAGAATTTGCTAGTTTGGCAGGAAATGCTTTGGTTTGTTTAAGTAAACATATTTATGGTGGAGCAATTACAACAAAAAAATAAACCCTCCAAAAACATAAACCAGATATTGTTCTCTTGCACAAAGGCAAGCCCCATATACCTTTAGTAGTGTTTTAGCTACCAATGTCAAAGAATTTTCATTGGCATAGACTAGAAAACATGAAACACTATTTCTTGCTTGCACAGAAGACCAGTACATGCCATGAGTTTTACAGTTTATTCATAAAAAGGGAGATATCCCTCTTAATAAGAGAAAAAGCATGAGGAAGTGACCCAAAACTCCAGAGATAAAGCAGTAAGAAATTGTGGGATTTATTACTCAAAGTCAATAATTCTGTCTCTATTGGTCTGTTTCTATCACCAGGTATGTAGCCTAATTAAAAGAAGGAAATAGAACAAAATATTTACCTCCTTATCTTTTAAATTATGCATATACACTTTTATTAATGGACTTCAATTCCTGCTCTCTAGATATGAATAATTCTGAGACAAATGTGAAACCAGGTTTCCCTGAAAACAACCCATGAAGACTAAATAGCTAATAGAAATTTAGACTTTTTCCCTAAAAATATACAGGATTGAAGCATTCCCACACATCCTGTCACAGGGTGCCCTCCTTTTTACCTACTCATGCTGGGCCTAAATAGATATTTCCAAAGGTAGCATTGATTAAATACTCATGGAAAGCAGTTTCTGGTGCAAAATGTCCCAACTGTAATCATCACATCATCCATCTTTGGTGTGTTTTCAATCTTTGTAATACTTGATATGACATAATAGTAATACACACTGCCACTCCTCCACTAAAACACAGCCAACCCTCAAGGTAAACCACACAGATGGGTTTAAATTGGAAATTCAAGGGACTGTCTTCTCTCATCCTAGAAACACAAACAACTCTTCTGTGAGATGTCCAAAGGATGTTGCCCTATTGGAGCATGGAGACAGCAGAACTGCAAAGTGACAAGACAACAACATCCCTGTCCTGGGGAACCTGGGATTAGGCAAGATCTGAAAACATTTCAAAAAAAAAAAAACCTTGTCAGCTTCCCTTTTTCATGTGGCCCCTTTCAGCTATGTACATATGGTTAAAATTTTCCTGAATAGCAATTTTTAAAACCTTTCCTGATGTGGGCACCCTGTGAATAATGCACTGTTCAACCAATTCTGTTTCTTTGCCTGTTGCCATGTGACCTCTCAAACATTTTTGAGAAGGGTTGTTCTCCATGTTCTTGATCTAAGAGATAAATATGAGTTGCAGAAGAGAGGGGAGGTTATTTTCTCACATGCCTTTAGTATATCTTGGTTTGTTTTGCAGATACCTGTGCTATACCTTTCTGGATGCTCAGGATTTTGAGTCTCAGTCTCAGTATGGTTCTGTTACCCTTGTATTTCATAAAAATCATGAGGAAATAATTTCTGTGTATTATACACCTTCTTTCACAAAGACTCACAACAAACCTCCTCTGAAATCTTAAAAAAAAAGGCTGCATAAAGTACCCACATTTGTGTTTTTAGCCACGATACCCAATCTGAAATCAATTCAGAGTGAAATATTTCATACTCTATTCAACAAGAAGAAACATGCTTTAAGTGGAATACCTTAGGAGTTTAAGCTGTTCTCCTTTGTTTTACAAAGCATAACTGGAAAACCGACGATTCTTTTTTCCCCCACAAAATATTTGAAAAATGATGGAAATCAGGACTTTGCATCAAAGTACTTCCTCAGCCTCAACCTAAAGCCTAATCAGCTGGTATAAAGCATGTTTGTGTTGGCTGAATTCACAAGCTATTGAGGAGAAAAAATGTGCATACAAAAGTAGGAAGAGGTGGAAATACCACAGAGTACCAGTGCCTTTGTGGGAAAGTGAGAAGCTGTGAAGTGATATACAAGTTCAAAGACTAATTATGTAATCACTCACTGAAAGGTCAAAGTCAGCAAAGTACAGAGATAAGCCTTAAAATACTCACTAATAAAAAAAGGGGGCACAAATTTCAGGAAGAAAAAAAGCACTCAGACACTTTCTGCCCTTTAAATGTGAGCTTTCCGAGAATACATGTCATGGTTATGTGGGCTGAGATCCAAGAAGCAAAGTGGAGAGATCTCCTCTTACCTGCCTGCAGGACTTGTTCTCCTCATGCTGAAGTCACAGAGCCACAGAATTCCAGGATGGGTCAGGCTGGAAAGGAGCACAGAAGGTCACTGGCGCCACCTTGCTGCTCAGGCAGGGTCATCCCAGGGCACAGGAGTGTGTCCAGATCTTCTGGAATATCCCAGGGAGGACACCCCAGAGCCTCTCTGGGCTCTGCTCAGGGATGGGCAGAAGTTCTGTCTCCTGTGCAGGGGAATTGCTGGGCTCAGTCCCTGCCTGTTCCTCTGGTGCCATTGCTGGGTCTGGAGCAGAGCCTGGCCCTGTTCTGCCCCTCCTGCACACAGGGACGGCCAGGTCTGAGGGTCCTCTCCAGGCTGAGCAGCCCCAGCTCCCTCAGGCTTTCCTGGGCACAGAGACGCACCAGGCCCTTCCTCAGCTCTGCAGCCTCCACGGGCCCTGCTCCAGGAGCTCCCCATCCCTGCTGTGCTGAGGATCCAGAGCTGGACACTCCAGCACTCCAAAGGATCCCTCCCTAACCTACTGGGAATGCTCTCAGTGCACCTCAGGACTCCATTGACTTCCTTGCTCCCAGGGCACTGCTGGCTCAGGGACAGCTCATTGTCCCCCAGACCCTTGAGCAGCTCCTACAGGTTACCCCCAGCCTGAGTTGGTGTCTGGGGCTGTTCTTACCCAGGTGCAGGACTGTGAATTTGTCTGTCACAGTTGAGATGGCCACAACACACAGAGTATCGCCACAAAATTTCATAAAGCTTCAACCGATACAGAGCAGGACCTTACCGCATCAGAAGGCTTCGAGCAGCAACCCTTCCTGTCCTTCAGCCCAACCTTTTATGCCCCTCATGTTCATGCATGGCACCTGTGTGCCCTCTGTTCCCTTTGGTGGTTGGTCAGTGCACCTGGGCACTCCATGGCTTTCAATTCTGGTCACCTGCTTCTCACAGCTGTAGCCCGTTAGGGATGAGGGCCCAGCCCCACTCCCAATTACACAAACTGTGTGCCTACATTTGTCTTTGTTCCATTTCAGACAGTTCCTCTGTGCCCATCTCTCCAGCCTGCTCAAGTCTCTCTGAAGGGCTGCCCAGCTCTCAGGAGTATCAGCCACTGCTCCTCTGTGAACTTCTGAGGAGGCATTTGTTCCTTCAGCCATCAGGGCCCAGTGCTGAGCCCTGGCGGCACCACCCGTGACAGGCCCGCGGCTAGGCCCACGGCTAGGCCCGCTCCTTTGTGTTTAGAGCTGGTTTTCGTACAGTTGTGGCTGGGTTTAAGTGTATTGTTTGATCTGGGACTGTGTGGATACTGCCTCTAAACCTTGGGACAGATATCAGGCCATGTGAACCGGCTCACCACCACAGTTCATGCAGGGCAGACACCCCTGTGTATATCCCACAGGAACGGTCTCCATAGCTGGAAATAGTGTGAGGGTGTCGCCTCTCCTGTCATCCTCATTTCGTTCCTGATTCCCCCTGCAAGAGGCAGGAACAGTCACGTTGTTGTTGTGTTTAAGAGACAAATTTCATTGTTGGCTTTCTCCTTCCTTGATTTGGTACAGTCAGAGTATAATCCCAGGCAGATATCCATGGACAGTGCAGATTCTGGAATGAGTATGGGGACTTTGTGAGGATGAGAAAATCCTGCCTGTTTTGACATATGACATTTTTTGAAACAGTAAGGAGCAATGTTTGATCTTCCTGAGGAATGGTAGCCTCTTCCTCCCTTGTCTTCTTGACTGATGCATGGAAAAGGAACAGAGAAGGCAAAAATGTTCTGTCTTTAATACCGGCATAATTTTATACTGATGGAAATGATTGCCTGACTTGATCTTCATTCAGTGCAAGGACTGGTGAAATTTCAGTGCTTGGACAGTGTGAGATAGGAAGATGGGACAGACACAGGCCAGAAATTCTCATTTATAGAAACCCATTGCTGACAACTCTTGACAGCATTCCCTGAGTTTCCTCCTAGGGCTGGTACCAGAGTTCAGAATTTACATTTTGCTTATATGACTATATTATTACTTGTTTTCCAGACCACTACACATGCTGGCCAGCTTAAAACTGAAATACAGCCCCTGTCTTGGCAAGGGCAATGTTATCTGTGAAAATCACTCTGATACTTACTTCACTTATGTGACTTCCTGGGGCTTGTGGGTGTTAGATTTGGATTTCAGTTGCTTTATTCCCCGTTGGGTTTGCATGGCTGAATCTGCAGAAAAGGTTACAGCTTACACAGTGCCCTGTGTGTATTTGCCAGTTCCACAAAGCACAAGGTAACTTGATTAAGGCAGGCACTTTTGACTTCCTGATGGTTTTTCAGTCTGGCACTCCAGAATTTTTATAAATGTTTTACAGAGGGAATATGGGATCTTTTTGTCTGTTGTGGACATCGTTATGTCAAACGGAAGTACAAGAGAAAAGGGTTTTTCTTAATGTTAGATGCCTAATACCATGAAAATTAAAACAAAGACCTTTTAAAAATAGCATCACTAAGGATTGAACTTTTGCTTTCTATAAGACTGCCATTTTATTAGACATTTGTTTTATAATTTTAATGACAGATACCAGTGCCTTTCACTGAATCATACAACAATTTCACCTCACAAAAGGCAATGCAAAAGGACCCTCACACGCTCCACAAGCTTGGGCTTGTTTTTTGGACTGTGCTCTGCATGTAAATTCTTTTCCTAGGTATTAATTGATTATTTCTCAATAATGTTAAATCATTATATCTATTGAAATTCTATTAACAGGGAGCCTATTACTCAATGGGATGAACAAACTCCCATATGTGGGAAAGAAAACATTAAACTGAGTCCAAATTATTTGGGGCAATCATACTACTCAGCCACCTACACTCTGCGGGAACACAGACACAGCTTTGTAGTGTTGTAAATTTCTAGTGTGAAAAATCTGCTCATTGAAAAAAATTCTGCTGGTCTAAGGATTTGTACATAGTAGGCAAATTCACAATTTCTCTTCTGAAAACCAACACCCCTCTAGTTTTAGTCTTCCCACCTCTGAGGGCAGGAAGAGCCCTTTGCTGAAAAATTAAGCAAACATCAGCATATATGGAAATATTTACTACAAAACGAAGATGAAAATCTTTGATGACCTGTGGAACATGGCATGTGAAAATGTTCTCACTGTCAGGAGAGGAAACTTCTTGTTTGCCAGAAAGAAGAGATCCTACATGTGCATTTAAAGGAAACTTCCCCACAAAGCCTGATTTCTGTGATTAAAGGGGTATCACAGACCATGGTTTAGCTTTAAGAGAGCTGAACTACCTAAAGTTTTTATGAGCACAGCAAGCTCAAACCTTGAGCTATTTATGTCAGTTTGACTTTGCCAGTCATTACTCCCTGTGATAACTCCATCTGAATTCCTCAAGGAACCATTTTGTGGCTGCTGTCAACATAAACATCTATAGAATACTTTGCTTTCACCACATTCCAACAATGCTCAGCTTTTCCCATGACCCCATTTCCACTTGCACTTCCAAGATCATGACCTCCACTTTGGAAACAGCTTTTGCTCCAAGATATACTCTGCCAACCAATGCACGACCCAACAAAAAAAAAAAGAGCTCTGTATTGAGCATGACCAGGAAGAAAGGTTCTGAAATAACAGTTACAGCTCCAAACACTTCCCTTCTGGGGAAATGACCTGTGAAAAACCCAAGCTCTGTTCTGTCAGCTTTCTCAACAGCCCATACATTATGCCATGAAGTTATGGGCTGATATCCCTTATGGGACACCCTCAAGTCTGAGCCTGCTACTTTGTGATGATGAACTCAAGGCCAGCTGTCTACATCAGGAGGTATGACAAGAATTGGTGCTGAAAGTTAGCCAGTGTTCTTCTCATTTCCTCAAGTAACATATGCAACAGAATTGCTGGTTTTAATTAAACTTAGGCCATGAGGTAATGTTATTTCCCTAAAAAGTGTGATTTATCATGTCCATCATTACTCTGAGCACTTCAAGTGAAGCTGTTATTCCATAAAGCATCTTATTTTTCACTGCAGTAAATCTCCCCTATATTTGCAAAGTCTAGAAACAAACTCCTTTTTTTGTGATTTCAAATATTACAGGTTTTCAAAACACTGTCTGAGCCATTCAAACCCAGAAGGTAACAGGGAGCTGAGTGACAGAGCTTTGTTTTCCAGTATGACTCTCAGAAATTTGTTTTGAGGAGGCCCAAGTACTCCCCAGCTCTGGTTATTCTTGTTAAAACTGGAGTAGTTCCATTCATGCCAGCTCAACAGAAATCAAAACCTGGCTTGAAGCCTTGGATCTTCATATTTCAGCTGCTCACAGCAGAAGAGGCCCTTGGAAATTAATTCTCTCAGCATGTGGTCTGGATGGGGTAATTCTACCCCCAAAGCAATAAAAGACAAGAAAATGGCTGCTTTGAGCTGAAGTCAGTGAGTTGAGCTGGCTTTGTAACCAAAGCCATGGACAGGGACAATTTTCACTATCCCAGGTTGCTCCAAGCCTTGTCCAACCTGGCCTTGGACATTTCCAGGGATCCAGAGGCAGCCACAGCTTCTCTGCACGCCCTGTGCCAAGAACTCAACCTCACAGTAAAAAATTTCCTCTTAATACCTCATCTAAACCTTATTTGCACATCAATAAGTAATGACCCCAGTGCTAAAGAAGCCCTTGACCTACAGCAGGAGCAGAAGGGAGAGTGAGCATTTTGATCCAAGCTGGCAAAACCAGCTACTGTGGCAGGCAGCCTTCATTTTCCCAAAGGATCTTTTTCTAGTTTTGAGATGGACAAAGTGCCATTGAAAGAACAGTTACTGGCCTGCTCTTCCCTGCAGACCTGGGAGATACATCTACAGAAAATTCAGGCAAAAAGTGATAAAGCACACAGATGTTTGCAGCTGTCCCAGCCCAGATTGGAAGGGCTACATAAACCAGGAGCACTGGATACCTCCTGCCTTTTTACAGAAAGGATGCACAATCTTTCTGAGCAGGAATCTGGCAACAACACAACTGAGTTTTTACAAGCAGTTTTGTAAGTCATTGTCTTCAGCAATTACTTGGTCCTGTGAGTAGCACTGAAGTTATTTGCAAACAAAACAGCACAATCTTCTGAAATGGGAAGGGAGGGAACTACCCATGAACTTAGAGAAAAATGTGTGTGGAAGTCATGAGTTATCAACACCAGCAGGGGATGAAGATGTTCTGTGGGCCAGACATGGAGACTTTTCCTTCTCCCACTGTTGTTGCTATGAGTGAGGGCAGGGAAGCCAATTCAGTCAATATTTCCTTTTAAATTTTTACCCAAAAGTAGTTTTCAAGTAGGACAAGCTTTTTATTTGTTTTGTCACTGAGCCTGGAGACCTCAGACTAGATCTGAGCTCAAATATACACTCCCTGTAATTAAAATGGTGACCTTATTAAAAAAAAAAAAAAAAAAGAGCGTGCCAAGAATTAGCATATTTTGCTTAAATCAGAAAAGAATTTGTTTCTATACACCCAACAAAGATCTCTTGGGAAAGATTTCCAGCTCTCCAAGTCAATTTTTGGACTCCTAAATAGGAGCTATTGAGTTCAGATTGTCAAGGGTCATAGATGGTGACAGAGAGAATGCAGGTGGGTGATGAGTTGGTTGTCAAATGCTCAGCTGAGCACTCTGGAGCTTTTCCTTCTTCCCTCCTGCTCTTCTGAGGAGCCCTAGAGAAAAGGGGAATCCAAAAAGTGGCACAGAGTCACATCAGACACAAGCCTGTATTTGCTTTTTGATTGTATTTATTAACCTTAGACTCAACTTTAAATTTCCTGCCTTTCCAGTATTTTGTACCAGACAAAACTTCAGCTAAAATATCTTGTGTTTTATATACATAAACATATATGTATATAATGTATAGAATAAAAATATGAAGGTTTTCACAAACTCCTTGCAAGTTTTTGTGTTAAAAGAAAAATCAGAAAAATTAGATCAGATACTTTTTAATTAGCAACAACTGATGGTTCTTCTTTGCCAGATGAATCAACATGGGAAAAATCTAGATAATGTCAATATATTACATCTCCTTTCAATTGTCATTCCCCAAACTTCCTAAGAAATCACTGAAGTATCCTCTGAAGTCAACTGGATTTTTTTTTTGTATGTTTCTTAACAGCGTGCCTATTTCTATAAACAACAACAAAATTATTCACTGAAAAAGATCAGAAATATACAGAAATATCAGACATTAGAAACTTTACTATACATGTAATTATTGAGACAAGAAGTCTATAAATAAAGCATTGGAATAGAGAGGTGATCCTCACAAGAAGTAATTTTACACACACTTTTACGTGACCATCAGTGATTTTCAACAGAAACTCTGCTCTGGATGCTTAGGCAGACCTAGACTTAAAATGTGGCTGGTTTTAGGGTGCTGAAGGTGGGAAAATAAAAATAGAGGCCTCTCCAGGCATGACCACTTCTGCTGACATTCTAGACTCACAAAACCTCTGTCACAGCTGTGACCTCTGGGCACGGGGCTCTGCTCCTACCAACATCACCCAGGGATGTTACACAAAGGCAGAGAGCTGAGCATGACATAAGTCAGAAACACAGCTTAACAAAGTGGTTCTGCAGGAGAGTAACTCAGCTTTTCCTGCTTCCTTGGCAATATCTGGGGGCTGTAATGTTAACTGCTTGGACATCTGCATCCCAGAACAATTTATTCCTTTAGAAACCAGCATAAACAGTTGTGTGCTGCTAGGAACCAGAATATATCACTGCTCAACAAAGGCAACTGAATGCAAGGAAAGAACTCCATCTACTCTTAAATTTAATAATCTTGATTTTAATGCCTGGGAGAGAATTTTTTTTTCTTACTTTCTTTACATGAAACTGAGAAGGACATTTTTAAGGTCAGGCATTTCCTGAGCTTTGCCCACAGTGGGTGTTTAGAGGTCTATTATATGCACGCTTCCCTATTTTTTATTGTTCTTAACCCCAAGCTCGGCACCTGATAAAGGTTAAACCCTGTGGGTTGTAGCACGGTGCCAGCAGTGACACAGGGCCCACACCCCACATGTCATATCCCCCTCAGAGGACACAGAGGAAGGAAGGAAGGAAAGGAAGGTGCCAAACTGCCTACATGATTCTGTTTCAATTAGCAAGACTCCTTGCCAACTGTGTGGAACTGGAACAAGCAAAGCACGAGGAATATGCTTTGCCTGTAACTCTGAGCCACTCTCTAATTGCTGTGACAAGTGAATAAAGCTGAATGAACTGAAGAATTTTCTTTTTCAAGCTAAGAAAGAGAGAAGAGAACAGGAATTAAAATATCTAAACATTTAGGAGTCTTCCTGCTTCACACTGCAGAAGTAAATACATATATCACAAATTAATTTGTGGTCTGAGTCATGTGCTCTGGTACTAAGCAGTATTCCCATCATAAATGTGGGGATGGGATAGAGAAACTATTCTAGGAGTTACCCTCTCTTAATTCCTGGCCACTCATCTTCTGAAAGGCATCTCTGATTCATAAGGGAAATGTTGGGATGCTGGAAAAAAACCCCATCAGTTCTGATACCATAATTTCTTGTTTGTACCAGCAGCATTGTCCCCCAGATGCCAAGGGAGTGAGGGATTCTGGGTTGGAAAAATGCAACAGGCCTGTTCTGCCAGGGAAATGTGTGGCCAGTTTTTCAGGAATTAGTACACTAGGGACTCTTGTAAACCTTTTGTCTTTTTTTCACTCATTTGAAGGCAGGCTCATCTTGGCTGGGCAGCTGTGCCTTGCTAGGGAAGTGCAACTCAAATATTCCATAGCACTACCAAAAAATGGAAAAACAGTTAATGGTTTTCTCATTTATTGTGTTCATGTGCTTCTTTCTATTTTATTCACCTGTGTCCTCTGAAGTACATTTTGTGCTACCCAGCCTGGAGAATGTAATAACAGGAGGGCTGTGCCATCAGCTGAGGCATGCTGGGGACACAGCCCTTCTCTGACCTTAACAACACAGTGCCATGTTGGTAAATTGCCACTAAAAAAACCCCAAAGATGAAATCTGAGGACATGATTCACCTTAATCTGTTTAAAGGCAAACCATTGTTGCTGGAGAAGGTGTTGAATAAAACTCAGTGATCAGTCCTTTACTGTTCACACAAAATAATGGGAAGAGCAAGCCCAGGGGAAATATGTGATGGGAGCCACCAAAAATAATTTGTTGTGAGTGCTGCATGAGTGCAGACCCCATCCTGGCTGTGTTGGTTCCAGTCTGAACCACAGTAACTCCTTTGTGATTTATGGGGTAACAGCAGCAGTTGAGTGTTCCCGTCCCTGCCCCAAGTGCCAAGATCATACATAAAGACTCTTTAATGGCTCAGGTCTCACTTGCTAAGCTTCACTACCCTGAACTATGGAATAATAGAAACCTAAAACCAAACACTAACAGGGGAAGCTTTGGCCATGAACTTCTCAAAGCAATTTTAAGGAAAACACATTAAAAGCACCGCTAGTTCACAGATCAGCTGTGCAATGGTTTTTATTCCCAATCTGGGAAAGTGGATATTTTCCTTGTAAGCAGGATTCATTTTCCATAACCATGTTTTTTTTAGTGCCACCTGTTTTGGAGAAGCATCTGACATTTTTAAATGAAACCAAGGCTGCCAAGACACATTTGAGTTTACTATAAATTTGTTCCTGACAGGTTTTTCAGAGGCCTCAGGCCAAAGTAGCCCTGAGTTCTCTGCAATGTTCTTTAAAATTAGCAAGCACTATCTGAAATGTGCAACCTTTATTTCACAGTATTTATTCACTTACATACTTGAGCTGTTATGTACAATTCAGGTCAAGTAGAAGATAGACATAATCATAATTCATTTCCAGTTTAAGCATCTTTTACCCCACTAAATAGCTTGATATGGTCTCATTTTGACAAGAATTAGACTTGAGATTTTTAAACTTTTATAATATACTCAGTGTAAGTAAGTCTGAAAAAATACACATTCCCTAATTGATTTGATTTATTGTCTGTTCTCAAAACTATTTACAGTTCTATCCTTTTGTTGCTACTTTAGTCACCATATTTATCCACTCCATTTTTTTAGTCACTTCTGTGAGCTGCACACAAGTTTGATTTCACATGTATCTCTAAGGAAAAGCAAATATTTTCAGAGCTAGATCTCTATTTTACTCCTTTAGCTCTTTATCCTTTCATTTTTAGTTTTAAATTTTTGCTACAATGCTTTATCAGTGCTAAGCAGCAAACTACACTGCCTTGGAAAAAACTTTCCATCTGAGTGTGAAGCGATGCCAATATAGGGAGAGAGTAAAACCCATGGTGAGATATTCCAGAAGGAAACAGGCAGAATTCCTTTGTTCTCTGAAGATGAATCCACTAACAGAAAAAAAGTTTATTTGGTATTCGCATATTTTGGAGAAATTAGAAATTATACATAGTGCTGGCTGATTGACCTGTTAAATTCTTCCAGAATAATACACATGAGATCTTCTACATCACAGCACAGCAATACTCTCCTGAGAGGTTTTAAAAGCACTTGCAAACCATGGGAAACCAAGGATGGCAGCAGCACAAACCATGAGCTGCCAATGCATTTTCTGTGGGGTCTCCTGTGGTGCCAAGGAACTGTCAGCAGTGCACCAGGCCTGACTGGGGACGTGTTACAGCTGATACCTCTGTGCTTCATGCTGTGTAAGGACCAGAAATTATTTTTCCAGAGCTATCAGTGAAAAATAAAGATGAGCTGAAGAGGGAAAAAGCTTCTGCCCATCCACCTTCCTCCTCCACGTTGTTCCTGTTTTCCTTCTACAGTCGTGAGGGTGGCTGGGACAAGGACAAGCTGGTGGCTGCAGCAGACAATAACTTTTGGAGAGACCTCCCTTCCTGGATCTTCCTCAGCTCTCCTGTCATCTCCA
Source organism: Setophaga petechia (assembly GCA_024362935.1). Classification (NCBI taxonomy): domain Eukaryota; kingdom Metazoa; phylum Chordata; class Aves; order Passeriformes; family Parulidae; genus Setophaga; species Setophaga petechia. The sequence continues at coordinate 3,770,082 of JANCRA010000013.1, read as the reverse complement.
GGCACAGCCTTGTGTCCATCTCCATCTCATCCTTCCTGCTCTGTCTCTTTTCTGCTCAGAAAAACACAGAATGATTGCAGAAGTTAATGGGAGAGGGACAGACAGGGACACCCAAATCCATCACTGTCATCTCATGTTTGAAATATTTATTCTCACATTGCTGTGTCTTTTCCACAGCCTAATGGACCACACTGAAAACCAAAAAGTAAATGCCAGGTGGCCCTCAGCTAAAGATATGATTTCCTCTCATATGGCTATTTAAAAACTCTCCTAGTGCTGTTAAAATCTATGCAAAGGGGCTTAAAAGGGGGAAGGGGAATGAAGAATTCTTTTATACACAGCATTATTGCAATGGAATTGATCAAAAGAGATGTTGATCATATGTTCAGTTTCCATGAGGAGACTGTATTTGAAAAAAGAGCTGGCTACAGGCAAATGAGCAACAGGAAAGAAAAACCATAATCTGATTGTTTCAAGATGTAAGATTTGCAGGATCATGTACACATCCCATGAGCTTTTTTCTTTTGTTTGTTTAGTTTTGCCAGAGGTTTTTTTCCTGTAAATTGACTGGCAATGACATCACTTAAAAATCCTGTACATTCTCACATGCAATGTCATGTAACACTGTCATGTGACTTCCTTAACCAGGCAGGTTAAACCTCATATAAATTCATATAAAATTCATATAAATTCAGGCAAGTGAATTAGTTATAAACTTTTTCTTCCAATTTTGAATTATGTAGAAGAACAGAATAATTATAAATGTTCTTACTTTTCCTCTTTTTTTTCCCTTAGAATGAGAACAAGAAAGCACCTGGAAATGTGGAGTAATAAAATAAAGATTATTTTGTGCACTGCATAACCTGGAAGCCATGGATTCAGGGACACTACTATTGAAGCAGGGCTTTTGAAGAGCTGGATTGGAATGCTGGGAGAACAGCAATAAAAAGTAATACAAGTTATGCAAACTATGTTAAAATGGGAGACTAAAACTTCATGCTTAAATTTTACCTACAAGGGAGGTCAGGAAGCAATTTTTCTCCCAGTCACACTGCACAATTAAATAAGTAGACAGTGGGTCTGTTTTAAAGCCTGCTGCTGCTAATGAAATACTTTGCATTTATTTTCCTGAGCTCTGGCTCAAGCCTGTGACAGTCAGAGAGCTGCTCATCTTCCTTTTAGATCCATGGAAAATTTTCATTGCTGGAAGCAATGAGGCAGCCACCAGCAGAGTTTGATCAGCAATTAGGCTAGAAAAGGAAAATGCAAACTATTCTTGCAAATTCAACCCCTGTGAAGTTCCCAGCCACTGCAGATGTTCCAAGTATGAGCACACATTTGTGATCCCTGAGCTTCTTGGCTGCTGCATGCAGAGCAGACTCTGCTCAGTTACTTAGGGATCCTTTCCTCTCCTTAAAGCTTGGCTTCCTGGGCCTGGCTCCACTGAAAAAGGGAGCTCAGGCATTTTTAAAGCTCTTGTTTACCTTCTTTAATTGAGAGGATGGGCTGGAGGGAAATGGGGAGTTCTCTTAGCAGAGGTACCAAACCTGTTCATCCTTTCTCAAGCCAGTTGTCCTCTGTATCTGCAGCCATGGAAGGTCCCAGATTGATCTGGGTGCTGCAGAGGAGATCAAAGAAGAAACCAAAGATTCCACATCAGTGCTGGCTGATGTGATACATTCACCTGCAGATGCTCCCACTTCCCATACCTATGGCTGCCACTATCCTGAAATATGGATATCAGCTGGAGAGATAAATACATTTTATTCCTAAAATATAAATGAGGTTTGTGAGTTCTGGTTTTTGTTCCTTTGCATCTTCACAAAATGCACAGTAGCTAATAAATATTTCCAATCATCTGGGAACCTCTGAGTGGGAACAATTATCATGAAAAAAGCACTGCAAAATCTTCCATCAACCTTTGCACTGTTCCAGTGAAAATAAAGGAAGAGCAGAAAAGGGATATTCCTTATTTCAGTGTGATCAAAATTGTTGAATGCCTTTCCAAGACTATACCAAATTACTTCTATTTTATGTTTTGAAACTGTCACAAGTCAAACCTAGACACTGAATAATTAATGATACCTGTAAGAATGATTCCTCCTTCAGCTTTTTTATTATACTTTGCCATGTGCCTTCCCAGGATCTTCCCAGGGGAAGCAAATAGCTCAGTTGTGCTTTTACTTTATTCCTAGGAAATGCAGAGTGAATTGGAACTGCGTGACCTCCAAAGCACAAGTCCTCAAGTTAATTAAACTGAAATATTTCAGCCTAGCTGCTGTGGTTTCACATTGGTCATTGCTGCTCTGTCTCTCTCTCTCACCAGTCCTCTGATTATTTTGGGATATAAGTTGGGTGCCAAATGCTCCTTTCAAGTTTTTTGTTAATGCATGGTCTGCGTCACACTTACTGATTTCTTACGTCAAGTGTATTTGGTTCATGGGAATCGTGTAAGGAGTTTTCCATTTTGGGGAAAACAGTAGGACAGATTTATGTGGGTAAACCCAAATGTTAATAATGTCCTTTATTTTGTGTCAATATTTACAGAAATGTCCTATTAATGTAAAAGAAAGAAACAACACTGATTGAAAAAGCAGTTTCTACCCATTACTATTCACTACAAGGTTTTCCAGCTGATTGTAGAGGAGTCTGCACATGATCTAGCATGTTTTTAATAATTTATACATGGATGTAAGCATTTACTTGCTTATTGCTTATAAGCATAAACATGCTTATTTAGGATTAAGCAATCTCTTATAGCCAATGCAATTTGTTTTATGTTACTTTGCATTTTGCAGGGCTTTAATATTTTCCCTAAAATCATTGTTCCTGTCTGAGGAGCAGAAGAGAAGGACCAGGGTTTAAAAACAGCCCATGATGGATCTGCAACATGATCAGCCTCAGCACTGGTGAGGGCTGTGAGGCCATGACTCCACTGCTGCTTCATGTGATGCCTGCAAGCTCCAGAGAAAAAATCAACCAGTTAAAAAAAATGTTTCAGTTTGCTGCCACAGGACGAGCCAAAGGCTGCAAGGATGCTGAGAAACAAATGGTCAGCAGAGCTTCCTGCTAGATAGGGACAGACACAGCCACCTCCAGCTAGTTGAAAGGACACAGCCATGTTGTTTTCTGCCAGACTCATATGTTGTTTTCTCCATTATTTTCTCATTTTAACAGCATCAGCAAGGACTGAATTAATTCTTGGGTTGTTTTCCCTTATTAAACTAAAAATCTCTCATGAAAGGGACTTGTTGTTTTCTTCAGGGTAGGAGCCTTCTTGTGAGATAGCAGAGAAAATCTGGTTTCAGTTGCAGCAACGTAATTTTGGGGTGTGCTTGCACCCAGGGGCAAGCAGAAAACATTTGTGTGTGGGGGGATCTGTGGGATCTGCAGGGACTGGGGAACAGAATTTTACAGGTCTTGCAGCAGAGCTGTCCCTCCATGGAAAGTGTCACCCTGGGGAGATGCTCACAGCCCAGAGGGATGGGTGAGTGTGGGTGAGACCTGCCCACAATTTTCATTTTATCCTGAGCTGACAGGCTCACATGAGACAGCTGAAAAAGAACTTGAGAGATCTTAAAGATAAAAGTAACAGGAATGATGTGAGAAACAAAAAGAGGAGCCAGTAAGCAGGAATTTCTCAACTTATATCTCACCTTCTCTGTACAATAAAGCAACACCATTATAGAGAAAAGAGTTAAAAGTGACAATAATCCTCCTTTCATGGCAGACTGTAAACATCCTCTTCCTTTGGAAACAAACCAGGAAAACAAGACAGAAATGCTCTAAGCCACTGTCTATACAATGACCTGTTCATGAGCTAAGAGGGCCTGCCTCTGATGAAACTTCTCAGAGTAAAGATTGCATCCTAATGCTTAGTTTAAAGTATGTTATTCATTTATTTGGGTTGGTTTCGTTTGGTTTGTTTTGCTTTGGTTTTTTCACAAATGTGTACAGATATTTTGTGTCTCTTTCCTTGTGTACACATGCTTATCAGAGAAACACATCAGCTCTAAGAAGGAAAGAGCAACTTAAGAACTATTTCATTTGTAAATTTAAGGTAATTACAGTTTACAGCTTAGCTTAACATACACGTAGCAGTTCAAATGGAAAGATCCCTGTGAGTTTAATGGAACATCAGAGGTCGGCAACACTTAAAAATAAACCTGTGGCTTTCCCTCAGCTCCTTCTCTGGTATCAGCAGTACTACAGATAATACTGAGTACTGAAATACTAGGCTCAGTTACCACTGCTTCATAACTATCCCAGGTTAGTGTGTGCTCTCTTGAAAAGGGTTAAAGGACTGAGAAAATTCTGTGTAACTTCAGTCCCTTCAGTCCCTGACTGAGAGCAACTCAACTCAGCTCTCACAAGAACTACAAGTCATGGCTTTCAAACCAGGGCAGTCCAGCAGAGACCAAAAAACCAGAGGTTTGCTCTTTCAACAGACTAAACCTTGCCCTGAGTAACACTAAAATGATGCCTCCAATGAAATTAAATATTTTACAATCTAGCCTGAGGGTTTTATTTGCTCTTTACAGGAAGTCCAGGGACCACAGTGTTAGTCAGAGAAGAATTAATGACCATTTCTTATTAAACACAGAGAGCTTTAAAGTATATGTGGAAAAAACCAAGTTTACTGCTGTTCCTCTAAAAAGGGCACATACTTAAAATGAAAAAAATAGGAGTGCAATGGTATGCAATAAAAGCAGCTTAGAGAGAACAACAAATACCAAGGTGCTGCTTGGTCAGTGGTGCTCTCATTGCCCTGCCCTTGTTCTGCCATGCTCACAAACAAACTGAGGTGAAACAAAATCAATGTATGAGTGCATTACAGGGCTGTCCATAATTCTCTGTTGAAAACAGAGTTTATGTACATATTTAAAAAAAATATCCATGCAAAGATACTGCAGCACAAATTGGTGTACTAAGATTTTCTTCCCTGGGGCCAAACTTGTTTTAACTTCCAAGTTGCTGCCCTTTAGCCAGGATTAGTGGGCATGGCACTTATGCAGAATTTCAGCATTTTTTTTGCTCTTTCCCTGGTCCTGCATGGCTCAGGATCCTGATCACCCTCTGCAGACACCCTGAACTCTGCTTCAGAGTCACAACCTCACTAATACAGGCGACTTGAGTCTCTCAATCCTGCATGTAACTTTCCAAAAGGCACTCTTATTTTATTGCTGACACAGGTGAAGATCAAAGCCTTGACAAGTTCTTATTGAAGCAACAATATTTGGCTATCACCAGCAGCATTTGCATATTTCTTGCTTCCAGATGAGATTAGTAAATTCAGCAAATAAAGTTATTTTATTTTTAGTTCACTCTTGCTGCCCTGTTCAGGTTTAAAGGGAAGGTAGTTTGATTTATTCTGACTTCACCCAGTCAATGGGATCTAGGCCACTACACATCTCATCCTGTAGTAAACATCCAGATAGGTCAGGGAAATCCTAAAACATCCTCATGTTCTCCTCTGACAGTTAAATGAGCCTGGGATTCCTGGTTATATTATTTTATAGATATTGTATTATATTATATTATATAGATATTGACTATACTTGATAAACAGCCAAGGTCAAATGAGATGAATCTTGACCTTTCTGGGATCAGGAAAAAAATAATTTCCTGAGTTCTGTGCATAGATTTCAATTTTTCTGACTTCTGAAGTCTACCACTCACAATTTATATTCACAGAAAAATCTTCCTTTCTGTTCTTTTTCTTTCTCAAGGTGTGGACTATGAGAGCTTAAAAATTTACAGCACCAACTGCAATAAACTTCTTAAATGCAAAACATTCTTTTTTTCTCTAATGAGAGATGAGCAACTCACAGAATTTCTTACCACATTGCACAGCCTGCCAGGGACCACTCACTCCCCCATCCCCAAAACTGACATGAGGTGGAATAAAATAACCTGCAGGTGATGGCCATGCCCCCTCCAGACTGCTGGAAAAATCAACCCTGTTTCTCTACTGCTTGTTGGAATTCCCAGTTAAAAATCCAGCTTTGCAAAATTCTTGCTGTCTGGCTTTTGTGTTGTTGTTGTTGTTTTTTGGGTTCTTTTTGTTTTGCTTTGGTTTTTTTTTTTTTTTTTTTTTTTCCTAAAGCTAATTTTCATAAATTAAACATAAGGAAGAGAAGAAAGGAAAACACCTGGATCAACAACCCAATGGGCAAGAAACTGAAAGGAGACAATTTGCCCACATTTTCCAGGAAGCCTTGCTGAGCCAGGAAGAATATTGACACATTAATTTCTATTATAACAGAGGACTGGGTGTGAAAATAGTGACTCAGAGGCTTTTGAACATGGGGATTGTCACTCACTTTTCCCATGGGAACAAGCTGTGCTGCTGCCTACCTTCCACTCTGGTCAAACAGGAGTCAAAGTTCCTTATCCTTCTTTTAAAATCCTAGCCTACAGTCACAGAATGATCAGTAAATAGTGACTTATGAGTGTATTATCCCAGTTATTTGTAAGCAGAACTTGTCAGAATATTAAATAAGAGTTTTGTTCAAAATTAGATGCTATGGCCTTCCTGAGCTGGTTTATGCCTCCCTGTGAAAGTTGACTTGAAGGCAGTTTTCCCAAAATCTACTAGATTTTGATATTTTTAGTGTAATAAGTCTTCATGTTAGAAAAAAATGATTAAATAACTGATGCTCACATAGTTTAGATATTTAGAAAATAATGGCAATACTTTGATCTCAACTATGATGAAATCCCAGCTATCACAAGTGCTCACAGCAGCTATTGAAGCACAGAAGTTATCAATCATCCACTTTTCATCAGTAAAATTTTGAATTTTGCTTCATATGCCTGCCAAGAAAATGAAATATTTCATAAACAGGTACCAGACACTTGGATAAGAACAGGGCTGCACAAGCAGGTTGCATCAACATTCTTAAAAATGAGATTTGTTTATTCCTTACACTTAATATATAAAATTTACTACTCTTCTTTCAGTGGCAACATGGAAACAATAAATAAGATGTGGAGTTTTTCCCCTTGGGAAAGGAAGATTTAGATATATTGGTGTAAACTGCATTTGTTTATTAATGAATGATTTATTTCTCTATTCAAGAGCTGCTGAGGAGCATCCATGTGAGCAGCAGGCTGGATTCTCCCTGCAAAGGAACAGCTTTTTTCCCAATTCCCTGTCAAACCAGCACACAGGTCCAGGCTTTTTCCAGCTGAACACCCTCAGAACCAGGAGTGTTTTCTGTTTGAACCCTGGAGTCCAATGGAATCACATTTCAGAGTCAGAAGAGTGGGATTTCCTCTGCTCAGAAGTGAAGCCTGCAAACCATTGCAGCTTTGTCACTGTCAGTGCTTGGGCTGACTCAGAGGCACATGCCTGGGCAAATCCAAGCAGCTTACTGCTAGCACTCTTACAATGTGGATTTTACTCCTCTAGCACAGAAAAACCCCTCTCTTCACCACGTGGACTGAAATGTCCATGTACAGCTCACATTAAAGGAAGGACAGGCTGGCATCACAGCAGCACAGCCTCAGTGAGCACTGGCAGAGAGAAATTTGGTCACAGCCACACCAAGGACCAGCCCTGTGATGCTTCAGAGATGGTTCTCCTCCTACTTCAAGCTAAGAAAATGGATCTAAAGGCAAATAGCAACACAATCACAAAGTCATTAGAGATTTCTTTCTCTTCAGTCTCATTAATCCTCCATCAGAAGAATTTTTTCTGAGGCTCTTGCAGGACCTTCTTCTCTTATCCCCATGTGCTGAGGCCACACCTGAAGGGCTGTGTCCAGTTTTGGGTCCTGCACTGAAAAAAGGACACAGAGGGGTTGGAGGGTGTCCAAGGCAGGGAATGGAGCTGGGAATGGGCTGGAGAACTCCTGAGGGAGCTGGGAAGGGGCTCAGCCTGCAGAAAAGGAGGCTCAGGGGGGCCCTTGTGGCTCTGCACAGCTCCAGCCAGGGGGGTGGGCTCTGCTCCAGGGAACAGGGACAGGAGCAGAGGGAATGGCCTTAGGCTGTGGCTGAATTTTACTATTTTTCCATTTTTATTTCTGTGTGATCTTAGTAGCTCCTAAGTTTGTTTCTGTTTCAGGCATGTATCCACTGTTTGAAAATCCAAAGCTCTGACACGTGTACTCGATTCACTGGCAGTTCTCAGCAAACAGAAAGAAAATACTTTTCAGTTGGACCAGCACCAGAGTTTTCAAATTTTCTAAGGAAAGAACTCTTTAACTACTTTTGGATTGAAAAAACCCAGTACATTTTCATCCTGGCAGTTTCAAAATTGGCATTTTGTTTAAATCAAGCTTATAGGTATTTTGTAGTAAAACAATGGTTTCAAAATAAAATAAAGAGACTTCAAGAAGTCTCTGATATGCTGCATCCTTTGCCCTGACAGCCAGCACCTGAATACTTGGCCTGGCACAACTTTTACATTTATTTGCCAGAGTCCATGTAAATTATTTCACCTCCCCTCCATCCCCCAAATACACACAGGAACACACAGGAGCTCTGCTGGAGTGCCTATGGCCAGAGGACCTACAAAAATATGCAGGAAAATGGGATTCACATCTTTCCCAGCAGATTTAGCCTCTGAGGAGGATGAGAACAAATCTGCAGGAGGACCTGGTTTTGTTATCCTGAAGCTGGAAAGAATAATGCACACTCTCCACCCACCTCCTCAGGGGACTGAACTAGTGAGATCTTCCCTTTAACCTGCAGTTAATAAATAAAAGTCAAAGCAAAACCCACAGATTTGCCTCAGAGGCCCCAAAGGTCAGCTGGAAAGGCCAAAGTGTAGAGTAGGAATCCCTCAACACCTTCATTTTGTGCTCTCACTGATGCTCTTTTGACCACATGCACAAATCCTACAGAGTGGTGCTTACTGGGGAGCTGGCCCTAAAATCCTGTGTTCAGAAACCCCTTGCAGACACTGACTCAGACATGGAGGCACTGGCCTAGCAGGAGGCTGAAGCAGCTACTCTAATATTAGAGAGATGTTCTACAGCTCAAAAAACAGCTCTGAGTGTATCCATCATCCATCCATCATCCATCCATCCATCCATCCATCCATCCATCATCCATCCATCCATCCATCCCTCCTCCATCCAACATCATCCATCCATCATCCATCCATCCATCATCCATCCATCCATCCATCATCCACCCATCCATCCATCCATCCATCCATCCATCCATCCATCCATCCATCATCCACCCATCCATCCATCATCCATCCATCCATCCATCCATCATCCACCCATCCATCATCCACCCATCCATCCATCATCCATCCATCCATCCATCCATCATCCACCCATCCACCCATCCATCCATCCATCCATCCATCCATCCATCCATCATCCATCCATCATCCATCCATCCATCCATCCATCATCCATCCATCCATCCATCATCCACCCATCCATCCACCCATCCATCCATCCATCCATCATCCATCCATCATCCACCCATCCATCCACCCATCCATCCATCCATCCATCCATCATCCATTCATCCATCCATCCATCCATCCATCATCCATCATCCATCATCCATCCATCCATCATCCATCCATCCATCCATCCATCCATCCATCATCCATCCATCATCCATCCATCCATCCACCCATCCATCCATCCATCCATCCATCCATCATCCATTCATCCATCCACCCATCATCCATCCATCCACCCATCCATCCATCCATCATCCATCATCCATTCATCCATCCACCCATCCATCCATCCATCCATCCATCATCCATCCATCATCCACCCATCCATCCACCCATCCATCCATCCATCCATCCATCATCCATTCATCCATCCATCCATCCATCCATCATCCATCCATCCATCATCCATCCATCCATCCATCCATCCATCCATCCATCATCCATCTATCCATCATCCATCCATCCATCCATCCATCCATCCATCCATCCATCATCCATCCATCCATCCATCCATCCATCCATCCATCCATCCATCCATATTTTTATGTATACCCCTGCCCATAAATATAGGGGGATATGGTAGGTGGCTGGATTTAATAAAATGCAAGATAACAGGTTCCAGGATTAGTCAAGCCATAGAAATACCATTTGGTTTCCATCTGAAGTTCTATTTTCAAAGGTACCCAGCAAACTTGTGGAGCTGTTAAAGTCAACTCCAAAGCTTTTGGCAAAATGTCCAAGAAAATCCATGTACTGCATTTGTCATGCATTCATCTTGTTTTTTCTGCAGTTTCTGAGAACCCTGGGTTTATCCCATTCTCCTGTTGATTTTCACTGCCTTTTAAATGTAGTTTTATTGCTTCCCCAACAGTGCCACCCTACCATTTTCTTCTATTTCCATGTGTAAAATACCCTGTGTGGTTTCCCTGCACATATTTTACACTGAGGAATGCTCTTTCTTCAAAGCCTTTTAGACTTCTGAGTCAGCACCTTTTAAAGGAAATGCTGAGTCTGCTGAGGGCTCCTGACTTTACTCAGCAAATCAGCACTTCCAGGCACAGTCAGCAGAATTCTCAAACATTTATGTAAAACTTGAGGCTAATGACCAGTTCCCTACAAGATTCTGAAGTTTCTTTTTATCAAGAACTCACTCAAAACTCTGAAAATTGACTCTGTGGACTTGTTTTTTCATGAGCACAATAAATTTGGATTGAATGTTGCCATTCCTGAAATTATGAGTCATTACTTTTTACTACACTACACTGAATTTTGATTTAGCACAACTGTACATGGATTTATGGCACCACCTACTGAAATATTTGACATTAAAAATGTTAAAATTATGCAAACCAGCCTTAGAATTAGTTTGAAATAACCTTCCTGTTTCACATGTACAGTTTCAAAGCGTAGGTTGTGGCAAATTTTATAAGCAAACATTAAATTTAATTTTGAGCTTCAACATATTATTCTGTCCAGTAATTATAAAAACTTCATTTAGTTTTCATTCTTCAGATGAATGAAAAAATATCCAGCTTTGAATTTTTATATGCTGGCCTTCATATGCAACACCTTCCTGCAGAGGGCAGAGATTAAAAATCACCTCAAAAGCACTGGCAAATGCATCCCGAATTTACTGCAATTATTTGTAAGAAATATCTGTTTTATTAAAGAGAGATAGAGAGAACATTAAACTTTATTTTTAAAATTCAGTTGTGTTGATCAGGTTATTTCTGAGCCAATTAACAGTTCTAAGGGAAAGCCTCCAATAACTGTGATGTGAATCTACATTCAGTAGATTTAAGGAAAATATTAGAATGAATAAAAAGCCTAAAGAATTACCTTAAAGAAATATTTCTGAAGGTGTTTTATTCCTTTTCTCTCCATTTTATTTACAGGCAGCAAGGCAAAGATGAATTTTGCTGATGGTCCAATGATCACTGAATTTAATCCCAAAGAATCACTGTGCATTCTGACTGCTCTTTGCCATATTTTATTTTGAATGAATGTTTAAATCAAAACTTATTTTTGCCTTCTCCCACTCAGGCAGCACAACTTCCTATAGAAATGCCTGTATGTTAAAATGTACAGGTATAAATATAAAATACCCTTTTGGTGGTGTTTTTATTTTGCTTATGTTTTGTTTATTGGGGTTTTATTTTTGTTGTAATTTTTTTTAAGTAAGGCCTGCAGGCTCCCATCAATATTGTGGCATAAAACTATATTTTGATATTTACATTATTACTCCATATAGTAAACTGATATTATTATTTCAGCTGGTCCCTTGGATACCCTTTTAACCTGATTGCTGTTTTGCAGGAAATTTTGTTTTCCATTATAGGTAAATCATTTGGGATTTTAGAAAATTATAAACCTGGTAAGAGTGAGGAAATGCTTCCCAACCAGAGGTGTGCAGGTGTTTAAATAAATTTCAGTAGGGAACCTGGGGACAGATGCAGAGCTCAGGCAGACATAGGTGAATTCACTGTGCTTGTTTCCCTCACATTCACACAGGGAAGCTTTTTGCATGCTGAGGAAATACAGGTACAAACCACATCACACATCCATTGTATTTAGGAAATGTAACCCCAATATTTGCATAAAACATGGGTTAAAAATGCTGCTTTCTTTGATGTGTGAATTTACATGTCTGGGTGCTGTTGACAAAGGAAATGTCCCAATTCTGTCTCCAAAACCCCACATGAAATTCCAAAGGAAGTGTTTGGTCACCTCACCATTGCACAGCTGAGTGAAAAATAATCCTGTAAAACAAACTAATGTAAAGACACTTCTTAAAGCAAATTCTGTGTGTGCAGCAGAGGGAAAATCTAATGAGAAGCAGATGCACATGGAGAGGGGTTTGGGTGAAATGGTGTGTGTGGTTTCACTTGGGGCACGTGTTCCTCAGGCACGTGGGGACAGGGAGTATATACAGCTATGCAAAGGAAAATATTAGCTGTTGAAAAATGTGCATGCTGTGGGGGGAAAAGGAGCTTTAAAGGGGAAAGTATCCAGATGAAAAAGCAAATTCTGGAAGTCTCAGGAGAGCTCAGAATGCTTAAACTACAAGTAATTAATTTTTTTTTTTTAAATTTTTTTGGGAGAGGCCAAAATAAATGCCAACAATTTATTTCTGTACCCACAAGACAGAGCTGCAGTTGTGCCAGCTGTGAGCATCTCTGCTGCTCTGAGCAGCACCCACACCCAAAATCCAGCATCCTTGGATGCCACCACTGTCCCAGTTCACCCTCACTCACCCTGGCATCCTGCACAGAGCTCCCCATGCCCAGTCTGTGCATTTTTTACAAACACAACCACAGCACAAACATCCACTGAGTGCTCAGGAATCCAGGCTGGAAAACCAGGTAAAAACTCCTTCCTGCCTGTAGGGAAGAAAGGGTTTTGCTTTTGTGAACAAAATACAGCACTGTGTGTTTAAATAGTGTGGTAAGGCAGAGATAATTTTTATGGGATACCATTGGAGTGAATAGAGCAGTGATATAAAATTATCAGGGCCATCTCAAGGGAAAAAACTATTTTTTGCAAAAAAAAGAAAAAAAAAAAGAGATTTTCAAAGGGGTCTTTAGGTTATAAATATTTCACTCCCACTGCTGTAGAACTGTACAATATAAAAGGCCTACAGGAAGATGCAACAACTGCAAGGCCAAGGTAGTTTTGAATGGTTTTTTTTTCCCCAATTCCCCTCAGAAATGCTCTAATTCTACTAAAAATTAATTCTGGGAAAGCTTCTGTTCCTTCAGTACACTGTCTCAGCCTGTGGACAGTTGGTGTCCACCATCCAACTGTCCTCATCCACTGTAAAGATTCACATTACCATGAGATCAAAAGTAAAATTTACAATAGGCTACTTCATACACATGTTCTATAAACCAGTTTTCTTCCTCTAAAAAGAACTTGAACAACTTGCAGGCCAAGACCAAACAGAAAAAAGTTTGGACAAGGTGAAACTAAGGGAATATATTTATTTTTTGTAGTGGTCTTTCCTGCAGAGGAACTGCTTGCATGGACTCTGAATGAAGCTCTCAGAGCACAATAAAGAGTTCAGCTTTTCCTGAACTGGTGTCATTAAAGCCAACAAATGGGCTGGGCTGCTCTGGGAAATTCATTCTGAATATCAGTATGAGAAATCATTGTTTCAGAGCTGCAAATGTCAGTGGGGTCACAGCAAGAAGTCAATGAATCATTTAACATGTGTGCATCAGCATCACTGCCTGTGTTCTGCAGAAGCTTTATTGATTTAATTCCATCCAGTTCTGCTGCCCAAAAAGGTAATTTTTTTAAATACCTTGCTATCCCTGAATGCAAAACTTTGGCAGGCAGGGCTGCCAGATCCTCTCCTGGAGCTGCAGGGCCAGGACCATTTCCATGGAGGGAAAGGGGAGCACTGCCCACCTGCCTGATGGAAAAGGCACAGCTCCTCTGCAAAGGGACAGAACATTTGAAATCCTCCTGAAATCACCAGCCCCAAGAAAACACAATTGAAAACTCCATTTTCCATGTGTGTTCCACATCAAGGTCCTCAAAACCAGACTGGGACTGCACCCCAGGCTCCTTCACTTAGCACCTGAGTTGTGTTTTGGAGCAGTTAAAGGGGAAAAAATTTGCCTTGCACAAACTTGGGCAAAAGCCTCAGAAATAGATAGCAGTTTTTATAAGACCTAATCCAAAAATTAGATGCTGCACAATAGAGAATAGGGGTGAGATTTAAAAAAAAAATTCTGCAAAAGATAAAAGGAAGAAAAAAAAATAAAGGGGGAAAAGGTTTTCTTTTGAAAAGTGTTTTCAATAGTCTCAGGCTGCGTCTCATTCTATAGAAACACTGAGACATTTTGGTCATTTTCCCACTATTATATGAAAAATAAAATCCCTGAAAGTTCTCCAATTCTTTTAAAAGCTTTAGAATTGGGCCATTGGAAAACAGAAAAACACAAAGGAGGCCCATTGTCTGAAGTAATTAAACAAATCAATCCAGAGTATCTGATTCCTCTCTTATTCTTTGCCTAAGTGTTCTTGTAAAAAACATATTTTATCTGAACTTGCATATTGAAGGCAGGATTTTGCCAGTCTAAACTTTTTCTTCTCTATCTTTCATCCAGTGGCAATTGAGCACATAAACACTGCTGCTGCTGCTGCTGCTGCTGCTGCTGCTGCTGCTGCTGCTGCTGCTGCTGCTGCTGCAAGGGCTGGCACAATCCCTGAGGCAGTTTTCAGCTGGGGAAGATGAACATTGTTCCTACACATCCTGGGACTGGGAATGTGCTGCTTTTGAAAGGGCTGACCAGGAGTGGGCAAAGAAATGCAACAATTTCCAATTGCCTCCTCCAAACATCTGAGCTTGTGCTCCAATTCAGAATGGGGGCTAAAACTCTGAGCTGTTGAATACTCCCAGTGACTTTGTCAAAAGCCTTTTGCTGTTTTTTCCCTTTTGCTGCAGATATATAGAGAAAGGGAGATAAGTCTTTGTGAGGATCAATATTAACATTTTAAAATCATGCTGGTTATTCCATTTACTGCTGTGGGTATTGCTATCTCCTGCCCAAAAAATCTGTTTATGCCTTCAGGGAAATCTGAAGCCCTCAGCTGGTGGAAGTGCAGTCTCACAGATTTTTCACAGGCAGGCTGTGGGTGGGTGTCTTTGCTTCCCAGTGACTTAATTTTCCTGCTGGAGTTAGAGAAAATGTGTCACAATGTCCCATGAACCAGAATGTACCATTACCAGGCAACAGAACCCAAGCTGAATGACCTGCTTGGCTTATAATTAAAATATCTGGCATGTCTTGAGCTCCTGGGCCAGCCAGGCCAGAGATGAACGTGCTGTGTGCTCCTGGTTGGGCTGGATTTCCTTCCCACCCTCTCCTTAGGATGTTCTCTTCCCATAAAACACAAATGTTTCTATTCTCACATCCACGTCAAGGGCCAGGGATCTGCTCTCCAAACCTGCCCCGTTTCCTCAGTGACTCAGCTGCTCAGAATTCCACTGTTTGTGTCAGGAGAGGAGCCCCTGGAGTAAAAACACCCCCTACATGTAGTGCCTACTGAATTTATGTCATCAAAGGTCAGGTAAAATCATTTCTGTGCTGTCCCCTGGGTGCCCTACATCCTTTTTGGAAGTGTAGTTTGTGACATGTGACAGTGGGACAGGACAGCAGTGCAATGAGGTGTATTTGAACATGGCTTTGAAGAGAGAATTCTGCTGATATTCTGATGCACTTGCACTCAGTTTAGAGAGGGAGAAATAGACATATAAGTAACTGATTTATAGAATATTGTTCTGATGTGCATCCTCTCTTTGTATTGTAAAAATGCACTCTCTGTACTTCATGTTTTTTCTTTATTTGGTCTCTTTTTAAATTGATTCTCTCATCTTTACCACACCTCTCCATATCTCAACAATCTTAACTTTTTCAATACCAGCTGCAAAACTATGTATCAACTGATTTTCCTGATTAATTATTCAAGAAATATCCTCATTTCATCCAAAATCCTCCTTCACTGGCATTTCCCAACCAATTTGGGCCTAAGGATGCCTGTGCATTAATTTAAACCCCAAAAATTTTGTTAGCAATCTACCTTTTTCAATATCATTTACAAAACTATGTATCAACTGATTTTCCTGATTAATTATTCAAGAAATATCCTCATTTCATCCAAAATCCTCCTTCACTGGCATTTCCCAACCAGTCCCAGCCTGAGGATGCCAGTGCATTAATTTAAACCCCAACAATTTTGTTACTGAGTCACAACATGACTTTTCCAATTTCCCCCAGTTTTCCTTTCTGAAATTATGAATGCTGATTGTGGGATAACAAATGGGAAACATAAATAGAGATATAGTTTTATTTTTCCCTGAAATATTATGTTGGAAAGGAAAAAAGTCCTGGCCTTCAGCTATCTCCTGGAGAGAATTGTTGACAGCCTAATAAGAAGCACAGAGGGAAAGAAAAGAATGAAGGTATGTGCTAAGCAAGTCCTCAAGCAAATGAGACCCAGGAGTCCTAATAAATCTCCGTGCTGCCAAAAGATAATTCAGTCCCAAAAAATCTGAAACACCAACACCAGTCCTTCTTTGGTCACATCAGTTGAATTTAAAGGATAAACAAGAGTCCTGAGTTTACAGAGAGCAATTCCAATGTGTGCTGTCATTTCTGTGAGGTAAAATGGGCTTTAGAATTGACACACACCGAGGGTTTCCAGCAATTCCTGGTTTATTTAAAGCTTTCTTGCATTTTCCTCACTTGGGTTATCAAAATATCTCCTGCCTTTTAGGACTTAGGAGGTGCTTTGGTACAGACTGCAAAATGTTTTTATCCAATACCAACTTTGCTGCTTGGAAGGAGGAGTTAAAGCTCTCTGGGGCCTGGCATAGTTCAGAGACTGAGAGGCTGAGCAGTGGAAATAAATCAAAATATCCCAAAGGGATGAGTCCAGGCCACTGGCAATTGACTCCAACTACACTGTGCAGAAACATGAAAAATATAACCCTCATTTCTCCCTGCTAATCTTTGGGATCTTAGCTAAACACTGACATCTTCTAACATCTTAAAAATCCAGCACTCAGTGAAAATATGGCAATAAACAGTGGCCATTCTTCATGCCCATATTCACAGACAAAGACAAACAGAAATGGAGTCCCAGTCTTAGTCAATGCTGCCAATTTTTCTGACTCTGCATGATGTTCAACAGAGCAAACCAATAATCAAATAATTTAGGTTCTTTTTTCAGAGATAATTTGCTCATTTTATACTGTAGGCTACAACTGGTGATGTTCTTTGTCTTTTACCTTGAACACAAACACTTACACTGAGAGAAAATGTGGTTTTTATGGTGAAGGTAAAAGGAGAGTTGGATCCATTTTAAAGAGCAGCTGCAAAATACATCATTTTTCTTTGTGGCAATAAATATTTTCACAAATATCACAGCACTCATTGGCACTTACAATTGGCTTGTAAAAATCCTCAATTTTTAAATTAATTTTTAAAAATTAATTCTGATAATTGCTGATAAGGGACCTGGCTTGCCCCTGTGAAACACTTTAAGAAAAAACTTTTTTTTCTGAAAATCAAGGGCCTCCAGTGTTTGTCAGACAGGGCATACAAAATTGAAATATTACAACTGGATTTTCCAAGTGTTTGCATGTTTCAGTCAAGTGGAATATGCTCTGGTCCATATGTTCAAGTGAATAACCAATTAAAGGCTGAGCATCCTGTAGAAAGTGATAAATTACTGCATCCCTGCCCACGTTTGGATGTTGGCATCTTAGAAATACTTCCCTCAAAAATGTTGACCCTTAAGGCAGCCTCTAACCAGACAAAGCTTACAGGTTTTTATAACACCCACATTGTAGAAAAGCACAGGCAAACATTGAAGTGTGGGAGGTGGTTCATAAAATAAAAAAGAAAAGAAAAATTGTTTTATCCAGGACTGGAGTACAATAGTGAGGGGATGTTTCCCAGAAACCAGGGGTAAAGTTCTTCCAGTACAAATAATTTCTTCTTTTCCAATATCCCTTTGAATCTAAAAACCCATTAAAGTTTAATTTCACAAATTGTAACTGAAGCCAAGGTTGCTAAAAAATCTCTGGTAGATCAGCAAATATGGGCTCTACCATTCATCATTCTTTCAAAATGATGGATTTAAATTGAGAGAGCATAAAGCCAAACTCCATGAGGAGGACATTTCATGTCCAATTCTAATATAATCCATCACTTTTTTTGTTTGTAAAATAGAAATACCTAAAATGCTTCAAGGAAAAAAAGTCTTAAAAATGTTATTTGATTTGAATTTAGAACAATACTTACCACATGCTGCTGATGTTACTTGTGATGACTGTGCTGAAACTTCAGCAGTGCTGAGGTCCAAAACCAAAATGAGATTATGTGGGCAACAGGCTGTGTCAGAAAGATCTTAATATGTTATTCAAGGAGCAGACTAGGAATGCAGAGAAGAATTTAAGGAAGGGGGAAAAATAATCTGTTGATGATGCATTTTTTGTGTCATGTTCTTTGGACAAGAAGAATCCTGGGATGCAAGACCAGAAGGTGTCTGTGCATGAACAGATCATCTTCAGATCAACACAAAAACACAAGGCCTTGGACAAACAATTCATTAGACATTAAATTAAGGTGGTAAACTCAGGTGCCTCCCCCTTGGACAAAAATAACTCCCAGAAGATATCACAAGAATATCTCAAATCATAAAATTCTCTTTTTGTTTTCCTCTGCAAACTAATAATAAACTATGTTACTTAAATACATCTATTGGAAAATTTTTTTCTGTGCCTAATCTTACTGCAAAAAAGTTATTTTAAAGTAATTTATATAAGGTGAAATCTGGATATATGAAAAAAATGACAGCAGAAAAAAACCCCTTTACTGGATGTAAAAAGTTTGTTATTTGACAAAATCTCTTATCTCTATCCTCCAATAATAATTATCCCAAAAGATCAATATCATGGACTCTGAGTTTTTAAAATGTGTCTGGAATTGAGTTCCTGTACCCAACACACAAAAGTTAATTTTCATAAGCTCTCCATAGTGCCACTAGTGTCAATAAGAGCTGAAGGATTTAATATCTCTGGAAAATCTCTTTCCTTAAGCTGCACCAATATCCCCATAAAAATAAAGAAAGATCTATGAGGAGATGAAGGTTGCAGAATTTGCCCTTAGTAGGTGAAACCTTCAAAATAAGCATTAATAATAAACTTGTCCAACTTCAATTGTCCTCATAGCAAACACAGCTAATTAACTTTACATTTCAAAAGCACATAAAGGACAGAATGAACTTTTTGTTGAAGTGCATGTTTGTTCTGTAGCACTACAAGATGGGAAATAAAAGGAACAATGTGCCAGCTGCAGTGGATGTGAATAATCAGTGACAACCATCAGACAATGTGTGGAGGACACGGGCAGGCTGCTCTTCAAACTGAAATCCCACAAAGCACCAGAGTCTGCTCTGGATCTGCTGCATCCCAAACCCCTCCACAGCTGACACGTGCCAGTCATCATCCCTGGCCATCCACTATAACCTCCACTTGCAGAGTTTGTATTCCAGTGTGCTGGAGACTTAAATATAATAAAAATAAAAAATAAGCTGCAGCAGCAGAAATACCAGAGGCCAAAAGAATAAATAAAGCACAGTTACTCCACAGCCCAGGACAAAAACCCCTGACTGCTAAATGAGCCAAGCAGTGGCCTCTACTATATGTACATGTATTTTTCATTATAAACTCATTAAAATTGAGTTCACAGAAGTTTTCTGTGCAAGACAGAGGGGTTGAAGTAGAACAGATGAGCATCCCATAAAAATATCTCAAAGCACTTCATGAACATGGCTTGTCACAAGCAGATAACTTGAAAGGGACATTATTGATAATTAACATATAGATGTTGAAAATGGGATGCCTCGTTAAGCTTTAAGCCTGAAAGTTTGGTGTACTCTTGCTGAAATCTGATGTGAGCAATCTCATTAGTGTAATGCTTAATTATATTATATGTCAAAATCAGAAATGTATACCAGAAGAATTAACCTTAAATTACACAAGAAACAAAGTGGTATTTAAATAAAAAAACTTCTTTATATGTGAGACCATCTTAACTGTTAAAAAGGGCCATCATGAGTTTATCACACAAATCCTCAAAACTGCACATTTTTAATAATCTACATGGGCTGGAGTTGAAACAGAGACATTATTTTCATTGTTTTCCTCCTCTCAATTCTCAGTACTTTACAGGACAACTAGGCCAAAATACTGCAAATACTATAAAAATATGATTTGCATTTTTATGTACTTGGCTACAGCAGACTGTGATTGGAACACAAAGTTTCAACCCATTAAACACTTTAATCAATACTCAGGCACAAAATATCAACTCGAGGCAAAATTCACTGGGCAAACAAAAAATCTGTCAAAAAATTCCCTCTCCACAATGTGGATTTCAGCAGAATTCAGGCAGCACGACAAGCCTTAGGTGAGCCCCCTGCACAGAGCTGGAATTTGCCCACAATAGGAAGAAAAAAATTTCCTTTAAGGAATTTGGAAATGTGAGACAGAGGTGGAAATGGACCTGGAGCTGAAAAGAGGCTTCCACTGTCTTATCTTTGCACATTTGGCAGAGAGATTAAATACATGCATAGAAATTTGGCTTTGCTTGCCTAAAATAGACCCACTTTTCTTCATGCTGGTTTCTGTTTCAAGGTGGAAAAGGTAATTTATTCCTTTTTTCAAAGCAAGGGAACTTCAGTTGTATTAAAAAAAAAAGTCACAAAGAATCTGGTTTATAGATTAGAAAGGAGATTGGATTTTCTTAAAACAGTTGAAATTATTACACTTAGGGCTTTGCTTCAGATCCTTCTTTCTGGGAATTACAATGGCTGCTGCCAAAATCAAATCTGTTTAACTGGTTAAGCTAAGAACCTAAATCAGTGCAAATGAGATCAGTTTATCAGGGTTTAATAGCTCTAACACAGGCAGAGAAATAAAGAAATAAAAACAAACCCCTTCTCCTGAAACACAATCTTCCTCCCACCTTCATTCAGATGCATAGCCAAAATACTTTTCATTTTTCAGCTCAGGAAACATTGTGGGCCTCATGTTAAGTGGGCAGAGCTTCTTCCAGATCCCTTTTTTTTGAAGTCCATGAGGAGCTCTGGTCCAAACTGGGTGATTTCCCCACATTGCTATGGCTGCTCCTCAGAATGTTGAGGAAAGGTCCAATCCTGGAAAATCTGCTTTGGGATTCAAACCCCATTCTCTTGGCAGTGAAAAAATGGCATTTTTAAGCAATATTGGGTGAAATTTCATTTCTCAAAATGCTGTAGGTGGCCCTGCCTGGGGAAGGGGGTTGGACTAAAAGATCTCCAGAGATCTTTTCCAGCCTACACAATTCAGGGATTTTGTGATTCTGCCAAAGAGTGTGACACAAAACCACCCCCTGAGAATGTGAAAAGGGCTGGGGACAGCCAAAAATTGGATGCTACTGGAAAAAGGAGCAGAAAAATCCATTCCTGGGGTTTTCTGTGCTCTCACCAGAGGGAGAAGGAACATCTGAAGCCAGGTCTGGATGAGGGCATGGGCAGAAGCTGAGGGTGGGACACACTCCATGAGTGGGTGAACAGAAATGGTGGGGAAATCTGTATTTTAACACAACCCCCTCCCCAAAAAAATGTTAGTGTTAATATGAAAAAAAATTATATTGGTGAAAGATGTGAAGGTGTCCTGAGGCTAGAAAATGAAGGAAAATATTTTCAGATCAGATCTTTTATTTTGTAGGAAATATTTCCTTCTTGCTGTATCTCAAGTTTAGGCAAATAAAAATTTATGCATTTTGACTTCACCAAAAATACATTCGGTATTTGCTTCCCAAAGAAAGGAATTCAACAGGTCTGAGGCACATTATTTCAGGCAAATTTTTTGCTTCAGGTAATTTTTGCATTGCTGTAGTAGGAAAAATATGTTCTTCAAGGGATTATTGATTTTTCTCATTACACTGATTCAACTGCTCCAGATTTGAAAACAGGAATCTGGAATTTAGTTAAAGTATGAGTTCATTTTAGTTGGTAATAATGCTTCAACATGTTTGTGATTTCAAACTCACAGAATATCTCCCCTGGCTGATTTTAAACATGAGAATATTTTATATTGTTATTCATATTAATGTTTTTATATTAAGAAATATAAGCTGAATATTTATCCAAATTCTCTTTTCAGTTACACACCCATTGAGAAATTCAGCCACCCAATCTACCAAATAATTCCCAAGAAAAGCTTACATCCCCACAGCAACTCTTTAACACTTAATAGAAATTCTTTTGTGCTTTAAGGAAGAAGTTCAGAGCTGTCCTCCCCACAGCAGAACAATTAACAACATGTCAAACGTTCACTTCAATCATTAATCCAGGAAAAGCAGTAAATTTAAGCCTCATAAGTGTCTTCCTCCTGTCAGTGCTTCCACTGGATGATTCTGTAAGTAAAAGCATTTTGGTGCCATCCTTTTGGCTTCTGTCACTTTGAACCTTTTAAAAAAAATGTATTTTTTGCAGAAAAAATACTATATTTGCTTTGAAAAGAACAGCTGTTTTCATGCAATTATGCACAGATATTCCAAGTTAATATTTGACATGGACATAAATAAATGTACTCGACTGAGCCAATCAAAATTTTGGCTGTTTATGCATTTCAGAACTGTGAACAAATCATATAAATAACACCTGATTTGTGGCAAATCTGAAAAGATAAATAGGTAAAAAAGATAAATCTATGAATGGAGAGATTTTGAATTACACATTCTAAAAAATCAGCTACTAAAAGCATTAAGGGAAAAAACAATGTATTTATTTTTGAGGAGGACTTTATTGCACAAGCTCAAATCCAAACTGCAATTACTCTGTGTGTTTTTAGGGAAGATGTTAATTAAGGTTTGTGTCTATTAACAGATACGATTAACCCAGCTCAGCTCCCCTGACAGAGGCCCTGGATCTCATTTGAGACATCCAGAGGAGCTCAGATGTTACCAAGAGGGTGGCAGATGTGAGACAAAACCTCCAGGTGGGTCCCCAGAGCCTCTCAAGTGGCATCAGACATTTGGGAACTGGATTGTGCCAATGAATTCTGAAATTTCTCTTTGATAAAGATTACAGGAAAGATAAAGTTCCCTCTTTGGGTATAGCTACAATAGAAAAAAAAAAGCCAACAAACCCCATGAGAATGGGAGTTGAAATAGTTCAAAATGTTTGAAGTTTGCCCCCTTGAAGTGTCTGGGGTTGGGATTGCCATAGATCCACTTTTAACCTCACAGGGTAATGCCTCTCCCTAAGGCAGTGACTGGGCTGTCCCAAGGAAAATAGAATTCAATGGATTTTCAGGAATCCACAGGATTTTTACTGGGTATCTCCCAGGGGGGAAGTTTTACCTGGTGGAAGGCCTCAGGAAAAGGTCTGGGAGGTTTTGGGTATCTTTGATCACTATTTTGCTTCTTTCCTGAGTTTTCTACAATGTGCCCAGTCCTTTGGGGATGTTAAAAATGTTTGAGCCATTAATTATTTCAGCATCTCACAGTTATTGAGGGAAATTGCCACAAAACTGAGCCAGAGGTAGCTGTTCCCAACCCTCCTGCAGTGCCCATATCTCCTCAACATGTCCCATACCCTTGGCATGAGCAAACAGAATCCACATGTGAAAATGATGACTTCACATCTGAGCAGGCTGTCACTTCTACAGGCATCAGCCCTGTGACTTCATCCTTCCCCTCTGACATTGGCAAGGCACCAGAAGCCCAAAATATGAAACACTTCTCTGAAATAAAATACCACTGGAATGGTCTCTTTATGGCTTAAAAGAAAAAACAGAGTATGCAAAGCAGAAACAAATGGGACATTCATACTGCTGTCCAATGGCAGAGCTCCTTTCTTCACCAAGCTTATTAGGAATCTTGTCCAATTCTGCAAATATTATGAATATTGAATTCCAGATCAGCCAGGTAAGAGCATTTTTGTATTAAAATTAATGTGCACTTGTATGTCATTTGGACATCTCTGACAGATACAAATGAGGCATTAATAAAGTGCTTCTCACGCTCAGCTTTAAGCAATGACATTTACAGGTGTAAGAATTCAAAGTTTTGACATGAAAAAGCACATTGTTAACATGAAAGAAAAGTGCATCCACACATGAATTTCAGCACGATTTTCTGCACTAAT
Source organism: Setophaga petechia (assembly GCA_024362935.1). Classification (NCBI taxonomy): domain Eukaryota; kingdom Metazoa; phylum Chordata; class Aves; order Passeriformes; family Parulidae; genus Setophaga; species Setophaga petechia. Next base: position 3,745,937 of record JANCRA010000013.1, on the reverse strand, counting down.
GACCTAAACACACTAATATTAGCACAAGTGATGTAGTGTTAGGTTTCCACCAGGATAAACGTGACAGAATGGGCAGAACCTCACTCAATGCATTGCTGGAGTTGTGCTTCTAATCTGTGAGGACATTACATCATGAGTCACTCAAAGGAAAGGGCAGAGTTTCCTACCAAGTCCATTACAAACAGAAAGTGACATTTAGAATATGTGGATTGTATCTCACAGGTAGAGTTCTTTTTGGTCTTGTGAGAATTCTTTCCTTTAAGTAAAAGAGAAAATTCTGGAATTCTGTCCCACTAGCTGAAAATTATTAAGCTTGTTTCTTAAAGGTATAGGGAATCTAAGTAGAAGTATCACTGACAAAATGTTATCTCCTTATAGGTAATTCATGGATGGGAGGTTTTCTGGGGTTTTTTTTTAGCTGTTGTTTAAATACAACTTGTACCCTTCAGTGCCCCTGAACAGCAAACCCTATTACAGTGTGAAAACTGTTTTACAGATGATGCCAGCACTGGTTCCCCACAGATCACCTTTTATTTACATGGACTGAACACTTCTGGTGTCACTGAGAGACAAATGGAAGTTGGACCTTGTAAGGATGATAAAAAATGTGTGTCCTGTTCTAAGCATTTAAGCACTTACAAGATTTTATAAACACAGTGAGCTGGGGTTTTAAAAACACTTTTCCACATCAGCACATGACTTCCCATCTCCTCTCCAAATGTGGGTCATTGTTGCACTTTCAGCCTGCCCCTGGCCAAGTTTGCCACTGTGGAGTTTAAAAAATTACCAAAGTAATTGCAGAGGATGGAGACAAATGTGATCATGTCAATTTTGTAGTGGCTTTAAATGTTGAAAGCAAGCACTGTAGAGAAGATAATCGAAAGTTTATTGAAACCCAGAGCATCCTTTTCTGTACATTCATTGCCCACATCCTGCTCCACGGTGCTGGGAACAGAATGCCAAAAGCTGGATGAGAACTTCAGTGCTGAGCATGGGAATCAAAAATTCACCTGGCTCCTGTCTGTCAAAGAAGGATTTAAAAGATCAAGACAGCAGCAATCTGATACCTACAGAGCACCAGGCATCCCTTCCCTATAGAGAATATCCATCTAATTGAAAAGTGACTCCACAGAACAAGTTATGGGCCCTTAAATCTAAAGGGTTAGCCAGACACCCATAGTTTGGCTTTGCCTCACAGCAGCTGGGAGATTTAGCTGAGATTTAACACTGTGGTGCTTACCATAACAACTTTTCTACTACAGATTGCATTTAAACATCTTGGAACAATGAAAAATAACAGCCCATCCACTCCTACCCCACTGCTCAGGATGTTTTTGTGCCAAACCTTAGTTTAGTTTTGCCTCAATGCCTTCCCAAGCTGTCAGATCTCATTGGGGTAGGAATAAAGAACCTAAAAATTGGGCAGGGTGGTTTCCCTGCATGCCAGCAACATCCCAGAGCTGTATCAAGCTGTACAAGAAACAGGGATGGCACAGGGCTTTGTTCCCACTTGGAATTTTATCATTTCCTGACTTTTGGCTTGGGATGCAGACAATTGAAGCAGCCCTGGCTTCCCTGCACCCCAGGAGCAGGCGCCAGCCCCAAGGCCTCACTGGGACTGGGAGCTGGGGACAGGGGGTGGGACATGAGGGACAATCTGAGGGTGATGCCTTGTGAAGGCTGACCTACAACAGAGACTGGATGGAGTTACAGAATAAAGCAGGGATTTATTAAAAGGATCTCCTCAGTGGATCCACCTTGGGCAGCACCAGAGCCCAGCCAGGGCTGCACCCAAGATGAACCAAAATGGTCCCAAAATGCACGAGCAGGCCCAGGGTGTCTCACTTTGATCAGTTCTGCTCCATTTGCATCTTGCAAATCTTCATTGTCCCATCCCAGCTTTAGCCCAGGCAGTCCCATCCTTCTTTTTCTCTCTCCAGCCCACGGTGTTTGTGCTCCTGGGCTGAGATTTGGATCATTTGTCCTTGGTAGAGAAGGAATTGTTTTGTCTCCCTGCTCTGTGCACAGAGCTCACCATCCCCTAATACGGAGCCCAGACCCACACACTAAAGCAACACAGAACCTGAAAAATATAAAAGTTAAAACCAGAGGCATCAAGGGAAGGGATGAGGGAGGATCTTTGGTTTATATGGCTTTGATAGAGCTCTCCCAATCTACATCATTTGGCCACAACCCAGAGATTTTCTATGGTAGATGCTTAAATTGAGGGCTCCATTGTGAGGAGGATCTCTGTGATCTTCCCAGGCACAAAGCTGAGGCTGACAGCTCAGTAGTGCCTGGGGTGTCCTCCTTTCCATCCTTTTAAAAGATGTTTCCCTTTTCCCAGTCACCTGGGACTTTTTTTGCAGGGGATAGGACAAGAGGAACAGCTTAAAAAATGGAAGAGTGGGTTTAGGTGAGATAGCAGCAGGAAATTCCTCCCTCTCAGGGTGGTGAGGCCCTGGCACATATTGCCCAGAGAAGCTGTGGCTGCTCCACCCCTGGAAGTGTTTAAATCCAGGGTGGAGGATGCTCTGAGCAACCTGGGATAGTGGAAGGTGGGAGTGGATGATTTTTAAGGTCCTTTCCAACCCAAACCATTCTGTGATTCTGTGACTCAAGACAAGAGAAAGAGAGAAGAAAGGTCCAACAGCCTGTGGGCTTGCTTTGAGCAGAGAGCCCTCTGAAGCTGGCAGGAGGCATTTCCTCAATTCATAACCAGGATTTATGATAATAAAAGGCAAAACTGACAATTTGTGCTGAGTGGAGAATTCTTTGGGGCTAAGATCTGGAGGAGAATAAGAGCTGTGGAAAACAGATTCAGGGGGAGAACTACCACACCACAGCAAGCATCTTCCTTCTAGAAATGATTTTTTAAACCCTTTTGGACTCCTGTTCATATCATCATGCTTCTAGGACAATTCCTTGCTCACACAGAGCCTCCTGAGACTGTGTGTGCAATTACTTTTCAGTGCCTAAGTGCTTTGCAAAATTAAAATCCTAGAAAGGATCTGGCTGTTGAATTTGTCAAATGCACCGATGCAAAACCACACAGCCTCATTTTCTGGCCCACACATGTCCGTATATGGTTAGAAATGGGATTAGATTTTGCCAGATGACTCAGTTTAACAACTTCCAGGACAAAAGCAAACCAGCATCAGATTATAATGCTGATTTCCTGAATCTAATCATGAAAAGGAACTGGTTCATACAAATCATGTCCCTACTGGAAATTACAGAATAACTCTCCTGAGGAGCTGGGGGAGGTTAAAGCAAGGGTGGAACACTGAAAATGTACAATTCGTATGAAGCTGGGAGGAAGGAAATGCAGCATTTCTGGAGTTTTGTTTAGGATTGGGAGGGATTAATTCTTCCTGTCAACTCCCTCGCCCCTTTTTAAAGCTCATTAATACCTTTGCCAGTAAAGCAGGGCTCTTAAATACTTTCAGAACTGACACAGTCATCCTGTGTCTATCTCACATGGGGCTTGAAAAACACAAGGCTCCAGATCTGCTTTTAAACACAGAGCACATTCCCTCTCCCCCCTTCCCCAAAGATAAGGAAGTACTTTAACATGGAAAAAGGCAGAACAAAGGGAGAAATTCACAAGAATTATGCCATTACATTTCTTTTTAAGCTTCAAAAATCAGAATATCCAGGAAGACATCTGTATGAAAATATACAAGTTAAGCAGCAATGACTCAATAATGAGTTAGAATTGCAAACTCTTATAAGAAGAAAGCTCTTCAAACTTAGCTTAAACCATGTGAAAATGAAAAGTGGATTCTTCTTAAAAAACCCAAAACCTCTAGATTCCATACTGTGCATTTTTACACGGACAAATTAAGAGAAATTCAATAGAAGGTCCCACTGAGTAGAAAAGACCATGTTTAAGTCAGCATAAGTGTCCTTCCCTGGCCTTGTCTCTCTCCCAAAATCTGAATGAGTCTTGAGGAGTTACAACCACACAAATACAGACTTGGCCTGCCAGCAGGAAGCACTTTTGCTTTAATGGCATTCACATTCCCATCAGTGAAATTACAGAGCTGTGTAATCTGCTCTCCCCGTGGTTATTTTTTATTATTATTATTTTGGAATGGGTTCAAGGGGAAAGTAGGTCAAGACTCTTGAAGAGAGATTGGCCTGCATTTTGTACATTTAGCAAATTTGGTTGCCTAAAAAAATCACTGTCAGCAAAATGTTCTGGTTGCAAGGTCATCCTTACAAAGCTGCAGCAACTCTGTTTTAATACAAGTGCAGTGGATTTGCCATATAAAATAAGAAAATATGGGTCCACTTGCAGAAATCCCTTTCCTATAGCACTGTCATACATTGAGTAAAACAAAGTAATATGAGGAAATGAATGAAGTAGAGAAGCCTTTGGAATTGGAGGGGATGATGTTTGTCACGTGGATCTGCCATGAGCTCTGGGAGCCCTGAACCCCCCTGGGCTGATCCCCAGCCCCATGGGCAGCAGGAAAGGGGAGATTCTGCCCCTCTGCCATGGGGCCAGCACAGGAAGGAGCTGGAGCTGCTGGGGAGAGCCCAGAGGAGGCTCCAGGATGATCAGAGAGATGGAGCAAAGGCTGGGAGAGCTGGGAATGTTCAGCCTGGAGAGAGAAGGCTTCCAGTACCTAAGGAGAGATGGAGAGACACTATTTACAGGAGCCTGGAGGGACAGGGCAAGGGGCAGTGTCTACAGACTGAAAGAGGGGACCATTAAATGGGATATTGAGAGGAAATTCTTCCCAATATCCCATATAATGGGATCTTAAGATATAATCTGTGAGGATGGGGAAGCCCTGGCACAGGCTGCCCAGAGAAGCTGTGGCTGCTCCATCCCTGGAAATGTTCCAGGCCAGCTTGGATGGGCCTTGAAACAGCCTGGGATAGTGGAAGGTGTCCCTGCCCATGACAGGATGTTGGAAATGGATGAATTTAAGGTCCCTTCCAATGTAAGCCATTCTGTGATGGATTTTAGGCTTGTGACTCTCTAATGATTTCTCCTGCTGACCAGAAGCTACAGGATATTACCCAGCAATCTGAAAAGGGAAGTGCATTGATCTCAATAATTCAAGTTCAGCTGACACAAAAGCAAAAGACAAATATTCCAAACACAGATCCACAAAAGCAACCACAACAAACCAACCTCACATGTACCAAACAATGTAAAGACCAAGTGGGGAGGGAATTATAAAAAATTTGTTTTTCTTTTGGACCGGTACACATCTGCTGGCCATTTGCCAAGGAAGTCCCTGAAAGGAAAAAACCAAAGACAAGGAGAGTGCTTGGAAGGGCACACAACAGCCCAGAGAACAAAAAAAATCCTGTGAAAATGATGATTCTTGAATCTGTGCCTTCTGATTTCTTGTGACCTCAAGCTATGCTGTATCACAGAGTGTTGATGTTTTAATGTCTCTAAATGCACATTAGCAGCAAAGCATTTTAATAGACATTTGTCACAGCATTCCAGCATTTCAGGCAAAACAGCCACTGAATAGCTTCATTCAGCTACACATGGGCCACATGTGTGCCTTTATGAGCACATCACCCAAAATGGGCATGGAATGATGATGAATTTGTGCTGGATTGCCCTGCTATGCTGTGTGAAATCTTGTCAAAACCTTGAATTATGTCCATTACTGTTTCCTGTAAAAGTATAGCTCTTGGCAAATACTGACATCACCAGTGCCACATCTCCAGCTAGACCAAACATGGTTAAACTGCAGAAAAAACAACAAATCCCCACCAGCCCCAAACTTAGGTGAAAGCCTACAAACAAACTTACTTGTGGCTTTGCTTTTCGTGTAATTTCAGCAGCACAGCTTGCTGGTGACAGGTTGTTTCATTAACTGCTGATTTAAAAAAGCTTTCAGAAAATGGATACACTGCCTGTGTTTAAATTTAGTTCTTGCTTTTACATGCAGGAAAAGTAATTGCATGTATCAGGTAAACATTGTCTGATACTGAAATGAAACACCCCCAGGACAATTGGATAATATAAACTCTCTGTCAGTAGGAGAAATGTGAAGGCTGATTTGTGAGCACTCAAAAAATTTGCTGTCTTTACCTTGGGGCTGAAACAAATATTTTCAAGCGTCACCAGGCTAGAGGAGAGATGGAGAAAAAAGAAACACAGAGAAGAGCCAGCAGGAAATAATTTTTTGGGAAAGTCATGTTGAAGCTGAGATGTGCAGATGGAAGAGCATGACAAAACCTGCTGGTTCTTTGCTGGGAATGAGGACATCTGGCCAATGATTTGCTCTGGCATGAGGTGAAACTGGAAGTAAAGATAATGCCCTCAGCAGTGTGATTCCCAGTGTACCAGATTCAGTGGGTAGGAGGTTTTGAATGAGTTTAAAGAGTCCACAAAGAGCTGCAGAGTCAAGCAGCCATCCCACAGCAGGCTCTGTGGCCATTAGAAAGGCAGAACTCCCCAAGTTCCTGAGGTGAGGAGGGAGGTTCTGGGCTCTTCTCCCTGGGACCCAGTGGCAGGAACATGGGGATGGTTCAAAGCTGGGGCAGTGCAGGCTCCCACTGGACACTGGGAAGGATTCCTTTACTTCCATTCCATTTCAATTCATACTTTAGTGCACTACCAAAGCACACACCTCCCAAGGAATAGATCAGACCATGTGCATGGTCAGGGGATTTTTCTGGAGCACCAGAACAGCTTTTCCTTCTCAAGCAGCTACAGAGCTGCCTTCACTTTGCTGCTGAGTCCTCATTGTGGCAAGACCACGATTTCATGGGAAAGGTGCACTAAAAGAAGCCATTTGCATAAATACTTATAAGACTAGATAAGTTTCTTTTGATTTTTATGCTTTCCCTTATTACTATGCTTTATCTTACAGAGAAGTGGCAATTTTTGTCATTGGTTGATACCTAGCCACGATTTTCCTTTCCATGAGCTCTTTGTGTCCTTTGGATGATAAATCATGGAAACTTCTGTAAACATGACATGTGTTCAGCATGAGCTCCTGCTGCTCTGTGGAAAAACATCATTCTAGACTCAGCTACATAATATTTATATTTACCATGTTAGCAACCTCCAACAGCATTGCCTGTTGTCACTACAAAATCTGATTAACACAGAATTGAGGCAACAGCCTACCTTGTCTCATGGCTCTTTATAACCTCTCATGTTGTTCTTTGCCAGAAACCCAAGACCTTTCAGCAGAAAGTCTCATTCCTGAGCAAATTCTAGAGGAAAATACCCCTCAGCAGGTAAAAGTACAGCCCCAAGCAGCTCCCTGTAGCGTTGCCAGCTTGTTCCTCACACCTTCCCACTGACCCCCTGCTGCTGACACTCTCCAAATACTCTCCCTTCAAATCTAGAGGCAAAGAAAGTAGAAATCTTGGTGTTGGTAGTGTTTCACTGCTCTTCTGGACACACTTGTCAAACCTTTCTGTAAAAGGCCTTGTGCCCCACTGGGATATTCTGGAACAGTGCCTGTGACAATGCAGGAGTTAAGATCCCACATGCAGAAATGTGTGTCTATATCTGATTTACCCACCAATAAATGCTTTTAATTGCCTCAAAGATCCCAGACACTGCAGGGTTTTGTTTTTTGGGTTTTTTTTTTTTATTTTGCATACTCTTAGAGTAGTTTGACACATTTATCAAACAGGTTATTTCACCCAAGTCAAGCTTGCTGGATTTAAGAGAAGACAAAGAACAAAGCAAAGAGTTCAGGGGAATTTATTACTTCAGAAACCAAATCACACTGATTTCATCCCCAGAAAATGCTCGTGCACCCCCCAGATTCCTTCAACACAAAGAACACACGTTGCACATGATGTGTTCCCCTTACAGAATCCACAGCTCTGACAAATTACAAATTACAAATTACAAATTACACTGACTGGGCTTCTGGAAAACTTCCAAGCAGCAATTCCTCCCATTTCACCCACACTCAGAGCCTGGATGGATGCTTCATTCCTGAGGCTGTGCTGCTCTGAGCTCCTTGGAACAGGTCAGCTCCAGCCTCCCTCCAGGAGCTGCAGCATCCCAGCTCTGCTCAGCGTGAGTGACACGCTCAGGGCACTCACTGCACACTTTGCTTTGCAAAAACAAAGCAGCTGTAACCCTAATCCTAACCCTAACCCTAAACCCTAACCCTAACCCTAACCCTAACCTTGGAACAGCTCCTTGGAACAGGTCAGCTCCAGCCTCCCTCCAGGAGCTGCAGCATCCCAGTGAGTGACACGCTCAGGGCACTCACTGCACACTTTGCCTTGCAAAAACAAAGCAGCTGCCCTGAAAATCTCCAAGGCAAGAGCCCAAATTATTTCAAGAAACATGACACTGACTGAAGAATGCGGCCTGCACAGCTGAAAGTGGGGTTGGTGTATTTTGAAATGTAGCTTGTGTAAATAAAATGTTTGGCTTCCTTACATTTTTCTTCTTAAATTCCTGCAAGAGTCTGTGAATTCGGATGGTTGCTGGTAGAAAGTCCAAATTTTTCTAATTGTCTTCCAAAACTGGGCCTCAGTATGACCGAAAAAAAACCCCAAAATGCCCCCAAAAACCCCCCAAAACCAAAACTAAACCAAACCAAACTAAACCAACCAACCAACCAAACAAACAAACAAAAAACCAAGGCAAAACTAAGAAAAAAAACCCAAATCCAAAAAACACCAAAGCAAAACAAAGCAACCCCAATACAAACAAACCCCCAAAAACAAACAAAACCAAACTCGAATATTTTGGTTATTTGACAAATGACTTGTTACAGATTATTAATTTTAAGTAACTGTAACTGTTTTCCTGGATAATGTTAATAATATTTGAGCTTTAAGCTTCAGTAACCATGGAAAACAGAATAAAAATTTAAATATATTCTTGAAATAGCTGTCCTGGATGTCTGAATGTGAAGCTGGCAAAACAGTGTCAATTACACTTAGATTTTATTTGCACAGATATTCACATTGTAGCTAAGCATCTCACTTGATTCATTAATTTGTGTTTTTCTAATCTTTAGCTCTCAAAATAAAGTAAAAAGGGCTCTAAACTGCATAAAAAATATTTCCAGAGTTACTGGGAGCATAATATTTAAGTCATTAATTTTGGCACCGGAAAAGAAAAATCAAAAATAACTTGGAGACACTTAACGTGTAAGATTTTTTTTCTCTGTAGAGTCAAACATTATATTTATTCTAACATTATATTACCATTTTTTTTACCACAACTGAACACAATGAAATCAAGTCTCTCACTTGTTCACATCACAACCTGTCTGGATGATTTTCAGAAGAAAATCCTTTTTTCTGCTGTGATTTCAGAATCAATATTCATTATCATGCACCCAAGTAACAAACAGAAAGATACCTCTTTTAAATGTATTTTTGTTTCTTTCCACATTTATCAGGCACTGAAATGCACAGCAGATATTTTGACACAGCTCAGGAGGGAAGGAAGAAAAGTTGTTGTCCTTTAGATCCTTTCAGATTTAAACAATCAGATCAAATATCCCCATTCCACCTCAAAAGAGACAAACAAGAATGAACCCAAAGATTATTTAAAAAATCCAAAAACTAGAATTCTCCTGACAAATCTAGTAGGATATTGAAATAGATTTAAAAATCTGTTTTACACAGCACTCAACCTCTGGGTATTACTGCCTCAGGAAACTGAATTATTATCAGCAGGTTCAAAGAAGGCTTGGACAAATTCTTGAGCATTAATTCCAGACACAGAAACTGAGGGGACTGAAAAGCAAGAAACCCTGTCCAGTTCCTTGGCAGGGACCTGAACAGCAGCACTGGAGAGGACAGGAATCCCAGTCCAAAGGGAATTTCAGTTAAAAGGTCATGCAAGTCCATCAAATGGAAAAAAAATATGTTTAATTGTGCCTTCAAATGAAACAAGCTGCTGCTAGCAGTTCCCAAAGATATAAACATATAAAGCAGGTGTTGTCAGCTCGTGTGGGAAATGGGGACACAGACACCCAGTCAGCAGGGCAGGATGTTTCAGTGAGTGAAAGATGCTGCACCTGGACTGGGGTGATCCCCAGGCTGGGGATGAACAGATCCAGAGCAGCTCTGGGGAGGAGGATTTGGGGTCTGATGGGTGAGGGCTGCACAAGCCCCAGCCCAAAATCCCCCCTGTGCTGCACCCAAAGCCCCGTGGGCAGCAGGGATGGGGGGATTCTGCCCCTCTGTCCTTCTCAGGTGAGACCACAAGCATTTATCTGGGTCTGTCTGCTGGGTTTGGACAGTACATTTGTGCAGGTATCATTGACATAAAGTGTTGAAATCATGCAAAACATAATCTGCCAGTTATTTAAATAAATCTATCTTCAGTTAAAAATATATCAACAAAATGCTTTCTTTTTTAAGCAGAGAAACTCATAGAAGAAAAATTTAATTCAGGCACTGAACTGGGATAATTAAATTCAGTTTTATCCTGGCAGTAGATTTTGTAAATACTTGAATGGGTCTTCCAGTGCTTCAGTTCCTCACCTGCAAAATGACCCTGAAAATCCCCATCTCACAGCCAAGACAGAAATTCCCTTTAATTTCTGCAAAGCAAAGGTAACACGGGGTTGGGAAATGGTCGAGTCAATGGGACTGGGTTCAGTCAGATTGAACAAACAAGATCTGCCACTGGAGTGCTCCCACTCCCAAACTGTGTGTCATACACTGAGTTTATCTTCACAGCCAGGAAACTCCTTGGGTTTTCAGCTGCAGAGTTCTGCAGCCAGTGCCATAGAAATCAAGGTTAAAATATGGTGTTAAAAGGGCACTAAATGTCAGAGCAAGGCCATTGGCTCGGCTCGAAGCACTGCGACACAAGCAGACATTTTTCAGGTGGTTCCTTCAGATACAAAAAGCAGATTTTCAATCCAAAGAGCACTGGAGAGAGCCAGGATCTCAAAGGACATCTGCACCTTCAAAGGTCTCCCTCTGGATGACTCCTGCAGGGGAAAGGGAGGTGAGGTAATGGCCCAGGGACCCAGCCATAACCTTGTGATGGATGTGCTCAGACCTTGCTTTTATAACCAACTCCTCAAAGAAACCCAGACACTAAAACTCAAAATAGCCAAGAAGACTGGAATGCTTTACTTTTCAAACAGAGGAAATTCAAATTGTCTGTGGGAAATGGAATGGAAATTAGAAGGATTTATAGACAGCTTTTCCTGTCCCATGGCAGGTATTCTGCTCCCAGGTAGCAGATTAGCAGATTTCTGATTTGCACCACTCTCTACCCTTTGTTCCAGGAAGGTTTTCATGTTCCATTTTAAGGCCACCTGGCAGCCTGCAAAGTACCTCAGAAATCTGCCCACTGTTGCACCAGCTCCATGATCCCTTAAAGGAACTTGACATGTTTATGAATAAAAAAGGCAGGTAAAAAACCCAACCAACCAACCCCCCAAACCCGCATGTATCTATCTATCTATCTATCTATCTATATATATATATCTATATATATCTATATATAGATATATATATAGATATAGATATATATATACATATATATATATATATATATAAAATTTTTCCAGCAAGAAAGAGCACAGTGCTATTTGAGATCCTATAATGAAATTTAATGCTATCATACATTTGGCTTGTATGTACAGCAGCAACTACTACAGGTGAGTCAATGAGTCAGAAATTCAATGAGGTGAACCAGGCAACACATTTCTAATGAAACTTCTCTTTTTCATCTGGAATTATTAATTTTTTGCATTGCTAATTCCTGATATCTTATGGCAAAAAGCTCTGAATAACCCTATATATAAAAATTTGTATTAATATCCTCATTATTTAAGCAAACCAATTAATCAGCTATCAGCAATTCCATTTGTTGTTGTCACAGCACTTCTCTGTGTCATGTACATATTTTTTCTAGGGTTGTATTCCAGTATAATGGATATACATTAAATAATGTAAAATGTTATTCTTCCAGTAGAGTCTGATCAAATACTGTGAGCTTTTATCAATAACTTAATCAGATTTGTTTAATTAATTTCCATTATTTGCATTCGTAAAAAAGATATGATGGATAAAATATAGGGGTTTTTCCCATGCTTTATCTCATAACATTAAGTTTTAGGAAAACATTGTTTTATTATGGTGGATAAACTGAATTAATTTAGTTATCATAAAATACACAGCTAGTGTCAGATCCTGTGATATTAATGAGAACAGCCAGAGGCCAACACAGAGCTGGTGACCTCAGGAAAAACTGCAACCAAAACGAGTTGAAAATGTGGGAATCAAGTAATAATCCCCAAAAGGATGAAGTAGATCCTAACCTGAGGTGAATCCTCAGCCTTAGCCTGGGGGATGAGGCTGGGTTAATGCATCCCTCAGGCAGTGAGGGACACCCAGGGCACCCCTGACCCCTGTTTGTCTCCCATATGCAGAAATGCCCTTTTCAGCCCATTTACACATACCTTGGCCAAGGAACCTGGAGGAGAACTGGGAGCTGAGCCACAGCAACATGAGACCTGAGCCACCTCCTTTCCATCCTGCAGAAATCCTGGATGTTGAACTGAGTTATGGAGGTGAGTGGACAGAGCCTGGCAGAAAAGCCAAGGAGGTGGCTCCTTGTCATGCTGTGTCCCACAGCTTTCCCAAAATGAGCTGTCCCAGCAGCTCATGTAGAAAATTGCAGTGATCATGGGAGCATTGTGGTGCTCTGAATTCATCCCTGTGGATTGTGCCCAGGAATCAGAGCAGCAAAAGAGGAGCAAAAGATCCCCTCAGGTCTGCACATCTTTTATTGAAGGGTGCAAAGAACCCCTCATGCAGCAAGATCCCCTGGGAGGGTCAGGTGCTCTCTGTGCCTGCTGATGGTCTCACAAACTGGTGGCCTGGTGTAAATGAAGAATGGAAACCCTTTCCTAGGGAAACAGCATCCCCAGGCAAAGGAGAGTGAAGGAGCTGCCCAGCAATCCTCTGCTGGGATCAATCTGCCACTGCTTCCCACAGCTGCCAATTCTGCTTTGGGGAATAAGCCAAAGGTCAGCCAAGCCTAAAACCAAATGATTCCCAGAGCAGGACAAAATTCAGGTGTTCTCTGACTCCCACAGCCTGATGCCAAGCTCAGTCAAACCATCACACTGTGGCTGCAAATCACCCTCCTTGTCAACAGCACTCAATGTTAATTATTGCAAGGATCAGAAATAGGCATTCAGTAATTAAGGGCACATCACATTAATCAGCAACCTGTTAGAAAACTTCTCAAGAGCTGAAGGAAAGCTCAAGTGGCATTGACAGATACAGTTTGCATTTGCAAAGTACTGCTGCTTCCTCCTGGTGCTTACACAGAGCCTGGCAAGTTTGCATAGTTATAAATTCATCAAATTTGTGCCCCACCAAAATTCCCAGCTGAATGGATCAGTAAAGATCTTGTTGAAGGAAGTTCATGCTAGCATGAAGGGTTTCAATAGCTACCTATATATTTCAATTTATGTTGCCAGGTTAGAATAGGAGTATTGTTATGTTGTTGGATAACCATTCTCAGTTCACTCAATCCTTATCACTTATTTCTAGATTCTAACCTGATAGTGAACCAGAGAATCTCTGAACTATTTCTGTGTTTTTGTAAACTCACAATCATACTTTTCTTGGTGCCAATTCCAGCACTAAAGGTTCGTTCTGTATTTTGCACTGGAAACATCTAATTAATAATCACCTGCAGTGTCAATAAACACTGATTTGCACAAGCAAAAATATCACAGCCTCTGACCCTATTTTGGAAAATACAATAGTGGTTCTGAGGTGGTGGTTCTGCCCTTTAATTCATAATCAACTAAAAATCAGATAGAATAAAGGTAAAATCCTGAAGAAGTTAAGTTACAGGAAAAGCAAACATCAGGTAGAGCATGAGAAAAACACCCTCATGATGCTCTCAGTCATCATTCCCCCTGCCCATGGCAGGGAGGCAGCAGAGGGGTTCCATCTCTGGGCCCAAATTATGTTGAATGGTGTCATGAGCATTCGCAGCTCTAAAAGACTTCTGGATGCAGAGAAAAGCCACCAGAGCTGCCAGCAGCAGCGAAATATTCTAATTAAACCATGAGCCAAGGACCTGACTGCTGTCTCTGGATTTCTTTTGTCCTTTCCCAGCTGGAGCATGACCTGGATTGAGTTTTGTTCCTTCTCCCTCAGCATCTGCCCCAAGGTGTCCAGCTGAAGACACCAGATAATCCTCCCTGTTGAATTATCTCCATGGTGAACACCAAACATTGTCCTGGGCCAGAAAATGTCATGGCCTTCACAAGGCCTGTGTGTCTATCTTGGGTTTTTTCAGAGAACTAATCTTCAAACAATATTTTTTTACTTTTCTCCCCTTAATTTCTATTTGAGGTACACGAGAGTCCCAGAACACTTTTACGCCTTCCCTTTCCCTTCCCCTTCCTTTTCCCTTTCCCTTTCCCTTTCCCTTTCCCTTTCCCTTTCCCTTTCTCTTCCCCTTTCCCTTTCCCTTTCCTTTGTTTTTCCATCCCATTAATATTCAGGATATTGTCACTGGCTTTGAAATACTGGGGGGAAAAAAACCTCAAAAACTCAGCCAGACTTTTCCATGTATCTGTTTGTCTCTCATATGCAAAAATGCCTTTTTTCAGCCCATTACCACATATCAAACTGAACTTGAAAGCAAACATCAAAACATTATTGAGAATATAACTTTTCACAGAGCTATAGTATGTCTTGATTAATTACCCCAAGATTTATAGGTATCTGGGGAAAAAAGCAGAAAGCTTAAAAATAAAGGAGTTTAAAGCCTGAAGTACATCTGATGGATTTAGGTAGTTATGTCTGAAAATTAAGCCTCAGTCTTCTCCAAGCCCCATAACTAAAGCTGCTTTGTATTTCAGTCCTACAAAGAACCAAATAACTCACTGGCTACTGTCCTGCAAAGTCATTTCCTCTCTTTGTTTTCCCTACTTGAATTTTCATATCTTTTCCAACCTTTTGTGCTTAGAATGAGTCAAGTCTGGCAATTTTTCCCAGAATGGCCCTTTTTTTCCATAGATACAGTCTTTATTATCCTCCTTGACTCCATCTAACACAGATTCTTGTCAGTGCTCACATAAATTATTCCTTTTTGCAATTTTAGAACTGGTGACTAAAATGGATTCAATGAGGCAATTTGTGCTAAATTAACAGGTACTGCTGAGGAGTAGCAGCATCTATTTCAAATTTTGAATGTGGTTCTGTATGGAAAACAGGAAAAACAACCACTTGTTAATCAGTTTTAATTATCCTGCAAAGAAGAGAAATACAGCATCTCTCTTACAATTGCTCATCTCACCAGAGGATACTACAGCTAATTTTTAGGTTAATTTTGCTGCAGGACCCTTCGGTTCCTACCCTTGCTTTATTTGCTTATGGAGGTGATAAAAGGGAGAGGAAATAATCCAGCAGCAGGTCCCAGACAATATGTTTGGAAAGAACTATTCCCAGATTAGCTCTGCAAGAAAAATGACTGGAAATACTGTGATTTGTTGATTGCATCTCCAATAGGCCAAGTCAAGGGTAAAGGATGAGCAATTCAAAATACAGACAGCACAGCCAATGTGCAAGCAAACGCTTCTATTTTCAGGAAGACAAATTTTTAATGCAGACCAAAAGAGACAGGAACAGAGAAAGAAACAATCTGTTCATGTCAAAACAGAGGGACTTTGTGACTGCCCAAATGAAAAAATGAGGCAAGAGGAGAAAGGATTAAAATTATTATCTATCACTTTATTGTTTATATTATGCAAAACGCAGAGAAAGAGGGGTTTGACACTCTGTGTGGCTGGGACAGGAAACCAGCACTTGCCCATTTCTAGGACACTTCAGACAAGTTCCATGCCAGCTGCCCTCTGCAGAGAAGGGAAATTCCCTGCTTAATAAGATTGCTGGTTTTCATCCCAAATCTCCTCCTGGCCCAAGGTTCTCCACTCAGAACATGACAGCCTTGTCTGTCCCACGCAGCATCTCCTCAGGGACAGCTTCCAGGGCCATCACAAACAGCCTGACACCACCTGAGAGCATTCCAGGTGCACCAAACCCCATGGGAATTCTGTCACTTCTTCTAGCAGGGCCTAGAAATTATCCTGAAATTTCTCAGTCCCAGATGTTTTTGTAAATGTCCAGTTCCATTTTGGGCCTGTCCTAAGGGGCAGATATTTGTCATGGGTGATAAACACATCCTTGTACCTACTGCTATTCCTCCCTCATAGATAAATAATATGGATAAACAGGAGCTTTGGGGCTGTTAATGTTATTGCCCTGGAAGATGCTGCTCCAGTTTTGGGAGCTCTGACATTCTGCTGCTGTAATTAGATTCCCAGAAGTGCTGTCTCCTGATGGTGCCAAGTGCCTGGTGCCAATTAGGCTAAATTCAGACCCATTATAAGCATGTGCAATGCCCTCAGAGAGACACTCACTGAATTTGTCCCAGGCAAAATGATCCCAAATTAAAATACAATGAAATGGTCTTCTGAGCCCTCCTCACCTTCTTTTCTGACCATAGTTCTTACCTAAATGAAGTTTTTTAACACAAAAATGTGGCAGTGATACTGGTACCAAAACTCTGTGCCACAATGGCTGAATGCACTTTGGTCCATTGGGGCTTGGACCATCTGGAAAGGAATCAAAATCCTTTAGAAAGGGAATAAAATACATGGTCACACATGTCAGACTGGGCAGGTGGAATGGCCACCAGGGTGCCAGTGAGGTGGGACACAGGGCACAAAATCTGGCTTCAATTAAATGGCAGTTAATTAGTTACTCAAAAATTCAGGTCTTCATACTTAGAAATCATTCGTGCTTTAGGCTTCTATCTCTTTTTTCTTCTTTCCTCCATATCCAAATAAAATTCTTTGTCTTCTTGTGTGAAAGTATTCCTCCCTCCCCTCCCTACTGTGTAAAACCCACTAAAACCAGATGTCCCCTGTACAAACCAGGTGCTTCCCTGTCTCCTTCTCCTCTTGCATCACCACACTGCACTTGGTTCTTCTCATTTCCCATTTAAAATAATTTACTCTGCCCCAGCCAAACCCAGAACAACGTTGAAACTTGAATGGTAACAGCAGACACAGACATATATACACAGAGGGGTTTTTATATATAAATACATATATTACTCTATTAGTTCTGAGCTTGAGTTAGGTTTTCTGGTTAAGCAAATTAAGAAAAATATTAGAAACTGTAATAAAAACAACAGGATTCAGTTCTGCTCCAGGGTCCAGCAGCCAGACCCTGGTCCTGTTTAGGGTGTCTCAAAGGGCACTGGGGCCAGCCCATAAATATTTTAGGAGACCATCATGACAATGATGGTGACACTGGGTCACAGAGCTCAGCAAGGAGTCAGGCTGCCCTGGATGAAAGCCACAGAAACAGAGCAACTGTGATTGACCTGTATAAGGAGAAAACATCAGAGCAGTGGGCTCAGACCAGCATTGTTACATCACCCAGGCAAGGAGTTTTCAGTTGTGGTCACTGGCGCCTGTGCAGGAGTGTGCAGTGAGAAAATGAGTCTTTGTTTTAAACACACCAGGCTCTTATTCCCTTTCAACCTCAGAACACAGCTTTTTTTTTTCCTTTTTATTTTTTTCTGGTGGCTCCCTGTTACACTGCTACATGGATTAGCTTCTGCTTGAATAAAACATAATCATTTTTTTAAATTATACAGCACAAATGCATACATGCATAGAGAGAGGAATGTGGCTTATGGCCGAGCCTTAGTGGCCTCCAGCCTTTCCAGGATAGTTTTTCTGGCCAAAATGAATTAACAATGCCCAGCATATGGACAAATCCTGATTCTGCCCTGAACTAGATACAGATATTTTGCCTCCAAATACGGGGATAAATTTATATTGCTGTGTTTTGGTTCTCTCTTTTAATGGGACTAAAAAAAAACTATGCAGGTGTAATGGGGATGGAATTTAAAGGAGTACAATTTGAATGGGCTCTGAACAACCCCAAAACAAAGTTCATTTCATTCCACCTCCTGCCATGGCAGGGACATCTTCCACTACCCCAGGCTGCTCCAAGCCCCATCCAGCCTGGCCTTGGACACTTCCAGGGATCCAGGGGCAGCCACAGCTGCTCTGGGCACCCTGTGCCAGGGCCTGCCCACCCTCGCAGGGAACAATTCCTTTCCAACATCCCATCTAAACCTACTCTATTTCAGTTTAAATAACGTGTAATAACAACACAGAGACTTTGGAATTCATTCCTCCTCAATAGGTGTCATTTTGGTCTCCCTCTAGTTGCTTCTGCCAAAATATTCAAGTACAAAGTCTATAGCAATGACATGCAATATGCTAACTGTTACATATATTTTTCCTCAACCATTAATTTCTGTGTATGCAATTGCATACTTTGGCAGAATTTTTAAGTGTGCACAATTTAGAAATTGCAGTATAATATGATCTGACCATGTGAAATGGCAACATTTGGGACACTGATCAGACAAAATCAGTAAATGGTTTAAAATAGGTAGTTCCAGATTTAAATATAATACAGAACATCAACCATATAAAATTAGCTCTAGCAGGTTAACAAAAGAATCCTTTATCCTCTTTATGTGCACACAAACACATTCATCCACTACTGTTCCATAAAATAAACTGTACTAAAACTAAATTGCTCCTTGAGTGGCAGTGGGATCTTAAACAGATTTTACTGATTTTGCTGAGTCAGAAAATGATCCTTTAAAGGAAAAACAACATATGGATAAAGGCGTTGAAACCAAAAATTCTCAGTTAAGATTTTATTTTAATATTTGAGATGCAGTGTGCAGAGCTGAAGAAATCATTATTCTGGAATAATAAGTGGTATTAATTATAAATGCATAAGGTAGATATGGCTACATTTTAATGTATTTATGCAATGTGAGCTGCTGCTTGTACAGATTATAATGACATGGATATACTCAGTTATATAGATGTACACACCAAAGGGAAAAAAAGCACATTACTGCAGCTACACATGCTTTTCAGAATAGGGAAAGGTTTTTGTTCAGACTCCAATAATTCTGGTGGAAATACTGTGCAAGGCAGGCATGTTTTCCATTAACCTAAATTCTGTTAGCCCCCCCAGAAAGCACCCTGCTGAGAAATGACTTCATCCTGCACCCTTCAAACCCATCACCCCACATATCTGCTCAGGGACCTGGCTATTGTAACCAGCTCATGTTGAAATACCAGCCTAATTACCTTGTAGAGTTATTTGTTTGTTCTGGAAAGCTAATCCATGGATTCATGTTAATTCACAGACAGCAAGTCTGAGATCCACATGACAGGCTTGAGCCAGAGCACATTAAAGTCAAAGAAAGTTCATTGACGTCAAAGGATTTGGGATCAGGAGCTAAAATAAGGTATTACAGCTCAGCAATGAATAACACTTCTGTTAGGCCTTAGTTCTTCTTGGTGCATGAGGGGAGGGATTGTCTTTTTATCTTTCTCTTCCTCTTCCTCTCCTTTTTTCTTGTTTTTCCCTCCTTCTTCTTTCCTTTCTTCCTGTTTCTCTCTCTTTTTCTCAGCATGAGTGCATTGTTTTCACTGAAATTGAATGGAGTTGTGTTGTGTTAAGGACATCACACAAGTAGAAACAGCTCAAATATGGCCAGCTACTGAGCATCCCTATGGAATAATCCAAATTCCAAGCTGTGCTACCCTTAAACAAACGCCCTCAGCTGATTGGAATTTCTCACAGGCTGCAAAGCAGCAGAGCTCAGACACTAAGGGCTGAATTTCCCTGCAGCCACATGTCTGAAGAGATATTTGTATATTTAAAGCAAATCCATAGGCCTCGTGAAATCCTCACCAATTCCAAGGAAAATACTGGAGTTTATGCAATCCTGACATTATAGTCCATTACACAGCCCAAACAGGGGCCAAAAAAATGTGAAATAGTGCAAATCTGATCAGAAATTCAGAGGGCACCTTGCAGAGTTTGTTCAGATGTTTGTATGTACCTCTAATGACTTCTAGATCCAAAAATGTTTCTCAGCAAGATTTAGCACAGCTCATCCCTTTCCTGACATCATCCTACAAAAAAAAAATTGCTGAATGAAATGAAGAATATTATTTTATCCTTTTGTATTCATCACACAATTGGTAAAATTATCCTTGGCCTTCAAAGGAGTCTCTTTAAACATGAGAGTAAACACATTGTCTTTTCCATCCTCTTCCAGAGGCTCAGCTGTCTGACAATCCTGACATTGAAAACCTAAACCACTGTGTTCCAAAGCTCACCCATTTAGGGATTTTTTAGTAACTGCCTCTGTGAAAACAAACATTGTCCTAATCATCTGTTGGGATGCATTAAGGTCCAGCTGTGATTTTCATGTGATCTCTAACATAACAGAGCCTTTTTTTGAACTGGGTTTGTCCACATGAGGATACACACATTAATTTCTGCTCCTATAATTGCATTTCACTTCAGAAAGAGTATTTTCAGAAATGCCCCCAAAAGATGAACAAGAAATATTAAATATCTTATCTACATGTATCAAATACAGTGTTCTGCTTTGGATTTTTCATTGATTCTCTATAATAGTGTCTAATTGCATCTATTAATTATTCAAACCTCCAAAAACCTTGCACATAAACAACTCCCATTTGCATGAAGATAAATTACTCATATCCTGCAGTAGAAAAGCCTCCTACTTACATTTTGCTACAGGTTTTTCCTCAAAAACTCAAGATTGTTTAACATAAAACCAAGAAAATCACCATTTAGCTTTTGGGGCAAACTTTTTTTCTGATCTGGCCATTGACTTAGAGTACAGCAGTGTAAAGGTGGTGTGATAGAACAGAAATAAATACAAATTAGTGTTTGACAACACAAAGCCAGCTTCTTATGTGGTTTCTCTGCTCGTCTGGGGAAGCATCTCACTGCACAATTACATCTACTAATGGCAATAAGTGATGATTTTCAATCTGTTCTCAATGAAAAATAGGCTTCATCTGAGTGACTAAAATAAATATTACGTATACAAATATATTTGTACATAATTGAAGGCATATGTAATACTTGCCTGTTTAGTTTGCTGAAATCTCCCATTACTTTTCTCTATCTTTATTCTGGAATTCTGTGACTTCCTGAAGAGTTGGCAATCAGAAGTTTTGAATTTTATGGAGTGGGCAATTTCTTCTTAGTTTTAATTCTCTCCTGATTAAATCTTTCTGGTGGTTAGATTTGCATGCAGGGGGATGGAAACCAATTTCCAAGACAGATGTCCCTTGTCTTTCATCCCCCATGAAACTCTTCCATATGGAGAATGTCAGGCAGAAGCCTGGCCACCATTTAAAAGTCACTGGGTTTATGAAGTAGGGGCAGACCAATATTTAAGTAGTGCTCAGAGTCACCTCTGGCTCCTTCCAAGGGAATAATTTCACTGATAAATCTTTATTCATCTTGTTGCACTGGTAAATTAGTACTGAGTGTGAATTCTTTTAAGACAAAGAACAGGTAATACTGCTGAGTGAGGAGTTTTCAGCATCTTTGGACTGGAATTACAGTGGTTTTCCCCATGTGGATGTAAAATACATAGCAAGTTTAAGAAGCTTCTTACATGATCCCTCAAATTCTCCCTGGCTCAATATAAAAATTTATTTGAGTGAATTCAAATAGCTTAAAAAAGAGATCCAGCCTCCTACTTCTTACATGTGCTAACATCAGCATCCACCACGTTTAGGAAATAATTATTTAACAAGGGGATATTTTCTTCTAATGGATTAAAAAAAATATGTTTTCTGGTTGAGATAATAAAGTTTAATAAGGAGGAAGAAGATAATTTTTTTTCTATCAGGACTTCTCTTGATTCTTATTTTAAATTCAAACTGCAAGATACCCTTTAATTCAATACCCTTTAATTTACCCTTAATTCAATGATGCTGGATCAAACCTGTGAGAAGTCTTTACATCAACAGTGCTGACTCCCTAAACAAAACACTGTCTGAGTCCTGTGCTCACTCATATCTGGGACATCAATTATGGGGATGGATTTTTCTGCCCAAACCTTCTCACTGCCTGCCTTGGAGTACTCCAAGAGATGGTAAAGTGTGAAAATAATTTAAGGTTTCTCAAAGGCTGCCTTTACTTTACAACTTGGTGTTGGCTCTTTGCTGAGAGCCAGTTATGGATAAGCTTTGCTTGTTTATTTCCTGCTGACATCAGAGGATAACCCAAAGCATATTCAATTACTAAATGCATGGTGTGACAGCTTTCTATACCTCATCTTGGTATCTGAACTCTGAGTGAAGAGAAATGACCACCAACTTGAAAAATACACTGCTGCTTTTGTCCCACAAAATGCAGGTCACAGCTGTGCCCATGAGTGATGCTACCAAGCTCCAATATCGGGAAGTGACTGAAATACTGAGCAAAAAAAATCCATCAAACCACAGCTTTCATGTCTTAGGTGTCCAGTCCTTGGATCTGCTGCAAATATTCCCCACAGAAAGAAGCACTTGACTGCCTCAACCCCCAGCTAAAATTGTCCAGATCAGACAAAGTGTGTTCTTGACCAAAAAAAAAAAACCTCCACGCCCACATAAATTATTGTTAAAAATCAGCAGTTTGTGGTGAGGACCTGAGAGCAAGGTTTCACCCTTGGAAGCTGTAAGCAAGTAATAATTAGATTTCCAGGCCTTGCTGTGACTCTTTACGGGTTTTTCAGTCTCAGGGAGTGTAACTAACCCATAAATGATCTGCTGCAAACTGAATCGACGTGTAGGGGATTTAGACCATTTCCATAAATACATTTAAAAACAAAAATGATGGGTGTTTTCAAACAGGCCACCAGTGAAAGAAAAAAAAAAAAAAAGAAGAAATTCTGAGGGCCTGTGCAATCTCTGCAGATGATATCTTCTCCATATGTGCCTGAAGTGCACTCCAGCCAAGGAGCTCTCGGAGAGCCCGAGCTGCTCTGACGGAATCTCACAATGTGCCTCTGGACAGGGATGGAGAGAGCACAGCTAAAATTCCTGGCTAGGAAATACATCACTTATAAACAAACCTGCTCCAGGAAAAAAGTCATGGAAAGCGCTGAAAGCATCACATGGCAATGCAAGATGTCAGCAAATGTCTTTTTTTCACCCCAGAGAAAGCTGGAAGTCAGCATGATTGAATGTCTCATGCCTGCTTCCTTATCAAGAGTATTTTTGCTGGCCATTTATTTAAAAAAAAAGCGTATAAAATTAGAAAAAAAAAAAAAAAGGAAAAGCAAAATCAAGCCTACTCTCACTGTGTTAAATCACTAAATCAACTATAAACAGCATTGACTCCTGTCTCAAGCCAAGACCTGGTAGGATCTGATTATGAAAAGTTGCCTATGCCCAAATTAAGGGTAAAATGATACCATAGGCCAAAGTAAATAATATGAATTTTATTTAACAGCAAATGTGATGAAGAGAGAGGCAGGGAGAACAGAAAGAGACAGAATGAGTAGGAAGAGAGACACCACCATGTGGGTTCCTGCAGCATCCCTCCAGTGACCCTGAGATTTCTTTATCATTTTTACTTGATTTCTCTTCATAAAGGTTCTCAGACATGTCTAGAATTTACAGCTCCAAATGGAAGATATTCTTGAAGATTTCATTTTTCTTACTGTGTACTGAAAAATATATTTAAAACCCTGTACAAAATTTAATAAGAACGTGGTAAAGGTCTGGAGCTGGGTTAACATAGTAATAGTGAGCTGGCTTAACATTGGGTAATTTTAATCCACTGCTCCTGTGTCATGATGAAATTAAATTTCTTGTTCTCCCAGCTGAACAATACCCTCTGAACAAAAACAATGAGTTATTTCAGGATGATTCAGATGCAGAATATCTCAGAACAGCTTGGAAATTCAAAGCTAAAGCATATAGCATTATATGCTCCACTTTTCACCTTTAACATTTATCATTCCAAAAAGCAGCCTGGGCCTCTCTGTGGATACTCATGCTATTAGACACAAAAAACATCCAAAGTAGCAGCTGGAAAAGGGCAAAAGGAACCCAGAATTAAGTCTGTAAGACCTGTGCCAAAGAGGACAGCAGCTGTTATTTGGTTATTTGTGTGAGCTAAGTTGTATAAGTGGCAGATCATTTTCCACCCTAACACAATTATGTACTTGCAGTTGTTGTTGTTGTTGCTTTTAATTGTCTGAGGATGGTTTAATGCTATTAGCAGGATATCTCCAGTCTTTAAAAAGGAAATTAGGATTGTGAAATGCTGCATGATTGTGGGAGTGAATATATTGTTGTTCCTCTACTGGATTTCACAGAGAATAGTTTAACAATGAATTTTGCTATATCGTAATTAAATTCTCAGTGGAAAAATACAAGCATGCCAGTGGAGGTGTTTTGATTTACATCAGAGAGTTATGTGACTCTAAAAACTCCTTAGAACCAGAAAATACTCTGATGTTTAGGACCTTTTCAGATCTTCATGACAGAGCTCAGATTGAGCATTATAATGTTGTCAATTTCTACAGATCATATTTTAATCACCATAAATAATTCAGAGTACTCCAAAAGAAAGTCATTATCACTTGTTCTTATTTAACAGTGATTTAGGATGTAAATTCAATAAAATTATCACCGCTGGAAAGCCATTTCACTGTTTTTATTTCAGTATGCAGGGTAAAAATGGCATTGGTAGTGAAGACATCAAGATCTGAGCTGTCTGTTCTTAATGCAACAGATCCCATGTTTGAATTACAGTTTGAAGGTCATGATGGAGCAGAACAACTTTAATACAAGTCCCCAGTAAGTTCTGCCTGTTTCCTCCTCTCTGCTGCCAGACTCCACATGCAGCTCACATCCACCACCCTCAGGTCAAGCAGGTCAGGTGTTTTACAGTTCTTTTCTAAAATTTGTTAGATCAGCCCAGCTTCTTCAACAAATCAGCTGAAAGAGGTCCTGTCTTTAAAGCTGCTGTAGCATCATAAGGAGATGGAAGGAGGTCAGTTGTTCACAGCCATCAAAGTCTCAAAAAAAGTTTACAGTGACAGTTCAGACTAAAAGTTAAACAAGTTTCTTACACAAGAAAGGAAAATGCTTTGGGAAAAGTGAATAGGGCATTTTCAAACATACAATGTGCCCTTACAGAGATTACATGAGGTGTTTAATGAAGTGTAGTTTTGAATACTCCAAATTTTCCAAGACATGGGTGGAACTGGAAAACTGTTCAGTTCAAACCTTTACAGGCAGAGGGGAGAGAAGAACACTTTTTACCAATTAACAGCTTCTTTCCAGTTGCAGTTGATAATTATGGTGAGTTTGCAGAGTTCAAGAAAATCAAAGGCCTCTGCAATCAGTCCAGATAAATATTTTTCTTGGTGTGCCCTATCACTTGGACAATCTGCTTGTAGTTCACCTATTACTTTCACGTACTACACAGTTTATATATAAGATTATTTTCCAAATTCCATCTGTATATTTTTGACTGTAAACTCCTTCCTATGTAAAGACCACCAATATCTTGCCAACCACAATTTCACAAACTGTTTCTTAAACAAAACAAAACAAAACAAAACAAAACAAAACAAAACAAAACAAAACAAAACAAAAAAAAAAAATCAAAACCATACTAAATTAACCAAACAAAAAAAAAAACCCATTTCATTGAATCACAGAAAGATTTGCGTTGGAAGGGTCCTTAAAGACCATCCAGTTCCAATGCCCTGCCATGGGCAGGGATACCTTCCACTATCCTAGGTTGCTCCAAGTCCCATCCAAGCTGGCTTTAGACACTTCCAGTCCAGTAGCTGTGTAGAAATCTGTGTGCCATGAATGAATGGCCACATGCCAGGCCCTGGACAGGTATTGCTCACCAGTGGTGCCCAGAGGACAAAGTGGTGGCACATGGCTGAGGAAACATCAGGAATTGTTCAACTGCAGGACCTGCTCTGTGGATAAACAGAGGGCTTTGCCCTCACAGCCTTGAAGGCTGGATCTTCTCACATCCAGGGATTTGTTCAGAGGTGGTAGCCTGTGTCAATATTTGAATTTTTACCATGTCTACCCAGCCATTTCAGCTCTCCCCACTGTGTCACATAGGGATCAGGGTGAGTTTAAAAGCACACCCATGACCCCTCACAGTACAGTCTCCAGTGCTATGCCAGTGCTGAGTGTAGTTGGAACTTGGCTTCTGATTTAAATTAAAATAACCAACCAGGCACACAGCTTAACCTATTCCCATTCAAGGGATACAAGGAACTTGACTCCCTTGAGAATTCAACTGTGCAGATGTCCACCAAGGAGCACCCCTGTGGTCACGGCAACACCTGCACTGAAACTGGCCTGATGACAACTTTTATCTTCTCCCTCTGCTCTCCTCCCAGGCTCTGCTTCTTGGATCTTCACCTGGGCTCCAGTCCCATGCTCTGGGGTCACAGAGGAGAAAGTAGAAGATCAAGGGACATGATCCTGACTCTCCTAAACCCCAGGCTGTTGTCCCTCCTACTCACAGCTGTCAGAGGCAGTTGAGAAACCTACTGATCTGCTGCTAATCTCCCAAAAGCCTCTTCCAAACCACACGATCCTGGCTCTGGCTTCACAAAAATCTCCCAGTCCAACAAAAGTGAGGCTTCTCCAAGCACCAGTCCCAGTCACAAATTGTGGTTTCTCGTAGGTGGAGGCGCCGTCAAAGGCTTGGCTGGGCCTGGTGCCTTCCTGGCCTTCCCAACACCCACTGGAAGCACTTTGGGAAAGGGAGAGCACCAGAGATGTCACTGCACTGGCTGAGGGGGACACACACAGAGCACAAACCTTCCACAGGGTGTGGGGGGTTCTTCCCTGCAGCTTTTTATACTTTTGGGTCAAGTGAGGCAGCTACGAGGCCTCGTCCTGCCTGCAGCGGCAAAACATCAGAGGTCACACACACAGATCCTTGGGAATTTATCTCCCACTGCCAGTCCCATTAGAAACAAATAATCAGTATTCCAAATAATCAATATTCCAAATAATCAGTATTCCAGGCTGCAGGGACTGTCTCCAAGAGCCTTGCTTTCTATTACACCTCACTGCCCTGCTCAAAGGTCATAGAAAGAGCTCTGAAAGAATTGGAATTGAAATTCAGGTCTCTTAAACACCAATTTTACTATGACTCTATAATTAATGTATCCTCTGCAAGAAAAATTTTATGCATCTTATTTTATTATTTGGAAGCAGGGCCTTCTGGTTTTTATATTCCATCACGGGCATCAGTTCCATAAATACTTTCTGCATGTGACTGATCCTATGCAGGCTCTGAACTCAGACTGCTAAAACACATGTCTGCAACATTGAGGCCTAGATTTGTTTTCAGTCATTCTTATGAGAACTTATTTATCTTCTGAACCCCCAAGCCACATCTCAGAAGGTTTTTAGGAGGAAACATGAAGGTGTGCCAAAGCCTGGGCAGATAGCTGCCCTGTCTTCTTTTCAGTCTTCCAACATGCTCTGTTACAGCAACAGATTTTTACCCCAGAAAATGAGTGAAAATAGTCAGAAATAAGAATGTATGGAGCAGTGGTACCCCAATGAAAAATATCTTAATTCCTTTTTACATCCTTTCCTAAAGTATATTGCACTTTTCAGCCGTTACCTTTTATTACACTTGCCTAGAAGGAAAACTGTACCATGAGGGAAAATCACCTGCAATCCCCTCAAGAGTGAGCAGCACCAGCAGCAAGCCTGGATTACAGTAGGGTTTCATCACAGTAGCAAAGAGTGAGTAAGTTTAGCTACAAAATTGGACCAGACCCAACTCCTGAGAGCTGCCATCTCTCCATGCACAGTCCTCCACTGCCATCTGCAGCTGCCTGACAATATTTGGATTTCTCCACGAGCAGCCTCACATCGACATTGGCAGCAGCATCCTCCCTGTAAACACTAGGAGTGTTCAGTGGCAGGCAGACTTTTTTTCCACTAATATTATCATGCTAAGATAACCAAAATATTCCTCTTTTTCAAGATTGTGTTTATTCTTTCTCCAGCGTTTTTTTAAAACTTTCTGCTTTATCTCACTACTCCACTGTCTTTGCCAATTGAAATTGAATGTCAGATACAAAGTGAAACATATTTATTAACCCAGAAGATTTGTAATCCTCTGAGAAATAAGACCCCTTTAGAAGTTGTGCAGGATGCCTTAAGTATACATGGAAATTGTTTTAAATTTGTTTAGCTACATTTACACCGTTAAAACTGGGGTTTAATTGAGCATATCCCCTAACATCTATCACCAGAGAAATATAAATAGGTTTGGTAGGATTTGATCTGAAACAAAAAACGAGCCTGAAAAGATCCACAATCCCAAGAAATTTATTAGGGTGTTTGTCACATTCTGAGAGATTTCTGTCTCATTAGCAGCACATGGGCCACGTCCTGCCTTCAGCCATCCTCCTACAGCCCCGTGATTCAGAGGGGGAATGGCTTTACCTTAAGGGACAAAGGCTTCTCCCAGTGCCTGGTCAAGTCACAGGGCTTAGGAACAGACCCAGGAGCCTCTTTGGAGGCAGGGGTTGGGCCAGAGGCAAATCTTACACAGGCACATGGCCAGGAAAAATGTCACATGGAGGAAATCAGCAAGAGGGATTTCAAAACTGAGATCGAGCCCTATTGCTGATGAAGTTGGGCACCCTGAACTGAGCACTTGCAGTTCCCCAGATACCAATGACACACACACACAAAAAAAAAGAAAAAAAAAAGAGTTTGTGTTGGATGGGACCTTAGAGATCATTTAGTTACAACCCTCTGTCATCCATGGGACAGCTTCCACTGTCCCAGGATGCTCCAAGCCCTGTCCAGCCTGGCCTTGGACACTGCCAGGGATCCAGGGGCAGCCACAGCTTCTCTAGGCACCCTGTGCCAGGGCCTCTCCATCCTTAGAAGGAAAAATTTCTTCCTAATATTCAACTTAAACATGCACTCTTTAAGTTTAGAGGCATTCCCTGTGTCCTGTCCCTCCATCCCTTGTCCCCAGTCCCTCTCCAGCCCTCCTGGAGTCCCTTTAGGCCCTGGAAAGGGCTCTGAGGTCTCCCTGGAACCTCCTCCAGGACCAACAGCCCCAACTCTGTCTCAGCTGATTTTCATTGGAGAGATGCTCCAGCCCTTGGATCATCTTTATGGCCTCCCCTGGACTTGCTCCACTTAATTTCCAGAGCAAAGTTCTGAGGGAATGCATGTGGAAATTTAAACTGTAGCACATGGATCAGTCAAATAGGGAAACATGGAGAGAAAGTGACCCATGACTTGTTTAATAGCTGAAGTGCTTTCTGCACAAAGTGCTTCAAGGAAATGGTTTGTAAGGGTACAACTAATCCCACCTGCCAGTGTGTGTCCTTGCAAGTGTTAGCACAGCAAAACCAGAGCCAGAACATAAAGATCAAGGACACTTCAGTATTAAAAACTATTTTTAACAAGAGGTAAATTACATTCCCTGACATCATTTTTTATCTTAAATATTTTGCCCTATGTGAAAGAGTCACTGCAAAGAAAAAGAAGATTTATGGCTGTGTGGCAGGACAAATTGTAGTGGTATACTAAGAGATTGTGTTACCAGAGATATTAGACTTCAAAATACTGCATGAGCCTGGGCAGGACTGTGCTTGGATTTTCATGTAGCCAGACTGACATCTTGTGGTTTGTGCAGGACATCTGAGCATGCATCTGAGGGGAATTAACTTTGTTAGGGCACTGTAAAGTTGCACACATTTCTTTCAGCAGAGCAGTGTGTGACTCCTCACTGCATCCATTGGCTGCAGCCGGGAAATTTGGAATTGTGGAAGCACAGAATACCCTAAATTGGAAGATGCCATCAAGGATCACTGAGTCCAGCTCCTGGCCCTGTACAGACACGCCAAGGGTCACACCCTGTGCCTCAGGGCACTGAATGTCTCCTGCACCTGCAGTGTGAATTCTTACAGGAATGGAGACAAACTGGGGCTCCTCTTATGAACAGGTCCCAGCTGCTAATGCCATAAATGCTGTGCATGCTTCCAAAGAACAATTCACAACAAGAGCACACCTAAAGCTGGGAAATACCCTAAGTCATCATCTCTCCCTCTCTCCATGGAGAATGAAGAAAGAGTGAGGCCTATCTCCTAACCCAGGACACTTGGGCTGACCCAAACTAAGAGGGAAATGTCCCAACAATCCTTGCAAGACCTTGCACTGCTGATGCCTGGGCAAATACTCGTGCTCAGGCTTCCCACACCCAAGCACTGGGAGCTCAGTGTGGGTGTAGTGCCCCGAGGACAAGTGGCACAAGCAGAGCACTCTGCCAATAAAAGCTGGATTTCTTTCCCCCTTATTTTTAACATGAGAGAATAGAAGGGGAGGAATTAAGGTCACCATGCTAAGAGAGGTGTTTCTGAGGGCAGACTGGAGCCACATGCCCAAGCACATCAAATGACTCCAGCTGAAGTTTCAGGGAATCAGCAGCTCGAGCTGGCCTGGAGCAATAAATTCAGCCAAGAGTCTCCCACACAGCTCCACTCCTGCACCTCCAACACAGCCTGGATGAAATGTCCTTGCTGCCCCAGCTGGGATCTGCTCTTCACCAACACCTGACATTTGCACCAAATTGTAGTTTAATGCCCATCCCTAACACGTAAAGCTTGCTGATAAAAGTGGACTGGGAGCTATTTGGTTACAGTTACTAAGGCAGCCATAGGGAGGGCTTGGTGCTCACATCTCCAGGCTGTTCCCATCCTTCCCAACTCTGCTCCCAAGCCATTTCTCAGCTTCTTTGCATTTTGAACAAACTCTGCCTGTAAAACATCCAGGTCTCGTACAGGAAAGGCAAAGGGGGGGAAACATGTCCCTCAAGAAATTCCCTTCTTTTTCCCACAAGATAATCCAAAATTCTGGCCCCAAAAAAGGACAAGTATTTTAAAGCAGAGTATTTAAAGCAGAGCTGGAGGGCTATGTGGGTGAGGGGGTACCATGCCTGCAGCTCTCCCAGCTCTGCCCTCTGTTCCCAAAGCACTTCTTTTCCCACAGCCATGAATAAGAGAAAGCTCATTCAATTTCTTATTTCCCACTTGGCTTTACAACAAGCCCTTAAACACAAACATCTTCCAAAGACTGAGAGGTTCACCTATCACTATTGTGAGGTAGTGAGCAGTGTTTGGAGACCTCTGAATTTTCTTAAAACCCAGAGCAGCCCCCACAGCCACAGCTGGCAGCCCTGGTACTGCTAAAGCCAAGACAAGTTCATGCTCTCAGCACTTCATACCTGGGCTTGAAGCTGCATGGGCCAGTTTTAAACAGGATAAACACTCCTGGAAGCATTACTGAAGCTTCTGGGAACTACAGAAGCAAGCACAGCAAGGTTTTCAGGGTGAGACAACACCTTACATTAGACCCACTGACAAAACTGGAATAAACAGGCACAAAGCTGAAACCCTTCTCACCCAAATGGGCTTGGGTGTCCTAAATCTTGTCTGATTTCTCCCATGTGTATGAACTAGCCCAACAGAGGATCATATTTCTCCCTATAAACTTTCCCTCAGTCAGGAGAGACCATCACAACCAAAGGAAAACTGCTGCTGGCACCAACACAGCTCAAGAACCAGACAAGCCAGCACACTACATGTATTGTCTTTTATTATGTATCTGTAGCTCTTTTTTAGAAAGATGACTACAAAGAAGGCCTCTCTCCTTCTTTCTCTTGCAATGTTTTCAGTTACTGTGTCAGAACCTCTCACCACAGGCACCATCTTGCCTCATTTGGGGAGTCTGTGGTAAAGCTTTGTCTTCTTCGGCTCCCTTGTTAATTGTTCCAGCACCATGTGGTAGAGATCATCATTCTTAACTTTCCAAACCCATTCTATAATTATCTGCAGAAAGACAATGCTATTGAGAGCTGGCCTCACCAGCAAAGTCAGGCCCTGCACCTTCTCCAGGAGGGAAAACAGTCCAAGGAGGAGGACAAAGGCTGGTAGGTGTGGGCTTAGCTGGGTCTCAGGGCTTTGGGAAGGGGTTTAGACAAAGCTTTGCTGGCTCTGAGGTGTAAGCTCAGAGCTGCTGTGTCCCATACTGGTGTGCAGCACTGCCCAAGTGAGTTTTATCTTTCTTTTGAGATACCATGAGCTGTGTCAGACAGCCAAGTGACAGAACACTGGATTTTTGACCAATGGCTCATCCAAACAGGTGAGGTTCTTTTTCTTCTTGTCCTATAAACGTGCATGGACTTTTCCTCAGGTGGACTTGCAGAACTTTATATCACATTGTGCCTGGACAAGTGAAGAGGCAAAATGAGGATATTCAGCTTCCTCCAGCACCAAAATACTTTGTGTTCTTGGAGGGACCCACCAGCAGCCAGCAGCTCTGTTCAGCTGAGGGAAATCCTTTCAGGGCTGAATTCTTTACAAGCAAAGCCTCTTCTACACTCCCCAGGTAAGTGCTGCTGGTATTTATTTTAGTTGGTTTCCAGCAGCATTCCAGCAGAGTTAATTATGCAGCCCACACCACTGTTAATTACAG
Organism: Setophaga petechia; assembly: GCA_024362935.1. Lineage (NCBI taxonomy): Eukaryota > Metazoa > Chordata > Aves > Passeriformes > Parulidae > Setophaga > Setophaga petechia. Next base: position 3,713,523 of record JANCRA010000013.1, on the reverse strand, counting down.
TCAAACCTAATGCTCCACATGCAGCATACCCAAAACATTACCCCATGAAACTGCAGCTTTGCAGTTTTTGCACTTCATTTTGTACAGTTTCCTTTATGCTGCCCTGAATGCATTTTCATTCTCTGCCCAGGAGCAGTCCAGTCCCTCCAGTAGCAAACAATAAATGAATCTTAGCAGGCTCTGGTGTACTCAGGAGGCTCTGGTGAACCTATGAAGAGGCAATTTATTTCTAACTTGGCACTAGGCACAGCGTGCCTTGTAAATGTCAATTTATGTATGTGTGAGCATCTGACACTGCTTAGCAGCACATGGCTGGGGCCAAGAATTTGACTGACTCCGGCTGATTTGAAAGCCTAAAAATACTCTGTTTTATCAATATCCACCTTTTTGTGCTGATTTGTATGCTAGCAAAACCCTAAGCAGGCAGTGGTTTCATGGGAGTGTGGGATGCCTGCCCTAAGCAGTGTGATGACTCAGTTTGCACCACTGCATGCTTTGATTTGTCACTGTTTGTTCTAAATCTGCTGGAATCAGAGACATTTTAATCTCTTTTATTGTTTTGTCTTCATTTACATGCAGTGCCCAAAGGGCCACTGGCAAGCAGAGATACAGCTAAAGAAGTCAAATTCATTGTTTTTACTACTGTAGCTCCTACTGTGGGCCCAACTCTCCTCCCATTGACGTCAACAGTAAATCTTCCAATGGATTCACTGAGAGCCAGAAGTCTCTGCTCACACCCTGTGATGTCTTGTACCAGCAGTACTGTGGGCTCCAGCTTCAAATTCTAGCTCTTATTCCAATATGGGAAACACAGGGGACTTTGAAAGAGGGTTTGATGATAAATGTGTGCATTTACATGGCAAGATGCTTTGTTTGTTATTGGAGCATGACAAAGGTTGAGTGCCAAAAGAAAATCTTCAGGAACACCAAACAAAAAATTGAAGTTTCTAAATTTGCTTAGAACAATATGATAATAGTGCACTATGATAAAGCAGTAAAATAATTAAATTACATCCTAACTATGAACCTTGGATACACCAATTTTTCTGTCTCATGAGTTCTTTCCAGCTGGTGAGTCTCAGTGCTGCCTTATCACTTTCAGTTCCACCCACTTAAATGGAATTAATTAACTCTTAATTCTCTCTTTAGTGTTCATGTTGCTCCCTTTTCCTAGTTCTCTCACCCTCTTCCCTTCATGCTTTATATTCTTTTCTGCTCACTGCCTTCCTTCTGTGTTTGCTGCCTCTCAAAGACCTCTCTGTTATGAACTCAGCCATTTAGAGCCGCTCAGCTCTTCACACCCATAAAGATTTTTCTCTCTATTGCCAACTTTTAAACTTTTGCAAGGCCGAAATCACATACTGCTTTCAGGACTGCTCCTTCTCCCTCCGCTTTCTTGACTCAGCTTTGTTTCCCCTTCCTCAGCACTTTGACATGGCCCCCATAAATTAATTGGCTTTCACAGACACCTTCTCCAACAGGGGAGTTCACCCTGCCTTGTCTGACACTCTCCACTGGCCAGACTCTTCCCTGTCTCCATTCTTAAATCAGGCTGCAAACCAGGGGAAAAGGAAACTGTATGAATTTTGTACAGTGATACCTCAGTACACATCACACTTCAGACTCCTCACCTTCAAGGGATGACTCCAACAAGTAAACCAAGCCTACAAAAACATTCATATCAAGAGATTTCAGATGCTGAGCAATGAGGAGTAAGATGATGTCACATTTTTTGTGGGGCTGCAAACTGTAGGGGACAGTCAGTAAGGTGACACCCAGCACATCCCACACCCCATTTTCCTGACAGACTACTCTGTGACATTGTGGAAAAAATTATGTCCCTCAATGAAAAGCTGCAGAATCCACCTTCACATGTGTTAAATATTCCTGCAAATGCTGGCACATGGTTTAAGGGCATCATTAGTGGGAGTCAGCAAGTCAGTGGAGGCAGACTCCTTCAGCAGAGAGGCTGGACTTGATGCCTTTCAAAAGTCTTTTCCTGCCTGACACATTCTGTGATCCTGGCATTTGCAAAATCCTGAGGATGCAGGAAACATACACTTAAATACTGTGCAATGCTCCTTGCCTTCAATGAGCCAGCAAGTGAAACTTCCAGTACACAGACCAGAAAAATCTCTGGCTTTTGAGGAGCAACATCCTGCAGATCCAGAAAAATCCCAATATCACACAGGCCAACCTGCTGCCCAGAAGGAAACACTTCCAGGAAAACCACCTTTGAAACATGAATTTTGCAATTTCTGCATGATCATCATCATAATGCTTTTAACAGATCCTCTGGGAAACTCAACAGAATAAAGGTTCTTTGGCATTATAGAAGTGTATAATGAGATGAGCAAACTCAGCTATTGTGGTCCCATTCTTTGGACTACCCCACCTTAGCCTCTAAATTACATGGGATTGCCACTCTAACATGTAACAAGAGCTGCACTTGTGCTCTGGCAAGCAGATCTGTAAAAACCATATATTCCTGCAGATATTAAGAGTTATAATACTTTTTTCTTCCTGAAGTGGATATTTCTTCTTATTTCTGCCCCTTCTGAGTATTGCAAAGCCACATCCATTAAGGAACAATGAGTTCTGCTCTGCATCATGTTTCCATATGTTCTGCTGTTCTGCATTGTGAGTTAATGGATTTCTGTTCTGCATCACGTATCAATATGTTCCAAATCCAAGGCCATAATCCTGTCTCTCCAGACAGCCTCTGCAAGACAAGGAATGAGAAAGATTAACCAGAAACAGAATCTGAAGAATGTGTGCTTGCAAAAATGCAATACAAGACACGGTTTGGCTGGTGGGAAGTTGTCGTGACAGGAAGAAGTCGAGGGGAATGCAGCTTGAATTTCAAGAAGATCAGAAGCCTGCAGAACTGGAGGATGGACAAATCTGTCTTGTGGACTCAACAAAATTCCATAAAGCTGCTGTTACATAGGCATGAAACTATATCTTGCCATATTTTCTGTGCTATTGTTCAGAGTATGAGTCAGTAATGTAGAAGGCCTTTCAGCACATTTTCCCTTCTGGTAAAAAAAACAACTCCAGAGGATGGAGGAAATAAAAATTCTGGTTGTGCATCTAAATTTTTTAATTGCTCTTCCAATGTATGGAATGAATTGACACTTTCTCAGTTGCAGGTTTTGGGGCAGAGATTTTTGTTCTCTGAGCTTTTTGCACAGCAGCACATCTGAAAACCCACTGCAGGTGGATACCAGCAGTGGGCAGAGCTGGAAAACTGCAATTGAATGGGTCATGTATAGCCTTACTACTGGCACAATAGCAGTCCCATGAGAAAGTCAGAAAAATAAACCAAAGTGACAATAAAAGATGCAAAAGTAATAGAAGAGAGCTCAAGCATTATCCCAAATACTGTATTGACCTTGAGTCCAGCTCCTCCATTAGGGACACTTAGTTTTATTTCAGTGAGGGCAGGGGAGGGTGGAAGAAATAGATATTTATTTGTATTATTTACACCCCTTTCTTTCTTTATGAAAACAGTAGGAAACCAGAATAGACGCCCTTCATCTTATGGCAACTGCAAGTGGACTATAAATGGGAATAAACATTGAGTTAGGGGCTTAGTCAGGAGGTTTTATGGCAGATGCTCTGAGCAAGAGACATTTCAAATCCTGGAGACGTGGAGTTCCCAGATCCCACCCTGGGAGTAAAGATTTGCTGTTTCTTACAAGCTAATCAAACCATGGTAATCTTTTATAAAGATAGCACAGCAATTGGGTAAGTTATGTGGAGGTTTTCTTCTGCAAGTAAACCACAAATTGCTACACACTACGAGTAACCACAAATTTTAAGTGCCATTTGCAAGTACTTACAGTACCAGGAGTTCCTTAGACTGAAATATTGAGTCACACACGCTCAAAAATCATCTTTTGCAAAAAAGGAAAAGTAGTTTTTGGACTCAGCCTACAGACACTTAATGTTTTATTATACTTTAATCAAAGCCCAATTAGTCATAAGATAAATTTAAACAGACTGCAGCAATAAAATGTCTGTCTCAGGCTTGTCTTACGCAACTCGAGAGCAAAAGAATAAGAGTTTTTTAATGGAAAACAGTTTTGTTTGAGTTAAAGAACATTTATAAAATCAGCTGCCAAATCACAGTCTTTGCAAAGGAAAAATATTTTAATTGGCTCTCAAATTTTTCCTGATGAAGCATATTTGTTATCTTTTCCATCTGTGCACCTGAAAGCATCCCCTGGCTAGAAGGATTTCTTCAGGTACTCTGTTAGTGCTGTCATTATTATTCTTAGCATAATATCTGGACTATTGTGGTAGGTCTGTAAAATGTTTTCCTGATGGCACACAAATCTTGTCAGCAAATGCACTCCAGTCTGCTCTCAGCTGGTGCATAGTAAAGATAAATAACTGAAGAATTCTCCATGTGACTTCACGCAATATCCTCGGTAAACTATTTATTATGTCTGGGGCTATACAATGCCCTGTCTCCCACTCTCCACTTTGCACAATTTAGTGATTAATGGTTAAAAAAGGCAAAACCCCTGCCAGTTTGAACAAAAAGTCCTGGGGACTTGATACAGCTGGGCACGGTTCCAAATTGGAGGAGGCGCCAGCAAAGCAGCGCAGAGCGTCACTGATCTGCTGCAGCCATGAGAGAGCAGGACCCCAGCTTGGACAAACTCCCCAGAGTCAAACACGGGCAGCAGCCAGCTCAGGAGTCCTCAGGATGTCCCTGGATGTTGATGATCCAGGTCTGGTCCAGTGTCACAGCTTGCTCTGAGGAAGTCTGTGATGGCAGGGGGGATGTTGTACTCACAGGGGACCTCAGCCCTGGGTGTCCCTGGGTGTCCCTGTGTGCAGGGGGGATCTGAGCAGGGCCAGGCTGTGCCCCAGGCCCAGCAATGGCATCAGAAGAACAGGCAGTGACTGATGCCAGCAATTCCCCTGCACAGGAGGCACAACTTCTGCCCAGCCCTGAGCACAGACCAGAGAGGCTCTGGGGTCTCCTCACTGAGATATTCCAGAACATCTGGACACACTCCTGTGCCCTGAGCTCTGGGATGGCCCTGCTGGAGCAGGGAGGTGGCATCAGATGCCCCTTCCAGCCTGAGCCATCCTGACATTCTGTAGGCAACATTTGCCAGGGCCCCAATTCAGTGAAAAGTCTTTTAAATGTGGTTAGTATGAGTTTGCTGAAGGTTCTTCTGTGCAAACCAAGGCAAAGCTGCTCACTAGGGATGGGGAATAAACTCTCTTCCTGTAGGCAAGGTCTAGGAGCCTACACGTGCAGTTTTCTTCAACTAGTGTGAGATGAACACTGAATTTGCAAAAACAAACACTCTTCTTTCACACATATAAGTGAAATATGGAACTTCTTTGTGGTGTTTCACATGCAAATGAGACGTGGGCCAGAATTCCTGCAGAATTCATATTTCAGAGGTATTGTGATTGGCCAGGGAATCTTATGACTGGCACTTCCTAAACCAAGTGCTTAATTTTGCAACTTGATGTCTTAGGTTTTTTATAAATATCAGGAATTGCTTTAGGGAGCTTGTTTAGTTGATTTGGACTTTTTGCCATCTTTATAAGAAACATGAAATATAAACTGCTTTCCTGTATTTCTGCAGAAATTCTTGCCTGTTCAGCAGCTGCTGAATTCTAGACCCACCTAGACACATCCTGGTTTCAAATTTGTTTCTCTCCCCAATCCTGAAACCAAGCCTGGCCAAGAAAACCTGACACAACTTTGTCTTTTGTTATGAAGTGTCCCACTCCACCTCATCACAGTGCAGAGATACCACAGCACTCTGAGAAAGCAGAGCAATGTACAGGGAGAAACAGGGAGAACAGCAGTGTGGGAATGATGAGAAGAGCAGGCAGCTCTCCAAAGACAGGAAAAGGGATAACAAAAAACACAAATGCAAGTGCAGTCTTTCCCACAAGACAGAGCTCAAAACCAGAACAAGTAAAGGCAGTTTATGTTGGAAAGTCCTGTTCTGCAAATTCTGTTGTGATTTAATGATCTGCTGTTTGCAGGTTGCCCATCTCTTGTCTTGGTAGGGTGACAAAAACAAAGGGATGAAGTAGAAAGGGAAGAGCAGGGGTGAAAAATCACCTTAGGAGAAAGGTGACTCCTGGGTGTGCAGGTGGGGCTGCAGAAATCAGCCAGGAAAGCAGCACAGGAGGCACAACCACAGCCACTGCTGCTGAGGCTCCCATTAGTGGCTGGATGAAAGGGAGGTGGCCCCAGCACTGTCCACAAGTCCATCTCCACAAGCTCCACAAGCTCCTTTGTTTCCTTGGTTCCTACTAGAGGTGACCCAGGTAGGAACACTGGGCCACAATTCTGCTGAAAATTCCACAGAACCTTCTGGGGCTTGTTCAGGTTGGAAATCAAATCACAGAACTTCTACACAACTCAAGCCACGTTGGCTTCTGAGTTTTCACTTTTTTACTGAACTGGATTCTCCAGTACAATCCCTTTAGCCATGGAATGAACCTGTTAGACAAAAGCCAGCTCTCCTCTTTGTACAGCCCCTCAGGAGGCAAGTTCACACTGCACCTGAAACAAGCAGCATCAGTGCTCCCTCCTTGCTTCAGGAGACTGAATTTGCCTCCTGTACCTCCATCTGCACACAAACGTGTGGTTTGGCTCTGATCAGGGTCTGGAGACAACCTTTTCCCTCAGCAAAAACCCAGATCAGCTCCACTCAGAAATATGTGGATGAAGCACTCTAAAGGCTGAATAAACAAAAACATTCTTGCAGATTTGAGGCAGGACAACTTGGCAACATATTTTTGGAGGAATTTAAATCTTCAGTTACTCCTGGAATTCCTACAGCACTACCAATTAAATCTACAAGTAAATAAATAGCAAACTGTGTCTATTAATTAAAGACTACAGGTCACCCTCTTGATATCCTCACTCTAAAGGGCTGCACAAAATCTTTTTGTTTTGGATATTTTTTTGAAGCTTGTTTTCCAAGATAAGCTTTCAACAGTTAACAAACAGCAATAACACTGAAGAAAAGCAAAGATACTCTTTTGTTAAAAAGTAAAAGAATGACCAATCATGGAGAAGAAAGCCCCTATTTTAAATAAATGCAGTAATTAGAATGGAATCCTAGAATGGGGTTCTGGGCTCCCAGAGCACACAGCCAGGGCATATCCAGCCTCCCATCCACCTGCAGATATTTTTAAATTATCCATTTTAAAACAGACTGAACCCTCCATTTATTCTAAATTAACATTGTTACTTCAGCTTCTCCTGAATTCTTGGGGGTTTTCTCCCGAGTTTAATGAGCTTAGCAGTGCTTTTACAGAGTAAGTGTTTAACATGTGCTGACCATACAACCAGCAGGATAATTTCCACTGGAGAAAATGATTTCAAGCTCCATAAAGCAGAAGCAAATTTACAATGTCCTCCTCTAATTGCTGGGAATAGTTTGAAAGCAAGAGGAGAACAGAAATATATTAAAATAAAAAGCATGTTAAAACAAAAGAATTGCAAACAAAAGAATCTACTGTGTCATTGTAGTGACATCAATTCACTCTCCAGTGAGTACCAGGGGAGTCCTAAATTCAGATGTCACATGTGGTAATTACTGCAAGGTCTCTGAGCCAATTGGGTAGAAAGGAATAGGAAAATAAAGGAGAGCCTCTTACAGCACACTTGCACAACCCAAATGTCCAGATCAGAAATAAAATTATCAGACTTCTCACAGCCTGTCAGGAATTCTTTCCTATAAGAATGCATGTAAAAGCCCTATAAAGGTGAAGGCTGCTGGGATTTCAAGAGATTCATGAAGAATGTTTCCTGTAAGGCCAAGACAAACTACAAAATAAATGTATGCATGAGAATTAAAAACCTGCTGAAGCAACACAGGATCACTGGAATAGGTACAACCACTCATCTTAAATCAGTAATTGCATCTGGAAACTTAACCAGAAGTTAAACTTTATATCCCTGATAAGCCTGATTGTAATATGAGCAAAATAAATCTCCAGGCCAGGAGTGTGGTGGAGAAATAAATCTCAATTTCTTACAGGTGTTAAAAATCAAAATAACATTCAGCATCCAAGGCTTTTGTTTGGAAATCCATCACGGGCCAAAGCTCCAAATTTTTATGGATTCATTTCTAACCCATTTTGCAATCACTTGCTGCACACCACATGCAGTGTTCTGTGAAATCAGCTAACTAATTACAAAGTACTGAACTGGACATGCCCAGACCCAGCACAAAATAAAATTTCTACTGCTCTGCTCATTTGAAAGTCAGATTTGGAAAACAGAAAGGAGAAGCAGCAAACCTGCATTTCTGGGAGACATCAGGGGACTTTCAAGCACAACCCTAGAGCTTCCAGATGCAAAGATGCAAAGCCTGCCTGGTTTTTGGGATATCTTAATGATGCCATCCATGCCCCAGAGGTCCCACTGCAAAAACATTGCCTGGTGGAGCATGGCTGGCAGTCTGTGCTTGTAATGAAGGGGAATATGAGGTCAAAGAGGGTGCTGGACATCAGGATCCATGACATAAATGTGTGTGGGGCTTGCACAGTGCTTGCTTTCTCCTGGCTCCTGTGTGCCTCTGATCAGTCCACTCAGACAAAACATCATGTGTGGCTCAAAAAGGCCAATGAATCTTCCTGAAACTCCTCTGTCTGCTGCTAGGGCAGGATGCACTAGAACCACATTGGTTTCCCAGGCACCTGGATGATGAAAATAAATTTTCCAGGAATAGGAGGAGGATGCTGGAAGGACAAGACCCAAGGTCAGCTGGCAAAGGTGACAGCAAGCAATGTGCCTCTAGAGAATGCAGCATCACAAAGAAGCTGCACCTAAATCTCTGTATCAGACAGGGCTGAGAGGAGCAAGAAGATCAGGAAAATGCCTTGTGACTTGGCAACTGCAGCTCATAACATTTGTGCTCAAAACTGTCTGCCCATTTGCCAAAAATCCATCTAAGAAAAAACCCAGCCTGGCTCTTTTGCCTCGGTGACAATCCTCTGATGGGATGAGGGGAGGGAGCTTGCTGGGGGAATGTCAGAGCCATTTAAGGAGTGAATTGTGTGAGGAATACACGAGGGAAAAAGCAAATGGAGACTGCTGAGAGTGTGGGGACACACTGGTCCCTACTGGTCCTGTCTCTGAGGCAGCAGGGGCAGTGCCATGTCAGGGCACTGCACCATGTCCATAAATTCGTGATAATTTAGGCATCAACATAATCGAGTGGAAGGCATCCCTGCCCATGGCAGGGGGATTGAAACCAGATTATGTTTAAGGTTTTTTCCAGCCCAAACCATCCTGTGATTTTATTAGTGCATGATAATTTCAGCTTCTAAAATGTATAACTGCAGTGACTAGGCTTGCAACAAGTGTGGTTGTATTTTAGGAGAAAGGGATAATTGTCTGGGTGAATTAATAATTTTTACCTGTCATGTATTCAAATGTTCTGCCAAACAAAGCATCAAGCTTTGTGTACTGGTGGTACAGTCTGAATGTGTGTGGGTTACTGTGCCAGCTTAAAGGCCAAAACTATTACGGGGATTATCTCTGGAATTCTGTGCCTTCAATGCACATTTCAGAAACGACCAACCAGGTATTTGATAATGTAATTCTACATCACTTCTTCACTTCTTTTTATTTAGATTTTTTAAAATGGAAACTTGTTGGCACAGCTTTTCAGTCATCACTAATGAGCACAACTATAGTGAGCTGTAAATAAAGAATCACAGTTAAGACATAAAAGAAAGCAAATTTGTTCTTGTGACTTCAAAACATCAATTTCCTTTTTTCATCTAAACATTCACAAGTTCTTATGTATTAATCAATATGTGAGATGCTTGAGGCTTCTTACAGCATGTACCCTGTCAGTTTGTCTGGCTATTAATATTGTCATTAATCAGGAAACACTACTGTAAAAGGTACCCAAGATAATTCTTCCTTTAAATTTCAGGAAAAATCTCACTAGCACTTACTCTTCTTGAGACTGGGAGTCACCATGGACTATAAAAATCCATAGGTAGGACTTATTTAAAGAATAATTCTAGTAGTATTGGTTTAGTGATACTGAGATGTGAGTGAAAACACACTGTCATTTCCAGGGCATAGTAAGAATTACAATATGCCTTCCTCTAGCAAGTAACAGCTGTAAGTTCTTTTAAGTCTTGAAGGGACAAATTGAAATTCATCCATTAACATCTAAAGAGAAATGTTAACTTTTATTTTTTCAAATGTTCCAGGTAAGTGAACCTGTGTTATTATCTCTTTGCCTTCCACAGCCCTCATTCTGTGAGTGCTGAGATCCATGTCCCAGCAATGGAAACCAGAACCACCACCAACTGTTCACTCACAAGATCCTTTTTCACAATTTGATGCTCTCTTTTACCTGGGCATTTAAAAGGGCTTGAAAAGTGCAAGCTCTCTTGTAGTTGCAATGCTCAGATGAAAACAGACAGGATGTTAGAACAACTGAAAAACTGGTGAGTTTTCTCTCATTTACCATTAACAGCTGCTCAGGAAAAAGCTCAGTTCCCTTTCCTGAAGGCTGCAGCAAGAGATTTCCCAATATCTGACCCTGTAAAACAGTAAAAGTTGTTTCATCCTAATTGTTATGTAGGTAAACCATATCTAGTAGAAATTAACTTTTCTAATATATTAAAATAGATAAATAATCTGCACCATTAGAGCTGTCAGAACTTCCAGGGCTGTGGGATAATCCAGGTGCTGTAGAGAGAGGGAACAAAATCAACAGGACAAGTCCCTATACCATGAAGGAATTCCCTCTCTATCCACTTCAGTGTGGCTAAAGCTGGCCTTGCTTGACTGAAAACAATCAGGTTGTGCAATCCTTTGGCTCCCTGGCTTTTGGAACACGGGATGCATGAGGGGCAGGAGGATTCTGAGCTGGTCAAATCAAGCTTTGGTGTTACAAGAGCACCTTCTACTGCCTGTGCTGTGGCACTGTGTTAGGAATGCTGAAGCTTAACACAGCTCCCCCTGAACCCATCAGTGCCCTCCTAAAAAATGTTAAAGGATGATCTCATGGATAGCTTGGCAAAGGGAATTATGCAGATTTCAGACTACTTGTGTTTTTAGAACTGTTCTTTGAGCTTCAATTCAAAATTCCATATATTTCCAGCTTATACTCTGTGACCCATGCAGATGCTTTCCCTGCTTTTTCACTGCACTTATACTGAATTTCTAGGTTTTATTTCAGTTCAGGCATAATTGTTGAGACTATTTGCAATTTTGCTGGAGTAGAAGATCACATAGCTCACAAACCAGCCATTAATAAAGCAGCAGCTTTAATTACAGTATGTTTCCAACATTGAGGCATTTGAATTCCACATTCTCAAGGAACAACAGTGTCCTGCCAAATTATACACTACAAGAACTATAAACATTGTTTAGCAAAATGCTACTACAACCATCAGACACAATTAGTCATTACAGATCTATCTGCCAGGGAATACTGGAACTTTTCCTTTCTTGTTTTCTTTTTCCTTTTTTTTTTTCCTCTTGGTCCTGAATTCTTGATAAATCTGCCCAAATTAAATTGTATGTCCTCACTTAAATATCTCTTTCAGGGGAAAAACAGCTATCCATGAGTTTCTTGTTAACTGTTACATGAATCAATTCAGTTGCAACATGACACCAGAAAGAAGCTCTGACCTTAACAAACCCTATGGACACTAAAAGGGATGACTCAGCAATTGAATGGAGAGAAACAGAAATCATCCATTAAATCATTTAGTGCTGACAATCTTTTTTGTCTTAGTAACCTAGTTCTCCACTAATGGAACTAATGGAGCCATGGCCACCAAAAAACTCAGTGTATTGTGGTTCAGATCTCCTTCTCTGCCAGTTTAATTGTGAATAGCCTACTCTTTTTTTTGTTTTTTTTTTTTAAGGATAAATCTAAACAATCTTGAATAATCCAACCCAGTACTCTGTTCCAAACAGTTCCTATTGCAGACACGCTATGCAGAAAACCAGTCTCCACAAAAACTCAGACAGCTTAAAAACTAATGTGAGTGGCCACATGCAAACAAAAAGAGATTTTTGTTATCTTAGAAGACCCCCTTGGGACTGGCACTGCAATACATCTGAATGATTGTGGGTTTATTCTGTCATCTCACAAGATAAGGTTTCCATGAATTTGCACTTTAATCACGTGCAGCAAGAGCTCGGAATTTATCCTATTGTTGAACCAGGATGCAAGATGTGTATAAACTGCTGTCATCCCCTTCCTTGGCAGTGTCCCACTCTACATGAAAAGGCTAAAAAAAAGTTTTCAGAGATGAATACTCAGCAGAAATCTCAGCACCTCGTTTTTGCATATTTTCCCTAGAAAAAATTCAGCCCAGTTTAGCTTTTCTCCTTTTTCTAAGAGGGTCTGGATAACATCAAGTGCTGTCAGTAAGGCTAATTCTGTTCTTGTGTAGTGGATCCATTTTGACATCATGCTAGACTTGGCCTCAGTTCTGGGTACATACCAGTGGGGACAGGTGGAATTGCAATAATAGCTCTTGTCTCCTTGGCTGTGTTGTACAGCTAACCTGTGGAATCCGAGCAGACAAAGCAAAAGTGTGCTGAGGTAATTTGTACTTTATTTTGGAAAATTTATATTTATATTGAACATTTTAATTATTGAGTACATATCCTAAAGACAACACTAGTTTTACCACTTTTCATGAACAGATGACAAAACAGTGACCTGCTTTTAGAACACTTACTTTTTGTGCCATTTTCTAAAATTAAGTTGTGGGAGCTCAGTCTGTTTTTGCCACTGTGTGTTTGGGCTTTGTGAGCTGATAACTGTAGCATGTTTGTACTACAAACCGTGCTCTGAACAAGGGCTTGAATCTGTCCAAGTTTCTTCATGTGAAAGGAATGTTGGCAGGGCTAGAGAGAAAAAAGAAACACTTTGAAAAAAAAGGTCCTGCACGAAGAAAAGGAACTTTTTCTGTGCAGTAAATGTGATGTGAATAGAGAGAAGGACTGATTGTTGTCTTCTTGTTCTGGCACACACAGAGTGAATCAGGTGTGATTGTGTTTAATCTTGATCTACCCAAACAGGTTGTTGCTGCTACTGTGCATTTCCTCACCCCATTGCTGTTTGCTTTCAGTAAATTATCTCAGCCCTCAGTGTCTCCCTTTGTCCCCCTCTAACTGAGGGAGCAGGGAGGAAGGGCAGGAGCTTATCTGGAGTCGAATTTCCAGCTGGTGTTCAACACCACAGTGCCCAAAGCAGCAGTCATGACAACAATCAGGACACACTGCAAGGAGTTATCTTATTCCTTTGGTGGAAACAAGGAGAGCCAGGCTTGAACTGAAAAGAGAGCTATTTGGGACAGGCATTTTGTAAAGTCCTTCCTAATTTTAAGAGAAGCATCAATGTGTAATAGAGGGCCTAGAAAACTCTGGAGCTTGTGTCATGGATATCTTTAAGGACATGTCAGGAATGACACTGTGTCATGGATGTCTTTAAGGACATGTCAGGAATGACCACAGTGGCTTTCTGGTCCTTCCTTGCCTGGGAGAAGGGACAGTCTAAAGCTCTCAGGTGGATGGAAGTGGGTGTAATGGCAGATTTGAGCATTTTCTCTATTTCCTCACAAAAACAGGTCAGAGAAAACCCCTCTGGAGGCCTGTCTGAGATCAGCTGTGCCAGGTGCTCTGTGCAGCTTTGCCTCAGGCCAGCAGTGTGTGCAGCCTGTCCTCATCACTCTCCTGACCCTCTGTGGCCCCAAAATTTGCAGGCTGAGAACCAGAGGGAGCCCAGAGCTGTCCTTGCCTGTGCCACAGCAGTGCCAGAGCAGGGCAGGCTGGAGAATCTGCCCTGGATGGATGTTGCTTGGTAATTTTGGGAGATCAGAAAATAAACCACTTCCTTCCATGCCTTATACATAGTGTAAGACAAAGAACTGCAATGGGAATGTCCTCCCACTCCTGCCCTGTTCTGATGTTCCTGTCCTGTTCTGGTGCTCTTGGACTCATTGCCAACAGCTCTCCATTTCTCAAAATCTTTTCAAGCTGGCTGTTGTTAATCAATAACAAAATATTTGAGGATTCTTGCCTCAGGTATGGGATATTAAGACAGAGCTGGAATAGTGGTGAGTGATGAGCCATTAATAATTTTTTTACTCTTAGTTAAATCATTAATGTTTATTACCTGCACTGCTATTTCTAAAAAGATCACTCATATTCCAATGCCACTGTGATACTAGAACAAATATTTGGAAATTAGATAAACTTCATGTTAATGAAATGCTATAAAGTCAAAAGAGATTTGGAGAACAAAACAGTTCATGTCAGGGATTGACCAAAACAATAAAGTTCTGTTATTTTCACATTAAGTTCTTACAATCTCCCTGACAAATCTTCATTTTTCCTTCCCTGCATTGCAAGACACTAAATTTACATTAAAACTTGAGTTCTGAGCAACTGCTGAACTTCTCATTTTATCTTAGCAAAATCCTCTTAGAACTAGAGAAAGGCCAAACTGTTTGCACTTTTCTGCTATCAAAATATAGTAGGGGAAACTACCCATAAAATATTCAATTTGTAAAGATTTCACTGGATTTTTGGATGTAGCTTACGTTACATACAAAGAGTTCTGATGGAAGGTTTACAAAGTTATTATTGTGTGGGAAGAAAGATGACTCTTCTTATTGTCATTTAAAAAATGCCTGGCAGTCTTCATGTAAAAAACATTTTGATTCTTTTTATTCTTTTGGTAAAACCACTCTTTCCCTTTCTCCATCTGCATCTGCACAGTCAGAAATTGCCCTGGAAATAAAACATTTTGGAGGAGCTCCTCAGGTATTTTTCCTCTCAGACTGGCAGACATGGGAATGCTGGGAAGACATTGTGATGAATTGTTTGTGGGGGAAATAAATCCCTGACATTTTTCTGGGGTTATCTGCACAGTTGGTCAAAATACAGCACTTCCAAGGTTTTCATACAATTTCTCTTAGCCAGGACAGTGCTGGGAGGCAATGCAGGGCCTAGGCTGGTAAAGAACTGGGACAAGAAATTCTCAGAAAATGGAAGGAGATGGATCTGCCAAAGCCTTTAAAGCCATTAATTTTTAAGGAAAAGTGTCTTTACTTAAATAAATTCTACAGGCATTAACTGTTGTGGCTAAGGTATTCTAGGATGTCTTCCTACTCAAACTTCTTGTTTGTTCATTTTCAGAAGGAAGAAGAAGTTTAGTTAGACCCAAATTTAACTGTTAGACCTCTGATACAGTGAAGTATTTATGTCCAATTTCAGCCATGGGGTTTGTGTAATTTTTTTCCCCCAGAAATGCCAACTGTAGAAAGGAGATCATATCACATTTTTATTCCTATTTGTTTCTGTATCTGGAGCTCTGGTGAAATTCTTGGTGTTAGAAAAGGTAACTCTGGTTTGTACACCATCCTCATGTATATGAACATCACATCCTTAGCACAGAGAAGAAAAAAAGACTTCAGGAATGAACACCAACATCATTATTAATAAGAAACATCTCATTTTCAAATTATAGCTTTACATTTGGCTTTTTGTAAGGTCTTGCAAACCCTCTGCCTCACCACCTCCCTCTGCAAGCTGGAGCTAAGTGCAAGAATTAATTATGTGACCCGTGGGTAATGAAAAAGGTTTGATGAGCCAAAAGCTTCCATTCATTTCATACCTTCACAAAAGCATTGTTCTGATTTGCACCATTTCCAGTGAAAGGAGGATGGATGGTACTTGGAAGAATTGCATCAAGGCAAAATATTGTACTTGGCATTTAAATTCAAAGTTGATAGCAGTTTCAGAAATGCCTGATCCTGATAGTCAATGCCAAGGGCTACATTTTTTGTATTCTGTATTACTCCTCAATAATTGCTCCAAGACTCATACAGAGAGAACAGTGCCCAGCAAAGCCTGTTAATAATTCTTTGATCAAAATCAGATGATTTGCCTTTCTGATTTTTCAGAGGTTCCAAGCTGTTCTTGCTTTGGTTTTTGCTGTAAGAATTCTTGATGCAATGTACAACACACATGTTTGCCCCAGCTCCTGAGGCTTGTACATCTCTGAGCAACAACAACCAAGGTGCAGTAAATTTCCTGAGGATTAATGCTTGGCTGGGAGGGGATGAAGGTCAGTAGCCCAGCCAAGGATCATTAACCCAAACTGGTCATTAATCTCAAAAAATATTTCATGCCAAGGTCAGTATTGTTATTTTAAGCTGGAAATGAAAAAACCTATGGCTGTAGGAATTTTTATTTGATAGGTTTCATGGTAATATCTAGAATATTTTTTTAAAAATTAATTTGACTTGGGAGAATTACATTAATTAATCAGACCACCAGCCTATCTCCCAGTGATTGATTAGTTTTGCTTTCTTTAATGTCAGAAAAGATTTATAACAATTTTTTTTCCATGTGTAATTGCTGTGAGCCTAATAAAGAGTGACCTGATTTGTGTATCTATTTACAGGCTTCTATTCCCTTCCCAAATTCTAACTCCTAGATGTTTTAAAAGGCTGTTGTTTGCACAGTGAGGATACTACAGATTTACTCCCCTTAGAAGCAGTACTTCACCTTAGCACTCCCTTTCCTGAAATAATTCCCAAAAACCCCCTAGACACTGGCAGCCCTGTGTTTAGGCACCAAAGATGCCAAGGAGCTCAAACATCCCCCAAATATTCTGGCATATTCCAAAGAGCCACTGATACAGGTGACAGCTGATGAAAACATTCACAGACTCAGCAAAAGGGGGAAAACATACAATTCACCTTACACAATCTGAGAAATCTTTCTAAAACAAAGAACATTTTTTCCTTGTTTTCTTTGCCTGTTTTGTGTTCTTGCTAGGAAATTTCTCCCTGTGAGGTGCTCCTCAACTTCTCAGCCTTTGTAATTTAAATACCTCTTGGTGGGGATTTGCTGCTGAAAAGGACAAAAATCTTTGAGCTCAGCTCTCCAAGTTTACATGCAGCAGATGCAGAGCTCCAGAGCTTTGTCTCAACTCATCACCACATTACAAAATATTCTCCAACTTTTCTTACAAACTTGAGCCCCACACTACGAGACAAAAGTGAGGGAGAAGGAGTGACAAGGACCCATCACAGCAATTTTCCTGAGGTCAACCTGCTATGCTTTGGAGCATGGCTCACCAACCAGGCACCTTGAAACTTTTAATTCTAAATCACCTCATTCATTCCTCCTGACATATGTTATGTGTCTACTTGTAACATATTTTTAGTATTTCCTTTAAAATATATTAACAGGTGTGAGTGTGAAGAACAGGCAACTTAAGGAGGTTGTTGTTACTGGACAAAGACTCTGTTTGGGTGCAGTCCAATGAAAATGTTACAAGCCAAAAATAAAAAAAAGTTTCACAAATCTCACATTCTGATTGGAGATCAAGCTCACTCAGCCAGGAATATTCTAATCTTCAGGTTCCTTCCCACAATATATTCACTTTCTTCTTTCAGACATGCTTTTTCATGTATTTTCTTTTACTCTTCCTTTTAAAAAGCTAAGAAAAGTAATTAAGTCTTGATATACAGTTATGGAAAGCCATAGAAAAAACGTGGCCTCTCATTCACAGTCCCTTGCACTCAGATTGTGTTGGTGGCAGTTTGCTCCTGTCTTGTACTGCCTTAAAATCCCTCAGTATGGGCCAAATTTTGCTATTCTGTCTTCGACTGAACAATGTATAGTTTCAAAATGTCATTTTTGAACAGCATTTCAAGGGTTGTTTTGAAGCAAAAACCATTTTTAATATCTCTTTATTAGGTTTTCATGCTATAATACAGAGAGGTAAAACCTTTATTGTCTTTAATTTTTTGAGTTCCCGAGAATTCACTCATAGTTTCAATTTCTTCCTTTCACATGATGTAGTTTTTAACATTCACTATTTTAAAAGCTCCAATCACATTTTATTCTTATTCTTCCCTTGTCTCCCATCCCAATCTATTTTCCAAAAATTCTGAGTCTTTTCCTGGCTTCAACCACTTTTCATCCCCCATTAATGAGCTTCTTTACAAAACTAGGACCTAAAAAATGTTATATAAAAAGTATATATATACATCATCAGGTAGCATATATTACATAAAATATGATTTAAAAATTCCCATTATAAATATATGTGTATGCTTTTATATATCTCAACATCCATATATATGATAATACAATAATATCTCCAATTTTATTTCCTCCCCTTCTAACCTAAGATATGTTTATGGTATCTCAAACAGATTTTTGCTGATTTTCCATGATGTTGGTTTATTTTCTGATTGATGACAATACATTTATCCAGAAATGTATAAGGACAATTATAACTGTGTTTTCTAGGTTTTCTATCTTCTGTTTATGAACACTGGAGTGGTTATACCTCTGATGAAGCCAATAAAATGATAAATTAAAATAGGTAAAGACCTGATGTGGTGCATTTAAACCTACTCAGATGCCTATGATGAGACAAAATTGGTATTAATTATTGCTTTCTCTAGCACTGACTAATTGAAATAACCAGCTGACTGTGGTGTTGCTGCTTCTCTGTACAGGCCTGAATAGAACTTAATTTCTTGTGAGTTCCTGGGAAATCAGACATCATTCCTGCTCACTGAAGGAGGAAATGTTGGTAACCAGTTATAAAAGAAAACTCCACCACAACTCTGCTGCTTTAGGTGCTGTGGCTTAATATGCAAATGAAATCCAAAGGACTTGGTCTTTGGTGACTTAAAAACCCCAATTCCATTTTTGCCATTAACAGCAGGTTTTTCCCAGGTTTCTGGCCTAAATCCAGTTAAAACAACTATATATGACTACTTACTAAACATTCCCTTTCTGCTCAGTTGATTATGACATTATTCACTTTCTCTCCTGAAGTGCTGAAATACTTCCGTGCACTGTTAAAATTTCCCTGCCTTTCCCCTGAGGCAGCTGCATTTCAGCGTTGGGGTGATGTAAGAATTCCTTCAAGAGCTTGCAATTGGTTTTTAAAGCCTAATATGCACTCCAGGATCTTTCAGGAGGGGCTGTAAACAGGCATCCAGCATTCCTGCTCTCTGATATGTCATTCCTGGACCATTCCTCAGGTCTGAAAATCCCCCAGCTGTGCTATGAAGTACTGCAGAATGGTGTAAGGGCAAGGATTTTCATCAGTCAGGAGGGAAGCAGGGAAGTGATAAGAGATTTGAGCTATTCACCTTAGGAATATAACAGAACTGTGTGTAAACCCAGATTTGGCTCATCTGACAGTGTCTGTGGAGAATGGGGAGTTTTATTGCAGGATAAACCCCAAGGTTTGTTGTTTGGTAGGTTAGGGAACCCAGGTATGATTAGAAAGGGGCATTGGGGAACGTGACACTTGGAAAAAGAAGTGAATTATCCAGAGACTAGAAATGAGTAACATCCCAGTGGTTTTCACATCATTAAGCTCTTCACTTAACAGCCATGAAAGCAGTAAAAAGATGATATTATTTTGGTCTTGATTAAGTGATGAGCATGCTATTCAAGGATGCCAAGGTCAGAAAGGGATGAAAACATTTGATTGAGCTAAGGCATGGAATGAATGAGAGCAGGAATAGTCTTCAAAGCTTATTGGTTAAACAACCATCTCCAGCATGAGACAGTGTTGAAAAGAAATAGGGTAAAAGACTGATTACTGAAAAAGCTATGTCTTAGAAGCCAAAATATATGATGTAAGATAAGAATTATTAAAATTCAAAGTGTTCAAGGCCAGGTTGGACAGAGCTTGCAGTTACCTGGTCTAATGGAAGGTGTCCCTGCCCATGGCAGGGCATGGAATGAGATGATCTCTAAATTCCCTTCTAACCCAAACCTTTTATAAGTCTATATTTCTATTGAAGATATTAAATACTAGAACAAAAAAGTCTGGACATGTGTCCAAGAGGACAAGAAGGAAAAAAGCAGGACCTCTGTACCACTAACCTGGGATAACAATTAAAAATAACAGCTGAGTGAGGCAGGACACCTTGCTACATCACTGCAGTGTCTGTCTCCATTTTAAACACCAAAAATTAATCTGCTTCAGCTCCCATGCATCTTGAGATGTGATGTTATGTGGGAAAGCAAAAACTAAGCTGGAATTGGGAGCAGGAGCATGAAGTGAACAAGAACCTGAATATAAGTCAGTCATATATTATACTGAAAAGGAATGGTGACAGATTCAGTCTCTACTGGTGACTCCTGAAATTTCAGTCCTGGGACTGTTTGTGCTTAGTGTTTTTATCAGGATCTTTGGTATCACTGTGATGGCAACAAGAAATCAGGAGACATCAATTTAAAATGAAATTATGAGAATGTGAGCAATAGGCATGCAAAAAGGGAACTATTAAAATCAATAAAATGCTGCAGAATTCCCACTTTATGGTCAGTTATTTGGAAATTATTGAGGAAAACTTAGGAAAACCAGCTGATCATAAAAGGGCAAAAAAATTTCTGCAAAGCAAGTGCAACCATGAGCCTGGCATGTACCATGAAAGTTCCACAAGAGATAATGAAGCATGTAAATTATTCAAAGCATCCATAAGGTATTAACTGTAATACCTTGTGCCAGTCACATTCAGGGTGAAGTCAGACTTGAATCCACATGCAGAAAGTCGAGAAGTGTGGTAAGAGAAATGAAATTAATGTCTTGTGACAGGAAAGTTTTAAGAGCATGTTTTACTTAGTCAAGCAGAACAAGGGCTGATGAAAACTTCTCTTCGCCTACAAATCCACGAAGAAAAACTGTGAAAAGAATTGCTTAAGTTTATATATTTGCCAGAAGACTGAGTGTAAAACCTATCCTCTCTGTATTTATGCAGGATCTACAAGGTTTCCACTTATTAGAGCACTGAAGTGTGATCTTTTAATTAGAAATTCTGATGGCAAGGAAATTATCTACTTTTAGGAAGATACTTGCTCAGTTGAAGAAAGAAATGGTGAGGTTTCTTCCAGCCTTCTCTTAGCACTTCTGCTCTTTGCAGTTATCCTGATGGCTCTACTTCCTCAAATGCAGCAAAACAGGAGAATTCCCTGGTCCAGTACAGGCTTAGGTCTCTTCCAGGAGATGCATCTGTGAAATGTTTGAGAATTTTCCAGAGGAAACCTTTGAGTTAAGGATTCTGGGTTAAGGATTCTGTATGAGAGGCATGGCACTGAATTCCAGATGGGATGAAGCCATACAGCTTAGTGTAAACAAATGGTTATGATTCCTGTCAAGATCAATTTTTCATCTCCATAAAGCCCAGTTTAATAGCATGGCACAGGCACCCTGAAAAAGGGGAATATCAGCTTTCCAACAATTTCCCAAAATTGAAAGAGAATCTGTTTTGGCAAAAACAGTACAGCTGTCTACCAAGAAAAACGTTTTAGGTAGGTAGTTATGTAAGCAGTAAAAATAAATGTTTTATAAAATGCACCCACAAGGACTTAGAAGTATTAAAAAAAGCCCCCAATAATAATTAACCAGATTTCATGATGTATGAAACAGCCAAAAATAATAAGCAGTACAGCTGAAGGAGGTGAAGTCATTTCTCCTACTGCACTCCAAAGCTTGACCACCTGGAGAGATTAAAAAAATACATCCGAAGAATTAATTTTCCTAATATGGGCACAGTGCAAAATTCTGTCTCTTAACATGACTTCATTTGGCCAAAGGAATGGAATTTTATGGAAGCTTAATTTGTTTCACAAGTACTTGTTTCTCTGGAACAGCAGCAAACCTTTGGGAAGGCAGATGAAATGAAAGAGCATCTACTACATTTCCTTTGGAGCCAAAAAAAGCTGGTATTGTCTCCTGAAGAGAAAGTAACATTTTAAATTAAAAGGTAATATTTGTACAAGATCAGGTCCATGAATAAATTTACTCTGGAAACTGAAATTTTCTGAACTTCTGAGTTCCTACAATTGCTTTTTTTAGATAGTGGATCAAGAAGCCTATTTTAAGGTAAAGCTTGGTGGTTTCATTTCCGTGACAGGACAATAACAATCCTTGAGTCAAAACCTCATCTTTGGATCTCTGAATATTAATCTCTGGATATCTGATTGCACTGACTTTGTTAACATCACCTTTTCCCTTCACTGACCTAGAGAGTCACCTCACTCAGAAATCGAGCATTCAGGGCATTGATAATCCAACAGAGACATTTAATGGGAATTAGAATCTGTTCAGCTCTTTCTTCTGCTTCTGATTGGAATGTCTTTGGGTCTCATTGAGAAAATCATTAATCTGATCTGTGGCCTGAAATTTTTCCTCAATCCTTAATTACTGCCTCCAGCTCTGGGGTCTCAGCATGGGAAAGACCTGGAGCTGCTGGAGAGAGTCCAGAGGAGAGCCAGGATGATCAGAGGGATGGAGCAGCTCTGCTGGGAGGAAAGCCTGAAAGAACTGGAATTGTTCAGCCTGGGAAAAAAAAAAAAAAGAAAGGCTTCAGGATGATTTAATTGCAGCCTTCCAGTACCCGAAGGGAGCCTGCAGGGAAGATGGAGAGAGACCATTAACAAGGGGTTGGAGTAACAGCACAGTGAGGAACGGTTTAAAATGGATAGAGAGTGGCTTTAAAGTGAATATTAGGAAGACATTATTTTACTGAGTGAGGATGCTGAGGCCCTGGCACAGGGTGCCCAGAGCAGCTGTGGCTGCCCCTGGATCCCTGGCAGTGTCCAAGGCCAGGCTGGACAGGGCTTGGAGCAGCCTGGGACAGTGGAAGGTGTCCCTGCCCATGGCAGGGGTGGAATGAGATGAGCTTAAAGGTCCCTCCCAACCCGAACCAATCTGTATTTCTGTAATGCTGAAGTTCAGATGCTTGGTACATAAGGATGCTGCTAGTGTTACTGGCTAAGAATCACAGTAGTATTAGAAAACAGAGCTTTTATTATTAGAAAACAGAGCTTATTTTGGATATCAATATCAGGGTTTCCCCGTGCGTTTCAGAAACTTCCTCAGCAGCTTTCCTTCGGGTTTGTGCTGACTCCCTGTGGTCGTTCTCGTGATGGAAACAGCATTTGGGAAGCCGACACCGAAATCAGGAGCAGGAACAGCACCGCCCTTCTTTCTCCGCCCTCGGGGGCACCGGCGGCGGGGATCGCACACTAAACACACCGATAGTGTTTAATGTTGGATCGAGGCCATCAGATGCCACCGCACCGCTGCAGTTTCGGGCAGAGCACATCCGAGAAGCACCAAAGGATGCTGCGGAGGTGCGGGCGCGTCCCGCCCCGTTCCTGCCCTCGTCCCGCCTCTTCCCCCGGATGCGGCCCGGGATGGCGCTGCCCACCCCGCGGTACCAGCACCTGGGCCCGCGGGGGCCCTTTCGGGACGTGTACGAGCCGGCCGAGGACACCTTCCTGCTGCTCGATGCGCTGGAGCGGGACGCGGACAGCCTGCGGGAGGCTCGGTGCGGCAGGGCGGGCAGGGGAGCCGGGAGGGGTGAGCTGAGCGGGCATTGCTGGCACAGGGGCCATGAGAGAGCTCCAGAGGGGCTGCGGAGATGGGAGAGGGCCGGAAGGGGAGCCGGGGTGGGTGAGCGGAGGGGGCATTGCTGGCACAGGCGTGTTAAAGCCATTGGAGAGCTCCAGAGGGGCTGCGGAGATGGGGAAGGGCCGGGAGGGATGAGCTGAGTGGGCATTGCTGGCACAGGGGTGGGAAAGCCTTTAAAGAGCTCCAGAGGGGCTGCAGACATGGGAAAGGCCTGCAGGGGGGTGAGCTGAGTGGGCATTGCTGGCACAGGGGTGTTAAAGCCTTTAAAGAGCTCCAGAGGGGCTGCGGAGGTGGAGAAGAGGCTGAGGGCACTCGGTTTCCTCAACCTGGAGAAGAGGAAACCTCGTCGCTGTCTGCAGCTTTCTCATGAGAGGAGCCAGCACTGGTCCTGCTCTGTGTGAGCTGAGAGGATGGCCTGAAACTGTGCTGGGAAGGGTTAGGATGGATATCAGGAAAAGGTTCTTCTCCCAGAGGCTGGTGGGGCGCTGGGAAAAGCTCCCCAGGGAATGGTGACAGCACCATGCTGACAGAGCTCAGAGAGTCTTTGGACCGCGCTCCCAGGGATGCACAGGGTGGGGTTGTTGGAGTGTCTGTGCAGGGTGAATTGGATGATCCTTAGGGGTCCCTTCCAGCTCAGGATATTCAGTGATTCTGTACTTCAACGTGAAGTATAGAACAGCATGTTCTGTAATGCTGTCCAATCCTGTGTCTGTTACAAACTAAAGTCATCCAGAGTGTTCTCTCTCTAGAGCCGAGATCTGCCTTGAAATAGGATCTGGGTCTGGTGTGGTTTCAACATTTCTGGCTTCTTCTATCCTTGGACCCAGTGCACTGTACATGTAGGTATAAAAGCACCTAAACTGTTGTGTACAATGATTAAGGATGCTTAGCACTCTCATGCATATTTATAATTTTCACATTTTAAAAATTATTCTTTTCTCAATTCTTTAGATACATAAATCAAAGCAAAGAGAGCCTGTTGAGCATTTCTGAGCTTACAGTGCAGCCTGAATTATTTACTTCAGGTTCTGTAACAAGTGACTAGTGCTGTGAATAGAAATCCATTTTCCCATTTCTCAGACAAATTACTAAGCCTACACTTGTGTTTGCTGGGTTTAATCCTTGTGGGTCCCTTTTAACTGAGAATATTCTGTAATTATATAAACTAGCTGATGATTCAGAACTTACACTTAATAATATTTCCCTTTTAGATGCACAGATATCAACCCCATGGCAGCTTACTGTACCCAGGAGACAGCTCTGCTGAACAATGTTCACCTGCAGCCTGTCATCACTGACTTGGTAAGAGAGAGGTTTCAATAGTATCTCTTTCATAGTTTTGTAATTTTTTAATACTTACTGGAGATCGTGGAGTCACACAATAGTTAGGGTTGGAGGGGACCTCTAGACATCACCCCCTGCCAAAAAAAACCCAGCCAACTACTCAAGCTATAAAATTCAAAATTAAGCTCTAAGAATTCATTGTATTAATTAAATAAATCTGTAGATATAATTTGGAAAGTGCTTGACAAGGAATTCTATAGTGGCCTGACATTATCATAGCCCTTTGTCTAAAGTTATGCACTTCTTGGTTCTCAACCTTTTCTGATTTAATTAGAACTTTTGTCTGTTGTTACCTTTAGTTTCTTACAAAATTTGATATAGAGAAAAGCTAATTTTTCTCATCTCTTTAACCAGTTTATATGTTTATAAAAGAGGATGTAGGTAGGCCACAATAAATGGGATTTAAAATAGCTGAACAACTGCACTATGTAACTGTACTTTTACAAAACATTTGCATTCTTTGTGTTCCTAAAAAGAACCCCCACACAATCATCAACTTCACCTACAGGTCAAAGGATTATCCCCAAGATTAAATGGGAAGGTTGATCTGCTGCTGTTTAACCCACCATATGTGGTAACACCTTCTGAAGAGGTAGGAAATTTTGAAATGCACATTAAAAATAGTATTGGTACAGTCTGTTGTTGTGACAATTCTGCCATTCTGTTTTATGACAATCTTGCTTTTCTTCTTCCTAGGTGAAAAGCCAAGGAATAGAGGCATCCTGGGCTGGGGGCAAACAGGGCAGAGAAGTAATGGATAGAGTTTTCCCATTAGTACCAGACCTGCTCTCACCAGGAGGATTATTCTACTTGGTCACAATTAAAGAAAATAATCCAGGTGAGAATCCTTGGACATTCAAATGGGCCAAATATGGTATAAATCAAAATGTTTATCACAGCTAGACCAAAAATGCAAGCAAATTTATCAAAACTAAGAACTCCCCAAGCTAGTTTGGAAAGTGAAAGTGTGTGGGACCCCAGCAGATCTGCAGGAGTTCAGTTCCAAGTCTGAAAGATGGATTAATTAAGTCTGAATTAATTAATGATGCCAGACCAGTTCTTTCCTATGGAAGAGAATGGTGGTGTTAACTGAAAAGGCTTAGTGGGAAATGTGATGTCTTTCATTTTACAGGTGTAGAGAAAAGATTTGGAATTGTTCATTCTGATCTAAAACTGAATGGCCACAAATGATCATGTAATGACAAGATTATTCTTCACACCTGATTTGTTAGGCAGCTTTTGTGAGAAGGTGTTACAAATTCCACTTTATTCTGCAGTTTAGCTTCATACAGAATTCTAGCAAAACACTAAACTTCAGTTTGTAAGTTGTGAGCTTTATTTGTGCTTGGTGGGGATTATTTTTCATAAAAGTCATTGTCTGAAAGAATAGGAGGACAGAGTTTATAGACTTTGCTTTGCAGCTTGACAAATATTTTAGAACTATCTTCTATAACCAATTCCAACTCATTTGTAAACACTGCACTTTCCATTGCAGATGAAATTCTGGAAACAATGAAGAAAAGTGGCTTAAAAGGCACACGAGTGCTTTCCAGGCAAGCAGGACAAGAGATGCTGACAATCCTCAGATTCAGGAAATCTTGATGACTTCTCTTCACCTGCCAGGTATTAGGCATGAAGAAAATTGAACACAGAGTTGTCAGTTGGCAAACACTGAAGGGAATGCAATCTGCCCTTTGTTAATGGCAGGAACTTACTCATACAAGCAAAACATCAAGAAAGAAATGAACCCAAAAAGTGAACTAGGGAACAAAATATCAATGGGTTCACAATGATCTGGTATCCTCTGACATAACCAATGTCACACACCAGAGAGTCTCAATTCTACAAGCTAAGCACACATAATAATTTAATTTGTAGTCTTCACCTGTCATTGGTCAGAACCAGGATCATTTTACACCATCAGCCTTCCCCACAAACTGCAAGTTTACAAGCAGCAGTATTAAAGTGTCCTTCTGTTGGCTTTAAAAGTTCTTTCCTCTCCCAGGATCAGCGTTCTCAGCACGGGTCACCCTGGCCTTGATTAAGGACCAGAGCCCTCCACGTCCCTCTGACCTTCAGAGAAGAAGAAAGAGCCTGGTTAAAATCCACAGATGCTCAGAGCTCAGCACAAAAGCATTTGGAGGAAGTCTGGATCAGTGCACAGATGGAAATACAGTGGCACTTTATACAGTGCAAAATGGGAAGGCAGAGTTAGGAGTTGTTTCACTTGTTCTCACTTAGCTGTCAAATATTTTTACTACTCAGGGTACTGAGCTTCTCATCTCTTCCAACATATGTTCCAGCAGCAGATGAGGAGGATTCTCCAATTCTTCAATCCCTTGTAATGAGCACAGTAACAGTTCTGCAACCCATTAGACACCTTCCCTGAGCTTCAGAGATGGCTTCTCAAGGAATGATGGAAAATTTTATTTTAGTAATTGTACGTATTTATATTGCCATTGGGATTTTTTTTGAGGAATACAATTTTGCAAATAGAAATTGAATTTTAGTAGTTTTCACTTCTTTTGCCCCATTTTACAGAAACAGGAATGTATTTTTTCTGGTGGACACTGGAGAGTTTTCTGGGACTCTCATTGTTTTGTCTGTGGATACAAAGCTTAAGTAAGTTGGCTTCAACTCTCAGCTTACTTTTGACCAAAATAAAAACCAAACAAGTTTAGAAGGGGTAAGATGGAAGTGCATTAAAAAAAAATCCATCATGGTTCTGTAGAGACTGACTTGCAAGAGTTTTGTTTGTGTAATGCTCCTGTAAACATTATTTTGATATTTGTAGTAATCTGTGTCATTTTAGCAGTGCTTCATCACAGGAGGGTACTGGGCACAGTGTAGTTCTCACATCAGTCCAAATTAGCAGAACCTCTTACTCAAAAACTATTAGAGTTGAAAGTGGGATGATAATTAAGTGTGGTTAAGCAAAATAATTGCAGATACAGTGTCAAATTAAGGATCATTTGACTGCAGACTGGACCTAGAGCTTGGAGGATTTCCAGATTTCAAGCTCAGGGGTGAATGCTACCAAAGCCTTTGGCCATGGTTCAAAAGTACTTTGTCCTCAGGTGCTGGAGTTCTTATCTGGCCAGTTACTGAATATTTCCCAGTTATGATCATTGTCATCCTCTTCAGTTAAATTGGGAGGCTCTGCTATGGTGATAAAATAAGACCCATTATCTGCAGGGTGCTCTGGGCACTGCTTTGGTTTCTGTTCTCCACCTTTAAAGTTTAATAGCTACAGACAGGTTTAATTATGAGGCCCCATCTGATTGTAAATTTAATAATTGCTCTGAGCCAGTGTTACCTGAAGAATCTACAGGAATATCCTTTTTATCAACATGACTGGAGAAACCTTTATTGTCTGAGCATTGGAAAGAGAAGGGATCCTGAGGGTTTAAGAAACATCTCCCCTTCTCTGGCTCCTGCCTCCCCTCACAGTAATGAACAACACTGCAGGGTTTTTCTGTTTTTTTAAAGATCCTCCTGCACATGAGGTTTTGATTTTACAACAAACAAAGCAGCAGAGTGGAGGGATACAAAGCAGGATTTTGAATGTATTCAGTGCTTCTGCATGACTCTAATTCAACATCCATCAATTCAAAAGTTGAAAAAATTCACTGTTCACACAACAATCTGCACTGTAAGGGATGATTGTTTCTGCTGCTTGTTCTCAGCATCTCCATAAGGCTCCAAAAACATGGAGTGAAATTCAGACCTGAGGATTGCTCTAAACAGAAACTTTCTTTACCTGATTCAGTCCCCTTTGTCACTGCTGTTGCCACTTTACTGAAGGCAAGTGAAAAGAAAAACTCAACCATAATCTGCAATGTTCTTTCTGTCCCACCTCAGTTTTTCTTCTGCCAAGACCAACGTTCTATTCTGGGGCTGCGTTTTTCCTGTTTGCAGGAAACCACAGAGTGAGCCCCAGCGTTCTGAGAGTGGGCTGCAGGAAGTCTGCTGATCTGAAAATCACCTTTTTAACTGCATGAAGGAGTTTTAGTGCTTAAAGGAGCAGCCATGTTCCAGTGTCCCATCAGCTCCTTGCCTCTCACTGGTGATCTCAGAGCTCAGATTTGCTGCACCAGCCAAGGCAGCCCCTGCAGTTTTACTGCTGTAATTCCCTGTTAGAGGAGGGAACAGCTCCTTCATTTTGATGCAAGCCCTTCACAGCCTCTCCCCACTTTTCCCTCAGCAGTTTCAGTATCAGGAGATGGGCTGAGCCTTGTTAAACCAAAGCACACATCTTGAGCCAAGTTCTGGATCGTAGGCCCAGCTTGGGTGCTCTCACAAGGGGTTCAGTTCATTCTGTCCAGAGCTGGTTAAAGCTCCACTTGAGGGATTTTTGTCTGTAAAACACTTCCCTAAGTGCAGCCATGGGTATTGTAGCTGTGGGATTTGTCTTGGGGTAATGACAGGCTTCAGAAATAAGGGGAGGGAGGAAGCAATTTAAAGCTAACAATAGAAGAATTGAGGTGAGAGGGTGTCAGTTACTGCAGTGAAATTGAATGCTGAACTGGAGCTATTTTGTACACTGGAGGACACAGTAAAAAACCACTTGAGGCAAACCAATATACCAACCCCTCCTAGAAACCTCTAAAGTCCCTAAATACTTTTCTGAACAGAACTACTGAACAGAACTTTCACCTGAGCTGCAGGAGCTCTCTGTATTCCAACTCTCATCCTGCATTTTCTGCTTCTACCTGAGATGTGCTTGTAGCTATGAAAGAGATGGCCACACAAGCCACAATTCCAAACCCCTTGTAAAAAAAGTGGTGGGATGAGGAAAAGAAGCAGCAGAACTGTCAAGAGATTCTCCTTCAGCCTTTGCAAATAAGAAATGTCAAACCTAATTATCAGTATCACTGTGGCCTGAAAGCTGTGTGTACTTGATCCTGCTGCATCCTGGATATAGATTGAACTGCCTTGATTCAGTTAAAAAGGTAAAATGTCACCATCAGAATTTAGCATGGCCTAATTACTAAACTTTAAATACTTGCTTCACCTGGTTCTGCATCAGCTTCCACAGAAATCCTGACTGATACATTGATTTTGCAAGTGTGCATGTGCTGTTTCATACACAAATTGTCCACACAAGAAAATTTTACAAAGGGTATGTTTATTTCTATTCTGCTTTTCCATTTCACAACAAAAAGCACTTGATCTTAATGTGCTGTGACTGAAAATGAGAAAATGATGGTTCATAAATTCATCAGTCAAGAGGTTGCCTGGATTTATCATTGATCCATCCTTAGATGTCAAGACAGGTCAGAATTCAGGAAAAGAAATGTGTAAACAATCAAACCCACACTTGATAATTTTTGATGGGTTGATGTTATTTGCTCAATTTTCATGAAGTCCCCAAGGGAGAGAAATCAAACTGTGACCTTTTTGGATTCTTCCACATTGCAGAAGCCCTTCCTGAAAAGATCTGAGGCCTTGGGTAGCTGCAAGATCCTGTACTAGAAATGGTTTACTGCAGTGTCCAAATGTACAACCACCATTCCACCTGGTATTCACCTGGAGCAGAAGGCATCATTAGGGAATTTCTGTCACCATCAAGAAAATCAGGAGTGACAGGAAGCAGAGGTTTTGTATAACCAGTCCTGAAACAGACTTCAGTGTCATTGCCCAGGTAAATCAACCAAATCCTTCAGTATCTGATGTTGCCTTAGGCTACAGCAGCAGCTCCTTCAATTCTCCTGTCCCCATCCATTTCTTGTGTCTTGTGTTACACCACTCTATGGGAGCCACCACGTGTTCTAAATCCACTTGATTGGTAAAATAAGAGATTATGCATGAATTCTATAAAAAAGGAATACCTTTATTTTTTTTAAAGAGACCGTTTTTTCATTACCAAGTGAAAACTTTACAATGTAAAGTATTTCTCTCCAGTATTGTTTTAATATAAAAACTTAAATCACTTACTCTGGTCTTACTGTTCCTACAGGAAGTCTTGTGGCACTGCAGGACCTGGGTTTCTTCAGCCTCACTTTAGTATCTAATCATAAGTTCATGACTTATTTTTTTAAATAAAACCATTTCTGTGGCCACTCAGCATCAACAAAACATCCCTACCACCAAAACAAAAATAAAGCATCTTCATCAGACCAAAAGAGACTAAACTCTAACAGCACTATTACAGTGAGAAACTTTGTTAAAATAAAAATATTTTGAAAGTTAGACACGACTTTAAAATTGTACAAAGACAACAAGCACTCAAATTACACAGAGTAAGTAGCAGTGAGTACAATGTGAATGCAACAACAGTAAGCCTTGCCTCTTTTTATATGTAAATATAAATAGAGATTATCTTTGCCAAACTTCCAGCTTTTTTTTTTTCTTTTTTCTTGAAAATCAGCTCATTATGCTGCAAAACCTAACAGGGAGCATCTCACTCTTCAGTTCAACAGAATTGCTAAAAGGAGCTCTGGCTCAAACCAGCCTTTCTACCATGAGAATATCCCATACTGTGCAGAACAAGTTTCTCTCTCCACTGAAAAACGATTCCCTTTTATTATGCTGAGTGCTTCACCTTCCCATGGGACCAGCCAAATTACAGCTTTCAAAATGATTAAAAATGCTGAAGCTTGCTCCTGTTATTTCAAGAACGTGCAAGCTGAAACCATCATGGTGTGTCCATGTGAGGAGAAACACAACAGAGAATGCTCCTGTTTGTAGTTTACTCTTTGCAACTTTTGTTTCAAGAAAAACACTTAAAGTAATTTCAGCTAACTTGGCTAAATTAGTTTAAGTATTGGTCAGAAAAGAAAATACTTCTTTTAGTTTTTTTTCTGTTACATTTAGAGTTCAAATATATTCCTAAAACCACAGGGCAGAAAGTATCCCTTAGGGCTTGTCCCTGCATTTGGATGCAAAGTGAAAAGCTGACACTGTTACCATCCTCCCTTTACTTCTGAGAGTTTTCTTCTTTACAGGAAATACATTCTTGCACAAGAAATTAATCCCCCATGGAGACTGTTCAAACAACTCCATCACAACCTCAAAACCAGGATTTAGTTATTCCTTAGGTTTAGATAGATGAGAAAACTTCTGCTGTAAATCTTCCCTAAGATCAACAGCAATTAAAATAAAGTTATGTTTTATCCATCTGCAGCCATACTGGCAAAATTATGTTCTGAATTAGAGTGTTTGCAGGACTCTGTTTCATGACAGAATGCAACCACCTACTCATATTTTCTCTAAAAATGCCTTGATGATATAGGTTATGTTCATGATTTTAAACTTATTCATTCTTTCTAGATTACCTGGAAGTGCTTTATTTTTCATAGCTTTACTCCATTATTAATGTTTGTTGCAATGGATCAACATCTTGATTTTCAAAAAAGCTTGAAAAGTATTGTGGCTTTATTTTAAAATGAAAATATCCTATTATTAAGACAGCAGTGTCCTGCAAGTTGAGTCCATTACACTTGCCAATTGCTTCATTTTTATGTAAAACTGTGAATTTGAAAGCAATTTGGTTTTTTTTTTCTTCTTTTCTTTCCAGTTATGCAGGAGCCTCTTTAATGTTCCCATGAAGCTTTCAAAATGTCTGTCAGTCTGTCAGTCAAGGGAAGAACACACAGCATCTAATCCTATAGAAAATTGTTATGGGTTGCAGCCTGGAACATCCCATGTTAGCAAAACTGAGTGAACTAGCCCAACTTCCTTTTGCCCATCCCATTTTTCTAGCTGCTTTTCTTTTCTCAATATATTATTCTCCATTTGCTTCAATTTTAAGATAGCATTGCTGAGGTTTCAATAAAGATTAAAAATTAAAGCAAGGATGTTGTTTCACTGTAAGGAAACAGCAGCTGTGAGAAAACACTTTTGGTTCTTGCCAGGACAGAAAAGGCTGTTGGCAGTTTACCTTTCACTTGGCTTCAGAAGATTTATTAAACAGTTCTAGCCCAAGGCAGTTCAGGATTTTAAGGTAAATCCAAGCTTGTGCAATAAAAAAATGATATTTAGGAAGGCATATCTTGATCTCTAGGATTAGGTTAAAAAGTTGCTACTGATATTTCTGTCTGAAGTCCTGGACCAGCAGTGGGCTGAGCTCTCCTGGATTGATGCATATGGGTAGGAAACCTTCTGCTTTTTAGCTCTGTCCATCCATTCCAGCAGGTTTCACAGCAGGACATGGAACACAAGTGCTTTTCTGCAAACTAATTGCACAAAAAAAAATATTTGTTACTAAGTATCCAAGTCTATCAGCCCAGCAAAGGAGACTGCTCTGGATACAGGAAATAGCTCTAAACCCAAAATAATCTGGTTGTTTTGTCTCTTTTCAGCAATTCCTTGGTATTGCTGTAAATAAACTGCTGTGAAACTCTGCTGGGGAAAGGAAGCTGGGCTACTGGCTCCACCCTCAGGAGTTAAAGCATCTTGATGCCCTTGTACCCATGGAGAGGGAGGATTCCTGTGCTCCCAGGAGATGCTTGGCAGCTGTCTGAACCCAGAGCATCTCCAGGAGATCCAGAGCAGGCAGAGGTCAGTTGTATCCCAGCACTTTGCACAGTACTCCCTCATTTCATTCCAAACCTTTATGGAACATTGGTGTTACTGAACTATTTGGCATCATCATTTGGAATAGCTTAGTAACTATTAACTAGATTTTGGAGAGAGTAACATTATTGAAATTCTTCAATTTCCCATTTTGCTTTCTGCCAGTCCAATAGATGTGGCTGTGGCACAGAGTAAGAAATACAGCCCACATCTGTAATTCCATTATAAGTTCAAAATGTATCTGCCCTCCTACTTGTGTTTATAAGTACTGAAGAACTTTTGCAATAACTGTTTTATTTTAATCACTTCACCTCCCTTGACTGAAAGGCTGATGATAAGGCCAGATGTGTAAAGGACCTTCAGGGAAAGATGGAGCAGCCTCTTCTCCTGTGCACCATGAAAAAACCTTCCCAACTCCTCAGTTTAGTGCCTCTACCATCCCCAATTTAGATTTAGCTCAGTCCTGCTAGTAGGAAAAAGGCAGTAATCTCTGCTAAGAACTTGGTCCAGCATAAGTTTCACTTGACAGCAGCTGCACTGCAAACCACACTCAGTTACTGGTTTGTCTACTCAGCTTTCAAATATTGGCACTGAAATGGAAGGGGGCATGTGAAACCAAGAGAAATGAACGGTGGTTTTAGAAAAGCAGACATGGCAAACCTGCAGAACTCCCAGCCTTATGAGAATAGTGGAGTTCAGAGGTCAGTACAAGAGACTGGCTGGTTAAGCTGGATAATGAATACATCCACAGTTGCACCAAACAGCATAAGAGAGTTCTAGAAGAAAAATGTTTCCTGTTTCAAAACGTAAACCAAGCTCGAATAGAAAGTTGCAATAGTCCTCCCCCAACGGAGCAGTGATATTGTAACCAACCATCCTAGAGCTTCTTGCATTTCAAAGGTGCAGCACCTCTTCTTGGTCACTCAGGGACGGGATACTGGACACAGCAATCCCCTGCCACGAGCAGCAATCCCTGCCACACCATCTTCTTAGATGCACTGGGAACTGGGCTCCTCCACTCAAGTGCCTTTTTCTCAGCCTCAGTTACAGCTGGACTGAACAGAGATCAGGTGTATGCCAGGGATGCTCCCTACATTCCTCATGAGCTCTACATCAACGTAGCTCTGAAGTCCACAGCAGGGTTAGCAACAATCTGTGGCACACCGCTAAGTTCAGGAGCAGATTGTCATTTCTACAAGAATACAAAATAGCTTGTAAAATCAATATGTAACACTGTATATATGCATGAATATAAAAATAAACCACACCATCAATATGTAAAACTTCACAACAAGGATGAAAACAGTTCTCTTCTCAACGATCTTCAGTGTTGATGAGCTGGTTCTCATTGTCATAGCCATCAGGCAGATAGGCTTTCCTTAGCTGCTCCGACTTGGGTATGGAGCTGCCGTTCTTAACGTAGCGGGACAGGAAGGCCCGCACAGAGGGGTGGTCGGCCTTCTCCAGGGGGATGTTGGCCTCCAGGCACATCTTCACAAAGTCCTGGATCACGCTGCTTTTCTCCGTCTGGCCGGCGCTGTTGCACTGCAGGGAGGCAGTCAGAGTCCTTTGCTTCTTCCTGACGTTCTGCTCCTCGAACTCGGCCTTCCTCTTGGTGTGCGTTTTGGACTTGAGGTGGTCGTTGATGGCGGACTTGCGGACGTGGTTGAGCACCACGTTGCAGGAGGTGCAGAAGAGCTTCCCCCCGTCCTCGTGCAGCTCGCTGCCGAACTCGCTCACGCGGTCCTGGGGCGTCACGTACAGCGCGGTCTTGGAGCGGTTCCGCGACGGCGCCGACTTCACCCCGAACCGCTCCATGGCAGCAACGCTGGGGAACAAACAAGAGCTCAGTCAGTGTCCAGCCTGCCACCTGCTGACACCTCAAATGTCATTAGCTACACGTGAGACACGTTTGTGACACTGCTATAGAAAGGATTTTCATCTTCAAGTCCAGTTAAATGGGAGAGTGAAGTTCCTTCACTTCCAGTTCCTTCACTTCCAGTTCCGTCACTTCCAGTTCCTACACTTCCATACTTTTTTGGTTTGGTTTTTAGATTTGTTATGAGGAGTGGGTTTTGTTGTTTGGGTTACTGTAGATAGAATATATGAAAATAAAGATAGTGTAGAAAATACTGTAGATAGAATATATGAATAATAATCTATCTAATAATCTATAATATTCTATCTAATACTGTAGATAGAATATATGAAAATAAAGATAGTGTAGAAAATAATACTGTAGATAGAATATATGAATAATAATCTATCTAATAATCTATAATATTCTATCTAATACTGTAGATAGAATATATGAAAATAAAGATAGTGTAGAAAATAATCTTACCCTAAGGAGTTGCAGCTGGGCCAATTATCAAAGATTAGGAACAGGCCTGACTTTAGCAGGCCACAGCTGTAAGCAATGAGAAGAAGATGCTATAAAACAGTGGGGTGGGTGGGTGAGAAGGGAACTGCAGTCAGTTATTTTGTGAAGAGGAAAGAGGCAGTGCTCTGAGAGCTGCCCACGAGAAACACCAAGAAGGTGTGAAACTTTTGCAATAAGGAGACAACACTATGGAACCCCTGAGATAAGATGACAACAGGTTACTGTAAGAGTCTATTTGGACTTTGAGTATAAGATTTTATTAATGTGGTGAGTTTTTTTCTATTTGATTTTTTTATAGTATGTATTGTGAATCTGTTAAGATTGTGGTAGATACATAGATGTAGTTATAAGCTATTAGATTGTAATTATAGAAAGTGATTTTTAATAATTATTTGAAGTTATCCTCATGCCACTAATATTGTGGTGACTCACCAGAACCCTCAAAACCCAATCTGTTAATCACTTAAACAAAAACACTTTCTGCTTTTTATGAAGACCCTTTTTTTATCCTTTGCACATTAGGACAAAGGGTACTTTCTTCTTAGCATTTTCAACATATTTTACAGTATCTTAATTATGTTGAATCAGTGTTTTCCTGTGTATTTTGTCCATAGCAAGCAAAAAAACCATTAGTGTCAGTTTTTAAAAGCCAGTAACCCCCAACAAAAAAACAACCCCAAAACCAAACCAAAGCTTTGCCAGCACTTGTTTGGAAACAGCCCTGGTTTTTAAACCACAGCTATTGGAATAAAGCTGGAGCTTAGAGCAAATAATTTTGTCACTGCTGTAACAGCCTCATGGGAACATAGCATTGCATCTATTGCAATGCAAAATAAGAAACTGTATTTTCAAAGAGGTTTACATCACTCTAAACTAGACCATGTCACCAAAGCAGGCAATAACCCAGTTAAGTGCTCTGAAATCAAAAGGACCTGTGTCCTTTTGTTGCTGAGGTATGGAGTAGCTACTGCAAATCTCAACTAAAGATAATTTAACTTCTTTTTAAAGTCAAGTTGAAGTCAAGTAACAGCTCTGTTCAGGTTTGAGGTTTTGTGAGCAAAATTAATGGGTCACCACATTACCTTCCCCTTTCCTTAAAAAAAGCCCTAAACAAAAAAACCCAAAAGGCAACAATGCTTCTTCTGAGTATCCTGATACCTCCTGATAGACTTCTCTGTGCTTGTTTTCTTTTGTTACCCAGTTTGCTGTACCAACATAAAAAAAAAAAAAAAAGGTTGAATAGAATTTCTGCTGTCCAGAATAGATTTTGCCTACCCTGGAACTATAGGAATAGAGAACTCCGTCTTCAACACTGGCTTTTTTTCTTAAGCCATTGCTACAAGAAGAGATTACAAGCCTCTGCAAAAAAAGGAAACAAAGATCTTGGTATTAGCTGCTTTCCTAGTGATTTTTTTTTCTCTCTTACTATGGCTTTGCAGACCTCTAAGTCTTAGACTGATACAAAGATAAACAATCTTTATCCAGCATCAATGTAACCTTCTTCATTCTTTTTCTTGCTTTAGATATGAGTTTCCTAAGCAACCATTTCCTGAACTCAAGCAGAAAACAAGTCCTAACCCAACACAAACTTGTTGCTTTGGCTTCTGAAAGGCCAAAAAATTTCCCCCACCAAATCGGATGTTTGTGGTCCTACTGCAGCAATATCTCTCGGGATTCTGAGACCAGTAGAACACAGGATTTTTGGTAGGCCTATTGTTTTTTGGTTTTTTTTTGGGCGGGGGGGGTGTGGAATATCAAGTTTTGATGTGTTTCCTTGCAGAGAGCTGCTGCCTCCCCACCCCAGGGCGCCCACGGATCCGCTCTCCGGGACACTCCGGGCGAGGCGGCGGCGCCGGGGTCTGGGCTGTGACCGCTGTCACCGCACCGGAGCGGCTGGGAGAGGAGCACAGCGAGTCCGCATCTCCAAGCGCCGGGCGGGTTCCGCCCAGGGACCGCGACCATCACTCGGTGCGTTCCTCGCCCGGGTTCCTCCCCCGGGCTGCCGGCGCCACGGGTGAAACGCGCGGAGCCCGGCCCGGCACAGCCCAGGCCCCGTGGCTGCGGCCCTTCCCCGCAGCACGGGTGTTTCCCGGGAGGCCCCGCAGCCTCCTCCCCACGCGCGGATCCGCCGGCCCCGTGCCGGGCGCCATTACCCGCAGCGGCCGCGCCGCCCGCCCGGGGCCGCCCCGGGGCTGCTCCGCCGCCGCCGCTCCGCGCTGGGCCCCGCCGGGCCGGGCCGGACGCGCCGCTCCGCCGCAGCCGCACGGCCCCGCCCACTCCGCCAGCCCGCCCCCGCCACCGGAAGTCACTCGCTGATTGGTTCGCTGCGGAGATGGGCAAGCATTGAGCCCAATAACGAATGGGAAGCGGGCGTGAGAGCGCTGATAGAGGCGTGCGCCGGCCAATCAGAGCGCGGGCGGCGGCGCTCAGCGGACGGGGCATCGGGCGGGCGGCTGCGGAGGGGGCGTAACAGACGGGGGGAGTAGCCAGTGGAGAGGCGGGTCTGAAGTAACGACGAGACTTTGCCACCAATCGCAGCGCACTCCTGAGAACCGGCGGGGCCAGAGGTGAGCGGCGCGTTGATTGGCAAGGCGAGCGGACCAATGGGAGCGCGGAGCTGCGGGGGCGTGGCCGGACGCCTGGCGGCGCGGCGGGGGCGGCTCTTCCGGCGCGGCGGGGCGGGGCGGGGGCGCTCGGTACGCGCGGGGCGGCGGGGCCGCCATGGCGGAAGACGAGAGCGACCAGGAGTCGGAGCGGCTCAGCGAGGAGCTGGAGGCGCTGGCGGCGCCGGGGCTCCCGGCCGGGCTGCCCGCTCTGCTCCGCAGCCAGTACTACTGCCGCCGCTTCTGCCAGGTGAGCGCCGGGGCGCGGGGAGCAGCGCCGGGGGCGGCGCTGGTGGAGCCGGGCCGGGCCTTTACGCTGCCGGGCCGGGGAGCGGATGCGGGGCGCGGCCCGGGGGAGCCGGGCCGGGCGGGCAGGGAGGCTCCCGGGGGTCAGGGAAGGAAGGCGAGGCGGGTCCCGGAGCGGGAGCGGGCAGGGAGAGCCGGGGGCGGCTGCGGGGACACGCGTGGTGCTGCCGGTGCTGCGGGCAGGACCATCCCGGGTGGCCTCGTCTGAGCGGCCGAGAGGCGAGAAGGGCCTCGGGAACAGTACTCGTCTCGCTGACCGGATTAGACCAGGGTGTTTTATGATTTTTAGGGTTTTGTCTTTGGAAAAGCAGCGTTTTGTCGATGCGGGCCCGGGATTCTTGTGCTCCTCGCCAGCCCTTTAGGTGTGCCTTGAAAGTGACAAGCACCAACAGGTTGCTTCTCCTGGTTGCCTTCGTCAGCAGGTGTGGATGGAACATTAGTTACCTTTGGTGTATTCCAGCCATGCCGCTTGCTGCTGCCCAAAACACACCCCAGAGGGTATTTTATATAGAACTGCTTCGTTTTATCAACTCTTCGACTTATCTCACCTCTGCAGCTGTCTTCTGCCATCTACAAAAGTGTGATGCCATGTTGTCACTTTGTTCCTGTGTCATCGTTCAGTGAAACACCATGTTTCAAATATTACTTACTGTTATGCATGCTTACAATAATCTTGGGGGGCTTTCTGCTCACTAAGCCCATGGGTTGCTTTTTGGTGCTGTTCATCCTTTCGTATTTTCTTCTGTTTTATAATCTCTCAAGAATTGCAGAGCCAGTAAAAGGAGAAGCAAATGTTTTTGGAAGTCTGACATTTTCTACAACTGTAAGGAACGACAACCATATTTGATCATGTTGGCTGGTTGCAAAGACATTTACTTTTGCTCAGCGCTGGGGGTTTTATCTTAATTTTTTCAGACTCGGTGTTGAATTCATTTTGTTGAGGAAGTCCAGACAAAGTGATAGCTTCATGTACTAATGCCAGTTCCAGGGCAAAGTATGAGCTAGTAGGAAACGGAAGAGGACAACAGCAGAGGAAGAATTTTCCTGTGAAATAATTGTATCACAAGTGTTTTTTGTGTTATATAGCTCATGTTGACTTATGCAGATTTTTTTGTGTGTGTGTAGGGAGATTGCCAAACCCTCTCCCCTACTTTGAGTTGATGAACTCTCCAGAAAAGCAGCCAATGTTCTGAGTATGTAAAGGGCTCTGCTCCTTTTCTCTTAAACTTTCTTTTCAACAATGCATAGTTTAAATAATCCTGATGAGAGTAAGTTAATATATTAACAGTTTGTCCCCAGGGTTTCTTCTTTTTTTGTGTGTTTTGTGTAAATTTGACCTGGTGTGAGCAGCAGTCATGTGCTCAAGATAATCAGTGTTTTGTTTAAACATGTTTTTTGGTAATGGGGTTTTCTGCTGATTTAACTACACAAACACAAGATCCTAAGGGGTGTGCTGGTGTGAAAAGGCTGTAGCTGTGTGACATTCATGGATTGGCAACAGATGAAGTTGTATGTGCTCCACATGAGCTCATTTTTCCTCCTGGGACTGACACTGTGTAACTATACACGTAATATATATTTGTACTTTTCTGTCCAGATCTCCTGGAGGATGTGTTTGGCTGCTGTGCAGACTGAGCCTTCCCACCTCACTCCACTTTGCACTGCTAACACAGTTTTGCTTGTCTTTGTACTCATTTGGCCCTTCTGAAGGTCCTGGTTTGCCTCCTGTGCTCCTGGGTTTGTGTCCTGAGTGGAACAGCAGTTGTAGAAGTAGTTGCTTAGTGATGGTGCAGATAGTTTGGACTCCCCAAAAGAATCATTGTTATTTTCAGAATAACAACCTATCAAAACACTTGGCTGTGCTTCAGACGTGGTGCTGGAGCTTGCTGTCACCTGAAAATAATTCTGTTTAGATTGCTTGTAGTTAAGCTGATGAAGTCTGAGCATCTCTCAGTAAGAACTACAGGATAAATGAGGCCAGGTGTAAAGAAAGCCTTTTTTAGTCTGTAGATATGTTTTCTGTACACAGAACATCCTACTTATCTTTGAGAGTGGCTTAGAGCTTGAAGTGCATTGGTGTGCACATCTTTTATCCTTAAGTGATGTTAGAAAGATAAAAAACCTGCAGTAAACAGCCAGATTTGGTTCTCTTGAGGCCTGGAGTGTTGTAATTCAACTTGAGTTTTGCATTGATTAAGTGCCAGTTTGAAAAAGATGAGGTGTCAGGGTTATGAGAGCATTTTCCATAAGTGTATGGGTAATCACAATTTAGTGATCCAAGATGCAGATGGAATGTGGCATCTTGAAGCCCATTTGTAGTTTTGGGATCTGGGTCCTGGAGGTGTTTGTGGTCATAGAGAGTCGTTACAGCCTGAATCTTTCAAGGCAAAATGGAATAAAATGTTTTCTTGGAATGGTATTTGAGATTGATGACATGGGCAAAGCAGAAATCAAGCTTTTTGTGGCTGCAAGGGAAAAAAGACAGTTGGAAGATGAGTCAAGTGCCCAGCTTGTGCATCTCACCAGCTGTTTCTGTGTTACTTTCTACAATTTGCTGATGTGGCTTTTCTTCTTATTTGTGGAGTTCCAGGCCCACTTGGATGTTGGGAAAAGCAAATCTGCTGTTCCCAGCTTTGGCAGGCAAAAGAACAACGCATCTGTAACTACTTTGTGAGTTAAAGACATTTGAAAGGTGGTACCTAGAAGAGACTCCCTCAGCCTAAATGTCTGGAAGAGTTTCAGCTTGCATTTGTATGGGGAGTTTTAAATTTTTTCAGGAGGTTTCTCAGGAACTGTAGCATTGAGATGTTCCTGTGAGACAGAAATACAACTGATGAAGGGCAGTAAAAACAGAATAGATGGGGACTTTTTTGGTGTGAGGGTTAAGGGGACTACTTTTGTTATTAGATGGATGAATTTCCTATTATATTTGGCTTAAAAACAAACTTTAATGGTGAGCTGGGAAATGGATGTAGCTTCCTTCGTTGCAATGGAAGTGGATAAAGTTTTATTAACTAGAAAAAGAAATTAATTTCTTTTTTTGGGCTATTTTCTCATGACTTTACTATCAAAATATTCCAAGTTGTTTGCAGCATTTCTGCAGTTGTCCTCAGGGCTGCGTAACTGGACTAGATGTTATTTTATGTTGTTGGTGCTGACTGGAATAAA
The DNA here is from genome assembly GCA_024362935.1 of Setophaga petechia. Taxonomy (NCBI): domain Eukaryota; kingdom Metazoa; phylum Chordata; class Aves; order Passeriformes; family Parulidae; genus Setophaga; species Setophaga petechia. The sequence continues at coordinate 3,671,740 of JANCRA010000013.1, read as the reverse complement.
CAGCAGGTGAGTTCATCTCGAGTAACAAGGTAATGCTGTGAGGGGTAAACACTCCTTGATCTGTTCTTGCTGTGGCATCAGCTTACAGCCTTCCAGCATGATCCCACTCCTGAAAGAGAGATTACCTCCTTTGCTTCCATTAATTGGTGGAAAAACAATTCTTGGGCTTGTAAAAAAAGTTAAGTAGTAAAATATAGCAACACGCCAGAGAAGATAGTGTTTCCTGGATTTATTTTAGCAGGCAAAAAAAGGCAGGGAGGGGTGTGTGACTCAACTGTTGTTCATCTTGTTTTGTGGTGATGGAAGTAAAAAAATATACAACTTTAGATGTTTGTTCTTCTCACTTTGGGGTTAATGTCATTTCATATTTTTTGTGCCTCAATTTCAAAGTATTTGCTTTTGTCTTTTACTCTGGAGTTTGGATCAGTAGTGGTTAAATTGTTTTTATATTAAAAAACAAAACCAAAACAAGTGCAAAGAAAACCTCCCCACACCTTTAGGTTCTGCCAGACTTTTGTTATCAAATTTTGGACCATTGGGATCCATATTTGATCTTCATACACCATTTTAAGGCTCAACTATAAAAGTCTTACTGACATGTATACTAGCAGTGAAAAGTGATTTCTTCAACATCCTTGAAGCTTATGTCTCTGCAAAACACAATCTGTAATTTTGCACCACTTATTTGCTCATGTAATAATTTGTGGTGTTGATGTTTTGGGGTTTTTGTACAATGTTTTGTGCAAATGTGAGCAGGTGCAGTATGTTCTGAGTAGCCTTGCTTTGTGAGTACCACTTCTTTTTTGTTATTCCTTTTTTTACAAGGTGTGAAAAACGCCAATCACTTGCATTTGAAATTGTTAAAAATTTAATAGTAATAAAATGGTTATAAAAATAGTAGTACAATTAGAGTCATAATAATTAGAGTCATAATTTTCCTGAGCAAAGATGCTTTTTCCTTGTTAATGGCTCAAATTTGAAGACCACTGTTGTAAGTAATATTTTACTTTTTCATGTTTTTGAATGTTGATACTGCTTGTTACATGAAAGCTTGCAAAGGGCCTATCATACATTTCATTAACTAAATTTCAGAGAGTACCATAACTATTTAAAATCCACTCTGTTTTGGTGTTTTTTACATGTGGGACTGGTGGAAACCAGTGTGTTCAGTTTAGTTGTTGGTAGGTTAGTGTCGTGCTGCTTGAGATTGAAGTGAATTAATGTTCCCAAGGCAGTGCCCGTGGTTTTCCTGCCGGGTTGGATGGCAGGTGAGTGTCCAGCTGTGCTGAGGATTTTCCTGTGTGTGCAGAAGGGTGTCCTGGCCCGGGCTGGGTGCTGCCACTGCTCCCTCTGGCCCCTGGTGGGCTCTGCCATGCAGAGCTGGGCTCTGGTGAGTGAGGTGCTCTTCACTCCTCAGTCATCCCTGAATTTCACAATAGCAGTTGATTTACGAGCTCTTTATCTGAGGATTGACTCCTCCAGGCTTCCAGTTCTTCAGTGCTCTCGTCATTAACATCATAAAATCTTTTCTTATTCACATACTCAGGGTGATTCTCATCAGCTTTTGTGCCTGCTGTCCTTTCAGCTTTACCCTGGGAAATGATCTCCCTGTTTTACAAGTGGGATTAAGGAGTTACTCTTTTCCAAAAGTAACATTTGTACATTGTAGGCTTTTCTTGATCTTTGTAGCATCTTTTTACTTCTCTGAAACTTTCCTCTTTGGTACTTTGAAGCTTTTAGGTATTGCTACTTCTCCAGGTTTTAATGCCTTTTTATTAAGTATAGCTTTTGCATGGAAATAAGCATGTTATTTTCCTTGGAAAAAATGTGTCAGGATTATAACTTAGAAAGGAGTTGCAGGTTTTTATACCTGAAGGAGGATCTCCAGTGAGTGATGCTTCAGTCACACGGCTTTGCTACATGGGCTTGTTCAAGTTAGAGAAGGCACACCTGGTGCAGGAGCTAATGCAAAAATCCAGAAGTTTTGTCCTTTTGTTTAGATGAGGAAAAGGTGTAATTGTGCTTCTTCACTGATACAGCTAATAAACTGAATTATACTGGTTACCTGTGATGTGGATGTGAGCATTTGTGTGTTCACAAGATTGGCAGTCCTCCCTTTCATAAGTGAGCAAAACAATTCCTTTCAACAGTTTTACTTTTTCATTTGGGGGTTGAGGTGCTAATCAAAAGATGAAGAGGAATATTTCTACTTTTGAAGTTTGTACATTTACCTCTCAGCCATAAATCACTGCTCCAATCAGCCCAACCTGCTTTTCTAGAATTAATGTTTAGTTTTCACTGTTGTGCAAGTGACAGACTATAAACATACACGACTTTTTGGCTGGGCTAAATGCAATGGACATAGGGTAGCCAAGCTTGGGAATTGTTCTTACCTGCAGCAGGCTGAGGAGATGGATGAGATTTTGGTGATTAAGAGTAGAGGGAAAACATTTAGCTTTAAGGGTAGAAACTTGTCTCATAGGATGCATCATGCTGTTGCTGGGTGATGTGTTTTCTTTTGCCAGAAATGTGATTATGTTTGGTTACTCCTTATATAATATTCACATGGGAATTGCAGTAAAGGCATTGCTTACATATTTTAGTATAAAGCCATTTTCAACTTTTATATGTCAAGTAATATTTCATATTACCCTAAAATCAGAAGGCTTTTCCTACTCTCTATTTGTATAGTAAAATCCTTATTTATAAGGACGTGGTTGGCTTGTTTGTATTTGGAAACAAAACAAAATGCTCTTCATCCACTGAGCAGGTTCAAAAGACAATTAAAAAGCTGTGATGGTTTCTTGTGATGTTTCCAGGAAGAGTAAATGTAGTATTACTCAAGTTCTAGGACTGGACTTTGGTATCTGAGCTGCTCTGGTATTTCTGCTGATCAGGCAACTGTGGTGGGTGCTTTTAATGAAGGATTTTAATTTTCAGGAAACTTTGGTTTTTGTAAGCTTGCCCTTTTTGGGTTTGTCCTCTCATGTGACAACCCTGACATATGTTTATTATAATGAATGACAACCATTATATTTGCCAAAAAACTTTCTGTGTCTGATAACTATAAAGAGAAAAACTCACAGAATTGTTGTGGGTTTAATCCTGTGGTGACTTTACTGTTAAATCCTAGAAGAAGCTATGGGAGTAACTTTGTTTGAAATTCTAGTAATGATCAACTTTTAAAATCGGTGGTATTTGTAATTTCTTTTTTTTTCTTGTGTGGAGGAATAGGAAAAGCTGTAGCAACTTCCAGCCTGGCACTGCATAAAACATTTGGGGTTTGTGTCCTATGTATTTGCAAATCTAATTATTTGCAATGCTGTTTCTCTTCAGTCTTTGAAATACAGCCAAATAACTTGATATGTGCATATTTAATCACTTAAATTATATGTATAGAATTAATCAGTTATAACATAATTTTATATGTGCATATTTAATCACTTATAATATATGTGTATAATTAATCAGTTAAAACATAATATTCCAAGAAAAGCTATTGTTTCACTGCTCTAGGCCAGGTTTTTCCTTATTACCTTGTTATTTTGGGGGTTAGCTCTGTGCTCAGAAATTTTTGATGAGTATGGTCTTGATTTTTTTTTTTTAAGATGACACATCTGAGTCTTAGATTTTCCTCTAAGTTACTAAAGCTGTTAAAGGAGGGGAAGCAGTGTTGGTGTGGGGGAAAGTGGAGCTGGATGGGGGTTTGGTGTCAGGAAGGTGCTTTGGCCTCCTTGCAGTGCCTTTATCTGCTCTGGATGACAGAGGGAAAGCAAAAAGGCCCAGTCCCTTCATGGTTATTGGCAATGGCAGGTACACACAGACTGGGGGTGATGCTTTAAGGATATTAAAAATTGCACTCAGAGACTTTGGAAACACCTGTTGCAGAAAGTCACGTTAAAAAGGTTGATTCCCTTCTGGTTTTGTCTCCTGTGTATTGAACAAGGCCACTGTGCACTGACAATGTTAGTTTGTTTTTTTTTTTTTTTTTGTTGACTTCACTGTAGTGAAGTTGGTGTGCCTGTTCAAAATGTGCTGATAAACTTCTACTTATTTTCTGCTTTGCAGTCCTCTTTCAAAGCATGGCATCTTGAGTATTCTGTACGAAAACTAGAGCTTGGTTTCTATTACAGAAAAAGTTATTCCATGAGATTACTGAAAAAGAGACATTGAAGTATACATTATTCCCTCCCCCTCCTTCTGTATAGAATGTGTGTGCAGTGTGGTTTGGAATTTATTATTTTGTATTTAGCTTTTTGTCCACGCACACTCCCCACACCCCATCTTTTCCTGATTGTTGCAAGTCTTCTGAGAATTGACCAATTCGATTTCTTTTTTCCTGTGGCTGATGAACTGATGGTTTCAGGTTATCTGCACTCAGGACAAGTCTGCTTTTCCTGTTTTTCCTGAGCAGTTTGGGCTGGGGGGATGTTGCAGTGGATGTGTTTGGGTACATTTGAGCTGCAGCCCAGCTGCCAGGCCAAGGTGGTGTTGCTGCTGTGTCCTTTCCCTGCTGGCTCTGCTGTTGGTGTGGACTGGTGGCTTTCTTTGGGGAGAGGCTGTTCCCTGCCCAGTAATTCCTAACTGAGCTTACAGCAGGCTCAGGTGAGTGCTGGAGGTGCAGTGAGGGATGTGCAGTAGGACACAAAATGTTATTTCATTGCTTGAAATAATTTGAGTGTATCTGTACTGTGCCCATCAGGTGCAAGCCTTGTGAAACATCCTGGTGGGAAGTGATGCTTTATTTCCACCTTTGGTTGACCTTTTGGAGGCTCACGCTTCTCAAGGATGTTTTTTGGTTCTGTCTGCTTTGTTTTTCTAAGGCTTTTGTGGTTTTCTATAAAAGGGACTTGGCTAAAGCTATTTCAGGGAACTCTTCATAGACCTGTGAGGCAGGACTATCTTAAAAATATTTAGTCTTCTTAAGAGGAAGAGTATTTATCTACAAGTCTGCTAATTCTCCTTCAGTCGACCTCGATATTTGCTGCATTATGCTAACAGTTTTTCAAACAAATTACTAAAATAAGTTTAGAAAACATAAAATCTACATACAGTATGGGTCCATCTCAGCTGCTGTTGCCTTAGATCCATCCTAGGTCTAAATAAAGCCAAATTTACTCATTTGATCAGATAAGGAAGAGGGACTGGAATGTTTGTGACTGCTGACAGAAAGGCTGGAAGAGTGCAGGTTACTCTTTCCCTCTTGGAAAGTTTTTAGACTAGAACGTCTGGATGTTGTTACAGACTCTCTAATTTGCATCCCTTTGCAAAATAAAAGCTTGTGTTTAAATGCAGAGTGCAATATCTACTGTGGCACAGCATAAGAAGAAAGTATTTCCTTTCTTCTCCTCTGAAAAGAGTAGCTGAAGGTCCCTTGTGATATTCCTTTCACGATCTAGGTCATAAACCAGAAAACAGTCCCATTTTTTAGGTTACAAACTGCTCCTGAGGGAGAAGGTGGGAAGCTGAAGCAGGTTTAGTGTACACTGCTGCTTCTTTCTGACCAAGGGAAATGCCTTGGATAATAATGTGTTGTCAGTGTTCACAGGGGTTTGTAGATGGATGGAAAAGACAGGATCTTGATTCCATGATCAGAAGGCTTCATTTATTATGTTAGGATATATATACAGCATTATAACTATACTACATAGAGATAGAAAGGAAAGAGGCTTCTTCTGAAGCTGCCTAAGCTAAGAAGAAGATAGAAAGAATGCATAACTAAGGTCTCTGTCTCGGCAGAGGGGATAGCAGCCCTGCCTGTGAGTGGTTGTCGCTATCAGACACAAAGGAACACGAGCACACACCTCTTTCAAGGTGAAGGAAAAAAAAGGAAGTTTTATTTTCTGACTCCTATATTTATAGTTTTACAAAGGTGACAGAGGATTGGAGGGTGACAGTGACACCTCTCCAATGACACTGGCTACAACAACAGTCCATCAATTCTCTCCTCCTCCATCAAAGGAATGTGAACAGCAAGTTATTTACAAGAAAGTGCGTGATAAAGTTCCTTAGAAGAATGTCAACATCAGAAGGCCTTGAGAATCTTAAAAAACCAGGGCGACGAGTGGTCATTAGATCCAAACATCTACAGGGGACCAACCACGGGTGGACCTGTTGCATTCCACAGCAGCAGATAATAATTGTTTCCATTTGCCACTGAGCAGCTCAGCTCTAGCAGGAAAAATCCTACAGAAAGGATTTTTCACACAGAATGTCTGTGACAATAATGTGTATTATTATTATTATTTTTAGGTTGTTGAAGACTATGCTGGCAGGTGGCAGGTGCCTCTGCCTCAGCTGCAGGTGCTGCAGACGGCGCTGTGCTGCTTCACCTCTGCCTGCGTGTCCTTCCCAGCCGAGTGTGAGCACGTGCAGTATGTGCTGAGCAGCCTGGCTCTGTGAGTACTTCTTCTTTTACAAGGTGTGAAAAATGCCAGTCACTTGCTTTTGGAATTGTTACAAGTTTCATAGTAATCAAATGAGTCGTAATAATTTGGATAATTTCGTTTAGGACAATATGAGACAATAAGAGCAAAGAGTTATGGATGTCCAGGTACCTCTTTCTGGGCATCATGAGCCCAAAAAAGGACCCCTGCTAACAAAAAATTAACCCTCAAGAACAACAGCCTGTTGCATATTCATACACCTCATACATGATGCATAAATTCCATTCAAACACAGGATTCTGTCTGGGCAGTGTCAACTTCTTCCTTCTAATCCTAACAGCACCTTCAAGGCAGGAAGAAGTTTGTTTCTTCTGATAAGAAGGCAATAAATTCCCTTTCTCTGAAAGATTCAGGTGTCCTGTGGCTGCTATCTCCCTGCAAGTCCTTTCTGTTAAACAAAACATCTTGCATAGCACAGTTTCTATTTTAACAATTTTTATAACCTAAAACTATATTTAACACAGTACTTAAGAGAATTAATACAGCATTACTTCCTAACACAACACATAAAACATTCATCTCAACACTTGCAAAAAGCCAATCATAAAATACATGCATTTTTCACACAATGGCCCTGCAAAAGGGTTTCAGATCCTCTGAGCTCCTCAGGGCAGGTGGTGTAGCTACACAGCACCAAAAATTGTTTATTAGAATTTGTTTTCATCTTTTTTGTATCCTTGTTGAACATTCAAGTTGGCTATGACAGTGTTTTGTCATAAGGGATGTCTGGCAAAAAGAATAATCCAAAAAATAAGTGATCATCATAACCTTAGTTTGGAGTATTTGAAGACCAACCTTTGCCAGTAGAGAATTTTAAATCATTTATCTCAGATTTTTATATTGTACTTCTAGTGATGTAATAAGCTGAGTACTTCTTAAGATAAATGTCTTAAGAAAGAAATCAATTACTTTAAAATTGTATGGATTTTTATGTTTGAGTCATCAAAATGCTTCTGGAAATTACTTGTCATGCAGTTAACTGACCCAAAGTCACATTCAGCTTCAAGAACTGCATGGTGTTGTTCCACAAATTTTGCTTTAATTTCAATTTTCTTGATGCATTGGTCATTTTCCCACATGAAGACTGGAAGTGTCAGAGTAATAAGTACATAATGAAAAATAAATGTTGTCTTTAAATGTTGGTGAAGTTTCTCTGTGGACATTTCCTGTTTTGTGTGTGTGAAACTGCTTGACAGAGGACTATTTATGGCATCATAGGACCACAATTTTCAAAGTTACATCAAAACATAGTGACATCTGTTGCAGTGGGTTTTTTCACTAGTTTTAAGGAAAAAACCTACAGAGTTCAAACCATGTTTATATGTATTTTTAAATAGCAAAGCTTGGGAGGTAAAAAGCTGGAAATTAAAGTATTTTTTGGATGGCTATCTTCTGGATAATCAAGAAGTAAATTGGTCACTGAGTTCCTGTGACTCTGTCTGTTTTGATTGTTGAGACTGGGTTTACTCCATGACATTTGCTCCATTCTAGGATGTCAGATTATTTATTCCTCTGCCTGGCTGGCACAGTTTTGCATGTGATATGATATAAAGGGATCCCAGGGCTTAGTAGCTGCAGTTACCTGGGCAACCTTGCTCCAATCTCTTTTGAAAATTCAGTGTATATTAGGTCTTAGTTCTTGGAGAGCCAAACTCTGCCTGGCTGTATTGTCATCCTTGGGTAAGATTTCCCTGGTAACCAGACAATAAACTGTTAACAGGAGCAACTGGTTTATTTCCTATACTTGATAACCTTGCTGTTCATATCCAATGAAGCAGCATTAATTAATATCAGAGGGTTTTCTAGTGGTGCCACACTGGTGTTTTGAGGCAATCTTCTGATGCCAAAGCAGTGATGTGATCAATAGAGATGGATATAAATGTGGATATGCAGTGCTGCAGACAGTTTTGAAATAAACAAAGTTGGAACTGACTGTAGTAAATTTAACTGGAGACTGGTGATGAGGAAATAAAAATATTTTGATGGCTTCCTATATTAGACTGTGAGTAAGTGCATTGATAAAGCAGAAAATTGTAGTTTACATTTGTTCAGTATTGATTTCCAGATTTTTTTTTTTTGCAAGATCTTCCTCTTTTTAAGTCGGTCAAAACAAATTTAAATGGAAGCATGCATCACTTGCTCTATTAAATTTTGTCTTATTATTTAAGTTCCAGTTTGGTTGCTTGCCAGGTCATGATGTGACTCATGGCTGACCTTTCCTGAGAGTCAAGTATGCTGCAAAATTTTGTTTAACATGAAATGAGCTCATGTTTTTTTAAGAACCACATACATATTTGGGTAGGGATTGTTTTTTCATTGCATATTTGAATTGAGATTCACAGGCTTAGCCTTGAGAGAAATTCTGTCACTGAACATAATAAGTTTGTATCTATTTCTCTAAACCTGTTTTTGGCAGAATTAATCATTGGTTAGAAAAAAAAAATACTTGAGCATAATCTATTGGAAAGATCCATTTATGGTACTTTTCCATTATTCCTATAGAAAACTTAATTTTGTCTGTGAGTAAGACTTATTTTAATGCACATGTTTAATAAAAATGTTACTGAGGAGGAAAAAATGCCTTTAATTTGTACAATATTTTTGAAGTCCTGCCTGTTCCTCTGAGAGCTGCTCAGTTCTTGCCTGCTGCCCTTGACTTTCTCAATCAGCAATTGCAGCTCATTAGTGCAGATCCTGCCTGCTCCTTTTTCCAAGTGGAAATGAAATTTCTCAGAATCTTGGGGCAGAACAGGAACAGTTGCACTGCAGATCCAGCACTGCCAAGTTTTTGATTGAATTCACTCAACTGCATTATCTGGAAGGAGAATTTTATAAACCAAATCCTGAATGGAAAGGAGATCTGGAAAGCTGCTTTTACCAATTTCTCTGATTCTGTGACAGGATTTAAAGGAATTAAAATGCTAGACCAGTGTTTTAAGATGGTACAAACCATGGAGACCACAAATCAGTTTGAATTTAAGCAGCTTTGAAAGTATTAGTCCTTTCTTCACCCATTTCTGCCACTTTTTTTGGGATAACACTTCTGAATTCATCTTGCTGGACAGAGACCTGATCTGATTGAAAACCTGGTGGTGGTAAAATTCAAGTTGTATGAATTTGAATGCCACGCAGAAGGTGAACATAGTTTTGTTTAATATTTGCACAAAAATGGTCTCCTTCTCAATAATTTTCAAAAGCTTTTTTTTTGGAAAAGATAAAATAATACCTTTAAACCAACATCTTAATAGAGAGACTTCAGTTATGGCAAGACAGGCTGAAATGAAATAAAGTGTGTTTGTAGAAAGTGCCTGAAAACAGGAATTGTTGGCCACCAAAAACTTTTGAGTGACTCCACATGGCACAAGTCTAGAATTCACAGAATTCCTGATTTTGGTTTGAGTGCTGCTAAAAGTAAGAGATTTAAGAGTAGTTTCATTTTTTGAATTAATGTTTTTAGTTTGACTTGTCACTGCTTCTGTTTTTCAGGAGTTTTTTTGAATTGCTGCTGTTCTTTGGAAAGGATGAGTTCTATGAGGATCCTTTGAAAGATATTTTAGGTTCAATACAGGTAGTATTGCCTACTTTCATATAAACTTTTAATATTTTTTTAGTAGATGTAAAGACAGTTTTTGTGACTGTATGACCTGGAGGAAATTTACTATTATAGTGAAAAAAGCCCTGCTTGTTTATGTCTATTTAGAGCTTATTGTCATTCAGTTTGTGATATGAAATCTCATGTTTCCCCTCTGGTTTTATTCAGTAAATTTGAAATTGAAGCTTCATCTCAATGAAGTCTTCAAGTCAGCATAAATATGGATTGTTCTGTTCTTGGGTAGATTGGGACAGAGTTTTCTATGTCTGTGTAAAACTGCATAAGATAAATGACCTAGATTAAGAACTTGTTTTGTCAGGTAAATGTGGGGTTTGGGTTTTTTTAATACCTGAATGGATTTTTAAGGTTGTGTCACCATGAGAGGAAACTTTGTAGGGAAAGCAAGGATGAAAAGCTGGGCTGTGTCTCTATTAATATTGCTGATGGAGCTGCAGTTTGAGAAAAACTCTTCCTTTGCTGTTTTTGTTAATACCTGTCCATTACTGCTTTTCCAAATTAATGTGCCAGCACTGTTTCTGCATCAGTTGTGTAATCAAACTGGCAATGAAAAGCAGGTAAATTGTGTGTGGATGGAAGCCATTCTTCTGCTGCTTTTTTTGTTTCAATATTAGGTAACTCATGACTAAAATTTTTTGTTGATTAATGGTGTTGTTGACACTTAAATAATGTGTGGGGATGAGAGGGAACTTGACATGTGAAAATAATGGCTGACTAAAGCATTCCATGATATTACAGGCAAACATAATTCCTGTTAGGCAGAGATCTGGAGAAAAATGGTTGCTTGAGGGCTGGTGACTCATGGCTTAATTGAGTTTTTCCCTCAGAAATCACAAATCCAGCTCAACATGTCTAAGTCTGTGCAGGATGCCATGAGGTGAAGGCTTGTTGTCTCAGTGTGTGCCAGTAATATCTCCAATCCAAGTTGGTTTTGCATTATTATACAAATGGAAGGCTCTTTCTGAGGGCTGTAGAAGCCATGAATTTGACCTTCAACAGTTCTCTATTGCTATTTGTAGATAATATCAGTTATTGCTTTAGGGCTTTCTGTATGGTCAGTGAAAGACTTTGTAGCTCAAATTACAGCCTGAGGAAATACTCAGCCATGCATGGGTTTCTTGGTTTATATCTTTGGGATAATCTAACTAGTTTAGACAACATCTTTTTGTTCTTTCTAATTGTTTCTCTTTGTACACTTAGGAATGTCAGAACCTTCTAAATAAATACAGGAATCTGAACCTGGAGCTGGTGACTCGAATCATCCGAGATGGTGGGCCATGGGAGGATCCAGTATTGCAGGCAATTCTTAAAGCAAAACCTGTGTCACAGGAATTAGGTACTTCATTTATCACAGTCATTTTCTGGAGTAGTGAAAAATGTGTTCAATTATGCTGTTTTAAAATATATAGTCAGGTGTTATCAGCTGGCATTGCACAGTGTTTTAATTATTTTTCTGTAGGAAAATGTGCTGGTCTCTTTTTTGTTTGAAGGAAAGCTGAATTTCTTTGCTAATTTAAGTCTGCTTTTATAATGTAGAGATCATATTTGTGATTTTGTATCACTGGCAGCTATGGAGTAGTTAATAAAATTCAAAGGATGGGTTTCCCAAATCTAAGTGTTCACTTAAAGCATGGAGACCACCTTGGCTTCATTTAGACTCCTGAAATAACATGATTGGAGAGGATCTGATGTGTATTTTTCTCCTGGCACTCTGACTCATTTAATTTTTCTCTTCCCTTGTAAATACTTGGTCTTGTGGCTTTTCTTGGTTCTGTTTCCAATGATGCCCATGGCTACATGTGGCAGCTGCTTTCTGTTTATGGACATGTAATTCCTGGAGCTGGGAAAGGTGCAGTGCATGGGAACAACATCACTGGAATGTTCATGAAACTTCCTAGGAGGAAAAATACCCAAGCTACAGTAAAGTCTTTACTAACAGTGTTCTTCAGGGGACCTTTTAAAAGTTGTTTTTCATTTGATAGTGATGGAAATGCCAGCTCTGCTCTGGTTATTGTGGTGTAGTGCCTGATAGAAACTCAGCACTGTGTTTGTGACAGTGTGCTCACTGAGAGAGAGGAAGAGCACTAAGGACAGCTCAGGGAGCTGCCTCCTTAACCAGAACAAGGGGTTTGGTAGCAAATTAACATCATTATGCCTTTGTTGTTTTGTTTCTCTTGTGAAGCAACTGCTTGAGCAACAGATTTACCCATGATTTTTATTAGATCTCTCATTAACTTCTGAAATTTTGTTTCTCAGAAACAAAATGAAAACCAAGATGAAGCTTGTTTTGTTCTGCATCCCATGAGTTTGGTGATTATGATGGGGAATTAGGTCTTGATCTCTATTTATTCAGCAAAGAATTAGTTTAGTCCTTTGCTGTAATGATTCTCTTGGTCACCATGAATCCTCTCTGTGATGGGTTACAGTTTGAGGATGTTTGTTTTTAACCTGGCAAAGCAGGAATGAAACCTGTTATCATTAGATGGGCACTTTGTTCCCCTTTGTTTCAGGCTGCATCTCCTTCCCCTCTGCGGAGAGATTTTCTCTCCTTTTGCCTTGATATCCTCACACACACCCTTGACACATCTCATCTTTGCTGACATTTTATTTTAGCTAATTTATATTTTGAGAGCTTGTTCTTTCTTCCTCTCACTTCCTCTAAAATTTGATTCGTGTGAAGTCTTACACACATCCTGTGTTGCTTTATGGGCTCACAGTGTTTAGTGTGTATTTTGAAACTTGGCCATGTAGCTCCCTCAGGGGTTATTGAAATAGGAAAACCTGCCTATTATTGCTGAATCACCAACCATTCCTTGCAAAAATCAGTTTGTGTGAACTACATAATCCTGTCCTGGATTCATGAACTCCATGGAGAAGCTTAGGCCAGGACAAACCTCTCTGTGTCTGTCTCTACAGGAATTGTAGTAAACTTTGAGATGGCACAATCTCTTTGGAGATGGCTGGAAACAAAGCAATCATTGAGTTGAAAGAAAAATAGTAGGCTTGAAACATAGGAACAATCAACTTTAATGGACATGGGAGAATTAGGTGGGCATCTGGAAGAGAGCATGGCAGAGGTGCAGTCACAGGGAGCAGTTCAGGAGTTTCTGAGGTGCTGGTTGATGTCTGTTGCTCTAAAGCAGAGCATCACTGCCTGGGTAGCAATAAATGTTGTTTGTTAGTGTATCTCAGGCTTGGCCAAACACTGTTGTAGCTGGCAGCTGTCTTTGGTTTGGGGGTTAGGAGAGCTCTGTGTGCTGCCCTGGGAAAATAGCACAGGCCAGGCCAGGGAGGGAGCACTCTCCTGCCAGCAGCAGCAGTGAAACTTTGGACACAGAGGAGGCTGTGGGAACCCCCATCCTTGGTAGCTCCTGCTGGCAGTGGTGCAGGGTGTGGAGATGCCCTTCCCTGGGAGAGGAGGCTGTCAGAGTCTCACCTCTGGAGCAGCAGGGACCTGAGAGTTCCCCACACCAAACAGGAATAAGAACAGGGTGAGCTCTGCAGTGCATTCCCCCTCCTTTAAGGGAAAAGGCTGTTACAGCCACTTGTTAGATGGGCAGCATTTCCTCACCATTAGCACTTACAGAGCTGAGTATTTCCAGCCTTATTTTTCAGTAATGCTTGCATACAAAACAGAGGATGTAGTTTATTATCCTGAGGGTGCTAATTCAGTAAAGGAGAGGCCTTTACTTGGCTCTAAGGGTGTGACAGTGGTCACAGGGGTTTTTAGAGGATGGAGGAGACGAGGAATCTTGATTCCATGATCAGAAGGCTTGATTTATTATCTTATGATATATATATATAACATTATAACTATACTACATAGGAATAGAAAGGAAAGGAGCTTCTTGAGAAGCTGGCTAAGCTAAGAATAGAATAGAAAGAATAATAACAAAGGTCTGTCCCTCAGAGAGAGATAGCAGCTCCACCATGAGTGGTCAGTAAATCCAAACATCTACAGAAGACCAGTCACAGGTGAACCTGTTGCATTCCACAGCAGCAGATAATAATTGTTTACATTTGTTACTGAAACTTCTCAGCTCCAGCAGGAAAAATCCCAAGAAAGGATTTTTCACAAAAGATGTCAGCGACATGAGGGCTTTTCCATAGAATGACTTTTCCTTGCAGTTCATCACCCCCATTAGACACTGGCTTGCCTTTAAGTCCTCTTGTTTTCTGAATTTGTTCTCCAAAGTGCTACAGGATAATGGGGATGAGATGTTTCTTTCCTACAGTGCATCTGTTAACAAATCAAATTGAAACCTTGGATTGTACTGCTTACATGTTCATTAGCGTGGAGCACTGCTAGCTCGCATAAAAATAAAGATGCTGAAGAAATCTTGGGTTTGAGTGTAAGAAATTATTTCAATCCTTAAAAAAAGCTTTATATGAAAGGTTATTGTACAAGTCATCTCTTCATTTTGGGGGAAGAAAACTTCTTTGTTCTGATTGTAGTTTTTAGTAACCATTTCTTAAGTATCACTTTAAGTTGCTTGTAATTAATACAGATTCCTTCTAAGGGATGAACTTGCAGCCTTCACTGACTTTAAATTGAAAATCTCATTCTTTCTTTCTTTACAACATAAAACACTTAAAGTACTAAAGTTGTAACCTTGTAGCTAGTGATATTTTAACTTTAAATCCACAGAGATACTACAATTGGTATGATCTTTTATAATAAAGATGCAAAGCATGTCTTGTAGGTATTTCTGAATTTCCAGTTACTTCAATGTTGAGTCTTTTCAGTATCTTGAATTTTTTTCATTCAAATATTAGTTAATATTATCTTTTAGAGCTAAAAAAGAGATTTCCAGAAATTAGGAGCCAGAATTTAAAGGTATTTAGATAGAAATTGTGTTCAGTAACACTTTCAGAGGAAGATATGTTTTCCAAGCAAGCAAAATCAAGGCATTCAAAGCTTCTTAAGGCAATAGCATGTGAAATGCAGTTAACTTTATTCATCACTTTGAGGTCTTACGTTTTAATGGATAATGAGTATCTTGAGGTTTTAAAAATTATTTGTAATTATAGCTTTGGAGGTGACGTCAATCCTGTGCTTCTGACAGTCTCACATATTCCACTGCTGAGAAAGGAGGGAATTTTCTTTTTTTAAAATGCTTACTTCTGCTTCTATACAATATAAATTTCACCAATCCTTTGCAGCGCCTTGTGTTAACTTGTTAGAAACAAAATACTGAATTAGATTACTGTTTAAGAAAAATAACAATTTCTGTTTCCAAGCAGGACAGCTTCCTTATGGTATTTAACTTAATATTTTATAGACTTTTTTTTTAGCAGAGCCTTTATTTTTTCTTAATATTATTGTTATTAAAGACAGCATTACATTTAGATATATTTGTTGTTTGGACTTCATATTCTAATTGCCTTTAAATCTTTCTTTTCTGTGCAGTTAACAAATATTTAAGCTCTGAAAATCCACTGTTCTTTGAACTCCGTGCCAGATACCTTATTGCCTGTGAACGCATCCCTGAGGCAATGGCTCTTATCAAATCTTGCATAAATCATCCAGATATCAGTAAAGATCTGTATTTCCATCAAGCTCTTTTCACCTGTCTTTATATGTCACCATTAGAAGATCAGCTATTCCAGGAGGTATTGTTTGCCAGTATACATTTCTTTTTTAAAATGAAGTGGTGCTTTATACTTGCTGTGTACGAGTTGTCAAGAGGAGCATGTGGAACTCTGATTTTGTGGAAACAAATGTTATAAAATCAGGCAGCCACACTGCTGTTGCTCAACTTAGTGCTGGCTTAAGCTTGGAAAAGTTAAATGTGAAGTGCTACAAATCTTGTTGACCTAAATGCAATTTCTTGGTCAAGTGTTCTTGTAGATACAGTCCCTAAATATTTTGTAACTTCAGTGTATTGACTATTTTACTATTAACAATTTTAGTAAAAGCACTTGAGCCTAATTAATGGTAATCATACATTATATAGTTTAAGTTTTTTTAACGATGCCCCAATATGTAAAATGACACTTGAGCTGGTTTGATTTGAGCTATTTTATCACTGATAGCACTTTGTGGACAACAGTTCTTTTCTTAACCTTGTTTTAAGAACAAGCCACCCAAAAGTGGCAAGAACAAGTGCTTTTGTGTTGTATTTTAATTTCTCAGACAATTATTTCTTACAGTAATGACCATCAGAATATGAAAGAGCTCAAAATCCCTCCAAAATCTTTACTTACAGATGTTCACAAAAGCCATTTCAAAGACATCCTGTGTTAATAGCAATTCCTGAAGTTTTTAGTAGAGCAAGATCTGATTGGTTTTGATTTCATGTCAGCAAATTGATCTAAATTGATTTTATTTTAATTGTATAGCACTTGTTGAGGACTGATTGCAAGAGTGGAATTGAGATCATCTGCAACACTGAAAAAGAAGGGAAGACTACCTTAGCCTTACAGCTTTGTGAATCCTTCCTAGTCCCACAGCTCCAAAATGGGGACATGTATTGTATATGGTAAATACTTTATTTCTGGGGAAGCAGCTGAGCAGAAAATACATGCTTATTGCCAAAATGAAACTCACCTAACTTGAAAAATACCAGATAAAAATGCTTTTGAAATGTTCCTGGTGCTTGTTGTGCCTGTTTGCCCTTTTACACACAGCCATATATGGGGTAGCTTAATAGTTCATAACTCTTTATTTACTATTTCCAAGCAAAGGAAAAGTGGAACTTTACATACCCTACCTAGAACTGTGGCATTTATTATTAGCAAAATACAGTCTGTAGGCTTAACCATGTAGATATTTTGCTCTGTAACTGTAATGTGTCAGCAATGTGGCTAAAAAGAGAATGTGTGGTGCTGCAAATGTGCTGTTAATTATGGAAACGTGGATGTCATGAACAGAGGTATCACCTAGGTGGAGTTCTCTAGAAAACTTTGAAGATGTCTTCACACACATTCAATTATCTTGATACCTTAACTTGGTTTTAGGGCTGAGAAGTGTTTTCTAGAGTGTTGTCAACAAATTTCACCATTCTGAGGACTGAAAGATGGCTGAGGAATATAATCCTGCTGAGCCTGTTTAATTTCTGTAACTAAAGGAAGATCTGCATTCCTTGATAAAATATGCTTTCTTTGTTTATGTACTTAAAGCAAAACATCCTAGCAAGGATTTGCTAGAGATCAAATTATCTATCTAACTAATTTTAATATTGAATTCAGAAGCTGCCTTGGATTTCTGTGTTCACAGATTCCAGGAAATCAAAAAGCTTTGTTGTCTTGAGAAACTAATGAAAGTTAGATATGATAATGTTTATTTTGATATTAATATTTTTCTTTAACTACTGGGCTGTAGGAGGAGTAATTGCTCAATCAAAGCCATTGGGATTGTGACAATGACATCCATTATAGTACAGTGTGTTTGTAACAGACAGAGATATTTTTCATCCAGTCTGTCCAGGAAAAGATGGGCAGGACTGTCCCCATAGGAAAGATGAAGTTCAACCCAAAAGGCAGAGTTTGTGTGAGCTCAGTGGGAATGAACTCAATCCATCTTTGCTGATTCCAGCCCCAAACTGCATCTCCCTATTTCTCACTGGGAAATGGCAAGTGTAACCTCCATGAATTAATGCTTTTTTGGGGGAGGCAGTCTTTGATGAAATGCATTTTCAATACTGTAATTAAAACTCCTTTTGCTGCAGTAACACGTTGACCTTGCTTTTACCCAGCTGATTGGGTTTTGCATCATCCATTTTTGAAATAGCTGCTCAAAGCAGGATCTGTCTCATTTTGTTCTGGCAAATCAGATGTCAAAGATGAAATTCTACTGGAGGCTCGAGTACTGTTTGATACCTAGATTTCAGGGAAGTAATCTTGCCATCTCAGTACTTTAATTTATTCAGAATATAGAACTTGAGGATCTTTGGAAGAGAGTTCAGAGCAGGTCTGTCTGTGCAGCTCAAGCAGATGTTTCATTCTTCAGAGATGCTGAGCCTTAATTATGTTTCCAACAAGAACTTTGTATACTTCATAGCTCATGGGAACTGCAGCAAAGCTTGTGAAGGCATGACTATACTGTAGTCCAATCTTGTGAAGAAGTAGGGGCCAGGTTAAATTAACCTACAGAGTCTATTTTTGTTCCCCAGGGAACATTTTAGTGTCTCCAGCACAGTAGAAACTCACCTTGTTTGGAATTGAGGGCCTAGCAGATCTAACAGAGATCTAGCTGCTAACACTACAAGCAAAGATAGGACAACAAAGCAGATTAAAAAGCTGTAAATAGCAGATATTTGCTAGAGCCTATATGAAATCTTCTAGCTAAAACCATTAGCTGTCATCTTAGAGGAAGATGAACTTTAAGCAGCTTGGTCACAAAACTCAAATGTTCACTGATGTCAAAAATAAATTCTAGATTCAGATGAACAAATTATTTTTCTGAAATTAAATCATCAAGCAATCTGTGCTTGGTCATTCTAAATTTTTTTTGTGTGAAATAATGGTAAGAAATCAATTTATTATACTTGTATCAAAGTGTTGTCTCTTCAGGAAGACACACAATATTTTGATGGAGAAGGCATAGATGGTCTTCCTTCTCTGACAGATGATTTTTAGATGCTATTTTGTCTGTTTTCTGGTGATTCCTATGCACTAAATTTAGTAAGTCAAAGAACTTTTACTACAGGTTTTTGATCAGTCTTTTGGCAAAGTGTGTTCACTACTTCCTAAGAGCAGCAAAGGGTTTAGATCCAGTAAGTTAGGGAGGGTTTAACCATCATTCCATGTTGCTGGTGGAGGCACACAGTGATTTTGGTGTTTTGTAGGTAGTTAAGAGGCTGGAATGCATGGTTGCCTCTGGTAAGGAGGTGCTGAGTTCTGTGATCTCTCAATAACAATTTAAATTGTCCCAGCAAAGTCAGAAATGGGCTTGAAAAGGAGAAGTCATTGTATTGGCTTAGGAAAAAATCCCAAAAAATTGAAATACTGTTTCATGACAGGGTCTAGGTAAATGGTGGGTATCACCTTGTTCTTCAGCCATGCAGCTCTTCCTTCTGCTTTCAGTTTGCTGCTCTCCTTTTTCAGCTCTTTCCTTGTGCCAGCCTAGCACTTGTCTGAACACACAGCAAGCCCCTTTAACCACTAATCTCTCAAGAATAATTTGATTTTTCTCACATTCTCTGGGATTAGTGCTGAAATGGCTTGCTCTGAAATGATATGAGGCAAAGCAGAGAGTGAGATGGATTACTGAATTGTAACATAGAACAGCAAAACTACTCAGGTTTTACTTCTGTCCTTCAGGTTGAGATTTCTGTTGAGTTGTTAAGAGTGGTTTAGTGCATGAAGACACTAATTTCAAGCTTGTATATGAAGTTTGCAAATATGTAGAATTGAGATTTTCAGCCTGGTAAAGGCAGAGGTGAGTAGTTTGTATCTTGAGGAAACCAGAAAGTTTAATTTTTTTGTGTGAAAGAGCTGTATAGGTGTGCTTTTTCAGTTTCCCCCATAAGTTTGATCTTTCTTTCAATGTTAGTTTTCTTGGGTTCTGAATGAAACAAACCAGTCAAGGTCTCAATGTCAAGCAGATTTCTAGAGCTGTCCTGAGCTTAAAAGAGGAGTGGGTTTTGTTGTAGGCAGTTCTGTCACTTCTCTTCCTTCAGGCTCTGAGCTCACTAAGAGAAGCTTAACCTCAGAAGGTTTGTCTGACTCTGGAAATCAGCCAGATGTTTTGGTAGTAGCCAGGTTTGTTTTCTGAGGGAGGAGATTGCTGGAGTAGCAAAGTGTCTTCCTTCAGAAAATGACAGTCAGTGGGTCCTGCTGTCATTGCAACACTGTGTGGGATTTCTCCTGAGTCCTAAGCAGAGCTGTGTGAGATCTTAGTGCTGGCAAATCTTCTCATGACTAAAAGTTGGCCCAGTTGCCTTCCTAGGTCTCTGAATTAAAGTACACAGAATTTCTATGCTGTGAACTTCAGTCAGCTCTATTTTATAGGCTAACACATCACATGTGCAGAGTTTGGCACTAATCTGTCCTTACATTTCCTTTTTTCAGGCAGGCATGTTTTCTCACTGCAGATCATGGAGATGTAGGATAGCTGTAGAGGCTGAAACTTTGGTGTAACTGCTGTAGGCAGAAAATTGTGCTTTAATAACTGGAGAACATCACTATTTCCTGCCACATCAGGAGCTTCCTATGCTGCTTCCACTTTTCACATTCAAAAGCTTCTTTTCCTGAGGACTCTTCATCCTTGTACTGGAAGTGATGAATCCCAAGAGCACACAGATGTTTATTGCCTGTGGTGTTGAGGGCTAGGTGCTGTTTTATCTGATTTTATTGTGCACTTCTCTGAAACTGAGCTGAATACATGAATGTTTTGTTGAATATTTAGTTGCTTGGTGATAGGAGATACCCTGAATGCTTTAACAAAGTAATTAAGTTGCATTTTCCGTTGTGCACATCTTGGTGTTAATTAGGTCAGTATTACACCCTTAAATATGATTTTAATCACAGAATATGCAAATAATTGTCTTTAGTAATGCGTTGTGCTTAGTGAGAGTGTTCTAAAATTCAATGTAATTGGAATCTCTCTTATTCTCTACCTAATAGGGACCTGATCTTCATTTGGAGTAAACTGCAGCTCAAATCTAACCCATCCAAACAAGTATTTGTGGACCACTGCTACCAGCTTCTAAGGATTGCTACAAATGTCAGAGTCATTTTCCCTTTCATGAAAGTCATTAAGGATGAAGTAAGTTCTGTTTGTTTTTACCTCATCCACCATTCTTTTGGTAACCAGTTGAAGTAAAGAGAGGTGATGTTTATATTGTGTAATGACCACTTTTGGTGGAAAGTTAATAAAGAAGGGTTAGGGAAGGACATAATATTATTTTTAAAATTTTGTCAGGTTCCAGAATGGGCTTCAATATTAAGGTTGCTTGTGTGGTTTTAAGATTTTTTTTTTCCTGAGTTCTGAGTTTTTCTGTTTCTGCAGCAAGTTTGAGGAATAAGTCCATGGAATAAATGTGAATGATTGGATTGGGGATTTTTTTTTTCAGGCTGACCTCTTAAGGAAATAGGATCTGTGTAATTATATGTACCCTTCATCCTTGTTAAATTCTGAATCCTTTTACCAATTCTAATAGAGACTGGACAAAATGGCTTAATATAACATAAAGCAAAAGGCAGAATAATGCAGGAGAATACATGATTTTAGCTTCAGAAAACTGTCCTGTATTTCATCCTTCAGATCTCAGTCTTGTTCTGGCCCATCTGCAAAAGATGTCACGTGCAATGTTTTGCACATAGACCTGAGAGTTGTTTCCCAGCAAGGGTTATTTATCATTGACCTCACTTAACAGAGCTCCTTCATATTTTATGCTCTAAATGAATTGTAAATTATTTTGTCAGATCTAAATGCAGTAATTTGTTGCTGTTCAAGGGTATGTATTCTAAAATGCTTGTGGCGATATTAATAATTCTATTTGCATCTGAATAGTCTTATTTTTTTAATAATCCCCTACTTATGGAGCAATGTCTGTATTTGTTAAAACCCAAATACAGGAGGTATTAATTATTTCTAAATTTCCTGTACCTCTTTTGACTTAAATCTGCTGCCTGTTGGGCAGAGTATTTCTGATCATTCTCTATGTTCATGACAGGGCCTCCAGCTTAAAGTGTGGAATAGGAATTCTGCTCATTAGAAGGATGGGTCATCAGTTTTGGAAAATGAGACCTTTTAGGCTTCTTGGCCATGGGTTGTTCAAAACTGTCAGCAATATTACCAGGGTTTTAATGTAATTCAAGTGAAAAAGGTTAGAATGGCCAAAATATAGAGGAACTGTCCAATTACAGTGTGCAGCAGCCTAAGTAATGAAAAGGCTGGCAGAAGATACTGATAGATCAGATACGATCTCTTGCAGTTCTGGTTTATATCCCCAAATAATTGTCTTTAACTGCAGAGCTGCATAGGGCAGAACTGAAACTTTGTAGCTGTACAGCTTTCAGTGCAAACCATTTTTGTGTCTGTATTTATAGCCTTATTTGAGCAATATTTTAAAATGTTCATGCCCTTGGGTGAAGTTCAGTAGCAGGATGCTTTTTGAACTCCTTTTCTGCAATAGATGAATATAAATATTTGGCTGTTGGGGAATTGTTTATGTACACTATGATTGCCTTCCTGCAGGTTGGTGAAGATGGCCTTCAAATCTGTGTTGAGATATGTGGGTGTGCCCTACAGCTGGACCTCCGTGAAGATCCCAACATGCAAAGTCTTATTTATAAAGCAATCGCTCATTTTCTGCCAAATGACTTGGAGATCCTCAGAATTTGTGCTCTCTCCATCTTTTTCCTGGAGCGCACCTTGGAATCTTACTACACTGTTGAGCACTTGTACAAATGTGCAGATGAGGAGTACAATGAGTGCACTAGTTCTGTTCAGAACCGTGTACGGTTCGAGCTGCTGCCCATCTTGAAGAAAGGGTTGTTTTTTGATCCTGAGTTCTGGAATTTCTTGATGATCAAACAGAATTGTTTAGCCTTGTTGGGGGATAAAGCCTTGGATGGCTTGAGTGAAAGTACACTGGAAAGCTCTCCTGCAAACACAGAGAAAACAGCAGAGTACAGGGCTCTGGGTGAGGAACGTGGCTGTTTGACAGATGTCAGCAATGGGGAGCTTGACCCTGGAAGCTGCTCTGGAGCCCGCTCCAAAGGGAATTCCAGGAAGAACCACCAAGCTCCTGAGGCATCCAGAAGGTTGGATCAGACTGAACCACGGCACCGCTGTGTGATCTGCAACAAGGAGTTCCTTGGGGATCACATAGTGAAACACGCACAAGCTCACCAAAAAAAGGGCAGCTTCTCCTGTGTGCTCTGCACCAGGAAGTTCAGGCAGAAAGGACTCATGCTGAAGCACTTAAGGAATCACGTCAGGAAGATAGAAAGGCAACATCTTGCTGCAGCTCTTGAGGCTGGTCAGGAGGCTCCTGCTCTTCATGAAGTGCAATGTTCTAGTGTTCCTGTGTCTCTTGAAAATGGGAATTCTGAGGGTTCCAAAGATACTGAACCAGAGGCTACAGTAGCCACAGTAGCTCCGAGTTCTGATCAGGTCCCAGACGAAGCTGAGAATGCAGAACAGGTTTTTGAGGCAGTGGAAAACCATCTAAGTGACCAGGATGATGCTACTGAAAACAGTAGTGACAGCTGTTTTAATAATGTTCCTGATGCTTTGAGTACAGAGAGCTTGCCTGAGGATGATGAGAGCTCCAGTAAAGAGTCACCCATTCTGCATAAAGTGAATGGAGTGTTTTGCCCTCAAAAAGTTATTGATGCTTTGGATGAGGAAGGAACCTTCAAGTGCCCTGCTAATGGTTGTGCTAGAGTGTTTAAAAAAATAAGATTCCTCAACAAACACGCCAGAAAAACTCACCCAACTGATCTGAAGGTGCAGCAGCATATAATGAAATGGAATAAAGGAAAATGCCGCTTCTGCCAGAGGAAATTTGCCGATTCCCAACATTTTATAGACCACCTGAAGAGACATGTGTATCCAAATGTTTACTTTTGTTTACACTTTAATTGTAATCAGAGATTTAAGCTGTCAGCTGAGCTTGCAGAACATACAAAAAGTCACAGTGTGTTTAAAGCTCAGTGCAATTTCTCAAACTGCTGTGAGCTATTTGAGGAGCTCCCTTTGCTGTATGAACACGAGGCTCAGCATTATTTAAATAAAACCCCAGAATGTTCAGAAGATGCAAGTGAAAAAGATTCTTCAGATGATCCTTCAGAACTTTGTAGTTACCAAGATGATGATGAATCCGTTAATGAGAAAGAAACTGTAGATTTACCAATTCCAACCTGGAAGTCTAGGAAAGATTCTACAGAACCAAAGACATATATTCAAAGTGTGGAGAAGAAAGCAAATAATGTAATTCACAATGGAAATGAAAGCTCATCTGAGGGTGGTGCTCCAGTTTTAAGTTTGATAGACCAAAAGACACCTGTGTTACAGCCAAATCCTGAAAACTGTAATGTTGTTAGTGACCAACTGGTCAATGGGCACAGTGACCCAGATCAGACATCATCCAAGGCAGCCCAGGTACCTTTGGACAGAGTAGCAGATGAAACAAGGACAGAAAATGGGTCAGTGTTACCAGTTTTACAGAATTGTCACGATGCACCACAAAATAATGCTCCTGCAGTCTCACAAGTACCTTCTAAACCAAATCAGACAACAGAGACTACTTCATATGGTGTCATCTTAACAAAACCCTACGTCAGGCCATTGCCTCCCAGTTACCTTGATGAACGTTACATTAGCATGCCAAAACGGAGAAAAATTTTGGCAGATGAGGTAGATGCTTACTCTGAACAAGACAAAATTTGTAGCAAATCAACAGAAAGATTTAGATGTGGCAACTGCTTGACCATCTACTGTAATTCAGAAGCACTTGAGGCTCACCTTGCACAAAAGAAGTGTCAGACGCTCTTTGGATTCGACTCAGATGATGAAAGTAAGTCCTGCAGGCCTTCCATGCTGCTTTCCTTGGCAGTCAGTAGCAATCAGAAAATGGTCTTTGCAAACAGGAATAGATAAGACACTAACTAAATCACAGTACTCTGCTAAATTGGAAGTTGAAATTGGACATGCTGTTCAGAATAAGAAAGAGGTGGTGAGAATTTGTAGGCAAACTAATGGAAAAGACTTTTGATAAAACAGAATGGGGTAATTCAATCTCTTTGCTTGCATGTTTGAAACCAAATATGGTGAAAAACATAAGCAGTGTTCTAGATGAAGAAATTATTTACGTTCTGATCTTTTGTCTTTTACAGGTGCCTGATTCAATGTTGTGGAGAAAAGTATCAGATGAGGAGTGGTGTAAGGAAACACTACATGAAGCAGCATCAGTTTGTTTCCCAGTTGGCCTTAATCATGAAGCAGTCTCAAATACCTATAGAAAAACATGACCTTGATACAGAGAAAGCACATTTTCTAGACAAAACTCACAAAGGAGTAATAGAAGCTCTGCAGGTCTTGAGTCCAGAAAAGTTGCTACAAAACCCCCAAAGTACCAGTTATCCAAAAAAGCCATGTTCATTCCAAATGTATGATTGAAGCTTAATGGCACAGCTTTTCTAGCATGAAAGTTGAAGGACAATGAGGCATAGAGGGGAGCAGGCAGAGGAAGCAGAGGTGTTCATTGCCTTGTGGAAATCCAACCAACCAGTTCTGAAAGCTGCTTTAGTTTGTGTGGTCAATGGGTAACTGTCCACACAGCTGAGAAGGAATCATTCAAGGAGGTGTTACATTCTTTCCTTGTGGATAAATGCATAGAGTTACCATGCATTCTTTTATTTTTTTTTTTTTTTTAATGTCTGAGTATGTGAGTCCAGTATCTGCTCAAAAGAATGGAGCTTATTTCATAAACTTCTACTCAGAATCCAAAGAGGAATGTGGAAGGAAATCTTGAGCTAGATGGAATGCTGGAATAGCCAAAAACTTGAAATACAGAACAAGCAGGAAAAAGTGAGGTGATGTGCTATTTTGTGAGACTTGCACACAGTGGAAATCAGATGCATGTAAGACAAGTCCTTTGCAAGGCTGAGGTGAAAGTGGTTCCTGTAAAACATCTGCTGTAGGTGTGGGAAGACCAGCACAAGTGATAGATTGTGTGGATTTTAACAGCAGCTGATGGAAGCTAATCTGGAATGTTGGGAGGGCTAAGCTTGCAGAGTTCAGCTAATATTCTGCAAGCACAGAGGTCCCTCAGCTGTTGGTAGGACAGACAAGAACTTGAGAGGGCAAACAGAAGCAGAGCACATCAGGGTGGGGTGAACAGAAAGGTCAGGAAGAACCTGTTTCACATCTGTTATGTTGAATGGTGGTGGGCCACAGCTCAGTACTGTCACTAATGATTCATTGTCTAGAAGGGAGAAAACAGGGATCCTCTCAATCCTCATTGCAATCCCATTTAGTAGCATCCCTTGAAAGGAGAGCCTTTCCCAAAGGCTGGTGGAGGAATTACTTAAATGTTAAGCACTTTATTCACAATTCACTGTTCACAGAAACAATCACAATGTGAAGATAGGAAATAGGAGTTCTTCAGTTCTATATGGAAAACTGAAATACAGAAGATTTTGAAACCAAAAAGATGTCATTGTAATTTTTGGTCTTCCTACCCTAAGGCAGAGTTGTGGCAAACATGCACATTGTCCAATTACTGTACAAATTTATCCTCTCATTTATCTCACACTGTCTTGCCACATAATATTCTTTTTATTTGGGATCACGTTCTATGGAAGTTGTAGTGGGATTGCAGGCAGGGGAGGCACAGGGTGAAAACTGATGTTCAGAGTCATTCCAGAAATGAAGGACAGCACAGAGCAGCTGTTCTGCTCAGCTGTCACTGAAGAGTTCATCACAGGGCTTAAATCAACAGGTGGGTGAGAGTTAATGGGTAAAAACCAGGGGGTGAATAAAACCCCCTGTTCATTGTGGCAGTGGCTCACTCTGGCATACCCAAGGGTTTCTCTGTAGGATTGGCTGTGAAGCAGTTCTGGAACATAAACTCAGTAGTTCAGTAATGCCTCTGCTGGTAATCCTCTGTGGAACTAAACAGATATTTGCTTTAATTCTGCTTTCTTTCCCCTTCCTGCAAGGTAAAAAGAATGCAAATTTGAAATCATTCTTTTGAGTTCTAGAAGAGTTTTGCCTTAACTTTGAGTTGGATTAACATGAAAGGTTCTAAAATTATGATCACAGGTATTTGTGCATTACATGAATCCCAGTTATGGCCCACTTTCAGAGATTTGTGTGATATTTGAGGCACCAAAGAATTTTTTTTTGCAGTTGCAAAAAACCTGATTTAAATGCATCATTCATTATATATACGTATATACACACTATATATATATTTACATGTATAAACACATTAAATTTTTTAAACATAAAGTTAATGGGGTCCTTATCAGACAAATGCACTTTCATATTTTTTACTTTAAGATACCAACTAATTTTTAAGGACCCAAGTACTGTGTTGAATGTTTCCAGGCTCCCCCTTCTCTGCTTGACATTGCTTAAATATATTTGGGAGAAAAAAAAAGGTTCATTTAAAAGTATTACAGTTCTGAAAATCTAAAAAGTGAGTCAACAAAGATACAGAAAAGATGTTTGTGTGAAATCTTTTTAATGTACCTTTTAAACTTTGGTGCTTTTTTTGCCTTTTCCCTCGAGCTCCATATGTTTGAAGATGCTTTAAAAACATGATTGAGACCTGTATTAACTTTGGTTTAAGTGTGTAGATAAATGCATCTGTGTACATGCATAAACTGTGACCATAATTTTTTGTACCTGCATTAAAGTCATTTTTGTTCCAAGGTGCTTTTCTGGGACACCACCATTTGTTTCTCTCATGTATTCAGTGTGTACACTCTGGAGAATAGGAACTGTGAATTCTTAGATAGGTGAAGATGAGCATCATCTAACAATTACCAGGAATCTGTTAAATTGACTGAAAGTAGCAAGTGGGTGGTCATGTTTTAAAATAATTATTTTCACTTCAAAAGACATTGCATTTTTTTTAAGCTACTCTCTGATACCTCTTGGTATTCTCAGATAGTTGCAGTATTAAGCAACTTTAATCAGAGGCAAAAAGATACTTGGATCACATGTGGAATAATTCTCCATGCTTTTTAAGGATTCTTTTATTTTGAGTATTACCCCAAACCAAGCCTGCAACTTCTAAGGCTGTAAACCAGTTACAGGTCTTAAAAGTTGGAGGTTTTTTGGCCGATTTTCTTTTTTCCCCAGACATAAAGCATTGTGTGATGTAATTGGAAATCCTTGAAGTTGTATCACTTTGATTCAATAAATCCTGAAATATGTGTGTAATGTAAGCCTCCAGCTACCCTAAAGCTGCCTGAAGTTGTCCATGAGCTTAGGAACCTTGTTGGATCAAAGTTGGTGCAATTAATAACATTCCTTCAGTTGGGTTTGGACTTTCCTTTTAAAAGTGTTTCCTCTAACCCCTTCATGTTTCACTGTAAAGGTCGTGGAATTTCTAATTTCAGGAAGCTGCTGCTTGGTGTAGGCACCTTTCACAAAAAAAAGGAATACTGAAAGTAGGTTGCAGGTGGTCATATCTGTGGGACAAGGTCACTGGTACTTTGGTTATTTAGCCATATTCATAAAAATTATATGAATTGTATAGTTTGGATAATTTATAACATTAAACTTTGTGATTTTAATATCACATGGAAGGTTCAGCTGTACTCATTTCTTTTATTGTTTAACACCAGTGCTATGGACAAAAGACCCAAAGGGGGTGGTAGTGTTACTATTTTCTTAATTTATTTGGTACTGTATAACACCTTTCTGATTAAATGCAGTGTATGCATTTTGGGACTCTTAATTTGTAAAAGCTGTTACAGGTTCAGCAAGAAAGGAAATTTGTGCTTCCTTGTTGAATGTTAAATTATTTTACTTTGCATTTTATATAAGAGTACAAATTAAAACTGAGCCATCAAACTGCAATAAATCTACAGTAGTTTCATTTTAAAGACCTTTTGTACTGTACATAGATTTGTTCAATAAAACATTGTCTTTGTTGTTGATAGAAACTGATCTTGTCTTTTGGAGAATCACTCTGGAAATGCTGCTGTCATGTTCAGAGCTGCTGAGTTATGTTTGGTACTTGATGGTTGAGTGGCACCTGTGTGAAGATGCCAGGTCTTGATGTTCCAGGTGTGTGGATATTTGGATTTGAACAGACCAAGCTTTAAAAAGGGAGCAGCAGTTAATTCCTAGGGCTCAAAATCCAAATTTGGGGCCACAGACAAGTCAGGGTGCAGCTGTTTTAAGATAGCTCTGCTTCTGGTTGGTTGTCAAGTTCAGACAGCAAGACAGAGTGTAACTGCATTTTTGTTTTGCTTCAGAAAGTTCAACACTGATGCCTGAAATTACTGGATAATTTAGATTTATTATTTACAGCCCTGTAAATGCCTAGGTTTTTTTGATTGCAGCTTTTTGACTGTCTCCTGGAAAATTTTGGATGGTGACTTTTTTGGGTTTGTGTAACTTCAAACTTCCCTTTGTTTTCTACTGTGGATAATTTTGACAAGGTCCTTGCCTGAGGAAGGTAAGTGTGAGTGTAAAGGTAAGGGATCTCAGGTACATTTTGCCAGCAAAACTATTTATCAAAATGGCAATGTGTACATAAGCCATTTAAGAAATAAATTGTTAAATGTATTAACACCAAATATAAACTTCTTTGCCCCTCCTCAGATGGACAGGAGGGAGAACATACAATGACAGTCCTTGTAGTAACTCCTTGAATTATGACAGCAATTTATTGTTACAAGACTGCTGTTCAAATTTTGGTTTATATAGGATAATCATTTTCCTGCTTCATCCCCTTTGGGAATGCCAATTCCTGCTCAATGCTCAAGTCAATTAAAAGTTTGAATAAAAAATTCTCTCTTTCTCATAACTTTTGAGTTATGAGAAAGAGAGAAAAAAATGAAACCTACTTCTGAGATGATCCCTTTTCCACTCCATTACCTCCAAAGGGGAAAGATTAAAAAAGTAAGATAAAATGTAAATATATTCTAAATAATCCTGCTGAAAGGGCTGGTTTAGAACAGGAAAGGGGCTGTAGGGAGACATCAGTCGAATATTGAAAAGTCTCTCTAATCTCTGATGCCAGTGCACTTTTCCTCTCTAAGGATTAAGGGAATGTGACTGTGCTGAGGCAACCTCTCCCTGCCTTCCCCTCCCACCCCCTGATTCCTTACTGAAAACACAGCAAACATCTCAAATCTAATTTTTTAAGTGGTATCTTGAGGGTTGCTTTTTTTTTGGTTCCCTGAATTCCAGAAGATTTGGCTAGGCATTACTCCTTGAAGGTTACGAATCTAAATAAAAGTTTATTGAAACATAAGCAAAATGAAGCAAAGGTAATTTATATTTCTCAGATGCATTGTCTAATTTGTAGTTTGCAGGATTGATTCTAATCAAGAATATTAAATCATTGTGCACATGAGGGGAAGTTTGGCACAGCAGACAATAAGCATTATTATGTTAAAGCTTTCCAGATGATTCCAGTTTGAATTTTTATCTGAATGTTGCATTTAGAATTCATGGGCAAATTTTGTTCAGCTGTTTCTGGCTTATATAGAATTCATTGCTGCAGCTCAAGAGAACAGCTCTTACTCAGCTCAAAGTTTGTTGCTTTTCCTTCTGATCAACCTGGGACATCTGCATGGACATTTTTTACATCTCAAAGAGGAAAGAGTCATCTAAAATACAGGGATAAGGAGTGTGTCCTCTATTCCCACCAGTGTTCTGTTGCAGGTTTACCAGATCTTGGGGGCAGGCGTTCCTTACTACAGCTCTGAACAGAGCCCACCATAATGATGAGTTCATTTTTTTGTGCAAAAGCATCATCAGTAATTCAAATGTGGTTGTTTTGTGTGACTTTACAGGATCTGGGTGTTCCTGGATTTGAAATCATAGACAGCTTTAGCACAAAAAGGTGGTCTCCTTACACATCCCTATTAAAGCATGGGGTGGAGGAGAGTGTTGGCTTTTTCTGCCACAGAGAGATCAAGCACTCTTTGCACCTTTATTTTTCTCAGCATGTGGCTTATGATGCTTAGCTCAGTGGAGGCTTTTGCTGTCTTCTATTCCCTGGTTTGTTCATCTTTCCTTTTGTCTCTTTTATGAAGTGTCTATCACTGGTTGTTTTGCCCCTGACAGAGAAAATAGTGCCAAGTGGAAGAGTAACACAAGGTCGAGAGCTTGTATTTAGTAACAAAAAGCATCTTCAGCTTATAGGACTTTGTTTCCTTAAACAAGTGCTTTGCTGTTGGGTTTCCAGGAATGTGCAGTTCTTGCCTCAGGCACAAGTGGATTGGACTCTGGCTTAGTCCAGGTGAGGTGACCAGTGATAGGAATCACAGAATGACATCAGAGAATATCCTGATCTGGATGGGACCTCCAAGGATCACAGAGTCCCACTCCTGGCCCTGCACAGGACGCTGAGAGTCACACCCTGTGCTAAGAGCACCATCAGGATGCTGTTTGACCTTTGCCAGGCTGGTGCTGGGGAGAAGAACCTTTTTCTAATATCCAGCCTAAACCTTTCCTGACACTTCGGGTCATTCCCTCGGGTGTTGTCACTGTCACCACAGTGTCTGTCCCTTTTCTTCCCCTCATTATGTTGTGACTGCAGTGAGCCTTCCTCTTGTCCAGCTGAAGAGACCAAGCCCTCCTCATACAGCTTCTCCTCAAGGCCCTTCTCCATGGACACTCTAATGGCTTTATAACCTTCTGAGAGCGTGGTGCTCAGAGGTGTCCCAGGGCTGGAGGTAAGGCTGTCCCAGCCCAGAGAAGAGCAGGACCAGCACCATGGACCAGCACCCAGACATCCCTTTCCATGCTGCTGCTCTCCAGCATCTCCCCAGAGCTCAGCACGAGTTCAGGACGGGCTGGAAGGGAAGGATTATCGGTTATTAACTCTCCGTACGTTTAACACACAATCTATACATTCCAGCCCGCCTCCAGCCGCTTTGCTCCCCCCCGGGCCCTTTCTCGGAGCGGAACCTCGGTGCCGGCCGCTCTTTCCGGCGGGCGCTCGGCGCTGCACCAGGCGCGGCCATGGCGGGCCCGGGGCTGAGCGAGTGGGAGCGGGCGGGGTGCCGGGACCTGCTGGAGCTCCTGCACACCGAGGAGCTGCTGGCGCTCACCGACACCGTCACCAACCGCCTGGTGCACCCGGAGAGCCGCCAAGGTGCGCGGGCAGCGCCGGCACCGCCGGCCCGGGGCATTCCGAGCGGGGCCGGGCCCTGCGTTCGCATCCCCGGGGCCGGCGGCTGCGGCTCCCCCGGGGGCCTGGGGCTCGCAGGGCTCGGGGTCGCTGCCGGGAGCGTTCTGCTGCACGGCCCAGCAGCTCCGGGGGTGGCTGCTCGGAGCTTGGGGGTGTTCAGGAGGAGGAGGATGCGGTGGCGACGGGCTCGTAGCAAACCTTCAGCTCCGCGAGCATCTCTGCCCTGTCAGACCCCTGCAGTGAGCTGCGAGCACGGCTGTGCCCTTAGTGCTTAAAAGTATTGAAAGCTGCAGAGTCTCTCGCTGTTGGCGTCAGTCACATTTGCTTTCAGGTTTTGAAAGGGTAAAATACGAATCTCCATTGAACTTACTCTTTTTTTGCAGGGCAGTTCCAGTTGTGGCCATCCTGCATCACTTTGTTGACATTTGTTTCCTTAGAATTAATTTATGTCAGTTACCTAAGGGCACTGGATTTGTTTACCAGTGGCCTCTGGTATATGCATATGTACACTCACCTATATATACATACTCAGATAACTGATATATATTTATGTATATCTATATATACACCTGATGAGTATGTATATGTATATGTACGTGCTCCTACTTGGCCTTGAGTATATTTCATGTGATGTAACTGAAACCTGTAAGATTGCCCAACGCATTTTTTTAAAAACTCTTTTGCCTGTAGTTTGTTTTGTTTTGTTTTTTCCCTACTTTTTGCAGTGGTTGTAAGTTAAATTCAAAGATTTTTGTGTTTGACTTTAGCTATTTCTTTCTGGTTGATTTAGGGTTTTTATAGGTCCCTTGTTAAGTGCTAGCCTCAGTTAAGGTAGGAACTGTCTGCTACAGTTGCTTTAAAAGAGAATTTAGGTTTGTCATATTTCCTTATTCTGCTGCAGAGCCTTGTAGCTGAATTTTGTTTATTGTTGCCATTCAGTGCGCTGTTGTTGTGCTAGGATGCATGATCTTATGAACATGAGAGTTGTAATCACAGTAGTGTGGAAATAAAACAGGTTTAGTTCCATTTCCAGCAGGCTTCAGGAAGGAGGTGGGACCTCACTTTCTCAAACTACTGTGCATTGCTGAAACACTTCACTGGAATTCCTGTCCAAGAAGCACATTTGCAAGCCTTTGGGTGGTGTATTCTGTGTCTGATATGATGAGGCCAGATTTCAGTTTACAAACATTTGGTCTCTTCATGTCCTGCCACCTTGTCTTGTGCTGTGTTAGGAGCTCAGGAGTGTAAGAAATGGCTTAGCTTTGGGGTTTTATTGTGAAAGAAGACAACTCTAACCTCAATTTCTTCCTTTGCAGAGGCCATTCATGCCATTCTGGTGTACAGCCAAAACGTGGAGGAACTTCTGAGGCGCAGGAAAGTCTACAGAGAAATCATCTTCAAGTACTTGGCGGCGCAGGGAGTGTCGGTGCCTCCCTCCTCGGAGAAGCACGTCCTGATCGAGAGGGTGAGGCAGCTCTGGAGCGGGCAGCTCACGGCTCGAGCCCCGCAGCCAGGGCACAGAAAACCTCCTGCACAGGTGAGTGCTGCTGCTGCTGCTGCTGCTGCTGGAAATCCTCCAGCTGCCCAGCACTGCCTCCACGGGAGGAGCGATGCAAATGTGGCTCTGCAACTGTAGGAAGGTCCCAAACCTTTTTAACTCTTGGTTGGTTTGGTTTTAGTTGGGTTTGGTTTGGTTGGTTTTTAAGTGACAACATCTGAAGGTGTCTGCTCTCCTCTGTTTTCCTCAGTATTTGAGCTCTAATGTGTGGCATCTTCTCCATGCTTTGAATTTTTAGATTGTCCTATAGGCTAAAATTAGAAGATATTCACAAATAGTTTTGTGGGTTCAGGGACAACTGAAAACAGTAGTACAAAAATCCTGCAGAGACCTGTCTGATTTTACTGAGTTTATATATTGATTAAATGTGCAGTTTCCAGCAGTGACAGGTCAGTGCCATTTGTTTTCCCTTTT
This sequence comes from Setophaga petechia, assembly GCA_024362935.1. NCBI lineage: Eukaryota > Metazoa > Chordata > Aves > Passeriformes > Parulidae > Setophaga > Setophaga petechia. The sequence goes on along the minus strand of JANCRA010000013.1, from coordinate 3,637,930 downwards.
TTCCAAACAACTGAACTCATTATTATGGTGGGCTCTGTTCAGAGCTGTAGCAAGGAATGCCTGCCCCCAAGATCTGGTAAACCTGCAACAGAACACTGGTAGGAACAGAGGAGACATTCCTTACCCCTGTATTTTAGATGACTGTTTCCTCTTTGAGATGTAAAAAATGTCCATGCAGATGTCCCAGGTTGATCAGAAGGAAAAGCAACAAACATTGAGCTGAGTAAGAGCTGTTCTCTTGAGCTGCAGCAATGAATTCTGTATAAGCCAGAAACAGCTGAACAAAATTTGCCCATGAATTTGTAACACTTAATACAGCATAAGGAAATGTGTTTTGGCAATAATAGGTTGTTTTGAAGTTTAGGTCTTTGCTATTTAGCAAATCCTCATGGTGTAATGAACTTAAAGGTTCATTTATGGTTCTGGTTGGCACCCTTGCTGTAGTTCAGAGCCCTCATGGGCAGCAGCCTCAGCTCCTGGGCTGTGAGAGCTCTGTCCCTGTTGAGAACCTCTTGCACTGGGCTTTCACTCAGGGATTAGCTGATGACAGTTAGCATTTAGCTGAGAATTGTTTCCAAAACAATTTTCTGTGTGCATAATTCGAGAAAAAAAAAAGGTTTCTCTTAACAAAATTATTTGGTTGATGGTACATAAATGAAATACTTAAAACACATTCATAAATGTAAAAGAAAGTCAGTTGGTTTATTTATTATATACATTTTTCTTTGTATTTGTTTTGTCTGAATTCTCATCCCTTCTTTCTTCACCACTTTGAAGAAATGGGAAAGTTGAACCTATGCAGCAGAATTGGAAATTAATTTCAACTTGTAGTGAAACAAATACAGTATTTCTACACAGAATTCTCCAGACTTTTCACACTTAATTGCTTAGTGCTTATAACACAATTTAGTACTTACCAGACTTTGGTGTTAGCAAACTTGATATTTGATTTACTCCTGGAGGAAGTCTTGCTGTCAAGTCATAAATACTGTGAAGTTCTACAAAATAACTGTACATTTAATTCCAAAAAATGTTACTTTACATCCTTCCCCTGCCCTTTTTCAGTAGAACCATGATTTTCCTCTTTGTAAAGAGCCCAAGACAGTGAAGCACTTTCTAGGTGTAATTCAAAGAACCTGTCCTGGTTCTCAACATTAGATGATCATGTTAGTAAAAAAAAAAAAGAGATTTTACTTTGGTGTTTCTCTTCAGGCACTCTGGCTCAGAACACTTAAAAGTTTAATATAAGTGTGTGCATGATTTGATGTTTTTCTAAGCGACAATCTTGCTGAACAGTTCTAAGAAAAAATTTTGCTTGACTGCAGAGTCATGGAAACGGACAGAAGTCACCACAAGATGACATTGTTGGCCTAGGAGGAGAATTCTGCCAGTGGTACTTTGAACTCCTGAACTCTCAGCACCCTTTGGGAGTAAAATCTGAAGCAACGTGGGGACCACAGCATTTCTGGGAGGATGCCAAACTGAAGTTCTGTTACAACACTTTGGAAAAAAACGTGGAACAGTATGTGGGTGCAGACATGGTGAGCCTGCGCCTGCTGTCCTTGGTTAAAGAAGAATGTCTCCTCTTCAACCCAAACTTGCATTCCAGTGGCCTGAAATGTGCCATGTCCCCTCATGGATTGGTGCTGGTGGCAGTGGCTGGCACAGTTCACAGAGACAACACTTGTTTGGGTGTCTTTGAGCAAATCTTCGGGCTCATCAGCTGCCCCATGCAGAATAACACCTGGAAAATAAAACTGGTGAACCTTAAAATAGTGGGGCAGAATGCTCTAGAGCCTGGGATGCAAATGGAACAACCCTCCATAAAATATGAGTCAAGCCAACTGAGAGAGTTCTATGATGGGAATGAACTGACTGTGTTTGAAGCTCAGAAATTCTGAGCATTTTGTCACATTTGGTTGTTGCTGCCATGCACTTTCTCTTCTCTGAGTAAGATTTGCCTTGTGGCAGCCTGAGATACAGGGTACTAACACAAGTGATGCTTGTGGGCACTTTCCAGGAGCTAACAAATATTTCATGGATATTCCTTCAGGTTTTGCACTGCCATTAGAGTGGAGTTTGGCTATTTGTGGTTGCATTTAAATATGAATTAGCAGCCATGTGTAATGAGGGGTTCAGAAACTGCACATTCCCTTCAGGACACCGTTTGAAACTCTCACCTGAGCTGTAGCAGGAAGTCATTGCATCTGGTTTTGGAAATTTGGGAGGGCTCAGTGTTGAAATGGGCATCTGAGTCCCAGGAAAACCAATGGAAAACTCCAAACAGAACACTGTGAATGGAGGCAGCTGCTGTGGATGTTGTAAATGTGTTTTAATGGGACAGTGCAGGGAACTTGGCATTGTTGAAGTCTTTTTTTTTTTAGCTTCTTTGCATTGATTGCTTCCTGTCCTTTTACCTTATGGTTCCAGTTTTGTCTTGAACACACACAAATTTTTCTGTCTGTGTCCCCAAGCAGGCAGACTTGAGATGGGTGCCCATTTCTAGCACTGACTGTCTTGGATCAAGAACTTGATTTCAAAACTTACAGCAACACTGTATGAACCAAATGCTCTGATAGTTATTTTGTATGTAATTACAAGAGAGTTTTTAATATAATAGTTGTGATTTTTGAATGTTTTCTCAAAATAAGTATTTTGTTTACTCTGAGCTGTTTTATTACAGGTACTGAAAGTCCATTTGTTACCACTGGGTGGTTACAGAGATAGGTCACACTAAGAAAAGTACCCAACTACTACTTAATAGTAGGAAATTATTGAAATTATTGCCAGTGTAAAACTTGATTTTTTTTTTTTACTGCATTTATTTATAGGGGATTAGAGGTGAAGTGAGGTGAAAACTTCTTTTTCTGCATCTTGTTTGATTGATTGGGAATTTTGTTTTAATTTTCTGGCTTCACTGTTGAAAGTTCTGAAAACATAAACATTCCTCATAACTTAGCAGAACCAGAACTGTTCCCAGGTGTGTGTTGGTGAAGTTTGGCTGGGTGAGAGGAAACAAGAAGGTTCAGGTAGGCACAGAACTGATCTTTGTGAACACTCTGAATCTTGCTTTCTCCTTAAAGTAATTTCTTTTCTAAGCAAAAGTTCAGATACTGTGTTGGGATGTTCTTTCTCAATAAACGACTGAGTTGTGGCTTCTAATTTTTCTGTTGTTTGGAATAAATATCCTTACTTAGAGTTCCAAATTCAAGTCATTGACACAGACACAATGTTTTAAGAGTAGAAAAACATTGACTGTATGGCAAACGTTTTACTTTAACCTTGACTTTAAGGGCAAAGTCAGGACTTGTTTAAATGGAGCTGGACAGGTTTCAAAAAGCTGAAATATTTACAAGAGTGATTTCATCCCTCTTTTTAGATGCTGCTGAAAGGAATAATTGTTGATTTACCATTGGAAACACTGGATATTTTATTTGTATTTAGGAGATTGAAAAAATGAAGTAAAATTTCTTCAAAGTGTTGTCATCCATTTTCCTCTGTTTCTTACCACGACAAATATTTTCAAGAACAGTTTCTTATGTCTGTCACTCCCACTGAAGCTGCAATGCTAAATTTGTGCTTTCTAGATCTTTCTCTGGTAAATAATTTGATAAAAAGCAAAATTCTGGTTTGCACCAAAGCATGTGGAACTTTCTGAACATTAAGCAGTGGAAATTGTGTCCCATGAAATGAAGGTTTTAAGTGTATTCCAGAATTTGTAAAAGGTGTCTAATAATCTTCCTCTCTTTAGACTTTATAGTTTTTTATTCTGCTGGGGTTTTTTTTCCTGTTATAATTGTTTTTATTATGACAGGAAATCTTTTATGTTCCCTTGTCACAAGATGCTTCTTGTTTACTGTTTTCTTGCAATCTATTATCTGTCCCAGTAGCTTGTTCTTTTTCCCCTAAGAACTGGATGATGGTAAACTCTGCAGGGTGATAAAATTCTATAAAACAAGAAATACAGGCTTCCAGTAAAAATACCAACAACCACAGCATTTGCTTTTAGTTCTTGCACTGTACTGCAGCTTTCAAAGCACTTTGAAGATGTACTGCAGCTTGAAAGTTTCTTTTCTTTTCTCTTTTCTTTCCGCTTTTCTTTTTTATTTTTTCTTTTCTTTCTCTTTTTTCTTTTCTTTTCTCTTTTCCCTTTTCCTTTTTCCCTTTTCCCTTTTCCCTTTTCCCTTTTCCCTTTTCCCTTTTCCCTTTTCCCTTCTCCCTTCTCCCTTCTCCCTTCTCTCCCTTCTCCCTTTTCTCCCTTCTCCCTTTTCCCTTTTCTCCCTTTTCCCTTTTCTCCCTTTTCCCTTTTCTCCCTTTTCCCTTTTCTCCCTTTTCCCTTTTCTCCCTTTTCCCTTTTCTCCCTTTTCCCTTTTCTCCCTTTTCCCTTTTCTCCCTTTTCCCTTTTCTCCCTTTTCCCTTTTCTCCCTTTTCCCTTTTCTCCCTTTTCCCTTTCCTGTTTCCGTTTTCCTGTTTCCGTTTTCCTTTCCGTTTTCCTTTCCTTTTTCCTTTCCTTTTTCCTTTCCTTTTTCCTTGTAGAAATCCAAAGTTCAGTGTGGGTGTAACTGCAGGAGTGATGAGTACTGTGACCATCCCTGCTGCCTGCAGGAAATCCAGACCCTTGCTGGGGTCTCAGCAGGTGACAGGAGTGGCCTCTGGGTGACATCTGGTGGCAGATCCATCACTTGCCCGGAGCTGCAGTCCCGAGGGGACTGTGCAGAGCAGGCTGCTTCATCCCAGGCTGCTTCATCCCATCCTGCCTGGCAACAAAATGCCCTGAGATTGCCAGGTTCCCCCTTGCCTTGGTCTAAAGGAAAGCTTGAAGGGAATCCCTCAGCAAAATGAAAACTAAGAAACCTCTTTTATTTCTGGGATAAAATTAAAGAAATTACAAAAATACAGCATTTATTTGGCTTGTTGCCTGCAATAGTTGCCCTTACAGAAACTCTTTAGGGACATGGGTTAGAACGAAGCAGAGATTTTTGTGGAGGTGCTATTTGTGCAGAGAGGCATCTGCTGGAAGGAGCAGGGATGTGTAATTCCTGCACAGCCACCTCTTCTCTGCCCTCTGAGAGCATAAATTGCAAGGGAAATAGCATCATGATGTACATGCTGCCATAAATCACTGCTTTTATAACCAGTAAAAGCCTGAGCTGCTCATCAAGATGAGGTTTGGGTGCCTTGCCAGCGTTTTCCCACTTAAGATTATTCAAAGGAAATGGTGATTTTTTAATAACTTGATTGTGATTTTTAATATCTTGACTGTGATTTAATGAAATAGGCTCATCTTTGATATCTGAGCTTTCTTCCTCCTCAGCTGCTGAAGTCTGTTGTCTCTAATAATGGACAGGAGCAGCTTTCAGGTAAGGAATGAATGAATGAATGAATGAATGAATGAATGAATGAATGAATGAATGAATGAATACTCTGGGGATCTTCCCCCAGGAGAGGTGGCAGCACCTCCTTTGCTGTAAGAACTGTGGGATTGAGTAAAACTTGCAGGTGCCACATCCTCCCCTTGTTGGACACTTCCAGGGCTGGGGATTCCATCACTCCCTGAGCAGCCTGTTCCAAAGCCTGACCACCCTTGCAGTGAGGAAATTCTTCATTATATCTTGTCTAAGCCTCCCCCTGGCTCAACTTGAGACCATTTCCTCTCTTTCTGTCTTGTTCCCTGGGAAAAGAGAACCTCACTGCACCCTCTTTAAGGCAGCTGTAGAGTGATAATGTGCCCTGAGCCTTCTTCTGGCTAAACACCCCCAGCTCCCTCAGCTGCTCCACATTGTGCCCCAGACCCTTCCCCAGCTCTGTTCCCTTCTCTGGACACCCCTCAGCCCCTCAATGTCTTCCTTCTTTTTCAGGAGCCTCTAGAAAATCACTGCAAGTGTTCTCTGAAGCAGCCTGCATAACTCCAAGTGTGCTGTTTGAATACCATGTTGTAATTCCAAAATAACAAACCAAATGTTTTGATTTTTCCTCTTGGCAAATTGCAGTACCTCCCAAGCACAAGGAGCAGCATGTTCTTGGGTTCTGTCTTGACAAGCTCTCACAGCCCTTTGTGAAAAGGCTCTTAGAGATAGCCCTGGTTGTCACTGGGTCATTGGGGTTGTGTGGGTGAGTGTTGCACTCTGAGCCCTTTACAGTGCCCTGAGTGCTTCTGCTGCAGGAAGCATTTCAGTGCCAGTCAGATGCTGCTTTTGAGGAAAATGCTGTGTTTGCTGCCACACCCACAATCCCTGTCATCTGATTCACATCTCAGAGCCTTCACCCTGGAGTTCCCTTGGGACAAATTGGACCAGGGAGCTCCTGCAGCCCTGTGGCCAGGGTGCCCTGCTCTCTGTGAGGCACTCAGGCTGCAGGACCACCCTGGAGCTGGCTGGCAGCAAACCCCCAACACATGGAGAGATGCTGTGCTGGCAGCATCTCAGCCACAGCTGTTTCATGCTCCTGTTGCACAGCACTGTTTGCTAATGTAAACACAGCTTAAGGGTGATGAAAATGGTAATATGGCCTCCTTAGGATGAAATTAAATGAGTTTTCATCCTAATGGTTTCTTAAAATGTGTGTGTATATATGTACATACATATTTTTAACAAGTCTTCCACTCACTTTCTAGCATTTCCCTTGCAGGATTTATATTTCAAATGGAGGAGTTGTCAGCTCCTCTTTAACAGCAATAAGCATAAGACATCATGTCAGTACTTGTTCATCTATTCCTTTTTCTCAGTTCATTAGTGTTATTTATTGCCTGGCTGGATTTTGAGCATTAATGAATTCCCCTCAAAGTTTGCATTTTTTATTGAAATAAATCGATCTGTTTAATATCTCTTCAGTAATTATGTGTTTGGATATATTTGCACAGTGCCCCAGCTCTAACAAGATTAGTGGCAGGAAAATCCCATTCTGCAGATTAGTGTGATTTATTGAGTTGAACTTTAGGATTTTCCTCGGGTGCTTCATTATGAAGGTTTATTACAGAAAAACACTTTGTCTTCAATTACTTGCTGGCTGATGTGCATCTGAAAGGCTCAGATGAGCAGTCATTTTTTTTCCTCTGAAATTAGAAACATCATCTTATGAGACAGAAACTCTTTAAATGCTACCTTTAGAAACACATCTCATGACACTAAAAATATCTCAGTATTTTCAGTTTACAATTCAATTTTCCATTCTGTCACATCTGTGGCATTGTGACAGTGACCAAACCATGAGCTCCCAGCAATGTCTCCTGCATCTTCCAGGAGATTTCCAGCCCCTTGCAGCTTCCCCTCTGTGGAAACATGGCTGGGCTGGGGTGCTGTGGGTTCCCCTGGCTGCCTGCAGACTCATTTCTACATTAAAATTTGGGTTGGTGACAGAAACTGCTAAACATCTGAGTGCTAACCGTGGCACAGACGACTTTGCAGCTACTGTAATAATCATAAAAGTCTCCTTCCAGCTGTCTCCAGCAGCTGCTTTCCCCAGATATAAGGCAAGGACTCTGCTGGAGGCAGGGGGGCATCACACCATTTACTTGGAGCTCAGTGAGGGGTTAACAGGAAGGATAAAGGCTTTCAGAGCAGCAGAAGGGCAAATTCTTCCCCAGGTGAGCTGAATTTCAGTGCTGGTCAGTGTTCCATGTTATTGACTCAGACTGGGATTGTGTTGTGGCTCTGCCAGGAGGGCTGGTTTGTCACTGCCAAGGCAGCTCCTGCTTCAGCCCAGGATGCCACCACCCCTTTACATGTGACTGAGAAGCATGAGCAGTGTCAGTGGTGACAATAAAACCACCAGATCATAAAATGAACATGTTAAAAACATTCTAATTCAAACACTGTTAATTGTTTTTGCATCTGGGAGAAAACCACCCACGAGAAATTTTGCACTGTGGGTGCAAACTCTGTGTTTGCCCTAAAGCTTTTACATATGGAACAGAGGGCTTGGATTCCAACCTAAAAAAGTTGGATTCATCCAGGCTATAGCTGACAAATTCTGGCAGCAGGCTGACACTGCTAAGCATGATGGATAGGGTTTTTTCCAACCCTGCCATGGAAAAGATCTGGCTGTGGGCTCCCTGGGGAGAAGCTGCTGTGTGGATGAGCCCTTCCAGTGGTCCTGTGGCACAAGGAACAGCTCTGGAACAGACCACCCAGCCTGTCCTCCTCAGGACCTGGCAAGAGGTGAAAGGGTCTGCTTATCCTAAAATGTGTTCCTGGGGCCACATTGGGAAGCTGCTGAGCACAAATGTCCTGCCTCTTGCTTGCAGGATGTCAGCTGGGATTTCTCATGTCTTGGGAGCCATATCTGGAACTGTGTAAGTTTAATGAGTAACTATGCCATGTTTCAATTGCATGGGATAGTTCCTTGTGTCTAATTCACTTGGAGTGCCCTAAATCTGGAGTTTTCATCAGAAGCTATGTGTTCTACCTCCCTGTGTGCTTCCCCTGGCCTCCTGCATGCTGGGCAGGGCTGGAGAGAATCAGAGGCTTTGTATTTCCATATCTGCTCACAGTAACTAGAGCGTTACAAATGAGGGAATGGGCTTAAAATTAGCTTTACTTCTTTTATCTTTTAGTTTTCACCCTTTTCACTTTGAAATTCTGAGCTCTTCACTTCACTTCCAGATTCCTTCTGCTTTCAGTGTCCCCACAAGATAATAACACATGTTGGAAAATCCTTGACATTTTCAGTGTGCAAAAGAAAAATGATGATGCTGGAAGGTTGTTCCCCTTCTCCCAGTCCCAGTGGTTGCTTAAACAAAAGTTTAAACAAAAAAAGTTTAATCAAAACACCTTCAATGTCTATTTTTAACCTGGGAAATCCTGGATCTACTGTCTCTAGATAGGCTTTTTGTAGTATTCCAGTTTTTAAACAGAAGTAAAATTGTGCTAGAAAAGTATGGCTACAGATCCCAGGTCAAAAGTGAAGGGCTGCTGGACTGGATTTCTGTTTGTAACTACTTTTTTTGTGATGTGGTTTGATCTCTGCAGGTAAAAGTTGTCTGATGAATTGTGTGCTCCTGAATGGTATTCAGGATGTTTTAATTTCAAATTTTGCATTCTTTGAATGTGTATGTGGCCTGTGTGCTTTTCTATGTCTTTTCTGTCTTCTTGTCTCTTTTCCTCTTGTAATTCCCATTTCTTGGAGCAGTTTGAGTAATTTAACATCAAATGGGCTTAAAGTTTGCTAAGTTGAATGGGCCAAGGTAATGCTCTGAGAAGTGTTTTATGCAGACTGGGTGTTGTGGTAAACCCTTTGTCAAACTCCCTTGGTTTTTCTGAAGTGCCAGTAAAGCTGTTTTGACCTCTTGAGAGAATATCTTGTCAGTATTTTCTCAGCTACTGAGTGCACACTAGGAAATATCCTCAAGGTTGAATATTGCAAGCTCATTAGGGTTCTTCTTTCCTTCCTTTTTTTTGGTCTTTTTTCCCCCATTTTAAATCTTGTGTGTATGCCAAAACCTGAGGTGAGTGGAAGGGGAGGGAAGTTGTCTCTTGGAGCAGGGCTGGGATTGTTGCCTTGCTTGTGGCAAATTTTACACCTGTATGCATTTGTTCTCCTATTTAATGTGCAGAGAGAAGTGTTCCTTTTCCTTCTCAGCTGAAATAACATTTCACACTGATCAAATCACTTTCTTTTTCTAATTCTGTGCTGTCCCCAAAGAGTTATTCACAAAACTTTTGGGGGCTCTGACAGCACCATTAGCTCTTCAAGGTAATACCATTAGTATTTCCCTGAAGGAAGGATTTGGGATGGAACAAGAAGTTCTGTTCCTGTGCAGAAAAAGGGATGTTTTCTGCTTGCACCCAGGGCAGGCTGCTCGTTCAGTGTGTTGGTCACTCTGAATGTCCTGAAGGAAACAAAGTGACAGAATAATTGTGAGGGGACAGTGACCCACCTGAGGGAGAGGAGCTGTCCCCTCTGCTCTGAGCCCTGGGGAAATGCAAGGGCCAGGGAGTTTGGTCTGCTGGTGACATGAGGAGAGCATGAAATCATTTAAAAAACTCCAGCAAGCACTTGGGATCTTGATTTTGAGAAATTAGGGAAAATAATATTTTCCAGCTCTTCCCTCCCTGTGGCTTTTTTCATACTTTTGAATTGACATGTGAGCCAAGGTTTGAAATTCATAATGTGTGGGGGGAGCATGGTGGGAATTTTTTTTCTTCTTCTTTTTATTCTTTTTTCACTGTTTTGAAGCTTTGTTTTGTGTCAGGACATTGTACAGTCTGCAGAGACACAACTCAGACCTGGCAAAGTCATGCTGATGCCTTTGTTGTCTGGTGCTAGCTCCAGGTGAAGGATGGGAAGGGGATGAACTGTTTGCTGATTTTTCAGGCAAAGTCCTGTAGGAAGAGCTGTGAGTAGGAACGCTGAGCTAAAATGTTTTATTCTATTTTTATTGGCAAAGTCCAGCCAGGGAGGGGTGATAGCTTCCAGCAATGTTGATGAGTAGGAGCAGAGGAGAAATGGTGTTTTTCTCCTCCACCTCCCAGGAAAAGTGGGATCAGAGGGAGCACACTGGCCTGTTTTGCTGTGCTCCAACCTCTGTTCATGGGTGTGTGTAGATGAAAATAAAAAAGTTTTAATTTGTTGTTGAACTGTAGATACAAACTTGCAACATTGTTCTGTTAAATGAAAGTGGCTTTTGTTGTGAGGAAAGCTTTTACAAAAATCTCACGTCTGAGAAATGGCACTTGGAAAATCAAACTGCAATCCAATGCTGGCGACTCTATGATGTAGCTATAACTCATTATGAAAAATACAAAATAAATCAATAGGGTCATCAGCTGATACTGAACCATGTCTCAGAACTCGGCAGGTTTCTTTGTTGTATTTGCAGATGACTGAATTCTGATGTGATCAAAGGCCTTGCTCAAAATTTACACTGCAATTTGCTGTACAGCACAGACCCTCCTCAAGTCTGCCTCCTTTGTCAGGAGGTGGTGATGGTGAAAAAGGATTAAAAAAGTGAAAATAAATGAGTCATTTGCTAGGCTTCTTGCTGCTCCTTGACATTATTTTCAATGACATCAGTGGCATTGAATGTGGCTCTTGGGGACACAGTAATGGCAATACAGAAGCAAAAACAGCTGCACAGGGACTTGGTGCTGAGGAATCAAGGCAATTAGGAAAAGGTGCTAGAGCTGGGTTGAGTCAGATGTGAAAAAATTGCACCCTGAAATGTGATGGTATCAGTGATCGTAGGCAGAAGAGGTGATTTTCTCAAACTGAGCAGCTTCCAAAAGATGGAAAAATATTCAGAGGTAAAAATCAGAATTCCAGCCAGCATTCAGCTACATATCTATTCAGAGCTGAACTTCACAACAGCTCTACTTATAATGCTGCTTTGCAGATCTAGCACTTGAAAGATGTGGAAAATAAAATTCAGGGTGAATTTTAAGAACGCAACAGGAATAACCAGCGTGGCAGATGTAGATTTAGGGTATTCTGCACCTTCTGAAGGATTTGTTTTTAATGTGAAGCATGTACCTTCACACTCTGTAACATGTGCTCTGATTCCCTGACAGATTCGTTCTGCACAGTCCCTCTGGAATATTGGCACTCACACCATCTATAAACAGACAGTCAGGGTTTGTGTCTGTCAGGACTGGACTTCATTTTATTTACTGCATGCTCTTTGGGGGTGGGAAGAAAGGGAATTAATCAAAAGAAGCATGCAATTCTCCCTTCCTTCTACTCTTTATTTATTTATTTTTGAAACTTGAAAGCTCTCAGAACTCCTCATTGTTCCCAGGGTTCATTTTTTATTCTTTTTTCCCAGTAGGAAAGCAGCTGATCTCAGCAGGTGAGGGGCAGGGCAGATGAGCTGTTGGAGACAAAAGGCATTTCCAGAGGTCATCACAGAGATAAGGGGTCCTCTGGTGATTACTGGGGTGAAGGGGACAGGGTGCAGGGGCTCTGGGGCTGGGGGAGAAGGGTGGAGGTAGAGGGTGCAGAGCAGGAATAGGCACAGGGAATGGTCTTCCAGGGGTCACAGTGGGGAAATTTGCCTTTCTGCATGCAATGTGTTATCCCTGAGTGCTGTGCAGAATATATGTGGGATTGCTTCTCATCTGGCAGATTTAATGCTGGTGGAAACCCCTGTGTGTGTGATGTACTAGCAGTATTTCCATGTGGGACACTCTCTCCTGTCAGTGGGGAAAAACCCCTACAAGCAGGAGGCCCTTAGTGCTAAGTGGTAGTGTTGGAAATGATACCGAGTTGAAAATATTTTTATATTGCTTTGGCCACGGGTTTTGTTCGCCTTTGCCCCTGGGGAAGGGAATTTTAAGTTTCTTTTCAAAGGACTGTTTCAGCACTCAAGGCCTGATGTCTCAACAGACTGGGAGTAGCACAGAAGGTGCACAAAGGATAACAACCATCAATGACCAAACATCACCCCTGGCATGGACAGAGAAACCTGGTCCCAAAATCTTGGTAAGAGAATCAGGGAATGAGAACCTAATTTACATCAAAGGTGAAGAGATTGATAACCAATAGGAAACCAAATACTGATAACTACATAACTTGGGGCCAATGAACACTGAACCAATGAATTTCTATGGGTTTTGACTCTGTGAAAAATCTGGTAAAATTGATATGTGATGGAATGATTTCCTCTGCAGGGTTTGGGCTCTGTGTGGATGAAATTATTTCTGTTGCACATCCTGGTCAGAACAGCGTCCTGGCCAACAAAAAGTAATGCCTTGATTCTCCAACACTAAAAATGTTGTTGGTGAGGTTTTATTTTTCCTGTAGTTATAGAGACAGTAGGGAGACAGCTCAAAATTACACATATTACAGACGACTGAGAAACTCCTTCAGGGCCAGTGCACTGCCACATATAGCTCATGACCACCAGCACAGAACAATGACAGACATTCACTTCGAGGACAGGAAGAGTAACAGCCCGCAGAACCCCTGTGGCAATCATTTATTTTACAGGCAGGAGCTTCTAGTTTCAACTGAAGTAAAACAAGCGGGATTACAAAACTCGGCAGCGTTAAAGCTGGGATAAGAAACTTCAGCGAGAATGAGAAAGCGAGCGATGGCTCGGAGAGAGCGGGATGGAGAAGGGAGTGGTGCCCCCCGCTCAGGGTGATGCTCACCCGGGATTTAGGTACCTGAGCCAGAAAACCCGAGCCATGAAGGGGCGGGAGGGCTCGGCAGGAGCGGGCAGAGCCCCCAGCCCCGCTCCATCCGCAGTGCGCGCAGCGGCCGCGTTGCGGAGCTCTTGCCCCGCGGTGGCGGCGCGGCCGCCGCGCTCCGCACGGGAAAAAGGCAGGAAAGGCAGGGAAGAGAGCCCGCCCGTGCCACGGCAAGAGGGGACGAGCTCCGCAGGCAATTGCTATGGGATCAGTCGTGGATACCGTGCTCTGCTCCGCCCGCACGGGAGGGATCCCGGCGCAGCATCTTCCGTGCGGGCTGTGAGCATCTTCCGTGCGGGTGGCAGCCTCTGGCCCGGCCGGGTGGCACCTGGCCCTGTATGCCCTGTCCCGGGGGCTCTCTGTGTGTGCCCTCTCCTGGGGGCTCTCTGTGTGCCCTGTCCCGGGGGCTCTGTGTGTGCCCTTTCCCGGGGCTCTCTGTGTGCCCTGTCCCGGGGGCTCTGTGTGTGCCCTGTCCCGGTGCTCTGTGCGTGCCCTGTCCCGGGGGCTCTCTGTGTGCCCTGTCCCGGGGGCTCTCTGTGTGCCCTGTCCCGGGGGCTCTCTGTGTGCCCTGTCCCGGGGGCTCTCTGTGTGCCCTGTCCCGGGGCTCTCTGTGTGTGCCCTGTCCCCGGGGCTCTCTGTGTGTGCTCTGTCCCGGGGGCTCTGTGTGTGCCCTGTCCCGGGGGCTCTCTGTGTGCCCTGTCCCGGTGCTCTGTGTGTGCCCTGTCCCGAGGGCTCTGTGTGCCCTGTCCCGGTGCTCTGTGTGTGCCCTGTCCCGGGGGCTCTCTGTGTGCCCTGTCCCGGGGGCTCTGTGTGTGCCCTGTCCCCGGGGGGCTCTCTGTGTGTGCCCTGTCCCGGTGCTCTGTGTGTGCCCTGTCCCGGGGGCTCTGTGTGTGCCCTGTCCCGGTGCTCTGTGTGTGCCCTGTCCCGGGGCTCTCTGTGTGTGCCCTGTCCCGGTGCTCTGTGTGTGCCCTGTCCCGGGGGCTCTGTGTGTGCCCTGTCCCGGTGCTCTGTGTGTGCCCTGTCCCGGGGCTCTGTGTGTGCCCTGTCCCCGGTGCTCTGTGTGCCCTGTCCCGGGGCTCTCTGTGTGCCCTGTCCCCGGTGCTCTCTGTGCCCTGTCCCAGGGCTCTCTGTGCCCTGTCCCGGGGCTCTCTGTGTGCCCTGTCCCGGGGCTCTCTGTGCCCTGTCCCGGGGCTCTCTGTGTGCCCTGTCCCGGGGCTCTCTGTGCCCTGTCCCGGGGCTCTGTTGCTGCAGACCCGGGCTGGTTTAGCATCGCGGAGCTGCGGGAGCCGGGAGGGCACTGCCCTCCTCTCCTGCCTCACTTCACATAAAGTAGGAAGGCACTGAGGTCTTGCAAGGAGAGGGTGGCTGCAGCAGGCAGATTTACTGACTAAAACCCCACCGTTTTGGCCCCGAGTCTGGGGGAAAACTCCTGGATGGGATTCCCTGGGGGATTTCCCTGTGGTACAGCGTCGTTCCTTGAGCAGCCGGTGTCGGGCACGCTGAGGAGGCGGCAGGAAAGGTGATGGTGGCATGCGGTGATGAAAGGCAGGGGAGGAGTTTGGATGCTGAGGTGACTGGGACACTCTGCAAGCCCAAATCCAGCTCGTGGCTGGGGCTGGAAGAGCAGCAGTACCAATATGGGTCATTTCATTCTCGCTGAAACCCTGGCTCTACAAAATTTCATTCTTTGGCAGTGCTCACCCCGTGCAAGGGTGTTTGCAGCTCAACAGGTCTTGCTCTGGTCTGCAAAAACTTGTGATGCAGGGCAGGGCACCCTAATCTTGATCTGAAAAATTTAAACAAAACCTAAACCGCCCAGCTTGACCCCCTGGCAGTTCATTTCAGGGGGTAGCTGTTAAAAATGTGTACTGTGCTCCTCATTTTCAATGACCTGGATTTAGCTGTCAGCCCCTGCCTGGGGCTATTCCTCTCCCTGCCAGGTCCAGTCTCCCTTTCTAGAGCAATAGAACCGAGGGCTGTTTGCATTAGGGATGTGTTGCTGGCCAAAACCTCGGGCTCAAGTTTGTTTCCTTTGTGAAGGAACAATGTCTGTGCTGTTGGCTATCCCCATCCCACTGAAAAACCCTCTTCCTACTCCTGCTGAGATGATGACAGGCTCCAACCTGGGGCAAATCCATGGGAACAGTGGTTTGGAGGGCAGTGGCCCAATGCTTTCACACTGGAAAAGCAGCATTTGCTGGAGAGAGTGAGGAGCTTTTACCTTGGCTCCGGCCCACAGGCTTTCTTCAAAATATCCCTTTCACATGGAAATTGCTGCCAAGTGAAGATTGCTGGCTCTGGCTGGCATGTCAGCCAGGCAAGAGACACAAAGGTTCAGTATCAGTGGAAATACGTGATACACAGGAAGGGAAGGGGTTGTTTTGTGCTGGATACTGTCATCGGCCAGCAGCATCTTTGTGGCAGGGCTGGGAGAAGGGGGAGTGGGTATAGGAAAAGAGAGCTAGATTTATTAACATTAATTCCAAATAATCAGTTTTCTGCTGAAGGCAGCACTGCTGGTCTCAAATTTCCCTGCCTCAGAGTCACTTCTTGAGTCCCTTGCCTGCTCCATGGCCAAGAAAGCACACCTGCATTAACTCTGCTGCACGTAATTTATTGAGCCATTTTACCACAATCCTTTTTTTGTTCCCCATCTCCAGCAAAACAAGAGAAACTCCTAGCATGGCCATCCTACACGTTGGTTTTTAATCAGGATTCCACTGTGCAAACAAGGCAGGTGTGCTCTGAGGTACAGTCCCTGTCTGCATTTTGGCTGTCTTTAGAGATTGGTCTACAGCAAATTCCCAGATTTTTCTAGGAAATCAAATCATACTTTTGTGAAAGAAAGTTAAAGACAGAAAGGCACCACTTGGTCTCACCTTTCTTACCCCAAACCAGACAATCAGGCACTGAGTACCAAAAGCATATTGCAAATTCCCACCTGAGGTGTCTGATGTCTGCAACATCTCACAGGAACCTTGACATTTCCTTAGAAAAGGCAAGTTGGGTTCTCAAGGGAAGAAATCCAGTCTGTGGTGGACTCTCACAGTGCACCTGACAGTGCAGAGCTATTGCAGCATGAGCAAGGGTGATAGTGAGAGTGATTCACCCCTGCTGAACCTGCTCAGAGATTCTGGGGATCTGGCATCACCAGCTGAACTTTTTCTCTATAAATCTCTGCATTTTGTTGTACAGCCATTTCCATCAGGTTATCAGACTGGAGCTTTGCAGCACAGTTTCCTCATCATGCTTGAAAGGCCTTTGAAAACTTCTTCAAATGGTTGCTTTGAAATTTATTCATGAATTAGTGAAGGTGATAAAGAAGTGCCAGGTGCTGCACCTGATCTTTGGAACTTGCAGACATGAGGACCTCAGAGCCCCTTGCAGTGCCTGAAGAGGGCTCATATAAAAATGGAGATTGACTTTTCATGGGCAGACAGTGACAGGACAAGGGAAAATGGTTTTAAACTAAAATAAGAGAGATTTGGGGATATTAGAAAGAAATTCTTGGCTGTGAGGGTGGGCAGGCCCTGGCACAGGGTGCCCAGAGCAGCTGGGGCTGCCCCTGGATCCCTGGCAGTGCCCAAGGCCAGGCTGGATGGGGCTTGGAGCCACCTGGGACAGTGGGAGATGTTCCTGCCCATGGCAGGGGGTGAAACTGGTTGAACTTCAAGGTTCACCCAAACCATTCCATGATTCCATGAAGTTATTACAATGTGATTTTGTGCACACGTTGACTTTAAATGAAATTATTTATTTTCTCCTTGAAATTTCTATTGTAATTTCATTTTTTCCTAAGTCATCCTGAACAGAAAGAAGAAGACTTAATTTGAAACTTTGGTATTTATGGTGTAATTTTCCTTTCTTCTTTCTGGAATACAAAGTGAATTTTATTCACATCTCACTTCAATTCTGTGGATATCTGGAAATTTATGGGCAATGAAACCAGAGCTATTGAATTTCAGTGCATTTTAAATACCTGTCAGCATCAGCTTCTGCTCTTTCCTGCAGGCTTACATGGTGCTGTGTCTCCATGGGCAGCTTGCAACAAGAAACTCACCACACCTGAAACCCTCTTGATAAGGAAAGACAAATGCTAATGGGCTTGGCTCTTTTTTCTGCTTATTTTCTGTTTTTTGGAGCTCTCTGCTCTCCTCATTTTTAGGCAAACATGCCTTACCCCATTTCTGTCACTCACATTTTCTTCCCTCTGTGCTGTTCACCTCCCTGTGAAGCCTTAAAGATCTCTTTTGCTGCATCTCACTGTTCATTAGGATATTGAGGCATCTTCCAGCTGCTCCATCTGGGGTTTTTAATTGGAACAAGGATGCCTGAGGGTGAAAAGAGGAAAAGAGAAGATGAGGGAGCAAGTAAGGTGTGGGTAGGGCAGAATACAGATTTTTCACAGCTGGGAGAGGAAGGAGCTTCCCTGCAAGCAGGGAAGGAGGGGAAAGAGATAGGAGGGAGCCAGGTGAGGGCCAGGTGAAGGGAGTTGAAGAAACCTGATTAGTTAATGTTTGTAAAGTGCTGCTGAGGTGGCAGGGCCAGCTGTGTATGATAATCTACTAATCTGTGTTTTGTGGAGTGTCCTGCTTCATGAATCTTGGCTGATTAATCACAGCTGACTTTCAATAGCAAGGGCTGATGGGAGTGTGAGATAAAAATTAGGCAGCAAGGGAGGGTAGGCTTTTCCTCTTCTGGAGCAGAAAGGGATTTTACTTTGAGGAACTTTGAGAAGATTCCCTGTTTGAGTGGAGAGAGCTCTTCCCCCAGCTGAAGGACTCCTGGCTGACCCTGGTGTGCCCCCTGCCCTGCTGCAGAGAAGGTTGGTGAAAGTTCTCATTTCTGTAATGTTTTATAGCAATATCAGGTGGAATAACAAGGAAAAATAGCCTTGCAAGAACCCTTAAACAACTCTGTCTTGCTTCAGGTGGTATAAAAATCTCATCCCATGTGGTTTGTGGGAATTGAATATAGAGATTGGAGGAAAGCAACAGGTGATGAGAACCTTTTTATGTGGCTCCGTGGCCACCTGAATGGTCTGTGTGAGCTGGGCCTGGTATCCAGAACTGACATGGTAACAGCAATGGTGGCTGGGGAGAGAGATTATTGCTGAAGGAGCTTGCTTGGTCGTTTTTAGAATTAGAGTTTGTTTCTGGTGGGGTATTGGAGCAGAAATTAAAAGTTGCTGATGGTGTTGGATGGAGTTACTCCTTGCTGGCCTGGTGTTCATGATCATGGTGAAAGTTCTCTCAGAAGAGACCTGACAATTATCAGCTGTAGCAGCTTTTGTTCTCCCTGTGTCAGGCCTGTGTGCCTGAGCTAAGCTATTCTGAAATTATTTGGTGTTGCTGAGTGTGAGGCATCTTTTTTTGGAATGAATATAGCCTCTGTTGGTGTTGGTGCTTGAGCACAGGTGTTGGTGCTTGAGCACAGGTGTTGGTGCTTGAGCACAGGTGTTGGTGCTTGAGCACAGGTGGTGACCCTTCTGAAAAACCTCAGTGCCTCATGTCTGGTCTCTGATAAGTGTTTTTTAAAAGTCCTGGTGCTCTCCTCTCTCTGCTGTTCCCTTGGTTTATCTACTCTCTGTGTAACTGTAATTAGAAGTGGTACTGCTCAAGAGCAAATCAATCTCTTTTTTTAAACAGAGGCAGGACAGAGAATCACTTCTTGTTTTAAAAGAGAAATCAGAGTTTAAACCTGCATGTTAACAGGGCAGTTAGAAACCATGCTGACCTTTACCTGCTACTTTAATGTTTAAAGCACAGGAATGGTGTGCAATTTCAGCAGCAACAAGGGGAGAAAAAACCCCAACTCTGCTCCTGTCTGGGACTTTCTGTTCAGGCTCTCTTCATGCCTGTGATGCCAGCAGTGCTGCTTCCTTGTCTGAGCCCAAGGAGCTGTGAAAGGAAAGATGTGTGCTTGGGATATCCTGGTGATTGAGGTTCTCTCCCTGCCCCCAAAGAAAACTTGGCTGTAGGGGGGCAAATCCTAAATATGACAAAGCAATGAACTGTGGATAATGTCATTTTCAGAAGGGAGGTGGCAGAGCTGCTTTTCTTTTGGGGTGTGTAAAGGTGAAGGATTGATGTAATTTTCAGGGAGTGGAGAGAGAGAAAAATAAATATTCCTCTTTGGGAATAAAAGATGCAAGACTCTTGAGTGATAACCAGAGCAAGGATTTTGGGAGCCTCCTTGCTAGGGAGCAGCCCCCTGGTCTCTGTGTGCACTGGCAAAGATGAGCATGTGAGGAGTCCCAAAACCTGAGATCTCCTGTCATGGCAGAAAGGCCTTCCCCTGCTGCAGCTCCTGCTTGGCAAATAAAGAACATCTGCAGAGAAACACTCACTGGTGTCCTGCAGATCTGCTCAGCTGGGCACTGCAGAGGGGAACCCTCAGTTGAGAGTCTGGCCAATAAACATCAGCTGAACAATCTTCATTTTATTTGGCTATGAGATAAATCTGGGAAGTGTCCAGTGGGCTTCTCTGTCTCTGGCACAGTGGAAATGCTCATGGATGGTTTTGTGCCCTTGAAGTGCTGATGCTGTAAAATGCAAGATGAAATACTCTTCTGTTATACAGTGACACGAGGCTCTGTGGGTTTAGCAGCAGTGTTTTGAGCTTTGTTTTTTCAAGGAACAAAATAATAACACAAGACCCCTGTTCTAGCTACTGTTGATGGGAAGGTCACTGGGTCAGCTCTTGTTTCTATGTCTGACATCCAGGCCTGAGAGAGTAATTTTCAATGCTGTGCCTTCTCCTGTTATCATCTTTGGGAGCCACAGTTTCCTTTCCCCTCCACACCAAAGACAATATAGGGCAAGGACAAAAGCAAAGATGCTGGGCTGGTGGGAATCAGGGAGCATTTGGACACTGATGCCCAAACATGAACATTAAGATGAGTTGGGGTGCAGGAGTTTAACCTAAGCAATCTATCAGAGAAGCCTTTGGGATGGGCTGGCTGCTGGAAAAATGAGTTGCTGCAGGTGGGCTGTGTAGTGGCACCTCTGGTGTCCCACAAGTTGCCTGCCCTACATACTCTGACCTATATAGTAAAATCTGAACCAGGTTTTGCACTGAACACACTTTCCCCTATCATTTGGGAAAACTGATTCTTCACTGAGTTCTATTTGTCTGGAAAACTTGAATTGTTTGTGTTCTGTTTGTGGCTTCCTGCAGCTGAAATCTGCCTGGCTCCTGACCTTCAGCAGATCCTTTAGGACTTTCCCAGTAAGGACTTAACTCAGATATTTTAATATCATGTGTTTACAAATGTGCAGTTTATTCTCACTGACCATCCCCCTGTCCTTTCTCCCACTCTTTTATGAGGAAGTAAAATATGGGTAAAATAGCAAAATCTGTAGGATTTGATTTGGAAGGTGGTTTGGATGCTGTGCTTGGGAATAACACCTTTAGACTTGTGTTTTTCCTGCCATCTTCTAGAAGATTATTCTTACCTCAAAATATGTATTTATTATTAGAAATACTCATCCTGATTAATTTCTGAAATGGAAATAAATGTCATCAGAGTTCTCCACATCAAGTTATTCACAGACGCATTTTAAAATGTTGCTTTACATATTCATGCTAATTTGGGGGAAATACTATTTTAATTGAGTATGGGTTTTAGGTTTTTTTCTTTTGGGGAGGGCTGTTTTACAGCAATGTTTCAGGATCTTTTTTTTTTTTTTTAATCTTTTTAATGTTTAGTTAAACATAAACATATAAATGTAGGGAGGAATATATTAGAACAGGCAAATCTTGAAGGTTTAGACTTCTTGAAGGTTTCCCCACAGTCTTAATAGGGATCAGGCTTTAATCTCAAATAAGTGTTGTGGTTTTTGTCCTATCATTACAGCTTCTTCTTTATGTTTAAAAAGTTATTGAATCTCCTTTTGTATCTGTATATTCTTCCTTTCTCCTTGTCATATATCGCTGAGGGAGGAAAGGAGCAAAATTTTAGGTCTTAAAAAAAAATTTGCATGGACATCAGTATTGTGTTTGACATTTTTTTCCTCTCTGGAATTTCACAGGGAAATGTCCCTGGAATGTGTGTTTTTCTGAAAAAAAAAATTTAAACCTGAGTCAAACTTTTTTTGTAGCATCTGTAAGGGATCCAAGGAGCTTATAATTGTGTTAATTCAGCTTCATTTCTTTTTTTTCAATGAATTTCATGTACTTATTCTGGATTTGGCATTAGCAGGCCCTGAAGTTGGCCTCTACTTGTGTTTTAAAGGATAATGGGCCTCAGACCTCTTTCAAAGACTTGTTGCAGGATCAGGGCTGTTTGATTTTGCAGTACAAACTCTTTGGTTTTTTAATTTGATATACGTAGATGGATTTCTGGGACCAACAAACCAAGCCAAGAGAAAAATGTCTAGGCAAACTTCAGGAAGTTGGAATATATTTTAACAGCTCCTGGATATGAATGTTCAGCTGCTCATCAGTAGTTTTGCAGTACTTAGGAACCATAATTGCTTTAACTCCTTGCTTCTCTATTTGTGTCCTAATCTTCAGAAACAATCAGAGTAGTAGCACAAAAGGAAATGCTGCCTCATCTTCATTTTCACAGTGATAAAGCTTTTTGACCTTCCTAGTATTTAATTTCTGTCTTTTCCCACAGATTTCTTCAGTGTGAAATCTATTTTTTTTTCTGGGAGTGAATAAGGAGGGAGGGGAATCTTGGAATTAAAACCAACCCCCCATCTAAACCTGTGTACCAAATGCTAAAACAAAAATGGATTAATTGCTTTAAGATAAAATTGGTCTTTGACTGAAAACATGTTTATCATACAGTGCTTAAGTCACAGAGCATCATTTATTGATGGGAAGTGATGAAATACAAGGTTAGTCAGTGCAGACTTGATCATGAAATTGCAATTTTATTAATGGATGCAGAACCTTATTATTGTTTTCCAGAATAGGAAAAAGAGGCAGGGTATCTATGGCTGTGAGTGATGGATTGCTCACTAAGCTTTCCTATAATTTGCTTGTTTTGAGTAGGATTTGTACAGTGAAATTCAGTGTTTTACAGGTATGTGAGCCTCTTAGATTTGTACTTGGAGGAAAATAATTTATTGGCAATTCCTCTTTGGGAAAGGCAAAATAAAAAAGTGTATCAAGAATTCCACACAAATGCCAGTAACTTGAAAAAGCATAGGCATTTTGTAGCTTTTGAGCTATGAAATAACATCATCTCTAAAGCTTTAAGTCCCAAAGCATATATGAAAAAAGGGGATTTGCCTAATGGGAATAAAAACAATAAATATTGCTGTGCTACAGATTGGACCAGAAGCAAATGCTGAAGAGGGAGCTCATCATTATTCTCTCTTCTAAAAGAGGAGAAAATTGAGGGACAGCAGCCTTGATCTTATTGAGAAGAAGATTGAAGCGAGAGACAAGGTTGGTTGTTCTCGCTTCAGAAGGGTCTGAAAGCTAAATTGCAAAATCAATTTACTGTGGTTACTGTAACAATTAAACTGACGTGATGAAAAGATGGAGGAGGAGGAGGAGGAGGATGGATCAGAGAATCCACCCCCACAAAATATCTGTGTGTGCAGGTGGCAAGTGTTGGAGCTGCCAAGGGCAGAGCTGCCACGACTGCCTTTCCTCTGATGTGACAGGCGGCCATCTCCTCCCCTTCTCCATCTCCTCCCAAGGTCTGTGCTGCTTTCCCTGCTCACATTTCCCTCATCTGCTCGTTTTTGGGGGTTTTAACACCCTAGATGTGATTTTTGGGTGTCACTCACATAGGGTGAGTGACACATTTGAGTGTCTCCTTTCTCCATCTTCGCTGATGTCCGTGCTGGTTTATCTACTCAGCTTCCCCTGTTCTGACAATTTTTAGGGGTTTAACAACCAGTCCTGTTGTTTTGGGTGTTCCTCAGACAGGTGTCTGTCTCCTCCCAAGGTCTGTGCTTCTTTCCCTGCTCAGGTTTCCCTCCTCTGCCAATTTTTGGGGGTTTTAATCCCTTAGATTTAAATTTTAGGTGTCACTCGCTTAGGCAGCCATCTCCTCTCCTTTCTCCATCTCCTCTGATGTCTGTGCTGGTTTATCTGCTCAGCTTCCTCTGCTCTGGCAATTTTTGGGGGTTTAACCCCCAATCCTGTTGTTTTGGGTGTCCCTCAAGCAGGTGTCTGTCTCCTCCCATTTTCCATCTCCTCCTGAGGTCTGTGCTGCATTCCCTGCTCAGATATCCTCCTTGTGATAATTCATGGGGGTTTTCAACCCTAATTCTGTTTTTATTTGGGTGTTGCCCAAACAGGCAGCTATCTCCTCCCCAGGTCTGGGGATTTCCCTCCTCTGGTGATTTTTGGGGGTTTTAACCCCTTAAATTTAATTTTTGGGTGTCACTCAGGCAGCCAGCTCCTGTCCTTTCTCCGTCTCCTCTGATGTCTGTGCTGGTTTATCTGCTCAGCTTCCCCTGCTCGGGCAATTTTTGGGGTTTTAACTCCCAGTCCTGTTTTTTTGGGTGTCCCTCAAACAGGTATCTGTCTTCTCCTGAGATCCATGCTGCATCCCTGCTCAGATATCCCTCCTGTGATAATTTGTGTGGGTTTTCCAGCCTAGTTCTCTTCTTTTTGAGTGTTGCACAAACAGGCAGCTATCTCCTCCCCGGGTCTGTGCTGCTTTCTCTGCTCAGGAAAACCTTGTGAGTGTTTTCACCCCCAAATCCTGTTGGTTTGGGTGTCTCAGACCTGAGCATCCTCCCTGTGTGATCCTGCTGGTGTTTGCTCAGCACAAGGAGACATCTGCTGCCCACCAGCTCCCGCGTGCGCCCCGGTAGAGCGCTGCAGTTGACTGCTCTCCCATTTGTATTAATTGAACATGCTGTATTCTGCATACACCACTGATTACCCTCATTTATTTCGCCTCCTAAAGACCCAAGGATTTCTGTTGCTTTGCCCTCCCTGCATTGTTTTACTCATTTGGCTCCAATTAGCCTCGGCTAATGAAAATACATTATACCGAGCCTCTCGTTACCCCGTTGCAGTTTCTAATGACATAATTTGTGAGTTTTGAGCCTTCTCAAGTAGAGACATTAGGAATTGCATTACAGTTTCTTCGGTGGAGTGGAGAAATATTAATTGCAGGCATCTGGGCTCCTTCCTTTAAAGAAGGCTGGTGATTTTTACTTAACTAATAAATGTTGACATAATCAGGGAGCTATCAGCACCATATGTTGGCCTTTTGTGAGATGCAGATCTTATCCCTGCCCGGCTGGGTAAGGAAATGCTTCAGTGTTAGCACCATGTCTTGGTATATTTTTAAAGCATCACTCAGCACAGGCAGATTGCTGTGAGAGAAGAGATGAAACCTATCTTTAAAGAGCAGGTGGGCCATTTCCCCAGCCATCCAGGTGAGGTTATCTTTAATGATAAACAGATGCCAGAAGCTGCGTGTGTGCTACCGTGCTTATCTCGCGTGGTATTTGCAGAGCCCCTTTTTGTTAGCAGAGCTTTGCCCTGGGGACTCTGAGGGAGAGGGTGGAAGGGAGCCAGATGGAGCAGTCAGCCTTCTGTTCGTGTGGGGTGCGCTCATCTCCTCTCCCTCCCTCCTCCTTTCGGGGGCGGCGTGTGCAAACATCGGGCCCTGAGGATGCTGCGGCAATTAATGAGATTTGAGGGTCAAACCTGAAGGAGAGAGAGGTGTGCTCCTGCCCTTCATGGAGGGGTTGGTGCCACTCTCCTGCCTCACCATGCCATGGAATTAATTCAGGGAAAAAATGTATCGAGGTTGGAAAAAAAAATCACTTCGCTGTGATGACTATTGCCAAAAGGCAACAATAATTCTTCATTGTGTCTAGTCCAAGCTGGGTTTTGACAGAGCACACTTCAGCCCTGAAAGCTCTGCTCATCCTCCTGTTCCTTCCTTACCTGTTGGCTGTCTTGACAAGGAAGCTTCACAAAATGTCCCTCCATCTGTCTCTATTCTTTGGAAGAGTTTCTTTGGCCTGGTCTCCTCTGGATTTTTCTGAAAACTTCTGATGGCCTAGTTTCTGAGAGGGAGACATGATCTGGGGGCAGCTGGCTGGATAAGGCTGCAGTACCTCAGGGATGTTTTTTCACTGTCAGTCTTCAAAACGTGTAGAAAAAGAGGTTGTTTAGCCCATAAGTAGCTGTTAAAAAGGAAAGGGGGAGCTATGGGGAGGCATTATAAGCTGTGGCATGATTTGAGTGGCTGCCTGGTAGCATTCCACACAGCCCTCTTTGTCTGAGGCTGCAGTTGGCTGCGTGGCGAGGGCTGGGAGGATCAGTTCTTCTCCATTAATCACTCTCTGCTCAGGATCGGATTCCCCAGCTCGAGGTGTTCCATTTCCCCACAAATGGGATCAACCAGGCCTGCCCAGCCCCTGGGGTGGCTGTGGCTGGCTGGGTCTCCTCCAGCTGAGCACGGGCTCAGTGGCTGGCAGGGCTTTGTCCTTACCCTGAGGAGCTGCAGCTGGCACAGCTTCCAAGGGATGAGCATTTCTGGGCAGGACAAGTGCTCCTTCACTTCAGGAAGTGTCACTTTGTTGTCACACCCCTTGGTTTCAGGTGTTTGTGTTGTCTTGAATTTTTCTCCATGGGTTTAATGGAACAGAGCAGTCCAATGCTTTGCTCCTGACTCCCTTCCAATCCCTGTGCATGCTCTGAAGAGGTGAGATGGGCTGCTGCTGTATTTATCCTTCTTTTTTGGTTTGGCACTGGCAAAAAAGAGGATTATTTAGGAAACCCATTATCAGGTTGCACTCTGAAAGCAGCACACAAAATGTGTTTACTTGATTTGTTGGTTAATATCCTTTATTTCTTGCCTGAAGGCAACATGGGACTTGATATGTCAAGAAGACAAGCTGAGAAGAACTTATTTATTTATTAATGAAATAAAATAGTGTCCCCTCCAGTAGCTTGTCCCATTTTAGCATTAACTGCAGGTACTTCCTCCACACTTATCAGCAATCCAGGCAAATGCAAGCCTATAGTGTCCCTGGAGGGAACAAAATAATGTTTTCCAGCAAATGAGAAATAAGAGTTAGAGTTAGGACTGTTCCCTAGCCAACCACGTGCCATCTTCTCAAAAAGAACTGCCAGAGAGAGTCATGTACATAAAAAGTACATTTTTACCTCAAGAAAGTAGCAGGATGAAGAATCTTGCTCTAATGGGCAAACTTGTGTTTTCCTGAGGATGAGGATGGAGGGGCATTGCTCACCCCTTCTGGGCTGGTGGTTTGGAGAGTAACAATGAATTTTATTGTCTTTTGTGACTGGGGCTGCCCCTGGCTGAGGTGGGTCAGGGTCTCATAGCAGGGGTCTTGGTGGGCTGTGTGAAGGTGGGGATGTGCTGGGGTGGGTCTCAGTGCCAGCCCTGGCTTTGGAGCTGGGGCTGCTTTTTGCTTTGCTGGCTCTTCTGGTGGGTTTGCAGAGCAGGGAGGGGCTGGAGCTGTGTGAGGAAGAAAGGAGAAGTGGCTGAGGTGCCACTGGAGGAGATTTGGCACGTGGAGGGGGCAGGGAGCCAGAAGGACTTGTTCTCCTCTGCTGGCAGGGTGACTCTGAGCATGCAGAGTGAGGAAAATCTACCTGAAAAATGAATTTTTAGATGAGAAGTGTCATTTAAGTAAGAAAGCAGAATGTGACTGCCCTTCTCTATTAAGATATGACACAAAGACACACAAACACAATTTGGGGTGTCCAGAGCACCATGACCCAGATTCTCCTTGATTCCCTTCCCTGCTCCTTTTTTAAAAAATTTGGAGACATAGTGCTAGAATACAAGACAAGAACAGAAATCACTGGGCAGTCTTCAGTTACAAAGACTTTTATCCTTTAAATAAATCCATCCTGCCACAGAGTGGAAAGCTAAGTGGGGCAAGAGGAAAAGAGCCCCTGAGAGGACAGGCTTATTGATCCCTGTAATGAATAGTCTTGTGTTAATCTTGCTGAGGCAGCGTCTCAAGACTTATGGCATTTGGCTGGAGGTAAAAAACGTGTGTGTGTGTGTAAATTCATGTCTCCATGAAGTGTTCCAGCCATGGTTTGATGTGCTGGCTGAAATATTATGGCCAGGCTAAGTCAAAGCTGGCTGCTTTGGTTTGCCTGCTCAAATCCTGCCTCCACCTGTTTTGGAGGACAACAGGAGATTGTTGTGAGGGATGTGTGATTCTCCCTAACCACAGGAGGGTGTGGACCATGATTATGGTAACTCTGGTTGGATAAAGTGGCTGAGGAGACATTTTTAAGTGTTTAAGCTGAATAAAAGGCTTAGAAGCCATCACTGGTGTACCCTGGTACATGTTGGTGACAGCCAGTGTGTGCATCTGGCCAAGACTTGATCTCTGTGCAGGGTCCCCCATTACAGCTGCTGATCCCAGCTGCAAAGCTAAAACTGAGTCCTTTCTGCTCTTCATTAAGGATGTTGACAAAATCTTGCCTTTATTAATTGACCAAACCCATGCCCACTGTAACTGGAGGTAAATCCAGTAACTTTGTGGAGTTGATTTGTTTATTTAAGGTTAAAATCTGGCCTAGTGGCCTTTTTTTGAATGGGGATTGAGTAATGTCACCAGCAAGTTTAAGTGCAAGTGTCTTGGGGTCATCTCCTTGTTTAGATGTTGCATTACCCTTCCCTATTTTTAATTGAGGTTCACTCTGTCTGGGCCCACTTTACTTTCTTCAGCATAGGAATAAAAAGTTTTGAAGAGTTTATTTTTCAGAGGTTCAGTGTCACTGTTCTTGCTGGATTGATAATCTTAATGGGTTATGTTTGGAATGGTTCCAAATTCTAATTTTGGAAATTGAATTGTTTTAGTGATTAAACAAAGTAACTGAGGGCATCACCCTATTAAATAAGATATTTCATGCATATGATTAATTATAATCTCAATGTAAATCGTTTTGATTTAGAGATTAATGTTGATTCTTTGCTTCAAATTTACTGTCCATTTGTTTTCTTAATTAAAATTAAAGGTAGAAGACAGATAGCAGAAGAGCCTCTTCAGGATGTTGATGTTCACTTTGTTAAATAGAACATTTTTCATTAGGAGGCTCAGAAGTAATAGGCTTGGTATAACTATATTAACCCTCAGACAATAGTGGATAGATTGTATGGGTTTTCTATTGCTGGCTAAGCTTGTCATGCTTTAGATCACTTAAAAAATATTGGTAGCTGATTTTCTGGCTTGAATGGAGTCTCTTTCAAAATTAAAAGGTAGCCTTTGAAAAATAGCTTCCTGCTTTTTAGAGAGGAAATTTCTCCACCATGCTACTTGAAGAGAGTGTATTTAAAAGTATATCATGTTCCCAAGTCAAAATAAGAGTGTGTGGGGGTAGAGGGAAAGTCTCCTGTTCCCCATCACACAAAGCATCCATGCCTGGTCCTGGTCCAAATGGCTCCAGCATCGTATCAGCTTCTATAAATGGTTATCTTCTCATTGCTCAGCTGTTAAACTAAATCCAGTGGGGTGTGTTAATGCACTGTGTTATCTCTGGGTATGAAAGCCAGCAGCAGTACAAGGGCAGTATTGACACAACTCTTGTGTTTCCAGTGTATGCTGAGCAAAATGTACATGAAATTCTGTATAATGCAGAGGGAAGCCTTAGAAAGGATTTGTTGTGTTCATGCATTAGAGTGGTAACAACATTAAAAGCTTTCTAGTGCAAGGATGTTGGGCTTTTGGGGAAAATGAATATCACTGATAAAGCTCCAAAGCTGCTTTGTATTAATGGGGTATGTTATGATACAACATGATGATCTTAATTCATCTTAATAAGAATGCAAATTATTGCCACAGCAAAGCAGTATTGAAAATCTTTGGAGATCAAATAATGACAGCAAATTCCCCCACGTCACCACTCTGGTGCCTGATTGTGATTTACAGCAGCAGCATCTCATGCTTGATTTCTAGATCTTGAGATAAGATTGATCAAACTACAAAGGCAGGGGAAAAAAAAAAGTAGTGCACCAGAGAGCCATCAAGTACACTGAAGTCATTTGTGATGGATGTCTGACTGGTCTGATCCTTGGCTGCTGCTTGGATTTCTGTGCTGTTCCTTCCTAAGATGTGTTTTTATGGCTTTTGGTGCAAATGAAAGCTTCTCTGCCCTTTAATGTGTAGACCACCTGCCCTATAGCAAGGTAGAAATCATCTGGCTCATGTCTACAGCCTCTTTCATTGAACCAAAGTCCTCTCCTTGCATAACTACTTCTGATCAAATATTAATCCATTTTCAGTTGTAAGCTTTTGGAGTTGGGGTTTGTGAGACACAGCTCTGACAGAGCAGCTTTTTTCCCTCCACAAAATGGAAAATTCTTTCAATGTGGAGGCTACAGATACCATTTCAATAACAACCATTTAAAATGTAACCTTTATTAAACTGTGAATGGTTGAAAACTTGGTTCTGGTGCATTCCTGGCATTGCTCATGCAGTGAGCACTCTTAAGCATTCTGAAAACATAACCTTAATCTAGTATTTCCTGGTGCACTTCTCCTATGAAAACTGATTTAAGCCAGTGCTAATACAGGGAAATCCTCCATTGGTTTAATTTTCCAAAGAGCATGCTTGCTTAAAATTCAAGGAAAATTTCCAGAAATCCTCCTATAATCTTTATAATATCAACACAACAGTGTATGAACACAAGACATCAGTGAGATACAGCACTACAAGCAGCTTCTGCTGCCTCAAAATGTGCTTTCTCACATGTCCTGCAGGACCAGCTTGTTTTCAAGATCTGTTACTGGTTGCACTGTAGCTCCCAACACTGTTTGAAATTTCCTTCTTTTCCAGATGTGTTTCCTTCTTTCCTGTGTGTTCATGAGGCAAGCAGGGTTTGGGCTCTGTGTCCCTGTCAGTTGTGTGAACACAGCTGGGTTGGAGAGGACAGCTCAGCGCTCCCTCTCTGCCATTTGGTTTCCCAGAGAAATCAAAGATAATGATAGGGGAATGCTGCCCTAATTTAGGCTCTATTGGAGCCAAGCTACCACTTTGTAACCACTACAGACAGAGCTGTGTGCTCCCACTGATCCTAGCAGTGTGCAATTCCCTAATTATCCCCTCTCCATGGAGAACTTCCCATGGAGATCAAGGAGGCACTGGAGAGCTGCAGAGCAGTACCTGTCCATTGATCCTTTCAGAGACCTTCCAAGGGAGGGAAAGGAAGCCCTTGGGCTGCTCTCCCATTAGTTACCCCAGGAGGAGGGGGCACCTCCCCTGTTGGTGAACTCCTTGGCACAAGGGAGCAAATGCATCATCTTCTGTGGAGGGACAATGTCTTGCTTTCCTTTGTTTCCTCTTGTTAGATGTGAGCCAATTTGTTCCTGATGCATTTTGTCCCTTTCTAGTTAGCTTTGTGTCTTGTCTTTAATGCACTGTGATTAATGTTGGTTCTTTTGTATTCCTCAGCCATGTAAACTTGTTTTTGACATATGATTTATGTTTCTTCCTGTTTTCAAGTGCCTCTCTCTGGCAGAGCAGTGATGGTCTTGCTATGCATTCTGTTCCTCTCTATCAGAAGAAAAGCTGTTTTGCTTAAAATAATTATGTATGTATATACTCATGCTTTTTTTTTTGGACTGCTTTAATCCACTGTGTTATTTATTACTCCCATATGTCAAACTCTCAATTGCTTCTCTTCTATTCTCCTGTTAGTCAGGACTGGAGCAGAAATAACTCCTCTCTAGTACTTTCTCTAATTTTTTTTTTTTTTTGGTAGCTGGAGGTGGTTAGGGGAGTTTATCCAGAGATTATCCCAGTGAATTCCAAGTGGTCAGTGTGGCTCTGTGCTGCTTTATCAACATCCCAACTTCACCCAGATGAAGTTCTCTGCTGTATACATCAATGACTTCTTTTCTGGGCTGCTTTAGATCTGGTGATAGTAAATACTGACATCACCCTTTGGGTTTTATTTTTCCTTTTTGTTTGGCTTTATTTTTCCTTTTTTTTTAATCTGTTTTGCTCATTTCACATTGAATTACACTCGGAATTTAATGTAATCAGTTCCTGTGTTCTTGCAACAGAGTGAGTGGTGCTCAGCTGTAGAGTTTGCTCAGGAAAGCCTCTTCTAGTGCTGGTTCAAGTATCAGAGCTCCCATTTGCCCCTCTCTCCCCAGCTCCCAGGGTTGCTGTGCAGACATCCAAGTGAGTTTCCCTGGGTGTCAGGCTGCTGCTCCTTCTGATAGACTCTATCACACTCCTTATCACTTCCCCAGATTTCAGCCCCCTGGGCCAGATCGTTGCTTTAGGAACACTCGAATTTTGTTATCCTCTGCTGTTCAATCTGCCTGCAGATCTCTCCCACTTGATAGGCAAGCTGATACTTCCCCCCTGCTCCTCCTGTCTCTGCTCAGAGACACTTCTTGGTGGGATAACATTCCCTGGTTGGAGGAGCCAGAGATGCCTTGCTGGTGCCATCTGCACAGCTACACAGAGGCATCTGTCTTCTGTCACTGCCAGCCCACAGGATTTGTGCCTGGGCTCCAGCCTGGCCCCCACCCAGCCCCATCACTCACAGGTGAGCCTGGGGCCCTCCAGCTCCTCTGCAAAATCAGGGACCTGCTCTCCAAGGGATGGGCAAGAGGAGGGGAAAAACACCCACAAAATCTTGCTTTAAATGTGGCTTCTGTTCTGTATCAGCATTTGGAAATGGAGGTGGTTTTATATTAACACAATGGAATTACAAAAGGCTTATCAATCAGAATGGTGGATTGTAAAGGAAATTAAACTCTTTTAAACTGCCTTGCTGTGGAGTGCCTGATCACTGCAGGGGATAGTGCTTCACCTGAAACCCTTCCTGATGCTGCTTTCCTTGCAGGGGTGGAAGATCACCTAGAATAGGTTTTTTCAATCAATTAAGCACAGTATATTTACTTTATGTATATGCATATATATTTTATTCCTTATGTCACTGCTTATTAAACTGAAATCCATCCTCATAATTTTTCAATGACTTATAATTTAACCTTTTGCTCTACATAAATATTCAGTTCTCCTTATAGCAATCAGAAGAAAGCCTGGTGAACCTAATAATGCAGGATTTAATACAAAATATGTGCAGGAGATAATTGGTGAAATGACCTTTCGTTTGTGGCAATAACTTCATACTCCTGATTCAGAATTATTCCCCTGCCTTCTACCTCTTCAGGCTTGTTGAATAATGACATCTCTCAATTGGCAGATAGGAGATGTGAAGGAAGGAATTTTCAGGAGGTGAGTTATGCCCCATGGACCCACTTCTGCCTAGGGTGGAAATGTCTGAGAGCCTGTCAGTAAATGAGCATCCAAAGTGAGCACTCTTGGAATTGCCCAGGCTGGCATTTCATGCTGAGCATGCCCCAGGACCCTGTCTAAACATTTCTTAGCTTTTAAACATTTGTAATGAGAGGACCCAAAGGTGCTTATGGTGTTTCAAGGGTTGCCAAGTGCTGCTCAAAATCGAGGTTTTTCAGGGCTGTCAGTGAAGGAACCATGACAAGGAATTAAATCCCAAGTGTGGAGCTTCTCACACGGGCAAAATCTGTGATTGAGGGGACAGGCAGTGACTGTGTGAGCTGGGAGATGTGGAGCAGGTCTGGGGGTGGCTTCCAGGAACCAAAATTTGAGGTTTTAGCCAGAGTTGGGAGTCCTTCCCAGGAGCCTTCTCCTCCCAGCTGCTTTGTCCCATGATTGTGCTTGTGTGGCAGGAAGGGAACATTTCTCAGTTCCTGTCAGTGTGGAGGGGGCACAGCTGTCCAGGAGTCAGCATCAGGGGCAAGGGTTTGTTTCTTGTTTGTGCATGGGAAAAGGAGCTCCCTCAGCTCTTTGCTGTGCTGGGGTCACTGTGGTGAGAAATGGCAGCTCAAGAGGCAATTTCATGTTTCAGTGCTGGATGGGAAGTGTGCATGCCTAGGGAAAGGCTGTTCTCCTCATCCCTGGTTTTTCAGGGAGAGAATTCCTGTCATTATTTCCCCAGAGCCAGCTGTGACCATGGACAGCAGCCCCTGCAGCCCATCCTGCTGTTGGAGGGCATGGATGCTGTTTGAAATCAGAACATTTATGGTTAGAAGGGATCTACAAGGGTTGTCTCATCCAACTGCACCATATTCCAGTTCCCCAGCACTTGGGCACTGCAGCTTGAGGATTTTGAGCTTAATTGTTCACTGCTACCTGAATATCTCTGATTGGAAAATGTATTTATGAATGGCTGTAGGAAGCTGGACTTCATAAACATTCCAGAAAAATAGTATGAGAACCAAATGCTATCAGAACTCAGATAAAAATTACTTGTAAGACAAGAAATGTGGTTGGCC
Organism: Setophaga petechia; assembly: GCA_024362935.1. NCBI lineage: Eukaryota > Metazoa > Chordata > Aves > Passeriformes > Parulidae > Setophaga > Setophaga petechia. Next base: position 3,604,548 of record JANCRA010000013.1, on the reverse strand, counting down.
TAATAGAAAATACCCCAGATTATCCAGTTGGCTTTTATGCTAACATTATTCCTTTTTTTTTTTTTTTTAAGATGAAAGGTTAAAATGTGTGTGTTTTCAGTACATCAATTTTAGTGCCACTGTTTCAGCATTAGCCTATTTTTTTCCTTACCTTTCTATTCCCATGTATGTAAAAATAACTTATTTGCTGAAGGGGCAATTTAAAATTCATTTCACAGTGGACAGAGGAGACCAGAAAGCTTCCTTAAACTACTTCTCTTTATTTTACATCTTGATTGCCCCTGGACATGATGAATGCCCATTTTCCTATCAGAAGCAGCCAAGAATTGAGGCCAAGTGCCAGCAACAGTGGATGGTGCTGCAGAAACTTCCACCCTCTGCCTGCTCAGCCCAAGAGGAGCTTTATGTGAGGAAAGGCATCTTAACTCACACTGTTTAAAGTGCTTTGGAGCTGAAAACTGTTTGCTTTTCCTCATGAGCCATTGCCCATTGAAGGAAACCATCCATTTCCATGCAAATATTTGGTGGAATTGTTTCTCCTTGGTTTGGTCTAACATGTATGAAATTGTGGGAACTGACAGAGACAATATCTCATTTTGAATTTTCTGTTCCTTGGCAGCTTTGTTGCAGGTGCAGTCACTGGCCATGCTGCAAAGATGTGCCCTAGAAAAAGTTTTGAACCCATTGGTAAAAACTGACCTTCAGAGCATAGTTTTTAAACCATGTAGGTGTCCTGTGTAGAAAAAATGCTAGATGCCTTCTGTCTCCATGGAAAGGAAAAGGGAGAGGTCCTATGGCATAACAGTTGCATGATTTCTATCTCACTTACTTTATTTTAATAAACTGTATCTGTCTAGCCTGAGATCTATTTTACTTTCCACAGTGTTTGGGATCTTTCAAGCTGTATTCCACATAATTTTTCCAGTGAGAAATTTTTGTCATTAGGAGCCCAGACAGGTTTGGAAGGGTGTGATGAACATGAAACTAGCCATGTGGTCTTGGAATATGAATTTTGTGTGCCATTTACCCTTGACTTCTGAACAGAGAGGCTAGAGGTATTTGCTTGTGGCCAATTAATTTTCCAGGAGGGTGTTAGCAGACTATTTCTATGCTTCAAAATAAATGAAGTTTCCATAATAGGTATAATTCCCATAAAAATATGTATTAACTACTAGATTAACAGCAGGGGAGAAATAAATGGGAAAAAAAACCTCACCACAAAGATTTTTATGGGAAGCTGCCCAGAGGAAAAGGAGCTGGGGGTGCTGGTGGCCAGGAGGGTCAGGGGCACAGGGCCTGGATCAGGAATAGTGTGGCCAGCAGGACCAGGGCAGGGATTGTCACCTGTGCTGATGAGGCCACACCTCAAATCTTGTGTCCAGTTCTGGGCCCCTCACAGCAAAACAGACTCTGAGGGGCTGGAGTGAGTCCAGGGAAGGATCTTGGAGGTCTTTTCCAACCTGAATTATTCTGTGATACATTTTTTGAGGCCAAATCTTTGAGAAGAGACAAATGTTTGTGGAGGCAGGGAAGGGTGAAACACCACTGCTGGGAATGCTTTAGGAGGGACTTTATTCCAGCAGCATTTATTGTGCATTTCAGAGAGTTCTTGGTACCATAATGAACATGTGGGAGAAGGATTCTGGGTTGTTTGAAATTAAAAATGGAGAACTAAATGGCTCAGGTGAGCAGGCAGGATTCTTACCTCATGAATGGTGACTCTCTCATAACCCAAATTTTCAAGTTGTTTTCCTGTCTCATGTTGTCTCCTGTGCTGTGTCCCCTCAGGAAAGGTTTTTGCAGGAATGTGAAGACTTTGACCACTTTTGTCCAGGGTTGAATGAGGTTGGTGAATGTGGAGTGATGCCAAATAACAATTGGTCTTGCACCAGGGAGTTCAGCAGCACCTCCCTCTGCTGACAGAACAGGGACCTGATCTGCCTGGCTGGGGGCAGGAGGAAAATTATTTTAAAGTTGCTCCCATACACATTTGTTCTGTTGAAATGATATTGTACCCACTGTTTCCTCCCCACCACATCCCCAAAGTGTGTGGATGCAGCTTCATGTACCAAAGGGAAGAATTCTTTGCTATAATATTTGTAGTTCTTGTCATTTCTTTGCTAGCAAGATGTGTGGCTGGAAAGTTTAAGGTTACTGCTATAAAAATGTCATCTATTATTTGAAAAAAAGAAAGAAAAAAAGTGATACATGGCTATATGATAATGAAGCACTTTGATTAAAAGCATCCAGCAGCCTGTGATGTATGGGAGCTGGCTGGAAGACCATTGGAGTGTAATTAATTATTAGCTGCTCTTTGTGAGCTCTGGTTGCTCTTGCAGGATTGATTGTGGATGGTGGCAGAGGGGCAGGCTCTTGTTTGGAGTGCTGCTCAGGGAATATCTGGGTGCTGGCAGGGGGTGTGAGGTGGGTGATGGAGAGCAGAGCTTTGCCACTGAAGTCAGAGGAGTTGTTGAGGCCATGGAGCTGCTGCTGATGTGTTGGGATCATTGGTTTGTCAGAGTGATCCCAAGAAAAGTTCCAAAGTCTCTTTTCCCAGCCTGGCGCTTAAAGAAGGAGTCAGAGCTCTTCATCTCTCGGTCTCAAGGTTGTTTATTAATTCTTATCTAAAAAATTTTCTTTCTGCCCAGCAGAGATCTGCTCAGCAGGGCAGCCCCAGGCTCTCTGCCTGCCCCAGGGTGGTGTTGTGTCTTTATACTATAAACTATGTGTGCAATGTTTACAATCACTCCCCAATGCCCATCACCTGTGTCAGACACTGAGCTTCTACTCTAAACCAATCCCAAAGTGCCACCATCACAGCAGAAGATGGAGGCCAAGAAGAAGAAGGAGAAAGGCTGGACACACCCAGTTCCCTCCATCTTACCTCCATAACCCCCTGTACCAAAATCCCAAAATGCATAATTCACCCTGTGATAACTTCACTGATATTCTACTTAAACTCTTGTGGCTTACTGATCTTCATAGAAGGTTGGTAATTTGCTCCACGGGCCATAATCAAACTCTCAGAGGCATTTTGGGCTCTGTGCCAGGGTCTCTGAGCCCCCTGGCAGGGTCTTGGCTGCTCAGGACAGCCAGAGGGATGTGCTGGGTCCCGACACTGATGCTCTGGTTGGGAGCCAGCACAGCTCCTGCTGCTGGGTGTGGAGCTGTGTCCTAAAAATTGTGGTGGAGCACAGCAGGGCTCTGCTTGGGCTCTCAGCTTTGCCTCAAGGGCTGCACACACGCTCTGCCACAAGGGTTTTGGGCTGGTCTCCCTGGCCCCTCCTCTGCTCTGGGGTTAAATGGAGGAGTTAACAGATTTTTCCCCCTTTTATGACATCTATATGTGCTTTAAATTGAGTTTTCAGAAAGGAATAGTGCTAATTGACTTCAAGAGACATCATCTGAGGAGTTGTTAGTACTGCAAAGGAATTTTGTAATCAGTCATTCAATAATTTGAGTTAATGGAACTAAAGTGACATTATAAAATATTCTTCCCCTTATTCTCCCCTCTAGAATGCAAAAAATCTTTGTTTCCTGTTAACGTTGCTCTTTGTGACAGAGTATAACATTTTAGGCTATCACTACATCCAGAAGCATCAAAATCAATTTAATTTTACATAGATATCTTATTTTTACATAGATAAAATCCTCACAAGAAGTTTTAGGCTTGTCTTACTGTGGTTGTTGGGCTAATTTGGCCACCTGAACTCCTGGGAGAAAGATCTTGAGATATTTCTAATATCTTGTTTCAATTGCAGATGAGAAACTTAAATTGCTGTTTTTATTATTATAATATGAATTCATTGAAAGTTGTCAAAGGATTTTCCAGGTGTACTTTTCTGGATGAAATTTGAAGAAAAAAAATCTGATGCTGGAAATGTACATATCCTGCTGCAGAATTTCATGAAAAGCAAAAAATCAGAAGCTCCCAAAGCAACAAAATAACCCCAATCCTAAAAACCTTTAGTGATAATTTGAAAAGCAAACAGAAAACTTTGACTTGGGATGGATCCTGGGAAGCATGAGACACTCAATGCATGTTGAGTGTAGGGTTGTCCCATGAAGAAAGAGGTTAAATTTGGAAATGTTGAAACTCTGTCCCAGCACTTTGTACCCTTAGTCTAGGGTTAAATTTGAGTAAAAACTTTGCTTTTTAATGAAAACTGCTCTTATATTACTCTCTGGTATGCATCAAAATAAAAGAATTGAGTAATAGGCTTAAACATTGTCCTGTTACTTTTGGATTAGAAACTTTGTAATAGAACAGTTTTCTTTTAAGGGTCATGTTTGCTGGGGCAATTAAGAAAATCATGGGTGGCATTTTCCCAACCACTCCTTCCACAACAAATAACGGAGAGCAGTGGATGGCAGTCAGGATTGAGATTATTTTTCCTTTTTCTGGAAACATCTATTCGGGGCAGCTGCAAGGAAAAGAGTCTGGGGAGGAGCAAGGCAAGCATGGCTGGGGATATTTTTAATGAAATACGTGAAGGAATGAAAGGCCAAGCACCAACTGCCTGCAAGGCTGCAGCCTGCCCTGATGATGTGAGAGGGAGGGAAGGGTTTCAGGGCTGCAGCTCTGCGTGTGGCTTTCCTGGATGTGGGCAGGAGCTCCAGTCCTGGAGCTGAAACCTGGGAGCACTCGGGCTGCAGATCCCAGCAGAGGCTCCTGCAGGTCCAGCCTTGGGGAGGGGTGATGCTGGGAGGTGAGGGTTTCTTTCCCTCCCTCTGGATGGGAAGGGGATCTGTGCTTGGAGGGGGGTCCCTTCCTTCCTATTCAGTTGGGAGATAAACAGGATCCAGCTATGGTCATATTCAATGTCTTTTTTTTTTTTTTATTTTTTCCCAGTGCAGTCCCACTGCCACTTACTCTGTAGCTTATTTCATATGTGAAAATAATAGTTTATAAATTACATTTGTGGTTAACTTTTGCTTATGCATCATAAAGAGAAATATCCTATAATTATTATGGTCCCCTAGTAAATGCACTGTTATTACCTAGTTATTTTGGCCATATGGATTACACCATATTTAAGGTCCCAGTTCAATAAAAGTACATCTGGTTCCTGTGCTGCAAAAACCTATTAAAGATTGAGGAAACCATGCAAATAGATTTATATGGTCTTTTGTTGCATTTTACAGTGTTTAATTGGCCTTTCTATTGAGAGTAACCATGACAAACTTGAAATTCTGGGAGTAGCTACTTTGGGCAATATTCCTGCAGTTCCTACAGAGTTAATAATATCTGCCATTCTCCTGTTAGGACATGTTTTAAGGGTCTCACTTGTTAGAGTCTCCTCCACTTCCTTTGGGAGAATATCCCACAGCCTCATAGATCTCCATGTCAGGAAGTCTTTGACCACAATTTATGTAACTGCATATGTTTCATATGGATTTCTCCTTGGCCTGAGCAAAATATGACACAGGGCTTCAGCAGGGATTAAAAAAAGAAAAAAAGGACTTGAACATGAATGGCATTAGGAACACTTTCTATGTAGTCTAAAAAGCTGATTCATTAAACAAAGCTGCAAATGGGCTGAAGGGAAGTTTTTGGGGGAGGGATTCCACAGCTGCAATTAGCAGCATTTCAGCTCATGGAAAGAAGTTTACTAGAAACAAAATAGTAGCAAAAATATTTTTGCTTCCTCTCCACTACAGGCTCCTAGCCAAGCAGACTCTGAAGCTTTCTGATGTTCTTGTGCTTCAAACAACAATCACTTCCAAATTTCAGACTTTTTCCCCCTATTTTAATTTACATGTTCTCCTACCTCCAGAACTTTTGAAGTACATAGTGTGTCTAAATTTGTCGTGTGTATTTACAGCGAATTTAAGACTTGCTCCTGGTTTAGCTCAGGATATTGAGTGTGTGTCCCCCACCAGAATTTTTTAGGCTCGGGTGCTCTCCTGATAATGCCAGTGGAATTGTGTGTGGTCTTTTGTCAGCTCTGAAACCCAAGGCCAGAACCAGCACTTCTGTGTTTCAGATGGGAGAGAAGGCTGATGTTCCTTAGGCTTTAATCTGCTGCTGGAAGTTTCTTTGAAAAACTGCTGCAACTTCTTGCCTTGGTTCTTTTCCTCCCCTCCTTCCTCCCAAGTAAATCTTTAATGAGGATCTGAGTAATTTAGTGTATCTCTGTTTCTGAAGTGAGAGGGCAAAAGTTTTGCTTTCCTTATTAAGATATTTGTCTAAGATGGTTCTGGATCATTTTCTTGTTGGCATGATGATGACTTTTTTAGCTTTAGGCTCGTGCTCTCAGCTGTTATTAAAGTGTGAAGTGATAAACTCCTTTTATCTGAAAAGATGTTGGAGACTTAATCACAAGACATACCCAGATAACAGTAATTTCTGCTAACCCATTTTAAGAGAGTGAAAGTTGAAACTTGTTATGACATTTTTCATCTTTCTGTAAGGAAAAATAACTTTGGAGGAAACTTTATCTGGTAATCCATGCAGGAATTAAAATTACAGTGCAGGAAGAATACCTGGCATACCAGAGCTGAGTTCCCGTGCAGTCAGCTTACTTAAAATGGGGGAAAAATAGGATGGATGTCACTGGATTTCTCTTTGGGATCAAGAATTTCCTTGGGGCTGCCTCCCAGGGACATGGGCAACGCTGTACACTCAGGGGGATAAAAACCCTTCTCTTCTTTTCTCCAAAACCAAAACTTCAGACTACAAATATCCAACCTTTGCTTGTGCTAGAGCCCAAAGTGCAGCTTCTGTGTACAGAGGGCTGTGACACATTTTTAGCCTGAAAACACCTTTATTTTACTATTAATGATCTGGGCTTTTTTTGAGGGGGAGGTAGTGAGCAGAGATTGCTGTGTGAGGGCACATTCCACTTCCAGCTGCAGAGTGCTGCGAGTGGAAAAGGGGCAAGAGAGGAGCTGCAGTCAGAGACTTAATGAAAATGGGAGGGAAAGTTTTGCAGGAAATCCATCTTCCTAGGAAAAGAGCCAGAGGAGAGGGCTCCAGCAGCAGGTTGCTCAAAATGCAGGTTTGAGTGCAGGGCTGTGAGGAAGGGAGAGGAGCAGGAGAAGGAGCTCCCGGCTGGAATGATGCCACCAGGAGCAGCTGCTCTCCCCACTCCTGCTCCAGAATTTGTAAGGGCAAATCCCCTGCCAGGAGAGGGGAAGGGGGAGCATCCAACATCTGCCACATTCCTGGTTTCAGTGCCTGCCACAAGCTGCCTTCCATGGGAACACACCGAGGCTCCCTCCCCTCTGTGTGGTGTCTGGCAGGAATGATGGGAAATGACAGAGCTGAACCAAAAAAATCCCATCCAAACCTGTTATTTGGCTGAAATGTAAATAAAGGTCTTGCAAAGCCAGTGACCTATTTCCTGCCCTCTGGCTCCCCAGATATGTCTGGAACTAAATGTTTGAGTTTGAATGGTTTTGCAAATCAAACCCTTTATTTGGGTGGAAGAAGTAGGTGTACAGATAAGTAGAATAAAATTCCCCATTGAAATAAGCATGTAAAATTTGTCATTGTGGCAGTGTTGTCATTGTCTTTACATTCAAAACAACAACTTTGAAGAGTCCAATTTCAGCTGAAGTCTGATTTCCTTAGAGTTACCTGCTGTTTCACAAGAAATAAAATGTAATGCCAGATTTTTTTTAATTTTTTTTTTTTACTTTGTGTGAAATGTATGGGTATGCTTGACAGACTGACACACAAAAAAAGATCCTTAGGAAGGCAAAATGCTCAGGGTCACAACATCTGTCTTTAATGTAAATTGGACCCTCTTCAGGCATTTTCTCATGTGCTGTGTTTGCACGTTTTTGTTTATTATTGTCAGATGAGTTGCCTTTCTGAAAGGGACATGATCTATTAACTATTTACATACACACATCTGCCTTGTAGGGAAATCCACTGGCACAGGAGAATGTGCCATGGCTTGTGAGGGTGCAGGTTCAGCAGATTGCTGCTCCTGTGACCTGCATCAGCTCTCACAAGCAATGTTTGCTCAGCTTTGCAGCTGTCTTAGCCTCACCCATGCATCCTCCTGGGCTCTAGCTGTAGTTTTTGCTCTTTCCAGGAGAATGTTTACATTAAGATGCTCAAAAAATGATGTAGACTAAAAATTACAAGTGAAATAAATCCTGAGCAGATGTAAGCAAGCAGAAGTCTGGCTCAGCAGTTCTGGGTTTGGAGTCCAGGAGCTACAAGAGACTCTTGCATTTCTGTTCAGCCTTTGAGTAGGTTTCTAGCACTGTTCCAGATCATGTTTTTCAGATTTTTCCCTGGAACAGCACAACCAAGAGAAATTAAAAAGAAAAGAAATTGCATTTTCAATTGAGTGCAGAATTTCAGGTAGGACAGCCTGGTGCTTCATTGGGGTTTGACAATAGCATGGAGGGTGAAGTGCAGAATATGAAAATCAATGTTAGATGATTTTTTTTAAGGTAATCTGCTTGCTGCTACATGCTAGACATCATGAATGCATAGATATCTGCAGTGGCTGGGCAAGAACAATTCTGTTTGTGGCAGGATAGCAATGAGGAGAGAAGGGTGGAAGGGTCTCACTGCCATTCTGAGTAAAAGGAGCACCAGCAGCAGGCCCCTGTGGTAAAAACATGACAAAAATCAAGGCAAAGGTCTCCAAGCTGAGTCTCCTCCCTCAGCACCATGGATCCAGAGCTGCCAAGATCCAAATTCATCTTCCCTTTGTATTTAAAAACTTCAGAGAGAGGTTTGCTGAGATGTTGCATTGTCACACGTGGCTCATCTTGCTGCTCTCTGCACAAAGGGATGTAGCTGTGACTTCTCAAAATCATGAATATCAAACTTTTCTGGTTTTTTCCATGTGATTTTTCTCTTGTCTTGCAAAAGTTTATATTTGCACCTCCCCTTTCTTGTGATTGAGTTCTAGCAAGCTACTTGGATTTTGCTAATTTCTCTGTGACTTAAGAGACAAACCAAAATTATACATGGGCAAACTGGTTTTTGTGGGTTTCCTTCCAAGATTTCCTTATGATGGTGCTGGTAGGAAATATTTTACTTTTTCTTGTACATTAACACTAAAAAGTACAGAGGGCTGATATTATTTGAACACAGGATTTTCTCTGAAGAGAATTCAGCTTGGCTTTCAAATTCAGAACTCACATGCAAGTCTCACAGGGAGAAATCGGAATTCCAGCATCTTCAGTCTCTACTTTAGACTTGTGTGGTGTCTGTTATGGACAGCATTAAATCTTTGTGTGACCATCTTGTGTCTATTTTTTTTTTCCATGTGTATGTGAGGTAGGGTTTTTTTTTTGTGTGTGGTTAGTTTTTAGGTTTAGTTGGGTTTTTTTTGTGTGTGTGTGCATTTTAAATTCAAGTTTAGATTTTTATAAGTGTGTGGGGTGGCTTTTTCCTTTCCACTGTTCCTGCCTGGATGCTTTCTCAGCTTTGGAATTTTTTTCTGAATTGAAATTTGTCACAGATATCTTCATCCAAAGCAAAATTGAAACAAATATAGTTGTAAAATCTGCTCATGTTTTCAAGCAGATGTTCCAATACAGTGTGATCTACTCACCTGGTCAGAACATGACAAAAAATGTCCCATTTTAGATGAGTGGATTTTTCCTGAAGTTGTTCACATCTGGTGATATTTCCATTCTGGGTCATTGTGTGGAACCTTTAAAATGAGAGCCCTTTGTGGTGAGGATGTGCTGGTTGTGCCAGGTGAGGGCTGTCACTCTTTACTGCTGATGTCAGGAATGTTTCTGGGGTGGGATTTGAATCCCTGGGATTACCCAGTGTGGCTGAGTGATGTTTTCACTGCACTCACACCTGGGCTGATGGGTTAGGCTCTTCTGGCTGGTGAATGCACCAAAAACCAGGTGTGATATTTGTATCATGTTGAGTCAAAACCTTTTTTTTGTTTTCAAATTAAATGTTACAGGGCCGTACACACGTGCATTTTTTAACTTAGGAAAAAAGAAGGTGAAAAAAGATCTGTTTTCATTAATTAGGCCTTTTCACCATCCCATGCCATTTCTGGTTAATGGTTGTTTATTTTATAGTTGTTTGGGTTGGAAGGGAGCTTGGAGAACATCTCATTCCAACCAGAGTCCCATGCAGTGCCTGGTGGAATCAAATCCTGTGCTGGATGTAGGAAGCTTCCATAGGTTTGGAGCAGCCTGCACAACCCTACCTACCCCCATTCCTGGAATTGCCAGCCCTAATTTCTTGTCCTTGCCTCTACCAGTAAATAAAACACTGCCACCAAGAAATTCTGCCTTCTGAATCTCCAGTTTGCCCTTGTTTGGTAGTAACTTGAAAGCAAACTTCAGATAGCAATGTATTGATTTCTGTGTCAGGCTATCAATTCACTGTTTCCTATTAAAAACCCAAATATATAATATCTAATTATGTGATACATTTTGGAAGGAAGATTAAAAATGCTTTAAAAAAATCAATTGAATTTTAGTCTGTATCGTTTTGAAATGTGGATTGAATGCAGCTGTCTCTGGCTGTGCTTTTTTGGCTTGCTATCACCCTTTAGAATGTCACTGTTTTAAAGCTGAATAAATATCTAACAACCAAGAGATAATAAAAATGTTATTTAGTATTCTCTTCCCAGTGGCTTAGGAAAGGTTACAAACCCTGATATCTGATCACTGGTCCTAAGGGTTTTCCAGCAAGTTATTAAAATATTCATTTTTTAATTTAATTTATAGTAGTTAATGAGAGCTAAAAACAGACATAAATTATGACTAAGTTTAAAGAGCATGATGTATCAAGTGATCATCCTGGTAAACCACCAGGAGTTTGGTGTCTGTACCACAGACATTTGTGGTGATCCAGCTCTGCCTTCTAGGACAGAGCTTCCTTTTAGTCCTCATTGCTGCTCTGCCAGCTCCCACTCATCTCCAAGACAGGGAAAGATTCCAAAGCTGGCATTGAGTGGAACATATGAAGTGCACTTAAAAATGCAGTGGATGTTTGCAAATGGGTGGGGTAGTTCTGTATGGCATCCTTACTGTCTGGTGTAGAACTGCAGGCACCTCCATGTGCTGTCTGGAAAATTTAAAAAAAAACCAAACCAAAAAACTTTGTTATATTCTGTTTGCCTAGATCAAAGCCAGTTCACAAATTCTTAGTGTTATGGAACATCTTTCTTAAATCTAAATAAAATTCTCTCTACTCTTTGCTAGGTTTTAAGGTCCAGATGGCTCAAACTTGTATTTGTGCTGAAGGAAAGGACTCTAATCTGTCTTAATATTCTTATAGTAATCACCAAAAATGTTGTAGGGTCTTGGGGCTGGTTCCTTTGAAAACTTAGATGTGCTAATAGGTGTTTGTCAAAGTGAGGTCCTTGTGGACTCAGCCCCTCAAAAAGGTGGTTGAGTCAATGTTTATTTTTCAAGGCATGCAGGGATGCAGAGGTTTATACAAGATTATGTATATAGAAGTTAGTGGTGTAGAATTATGAGCTATTTGATTAAATGGGTGCTGAAGTGTTCAACTCCTTAAAGACCAGTTTAGCCTGGGTATTTGAAAACAAGAACCCTTAATCTAAGTCATTGCAGCTTTGGTATTGTAACCAAATATAACTGTGCTCGTAGCAGTCCTGGAATAAAATGGAAAGTGAAAATTAAACAGGGGAAGATTTACTGCTGTTTCAATCATGCTGAGTTATTGTAGTCATGTAAGAACACTTAGAAAAGCATGAAGCACTTAGAATGCCAAGTTTCTACAATATTATCTGGCAAGTAAAATGGTGCAGTATTATATAAGTTAATATTTCTTGACACATGCTGACATTTTAGTTAAAGCTTCTAAATTATTTTAGACTTTAGGGAGAATGTGCATATTTTTAATGCATTCCTGGCAAAGTTTTCAAGTTGTTTGGTGTGGAGCTTGCTTGATTCTGATCTGCCCTGTACACTTGTAACTTAGAAGTTTTAAATTTAACTTGGGCAGTTGTTGGTTCTGTGCAGAGGTTCAGTGGGAAGCTCTCTGGTCCTAGAGCTTGTGCCCCCCAGTTTTAATATTTTATTGTGTGAAGGTGTTTGGGGGTAACACCATCTTGTGACATGATCACAGTTCCCTTAAACTGTGGGAATATCACTGAAGGGAGTGATCATGCTGAGCTCTGGGGGAAATCCAGAAGCTGTTTCAGAAGTACAATTAGGTTTCAGTTAGATGCAAGATGTCAGTGATGTGCTTGGACATGAGAGGAACTTAAAGCTGGTTATCTTGGTGCTGGCTTGCTTGAACATGATTTTAGCAGGGTGTTGGTGAGGTATCTGGAGCTTTCCAATGGAATACCAATAATTTGGGCAGTAAATGCAGGGTGTATGGAACAGAGACTCTGCATGGACTAGAGAGAAATAAACTCAATAAAGTCTGTGTGACTACAGCCAGACTGATTCCTCTTTGATGCACCTCAGACATTTCTGTGCACACATTCCTGGCATCCAGAATGCAGCCAGACAGGGGGACAGCCCTGATGTCACCTCTCCTGGGTCTTCAGAGGGTAAGAAAGCAGAGAGAGACTCCCCAGCTAGCCCTGGGTGGGCTATTTCACACAAAGTGGGACATGATTATCCAGTTCTTTCCCTTGGCTATTAAAGAGAAAAATAACCAAGCTAGGCAGATTTGATCCAAAGCAGAGGAAGTGGGCAAACACACAGAGAGCATCCAAGAAGTGCTTTCTCCCTCAGCTTTCTGAGGAACATCCAGCTCAGGGCAGTGAGGGTGAGAAATGAAGCCTGGACAGATGAAGGGGTTGCTGCTCTGTGATGTGCAGGCTGTGAGCACTGCTCATGCAGAATGCACTTTGTGACAGAAACGTGCCCATGGCACCTTCCTGGAACCTGGGTCCTGATACCCAAAGAGGGAGTCTGTGGAAATTAATTTGGAGGATGTGTTACTTTCTAGGATTTGAGGTGGGAAGGGAGGGTTGAATTGAGTGTGAAGGAAATAAGTTGAGTCAAGTTCCACAATTGTTTCATTAAGGTCACCACTCACTGTCTGGTGGATAAACTCAACCACCTTATTAAGTTTTGGGGCTGCAGTACACTGAACTTGCTGTAGGAAAAACTGGAGAGATAATAACTACACTCACAGAAACATTCAAATCATGTACCACAGGCTGCATTTCACAATTCCAGCTGCTGCCCTGTGGGTCACTGTAGCTTTACTGTGCTTGCTCTGAATTCTAAATATTGTCCTGTAAGCTCCTGCCTTTGGTCTGTTGGTGCTTCATGAGAAGCTCTACTAAAATATTTTAATATATGTGAAAGGATAAACCTTGGAAGATGATAATAGAACTTCAAATCTTTGTAGTGTCATGGACATGATTTAGCTGCTTTGGTTATGTGAGATAATAAGTAGTAAAATGAATTATTTACATCCATGTGAGCTCCTCCAGTAGCAGTGCAGGAAGAGAGCAAAGGGAAAGGGTTTTTTGGAAGAATTTCTGTGTCAGGCTGCATTGTTTCCTAAGCCAGAAAACGAGCTGAGCCACACACAGTGGCTGCTGTGAGGTCTCTGCTCTTGTGCTGCTGCTGTGCTGAACACCCACCTCTGTCCACCTGCTCTCACTCAGCCCAAAGCATCCAAAAAAGAAATTCAAACCACAAAAAATGCCTCAGAAACAACTGCCCTGTCCCATCCAACCACACAGTCACCATCAAGCTGTTCTCTAAAATAGGCCTTGCAGTGAATAATATGGAAGGGCAGGTGAGTAGGAGGCCAAATAGCCTGGAGATCTTTCTTCCTTATAACTCAGTGCTGGAAAAAATATATTTTATTCAGAGTGGGGATTCAAAAGTCAGTCTGCCTTCTATTTCTAGTTATACTGCAGATGTTTTCTCCTGGAAAACTTCATGGTTTCAGATGTGATTGCACCTGAAGTTATCCTCTACTTATTTGACCTCGCTTCACTAGGAAAAATTTTGTCTTTATTCTTTCATTAGGAGACCTGGTTCCAATACTGTGAAGCTTTGCCTTTTTTGTGCTTACTTTTTTAGTGAAGTTAATTAACTATTTTCTGAAACACATGTAAAATACAATTAGTAATATATTTTACTGTGTTATTTTTGACAACAGGCAGATAATTACCTTCAAAAAAATAACAGATTTTAATCTAAATAAGTATCTAAATTATAGTCGTTGAGCTGTGAAGAAAAACAAATCCAGCTAATCCTTATTTGCATGTGCCAATTAGCTAAGTGTTAATCAATCTCCTATATAAATGAAAATGAGAAGACTCAGCTCTCTGGTAAGATAATGTTTCCCATTAACAACAAGTGAAACCTTCTATTGCTATTACAGGAGAAAAAAATTCCACTTCTCTTCCTGTTTAAAATGCCAATAAAACACAGCAATAAACCACAATTTCTTTAAAAAAAAAAGATTTTTGCATACCTGTTTGTTGAGAAACTTTTGCTCCAAATGTTATGATGGCTTTTATGACTTGTGAACACCAAAAAGAATGCAGGAATGGTTCAGTAGACAAGCAGTTTTGTTCTCTGCCTTCTTTTCCCAGTGCTGCCTCCTAGTTCTGAAGAATACACCTTAGTACAGACACTGCTTGGATGAGCCCAGTAAAAAAATTCCCATATGGGGAATTGTGATGTTGAAAGTACAGTGTTTTCTTTCATGGGGAAGCAAGGAAGAAGCATTTTCTTTTTTTTTATTTTTTTAGATATCATGCATAGGAATGTGAAAATAACTATGTGTGTGCCCTGCAAAGAAGTTGTGTGTGCCTGTGTTTGTCCAAGATTTATCTTTCACAAACTATGAGATGATAATTCCCTTGGAAGTTAAAAAAACTCCCTTGATTGATCCCAGTCTGTGCAAGGGCAAGAGATGCAAACTGTCAGGATCATTGGTTTGTCAGAGTGACCCCGAGAAAAGTTCCAGAGTCTGTTTTCCCAGCCCGGTGCTTAAAGAAGGAGTCAGAGCTCTTCATTTCTCGGTCTCAAGGTTGTTTATTTTATCTTATCTATAAAAAATTTTCTCCTGCCCAGCCGAGGTCAGCTCAGCAGGACAGTCCAGGCACTCTGCCTGCCCCGGGGTGGTGTTGTGTCTTTATACTACAAACTACCTGTACAATATTTACAATCACTGTCCAATGCCCATCACCTGTGTTAGACAGGGAGCTTCTACTCTAAACCAATCCCAAAGTGCCAACATCACCACAGAAGATGGAGGCCAAGAAGAAGAAGGAGAAAGGCTGGACACACCCAGTTCCCTCCATCTTACCTCCTGAACCCCCATACCAAAAACCCTAAAATTTACTTTTCCACCCTGTGATAACTTCACTAATATTCTACTTCAACTGTTGTGGCTTGCTGATCTTCATAGAAGGTTGGTAATTTGCTCCATGGGCCATAATCAAACCCACAGAGGCATTTTGGGCTCTGTGCCAGGGTCTCTGAGCCCCCTGGCAGGGTCTTGGCTGCTCAGGACAGCCAGAGGGGTGTGCTGGGTCCCAACAGCAAACCAGGACTTAATAGCAGCTGTGTGAGGATAAATGCCAGCTTGCTCTGGTGATCTCTGGGTGTTTCAGAGACCCCAGTGCAGGGAAAGCAGGACTCAGTGCAGCAGCCATGAGGAATTTCTGCACATGCCAGAAATTGTCTCTGCAAGCAGAGCCAGGTCAGACTTCCCATGCTGGAAGCACTGCCTGGTTTGTCAAACCACTTCAAGGAACAGCATTGTAAGCACGTGAATATCCCCAGGACTGCTTAAATAAATCACATTTCCATGTTAACATCTATATCTCTATCTCCTTCACACTGACTTTGATATAAGGGTGTGGGGTTTTGTTGGTTTGTTTTTTTATTTTTTATTTCTTTTGGGGGGAGGCTGTTTTATCGTGGTTTGGTTGTTGGTTTACCAGAGCAAATTGAACTTTTAGATGTGTGTGTCCTTTCAGAGCTGAAAAGTGAAACAGCAGCTCGTGCTGTGAAAAATGAGCTTTTTCAGGAAGATGTGCAGTGATCATGGAGTGATCACCACAGAGCACCTATGGAAGGATTTTTCTGTATGGTTGTTTGATGTTTTCAGGCAGAGAGTGAGTTCATCAGTATTTTCAAGTGTTGTAAAAGACAAAACTGAAAGATTTTAATTTGCTTTCTATTGTATAGATCAGTATATATTTTTGCAAGAGATTATACATACATTTAGCATAAATATTATTGTTTTAAATATCATTGTAATTTGTACATTAAATGACAGCTCATGCAGAGAAGCCCATAATGTTTGTAGGCAAAGGGTAAATTTTGTGTGATACCTCTGTGATGAGTGCAAATGTATTTGCTAAAGATGAATTTCATTTAAAAAGCAGGCAAAAACTTTCTAGGCTATTTGAAATTTCAGGTTCTTCAAGGGCCAGCTTTAACATGCACAAGTATTCTCTGAAAATGTCAGCCTGAAAATTTGTTAGCAGGTGTCAGGAATTTGAGGAGTAGATGTATGCTCATGCAGGGTTTTAAAATTCAGGTGTCTATTGTAGCAAGATATTCACTTAAAAAAAAAACAAAGAAAAAGACTCCACTCCCCAAAGAATAAAGAACACTCTTTGTTCCTTGCCTCTGCAACTGGACAAGGGAAAGAAAATATAACAAAATATAATCTTGTGGGTTAAGGACAAAGAGAGATCACTCACCAAGCACCATCACAGGCAAACAGAGTCAACCTGGGGATGTTAATTGAATTTATCACTAAAAAATCAGAGTGGGACAATGAGAACTGAAGTAAATCTTCACGACAATGCTATGCAATAAAAGCTTTGTCAATAATTGTATTTAAATCCTCAGGGTAGACAGTATTTTCTTAAAATGTCTTTTTTTTTAAATTCTAAAACGTGAAATTCTGGAGTTTGTACTAAAAGTAACTGCACAGCCATTTCTCCTCAACAAAAAACCTAAAATCTTAGAAAGGTCCCATGAAAAACACTGGCAAACTGGTACTTTGAGACTTCAATTTTCCTGCTGGTATTTTGTGGGGAAAGAAGGACAGAACCTGAGCCAAGGTTTAAATGCTGACAATAAACCAGTCCCTCTTCCCCATGCCCTTCCTCCTTGGAAAGAAAAGATTGTACAAACAACCTCTCCTGGGTTTCATTGGTTCTTTACTTGGTATTGATCTCACACCAATTTTGACTCAGTCCATTTGAGTAACTTGAACAGAATTGCTCTTGGCTGAGGGCAGTGGAGAGCTGGAGAGCAGAATTATCAGCAATGAGTTAAGGATAATTTCTCATTCTCTTCTCAGTGGCTGCAGTTAATGCCCAAATTAATCTGCAACACTGCATGCCTATTATTTTTACTTTCTTTTTTTCTTTCTGTGTTTTGAGATGAGTTAAAGCAGTAAAATAATTTCCTTGTGCATCTCATAGTAAGGATAGATGTGGCCATTTTAGCCAATTTGTTATGAAGGGTTCTTAGGACACTGAAATAAGACATTCTTCAGGTATATGTGTATTTTCTGGTGTAGGGATGGAGTCCCAGTTAAAGCCATTTTTTGAGTTGACTGTTGTGCTCACAGGAGTCTTTGTTTATCAACCCTAATTTGTTTTATTGCTGTGCAGTGTGATGTGTGAGTAGGTGATAACTCAGCACTCATGACTTCCTCCTGACCAGTCAAGTATTCTTTGTTTGCTGTTGTTAGAGAGGTGAAAATGTGGAGCAGCCTTGGAAGATTTTCCAGTGCTGAACTCTGTGAACATCTTTCCACACTTCTTGGACACTTGGGTTTCCATTAATTATTTTTCCAGACAGAAAGTTGCTTTCAGAGGTATTCATGAGGGAAGACTTTCATTTTTAGAATAATACAGAAGAAAATGTGTGGAATTTCAGCAAGTCCCCACATATAAAATGCTTGGTTATGGAACAGTGTGATCTATTTTTTCAAGTTCATGTGGAATGTCAACGACTGAACTGCAAATACAACCCCACTAATAAACAAACTTCTCATATTTTGTATGGGTCACTTCAAGCATTGCCTTGGTACCTGAAGTAAACACAAAGAAAAGCAGTGAGATAGCTCTTTACCCATCCCACTTAAATTAAAAGGGAATAATCAACTTCTTCAGCCCCCAAAACACCCTCTTATTTCCCTCTAAACCTGACAAGGCCATTGCTTTTGACCTTTTTTCTTGCACTTGCCATCTGCCTTGTTGATGTTTGTTTCTCAAAAATTATTTGATATGTGGAGCTGATGTGCTCTGGAGTCCATGACACACAGTGCCTTTATTTTCAAGGGACAGAGATTTACAAAACCTAATTTTCCCAGATATAATTCCAAGCTATCTGTATTTCTTGGAGTAAGTGTAAAGCCTCTGTTTCCCACCATGTCCTGCAGTTTGATATTTGATTGGGAGTTAATGAGAAGGGAGCTGAAATTCAAGGTTCACTCTTGTTCTGTGGTTGGCTGACTTGGAGCTGCTGGTTAATAGAGAGCTCCTGATTTGTATTAAGTGTCACAGCTAGGAAGAGGGAGCACAATAATTATCATAAGTTCATCAATAGTGGGAATAGAAAGTGATCTAACAGTATTTAAAATGTCTTGCACACTCATATTGAGAACAGCATGAACAAATTATTGTCAGATCCACGTGCTGTGGGGAAGAGAGATGAGCTTTTAATGGTTGTATCACAGGAATAAATTAGAAAAGAATGGTTTATTCTTCATGGATAGGGAACTGCCACAGTGGGCATGGATTTCAATTCTTTTCAGTGCTGAATCTCTGTTGTGTTTGCATTTGTTCAGCTGACCTGTGAGCATGCAGATTTAAACTGTAATAGTAACCAGAGTCTCAGAAGTCCTTTCATGCCCTGGCAACACATTGCTGTTTTGTAAATAACCTTAATTCTTTAGATATTTCACAAATTTTAGGAAGTTCAGGTATTATTAATGTGAGGCATGAATTTTTCTTTGCTGTAATTCTCTCACCTTTCTTTTTTTGAAATTTCCTGCTGATCCTGTTTCACAGGCAGCAGCAGAACTGCCAATAAAGACAGGGAATCTCCTCTCCCTGCATGTTCTGTGAGCAGAAGGCAGAGGATGACACAGCTAAAGCTTTGCATCTTTATTTTGACCATTATTACAATTAGAAATGGACTTCTAAGGACCAAATCTTGTCTGGATGTGTGGATAAAGTTATGACAGACAACACTGCTTGTGCCAGGGCATGGCAATGACTAAGGCTGAGGGAAATAATGTGTAACCAAGAGTGTTCAGCCTCACAGAGAGGAAATGCAGAAAGTACAAGGGTTCCCATTTCAGCTAATGCAGATTTTCCTTCAGTTCCTCACACACAGTGCAAGTTCTTTATTTAAAGTTTTCATATAGCCACTAAATTATGATGATTTAAATTAATAATAATCACATAATGAATTATGTGATGCTAAATTATTGTTGTCACCATCATGCCTCCACATGGATAGATGGGCTCCATAGCTGCATTTCATGTCTCATTTAAACAAATTGAGGGTGTACCTGAGCTAGATTTTACATATTTTCTTTTTAAAAAGGGTGGCTAGAAATGGAATAAACAAACAAACCAGTCATCTAATTATTTTATTTATTTTTAATTCCCAAGACTAGGGAATTCAAAACCTCTGTTCTGATGTTGTGTGTCAGCAGCAATGGGTATAAAACCTAAAAGTGAAGAAATGCTTTTCTTTTGCTTATGCACATTGAGTTTGTGTTATATCTGAAGGTTGTTTGTCAGGGGAGCTGAATCTTTCCTTCAAATATTTATATTCATGGATTAAATTATGCTGTACTCTAGTTGGAGACCTGATCCTAGTTGGAAATAGCAATTAAGAAGTTTGCTATTAAATATCAACCCATTTTTGGTCAAGATATGACATATGAATTTTATCTCTATTAAATAAAGCTGCTGATTTCTGCCCAAACTCCAATTTTTTGCACCTGGATGTATAGCCAGGAAAGAACTACTTCTGTCATTTGACCAAAATAGTGATAAAAATTTTCCTTAAGTAAAAAGATCATGAAGTCTTACATTTACCATTACTGTCTACTTTTGCAGCTAAATATTGAAGTAAAACTCATTGGGCTCCCTCAAAGCATATTAAAATATCCAAAAAATAAGAGAAAGAAATGCACAATTTCATTAAGGGAATTTAATCCAGCAGCATTTCTGTATGATGCCATTCTTGTACTTGAATTCAGCAAATTTTTTTGAAGGCTGAACAGCATGAGACAGCTTTTACTCCAGAGAAACACTAATTGGTGATTTGAGAGAAATGTTAAGTATTTCCTCCATTCCTTAGTTCTATTTTTCTGCTTCTGCAGTACAAGCTTAAGGAGGGGATACCTGACAAAGGAGGAGCCCACAGTTAGTAAACTCTTCACTGCTGGTATGTCTGTCAGGAAATTAGATCAATGAAAATTAATTCACTCCTATAAGAGTAATTTCCTCACTTAATGTCTTCATCTAACATGAGGGTGCCTTCTCCCCTGCCTGCTCTGAGAGCAGTAAATCAGTTCAGCTCTTTATTCCAGCCAGTGCTACAGAGGTCCTTAAATTCTCAGTATGATATGGTAACATTTTCCTTTCCTTTTTGGCATTTTTTCTGAGGCTGAAAGTTTCCCATGAGCTCAGGAAGGAGTTGTGGTTCTGTGGCCATCTTGGTGCAGAGAGCACATTGAAGATTTTTCAAATTACCTGCTGCTGTTTGAGCCAAAAGAGGCTTTTCTTCATTTTTTTTTTTCTGCCATAAGCTGTGCTTTAAGTCACCCCATTCTTCTCCCCTTTTACCCCGTGTGGGACAGCAGGGTCATCTGGCCAGGCTTGTGAGCATAAAAATATTGGGAGGGGAGAGGGAATATTTCATGCTGTGATTCACTCACTGAGCAAGGTTAGGACAAATGTTGTTTTAGTGACTGTGACTGCCCTTCTTCTCCAGCCACTGCTTTCTGTTGGATGGGATGGCAACAACATCCTGGGGCTGGAATTGTGGTTTTATCTCAGCTCTTCTTCCTGACATCTTATGTGGGTGCAAGGCCCTTTCCTTTGGTACTGAGCTAGGGGACAGTGATATGACAATATCTAAAGCAGTATTGAACAGTATTCATATGGCCTCCAGCCATATTTTACTTAAGCTCTCCACCATTTTCTTAAGGACTTCCAAGAACTGCTTTTAGCTGTTATTAAAGCCTGAAGAAACTGAGAGGATTCAGGGAAATAACTCTGCTGCACAAGTTTTCCACGCTCAGTAATTTGTGTTGTACCTGCTGCAGTAGGAAAGCTGGGAAAAGCAGATTCCCCAGGAAGATGGAACATCCAGATCCCTTCCAAACACACTGGGTGCTGTTTTGCAAGAACTGTTTGGGACCTGGCCATCAGATGTTTTCTTCCAAGCCAGTAAAAATGGTAGGGACTCTGATTAAGTGTTGACATTTCTGCTCCTCAATTACTGTTTTCTCCTAAGCTATCTCGGTGTTATTTGGCCATGCTGACCTATAGGGCTTTCTTAACCTTTCTGTAAACTCAACTGCCACTCACAGGCTGGATATAATTACTCTTTGGTGCTGAAACAGACCTTTTCTCCAACTTTGAAGGCTGAAAGATTGCCTCAGGTATTTAGTTAACTGGCTGAACTTTTTTAATTGGTACAAACTGCCTGTAAAAACTTCTATTTGCCCACCACGCACCAGCTTGGCTATTGTAAATTTATACACTCATTCTGATTATATTCCCTGATACAGGATATCAGCATATGATCAATGAAGCAAAATTCTGAAACATCCCTGGGGGCCATCAAGCCAGAATTAAACACTAATACATAAGTTGGTATCAGTTAATCTAAAATTCATAAGATAGACTGGCCGAGTTAATGCTTAAAATTGGATTATCTTTTAAGTACTGTTGTAAAGTTTATTTCCCCTTACTAGTTCATGTGAAAACCACATTAAGGAATTCTCTATTAATTTTGGAGTTATGTGATAAAACTGAAGAAAGGAAATGTAGCTAAAGTTTGTATGAGGTACAAAATAATAACAATGTTTTCCTTAAATAGTGTGTGTGCTGATATAACAAACTTATTTCAATTCTGTGGCTTTCTTTCCTCTCCCCCCCACAAAAAAATTGTAGTCAACCTTTGTGGATCAGTTCAAATGTACAGAATCCTTTAATTGTAGAGGTTAGGAACTTTGTCCAGCTTGATAAAGACTCCACAAATGCTTATGAAAAATAAAAGGAAGGCAAAGCCTCACCAGTGCCCATCACAAGGGGAACTTTAGATCCTTTGAATTGAATGCCACCATACTTTCTCAGAAAACTTATTTTGCTTTTCTAAGCAGTTAAATTCTCATTAGGAAGGATCTAATTATAGGGATCTTGTATTCAGAACTAACCTAATCCATAGAAATGTCTGAGTTATGCTTCTGTTCAGAAAATCCATCATTTTCCTTAAGAGGAATTCTGGCTGTCTCAATAAGAGAATGGCTTGTGGCTTACAGGATTGAATGTGTGATTTAATTCACAGGTCACTCATAGACAAGTTCTGCTGATGGGGCAGGTCCCTTAAGTGCTCCTTACTCTCATTTAATTTCCTTTCTGTAAGGTGTATTTGTGCACTCTGCTCTCTTCCCCCATCTTTATTTTGTCCATTTAAGTCCAAACTGATCTCATCTTTGCTGGCTGTCTTTCCTGTCCCAAAGACAGACTGGATGAAGAATTATCCTGGAATGGGCTGAAATCTGGGTGGAAGGAGTCAAGGGCTGCCCATCACTCTGTCAGTCTGTCATTGCAGCCCTCATGCAGGAACTCGAACAGCTCTGGGGTTCTTCTCCATGAGGAGAAGAAACCTCATCCCATGGCTGAGGTGATGCTTCCAAATGTCCCAAATCTCCAGAGTATTTTTGTGTAGCTAAAACTATCAGTGATGGGCTGGTAAGGCAGTGTATTCCTGGCTTCATATCTCAGTGTTCCTGCATATCAACTCCTCTCTGCATGTCCTTACAGTGAGTGGCAGCTCTGGAGCACTTTCTCCTCACATAAACAGTTTTTTATTTCATTCAAAATGTCTGAAAGCTCAGCTTTTTGCAACCAGAAAGTGCAGACTCTTGAGGACTATGTGATGTACTCAGGATCTGAGAGCAGACTATCTTAAACCCCAGTTACCCAGACTCTTAGTGCAATATTTAGTTTTGACTTTCAAGTTATTAATGAGATATTTTTGTATTTTGTATACCTACACATATGTTTATATCCATAGTGTGTGTACACACATGAACACAAAGATGTTTACTTTGCAATCTTTTTGCTGCAAGCAAATATTACTATTTTTGTGAAAGGTGTCATGGACTGACTGACTCCTGTTTTCCCCTGAGAAGCAGTGGAGCAGTTTCAGGTGCTGAATTACCTTCAGAAGCAGTCCATGAATTTCAAGAGGATTAAAACTTCAATCAGAAGAGACAGGCAGGCACCTCTTGACAAGACTTGTAGGAAAAAGAACCCCAACCTATAATCCCAACTGAAACTGCTGTAAGATTTCTATCAAACTAATATTTATCACAAAAAGCTTTCTTTCACTGGATAGTTTGGCTAGCCTTACATATTCAAGTTCATGTAAGTGTTTTAATACTTTGATCCATTTACAGCTCTAAAGCAGCTTGACATGACTAGGCTATTTTTTTATTCCTCACATTATAAAGTGCATTTGTATAGAAAATTTATGGGTTGCTGGTTATACACCTGCATACATTTTTTCCTTCAGTGGATATAGTAAAAAGGAAAAAAAAAAGTTGGGAAAAGATATGGTTGAGAGAATGAAAGCAAGACCTAAATAAAGCTTGCATACAGAAAGTAGAAGAAACAAATATGATTACAAAAATGGTTTATGTGTTGATGATAGCCTAGAGAAATTAAACTACTGCAGGACAGAATGGTTGCAGGAACTGAGAATGCTTTTAATCTGCTAAACTCTAGATCACTGGCTCTGGCTCACCTTGGGCTGTAATAGTAGAAAGTATTTAATGGATGACTAATGAAGTGTCAGCTGTACCAGCCCATTCCTCACAGGGAGTGCAGGGAAGAGGTTTATGCCTGCAGCCACTGCATTTGGCTTTCTAGACAATGCAGAAAATAGTGGTTTGTGGCTTGACTTTTAATTTTTATTGTTATTTGATTTGTTTGTACTGTGGGTATTCCTGGGGCACGAGCATGATTTTACTCCTCAGCCAATGCCCATCCATGGGACCAACACTCTGTGGAGGTTGCTGTGCTGTCAGAGGTGACACTCAAAGGTGAAAACCTGTCAGGGAGCAGCAGGGGCAGTGGTGTCACTGGGCACACACCTGCAGGACACCACTGAGGTGATGGCATGGCCTCAGTGGCACTGAGCTGCTTTGGGCAATGGGTGTCCCAATGATGATTCCTTCCAGATCATCCCAAAAAATGCAGTGGATGCAGCGAGCAGGACCAGAAAGGCACAAGACCTGCCTAGGCACAGACTTGCCTGTGCTGTAGCTCAGGCAAAGATCAGGGCTCACTGGGAATGCAAGGAAAGGAGAATGAGGGAGGCTGGGAATATCTCCAAATGCTGCTTGAGGAAGGTTTTGAAATGTGGGAGAACAAAGCCTCTGGGTCTTTTTGTAAAGGCAATTTTAGTAGCCCACAAATATGAGGCACCTGCGCAGGCTGAACTCCTCCCTTCAATGCAGAGCTCATCCTTTGATATTAAGTGCTAACAGAAGTGTTAAAATCCAGTGGTTTTCACTGGGAGCACCACATGGGCCCTCCCAGTGACCTGCACAAGCCCCACAGCCCAAGAGCTCTGTGGTTACTGCATGCCCCATGGTTCCTCTGCTGTCAGCAGCCCCTCACTTCGGCTATTGCTATCTCCTTGAAAATCCAGGATGAGATCTCCATGGTAGGAGGAAGGGATTTATTTTCATCACCTGCTTTTTATATTTGGGTCTCCATGCTTCATTCCCTGCCAAGTCCCTCATGCTTGAGTGGAGCTCTTCCCAGCAATTCACAGAGCCCCTTCATTACCATCCTTTGAAAACGTCTTCAGAACTCCTGCGCCGCCTGACAGTTGTTGGGCAGCACTTGGAGAGCAGCTCAGATGAGGTGCTGAGAGCGTGCTCTGTCACTCTGCCCAGCCCTGCCTGCCACCCAGCCGTGTCACCCAGCCGTGTCCCCAGGGCCCTGGCAGATGGACAGGGCTGTTCCTGCACGCTCACGCTCCCTCGCGTTGCCGCGACCGCGTTTGCCACCTCGTAATTGAGCTTTCACTGGGTTTTGTTGCTGTGCTGAGGCTTTTTTGGCCAAGTGCCACATCTTTCTTGGCAGTGCTGCTGACCAGACAAAGCACATGTTGGGCCATGAGTGCCCATACATATTTTTTTCCCTTTTGTGGCCGCTCTGAGGTTGTTTTTTCTCCCGGATGAACAATGAGGATGTTGTGTGGCTGCCTGTTGGGTGTTGTCAGTGCAGCAGAAGGATGAATGCCCCTGATCCAAGCTGTGCCTGGGAAGCCCATGTGCTGGATCTGGCCTCGCCAGGAGGCTCTGGCCCTCCCAGTTTGTCTCCTGTGAGCTCTGCCAGGTGGCTGTGCTGGTGCTGAGCGGTGCCTGCAGCAATGAGGGAATGAGAGAAGTGTGGCTGGTCTGAAAGATGCACCAGGACAACCACTCTGGTGCTCTGGAGCTTTGTCCCAGCCAGCCCCCACTGTCTGACTGTGTTCTCACCTGATCTTTGCAAAAGAAAAACCTGCCCCTTCTTTTCAAGGGATGCATGGCTGAAATAAAGAGTAAATTGTGAGACTAATTCTGTTGGGAAGCTGAGCAAGGGCATTTTCCATTGCTGTGCATAAAAGACACAACAATCCAACCTTCTGCAAAGCTCTGGGCAGCATGAATTACCTGGGGCATTGCTTACCAAGGCCCTTGGCAAATTTCTTCCCTTCTGGTTAGCAGGAGGCAGCTTATGGGGACTTCTTATTCCCCTGGTAAAATAGGGGTTATCAGGGATCTGCAGCTGCACCAGATGGACCCAGTGAAAACAGCCATGCTTGTCTGGGAGTTGCAAAGGAGAGTTGAAAGTGATGCACAGGATAAAGATATTTCCATTCAGAAGTGTCAGGCAACAGGAAGTGCTCCCAGCAGTTTCTCCAGAGCACTCCAGAGGAGTTCCAAAAACTTTTCCCAGTTTTCTGTGAATGAATTGCTGGTGCAAAATCTCCCTCCACCTAAAAAACTAGGTGTTAAAGCTGGGCAACCACTTGCTTTTTCTCTCTGGGGCTGTCCTGTGCTACAGGGGATGGCAATTCTGTTCCCAGCCCCTGGGGAAGGAGGGACATCCTTGTGAGCTGGCTGGGAGGCACCAAAAAAGGGATCCAAGTGCTGGGAGCAGGGACACTCAGGATCCCTGCTGAGCACTCCTGCATTTCAGATCACAGGGGAAAATGGCAGATTTCACCCCAAAGCCCAACCCTATAAGGTTTTGTAGCAGAACAGCCTGATTCAGAGTGAGTTATTTCAACTCTGTGAGCACAAGTACACCTGATGCCTTAGAGCTGGGGGAACAGGCTGATCCTGCAGCAAAGCAGAGTGGGGAGAGAGGCTGGGAAAGGCTGGAGAGGTTAAACAGTACCTGTGACTTGGCTGGCCTGGGAAAACCAGCCCAGCTCAGGTTTCTTGGGCTGTTCAGTCCTAGGTGCAGGTGGTTAATCAACACCACAGCCCCAGGCAGTGTGGATGGGCTCTTCTCAAAGGAAGGCATGGCCCTGCCTCAGAAATTTCCATTTCCAGAGCCCGGCCAGTTTCTGCACAGGCCGCCAGAGGCCAGTGTTAGTTGTCCCAACTCTGAGCATCCGTGTGTGTCTCCTTTACTTGGTGTTTCTGCAATGCCGAGGATGAAGAGGTCCTGCCTTGCAGGGGCACATCAGTATAAAATAAGATGTACAGTAATCCAGTTATAGTCCTTTGTGCTCTGAGACACCTCAAGGTAGTAAGGAGACTAGCAGGGCACCAATTCCCAAAAATCCCCTCTTGACAGAGTGTAAATTCAGAGCTCAGCAATATGAGGTGGCAGTAGCAGTGGGTTTCTCTGAGGTGCATTGTGTATCTGCCTAATGAATGCTTTTCTTTGGGAGCAGTGATCTTTTTCTCCCTTTATCCTCACTATTCCCTGTTGGATGTGATAAGAGGTATTAAAAATAAGTGAGCATGATGTAGCCTTTTTCCATTTTAAGAAGGCTAATTGCTTCCTGATAATTTGATTCCAAGTGAACTAAATAAAAGCTTCTAGATTGTGGAGACATAGATATGAAAGCAGGAAAGGATCACTTTCAGCTGTTTTACTTCATCTTGACCTAAAATGCAGTTGGATTTAATAACTTTTTTTACCAAGCCCAGTGAACAATGACTGCAGCACAGCACCTCTTTTAGGGAGAAAGTTAAATCTTGCAGTCTTGATTAAGAATTTTCTGTTGAAAGACAATTTTTATCTCTCTTGAACAATGTCTGTATAATTACTGGTTTTGAAATACAGGAAAGCTTGAGCCTTTTCCAAAAATGTTTAGAAGCATGTTATTTGTCTATTTCTTTTTCAACCACCAAAAAACTCTTTCTGATCTGTCTTTGATCTTTCTGATGCTCTTTGTTTAGGTTGGGGCTGGTTAAAGCAATGTATGATCATCTCCAGAAAGAAAAGATGAATCAAGACATCTTAATATTAGATCTCTATTTAGGACATGTAATGAAGCAGCCCTCAAGATCCCATAAAATAGAATGATTCAGCAAAGGGGCTTCTGGCACAGCTGTGGTTTTGAGGCTGTTTTGGGGTGGTGGTGTCTGCAGATTGATTCTTGCTCCTCCCTGTGTGCTCCAGTCCCTTCTCAAAGGTAAATTCTGGGTCTTTGGATGCAGGCAGAGCTGGGAGCAGGGAGGCATCTCCCCAGACTGAATGGAGCTGTGGGATTTCCCCTCAGATCTCTGTGTGTGCCTGGTCCTTCCTGGGTCAGGTCCTGTAACCCTGGCCCTGTCCCAGCTGAGCCTTGCATCAATCAGAGCAAAAAGAAATAAAGGGTTTCCCCCAAACCTTGTGCATACAAAAAGAGAGCAGAAAGTTTGATTTAAAAAAGCAGAAACTCCCAGAAAACTGACATTAATTTTAGAGTAGTTCATTACTCATATTCATTACATTAAAATATTGATGCATTGCTGAGATCACCTCCAGTCCATGCATCATATTTTCTTAGGGTATTGACAGGGAAACCTAATTGAGCAAGCATTAGAGGCAGGAATTGAGAGTGGGAGAAAGAGGAGCCCAGCTGAACGTGGCATGATTCACAAGGACTCCTCCCCAGCCATTAATCTGTGGTGTGTCTGTAGCAGTGTATCCATAATTAAATATGGAAGGGATGAGTTAGTGCCAAAGGGATGTTGCTCACAGGCAGGGAAGGAGCCCCAAAATAATCATTGTTGTAGTAGTGCTTGCTTTCTTTTAATATTTAGATGCCACCTTAAGAGAAATAAATCTTGAAGTCATCCTGATAAAGCTCATCTGAAATGGTGTTATTGCACTCACCTGGTATGGAACTACTTGAATTCTCAGCTTCAGGCATAAACCCACAGTTTTTCTCACACTTGATCTGTAAGAAGTTAAAAGGTTTTGTGCCAAGCATTTCTTGCTCAAACTGGTGGGTTGAAAATGAGCGTACCGGGACTCATAATGAATTTTAATCAGTGTTTTTTATCTTTCTTCTAAAGCATTTGAAAGTTTTCTCATACTGTTTCCTCAAGGTTCAGTTGCACAGATTTATTTTGTTTTTTTGGTGAAATCTGAGCAGATGGTGATGGATTGTCAAAGGTTTCCTGTCCTACACCTTCCACCTCTCTTGTCATTGTCATCTCTGATTTTGATTGCAAACAGGACATCTTTACTTAGCCAAATGCATGCCTATGTTTGGGCAGACAAGTGTTTCAATGTTAGACTGGGGTGTGGATTTCTTTTCTTCCTCTCCTAAATTTCTTGGAAAAAATTTAACAGGATGTAATGTCTTGTTTAATTAAAAAAAAAAAAAAAAAGAAAACAAATCCAAACTTTGGTTCTTAGAAGAATGCCAACAAAGATGACCCCTCAAAATCCCTAATACAGAAAACCCCCAACCCCTTAAAAAACCAGAACCCAAAAGCAAAACCTTCAAAACAACTTGTGCTTGCTAACTTCACCCAGTGCTCTATCTGAAGGTAGCTATAAATGAAGTAGAACTAAAACCTGTTTCAACATGCTTGTCAAGGAACAGTCACCTCAGTTGTGAAAATGCAATTTCTCACTTGTTAATTTCTTCAGAAACAGGACACTTTTTTTATTAACCATTCTTCTAGTCTTTTTTCTTCCTCTTGGTAAATTCTTTTATTATGCTGTGCATTTTAAGGAGTGTCTGCTGTCAGGTTTTGTGTGTGGCCATCACTTAGAAATACTGCTTTCCTTCACAGCACAGCAAAGCTTCAGGTGGGATTGCCCGAATCCTCTGGGGTCAGGGGCAGAGGAAACCTAAATTGAAATTTTCTGGTTGCTCTGGTGCCTTTTTTGGAGGGAACTGGGGCTGTGATTCCCAGATTGCAAGGCTGGGCCCTCCTTGTGCAGCAAGCAGAGAGCTCCCACTGCAGCCCTTTCCCAGCCTGGGGGCTCCCTCCCTCCCTCCCAGCTGCCATCCAGAGTCTGAGGCACTCAAGATGCCTCAGCTCATTTTCTGAGCTTGAGTGAGCCTCCTTGCATTAGTGAGAGCTGTCCAGGAGCCTGACAAGCCTCTTTCCCTGCAGCTTAGTGAAGGAAAGGGGGGACATTAGCATACAGTTGTCCTTTGTGAGTGGAAAAACATAATAATCCTTTTTTCAGAGCCGGCGCTGCTCGGAGCGAGGGGTTTATTCTGTCATTTCTGTGCCTGGATAATTGCTATTGCTAATAATGGAAATAACATACTAGGTGACTGGGTTACCACGCTGATCATATGGGATTTGGGCAAACTGCTCCTATGGCTCATTTAGTTTGCAAGATTTCACACTCTGTGAATCTTCTCACACTCAGTAGGAACTGGCACGGCTCTGCAAAACCATATTAGAGGGGAAGCAGGAGTGATGCAGACACATGAATTGGGGATATCTGCCTGAGACAGGGCCCCAGGCTCAGGGAACAGAGCTGGTGTCAGTGTGGACCCTTGACGTGATGCCAGTACAATTTCACCTGATTTTTCTGCCTTTTGGGTTCAATATAGTTATTTTTAAGGCCATGTTTTATAAGTATTATCAATGCAGGCTATATTGTCTCTTTAGACAAACTGGCCTTCAAGTCTACACTGGCAAGAATATGCTTTGAAGCTTCTTTCCACCAAGATATTTTCTCTAATAATTTCTATTTTGGCAACAAACTCAGACTGCTGAAGGATTTTGGAGCTGTCCAGCTGATGAAAGCATTCTCTTTGTCTCATTATTTTTTGAGGTTGGGACAGAAATGTTTCCTTTTAAAAGCAAGTGTACACACATCCTCTGGATTACTTGATTGTGCATCTGCTCTTTTCAGTTTCAGCAAATATTTATACAAATTTTCATTGTTTCCTGTTCACTGTAAAATTTTACTGCGTTGCTAATGCTGATTGTATCTCAATCACCCCCTTAAATCTTCCAATTCAGGAAGAAATGGGGAAGGCAAACACTGCACATTTCAGATAGAGTTTTTATTTAGTTTTATCTTCAGTGAAAGAAAACAGTTGCTTAACATTTATTACTTTTAACCAGAAACTGATTAGAGGCATTTGGATCAAAAGGTCTAGTTAAATATTTTTATTTCTGTGTTATATTAACCTTGGCCTATGACAGAAGTGTGCTGGTGGCAGATCAGCCAGGTTTTTCCAGCTAAGAATTGTTCATTATAATGTTCAAGCTCCTCCACAATGAGCAGTCTTCAGAGGATTTTCATGGCAGGGTGCAAGTCAAGTTGTAGAAATGTGCAGTCCCCTCTGGCCCTTGCAGTCAAGGGTCTTGTTCTCATAATTTTAAAATGTGTGAAGTAACCAAGTGCTTTGAGCAGGCATTTACAGTTATATTTAAAGCAAATACGCTGCTTCTTAATAATCTCTTCCCCAAAGAAACCCCTCAGAGTTCATATCTTCATGTCTGTTCCAGCTCCCTGAACTCATTAAGTCACATGGATACTGTTCTTAAAATCTGAGATCTTATCTCTTTCCCAGGATGAAGAGGTCCAAACAGCACAACTTCATGAAATTCTCTTTAAGAGTAAACTTTTTTTAAAATTACTTTTTTAAACAAAGGAAAGCTTCAGGATTTAAATGCAAGTAAGTTTTATGAAATTCTGTTCAAAAGAGTTTGGACTGAGTCAGTCCTGTATTATGATGCCACTATTCACATGTGAATTAAATCCTGTCAGTGCCTCAGAACAGAACACAGAAGTTTTGCTCTGTTCCTGCTCAGGCACTGCATAGCTGGGCCGTGTCAGGAATGAGCATTAACTTCAGCAAAACTGGGTGAGTGAGTGGGTGAGAAACTCCAGCTCAAGACAGGCTGTTTGGTGGCCTGCCAGATGAGGGCTGCAGCTCAGACAGGGACACAGGAGCAGTGACTGAAGTGTCCTGTGTCCCTCTTGCTGCCCTAAAAAGAGTGGAGATTAAAACCAGCAGCAGTGGAGCTGTTACACAATGATCTGTGAGATGGGGAGCAGTGAGTGGAGCTGAGTGTGTGCCCTGATCTGATAATGGAAACTTATTTCCTAAGAATCTGCTTAAGTGCAAGTGTAGATCCAGGAAAAGAGGGGTAAAAAGGGCAAAGAAAAACAGAGCAGCAGGAATCAGAGAGGATCAGGACCTTGCTGGCTACAAGTCCTATTTTCTTCTGGCTGGATATGGGATCTCAAGCTGGTTTTGATGAGTTCTCAGCACCTGCAGTGACGAGGTAGACGGGAGATCTGCTCACTCTCTGATGACTGACAAGTCTCAGATTTATTGATTAACAGAAACACTTTTATAATCACAGTAATAAGGCTCATACATATTGCAAAACTAGAGCTCACTATTGGTCAGCTATACAAAGTCTGTTTCACTTTTCTCAAGATGTTTGTGGCTTCTTTTTTACTTTCTGTTATCACATATTTTATTAAACAACTTCTTGCTCAAAGAAACCATGTCCTTGAATTAGGCAGCTGTTGCTTTCTCAGATGTACTTTCTCACATCAGTCTTCTCATTGACTATGTCTCAGTAAAAAACTGTCCACACTGCAGCAGAACCAAAGAGCAGCAGTGGCTCAGGTTCTTGTTCCTGGTGCAGAATGGGTTGGCCAGATGCAGCTGCCTGCTCAGATCTGCAGGGGAGCCTCTGTGCTGTGTGGCCCAGCCCTGCTCCTGCACCATCATCTGCAAAGCCACACGGGACCTTGGAGTGTGGAGGGCTTTGGTTCATGCCCACAGACCTGGTGGGATTGTATTTCTCTATTTTCCATTCTCTCCTTCTCTCATGGCACAGATCTGTGCTGTATCTCTACCAGCTGTGTCCTGTGTGTGCCTGCTAAACACCTCACGGGTTTTACTTTTAAAAACACCCAAATACCTCCTGCAGCTTCTCTTGTCCTTGAAGGACAACAAGCCCCGTGTCTTGACAAAACAGAAATGCTGTGAGCCAGAAATTGTGGTGCACTGGGTGCGCCAGGTGAGCTCTCTGCACATTCTGACCTCACAAGAGATAAATTTAAAGGAAGATTAGTCTGCAATCCAGAGCAGGATTGATCAAATTTGAACTATTTCACTTTGCTGCTGAGGCTCAGTGGGTGCTCTGGACCTTTGCTGTGTGTTTAGATCTAATTTAGAATCTGTTATTAAAGCTTCATTGCCTAGCACTTTTCTTTCTTGGAATTCAAAGAGACTTCCAGGTTCTTGTGCTGGTTTTGTTGGGTTTTATTTTGTTTTATTCTTGGCACAGCTGATGCAGTGTGTGGGAAATGGGAAAGTGAATCTCTGCTGTTACTGGCTTTAACTGAGTGCTCTAGAGTGTTTGCACCTTAGAAAATAGAGAATGTTGAAGTGAATAATGCAAGAGTAAATACATTTTTATACATGCTTGGTTGTCTTATACTTTATTCATATAATTATCCAGTATACCAAGACTTTTCTATCCCAATTCTTTTGGCTGAGTTTAGAAAAGAGCAATGAGAAAATTTCTCAGTTCTCCAAGTCTGTTTATTGCCTAAAATCCTCTATTTTACAATTAATATTTGCACAAGAGTTGCTTGCTGTGTCATGCTTTCTAGAAATAATTCAAGTTGCAGAATCTGTATTTTCAGTAATATTTTTGTTGCTTTTATTTTTGAATAATTTGATATTAGCAGACCTACATATGCTGTCATTGTGGCCAGCTGGACTGTGTGGCTTATCTACTGCTTACCTCAACAGAATTCTTGGAAGAGAGGAACATGCTTGACATGATTCTGACTTGGCCAAGTTTTATTTTGGAGTACTATTTAAAACAGAAGTAAAAAGTAAAAAAAAAAAAGTGGAGTAGGCACCTGCTTGAGGAGTCCTGATTGTATTATTACATTTTAGGATCTGTTATTAGCATGACTCTTAGGGAAAGAGGGAGCCAGTTGTGACACGAGATGACAAAGTGCCACCGGATTCAGAAGCATGTGACAACATAAACAAGCAGAGGACTGATCTGTTGTTTTTCAGTTGTGCTACAGCTGACAAGCAATCCCAGAGCTTTCCCTAGGGAAGCCTGTCCTTTTTGTGAGATGCAGTTGATTTAATCCTTGAGTGCACCTCTATCTTCTGACAAACACCGTGGGTCACGTACGTTCCCAAGCGAGCACATCCAGCTTTGCTGGGCATCTCTTGCTCCTGGAAAAAGGGTGCTGCTGGCAAAGGGCATCACACACTGCCCTGAGACTCATCTCCTCCTGATAAATGTGGCATGATTTAGCACTGGAGGATGAAAAATCCTAGATCTTAACTACTTTTCCATCTCAATTCTTACAGTCATCCCTTTATTTCCTTAAAATTAATACTTTGCACAAGAAGCTTTCCTGTGAAAAGGATTCAAACTCTCTTGTTTTAGGAACGCCTGAATGCACACATAGATACACAGGCACACATCAAATCCTGAAAATAAAGAAATCTGGATGATTTTAAGGCAGTCTTGTGATCCCAAATTGCTCTCTCTTTCTAAATGCACTGCTTTAAATAGGCAGCTCTCCTCTTCTGCATGGGTTCTCACTGAAGCAAGGTCTGGTTGCACCAATTACGTGGCAGAATTCTTTCAAGCTGCTGTTAATATGAAAGTTTTATTAGTAGGTCAGTCGTTTTGCTTTCAAAGCTCAGTTATGAAAGATGTGTAAATATCATTTTTCTGCAACGGCTTTTATTGGTCTTCTGCAAAATTCAGGGTAGCAGAAGAAAATGTTGTGTGTGACTTAAGCTAATGAGAGATGGATCCATCCTAATAGCCTGAGGAGATCACATGGGTGTAACAGGGAAAGGCACAAAAAGGTTTCATTTCCATTTAAAGGAAAAAATATCAAAGACCAAATAAACTATCACAACAAATATGTTTTACAATATTCTGTAAAATAACCTTAAGTGTTCCTGAAGTTCAGGTCCTTTCATTTCACCAGATCTTTTGCATTTTGCATGGTGCTGTAGCTGAGAAACATTCCTTTGTTAATGTAACCTCAGTGCTGAAGTAAACCATGCCACAAAGCCCTCAGTTTTCCTGTAGCTCAGGCAACAAACCCAGAACACACTAGCACTGATTTACCATGGTTCTAATCAGCATTTCGCACATGGAAAACTCACCATGTGTTTCAGAACCCTTTGACACTCATCTCTTTCTAATACAAGTGCCTGTTTCTCCCTCTGCTGGTTTCAGAATAAACGCCTTGTCAAAAAAAGAATTAGATTTTGACAGCTTTTTTCCTATGGTTAATTGAGGTGATAGATACACTTGACATTTATCTCGGCGCAGAAAAGAAGATTAAGACATATTTTTCTCCGTGCATTCTCTGTATTAGAGGAGGTCACTTTCCAGGGTCTTTTTAATATGCCTGTGCAATTAATAGTGGTGATAATTCCGCTCTGTATCACAACCTCTTTAAAGTTCTCTTTCAAACTGACAGATAAAACTCTTCTGTACACAGGACTTGAATTAGACTAATCTTTTTCAAGTTTGCCCCGCAGGCTTTCCCCCTTCACAGTCCTGAAAATTAATACTGTCTGAAAAACACAAAGGATATCGTGCTAACTCACTTAGTTCAAAGCAAATGAAAAAGAGTCATATTTCAGTTTCCTTTAATTATTCCCACTGAATTTTTGAGGGCGTCCCCCTGAATTGTTACTTCTGCAGTAATGCGATTTGAACGTTCCACTTGTTAAGTGTCCAAGCCTATTGTGCAGGGCTTTCTGCTCCTTGTCATGCAGAGCAGCTCTCGAGATTTCCACAGAAGCCACCAGATGAATGCAAAGTTTGGATGCCCTGGCTTATGTAATGTGGTTATATAATAATAATAATTTCCAGAGTGGAATTAATTAATGCTGCTCAGAAGCCCTGACGATTAATTCATACAGTTAAACCCTCTTAAGCAGAGTTATTAAAAGATCAAAGCCCACATATCACCCTTTCATATCCACAAAAAGAGTGCAAGTGTTCAAAGTCTGCAGTTCACACACGCAGAGCTTTGGATTAAAGGCTGCTTCTCATGTAGCATTATTATTGTTTTAAAGGCTGGCATGTAGCAGAAATAGTCTGTAAGGTGATAAAATAATTATTTTCAAATATTTTCTCAGGTCTGTTGACATTTGTTATCTCTATTAATTGGATTTGACATCGATAATTTTTCAACATCCCTTTTCCTGTTTAAAACATGATGTTCTGTGTGCTAACAGGTTCAGGGAACAGGTCAGGTGGGCTCTTTCTTCCAAACATGTTGCCTTTGGATGATGCTTGAAGCTACTAAAATGTTGCATATTCTGTTACAGAGTGTATAGGTATGTAAATATTAATAAGAAATGTGTGGACTTTGGGAGAGTTTTATAAATGCCAAGTGCTCCTGCTGCTTTCCTCACAAAACTCTTGCTAACACTTGAGACTGTTGGTGGTACCAACATTTGCATGAGTGGTGTTTGAAGGATTAAACGTCCAGCATGGATATGTTTCACTCCATTTTTTTAGGCTGAATTTTTGGAAAACATCTTCATTTCTTTCCTACTAATTGTTGACTTGGACCAGCAATCTGGCAAAGTGTTGAGGTGTGTTTATTGGTCCCTACTGAGAAAAACAGAGGTGGTGAAGGTCCTTTTGATAGGCAAAGTGCTTCAGTGTTTAGCAAAGAATTTTTGTTTGACACTTTTGGTTGAGACCTGTTTAGCTCCCAGTTCTGATCCTGTCAGCAATCCCACAGGTGCCCAGAATGCATCCAAATGTGACAGTCCACACTTGGAAAATGGAGTTCCCAGATTCCTATCAAACTTTGCTGTTCTACATTGTGGATCTGTGCACAATAATTTTGGGTAAGCACTTCTTAACTAACCTTTTGTCTCCAGATTCTCATTCCCCAAAAATGCGTGCTTGGGTGGATTTTAGTTTAATCCAGAAATTACTTTGGGCTTTTCCATAGATATTTCTCAAAATAAAGGGTATCAAAATGTGAAGTTAGGAGAAGTATTTGCATTCCCATTGTCACTCCTTTTTAATCTGTGTTTCCATCAGATGCTCATCCATTTCATGCTCATGAAGGAATTATCAGGACTTTGACACAGAGTTGCTTGCTGCTGTTTCCATGGAAACAAAAACTTTGGATTGAAGTTAATACAGCAGCATTTTGTGTGTGTATAATAAGTATATCCACATGAATGATGTGAGAAAAGGTTTTATCTGTGGAGTAAAGGGCAAAACTGGCACAGCTCTTTTGACCTTTGACTGATAAATGAGGGACTGTCAGCAGAAAACCCCAAATTCTCCTTTTACAACCTGCCTGTTGCAACCTGGAATTGGGAGTTAAATTCTAAAACTAATTTTATAATTTATTTTTTTACTTATGTTTGGTTTAGAGGTCAATGCAAAATGCATTTTTTATCCACGGAAAAATGTGTTTGTTATAGTTATCTCTCTTGTATTTTACAGTCGTGTTGTGGATCTGAGCTTCTGTAGGGATAAAAATAACTGGGATTTTCTTTCTTACCCTGTATGGGTAGGTTTTTCTGGGAGCTGAGTTATTGTTTGTTTAATTCTTTATGCCATAAAGCAGGACTTTTTTTTTTTTTTATGCGTGGAATTTTGAATTTTTGGATTTTTTTTATGCAAGGATGGTTGGTATTCTCGTTTAGTTCTGCATGGGGTTTTCTTTTTGTCTTGATTAAGTTTATTTCATTGGTTGTTTGCTGTTAATTCATGTCCTTACCATTTTAGCAACCAAACTGCTTGGGAATGACACAATCTCCTGTGCCATCCTTAGAACAAGACCTAAGGAAAAAAAACTTGAAATTTTTTTGGGTAAAGCTCAATGCAATGTTGATACATATCTTAAAAAAGGACATATTTTAGAATTTACACCTTAACTCCATTTAATTAATATGATTCACAGGTGCATTTGATTAAATGACTGCAGAAAGATTTCTCAAGTATCTTGGTGTCACAAACCTTGTCAATGCAGGTAGAATTTTCCTGCAATTTTCCAGGAATGTGGTTTTTTTGTTGTTGTTGCTATGCCTTATTTTAATAGATAGTTATCTTCCAAACATGCCATTTATTTTTGCCCTAGTGATCTCCAAGTTTTAAAAATGCAGCACTCTGTGTTAGATTTTGAATGCAAGTGCCAAATCACTATTAAGTTACCTCAGCCTGTGGGTAGCTGATGCACAGGGCCCTGTGTGTATTTTTATTGCAGTTCTCAATTCTCAAGAGTGAGAATTTGAAAAAAAAAAGATGCTTTTCAATGGTGTCTTTTGAGGATGATGCCTACTCTGGAAACAGAACATGTTCACCTCCTTTTTACCTCATTAGTAGATCTTTCCTTCACTTTTTGTCTCCAGCTGGCAGGCAAAAAGATACACTCCTAATTTCCTGTCTGTGCACTCTCTGAGGAATGCTGAAATGGATGGTCCTTGCACTTGTTTTCACTGTGGGATTGGTTTATTGAATCAAAGAAAGGCACTTGGCACTTAGTGATTTAGCATCAGCTTTCAAGTTTTTTGATGATGCCTCATGTCCTGCCTCCAAGAAATTCAGTTGCTTCTTCTGATGGATTTGAAGGCTACAAAGGGATATGACTCGTTTTAAAAAGGGAAGGCAAGCTTCAATTATCTCTGGAGAGGTCAATATCTGTCTCTTAAAACTCTGGAGAGGCTGAAATTCTGAATGTTTATCAAGTGCCAGTTCCTTTGGTCACAACTGCAAGGAAACAATTTTTAACCTTAGGTTGTGGCAGAGAAAAGTGTGCCAAACCATAATGAAAAGGGATCTGTGTCCTTTCCCTTTGCTTTAAGTAATTAAATGTGCCAGGAGAGGTTTGGGTTGGGTGTCAGGGGAAGGTTCTAACCCAGAGGGAGCTCAGGCACTGAACAGGCTCCCCAGGGAATGGGCACAGCACCAGCCTGACAGAGCTCAAAAAGTGTTTGGACAATGCTCTCATGCACCTGATAGAGCTCAAAGTGTTTGGAAAATGCTCTCATGAACCTGACAGAGCTCAAAGTGTTTGGACAATGCTCTCATGCACCTGATAGAGCTCAAAAAGTGTTTGGAAAATGCTCTCATGCACCTGACAGAGCTCAAAAAGTGTTTGGAAAATGCTCTCATGCACCTGACAGAGCTCAAAAAGTGTTTGGAAAATGCTCTCATGCACCTCCTGCTGTGATTTTTGGGTTGTCCCATGCAGGGTCAGGAGCTGGACTCAATTCTTGCAGGTCCCTTCCAACTCAGGATATTCTCTGATTCCACCTGCCCTTGTGCCTTAATAAACAA
Source organism: Setophaga petechia (assembly GCA_024362935.1). Taxonomy (NCBI): domain Eukaryota; kingdom Metazoa; phylum Chordata; class Aves; order Passeriformes; family Parulidae; genus Setophaga; species Setophaga petechia. The sequence goes on along the minus strand of JANCRA010000013.1, from coordinate 3,565,598 downwards.
TAATTATGGAGCTACAGTACAGCTGATGTTGTGAGTGTTTAAGCAGCATGTACAACATTTACTGGCTTCTGTTTCTCCATGAAAACATGCTAGTGCTGTCTGGTTTTCCAAGTAAAACAAAATTATTTGGGTTTGTAAGAAAAGGATTAGCATGGGACACCTGGAAACCAAAATCTTCTCACCTGGAAACCAAACTCTTCTCTTGCATTATTCTGCATGCCTCTGCCCAGGTAATTTTAGTGCTTTATTCTCCAATTTACATCCACCACTGAGGTAATATTGCTTGGCAGAGAGGTCATATGTTAAAGCATTTTTAAACCCTAAGATAGAAGAAACTGTGCAAGAATAAATTGTTGCACATTGTCTCTCAAAACCAGGTGCATGGCTTTGACACCTCTGTGACATTCTGAAGGCATGAGTCAAACCCTAGCAGTACCTGTATGGAGTACCTTTGACTTGATAAACAGTAAAGCAGATGACGATAAAAGTAATTTTATTTCAACTCCTTCTGGGATTAAATACCCCTGAGATTCCAGGGATCATATGTCAGGATCTGGAAAAGCCTAACAGATGTGGGGAGATGCTGTGACCATTTATTTTCTGGGTTATATTTAAAATCTGGTTGTTCCTCTTTTTGACCAAACTGGCATCCCATCATGTCCCCAGGCACCCAGTTACCTCTGCAGCCTGGCAGGGAGCAAACAGCTGTACTTGCCTTGGTTGTACCTCATCAGAGGGATTGAAGCCTGGGGAGGGAAGAGGAAAGTAATTTTTTCTATCCCACCGAAAAAAAGATGAGATTAATTTGTGTTTTGTAACTTTTGTTATGCTGGCAAAGTTGTGTGGTTCAGGGTGCCCAGCCCAGAGAGCTTTTCAGGGCAGACAAGAGTGACCCTGTGGCTTCCTGGCTTTTGCTTCTCTGTCACCTCCAGACATGGAGCAGGAGCCCTTCTTAATTTTATGTAAAAACACTATGTCCAAATGATGGCATGGGGCTCAGTTCTACTAAGCTGAAATAGGCATCAAATAATGTAGAAAATTGTTTTTCTAGCTGCTGCTTTTCTGGAACAGGGCATCTGAGAAAGGGAGGAAAAATAAAGTAAAATGAAATGGAAAACCCACAAATTGATGAAAGAAGGAGCTTCTCCAAGTGCCTCTCCCGCTGGTCTTAGCAGAGATCAGGTTCATGTGTGTTTGTTTGAGATGAAAAATCCTGTTTTGGCAAATATTGGCCAAAGTCTCCCTGTTGTTAGTCTGACTTCATGAAAAAAAGATATCAAGATCTCAAGTCTAGCAGATGTTCCTCTGTCCATTAAAATTCCTGCTGGTGGAATAATAACAAGGAAAGAACACATAGGGTGATGTTTAAGCATCCAGTGCTGGTCAATGTGCTAAGCTGGAGATGAACACAAAATGTTCCAGCTTTGATACAGACACTGCCAAGGAACTGATTTGTTTATTTTCTACCATGTAGTTTATTGCTGAGAGGGAAAAATAGACAACCCCTTTTTTTCTCTACCTAATTCAAGAAATATTTTTTTAAAAGAACTCTTATCTTTGCAAACAAATGTTTGCTTTTTAACTATTGTTTGCTTTTCAAAATGGGCTGAATCTGAAGGCTTAAGCAATGAAAAAACATTGTTTCAGATGAAGCAGAGTATTTAATGCTGAGTAAATTTGTTGCAGATCAGGTTAGCTCATCACTGGAAAAATATTTACATTGATCTACATGGGACTATTTCAGAACAGCATAAAATTTAAATTATCTTTAAATGAAGTTTATATCCCTTAAATGTAAGATGCCAAAACTGTAGTCTCTACCCCCTTAAAGAGTTTTTTGGGATTCTAGCCAAGAATCTGTCCATCATAGTTAAAGTTGTCACAATTTTGGATGCCCTATTCACACCATCAAATTCTGCTTGAAAAGTTCAATGCTAGAGGTTATGCTTCCAAAATCAACTACTTAAATTCCTCCCTGCCATCTTGAGGAAATTTGTCAATGTGCTCTGAGATGAAATCCCAAGATAATTTTGCCAATAGGGGCAATGCTGACAATTCTCACTTCTAGGCTCAGTCTTTTCAGCCAAAAATCGAGTTTATTCAGCTCCTTGCTTGTAAGTGATTTCACATCTCAGCTTTTGTCCCTTGGCTGATTTCAGTCTGCTTCCTTCATTTGTCAGAGCTGTATATAATTTTTAGAGAGCCTCGAGTGTACCAGGGATGATATCATCATCTTGTAGCAGAGCAACATCAAAGGGTTTTTAAAATATTCTGCAGTCATTGCTTATCTTACAAGGAGATCATTATCATTGCTCCTGTTCTACACATGCTTAAGTGGATGCAGCAATTTGGTTAAAAAACTGAGGCATATTTATATCTTATTTTAAAGTAGGTTTGATCTGGAGCTCAGTGTTCAAGCCTTTATTTAGCTCCAGGCTTTTGATGAATTTATGGGTGGTGGTTTAATCTGATGTGTTGCCTGCAAGCAGTGCTGGGTGTTGTGGTTTCTGCTCCTTCTCAGGCCATGTCTGTCCTCAAAGATGTGCCCAGAATTTGTCCCAGGCTGCCCAAAAGTGCTGCTGCCACGTGTGGCAGGATGACATGTTCAGTATTTGTTCTCAGCCTCAGGAATTAACCCTGGGAGGAACCTGTGCCATATTGCACCCCCAGGGACATCAGGCACAGAGGATGGTGAATAATGCCTCAATTCAACCTTTTCATGGTCTACTTATAACCCAGTAACCTTAATTTAGTCCTGTGTTTGGGAAAGCATCAGCAGCAGCAGTGCCCTCCCCACTCAGGGGTGGTGGCTGATAAATGTTGCACTTGGCACTGCAGGCTCCGTTTGTCTTGTTGATAAAGGCACCGTGGCATTTGATGTAATGGAAGCCATAAAATCATCATTGAAAAGCTCTGGAATTTGATCAGAGAGAGAATCACCTCTGAATACCCACTGCTGAGCCTGGGCTCGTACCACACAATTATTTCAGGGCTCTTAGTTTGCTAAATGACAATATATTTCCTCCAATCACAGGCAGCTTTACCTTGTGTTTTATGGGAAGGCTGGTGCACTGTGTCATGGGATTATTGGTCTCAGGCTGTGCCACATCCCTCAGCACAGACAAGTGTTGCAGTCACTGCTACAGAATTAATGCTATTGATCAGTAATAGCTGAACATAGCTGCATTTTTGTAGGTCATGAAAGCAATGCTGGGGCCCAATTTGATTTCCTGATGGAATTTAGGTGATGAAACTTCACCCAGGAATTCCTGCATTGATGCTCTTAATGTCAGCTAAACAAGATCAGCTGTTCCAGGAGTCTCCACAGCTGCCTTGCTGGTGGCTGTGTGGTCAGGTTGAGCCATTAACATGAGCTCATGGTTTGTGGAATAATTTCTGTCTTGTGCAGCTTTAATTCTTCTTAGTACTGACAGTGAGTACAGATTGTTACCAGACAGAATTCTGTGGACTGCCCCAGCCTCCTCTTCTCCAGTTTTGTGATGATTTCTGGTTCATCTTTGCAGCATAGGCTTCTCCCCAAATATTTATTTCTGTCGGAGCTTCAGGGATGTTTCTGAAAATAAAGGGCATCCAGGCTCCCAAGGGACAGCAGCCTGCATATGCTCCAAATTATTGGTGCTGTGAGGAGAGGGAGGAATTTATTTTTTTTGGCTGATCCTGACCAGCAGGATTATTTCTTTTTTTGGTGGTCTCAATATTGCCTCGAGCTTTCCTGCTCTTCTGTGACTTGGAGAACATCTGAAGCCTGTGTTTTCTTGTGTGCTCTGTGCAGTGCCCTGGCAGAAATCAACAGCCTGAAATCTCATGGCCTGACTGTGTGATAGTGGAAGTAATAAACCAAGTAATTCTCCCAGCTAGAGGAGAATATTGTTTGAGAGGTTTGAGCAAGAGTCAGCTAGAGATGGAGGAAGCAAATAAAGAACTGCCAGTCTCGTGCTGGAGCAGACTCAGAAAGTTATATTGAGGCTTAAAAGTGATTTTTGCTGCTTTTACCTTGATTTTGTGTTGGTTAATAATGTCTTCTAGCATGAATAGTTCATTCTCCCTATCCTGTGTACCTATGAGCTTTGTAAATATTTCAGAATTATGCTTTGTGCATGCTGCCTGCATATTCTGGGAGTGTGGGCCTACCACTGGCCCTTCACCAGCCACACAGCTGGATTCAAACATTGCTCTAAGGGTTAAATGATGGGCATTTTAAAAGCACTGAGTATGGATTTGGGGAAGATTATATAATTTGGTTATTTGCATGCATTGTTTGAGTGATATTAATCCCTATTTAGGAAGCAGGAATTGATCTAAATCCTGTGCAGTTGAGGAGATATGTAAAATACAGTTTCAGTGCTTTGAAAGCAGGCTCTTCATGGTGGTACACACTGGAAGGGTGAGATACAGCAGGCACAAATGGAAATAAACCCCTTTGGATTGGATGGAATAAGAATTGTTTTTCCCTTTGGCACTCTGAGACAGTGGAGCAGTTTCTCAGAGCAGTCTCCAGCCCTGGAGGGTTTCAGGACCCAGTGGTTGGATTTAAAGACCTCATGAGCTCCCCTCAGCCCCAGGTATGTCCCAGTCCCAACCAAGACACCACAATGACAGGTTCCACCCCACACACCCAACTCTGTAACAAGCTATGATGGAAATTCATTGTTACAAAATTCATGAGTTGCTGCTCTGCGGTGGTTTCCTACCTCAAATTTACCATTGTATTGCTTTTTCCTGTGGTAATTAAACAAGAGTCTGCTATGGAGAATTACTGTAAGATGCCTGGTGTTAATTGAATTTCAGCTTTTCAAATATATTCTTGCCTAGGAAAAATAATCAAGTGGTTTTCTTAGAATGGGAGTGGTGGGGAAATTAAAAATTTATCTTTCTCTACCAAACTGAGATACTCAGAGAAACCTTCAGGTAATGATCAGCCACTTTTTCTCTCATTGTTACAAATTTGTGTGGGTTGAAATGGTGCTCTAGATGTTTAAAAAACTATCTGAGATGGAAAAGAGAGCATCTCCAGAAAAAAAATCACTTTTATTTACACTCCTCATAGAGATTCCCCAAAGGGAAAGAAGTTTTGACTCAATCACTTCCCTGGGCAGTCTGTTCCAGGGTTTAAACACCTTTTTCATGAAATGGCTTTTTTTTTTCCCCCTAATATGCAGTCTAAACCTTCCCTGTCCCAACATGAGGACAATGAGGACATTTCCTTTCATGCTGTTTTCTGTTACCTGGGAGAAGATGCCAAACTCCAGGGATCAGCCCAGCTCCCTCAGTCACTCCTCAGGGTGCTGATCTTTCTCTCCCTCCCTTGCTCTCTCTGGAAAGCAGAATGTAAAATTTTTAATTCTTTACTCAGCACTTGCAAAGAGTTTTCAGTGATACTGTAAGTGTTGAGGGGCTCCTGGGAATAACTATTTACAGTGGTGTCAGTCTCTGTAATAAAGGTGAACTGAGAACTTTTGGAAAGACTTTCTGAGACCTCAGTCTGAGTTTTAATGCTTGTTGAATTTCTGTTTGGAGTACCTTGGAGATCTTGCACTTGTCCAAAAAATTCAGATTTTTACATTCTTTAGGATGGCAGTGATTTTGTTTGTTTGGGGTTTATATTTTCTCCTTGAAAAGGATGTTGAAGAAAACTGTGGATTTTGCTGTTTCTGGACCTTCTGCCCTCTTGAAATCAACACATGAAATTCACCAAGAAGTTTGCTGATCTACTCAGTGACAGGACATGACTTTTCAGGGTTTCCTTTGCATTTAACTAATCCTGTCATTCAAAAGCTCTTCTACAACAACACTTCAGCATTTTGTGCTGAATTGATGTCCAACAGGTTCATCCTCTTTATTTCATGGAGAGGATCTTTTGGGGTGTTTATCTGACCTTTCAGGAATTTTCTGTCCTCCCAATAGACCTGGCATGATAGTCACAGGTAACAATATTGAAACTCAATATTGTTAGTTCTCTTACCAGAAAGCACAACAACCCTGGCAAAATATTTTTGTTTTCATGAGGTCTGGGAGGAGATTGAATTGAGTGATGGCCTCCCTGTGATGTTTTTCTTCTTAGAAATGAATCCATGTTTACTTATACTTTCTCTTAATTGGATGGCTGAATTTAACTTCTGGTGTGCATTAAGTTATGTAATTAAGGGTTGATTAAAGCTGTGGTTTCAGTTTAGAACTCAGCCTGAAGAAATCCAGTGTTTTAATAAAACTCATCACATTGCTCTATTTGTTTCCTTTTTTTTTTTTTTTTTCCCCCAAAGACTGCCTTAAATTATTTCACTTTTGTGTTTTGGTAGGGCTGCATTGAATTAAAATCCTGGGTGTAACTTTGCTAATGTTTGGGGCTGAAAAGTTAGAAACTTCCTGCTCAAGCATATTATATTGCTGACCCCTGGTTTTGCAGTTGGAGAAACAGATGAGCAAATGGGTCATATGGAAAATGGATCAAGTGTCTTGGAAGGGGTCATTAATGACTGTGCAAACAGAATAAGGAAAAAAAAGCCATAAAGGGAGCAGAATATTTTATTGCAAAGATTGAAGGAGGAATGTGTGCTGCAAAAGCTTTTCAAACGTGGAGGTAGGTCAGGTTCTGGCAGGCTCTGAAGTTCTTCAGCAGAAACTTTAACAGATCATATTAGAAATTTTCATTGAAGACCAACAGCCCATAAAAGCAGAAAATTCCATTCTCTGTGGGCTTATTCTGTTCCCTGCTTAGGTAAGTCCTGAGCTGGGTGAGTCTGTAAAAGAACAGTAACACTGGAGAAAAAAATAGAGGAGGATTGCTTGGAAATTCTGAAATGAATTCTGAAAGCTGAAGACTCAAATAACAACAAAAAAAAAGCAACGAAAACCTGAGACAGATGGATACTTTTTAGATCTTATACTGAAAATACCCAAAGTTTGAAGAGAGCAGGCCAGAACAGAGTAAAAACCAGGAACAATAGAAAAATATTGTGAGTACCCATTTTCTCAGGGGATTTCTGAGGGACTGGGCTTGGACATTCCTTTGCTGTGGGCTGTTTTATATCCCTCAGCCAGAACAGCAGTTTGCATGCAGCACTCCTAAAAACCAAATTTTCTTTAGAAGCAACTTCCACAGCCAATGGAACACAAGATGATATCAACTTGTGTGCACACAATAGTTTGGTGTCTCTAAAAGAGCAACTTCCCAAAAAAAAGCTGAATAACCAAACAATTTTTTTTTTAATTGCTCTTCTCATCAAGTTTTGCTGTTCAAAGGTGATGTTTTGTGCTTCTTTTTAAGGTTAAATACTTTTCTATGTCTTAGGCTTCTGCTAAATAGGGAATACATGCAGATTACAGATACTCAGGGTTTTCCAGTGCACTCTGTTTAAAGCCATCCCTGAGTATCCCTTGCCCATGACAAGAAAATAGAAAACTTCTAGCCAGGTTCACCTGGAAGATCCCTTCCAAATGAAATTGCTCATTTTAACTGTGTGGATACTGGAACTCAGTTCTGTTTTTTGTTCTGTTTTGTTTTGGGGGGTTTTTTGTGTGGTTGTTTTTGGTTTTTGTTTTTTTTTTTTTTTTTTTTTTTTTTGTATTTTGTTTTTTTTTTTTGTTTATTGATTTTGTTTTGTTTCTTTGGGGTTTTTTGGTGTGTTTTTTAATTTCTTTTTATGGAAAGGGCATCTACTTTCAGCCACTTTCCTGATTCATATGTTGTACATGTACAAAAGTGTACTATGTGTAAGTCAGCACTTGATTTGAAGGCTGTGTAATGAAAGTTTTCAATCTTTTTTTTTTCTCACCTACAAAAACAGTTTCTATGGAACAGAAAATGTTATTTTGGCAGCTTTCAATAGGTGAAAATGCTGAGGGATGCCCTCCCAAGGCAGTTATTTCATGTTCCTGCGTGCCAGGAGATCTTGAAATGTTTTCTCACTCTTATAAACTCTACCCAGTTAGATTTTTACATTCTTTAAGATGGCAGTGATTAAAATGTTATAGATGTGCTTTTGTTGACAAAGTACTTTAAAAAAAAATTCTTTGATATCTAAAATTGTGGTTTTGTGTTGCTCTTCAAATTTGGGCAGCATGATGCATTTCTTCCGGAGTGCCTGTATCTTCTTCCAGGGTTAAATTACAGGAAATATTTATTAAAAATACCTTTTGGCCAAATGCTTTATTTGCCATTAAAAGCAGAACAAAAAATGACAAAGCACTTGCACTGCTTTATAAATAAACAGGAGCTCTGAAGTGTGAATCTGGACTTTTGATATGAGGACACTTCCTCCTGTGCTGCTGTGGAACCATACAACTCCTTCAGGTCCTTAGAAATGAAATTATTTCACGTGCTAGGCTCAAACATTGTCGTTTCATTTTCTTAAAACTCTTGGGAAATATTCCTTCTCAGAACAATATTTATCATTGAGTAATATTTTAACAACTGCTAAACTGAAGTGTTGCACAGGATCATTGTGAAAATCTGTATTTCTTTCTCACAGAGCTGATGGATTAAGGGTTTGACTGGAAATGAAAAAATAACAAATTATTTTCTCTAAAACTGCATCAGACTCTGTCTTCCCATTGGCAAAACTCAGAATAAAATTGAGTGTGGTTGTAGAGTTAGCACTTCTGCTACAGTTCCAATCATGGGGTGCTGGCAGTTTAAGTAACTTTAGGCCAAGTTTATTACTGATAATTTATTGCTAATATTACTCCAGTTTAAGCTGAAGAATGATTAAAAAATATTGACTGGCAAAATTAAGGATATGTTTATTGAAAATTGAAGATATGCAGTCACTTTGGATTTTTTTACTTAAAAGAAATATTTTGGCACTATAGGTATAGTTTTTTTCCTCCACAAATTTAGGATTTTTATTCCAATGTTACTATAAATAGGCATAGAGAGGGATAATAATTGCTTTTCTGTAAAAATCAACATGACTCATTTCTGAAACATGTTTTATTTTGCAATGGAACACTGATTTTTGTGCTTTCTAATTTGGAAATAAAAAAGTTGTTTTCATACTCTTCCTATTAAAACATTTTATTTTTTAATCCTCAACAAAGGATTAAAAAATATAAAGAAAAAAAATAGTTTTATTCTTTTCATGAAATTCTCTTCAGAATAGTCACGTTCCTGACAATAGTTTTCTATTTTTAAAATAGAAAACTATTTAGTTTTTTTTTCAGAAGATGTTCAACCAACTCTTCTACCAGACACAAATTCACTATTTTGAGAAAACAAATACTTTTCTGAAAGGTAAAATATAACAATGAGCTGTTGAAGTATTTGAGGCATGTGGGTACTTTGTTGTCCCCAGTATTTAAAAACCAAAACATACTTTTATCTGTGCTTTTCCTGGATGAAGCAAAATTTCCACATAGCTTTAATTTCCTTGTACTGCTATGAAAATTATCCTCCTGTAGCTTAATTTATGGCAATATTTATGTTGCATGCACTTGCATATCCTACACAAAATCAATATAATCATGCCACGAGACTGCATCATAATAGATTTCATAGATTACTACCATTTAATATCACAGCATTTTTCTTTAGTGCTGTCAGATCTTTTTTTTTCCTTCCCTATAGAAAGGGAAAACTAAGAAAAGAAAGAATTCTGAACCAGAAGAGTTATGGATTTAAGTCACTGTAGGGAAAGAAGTGAGGTATTTTGATCTGTAAAAGATAGGTGAATTTCAATCATTTGGATTTACCTGACAGGCTGTTGAAATTAATGACTCCATGAAAACATTTCAGGCTGTCAAAATTAATGCTTACATTAAGGAGTGTGAATCTGATCCTTTTTTTTTACAACAAAGGTGTTATTTAAAAAGACAAGGAGTAAAATTCAGCTCCTTTGATTTCAGAAAGAAATTTGCTTACATCTGAATTTGACATTGCACTTGAATCTGTGGGTAGAGTGAAAAGTGATTTTTTTTTTTCTTTTGCTGACATAAATGGAGTATGTTGCTCGTGTTTCCTGCTTTTTTAGATGTAATTTCTAATTTAATTATTTTAGCTCTAACCCGTGCACAATTTCTACAACTGCTTTTCAAGTGCTGTACGGACGGAGAAAAAAAGGCAACAAAAAAAGATAAATACTCTGCATCCAAAGAGCTGTCATTTGCTGGAGCACTAGAACACAACCTTCTTTTCCTAGTGCCATCTAGAGGAGGCACATTTTTATTTTTCCACAGCCTTTAAAAGGGCAGGAAACACCCAGGAGATGCTGCAGTGGCCCTCTCCCAGCCCAGGGATTTGAGCCACCTCCCAGCTCACTGGGGCACTCCCCAATGTTTTGATGTTGTGGTGGTTTCGTGATTGCCACCAATTTCCTGCAGCCAAAACATGAATTTGTCATAACTCCGAGCCCGTGAACAACTAATTGAAATAAATCGGCCGTGACCACTTAGGGCCAATTGCGACGCTGGGCAAAGGCCTAATGGAACATCATAATTAGGGGCTGTTTCACGGTGCTCACCTGAAATTTTTGCACAGATTGGGGCCTGCTGGGCTGCTTAAGTAAGTATTTGCACGCTAACTAGAGGGATATTTGATCCACCTCAGTGTCAAGAGCTTCCAGGAGTTTAAAAATTCAAGAGGCGGGGAGGCTCCGCTGGGCCGCGGTCGGCGGTTTGATTCGGGTTTTATTATCAGCCACGGCTCCATAATAAGCAGGAGCTGTCCTCTCGGATTAGCTCTGCCTCAGCAGCTGCCCACTCTGCCTCTCCCTCCTCCCCTGCCTCTTGCTGGAAGAGGGAGAGGCCATCTGCAGGTTTGAACTTGCTTTCCAGGCTTGGATTGTGGGATGGAAAAAGGGCAATAAGCGTGCTTGTCCTCCCGCTAAATGATCCTTCTCTGCCCTCCTGCCCTTTGTTTTGTACTCTGGATTGCAGAATGGCAAATGTGGCACTAGATAGACAAACATGAAATTTGGGCTTTTCTCAGTTGAGAACCAGTGGGATTTATCTCCTCTGTCAATAGCAGAGTGCATTGTAATGATACAGCTTTTCTAGATAAAATCACAAACGTTAAACACCTGCTCATCTTGTTTATTTTGCAGGACTTGAGCTGGATGTGCTCTTTCATCTTCTTTGCAATTTAGTGACCACATTGATGAACATGACATGTATAAAATATTTAAATACAGTAATGAAAAGGCTTTGCCTTTGTTTTGGTGTTTTCTACAATGCCAATATATTAATTATATTAAGTGGGAGAGGCCATCTGCAGGTTTGAACTTGTTTTCCAGACTTGGATTGTGGGATGGAAAAAGGGCAATAAGCGTGCTTGTCCTCCCACTAAATGATCCTTCTCTGCCCTGCTGCCCTTTGTTTTTTACTCTGTATGCCCTGAATGGATGGATTGTAGAATGGCAAATGTGGCACTAGATAGACAAACATGAAATTTGGGCTTTTCTCAGTTGAGAACCAGTGGGATTTATCTCCTCTGTCAATAGCAGAGTGCATTGTAATGATACAGCTTTTCTAGATACAAACGCCAGCACATCCTTGTTTATTTTGCAGGACTTGAGCTTGATGTGCTCTTTCATCTCCTTTGCAATTTAGTGACTACACGGATGAACATGACATGGATAAAATATTTAAATACAATAATCAAAAGGCTTTGCCTTTGTTTTGGTGTTTTCTACAATGCTAATACATTAATTACCACAATGATTAATCTTTGGTGGTCTCTCCTTGGTAGAGCTTGGAGCTTATTAATTGTTATTACTGGCCTCTTGTTATGAGTGGTGTGAGCTTGTTACATTGCTCAGAGAGTCCACAAAAATTCTGCAAGAGCTGAAGTAGAGACTGACAAAAGCCCCTGCTTCAACAGAGGGGAGATTTTAAGTTCCCTGAGGTCACCATCCCACGGCATGAGAGGACACTTAAGTCATTGAAGCAATGAACTCTTTCCAGACTGATGAAAACAATAAATCTGTCAGGGAAAACAAAATTTGGAAAGAAATTTATCCATGAGAAAATTCTAGTTTGAAGTGGTATCTGGGCGTTCAATGCATTTTATGGTTTGCAGTGAAACAGGCATTAGGGATTCTCATGGCAGACAAGGATGGTGACAGAACAACTTGCTTTAGCTCAGGTGAGAGATCATAAGGATTGATTTTAATCTTTATTTTTTCACATGAGTGCAGTCCAAGTAAAAACCATCTCCTTTAGATGCTGAGGCTGGTGATGAATGCCAAGTTGTAATCTTCCTATATATATATATATATATATATATATATATATATATATATATATATATATATATATATATTTTTAGTCTTTAAAGCCAGTGTTTATAAAAAGGAAGATGGAATATATATACGCTGACATGATTTTTTGGTAGGAAATATGCAATACTTTGCTTTTTATTCAGTACAAAATAATACAATTTAAAGACTCTAGCCCATTTATTATGTGAGTAGCTGGGTCTTTTTAAGGGAAAAAGCCCCCAAACTCTTAATAATAAATTTAGGACAGCTGCAAGGTCACATTAGTTTCAGTAAACCACATTTTATTCTTGGACAGCAAAATGGACAGTCTGAAAAGAAAATCTATAATCAATAGAGTTAATTCAACAAACTAAGCATTGAGACATAATTTGGAGGACACAAAAGCACTCAAAACCTAGACTTAGATAATTTGCTTTCTAACGTCCAAAAATTTTATGTCCTTATTTTCTCTCTACTGTTTAAAAATCAGGCCTTGTTGTGGGGTTCATAAAAATATTTAAGAAACGTGAAAATAGAAGGAAGAAATTGGCATCTTCTTTATGATGTTCCATAATATTCTAAAATTTTTTCTATAGGTGGAGTTCTTCCTGCTGTTCTTACTCAGGAAAGTAACAACTCTTGAAAGCTGGGTTGGAGATGCCATAATGGGAAAACAACTTGGATTTGAGGAGGGAGTAAAAGGTATATTAAATGCTTTTAAAAAAGCCACAAAACAAAGTAAATTGCCCTGGAAGTTGATCTATTGCTCATGTGTATTATGGTTGTTTAAAGAATGGAAAGACAGGAGCCCCTTAGTACACTGTGAAAGCTTTGGGCTTGGCTTGCTGCAATTCTTGGTGTTCTAAAATGTCTTTGCTTTCAGGGTACCCCATGCAGCAGGCTGGAGAACCATCAGTCATTTATTACCACACTGATGCTCTGCTGTGACTTTGCTCCTGTGGCTTCTGGACCCACCTGGAATGATCTGGAGGTTGATTTAAATCCTGTTCCATTCATTTGGATTTTGTTCTTGGTAGTCCCTATTCTATTTTATTTTTTTAATCAAAAACACCTGACACAGAAAATTGATGCTGTTGTCTTTGAACTAATCTAGATGCTTTGTTTAATTTCCTAATTAGTGTTTCTATTTTTTTTTTTTTTGTTCTATTGCATGTGCTAATGATGTTTAAGGGTGGGGGTTTATTTGGAAAAGCAAGGCAAATAATGTAGAGTGCCATGCCTGCCTTGCTGAACTCTCCCTGGTTTACTGCATTATTAAATATTGCATAAATTATTCAATGTCCTTTATATCAAACAAATATTTTTTTGCAAGCGGGATTGTGTGAACCAACGGGTGTTAAGCAAAACCCCCAGACAGAAATGAAATGATGCTTCCTTTTCATTCCTTCTAAAAAACCAGTGCTCTCCTCCTCCTTTTATTTTTTGTTTTGTTTGATTTTTTTAATATCACTCAGACAGTGGGAAGAAAAAAAAACCAGTGACTATTATGTGAACTGCTCACTTTTTGTGTGATATTAAAATATTCCCTTTTTTGAGGCAGCCAGAATGTGACATTGTAAAGGGAAAGGCAAATGCAGCTCATGGGCTGGACTGCCCTCGGTGGCAGCTGAGTTTCTCTCTCACTGCTGCTTTTGGTGTTTTGGAAGCCACTAAGAAGTGAAAAGTGATGGAATGGCAGCAAAACCTGCTGCAGAGGAGAGAAGGCTTGCTGGGGGAGGCAGACAACACAACACAACACACAAAGTGGATGGATTCAATGGATCCAACCACAAGCATCTGAAAGTCAAAGACCACTTCATTTAAAAAAAAAAAAAAAAATTGCTTTTTAATCTCTTTGTGAAGGGCACCTCAGGCACCTTTCATGTGTGAAAAGTTTTGTTATAAGCAGGGAGATGACAATTTTGGGGTGTTATTTGTATGTGCAAAAATACCAGCTGGTTCAGGCCCCCCAAAAGAGGCTCTTGGGGAGGCAAATGGAGATGGGGGTGGAGGGGAGGAAAAAGCCACGGTATGGAAAAAAAATGCTTTTAATGCAGAATCGAGGTGGCTGGGAGGGGGAAGGGTTTTCTGGTTTGTTTTGCTTTTTTTTGAACAAAGGGGAAGGTTCCCTGTACGAGCACTTGTTGTGAACGTTGCGTGGTCAGATTAGCCATGCTGCTCTGAGCAGTTTAAGGAGGTCTGGGAACTCAGAATTCCCTTCCTCTGCCTCCCCACCCACGGCCACAGCCAGCAGCTGAGCTAAATAGCAGAGAAGTGAGGACCCAGGCAGGAATAAAGGCCCCTAAATGTAGGATGAGGAGTTGGGAATGCATTGCTGAGGTTTGTGCATCTTTCCCTTTGGAATAATGGAAATGCGTAGGAAGGGGGAACTGGGCTGTGAGAGGTCAGGGAGAAGGGAAGCTCCAGGATTCAATCCTCGATTTTGTTCTTCAGCTTCTCACAAATAAAGGGGTCAGTGGAGGGAATTCCCATGCCTGCTCTCTGGAGAGGAGGGAAGGAAGCAAGGATTTATTGAGTGTCTTTTTCTGTCGCTTACCTTTTCTTTACAGAGATGTTGAGTTACAAAGGGCAAACCTCTGACTTGTGGAAAGCAGTTTACAGGTTCACTGCTCGGTGCAGAGACAATCTGATTTTTATTTTTGGTTTATTTTCTTGGGCAGGGGAGGGATTTGCCTTGAGCAAATGATGATTTTGTGTTATGAAAAAAAGAAGGAAAGGAGGACTCTTAAAATTGTGAACTACTGATACAGGATCTGGTCCTCCAAATATTGTTTGGTTTGGATAGCGACCTGAAAATGGGAAAATACATTAGAAATGCATTGCCCTGTTGCCTTGTGCCTGTATCCATTTTGCCCTGCTTTTTCCTTGGAGATGCCTGAATTCAGTTTGTTTTTAGGCTGTGAACACACGTGGGGTGGGTTCTGTCACTTGGCCTCAGCCTGCCCTGCCCTGCACGTGATATTATGGAAACCTTGGAGAGCAGCATCTCTTTTAGTGATGCCCAAAGGTGAAAATGAAGTGGGGTTGACACATCAGAGGCTGCTCCCTCCTCTGCAGTTTTTCCAGTTGCATCTTGGAAAAATAAACACCCGAGTGCCATGTACTATTTGATTTCTTAGCAAGGGGCTGGCTGGAGTTGCTGTTATCAACAAAGTCAGGCTGCACAAAGGGAAGTGTTTATAATTATTTACTCTGCTGCAGCAGCATCCACAGGGTGTGAGCAGGAAGGGGCACCCTTTGTGCTTTGAGTTGTGTAAACAGAGGAAATCATACCTCTGGCTACTGGGAACTTTATAGCCTTAAACCCTGGTTCTTTCTTTAATGCTAAATCTAAGCAGTAATCAGCCTTTTCTCTAGCAGAGGATTTTTCTTTTCATGAAAACTTAAGTGCTTGCATTGCATCAGCCAGAAAAGTTTTAAAATATTGGATTCTTCTTTGTGGGATATGAGATAGTGTGGGACAATGTGGAAGGGAGCAAAATGAAGGGATTGGGGGCAGGATTTTAAAACAGCATGAAAAGATGCTGCTTAGAAACTTAACAATGTTTCACTTTCATGGACATTGTTCAACACATAAAAAACGAAATAATTTTTGTTAGATTGCTAACTGGACAATGTTGGACCTCTACTGTGTGAAATGTACTCAGAGAATGATTTTATTTGTATTTGACTGCTCTGAAATCACTCTTGCTCTGGTCTTGATATTCCCTCTGTTTCTAATGATCTCCAGTAAAGCTTTATTTGATATCTAAGAGGAAGAGAATCATATTAAAGGCTACATACAGGAGCAGCAATTTTTTCTAATTTTAAATTTTTTTCAAATTATGAAGTCTATTTTTTCTGGAAAATTTGCCCTGCAAGTTCTAATTTTTTTGTGCTATAAAAAATCTTAGGTTTGGCCCTTTATGGATTAACTACCACAGTTACTTTATAATTTTCTCATAGGTGATACTTTTTTCAAAGAATACACTGGTTTAGGACTATATTTTAAAATATATAGTTCAGATATATTATAAAAATCCTGGTATCTAGTATTGTTACTGAAATATGCTGCAGAATTTTTTTTTTATTGTAAATCTCACTGGGTACACTTTTCATATTGAAGTCTTATTACAGGTTTCCTTTCTAAGTACACAATGTTAAACTTCCATAATAACAATTAATAGTTCCTCCTTTTTTTAAATATTTTTTCTTTTATTTGTATTTTAAATTGGGGCATTTGCTAGACTTTGTTATTTGAGAGTGTGAAAGTTCAGTGTCTGATTGTTTTCGCCGTGTTTTAAAAGGATTAAATCCTAAATGATATCTCACGTGGGGGGTTTCTGTTATACAAAAGGAAGGAAAGGAGGACTCAAAATTGTAAACTACTGATACAGAATCTCGTTCTTCACATATTGTTTAGTTTTTCTTCACATATTGTTCATTTTTTTCCCATGAAAATGGGAAAATATATTAGAAATGAATTTGTCTTCATCATATAGCACATTTCTTTTAATAATTTTTACTGTTCCATGTTGCTGTTTATTATTTAATATGTATCATCTTTGTTATAATTTTCTGGCATGCTTTCCTTTATACAAATTCAGTGTATTTTAGATTTGTCCCAAAGAGCAAGGGGGAATAAGAAATTATCTTCAGGAATTTGTTATAATTACATTATATCCACATGAGCACCAAAAGAATTTAGCATGATTAATGCTATTATAAGGTATAGAAGGGTCAGGAACAATAGTTTGCTCCTGTTCTAAAAAGAATTAAGCACTTGCACCAGAAGAGATCCAAGAATTTAAACGAATTTTTTTATATATAGTTGAGAAAATAGAAATAGTAACTGTTTTATTAAGAACTTGTGAGAAACTTAATAGAAAATACTGACAGGTGTGATTTAGTTTTGTTGTGGATGTAAGCTGATAAGTGAAATAAACTTGCAGAGAATTAGGAGAAGTATTTTCTTCTTTTCTCTGTTTTTAATGTTAAATAAAGTGACTCAGCATTTACTCCACTTTCTTATATCAGAACTTATCAGCCCACAATAAAATAATGCTACTTGTATTTAAAATAATATCTTTTTTTGTAATCTCCTGGATTTGTCCTGGGTCTGGGAAGGTGGAATGGAGTTCATTGCTGTCCCTTTTTATACCTTTTGTGTGCAAATAGAGGGATGATTAGTACTCAAATCAAAACTTGAGTTAGAAACCCCCCAAAGAGCAGCAATCTCACAAAAAATATCTGTAGCAATGCCAAGCTGCAATGCAACCCTCAGCAGGATTTAGGACAAAGTGAACAAAGTTTCAATTTTCCTTGTGAAATTCTGGTTCTAGCCCTGATTTTTGCCCCTCTGTGAGAGGTTGCCAAGGTCAAAGCTCTGTTAAGCAGCAGGCAGAGCATTCTCTTGATGTGCTGGTCCTGATTAGGAGCAGCACATCAGGATAATTTGTTTTAGTAGGGTTTGGAGTTTGTCCCCCAGTGTGTTTCTTCTGCAGCTTTGTGTGCAAAGGAAAATAAGTGTTATTTTATAAATAAATGTCGATGAAGGAAAATAAATGTTTTTCTGTGATGCTGTGGAGGGAAATACTTTGCATTGCTTTGGTTGCCCGTAATCCATGGACTCTGTAATTATCATTAAGAGTTTGTTTGTTTGTGGGTTTATATTTTTAATAGGGAAAATGTTTAAATAGGTATTTCTTTTTCATAGTTAACCCACTGAAGTAGGTTCATTCTTTCTTTCTCTGGCTGGGAGGAAGAAGAGTGAATTTCATTATATTTAACTATTCACTTAAGTGTGATTTCATCTAATTGCTGGGGTGATTAGTATACCTGGCTTTTATAACACCATAAAATGAAATATTGTGACTGAGACTGTATTTTTAACTCTGGTTTATTCGCTTCACTAACAATTAGAATTTGAGCTCTTTGTAGCTCATTCAGCTTTACTGCTAGCTAAGGAACTGAGGGGGATTTGCTGTGTAGTAGCTGTGAAACATAGCTAGGATTATTTCCTTGTGTGATGGGAAATCTCTTTATAGGCCATTTTTAGTTAATGGTAGCCAAACCACTGTGAAAATCATTAATTTAATTTAGCTATCATTGTGATTAAACCAAACTTTGTTTGTGTTTTATGCTGGTATTTCTTTTTTGTACAATCTTGATGCTGTTTGCTGGTGATATTTGCTTCCCTCTATTGTCTAATAGCTCTTGTATTTACACTTACAGTTTTCTCCATCACAACATGATGTTAAAAACTCCTTCCTTTTTAAAAAATTACATTTAAATATCTGGCATGGAGATGGCAAGGTCTGGGGGGGATTTGACCTGGAGTTCCAGCAGGGCATGGAGAGAAGAGAAGGGAATCTGGGACACTGTTTGGGAAGTGGAGAGCACTCAGTTGTGTTTTTCACCTGCTCCCTTGAGAAACCCAGCAGCAGAAAGTCATCTTTTGGTACTCATTGCTTAGCAAATTACCTGCATATTTCTGGTTCTGCAGATGGAAGCCAGGCTGAATGTTTGTATTTCAAGAGGCTGTGCAGGGAGGTTGCTGCTGGAATGGTGCAGGACAGTGCTGGTTTCCCTACATTTGGAACAGTTTTTCAGCCCAGTGTGCTGAACTCTGAATCATCATGTGAGTTTGGTAAATACTGCTTTCTATTCCATGCATTTTGCAGAGTGCTTCTCCTTCTGAGAACACCCTTGGGTTTTATATTTAGGTGAGGAATTTATTTCTTTCCAAGTCTCGTTAGCTGGATGTAACCATAATTTTGTAGGTGCAGTATATGCATTAAATTAGTTTTGCCTGGCAGTTTGAAAAGCACTGGTTTAATATAGAAGAGCCAAATAATTATAATTTTTTTTTTCTGTCTCACAAGTGGTAGGTGCAGACAGAGATGAGCACATACCTGATGGTCTTGGCAAGTCACCTGCTCATTAGATAAATATGAAAAGCAACAGCTTTGTTAGGGCCACAAATCACACATCACCTTTGCTTAGTTGTCCCTGACCCTTTAATTTGTTAATTTTTTTGCTGGTAGCAAAGGATCTGGGAGCTGTGTGAGGGTGGGGGGTTTGCTGTCTGTCTCCTGCACACCTCCAGTTTGGATGGTGCACTTGCTGCGTGCCTGAGGCTCCTGCATATTTAAAGGCTGGGTATTCAGGGATTTTCTGTCGTGCTTTTCCTTGCTGCTCTCATCACGCAAGCACAGCAGAGCAGCCCACACAGCCACACAAGGCTGGGGCTCTCTTCCCTTTGTATTTTATTTTTTTTTCCCCCTCCGTCGAAGCTTTGCTGTTGTCACGTGTTTGGGAGGAGGGAATTTGCCAGGGTGAGTGTGCAGTTTCATAAATCAGGTGTCTGTGGAGTGTTTGCCTCTTAACACGCACAAGGAGTTGGGCTTAAAGGCACAATGTTCCTTTTCACTCCAGGAAAAGGTGAAGGCAGGCACATGAAAGTCAGAACAATGCTGAGAACCACTCCCAGGAGCAGGCAAAGAAAAAAAACTTAAAATTAGAATTAACATTCAAGCAAAATCACAATTACCAAGTGGCTTGTGAGCATAAAATTAGAATTAACATTCACGCAAAATCACAATTACCAAGTGGCTTGTGAGGCATCAGCTGGTTAAAATTTAGTGCCTTTATTTGAAGTTTAAGTATTTTTAAAATTGAAAATTGCATTTATTTTCTAAGAAAAGCTGGGAAAAATGACAGTGATACTGAGTGGTATGAGGCATCACTTAATTAGCTCTTCATTGTACATTTGCTGCTCTGCTCTTTAAATAGTATTTCTAATGAAATTCAAACTCTGATATAATTAATCAAAATTGTGCTGAACGTATTTTGTTTCATAACCATGGTAGCTCCCATCTTCTTCCACCAGAGAATAGGGGCAGAATAAGAGAATAAGGGATTAGCTGAATGTGTCAGGAAACAGAAATGTTCTGCTGCACAACTCAAATTGGATAAAAAAAAGAAATTCCCTCTTCTGATGATTCTCTGGCCCTTGTTTTCAGTTTAGGTAACCTTAATTTTCTTTTTCAAACGAATGTAACTGAATTAAAAGAAAGAAAATTTCTCTGGCCTTTTTTTTCTCCCCAGTGTGAAATCCTTAATCCCATTTTAAATACCAGCATCATTAATGGCAGTTAATAGGATGTGTGCTTTGATACAGGAAAAAACCCAGACATTTAGGGACTGGTATCACACTCGTGGTGTTCTGTGTTGTAAATTATTTGCAGATGAGGTTAATTGAGCCATCTCAGTCCACAGCTTTAATTCTGACATGAAGGTCACAAATTGAGTCATAAACCTGTGCAGTAATAATCAGCACATAGCCTGTAAAGGATATCCCTGGTGAAACTCAGTGTGAAATTAACAGTTGCATTTCTCAAAGCTTGCTCTGAATTAACATCCACACCATGGTGTAACTTTTAGTATTAAAAATATTGTTTTAGTAGAAAAGCATACATATTTTCATTTATTATCAGATATGCTCATTTACAGGAAATTATTTTTATTCAGTGTTTTATTTTAGAACAAAAAATTTGTTGGATTATTATAGAATTTTCTCAGATGTAATTGCTAATTTCAAAATGATACAAAAAACAAGTTTAGAGAATTAAAAGAGGGAATTTTCTTAATTTTCCTTGATTTACGAAAAAAGTCAATTACTATGATTTTATTTTTTTATTAAAAAAAAAGTCACAGAAATTGCAGCAATGGTAAAGCAATGGAAGTAAATGAAGCTGATTGTGATAGTTTCCCATATGAAACTGGTTTTAATGTCATTCCCACCATGAAAATTTGAGGGATGTATTTGTGGCTTTGAAAGAATGAGAAATGTGTGTCCTACAATTCAAAATAGGAAACAAAAGAAGTAGAGAGTAATGGAAGCAATTCATAACTCTTTCCAAATATTTTTCACTTTAGAAATACTTTGTGAGTCCCTCACAATATTAAAGTTGATCTAATTTGAACTATAAAATATTTAGAGTTTCTGAGAGTTGAGGGGGAAATATGTATCTCTTTACTCAAATTATCTTATTTTATTGAATTATGGAGAATAGAACATAAGAAGTACAGGCTGAATCTCATTGCACTTGAACAGTGAGAAGACCCAGCACAAAGAAACATGAATTTGTGATCTGGTAATATCTGTTTTACTTAAAAACATTTTGTAAGTGCTGTGAAATCCATTCAAGCATCATGATTTAAGGAAATGAAGTTTATAGACAAAATTTAAACTCTGAATATACCTCATATATATATATATATAAATATATATATATATATATATATATATAGGAAATATGAAGTGTTACTCTTTAGCCCAGCAAACATCTGTGGAGAAAATTGTGCTTTTAATTCTGTTTTACTTGTGGAAAAACCCCAATGCTTGGATTTACAGGAAACAGAGCATTACCCCATTGTGGCTTTTTCAGTGCAAGGTTAGAGAAATGAAAAGCAATGGATTGCACTTGTCATTATAAAAGCATGAGATGTGCTGTTATCTAGCACAAAGGATGTTGGCTAATCACTTATTCTGCATTCAAATATGGGTTTAAATGAGATTACCAATCCAGACTGTGCAAGAGATTTCCAAGTCCAGAGGTCAGAAAACCTGCTGATGAGATAATAGAAGTATTCACAAAATCTTACCTGCAGTGGAAATTCACTTTTCAAAGAAATCCTCCTACCAAAATACTTTTGGCCATGTGGTTTTGACCTGTAATGCCCAAATTTTATCAGGCTACCTGGTAATTTGGTAATAATCCAAGTGTTTTGAGGAAAAATATGAATAAATCTTAAATCTGTGAAGTGATTTAAATAGCAAATTGTTGAGCTTTTGGTGGGGATTGGCATGTTTTATATAAATCTAATTCCATTCTTTAGGACACTGTAAAGCAGAACAAGTCTGATTCCTGTAGGGTCTTGGTGATACAGAAATATGTGGAGAGAGAGAGTTCATCTGTTTTGCATACTGAATATTTTTCTACACTATTTTTCTGGTTTTATGCTATTTCACTTGAAATTTAAAAATTATGTTTTGAAATTGCTAATTATTTCATTCCAAAGTGGTGACTTAAAAAGTTCAACTGGAAATCAAACATGATTTTAAATTAGCCTGACAACCACAGTTTCTTTTAGTTTTGTGGTTTAGTTTGACAAGTCTATTAATAAGTCCTGTTAAGTGTGGAATAAATCTATAGGATTTATATATTTTATATATATTTATATATATATTTATATACTTTTTGTGCTCAAAATGTGGCACAAAAGCAGGTCTGATTTCCATCATAAAATGAATTTCATAGCTGTGCATGTGTGGCAATAGCTATAGCAGATACCCATACTTTTGCCCAGCCAGGGAGAAAGAATCATGAATATCATGGAAGAGAAAAATGTAATGTTTTTACTTTTTGGCTTTCACTTTTTCTGAAGATGACATATTTGTTTGATGTGTACATTTTCAGATACCACTTTAAAGGAATTTTTTTTTCAGGAAGTTATTCTGTGGGAATTATCTTCTTTTAGTTAAGAGCAGAATTATTTGTGAAAAACATTTTCAATCAGTGTGGAATGGATTTTTTTTATTCAGCTCAGAGGTGTTGTGGTTAAAAATCAGACCAAACCAGAGGTCTGACAGAACAATACATCAAACTCAGGATGAACACAGAGGATAAATTCAGAGTGGTAGGTCTGTGAGGAGGAGCAACCGCTCCAAGAAATGTGGAATTGTTGCTGACCAGACGTTATCAAAAGTAACACAAAAATGGTGTTGATGGCTTTGGCTTCCTCCTGGGCAAGGAGCAGAGCTTGTCACACTCCAATACATCAAATTCAGGATGAACAGAGAGGATAAATTCAGAGTGGTAGGTCTGTGAGGAGGAGCAACCGCTCCAAGAAATGTCAAATTCTTGCTGACCTGATGTTATCAAAAGCAACACAAAAATGGTGTTGATGGCTTTGGCTTCCTCCTGGGCAAGGAGCAGAGCTTGTCACACTCCTGAGCCATTTGGTGGGAGTGGGTGAATCCATAATTCTGAATTCTGACAAATTAAAAGCACTCAGAAAGCTCAAAATACTTTGAGAAAGCACAAGTGAAACCACAGGGACCTTTGGAGAGCCTTGCCTCTATTTGAAGACTGAATAATTGTGCAATGGTGGAATTTTTTGGATGTTGTGGGGTTCGTCCCCCCCCTTTTTTTTCTTTTGTTTTTCTTGTGACACTCAAAATATTTTTAAGAATATGGATCTCCAAGGGGTTGTGTGGGAAGATTCTCCCCTGTTGGGGGTTTGGGACGCTGCCCCAGCAGCCGCAGCAGTGCAGGGGTGTGGGGGCAGCACAAACTGGGATAATTCCCAAAGCAAACCTCCCTCCCCCAGCTTTGCCTTGCAGTGAGATGTCATCCACAGCTGAGTCTGCACCGATTGTGCTTTCATGAGCAATTAAATAATTAACAATGTTGACATCTAAATGATATTTGCTTGGCATCCGAGTTAACCCCTTACTGAGACCTCCGGGAAAATTCCTCGGAGCCAATCCTTTAGACTTGGGCAGACATTTCTGCTGCTGTTCTGTGGTTTCACATCCATGTTTGCTTTCCTGCTGTTACACCTGGAGATTTAGGGGTTGATCCTGCAATGAATTTAGCACTTGGATGCAACCCAGTGAGATGCTTTAATATCAAAGTCCATGACTCCGTTTTTGCACTCGAAGGAAAATGCGTCCTAAAGCAAAATACTAACTGGATCAGCTTCCTCGCTGGCTTTTTGCTTCTTTCTTCCTGAGTAAAATCAAATTAGATTTTCCACAAGAGTCAGTGTCTGTTTGAGAAATGAACTTAAGCTATTTGTTTGACTCTAGTTAATACCAGAAAGTTTTGGGTTGGGGGATGTTTGTTTGTTTGTGGTGGTTTTAATTATTTTTTTCCCTAGTTTTTAACCAGAAGAGTTGAAATTTTATTTATTTAATATACAGCAAACACAGCATTTCTTTGTATTTCAATGGGTTCTCATTCAGATTTTGTAATACTAAAAACCTCAGAGCTCAGGAATCAAGTGATGGTTGTGTATCAGCTCAGCTGCTTTTTGCATCTCCTTAACTGATGAAAGTAATGTCATCTCTGTTGTTTCAAGGCATCTTAAACACTAAAAATAATGTTGTGATCAAATCAAATCAAACCATAGTTTGCCTCTCAATAGGAGTTTAAAGAAGAGAAATCTTTCCCTCAGCTTTTCCTTGGCATTTATCTCAGCAGTGCAGGCTCTAATCAGGAAATAAACTCAGATCCAATTAGCTTTATCACTTAATTACAGATTTAGTCTTGGATTTATGCTTTACTGACCTCACTGCCATTGAAATGAAATTATTTAACTTCTGGGAAAAAATCTCTGAAAATTCACACCTCTCCATTCATCAAATAGCTCTCTTTGATGCCAGGCAACCAGTTGCTTGTTTGACTGCAGAAATAACAAAATTATAGCCATGCTTGGGCAGATGCTGCTTTAGCCACCCCCAGGGAATCAGTTCTTCATTCTCTGCCTGTTTTCCTGCCTCTCAAATCCATATCTGTGGACATTTCCTCTGTTCCCTTGAATTCTGACAAATTAAAAGCACTCAGAAAGCTCAAAATACTTTGAGAAAGCACAAGTGAAACCACAGGGACCTTTGGAGAGCCTTGCCTCTATTTGAAGACTGAATAACTGTGCAATGGTGGAATTTTTTGGGTGTTGTGGGCTTCCCCCCCCCTTTTTTTTTCTTTTGTTTTTCTTGTGACACTCAAAATATTTTTAAGAATAAGTGGGGTTTTAGTTGTTAGGTTCAGTTTGTTTCTCAAGCTGTTGCTGCCTGCTGCAGAGCCCAAATTCTACCCTTGTGTTCTAAAGCCAGCTTCCCAGGAGATGCTTTTTTAGGCTTGTGTCCTAAGGAAACAAAGTTTGATGAGTTGTTTTCTCAGTCCCATCCTCTCTCTCTCTTTTTCCCTCCCAAACTATTTTGAAATTCATTCCCCTGCTTTAAATTAACTTGAAAATGAAACTGAAGTCTCAAAAATTATCAAAGTTCAGTAAGTTTGCAAAGAGATGTCCAGGGATAAGAGAAAATACCCCAAATTATGCTTCAGTTGAGGAAGAGTGGACTGAAGAGAGTGCCCAGGTGCTCTGATTGTTTAATCACTGATTTATTGCATTTGTCATGACCAGTGAGGGAACAAGACCATGAAAAGCCAAAAAAACCTCAGAAAAACCAACTTAGTGACTTCTGTTTGGGGAATTAACAGCCATGCTCCAGTCCTGACCATTTTGCTCTCAGAATGGTGCAGTCAGAGTGGAAAAGCTCCTCATGCTGGGATGGGCTCCCTCCAGGACATTTCAGGTTTTTGGGGCTTTCACTGACATCAGTGCACCACAAGGAGATAACAGCTCCATGTCTTCCCTTCTCATTTAATTCTATAATTTAAATTTTGTGCTTTTTTTCCTTACAGAATTTCTCATGCTTGCTTATTTCTCTATCAATTTCCTCTTTCATTTATGTTTTATGCAGGAATTTCTGACTGTGGGATTTTGACTGTGTACTCACAGTATTATTTCTCCAAATATTGGTAGAAGCCTTATAGGGAACATGTTATTTGTGTGTTGATTGGATTTCTGGGATGTCTTTTTTTGTGTGTGTGTGTTTTGATTCGTTTGTTCTTGCTTTTTTCTTTTTGGCAGTGCAAAATTTTGTTCAAAATTTGTTGAGCTCAATTGTTTTTTAAATCCATCTGTATAGTTATCACCTCTCCTAGGTGTGATGTTATTTATGTGTGATATTTATTTTAGTTTTACTGTGAAGGTTTTGTTTGGGTGTCCCTCATTATTTGGGGAGGTAGAGCAAAGGAATATAAAAAGGAAGCTGTACACAATTCTTTGCTTACAAACTGCTTTTGTTTTCCTAATTATTCTGGAATCATGGATGCACTCCAGGGTAGATCAGCATCTGCTAGTGAGAGTTTAGGAGAATTAACCTTGTCATGATTGATTACAGAGCAGTCTCTCAAATTCAATCACATTTGACCACCAATTTTTTTGTTTGTTGTCGAGGCTGTGATTTTTAAGCTTGGATTGAGATCCAGCAGTGCCTGGCTGTTAATCCAGCCTGTCCTGCTCCCCAGGCTTGACCTCCTGCTCCTTCCCATTGTCCTCCTTTCCTCCTCCTTGGCACACAAGTGACACTGCTTACCTTTCCTGACATGTGCTGCTGTGCTCAATGAAGATTTGTAACCCCTCTGAAATATTTCACTGACAGGATCTGGGGAAGCAGAGCTGCTGCTTTTTCCAGCCTTGCCCTTTAAAAAGCAGGATCATATAGCCAGCATTTAATTGAGTATTTCTTGCATCTTTTAGACTGGTTCAAACAGCTCAGACCCTGGATTTCAATATTCTGACTGGATATTATGATAGGCTTTGAGTGCTACTAGGAAGGCAACTTCAAGTGCCATTTATTTTGCTGAATTCTGTGGGAAAAGAGCTGTGGTTACTACTACTACTATTACTACATGATTTGTATATTTTAAAGGAATATATTGTACAGCAAAACAAAAATGTTTATCCCAGTTAAATTTAGGGCCAGTGCTGTGTCAGCTTGTGCTTTACTGCTGATCCACCCTCCTTTTGTATTTTGTCACAAATACTTGAACAATTTCAGCTCTTCTCCAACAGGTCCATCCTTCCCCTGAAGGATATTTTATTAATTGCAGTTGTGCCTTGATTATTACAAGGTGTTAGTTCACTCATCTTTCAGGACTTCAAAGTTTCTCTTCTCAGAAGAGTCAGTCCTTGGTGCTGTGGAAATGTGAGCAAAAATTTTGATTTTGCTATTGTTGGTGCTTCAAGGGAAGGTGTTAAATGTAAATTCAGGGCAAAATAGGTGTGAGAGGACTGAGGGAGGGAGGAGCAAGCTGGGGTGAATAATTCACTGAGCAATTAGGAGAATGTGAGGGCTGAAAGATGAGTCAACACCGTGAGCTGTTTTCCTTAGGCTCGGAGAGGAGCACCTGTGAGCTCTGGCGCCGTTCCTGACCAGGTCATGTTTGTCCTGCTGCTGCCCCATCCAGCCTGCAGTTATTTAATCCAGTCCAGAGAAAGGAAGTGAAATGTTTTAGCTGGTTTCCTAAGGAAATGAGGCTTAAGCAGTCACTCCACGTGCCAAATTTGACAGAGTTTTGTGGAAGTCAGCATGTGGGATCAGAAGAGAGAACAGGTTAGTGTTGGTGCTGGCAGAAGCAAGGCAGTGGTCATGAGGATGCTCAGAGCTGGACTGGTCACAGCACGTTCTGTTCCTTGCCAAGAGAGTCAAAAACCCCAAAATTTTATCCAATATTAGAAAGAAAGCTGAATATTGAAGAGTAAAAAGCAGGAGGGAAGGAGCTTGGGTTATGGCAATCACAGAAAAGATGAGATGAGACAGAAAACCATAGGGTTAGGTAGGAGATAAATAAAAGGTGTAAAGGTAACATGGTGGGGGTGAGGAAACAGAGCTCCATTGAAAACAAATTTTCCACACTTTGCAGATTATCTCAGTGGCTGGAGTGTCCCCTTTGACTACACAAAAATGATCTCCAGACCTTGCTCCCCTTGCTCCTTGTTTTTAAATCCTGAGACAGCATGAAACAATAGGGGAATCAATATTAGCTGATAATGCTCCTGCATTTACAGGGGAACTGAAAGGAAAACTTTTTCCTTGGTGATGCTAAGGCCAGTTACTTGTAGGAGCATGGGTTCAAGATGCTTGAGCTCTGTTTCCAAGTTACTGTGACATCTGATTTAAGCAACTCCTCCATAACTGGAAAACTGAATCACCTGCAATTGTAGATTGGTCCATTTTATTTGTGAACTTGATCTCTCTTCTCCCAAGCACCATCTGCTGCAGGATCATACTGATGTACACCTCACTGCATTTCAGGGAGAGGAGGAATTTGGCATGAGGCAGTGAGGGGAGATTGAAAAAAGGCTGCAGGAGTGCATGGGAGACCATGTACGAGCCACGTGTGATGAAATAATGCTGCCCTGGTAAATAGAGATGGCTTAAAGGAGTGAGAAGCCAGAGCTTCAAACAGCAGAAATAGTCAATGTGAGTAGGGGAAGGAAAGATGAGGATTTCTTGGATGGAGAGGGAGCAAGAGAGGGAATTCTGGCAGCACAGGCAGGCTTGAGTGGGTAATTGAAATGCACTGCTGAGCACACAGAACCAGCCAGGGGATGAGGCTGAGCTCTCTGTTGTTCTGTTTTCTTGTGAGGTGACAGAAACAAATCTATTGAAGTCAGAGAACACGTTTAAGTGCCTTTTGAATATTTTTCTGTTAATGACTCTCCTGGCAGTCCTTCAAAATCCATAAGCTTGTTGATTTAAAGAGCTTTTTTATTAACACACTCTCCTTAATCACTTTCTGTTGTTCTTCATGAAGGGGGAAAAAAGGTAAAAAGGTATGAATGAAAACCCTCTGGTCTTTCTAAGGGGAAGAGGATTTGCTGTCTGTGCAGGTGACAGATTAATTTGAAATCTGATCTCTCAGCTCTATGGCAATGCTAAGCACCTTGACAGGACCCAACCATTTTACATATTCCTACTGTTACAGAAAAGTAATTATTTTTTTCAGCTTCAGGTGTTTGAAACTACATCTTAAGCAGCTCACCATAAAAGCAGGAAAGTATTTTAAAAAGGATGTACTGCTGAATAAAAAAAGAATTAATAAACTGGAGGTGAAGTCCATGTGCAACCTATTAAATTATCCACAATTTAGACTGTGTTCTCAAGTTTTACACACCAAAATGTCTAACCTTAGACATGCAATGTAATCAGCAGGTCCCCAAACGTGTAATAACGTTCTTCATAGGGTTCTTCTTCTTGTTTGCACAGCTGCCAGATGCTGTGTGCCATATCCCATTTCAGCACATTATTATTATTTCTGTCTCAGGGCTGGTGAGCGCTGCGGGCCGGATGGGATATTTCACACTCAGAGCTGCTCTGTGGGTTTGATCCGTGTGTTAACAAAGGCTGCACCTCTGCAAAGCCCAGCTTGGGCAAGAACTTGGGCTGTGGATGGTGTAAGTTCTTTGGGCAGGTGGTCTTCATGCCTTATCCTTGAACCTCCCAATAAGCTTAGCTCAGAGCCTACCTCCCTCAGCCTTGTGCACATCTGACGAGGTGGATGGGAGACTTGCTCATCCTCTAATGCAGACAAATCTCAACTTTATTGATTAACAGCAACACTTTTATAATCACAATAATAAGGCTCATGCATATTGCAAAATTATAGCTCACAATTGGTCAGCTATAAAAAGTCAGCCACGCCTTTTCTCAAGATGTTTGTGGCTTCTTTTTTACCTCCTGTTATCACATAATTTACCAAACAACTTCTTGCTCAAAAAAACCACGGCCTTGAATTACACAGCTGTTGCTTTCTCAGATACTCTTTCTCATGTTACTTTTGCCATGGACTGTGTCTCAGAAAAAACCTGTCCACACACATCCTAACAAACTTCTAATCAAGTTTCTTCTCCCAGTAAAAGTCCACTCTGTCAAAATCTGTCATGGAATCACAGGATAGCTTGGGTTAGAAGGGATTTTTGAGGGTGGAACCCCCCCTTGCAGTGAGCAGCTTGCAACCAGCTCAGGTTTTTCAGACCCTCATCCAGCAACAGTAATTTTAAATTTGATCTTGATGTTTCCATCTCTTAAAACTGTCCACTTCCTTCCTCACCTCTGAATTCCTTAATGACCTCTCTGTGCGTGCTGTCTGTAGCTCCTGCCCTCCAGGTTCTCCTCATATTCTCCCCAAACCATCATTTCCTACATATTCCCTGGAATTTTCTTCTTGCCACCCCTGCAGGTTTCCTCAGTGCAGGTTTTAGGGTGCAGGTTCATCTTGACTCCATCTGTCCCCACCCTTTCCTGCTGGAGGTCACCTCTCAGTGACTGAGACACGTGGCTTGTGTGTCCCCTTTGACTACACAGAAATGATCTCCAGACCTTGCTCCCAGGATCCTAAATCCAAGCAGTCACATCTTCCCATCTTTTCCTTGGTCTGGACTGCTGCCACTGTGTTTGGCTGGTCTGAAATGCTAAAATAATCCTGCATCCCATTGGTTGCATTACCTCCCTTTCTTCTTTGTATTATTCCTTCTCCTTTCTTTAGGATTTCAGCTTGTAGCATATGGATATTTCCTAAAATAATTCCTTTTTCATACCCTACATGTGTGGAGACATAGACAGTAGTAAATCTGTGCTGAACCAGAGGCAGAATCCTCAAGGAGTTAAATCCAAATTTCCCAGGAATAAGGAGAGAATGAATGAATGGATGGTGTGGAAATCAGAGTATGGATGTTGTTGCTTTCCATTCCTGTCTGTGTTTTAGCTGCTCTTTATGATCTCAGGGAATTCATTTTCCACCTCTGTGCGTGGTTTTTGCTTCCACAGCCTACTCCTAATCACAGCAGAACATTCCAGAAGAAGGAATGAGCAATGTTTACAGCTTTCCAGAGATGATTTTCTCAGCCTCTCCCTGGTGTGTCTGTCTGTGCGTGTCTGTGTGTGTGTTTGCTTTCACAGTCAAAAGCATTCTTGGCAAATGGAATCTCTGAGTGAGGAGAATGCTCCAGCTGTTTATCTATTATGCCTTTTGGCACCAGGGAGCCAAAAGTTGGACTCCACAATAAAGCAATCAGTTGCACAGAATTTGGCCAGCTCTAATGGGAAAGGGAGGCAGCAGCTATTTTAAAATATCCATTCAGTTGGTTGAAAAAAAGTTTTATAAAGTCCATATCTTCTTTTTTTATGCATGAGCAGGATTTGTTCAACAGCTGAGGAAACAACTCCTTAAAAGAGTTAGAAAGTAGATAATAAAGATACATTAACCTAAGAAGTGATTTTTTTTTTTTCAAGTAAACAATGGGAAAGAAAAGGCAAAAAGAGGATTTGGTATTGGTATGGGCTGAGGCTTATCTGGAAGTGTGTAAGTCTGTTTCATCCATCACCAATTTCTTGTACAGATGCTTGTCCCAGCCAGTGTGGAGCTGAGAGCATCCCACTTCATCTGCTTGATGTCAGCAGATTTCAATAATTCTCCTTTGCATCCCCTGGGCCAAAAGGGCACATGGCTGCTTGCACCTTAAGTGGTAATTCTGTTAACAGCCTGGATGCTGACAGCAAAATGGGACCAATATTTAATATGCCTTAGATGTAGTGTAAAGTTTAGCTCATTTTTCATCTGGTGCCAGTTTTGTTCTCTTCCAAGTCATTCCAGCAATTCTCACAGGATTGGGTTTTAGCTTCAGATGCTGCATCCTCTTTTGTGTTTGTACAAGTGACAGGATCATGCAGCATAAGCCTCTTGAGATGAAGTAGAATTTGATAATCATAACTGTTGCCTTTCTCTCCTTCCCAGTACTTCCCATAAATTCTTAAACACAATTTTTGAGATAATTAGGAAAAATTGTCTAAACATAATCAGGTCCATAATTTTAGCCCTCCAAAAGGGCTAAAATTCAAGTTTTCAGGACAATAAGAGGCTCTGCATCAGTACAGAAACTTCCCTTGGCAGTTGTTCTATGAGCAGATATGTGTGCTCAGTTTCAGGCATTTTACAGTTGTAACCATCCTGGGCAAGGCTGAGGGACAATTAAATGTGTACAAGAGAAGGTGGCATTAAACAGTGAAAAAAAAGCCCTGAAAGAAGCAGGGATGTAAAAAAACCTTTTCAATTTCCTTTATTTATTCCTTGGTCTCTTGTTAATGCCAAATCTTCTCGTGAAATTACCCTTGCAGTTGTTCAAATTGCCAAGTGTTAATGAGAATTTGCAGCCAGGAGGGACTCAAGGAGACAGCTTTACTTTTAGACCTGAAGTGTTGCTGCAGGATAAATCTGAAAAACCAACTTCTCCCCACTGATTTTCCTAATTTTGATTCATAGAGTCACATCCAGACTGGTGATAGTGGGCAAAGGTGAAAAGGTTCTGGGCAAAGACTTCTGAGAAGCCAAGATCTCTCCTGTGCCAGATTTGGAAACCAAATAGGTAAATATAAAAAACTTATTGGGTTACACAGGTCTGCTGTGCTGTGAATTGAAATAAAAATAAATCCTGCCCCCTGGATTGTGCCAAAAATGCCCCCCACAAATTAAAAGCACAAATTATCCCCAGGCTTATCCTGTACAGCATAAGCATTGAAATTCACAGTCAGAACAGGCACAAATGGATTCACACTGTGTTTTATTTTTCAATAAGGGTTGCATTAATTAAAGAAATATTATGATCTATATATGCATATTTATTTATACATTTATATATATTATATATATATAGATATATATATTACATTTTAATATATATTTTATATATATATATGTATAAAGTTGCTTTCAGCTAATTTGCAACAAGTCTATTCACTCTGGGTAAAGATCCAAGCTTTAACTCCAAAGCACAGGAATTAAGGAAGTTATTTTTGATGGAGTTTTAAAGGGAATATCTGCTTGAGTCCTTTTCAAGACAAAATTCATAGACTTAAGAGGGTTATTGATGATTTTTGTATCACTAAATAACTTGGAGCTCTAAATGGACCAAAAAGTGTGTGTAGGCCACCTACCTAGATGGTTTTCCCTTACTTGAAATTGAATTATAATCTTAATTTCAGTGTTTGTAGCTGTAGCTGTCTAGAAATAGTAACTGAACTTGAAATGACTGCTTTGTTTGTGTCTGTTTTGCAGTTAATGTTTGTTTCTGTTGGAAAAATGCTCTGCCAGTGAATCAAGGTGCTCTACTGGAATGCAGAGCTCACAGCAGAAAACTTCTGCTTTCACTCTCCAGTGATATATTTTAAAATTAATTGACTTTCTTTTGTTACTGTATTCAGCAATACTGCAATCCTTAGGAGTATCATGATATTTTATTTAATTACAGGTAAGATTTAAATGATTAGTTATCATTAAAATAAAAATAAATATTAAATACCCAGGGGAATGTCCTTGGAAATTCTGGGGAAGATGAAAAATGACTTTAATATCTGCAGGTGTTGTGTGGGTATCCCTCTACCTATAAGGATGGAGAATTGAAGTTTTGGGGTTTTTTCCTTACTGAAACTATTTTTAGTCTCAATTTTGCCCAGAAAAACATTTGATAATACAACATGGACTGGTCACTTTCACAGCAAAACAAGAATTAAGAAAAATGTGTTAGGAGGTTTTTCTAATAATTTGGTTTTGTTGGCAAATCTGTTTCTGACCACCCGCTTTCACATGGAGATTGAAGTGTGACTTGCATGAATTGAATCTACACATCCATTGAACCAAAAGCTCTTTTTTCCCATCATTAATAGGTTGGTTTTGTGATTTTGAGTATCCTGCCTTGAAACCAAGTCTGGAACTGTAATTTCATTTTCTGAAAACACTCAGAATGTCAGTAAATCCCACCAGTCTGAAACAAAATAAAATGTCAATGTATTTTAATTTTTGTAAGTGACATAAATACAATTTTTCACTTAAGTAACAGCTAATACTTAATGTTTATGCCTTCAAACAAGTGCTTTACTTAAAAACTATGAAATTCACATTGCCAGTACATATCTTTTTACAGAAAAGGAAAAAAAAAAGAGAAAATCTTGCTATTCTGAGGGAAATATATTTACTTTCAACCATTATTTGACAGTTGAAAAATCTGGTTTTTAGCAAATTTTTGCAGTATAATTTCACCATAATAGATATTTCTAATTGGTGTAGTAAGGACAAATAATTCAATCTGGGGCATAAGCATGACTTTAGAACATGTAGTTATTGAGAATTATTATAATGGAATACAGGACTAAGACTGAAGGTGAGCACTGTAGAAAGTGGTAAAAAGAATTCTGAAAAAATTGGGATTTTAAGAGAGTGTCAGTATGGATTTTTGTGCATGGGTTTGAAAATATGAAAATATGAGAGTCCTAGAATCTCACTGGATGGAGCATTTTTGTCCTCTAACTCTGCAATTCTCAGAGCTTGCCTGTTGCTCTGCCTGTTGTGGCAATGTCATATTTCCCTTTCCAGAGATTTATGAGCATTGCTTTCCCCTCTTCCTTCCCCCCTTTCCCTGCCATAAAAAAATCCCAAAGGAACTGACTAAAACAGAGCAAACATTTTGTGAAGCAGTCCCTTAAATAGAAAATCTGCCAAAAGAAGCATTTTGCTGCTATTCCCTTGCCCCTGGTATGTCCATCACAGTAATCAGTGACCAATTTCTTGTTTCAAGTGTTTATTCCAATTGTATTTTTTTTTTCTTGTATTATGCAGCCTTGATAACAAAAAGGAGAAAAATCCTGGCTAGGCTGAAGATAAATTTTCCCAAAAAACAAAAGATCACTGCTCCCTTTAAAAAGCACACAGGGCCTGTAAATGCTCTCCTAAAAGTTGAAAACTGTTTATTTGATGAGAATCCACAGCAGAAGTGCCTGATTCTCTTCCCAATTCTTCAGTGACCTTTTGACTTCCAAACTGCTGGGTGACACAAATTGTGTGATGCTGTCTGTGTGCTGCTTCTTTTTGTCATTAGCCATGATTCATCATCTCTGGGACTCATCAAACTTGAGTTATTTTTAATCCTTTGCTGGGCCTCCCTAAAGGATTTATATCATATCTCAATCCCTATTGTCCTACCCGAGCTGGATTCCTCCTGTTTGTTTCCTACCCCTGATAGGGTTCCATCTATTATTGCTCTTTTTAATAAATCTGCAGTTTTTGACAAGCTACAGCCACTTTCATTTTTCCAAACAATTTGTATGAACCCATTAAACAAAATCAGTCACAGTAACAAATCCTTCAGGGCCTCTGTTGTTATATTCTCATTTGGCAGGAGATTGTTCCAGGACACAATTTTATGGCAAAATATACTTCAGACAGTTTAGTTTCATCTCTCACTTCATTAGCCAGAGTAATATCTGGAAAAGTTTGCTGCTCTTCTTGCTGTTTTGATTATTTCTGCCCTTTTCAAATGTGAGTTGAGCTTTTTTTAATTATTTACTGACTATATCAAAGGAGATTTCCTTCTCTTCTGCCGTGCCTGCAGTGAGAGGAGGTGAGGAAGTGGCTTTAAGGTGAGACAGGGGAAATTCAGATTAGAGATTAGACAAAATTTTTTCACTGTTCAGGTGTTATGGAGCCACAGGGGCAGTGCTGGGTGGACAATGGGACTGGATGATCTCAAAGGTCTTTTCCAGTCTTGATGGTTCTGTGATTCTATTGATTCCCACTTGCAATATTTAAGTGAAAGGAAAATCAAATCTATTTGCCTTTGTTCCAGAAGTGAAGTTGGAACTAAGCTTAAGGTTTGTCTTGCTTTGGTTTTATTGATAATTTAATTGTTAAACTTTTGCTGCTAAAAGCTGCAAGAATTTTGGTAATTCTACTAAGAGTACTTTTCATAAACCTCAGGAATTTAGGATATAATCTCATCTTTAAGAGAACCAAAATACATTCAAAAACAGGAAAAGCACAGTTTAAACATCCAAGCAATTGTAATTCTGCTGTGTCATGACATTTCAGTCCTGCTTCCACGTAAATTACTGTTTTCAGGATGTAGAAAATTATATACAAGCAGCAGAGTTGCTGACATTCTTGCATGGGTTTCAAAAGTCACTTTCAGTGACACTCAGGATCTGCTTAACTTGCTTGAGAAACAGAATGGAAATAAAAAATAGGAGCTACTCTGCTGCTTCTACAGTATCTGCTCAGAAAAACCCTATCTTTGTTAGTGTTGTATTTGATTTATGAAATCTAAATGAGAAAGAGTAAATTACTGATTAAAATAGGGATTAGTGTTTAGACAACTGTGGAATATATGTGCTGTCCAGTGGAAGTTGTGTGGCTCTGAAGAAAGGCATATTTTCCAAGTATATGTATAAAATGACATTGAATATATTTGGATGTGGGGCTGAACCAAAGTGTTTAACTGTCATGATAATATTGTTGTTGTTTTTCATTGTAATTCCTTGCAATCTAAACAAGACTGGATCAAATATATGCAACAAAGATTTTGGTTGTTTCAAGAAGGTGAATTTAAAATTCATTCGTTATGGAATAACAGTGAAATATAAACTCAGGAAAAATCATGCTGAGGATGAGGCAGGTTTTCAGTTTAGAAATTGATTTTGCAATGCCATGGGTTATTCAGAGTTACAGAGAGCCTTCAAGTTATGCACATCAAGTTGAACTGGGAATTTGATTTCTCATTTCACCTCAGATGGGGAACACTGAGCAGCGTTGGTGCCTGGTACTCCACAGTGCCTGGCAGTTCTCCTTTGACCACAAACAAAATCAATATTCTCTTTCACTGAGACCTAACTGATCCAACCACTGTGATGGGGATTCAGAGCCCTGGGGGCTGCATGGCCCCATATCCAACCCCAGGGCTCAGCCCCAGCCCCTGGAAGGTCTTGTCCTCCTCAGATGGAGATGGACAATGGGTTGTGAACTGTTCCAGAACCTGTGTGCTTCTGTCTGAGGCTAAATATCCAGCTCTAAAATATAGTGCTAAAATCTTCTTTTTCTAGGTTGATTTCCGATGTCAAACTGTTTCAAACACATCAGATTCAAGGTAAATCGACCTCTCTGCTTTTTATCAGGAAGTGATTGTTGGAGGGAAGCTTGAAAAGCTGTTTGGGAGGGCAGCATTTTTGTTGTTGATTGAATTGAAAGCTCAGGTGTTTGAGTTTCATGTGTGTTCACCCAATGTCCTGCCCATTTCTCTGGTTCATCTAGTTTGTGGCTTATTTAAATATCTACTACCTTACAAAGACTGAAGTGAATTATTTTACTTCGTAAAGCTAATGATATCCCTGGAAATGATGAATTATTAGATTTCCAAACACAAATTAGAAAAAAACCCCTATGAAATTAAAAAGAAAAAATTGAATGAGCAGTGATATTTACAAACATCATGGACAGCAGGGGCAGGTAGATTGTGGTGGGTTTCATTTTATTTTTTCAGGCTGCTGTGTGGATTATTCAGTCCTTGGCTGTTAGAGGAGTGGGAGGTGATGCAGGAAAGGAAAGGCTGAACATGAATGGGCATGGGTGAATTTACCTCTCATTCTAAAGCAGCTGAATTAGAAGGAAATTCATGTAAAAGGCTGATGATTAAACACTTCCCAAACTCGTGGAAAATGCTCACATAAACTTCTCTGAAAGAATTAATAAAAGGATTTCCAGCTCCCAGCCAAGCAAGAGGCAGCAATAAGTTTCTTTGCTATTAGTAAGAGGCTGCTGGGTAGAACATGATCTTAATTTTTTGGAATGTTTCTCAATCATATGAAATTGTAGAGGAACTCATCTTTGTGTTTCTGGTTCACGTGCCCCATCAGGAGTGGTTCATGAGTCTC
Source organism: Setophaga petechia (assembly GCA_024362935.1). Taxonomy (NCBI): domain Eukaryota; kingdom Metazoa; phylum Chordata; class Aves; order Passeriformes; family Parulidae; genus Setophaga; species Setophaga petechia. The sequence goes on along the minus strand of JANCRA010000013.1, from coordinate 3,527,993 downwards.
AGTCCTTGATAAATATTCAGCTGGTCTTATCTGATCCTTTCCTGCAGTCTTTTGGAAAGCTTGTTGAATTTTATTCTGCACCTTTTCTGGTTTAGAGCTGATAAATACTGGATACTGAAATCATGTAAACAATGTCAGTGTTTTCAAGGTTTTTCAGAGCTGAAACGCCCCATCTGATCACGTTTCACCCTTTTCAGAAAATAAACAGGATGCAATAGATTTTTATTATCTTCTGCTCCAAAACTATGTCAGATTAGCTGCAAAATAACTTTTGTTTGACAATGTTGTATAAATACTTCTTACTTGAAATGGTAGTGATACCAAAAGATTTAAACCCAAGAGCTTTGAAGTATTGTCCAATTGTCTCAGTGTATACAGCATTAAGAAATGTTTTAACTTTTGTAGCTTTGAAGGGTGTCTTAATATTAAGCAAAAGCTGGTGTGCTTCTGCACCACATGGAAATGAGGAAATATTCAAAAGCACTTTTCCTTTTTGATAGTCCTTTATTGGGTGATGCTGAGTGACCACTTCAAAGATGAACCCCCTGCATTTGTGTGTTTGCACAGATCTTAACTCCAGCCCAACTGGGGCCTGAGGAACTGGTGCAGTACAAAAATGACTGCTGGAGTTTTTGGGGAACAGAGCCACGTTTTAAATCACACTTTCATGAAATAGGAGTCTTAGTCCCTTATTGTGAGAAATGATGGATTGTATGAGCTGCTTTTTTATAAAATAGCAGGAAAGATTATTTCAGAAAAGAAAGCAGAGACAATTCAGAAAGGGGAAAATCAAAATGTGTCTTGATATCATTATTGAATTTTGTAGCAGAAAGAAGGGAAAAAAGAGAAAGAAAACTAGATGTTAAAAACCCCCAAAAGACATCAATAAGTCTTTGAAAAAAAAGCCTGAAAGCTGTGTGAATTTGCAGCTTAAAAAGAAAATTTTAAAAATATCCTTTGAGTTGAACCCCATTGGCTGATGGCACCAGCATCAGGAGCTTTCATAAGACCATCAGGTTTGAAATCCACTGGCAGTTCAGCAGGTTTCCTACTGCTGTCAGTGCAGTGGTGGTGCTGCACTGTGCTGAAATCCTTGCAATATTCCCATTCCAGCAGTTCACATTCATTCCTGCATTTGCAGGGGTAGGAACAGTTTCAGGATGGGTCTTCAGCCCACAAAAAGCACTTCAAAGGAAAATCACTTAGAATGAACCATGCTTTTAATTTTGTCACTTTTTGCAATGAGGGAACTTAGGAAAAGAAGCCTGAGGATAAAAGCAGCAAATAAAGCTGTGAAAAAAGCCTTGAGATATCCATCTGCCTTTCAATCACTCTCTACTCCATGGCCATTGTCTTCTTACCTTGAAGTACCACTCATCTCTGGGAATTTTTATCTCAAAGCTTATGAAAATGGAACAAAAAAATTGAAGGTTTTGAGTAGTATTTGGAAGTATTATTTTAAGAGAATATGGAATTTTATAAAAAAAGTTTTTTTTTCTTTTGAGTAATTGAAATATAATTATTTCTTTCAGAAATGATCAGTAATAAGCGAAGCGTTCACCTTTTAAAAGTTTATTATATTTTCTGGTAGTCTTTATACTCAAAAGAAAAAAGAAGTATTAGAAAATTTTAATAGTGTGGGATAACAGATATGGTCATGATGGGTAAAAATGACAAACAGAACGAGCTGGAACAAAAGTACTTTTGTGCCTAAGACTGTTGGATGAAGTTTAAAAGAAGTCATATTATTCCTAGATTATAAGCATTGAATAACATCAAAGAATATGTGCTCAGCACATGGATACATATATTCAATAGAAATAACTTTTTCTCTCCCCCACTCCTCAGATATTATTTTTTAAAACTGTTGAACATTTTTTTAGTCCTATGAAGTGTTTCCTCCTTTTTATTCAGAAGTGCTTGTGAAATTTATGCCAAATGGAGGCCTTATTGTTGATTTAATATTATTTCAGTACAAAAATATCTGTGCAGCACGGTAGCAAGTGCCAATGATTCAGAAGTGCTCAACTTCATTAATCTCACATTAAAGATATAGATAATTTCCTACACAGATAAAAATGTCAGACAATATAAACTCAGAAACAGAGACTTTGGATGGTATTTGGTTCCTCTGTGCTGATTTTTGCATCCTTCCCAAACACCACATGAACTTCAGTGGAATCAGGCTTTGTGCAAGTACATAGAAACCAGTGGGGGGAGAAACTCCAAAGAGAACTTTTGTTTGATTTTCTGGATATTTATTCTATGCAGGATTTTCTATTTCCCAGGAGCTTTCTCTCTTTTAAGTGAAGCTGGCTTGGCTGTAGGGCACAGATTTCCTGTCCCTGTCTCTGAAGGTTTGGCACCACAACAGCCCTGGTGCTTTCAAAGAGAGAGAAGGGAGCCCAAAGAGAATCAGCCCCTGCATCCCAGCTGTGCTCCTCACTGGCTTTTGAGGGAAAAGAAAATGAAGGAGGCTTGAAAAAGTGGAGCTCTCATTGAAGAGAGGAAGGGAGCATGAGGGGAATATCTCAGAATTATGGAGCTCCTCCCATGCCAGCCCCTGGTGCCATTTCAGCAATTTCCATCCCACCATGGTAGGGTGGAAATGCAAGACAAGATCTTTGTCTTGCATTTTTAGGCCTGAGAGAGATGCCTAAAGAAATCTGCCCCCAAGCACTGAATTTTATTTACTTTTTATCTGGTTTCTAGACCAGCTGCATGTCCTGGCTGGGCTGTCCTTTTCCATCACAATTAATATTTGGGTGAGACCCAAAGCTCTGTAGATAATCCCCCAGGAGAGGAGGTTGAGAGTGCCTTTGCCAGTGTTGTGTTTTTTGGGTGCTCTTCTCTCAGGTGGGCACTGTGCATGGAGAACTGACCTGGTTCTAGCTCATTTCTGATTTCTAACTCTGAGTTGAGATGCTGGATTTCCTGCATGGCAGGCCTATCACCCTGTCCTGGATCCCTCACTTAACTTGTCTGAAACACACACATTCTCCCTCTTCACTGCCTTTTGAAGTTTCACTCAATTTTATTTATTTATTTATTTTTTCCATGAAAAAAGGGAGAGCATTCCCTTTGATTTTACTGCCCTTGGATGCTTCAAGCAGCTGTGGGTGAGAACATTTGAAATGATGTATTGACATTTCAGATGGATCTCTGGCAGCCTTGCATGGCCACTGGTGCCAAGCTGGGGTTTGACTCCACTGAGTTGCTTTGCAAAAAACACCTTGTGTGAGGTGTTCTCCTAATATTTCATATTTTAATCTAAAATAAATATTCAGGGAGAAGTAATTAAGGTGATTTGTGTACACTGGGGTTAGGAAAGTGGCCCTGCAGGTAGAGGGGGGTGATTTGTCAGTGGGGAAATGTCCTGCTGCTTTAGGGGAGCAGCTCCCTGCCCCACACCATGGCCCACCCTGGTGTCCCCAGCCATGAGCTCCTCTCCCTCTGGGCACTCTGGAGCTGAATTTCAGGGCTCAGCAGGCTGTGTGTGTGTGTCCCATGGGCTGAACTTGTTGCCCCCTGTTTCTGAACTGATTTTGGCCAGGATAAAGTGCTGCATAATTTTCCCATCCCTTATAGGTGGAACCCCAATGTGCCACTTCCTTGGAGCTCATTATTGGCTTCAGTCCATTTGTAGTAGCAGGGATTTCAAGTCTAATGTGACAAGACAGGTTTGATGTTACTGTGGAAAGTGGTGTCTGAAGACAGTTTTAAAGTAGCAGAAGTTGGAAAAAAAATAAATTACAAAGCAATTGAGTGGCTTGACACAATCACTTATTTTGCAACTTTCCTTTGGGAGAGGATCACCCCATCACAAATTTATTTTTTAAAATTGATTTTTGCCATTTTTAGGCACCTGCCCATTGTACATGACATGTAGCTGACAGGGAAGCAGGAAATGAATACAGGGAGGAGTAGATTGTGGTAATTTCTGGTATAATCTTGTTTTATGGAATAATTTTGTACCCTCCACCCTTTTTTCTTCTCCTGGAAGCTGCAGGTCCACATCAACCAAATCTCTTGGGAGCAGCAAGTCCCAAAAGGATGTGACTGATGAGGAGGGTGGCAGGAGGAGACAGTTTCAATGGCAGGGAAAGGGAGTCCCAGGGCATTTTTTTGTTTGTTTATTTATATTTGCATTTCACACAGAATAACTGTTTTGGTTTTTAATGATGTGTGAGGAGTGTTGCCAAAAATAGAAAACATTCATTTGAATTTTCAATGAAGCTGATTGTACCTCTCTTCCATTTAATTTCCATGAATATTCTAAGGACTATAAAGGGAATATTTACTGGAGCAATAAATGTTATGCTAATTCTGTGAGATAAAAATGGGAAGTGAGTTTCAAATTCCAAATATTCGCAATGATAACCTATTTTATGCAGTACCCATTCAAAATCAGGCTTAATTTGCATTGAAGTCAGAGACTTGAGGGTGTCTCTAGACTTCAGGATATTTGTACACCTGCTGTAGAATCAGAGAATCTAAAATGCATAAAGCAAAATTGTGCCTGATGAAAGCACTGCAAATTTTAGGGAAAAAGAGAAAAATATTTAATTTTTTTTCTTAAACCCAATTGGACAAAGGGGAAAATTTTCCATAAGCTTTTGCAGTCTTTATGGATTCCTCCAAACAGGATGAGAAGCGTGGCAAACAGTTTTGTGAGTTTGGTGCTAAGAGTTTTCCTCTTTCTGGCTTTTTCCTTCTACTGCTGAATTTTCCATGAAAGCCAAGATCTGTTTGCATGATTGTATTGACAAACAGTTATATTTATACTAGAGAAGAAACCATTAAGATGTTTTATAATAGGCTTTTGTTTTGCTTTTTTTCTGAAGTTTTCTTTTTATAAAGAAATTTTAATAAGCAGAATTTTAATAATGCTGATTTTTGGTATATTTCCAATATTTGTTTTAGGGTTATTTTAACCTGTAGTTAGGCAACTCACCAAAGCTTTTCCTCTGAGGCTTTTTCTGCCTGCAAGACCTCCTTCAGTGCAGACAGGTATTTTGACTCTGTGTTAACATGGAGTGTATTTAAAATTAAACTGAGGTTGTCTTCTATCTCAATTTAGCTTAAGCCTCTTGCAAGTGCCACCATAGGAAATGAACAGCATGCTGAAATCTGGAGTAAGTGTGCAGGGAGGATCATTTCAGCACCTATAACACATGCTTTGTTGTGCTGAAATTTCTTTCCTTTGGTAGAGGAGAAAGCCTAATATTTATGGGCTGCAAGATTTTATTTATAGTGTCAATAAAACCTCAATGTTTTATCTATACATGAGGCTAATGCTTTGAAATTTCCCCACCAAACCAGCTTGATTGGCTTCTTTTCCTCCCTTTCAATGAGAATGCAAATCAATAAATAGTATTTCATTATCTTGTGTCCAGAGGCTGATTTGGCCATTAATTGTGTTGGATGTGAGCTCTGTGGCTGAGGGGTGCTTACAAGGAGCAGGTGATGGATGCACTCCCCTTCCACCTTTGGAGACCTCACTTGAATCCTGCCATAGGTCACACTGGGAATGAGGTTCTCTGGGCATGTTTTACCCTTTAGGGCTTTTGTGTCCACATCATAAACCCATCAGGCCATGTGGTGTAGCTAACAGTAAATGGCACAGAAAAGCTGCTAACCACATCAGCAGGCAGCATGAGATTGTGTCTCTCAGCAGAACTGATTGGGAGCAGCCAAGCTCAGTTTGTCCTGAATTTCAGACCCATTTGAAACATATTTTTTCCTGAAACTCCCTTAAGGAACCAAGTGCAACTATAGAACTGAGCATTTTAATATACTCAGGAAACTCCCATTTGACAACAGCCCTTGTTGATTATTGGATCTTTCGAGTCATGGTTACAAAATAAACCAATCCATCAGAATCAAGAGATGTTCTCAGGGGTGATTTGAATTCCAGTGTGACCTGTGCTCCCCAGGCAGCAAGAGATGTTCTCAGAGGTGATTTTAATTCCAGTGTGTCCTGTGTTCCTCAGGCAGCCCAGTGACCCCATCCCAGGCTGGAGAAGAATCCTTCAGCCAGAGCTCGGCGCCGCATCCGAAACCTCGCGACTGGAGCTCTGCCTCGAGTGGAGGTGAGAGCTTTATTATCTGCCACATTCTGTGTGTGCCTTCATCATGCACAGCCCCTATTTCTCATAAACTCCCTCCCTGCTGAGCAGCGAAAAGGAAAAGCCGGGTGGGAAGCGGGAGGGATCCGTCTGCAAGAGGCTCTTGTGCCTCTCCCGCACGCGGCTGCGACGGCCTCATCAGCTGCAGTGCCCCTGCTTCACACCGAGCCTGCATGAGTAAGCAGTCCCAGATTAGCTGGTAGGCCTTTCATTTAGCATTTCAAGGTGTGACTGTGTTTCTGGCATGTGGTGTAATCACAGGGAAGAGTTTTGATGGATGGCAGAGGAGGAGAGGGAGGGAGATGCTCACTGAGGCCAGCTGATGCATACGGGGTCATTTATGTCTTGTCCATAAACTTATGGAGTACAGGAAGAGACTCCTGGGAGGCCAGTGACACTAATGGAAAAGTTAAGTGTGAGACTGTACAGCTGGATGTGATGGCTTTTATTCAGAGTTGTTATTAATTTAGACAAAAGCAATCTAAAGCTGTCAGGAGTGCAACCTCTGCATTCACTTCTGTAAATTATCATAGTGCCCATCACCACAATAATGGCAGCTCAGGTGTGGATGTTTGCCTTAGAGGTGAATCTTAACCTGCTGGCTTAACTTGTGTTTTGGAAGGAAAAAAATTAACTTGCATTTTCTAATAAGCGGTGGGTTTTTTAAGATTGCCTTCTAAATATGCTTTGTTTTACTTTGTTAGTAGCTGATCTGCTTGAAAGTGGAAGTGTGAGCCCCATAGCAAATGCAACAAGTTGAGTAGCAGGCATTACCCTTTGTCTAACTAGTCTGTGGATGGCCATCAGAGGCCAGTAGCTCCCAAATTCCAAATATTCACAGGTATTTCTGATATTGTAAGGAAAGCTGGCACCAGCAGCAGTGAACTTTTGTTCTCATTTCCACTTACACTTGAGTACCAGCTGTACCATGTAATAGTTGTAACATTTTCTTCCTTCAAAGAGAGCATCCCTCACCCTGATGAGAATTGCAGCCTGAAAAGATCATTCTGATTCAGTGATCTCAGCTGTCACCTCTCTGACCTCGCAAAATAGACTTTTCAGCTTTTGTGTATCACCTCCTGCTTTCCCTGGGCACGGTGCATTCTCATCACCTCCTCCTCCAGGCTGACATTTGATTCATTGAGCTGCATTCTGATAGAGAAATCCCACATTAGCCCCTCTTCTTGGGAGACTGACAAAACCTTTGTGATGGATAAGCTTTCTCCTGAACTTTGAGATAGCCTAGTGTATACCTGCCCTTTTTTTTGTGATTCTGCACCTATGGGGTAGGGCAGCTTCAGAACCAGGACATCTGTTACGTGATATTTTTGGAGAAGCAGAAAATGATTTCATGTAATGTTAAACAACAGCTAGGTTCTCTTTCCTTTTCCTTATCTAAGGAAACATAACTCACTCTGTGCCTGTGTCCCTAATTAGTAACACTTGCAAGCCTTGACCTTTCAACAGAGAGCTCAGCTCAGCCTCCTCTGTAGAGAATTGCCCCTATGATGTAGCTGTGCATAATAATAAAAACAATTTAAAACGCATTAAAACGTTAAAAAAACCCCACCAAAACCCAAACCACTTAAAAGCTTAGACCCAGGCTTCTCCACATTTATTCATGGTGAGCAGTAATTTGCTCTGTAATGGTCCCAGTGAGGCAGTTTTAAGACACTGTGGCCTGAAAGTGAGAGCATTGTTTAATAAATAAGCAGTTGTGTCCTTCTTTGTTCATTTATGGCTCAATGGTCTTTGTGTCCAGTCCATGATTTGTTCCCAGGACCAGCCTGTACTTTCAACACTTTGCTCCTTTGCCTTATTTTGTCTGATTATTTCTCATAATCTGGAAGGGGAAGAAAAAAAAAAGGATTGCTAAAGCACCAGCTGGAGTGCAGTGATTATGTCCAGACTGCTGTCACTGTTAGGGATGAGTGAAAATGTTTATTTACCAAGTGACAATAAGGCTTTTTTTTCTTTTTATATGCAATAACCATATATTGCCAGGCCTCAATTTCTTATTCCAGATCATGGAAGTGTCCTCTGCCTGAAATAATTTTAAGATTTAACTAGCTCTTTTTCATAAACATTGATTTAATATACCTATCTGTCTAGTTCAGAAAAAAAAGAAGGCCAGACTCCAAAACCAATACGTTGTCTCTTAGTTGGTTCTGTGGTCTGAAGAAAAATAATGCAATATACAATTATTTTCTCTCTAGTCAGAGCACCTGTCCAGGGATTTCCATGGGATTTTCCACCTGATTACTTTAAAGTGGACTTCTCCTTTTGTATCAATAAATGAAAAAACAAATTATAAGTGTTTACAGCATAAGAGCTGCTATTGGTTGTAGCTTAAATCTAACTTGTACGCGTTCTCAGATTTCCTTATTTTTACTTCATCTTATGGAGAAAATAATGGCTTTCAGTTTTATTTGGAGAAGAAATTATGGTAAGCCTCAGTACCAGGGGGGCTTTACCTTTACCTTTACCATAGGTTGGATTCCTATTCTAATTGGGATGAAGTTATGTTAAAATAAACTCCCCACCTTGAAGATTTCATGCATTAGAGAACAAAATTTCTGCTTTTAACAAAAGAGGGTTTACTGTTCCATCAGCAAAATTGAGAGCAAAATCTGTGCCTGTTTTCCCTTTTCTTTTGTGAAGTCAGTAACAGTGGCTGCCCATTGTCAGATAAAATAAGATCAAAATTTCTCTGCTATTGTGCATTTTACTGGTGTCTCCTCTTTGCAGTAGAGATGCCAAATCTATCCAGGTGATGTTTCAATGCCCAACAGCTTGTGAGAAACACTCCCCTGACTGTGTAGGAGCTGAATAACCAAAGAACCCAGTGCAGGCCTTGCTGTGAGGCCCAGGGATGCTGTGTGATGCTTACCACAGGGCTTGGATTTGGAGGAATGTGGTTTTCCAAGATTAAAAGAGGGAGTATGAGCCTGATTCAAGGAGTCCATTCCCTCCAAAGTGATAGTGCCCATCAAGTGTGACCTTTTTATGCAAGTATATATCATACACTGCATATTATCCTTTCCTGGGCTGTGTTCCCCCCAGATATTTCTGGTTTTAAATATTAAAAATTATGAATATTACTGTCTGATCTAATATGTAGGGATGTTTCTCTTCAGCTCCCCTCACTTTAATACTAAAGAAAGAATACACTTTGTTTTGTTAAGTGCTGTTAATCTCCAGACTAGAACATTTAGGGTTTTTAAATTCAGATTTGGAGTGTCTGACAAGAATAATGTGTCTACATTTACATTCCAGACTTCTGTAGCTGTGATGAAAACAAGATTAAAGAAGAAATCATTGGCAATGGAGTGCTACAACAACTGAACTGCTGACTTATTTTCAGTGAATCCTAAGGTACCTTTAGCTGCCATTTTAGCAAAATGGGCTAAATTCTCTTCTATACTGTATTCTAAATTTCAAGAGGTACATATGGAGGAAAATGCTGCCCTGCTACTGAAAGTGTTCATTTTTCTGCATTTTTATCTTAATGTTGGATTTTTTGCTGTTGCACATGTACCTCATACATTTGTAAGGGCCTTTTCCTGCAGCTGCCATGCACATAGCTGTGTATTTTAGATGGCTGAGATCATACCTAACTCATCTCCTTTAAAAGCTTCCATTTCAACTCCTCCTCCCCCTGCTACTTGACCCAGGCTGTGTCTGAGCTGCTCAGCTGTGGAAACAACTGCAAAGGAAACAGATAATGATGGTAAACTGGGGTGTCATGCTTCTCTTTGTGTATGGCCATTGTAATAGAGATCCAGCAGGCCAACAGTGACTCATCAGTGGCACCAAGCCTGTAATTTTGCTGTGTTTGCAATTTCAGAGAAGAAAAGCAGCTCACAATGACACATATTGAACTTTCAGATGATGCAGAAATGATGACGTACGTCACTTCTATTATCAGCCAGACTCCAGGGACAGGGTGTCAGATCTTTATGCAGCCCAGGTGCACATTTTTTTATAATTTAATCAGCTCAAAGCACCCTCATTTCACCAGAGGACTCTAATTTGTGCCTTGGAAACCACACCATGCCCTCTGTCTGTCAGTAAATTACAGCTCACCATTCATAACCCTTACCTGCATTTAATCCAGCGCCCTCTGCGAGGAGTTCAGCCAGCTCTGCTCCACAGGCTGGAAAAGCTGGACAAAAAAATGCCATGAATTATCTTCATGGGGATTATGAACAGCAAAAGGGGATGCTTAAAAAAAAACCCCAATGACCCAACAAGCAGCTGATAATTTGGTTTATGTAAATGCACGTGAAAATGTATTCGTGCTGGTCTCTGGGAATGATGTTCCTCAGCTCAGCAAGGATGAATTGGTTGAGGGAGAGAGCCAGATCCCTGTCTGATTTCCTCTTTTCTGCCCCTTTTCCTTTCCCCATGTTGTCACAGGCCAGGGAATAGGCTGGCAGGCTGAGGAAGCAGCAATCCTGTGGGGGAAACTCAGCTCACCTCTTGGCCAGATCAAAGTCAAATTTAAAAACCCAGTAAGTTATGATCTCAGCTACCTAAACTATGCAGTTATTTGCATGACAGCTACAGGAAAAGGCACTTTAAAAAGTTTAAGATGTGTGTGCACCAGCAAAAGATCCAACATTAACAGACAAATTCAGAAAAGGGAACACATTTAGTAGCTGGGCATCATTTTCCTCTCTATGAACCTAATGAAACTTCAAGTACAGGAGAGAGGGGTGGGGTTAGAGGGATGTCCTGGGGAAATGCCATGGAGAGTGGGATGGATGCATTTCCAGAGGGTAGAAACATGATTCAAGGCTGGGAGGAGGTTTGGAGGGAATGTGTGTGAGTTTGTTTTGCCTACCAAGAGCTTCCTGCCAGCATGGGCATTCCTAATTCCCAGTTGGGGGTTCCCTAATTCCCATTCCTAATTCTCCTGTGCCTCTCCCCCTCTACTTGCCCCAGCCTGGAGAGCTCCTCATGGCCCTGAGTGCTGGAATTGGCCACCTTGGTGTCCCCCAAAAAGCTGAATGGAGAAGCTGGAGCTGCTGTTTTGAAAGCTGTCCAAAGAGGATTTGGATGCTCTGCCCTCATTAAAAAAACTGGTGGGAAAACAGGTGCCAAAATCCTGCTGCTGACCTCTTAAATCTGCCTGCACCAAAAATCTCCAGAGAGAGTTGAGAAAGACAAATGCCTCTTCAGCTGACTGGCACTGGCTGATATCACACCAGTTTCAAAGTATTTTTTTTCCCTTATGTCTTTTTGCCCACTCCAAAATGGATGGTGGGGATGGGGAGAAGCAACCCACCTGAGAATTTTTTAAAATGTTTTAGATTTTATTCTTCACTTACTTAAATTATATATTCCTCTCTTATTTAAATTTCCTTTAAAAAGGAATTCTAAAAAATCCAACTAGTCAACTGAAAAATTAATTTTCTTGCTGTTCTAAAATTATTTCTACATACAGAACCTGCCAGTCTTTGTAGGCATTAGCATAAACTAGAAGAAAATATTGAAAATTAAGGAATGTACTTTATTTTTCATCACCAAAAGAGTATTTTTGCATTCAAAGAGTGGGTGAAGATACTTAAAGCTTAATCTCTACTTAACAAAAACATTTCCATACATTTTACTCATACGAATAATTCACAAGAAATGAGTCACAACTGAGGAGTGCAAAAAGCTTCCATAGACATGAAGAAAAATATTAACAGTGGTTACTACTTGCTTTAAAAGAACAATCAAAAATAAAAATGCTGTGGAGGTTAGGGGGGACCAACATGCTTAATTTCTGTTAGCTGAGCTTTGTCATTTGGCAATCAAGGTAAATAGTGCAGGTTTTATGAAAGGAAAAATAAGTTATCTTAAAAATTCATGATTCCTGCTTGACATATCTGAACTTTGATCAATTTAAAAGATACAAAACATCTAAAGAAATCTTGTTGGCTCATTCAGAGTAGTGTTAAGTGTAATGACAAAAGTCCATCCATGTGATTGTAGGGAAGTTTCTGTTAATCTGATACATTTCCTCTGGTGATGAAAACATTTTGCATGATGGACTGAGACACTGGAGTATTTTTCAGGTTTCTAGATTTGTCAGTGTCATCACAGTTAAAGATTAACAGTGCTCCCAGTGCTTGCTCTTGTAATTCACCAATAATACCGAAATAAATTAATAATCCTGATCTTCTTTCCAGAAAAGACCTGCTGCCCATCAGTACCCTGTGTTCCAGATAAAGGTATTCCTGATGTCTTTTTCTCTGATAATCTTGGTGATGGTGAAGTTAAACATGCTTCAGATCCATACAGAATAACTGAACTATTCATTTTTCCCTTCCTATTTTTGATAATTATCCATTGCTAGCCTCTCCAGAGTGGGAAGTCTGTTGCTGCATGAGCAGTGTGTTCAGTATTTTGGAATTTCAACTCTGCAAAGACTGTACAGTTCAGGTTTTTGCCTTGGGAGTGGAGGTGGATGTGATGGAGCAACAGGTTGAGGCTGCACAATGACATACACAGATCAGAACAGGGAATAAATCCCTGGAAGCCCTCAAAAAACCAGATCAGAAAATGTCTGAATGCCTGTCATTGTGATGGTGACACACACCTCTCTGCAGGTGTGAGCTGTGTCAGAGCAGCTGAAGTTGTGTGTAGTTACAGAGGGGACATCCCAGAGTGTACCCATGTGTGCAGGCTGTGGGTTCTGCCCAGGACTGATGGGACACAAAATTTGCATTTTCTGATATTCTGTGTGAGTGCTGAACGCTTTAAATTTCAAACAGCTTCAAACCCACAAGGTTTGCCAGCACCATAGAATGATGAAAAGCTGCTGCAAACCATTTTCCCTCTAATTCTTTACTGAAACACTTCCCCTTACTTATTCTAAATGCAATAAGTATTTCCCCAGGGGATTTCTTGTCTTTCCAGCTCTTTTGCTGGTGCCAGATATCAGCGCCAGGATTTTCTGTTGTGGTTCCAGTGCTTGTGCAGGAATTGTCTGGCTGATTTGGCTGCAGGCAGCAGAGGGGGCTGCCATGGCACTGACTCCTGGTGTGTTTCAGATTATCACTATTGACCCGGGGGTGAGGGGCTCAGCATCCCATTGCCAACTCCCTGAGTCACCCTGCTCCTTCAGCAGGGCTCAAAACAGCTGAGGCAGGATGCTCCTGCTCAAGAGCATCTGCACTAAGAGCACTTACTCAGATTTATTGGCCAGCATAACTTTCAGGTTTTGTTTATTGAACAGCAAATTGGTATTTTTATGGAGCTGCACTCATGAAATCCTCAACTCCTTAAGCATCTCAGCTTTTTGCTGAGGACAGATATCTTGAATAAGAATTGAAGGCAAGGCAGTCTGAAGCTATTTTAGAATCCTAGCATACTGTGAGTCACAACAATTTACTGGATACATTCAAAGCTCTGAATTCAGGGAATGCCCTGGTGTGACATTTTTCTGATTTGAATGCTGTGGCATCCTTTTAATTTGTGGTTGGGGCTTAGGACACGTTCTCATTGCTGCTGTCTGAAAGGCTGCACATCTTTGCATTTCAGCCCTGTGGTTTAGTGGGTGTCTCTGAATGGAGGAGAGCTGAGATAAAAGGGACCCAGACTCAGGGAGGGGAATCCTCCTTGCTCTTGGATGAGGTGAAAATCTGGACCATCACCACCCTGACATGTTTATCAGCTGATTTTTTTCTTTCTTTTTTCCACATTACTCTAAACAACAGATGTTGTGTCCCATTCTGTCTGTATTGCCCTCTAGCCAGCTTTTGGTTGAATGATACAACAAAAATGAAGCTGCTAGCCACCACCTCAGAATTTTCACTGCTTTCTTTATTTTTACGTAAAAATTGTGTGGTCAGATGCATTGCAGACAATCACAGCACCAGAATTTTGTAGGGATGAACTTCAAGTGTTTTGCTTCGACATAATTTAGTCTCTATGGTCAGATTTAAAATTTTTTCTGCTCCTCTCACTTACTCTGAAATACTTCCACTTAAAAGTGCTGCATGATCCAAAAGTTAGTGTCAAATAGAAAATTTGGGCTGATAGAAACAAAATTTGCTTGAATAAATCCCAGATAATCTTTTGCAGAGCTATTCTCATAAAATTGTATAGAAAAGAGCTTTATACAGTAAGCACTAAAATTTTGGGTGGTCAGTGTTGGATTCATGTTGAACTTCTTTTCTCCAGACACACTTAAGCTGTCGAATTGTTTTCCTGAACTTCAAGGCAGTGTATTTATTTTAGATATAAAATTTGTAAGTTACCAATGTTCCTCAGGCATCTATAACTGGTAATTTCCCACACTGTCATGTGGTTTTACTGGTTTTTTACTGTTTTTTTTTTGGTGGGTTTTTTTAACTTGTGCTGTGCTAAAATTGTCATAGATTGTCAGGGCAACAAAGAAATTGCTTCTTTATTTCCTCAGTGCATTTGGTTGAGGATTAATTATGCATTTTGATAAGTGATTTTGGGGCACTGGAGAAAACAATAAAAAAATATCTCAGATATAGGAACAGCAGTGATAAACATTTGCTTTTATATGGAAATGTAGAAAAGAAAGAACAGAACTGTCTTTTAAAGCATCTTTTCTTTAAAAATATCACTACAATTTACAATCATTATTTCTATCATTGATTGCACATCAAATTGAGGAGCAGACTTCTTATTTTTGAGTATTTCTGATCCTCTTGTTCTTCCAGACGCCTTAAAACCTGTAAATAGAAATGACAAATCATTTAGGAAAAACAGTTTGGAAAGCCTTAGTTGAGAATGGCCAGAATTTCAAATGAGAAGAGGCAAAAGCCAGAAAAAAAAAAAGTAATCTGAAGATTTTATAGGTTTTATTGTCATTAGTGGAAGGAAGAGCAGTCTGGAAGGAAGTGGGCACATTAAATATAACTCAGTCTGCCACATTTCCATCTGCTTTTATGTATCCAAACCAGAAAGGAGCCACCTGCTAATCAGAAATGCCATGTCTCATTTATGAATGCAACTCGTCTTTTTTAGTTAATTGTCTTAATTAGTTTGGAAAACTTGAAGCATACGGGCAGACAGCAGAAGATCAAAAGATAACAGTGCTGCAAATGGAAGTTGTAAAAATATGATGAGTAATCAAAGGAGTTCAGGGTAAAATCATGAAAATTGCAGCATAAACAAGGTTGTGGTAAAAATAATAATTAAAAACCTCAGCCAATTTTAGCAAAACATTATCTAAACAAAACATTATCTAAACAAAACATAGGTTAAAAATGGGAGAGGGAGGAACGCAGTAAAAATTGTGTTCCCAATACCTTGGTTCCCTCCTCACCTCCAAAAATCCCATGATATAAACACAGACTGAGGAAAAGGAAAAGAAAAAGAGCTCAGTTCACCATATTTAAGTATTCTGGTTAAGTGCACACCTACTTTGTCTAGCTTTTAGCTGGTTCTTTTAATATTCTTTTTGCTTTTTCAGTTATTTTCATGTAAAAACCCTACATAAGTAGGTTATTTACAAAGCACACACTGCCATTAAGGGCAACAGTAAGTGAATTTCTAGATTTTCTCAAGACTTTTACCCACTTTTTTTTTTGTTGCTATAGCTGTGAGCACAGCCAAATTCATCCATGGAATTTGTACAAAAGAGACAGTGCAGCTTTCACTGAGGAGCAGAGCACCTCTGCCTTTGGAAGCAGAATTTTGTAGTTGGATTAGTATTGAATTAATTCCTTGGTGCTGGTTTCAACCTGCCAGTTGTTAATTTTGGTTTAGTTCTGGTCAGTGATATTCCTGCTCTTTGGGGTAAATTCCATGCCTTGAGCAACTCCAGTGAGTCTAGACAGGCACTGATTCTTTAGGAGGTTTGAATTGCTGTGATATATCCACAAAAATCCCATTCCCACTCATCATTCTCTTTAATTTCCCTGGGATTTCTCTATCATTTCACCCCTTCCTTCTGCAAATCTGCACTTCCAGGATCAAACCATCCCAGGGCCAAGAACTAGAGGATGTGTGCCTGATATTTTGAATATTTTGAATACTGCTGGGAGTGTTTTTGCTGCTTGGCATTGCAGGGGACACCCCCAACTTCAGCCCTTCAGCTGGAGCAGTTCTCTGGCTGGATGGCTCTGAAATGAGCTGCATCCATTCCATGCATCAAAGCAACAATGTCATTTTGGCACAAATTCATTTATTTAGTTGAATTCAGGAGGTATCTGGGATGTGCAACCTTGTTTTTTGTGAAAGAGAGCACCCAGGTAGCTTGCAAGACATCTGGAGTGTCAGGCAATGATTGGCTTGTAGCACAAACCAGACTTTTGGGACAGAGATGAGGAAGAGTGAGCTTTAATTAAAAATCCTCTCAGCTTATCTTCTCACTCAGGGGAACGTGATTTTTCAAGCATTAAAAGCAACTGGAGCATTGCAGTATTTTTAAATTTTTTTTTTTTTCTGGAAGGAGAAATAGCTCCTAATAGAGTGAGCTGTGCAATTCAGAAAATTCAAATGGGCCCCATTTGCTCTGCTGTGTAGAGGAGGCAGTTTCTCCACTCACATCAAACACACATCATGCTAAACTGGGAGTCAACCATCAGCTGAATTAAACAAAATCCAGGGAATTTCAGGGAGACTGGAAAAAAGCCTCAGCTTGAAAAGAAATGACAGAGCAGCACGAAGCCTGGATGTTTGCACAAATTAACACTTCTTAATTGCCTGAAATACGGGTTTCACCTGCTGTGTTGTTGGAATTGATCTGTATAGACACATGAAATATTGGCAGTTATTTGCAAGTTGTCAATAAATCAATAACACTTGATGTAAAACCACTTGAATTCAGCAATTTTTTTCCACCTATGGTGCTGCTGAACAGCAAGATCAGGCTGTTGGGAGAGGCTGGAAAATGAAAACACTGAACTGCAGAGAAGTTTCTGTTCTTTTGTGATATTGTGATGTTGCTCAGAGATATTATAGCTTCTCCATGCCTTGAATAGTATGTGTGTTGTACTGATATTACTGTTTCTCTCCTGTGTAGTTACAAAAGAAATTCAGGGCCTATATCAGACAGCAAATTAACTTTTTTCCTCTATGTACAATGCTTATTTTGTAGTAGATGAAAGTAGAAATAAAAGTAAATAATCCCACAACTCTCTCCTTTACTTCAATAGCTGAAGGAAAAGTGAATAAGAGCAGGTGTTTGAAAAACCCTGTCACATAAAGATTTCCACTTTCTTTGGAAAGCAAGAATATTGAAGGGAACCTGCAATTCCTGGTTTCCTCTAGAAACAGTAACACTGACCTTCCTCTAATCCTTTTGACCTACTATTGTAAGGCTGCCTATAAACAGAAATAGAAACCACATGCTGTCAGTCAGGGCATCCTTAATTTCTCATCCTGAGTAAAATCAAACTAAATCCTTTGTGAAAGAGCTCATAATTCTTCTCCTTTCTTGCAGCTGAGAAGGATCATGATGGAAAGTGACACTGAAAAATCACAGGTGGGTAAGAGTTGTGGCAACACCTTTTAGAGCGGAAAAATATTCATCCAAGAGAGAAAAGGATGTTGGCTTGGTGGCTTTTTGTTTGTTTGTTTGGGTTGGCTGGTTTTTTTTTTTTTTTTTTGTGTGTATGTGTGTGCTCCTACAATCAGCCTCTTTATTATAACTACCTTCTTTTAAAAGGGAATTTAACTGTTCCTCAGAAATTAGAAATTAGTGTAATTGTCTTTTTAAACCATCTCAGAGCCATGGGATCAGTGGGGACGTTCAGGCAGGCAGACTGTAGGCCAAAGGAAAACCCCTAAAGTGCCTTCAGCATGGATATGAGGACCTCATAAACATGGGTTTTCACAAGAAAATTGTGAGGAGCCAATTTCATTTTGATTCAGACATTTTAGTTTGTTTCAACCCCGGTTGGCAAAAAATCTTTCCCTTTTAGGCAGTTTGACTTGTAAAAGTAGATAGGCACTAAATAAATCCCAGTTTGTAGGGCTGGGTGTCTTCATAAATTACTTTTAATTACAGATGGAGATATCAACAAAAAAACCAGGGAAGAATTAAAGAGAAGAGCAATTTTAGAGAAGTCCTGGTTGTTCTTGAAAGACACTGTCCAAGTAGGAACAAAATCAGAATTCCACTTGCATGTATTCATGAATAATTGATTAGAAGGAGTCATGTGCCTCTAGAAGATAACATGATTCTAGGAAAAAAAATTTAAAAATTGTGACTATTGCTTATAGGAGCTAATTTGTGTTGTTTCCACTTTCTTAACCTTTTAGTCCCTTTATTTAGTTATAAATGTTACTGTGTCTTGGCTCCTCATTTATGCTGAGGAAATTTGATTATGTAAAAGAATGGATTGCACAAATATCTCTCAGGATAGGGTTAGGTGTTAATGAACCTGCTCTTTGGTTAGGGACTGCAATAAGTCATCTTTATTGATTCTGTGGGGCTCAATATATTTTTTAGAATTATTTTAAATTATTATTTATTTAAGTTTTTTACATTTTTTAAAGTTTCATATCTTCCTTTAATGAGGTGTAGTAAGATATTGTCTGGTGTGCAGTGGATCAAGCAGCCTGGATAATGGATTGCCATCCCAAATATCAAGCAATTCAAGTGATGGATTTTCATCCCATGACAAGTCAGGACCAATTGCTCTTGGGGTCAGAATAGAACTGGTGGTTCTATAGCTCAGAACAGCACAGAGATTATATGAAGCCTTCTGTTTCCATGAAGTCCCTCATTTGCTCACAAAGTTCCTGATTTATAGTAAATAAATGTGTCTGGATAATTCCCTATATTTGAGTGTTAAAAAAAATCAGTGAAAATCTGATGTGACTGAATTACTGAATTTTTTTTTTTCTCTGAGCTACTTGGAAGCACATGGATAGTGAGGTGATTGCTCCTTAATTCTTTTTGGAGGGATGGATGACAGCAACTGATCAGGGATCCTATTGCTTGTCAGAATGGGTTTGCTTAGGAGGAAACACGTCTCAACTCCAAGACCAGGTTTCTCCTGAAAGAAAAGTAGAACCAGTTGGGTGTCTCTAGCAGATGCTAGAGATGTTTTAGATGTTCAAACCCCAGAGAACAGATATTCAGGTGTAAACCAGAGGGTGTGTGATGCTGGTTCTACTGGAAACTCAGCACTGTGTCTCCCCTACCTCAAGTCAGTGTGAATGTGTGTGGTTTTTTATATATAATGCAAAACAATCTCTAAGAATGATTGAGACATGCACTGTGGCTAAGAAAAGACCTAAAGAAAGTATTTTGAGAGATCCTGATAAGTGTATTTAGTGTATTGGTGTACATTTTGTACAGAAGAATTACATATTAAAAACAAATTGCAAACCATTGTGAGCTTTTGGGCTTAAAATGTAGTTACAATATTTCTATTGTTTTCTTCATCAGGTTGTGCCTTAAAGCCCTGAGATGCCCTCAGTCTTGGGGAGAAGTCTCCATCAAGGTCGTTGTGTTTGCTGCATCAGTCGCTCGCTTACACCGGGAGGACCCCGCGGTGCCTCGAGATGCCAATTACTCTGATTTGGAATTTTGTGTACAGTAATTAAAGAGCCAGGTAGCAGCAGCCATGTGTTACCCCGAGATAACACGCTCCTTGGAAGGATCATGAGGTGAGTGCCTCCAGTGACCTGGGGAAGGCATTTATCTCAGCACTGCACGGGCCTGGGGGGCATTGCCACTGTGCACCAGCTATCAGCACTATCAGCTGCTCTGTGATTGATTGCAGCATGTCAAACAGATGTTTAAAACATGTTCAGCCTTGTGCATCATGTGATAATTATGTCTGACTCTGAAGGACCAATGTATCAGGAGATAGGAGCATGAAGTGTTTGGGTTTGGTTTTTTTTTTTTGTTTTCACTGGGATATGCATGACTGGCAAAAGTTATCCTGAAAGGGACTTTGAGCTCCAGAGTGCCACAGCTTCAGCAATCCCAACATCCATAATGCAGGAGAGTGCTCACGTGGAGCTGGCTCAAGTGGAGCATTCAGAGCTGGTGTGTATTATTCCTTTTTTCACAAATGTAGCTGTGCATGAGCGTGCGTTTGCACACCCAGAGCGATCTCCTCGGTGTTTATTTTTAACCCATGATTATTTTTTCCCCCTGCTTGCCCAGTGCTGTGAATTGTTTCATTTTTCAGGTGACTGACAGGGAACATTTTTCCAGCAGCACAGAGCAGCCTGGCACTGTCCCTGCCACGAGGGCTGGCTGCTCAGCACAGCCCTGGCAGACAAAGGGCTTTGTGTGCCTGCTCTGCCCACAGGCACCACATCACACCCAGGAGAAAGGTCTACCTTTAATCTGGGCTGCTTGGGAAATCAAAGTGGGGGGGATTAAAACAAGAGCAGTGACTGATTTCCGTAGGAGATCACTTTCCTGTTTCATTTGATGGAATGAACAGCAGAATCAAAGCAAGGTTAGAAGCCCCATGTACCTTTTTTTTTTTCCCCAGCAATTTTTGTGATGTCAGTTCACAAGGTGTTATAATAATGGAACACATGTGCAGTAACGATTTTAGAATTTTTCCTTGTTATTTTTACCTTAGAATAATTTGCATACAGCTGCCCTGACAAGGTGTGTGCCTTCTGAGTCACCAGGCTTGTAGTTAAACATGTTAGAGCTGATTAAATCTGCAGCTGTTTGTTTCTTTGCGTTCTTTTGATCTCTGCTAAAAATAACCCCAGTGCCTTCATAAGGACTAAATTTCAGAGGTATTGTGGGATGTTGCTTCAACATTGGATTTGAACAGCCAATACTGAACAGCAAAAATCGGGTTTGTGCTCAGAGGAAAGAGCAGTGAGAGGAAGGCAGGAGCTGTGCAAGAGTCCCCAAGCTTGGCTGGGCTGCCAAGTGCTTTAACAAGGAGGGAAATGTTGTGCCCTTTACTGGCAATGCCTCCCTACAATGGAAATGTGCTTCTCTCATGTGTTTTAGCCAAACTGGTGAATTTTTTCCCCCTTTTATTTCTTTTTTTTTGTTCTGTAAAATGAGGTTAAGGTGACAGTGCAGGATCTCGGCTTGTTCTGTGCTGGCTTTCTTTGCACTTCAGTGGAATCCACGTGGGATGGAGATATCCAGCTCTGCATTGCTGCCATTTCTCACTTTAATGACCCTGGTAAATCTTTAATGATTGCCATCACTGTCAGAAGGGCACAAAGGGCCCTCATCTGTCTTGATGCAACCTAAGAGAGTATGCTCACAGATGTCAGTTAAAATAATGGCATTGGTGGTAGGTCACTTGGATTTTTATGGGTACCCACCTCTTCTTGCAAAAAGCAGTACAGAAATCCCACTCTTAATCAATATAATCACTTAAAAAACCCTAAATGTCTATGTCTTAGGTTTTGGGGTTTTTTTTATTAACTAGGGCAGCACACTCCAGAAAAAAAGAAATGAGACAGGCACTTCACAGGAATGGGCCCCCTCATTTATATATTCCAGAGCAGCTGAGACATAAGACCTTATTTTAAATTAGGCATTTCCAAGTGTGAGATTTTCATCCAAAACTTGCCTGAAAGTCCATGTCAGAAGAATCCATTCACCATTAGAACAAAGCTTTTTCCGAAGCATTGTTACATCATGAGTGATTTCCCTATCCTAGCACAGCCTTTAAGACATAATTCTCTCAAATTATGGGGTGTGCTGGCAACCCTGAGAGTGAGAAACTGGATATACACATCTCCTGCTCTCATTAATAGCACTCGCCTGCCCAATTCACTGAGCAGCACAGGGAAGATGGAGCCCCATGGGTCAACAGCGATGGATTCAATGAGGTCTTCACCTTCTAAAAATGTCATTAGTGGGAGTAAGAGCTGGCTGTGGGCCCTGGTGTTTGCTACAGCCCTCTGGAGAGCATAAATCTGACACAGAGGTGCTCAGGCTTGCCTGGGGAAGCTCCCACCCATTGTTCCAGCACCACCACTCTTGTTCAGTCCATTTCCCCTGTGTCACCAGCTCATCCGAGTGCAGGGACAGACACTGAGCCCTTGCCACCTGTCTGCACCCTTCCCAAAATTAAATGTTCATGCCAAGCCAAATCATGTCTTTAAACAAGTTCAGTTCCCACCAGAAGTTTTCCCCACGAAGTTTTTCATGCCTGGCTCAGCTGCAAGGCTCAAACTGGGTTTGCAGGTTGATCTGGACAGGGTGAAGGTTTGTCTGGTCATCTCTAAAGAGGGACTTGGTGGCACTTCTGCTTAGTGGTGATGGACTGTGGGATCAGATTAATTTCTCTCCTGGAGCTGGACATTTTTGTTTTCCTTATTTTAATGTACTTAACTGCATATTAAATCTAAATTTTTCTTGCTTTCCACAGAAATTTCAAGGCACTCTCTCTCTGAACCTGATCAGTAAAATGTGGCTTTATTTAAGAACCCTCTTTCTTGGGCTGTTGTTCAAAACAAGAAAAACATGAGAACTTTTCTGCTGTATGTGGTAGTTAATATTTGAATCTATATAACATCCAGAGCATGAGATTAGGAATGTGTGGATGACCTAGAAAACCACAATGTAATCTTATTTAAAAAAACTAAAGAAGTGTTCAAGCCCTAATAAATCATTATTTTATTCATAAACCATATATTCATAGCAGATTTTTATTACACTTTCTGTGCTCACCTAACTTTGTAGTTTCTTTTGATTTTGTTTTTGTCTGCAGTTATTTTGCACTTCTAAGACATTTGATCTGTGTTTTCCTTTAGACCTCTGCCTCTTTGTATAGATTACTAGAAAGGAGCTCAATTACAATTTTGTCTCTGATGTGGATATTTCCTTATTGAAGGTTGTACAAAGGCATCCTTTCTCAAGCTCCATTTCAAACAGGGCTTCAAACATAAACTATAAAAAAATAAAAATAAATAAATAGCTAATCTGAGCAGGCCAAGACATGCTTAACTTCAGCTCTCATGGCTGTGTGCTCGGTACAATGTCAGCAGCAAGTGGTCCTAATCTTCTGTGCTACACAATTGGAGCAGTCTCAGGCCTTCCAATATTCTATTTGAGGAATTTTTGTTCAGCTCTTTGAAAAAATATAGGTTCTTGAAGAATGTATCATAGTTCTGGGTTCAGCTGTAATTTGAGGATGCAGAATTCCTTTGAGGATGCATTTTTTCCCCCTTGGATGTGGGATTTCCTGTTGGCATTTTGTGTTTTCCTGCTGCAAATAAACACAGCACAGAACTTTACAGTCTGGGATGAGGCAATGTGAGAGTGTTCTTCTGGGAATACATTTTTTACATGTGTTATTATAAACGATGCAATAGTTCCTCAGTTCAAATTTTCTCTTAAATGTATTTTAACCCACTTTGGCAGATATGGATTTATAGAAAGAAGTGTTCACCCTACACTTACAGCACTTACTGTGATTGCTGGGTGAGTTCTGTGAGAATTTATGAGCAACGATATTAATTAGCTGAGTTATACATTTTATTAGATACAATTTTCCAGCCATATAATTCTTGGAATGTGAAAGACAAAAATTGACCTACTTGGGGTTTATTCCACAGTCAAGGCGAGAGATTTTGAGTCTTTCTCTGTAGGCATATTTTTAAGTAATGATGTAATGGTTTGAATCCATTTCCATCTTGTGCTGTAATATTTTCTTGATGCTATTTTGTCTTCAAACATCTCTAAGATGAAAATTCAATTGATTTAGTGCTGCTGGTTTGGGAAGAGAGGGATGCATAGCTGAGTTTTCCCTGATGATATAAAGACTAGATAAGAATATTTTTAGTTAAAGAAGGCTTGGGTTTCAAGTTGCTAAACATAAAAATCTTTTAAAGTATTTGAACATTGATGGACTTGATATTAAGGAGATATTTCAGAGACAGCTGGTATTTGTGTTTGAAGTTATGTCCTGACTGCTCTGCAGGATGCAGGACTGTTCTCTATAGACTTCTAACCTCAAAGGAACAATCTTGCTGCTAATATTTCCTTACTGAGATGGATGGGAAGCAAAACAAAAATCGTTGTGTCTTCCCAACCTCTGAGTGGAAAGGAGTGATGGGAGCTGAGCTGCACTCGATGGGAACAGGAATTGCCACACTTGGCAGGAAATGTCACCGTTTCTCAAAGTATCAAATCCAGATCTGGCTGACAAAGTGAACATGCTGAATGATTGTTGGGCATGGGGGAGTGGATGCTTCAATAAAACCCAGATTGAAGAGGAACAAATGTCATTTGTAAGCTGTGGGTTAAATCTTGGACCTACAGGTGCGTGGTGAGCCTGGAGTCCCCCACACCCTGAGACCTCCATGGGGCTCAGGAAAGGACCCAGAGGCTGCAGCCACCTCCCCAGCTGCCATCTCAAGCCCATGGTTCTCCTGTAAGTTATATTTCTTTTTGTGTCTTAGCTGTGCCATTTGAACTGAAGACAGTGAGGAGATCCTATCAGGTCCTCCTCTTGCACAGGAGATGTATTTGGTTTTTTCTGATCATCTCTAAAGCAGGAACTTGGTGGCACTTCTGCTCAGTAGAAGCATCTTAGTAAGCATTAGGTCTGAAGAGAAGAGTGGAATTATCCTAATTGCATCCTTTATTGTTTGGTTTATGGGGTTCTAAATCAAAAAATATGTTAAGCTTTTCCTGTTTTCCCCCAGGTCTTCTTAATGGTTGGTTTTGTTCTTCCTAGAGGAAAATTGCTGTTGTTGCTGCTCTTTTTTGTTAAAACAAGAAAAATTTTTCGGTATCTCACCTTTAAGACAGCTTGGGGAAATTTTTCCTTTTGATCTTCATTCATTTTTTTGCCCTTAAGTAAACTTGAATTTATATTCCCTGTCTTACTGGCAATCTGCCATGCCCTTTTTAGTTCTCATTTATTTGTCTCTCTTTCCCTGCTATCTTCTGCTTCCTTTCTCAGTAAAATGAACAAGCTCTTGCTTGCACCACAGCTCTGAATTTGGTCCACTGACTGATCCAAATATGCTGCTTGTTTCTGCATGTTCTTTGTGTCTGGAGCAAATTCTGCTTTAGCACTGCAATTACCATTACAGCTGATTAGAAAATCAAATTTTTT
This sequence comes from Setophaga petechia, assembly GCA_024362935.1. Classification (NCBI taxonomy): domain Eukaryota; kingdom Metazoa; phylum Chordata; class Aves; order Passeriformes; family Parulidae; genus Setophaga; species Setophaga petechia. The sequence goes on along the minus strand of JANCRA010000013.1, from coordinate 3,502,870 downwards.
CATTTGGAATGTTTCACAAAAAGCAAGTTTCTAAAAATGCTTCCATTGAACATTGTAGGAATGTTCCCATTTTCTCTGTGCAAGACTGCAAGCAAATGTTGGGAGTTTTTTTAGCATTTTGTTGAGACTGGCACAAATGAAAAAAGCCTACATTAGTTGAATTATTTAAATTACAGAAGTCATATAAATGTGGTCTCATACACTGAAATACCTTGTTTGTATATGTATTTTTATGGTGCTGAAAGAAGTTACTGCAATTTAGAAGTCAGTATTATATCATATGCTATCATAATGAGTGAGAATACTGTGTCTCACTTACCACAGCCTGATTTGGATTTTCCTAGAGAAATATGTCACAGAAACTCATGTAGATAATGTCCTGCTCCTGTACTTCTGCTTTTAACAGTGACTCATTGGCCCTGCCAGACCTTACCTTGTACACCCCAAATTAAGAGCAGTCTTTGAAAATACTAAAAAACTGTCTTGAAGTTTGAAATCAGAAAGGATTTTGGTAGTCTTGCTCCCTGCAGTGGTAGCAATGAAATAATGGAAATCATCTGGTGATCTGACAGAGGGAGGAGGAATTCCAAGGAGGAATTTGGTGTCAGACCCTGCTGGTGGTGCCAGAGCAGAGTCAGGAGGGGAGGGCACCTCATCCCTGCTGCCCACACCACACCTTGCTCCAGTGACAAAAGCAGCAGTGCTGCTATCCCTGAGTCACCTGGGCACGTTCACTGTGGGCAGGAGGTGATGAAGTGTTATTGTTTCCCCAGCTGATGGAAGGGGAGCCTTCCTGGGGCTGTGTTTGCTGAGAGCTCTGGCTGTAAGGGCAGCACTGCAGGCTGAGCAGAGATCTAAGCCTACACCTGAGCCTGATCTGAGCCTGGGGGATGAAAGCACTGATTTGATCATGAACCAGCCCTGGCACACTCTGAAGAAAAAAAAAAAAAAAAAACAAACCTAGCAGCCTTGTACACTCTTCCTTTCTGTCTCTGATTCAAGCACTGAACCAAGCACATTTATGTACATATTATACAAATTGCCAGTGCAGCCTTACTGGTGCTGTTATTGAAACCACTGTTTGCTGTTTCTATAAAATTTAATACATGTGGGAGTCATCATAGCACAAACCCTGACATGGTCAGACTTCAGATGATGTTTTGTCTCTTCCTGGCCTTTGTTCCATTCAGAAAGCTGTGCAAATATCCATCAGTTCTCTCAGCAGAGGGAGGAATTTCTGGTCTCTTTCACAGATGGGAAAATGAGGCAGGGTGGGAAAGGAGCTGCTGAAGGTCGTGTGCCCAGCAGTGTCAGAAACTGCATCAGAGCTCATGGCTCTTAAATGCCAGCTGGGTTTTGGGCTTTGTTTTTGTTCTGTATTTCTCCTTCAAAATCACAGTGGTTTTGGATGAGGTAAGTTGAAGTGACTGAGTTATCTTTAAAAAAACAACTGGGCAATCTGCTGTACACTACTCAATACCAATTCATATTGGGTCATCCCACTCCTTATTTTTTTCCAGTAGCCCAATGTTGTGTATTTAGCCTTTATGCTGCAGTAGGACTTTGTAACCAAACATTTCAGTGGGTTATCCATGTCTTAGAACAGTGCAGCTCCATTTGCAGATCCAAAAAGATCCCATGATAACTCCAGACATTCCAGTTTGGATCTGGAGAGCCCTGGGTGCTGCTTTCAGCTTTCCCTCAGATGTCCTGTGTGTCCCCAGGGAAGTCATTTATTGCCTCCTGTCTTGTTGCTCATATTTAAAAAAGGGCAATAATGATTCTCTCCTTTTGAAGGTCTCAGATGCTCTGATCAAGAGGTGAGTAACTCAAAAAATTCATTTAGTGTTCTTTGAGTAAAATAAGCCAGGAAGTGAAGAATGTACTGCACAATATAAAGACAGCACCTGTCTGTGTCTGCTATTTTTCCTTCACTTTTATGTCACCCCACAGAGAATTGAGAAGACTTAATTCTACTTTATCTCCATCCAGGATATTCTGGACCTCAGCTTGCATCCTACTGGTATGTGACCCTTTAATGCTGAAGTATTGAATTAAATATCATCTCTTTTTTGTGGTTTTTCTAATGCGATTCAGACTGCTGAAATCTGCTTCTCTAGTTCAGCAACAAAAGCAGGATCTGCCAAATTATTCAAAAATAATTAGAACAGATGGCAAAATATGGCATCTCAAACTTCCCAGAAACATTTAACATCCTGATTACATTTCACAGAATAAATGTTGACTGAGATAAGTGCAGTAAGGCACGTTTTATAAGTGCATTGACAGTTTTTGTTTCCCACAGACAGAATTATGGTTTAGTTACATTAGTAGAGACACTGTGATGTAAATTTAAGGCAAATCTCACAAAGTAAGAAAATACAAATGGTAGCACCTGTATTCTTTATTTTCCAATTGTTTGCATGACCACCAAGAGAGAAGTTATGTGTCACAAGTGAATTTATTCCTTTATGTGTTTTGTTTGGTTGTTTTTGGGTTTTTTTCCCCCTGCTGAAATGAATTTTAGTTCTTTCAGTCCAAAAACCTGATGGAAATGTCTGGCCAAGTGAGTTTACCTGTAATGAGAAGACTTGTGAGGGGCTGAATCACACCCTGCAGTCTGAAGGAGCTCTTTGGTCCCTTTTCAGACCTTCCCAACCTCCTGCTGTGGGTGAAAGTCGATCAGCACCTGTGAAGAGGCTCTCCATCACTGCATGGCCAGAAATGGCCTTTTCCATCCCGATTTGGAGGGCATTTCAGCTTGCCAGGAGTTTATAAAGCTATAAAATAGTAGGAGGAAGGGAAGAAAAAGGTTTTTTGTTCTGTCATTTTAATGGCTTTAAAGCTCACTTCTGTGACATTTTCAGGCTTACAGGGTGAGGTAGTGGTAGGAATTCCCAGGGTGAATGGGAAGTGAAAATGAGAAAGAGGAAGATGAGGTTTTTACTTCATTGCTAACTTTTAGGAACTGCAATTTTAGGGAAAGTAAATGACCCAAGATCCACCACAAAGGGTGCTGGTGCTGTCAGCAGTAGACAGATTCCATTCGTTTCAGCACACTTTCAATCAGGTAGTGCAGAAGGAAGCCCATTTTATTTGTGGGATTGATGTAGGTGAAAAGATAAATTCTGCTTACTGCTGACTCCTGTTTGTAGAGTTGAAGAAATCAGGCCATCACCAGCATTTCAACCTCAGAGACAGATTTTAGCTATGAAGTCCCAGAGGCAGAGAAGGGGGGAAAAAAAAAGAGTCAGAAATCAGCACTTCAAAAATTATTAGGAAATCTCTGGTGTTGTGAAGAGATGGGCTGTAGAAAGCTGACACTGTGGATGGAGACAACATCTACTTCCTTCTCATGATGGGAACACTGAAAGTAGAGGTTACAGCAATTTCTTCTTTTTTCCAGGTTTCAGGAATTTTGAGTGTTGTTGATAAGTTGAATTCTGTAAGCTTAGTAAGCAGTTTAACTTCTCATTCTTGATGCAAATACATAACATGAGCCAAAGGGCTCAGGTGACCAATATCAACCTAAGGTTTTTTAGTGATGGAAGAGATGGCAGTAATCAAATTTATGCAGGAGCCTTGGAGGGGAGGAGAAGAAAATTTTAACCAATTTCAAGTTCTTCTCTTATTCTGGTGGCACTTGGGCAAATTTGGGCTGATTCCTGAGGTGATGTGCTGCTCCAGACCTACCCTACCCTGGGGAAAAGCCATTTGGAAATGAAAAGTTGTCCAAATGAATGTTGTTGCAGGAATCTGTCACCTTGGCTGATGTTTTTGGCCAGAAAATTAATTTCATTTTGGCCTGGAAATGAACATGGAGTGAAATGTGAACAAGGGAAAGTTGAAGTTTCCATAGGGGAGTTTCAAGGCACTGCTTTGAACCCCATGCAGATCACCAGGAATTGCAGAATGTGCACGTGCTAAATGCAGAAGGGTTGCTTGCAGGAATGGAGCAGCCAAGCTGATTTTGGCAGGGCAGAAAGAACACATTTTGGGATGTCAGAGGCCCCTGTGCTCCCAGTTTGCTCTGAATCCAGAACAGCTGGAAGCATAACCCAGATCCTCCATGCTACAGGCAGGTGCTTTATCACCAGAAAATCAAAAGCTGCTCTGTTGCTATGAGATGACCCCTCAGTCAAATGTCAAAACTTTGAAATATTTTCTTTAGATGAAAGATTTTCTTAAGATATTCAGGAAGATGTAGAGGCCATAAAGAGTTGCTTGAGGCTGATTGTTTCATTGATTGACAGTTTGTGAAGGCACCTTTGGTGTCCACCTGTACAACCTCACACCTGGGAGGCAGCACAGGAGCTTTCAGAGCTCTCTGCTCCCCTGGCAGCAAAAACAGAGGGGTAAAGGTGGAAGCCTGGTGTCAAACTGGAACACACTGAATAACTCATGTAATGGACTGATTTCAGAAGAAAATACTTTAATGGAGAGCATATAATAGTACCTGAGCCTAATTTCTAACCTCTTGATTAGGAGATTAGGAAATCTCTTGTGTTTTGAAGGTTGTAGGAAACTTGACACCATGGATAGAAACACAGCTACTTCCTTCTCATTATGTGAACACTGAGAGAGGAGATTATGGCAATTTTTATTATTTTTTTCTTAGGTTTTGGGAGCCTTAAATGTTGGTAAATTGAATTCTATAAGCTTAATTAATAGTCATTACAAAATCTGGGGCTGATTCTCTGAGAGGCACAGAGGGAGAAACTGCACACCTCAGAGCTGCAGCAGGATGAACCTGACTGCATTTCATTTCCCTATTATTTAACTTTAGGTGAGTAAATTGATGCTGAAATTGTACAATATGTGTGGCAGGAAAACTGACACCACTAACTGCATTTAAGGTTTTCAGTGTAACAGCTTGGTGATGCTGAGCTTGGTCCCAGTGGTGATTTCAGACCCTGGAGACACCATGGTTTGCTGTACACACAGAGAATGCTGTCAGGTTGGGTTATTATTGTTTGATGGTGTTTAATTATTGTGTTATCATGAAAACTGCTCAAATTGTTTCCTAGAGTGAGTCAAGACAGCTGCCAAAGTAACATCACTTTTACATTTCACCAAGTCACCATGATAAAACTGCCTTGCCCTTAATACCTTTAAAGAGCAGTGAAAGGAAATTTAACTTCCAGAGAAGAGAGTAAGTGCAGGTCCCAAACAGGACAGGATTTTGTGCTGCTAAGTGGATTATACCTCTCTCAGGATACTCCAGATTTTGCAGACTCAAATCTGAATTTCACATATGGCCTCAGCCCTAGGCCAGGGTCCTACTTGAATTATTCCAGACTTGTACATAGAAAGCTGTGCTCCGAACATGAATCCAATTACCAGCTGCAGTCAGGCAATTGAATGGCTACAGAAAAAATAATCTGAGACTTTGGGGGGTGGGAAGGAAGGGAAGCAGGGGGAGGAGTGGGGAGAGGACTGTGATTTGTGTGGTAATCAAGAGGAGAAGGTCAATTGTAATAGAACAGGCTGGTTCAGGAGACAAAGCTAATGCAGGATGCCTTCCACTCTGTTGAGGGATGCTATCAATAGATCTGCTGCTTTCATTACAAAAGATGTCACTGACTGACAAGATGAATACAGGCAGGGGAAGAAGGGCTTCTGATGGATCAGGTGATTAAAACCTGGGCTGCAGAGGGCAATTAGCAAGCACCAGGCTGATGAGCTGTGCAGGAACTCGCAGCAAGGGAGGAGTGGAGAAGGTGCAGCAGTGCACACACACAGGCAGCTGCTCTCACTGGTGACACTGAATGGGATTTTCTGCTGGTTTTCTCCCACTGGGAACCCCTGAATAGGAACCCCACAATGCCTGCTGTTCCCAGAGAGCACAGGGGTTTGCTGACCGCTTGGTTGCAGTTTAAAAAGCCAGCACTCTGCTTTTCTGGAGGCAGCAGGACCAGAAATTAGCACCCACTGCAGCCTTTGTAGGGTGGCTGTGGCTGCTCAGAGCCTGGTTTGCAGTGTCAGTGCACCTATGCACCCATTAAACATTTCCCTGCTCATTTGCTGACAGCAGCCCGGGCAGCTGACACCCACATTCCTCAAAAATTGCTTTACTTTTTATCCCTTCTGCATCTCACAAGATGAGGGCTTTTGAAAAATCTGAGGGTATGTTTTCTGCTAGGATTGCAAAATAGCAGTTAAGCCTTCAAGTGCATTGCCCCAGCCTGCAGGTCAGCCTATAAATCAGAAAGAAAAAGGGTTTGGATACTTATGTTTGTTTTACTGCTGTTTGCATAATATCATATGTTACTCTTGAGATATGGCAAATCAGCTTATGCTTTCATCAGTTTAAAATGCTGGCACTTATCAATTACAAGAATTGATTGTCACAAAGCTTGTAGAATATGGAATTTATGATTGAGAGAAATGCTATGGATTTCTTCAACTGCCTCTGAGGTTTTAATGGTGTCTTTCATAATAGAAGATGCTGAGATGCAGCCCTTAAGGAGAACATAGAAAAACCTGCAGGCTTTGTTGGAAACATCTACGATTTCATTTCAAAAATAAAAAAGAAAGAAGGAAAAAAAACCCAACCAACCCAGATTTTGAAAAATTGGGGCATCAGAAGTTATGACGAGATGTCAGGAGCTATTTATTCCATAAAAGCTTATGGTGTTAATGTATCCATCAGTGCTGATAAATCCATCATGGCTTAATCTGTTGTGCTCAGTGTGGTAACAGGACAAGGAGCAGCCATCTGCTTACCGTATTTGATTGCTGTTTCTTTGCACAAATACAGTCCTGCTTCCAGCACTTCAGAGTGATTAGCTGTAACTTATGGAGCTCGCTGTGACATTCCCACTGAGTAATTACTGGGGAAAGCAATCGAGAGAGCATCTGAACACCGGGGTAAATGGTTGGCAACTGCATTTGTGACAAGTTTAAGGTCTAACAAATCTCCCCCCGCACGTGCGCCCATAAGGGAAAGGAAAAAGGGCAGAGCACAATCTGTAAAGGACGGGGATGTCTGCTACAGATCTTTTCCAAAGCCTGCTCTGCAAAAGCTTGAAAAGCCTGATTTCCTATCCCTCCGAGCCCCCGAGGCAAAACAGTCCTTGATTAAAAAAGAGGGGGAAAAATTTAATTGCTCTTTCTCTCACATTCCTAGCTGGGTAATTTGTTTTTCCAGTAGTTGCACAGGAGCAGGGATGGGGGCTTTGTGCTCAGACTCCCCTCATCAGGAGGTGGTGGGGGGCTGAGGCACAGGCATGACAGAAGCTTCTGTCCCCCTGATTAATAGTTCATTTCATTTAGTGTGTTAGAAGGGCCTAGCTCTGCAAAGCCTGTCTTGAAATTACTGATTTGGAGAGATCTGCTCCCAAAACTGAACCTTCCTGCATCCCTACCCTGTCCTCGAACTTCACTCACCCAAATGTTTGTTTAGAGAGGGGCAGATTAAGTGGGCACTGAAAGAGAGTTGATTTAGCAGCACAGACTAAGATATTCGGAACAACTCCAACCCTAGATTTGTCCTATTTTAAGTTCTTAAGAGGGATTTGAGGTTTTCTTAGAACTACTTATGGTATTTTGGGCAATTTTCTTTTTGATGAGCTGCAGCTATTATCCTTCTCCTTTTGTAGGATTTTATTACCTTTATTTCCTTCTGACCGTAGATCCCAACTCTTCTCTTTTCCCCCACATCTTCTCACTCTGAGGGGAAATTAAAATGAAACTTCATATTGGCTCCACTGGGCTTCCCACCAAAAAGAAAAGGCTTGACTGTGACTTTAGATTTGCATTGACATGACACAAAATTTCTATTTTAATCTGAAATTATGTAGCTTTTTGAAGCACTTGGGGACATGGCAGAGATTCTACATATCCTACAACTGATGTGAGTGTATTTTACCTGCCCTGATAATGGCCAGCTGTACCTCAGGATTGTGTTCTCAGCAATCACTTACAGAGATTTCTCCTTCTGGGGAAGGAGTAACATCAACCAACCTTCAGAGCTCTTAGAGCTGCAGCTGGATTTTTGCTTTTGGAGAATAAAACCCATTCATTGCGCTGTTCTCCCCATGGAAAGTGACTTGAAATTGATGGTGAAGATTTTCCCTGGTGCACTTGGGCTGTGTGCCAGAGCAGCCCTTGCCAAATCTGGGTGACTGGCTGAGAAAGCAAAGACATTTTTGTATAGCTGTGGACTAAGGTTTTTAATTTTTTTTGTAAGCAGGTGAAAATGCAAATCTTCCTCTGAAAATTCCAGAGCACAGCCTGTGTAAAGTCCTCCTCAACAACAGAAAATGCTACCCAAAGCTCCTCAACATGTTCTGAACCCTGAGCATCCCTAATCCAAAAAATCCCATGTTTGCCCTGAGTAGGGCAGGGACTGAGGGGTTTGGGGGCCAGGCAGCAGAAAGGTATAAGAAATGTAGCACATGTTCAGATTGGGAAAAAAGGAAACATGAATGTTGCAGTGAATTTTTCCATGAGCTTTTCAAAATAGAGGAAACTATTTTGAAAGAAATCTTCCCTCCCTCACTTTGTCTTCTCCTCCTGGAAGGGTTTGTAATTCCAGTTCTCATTCTGCCTTCTGGTCAGCTCTTTTCATTCTGAGTCCAATTGTGATGGGACAATTTTCTTTCCATGCCATAACTTGTTGCAGCACTAATTACATCTTTGCTTTAAAGCTGGAGCCACCAGCAGAGAGTGATTGGGTTGTTCCTTACCTTGAATGAGAAGTGGTGACTTTTGTTTGCTGCTGCTGCTGACTGGATTTATGCCAGAGTCATACAGCAAATTGAATATTATATATCTCCCATATAACCCTGGCTAATTTAGATCCAAAGTAATTGCTTCTGGAGTAATTGATTTACATCTATAGCCAATATTTCTGCGTGTCTTTTGTTGTTTTAATTATCTAATGATCTGATTGTGCAAGCAATACAGGATAAAGACTTCATGTTTATTTCATTTTGCATTGCAGAGAGTCAACAATTTGAAAAGCAGAGGTTTGCAGTCCAAATTGCACAGGATATTTTAACCTGGACACCTCTTTGACCTGCACAACTCAAGGGTAATGGTATTTTTATGTACAAATATTACATGTAAGAAACATCCTGCATTGTGTTACAAGTAAATACTTAATTCCACCATTTTATATGTGATCATAGGATTTGCTCTTTGTCAAGGAATAAATTTGTAGCTTATTAAGCAAGACTGAGAAAAGACTGCCTGTGGGTTTTAGTTGGGTTATTTTATTAGAGATGTTTTTTTCTTTTCTCATGTATTACAATGATTTGATGTTGTTTGTGCCTACTTTTGAAGCTGATTACAGCATTTGAGGACATAGGGTGCAATCAGTCCTTAGCTAATTACTTTAGCTAGTTCTTTATTAATGTGCAATGCAACCTCTTCCAATCTAGCAAGTCACTGTCTATGCCATGCCAATGACAGTGAAAAATGAAGCAGAAGGAGTTTAGGAGCTCTGGAAGGATGGGAGGTGATGTTACAGTTTTATTCCATCATTGCTGGCTGAGGATCTGCCTGGGGAAAGTTTCCTGCTTGGACTGGAGGGTGGGAATCCAACTGCAGGTCACTTTCCAGAAATGGTGTCCATCTGAAGATGAGAGGAAAAAGTATTGATAATGCCTTTGTAGAAACCAGTCAGAATGAAGACCAGAAATCCATGGCATGGAGGAATAGAGAACATGAAAGAGGAGAGTCAGGATGAGAGAGGGGTGGTGCTGGTAACAAAAAACTTTTGTGAAATGCATGAGCAGAAAGCAAACTGCTGTGCTAGCAAAAGGTTTGAAGAGAGCATGTACCCTTAAACACCTTGTCAATAACCTTATCTGAAGTAATCTAAGTTCTCAGTGTGTCAGGATTCATTGGAATCAAACTTTTCTGGAAGGAATTGGCAAGGAACTTGCTCCTGCCAGTATCCTAAATAATCTTTCTTATGTTGCTGCAAGGGGAGAATGAGAATAGAATGCTGAGAATTCTGCACCATTAGAGGATGTTTGCAGGAAAAATTTGGCATGAGGTTGTCAGAGTCACTGAATTTCATCAGATTCCTTCAAATCATGTTTTTCTTATTTAAGAGATTGGATATTATTTCACCCCTTTGTGCTCTTCTCCCTCTCTCTCCCATGCTGCAGGATTTTTGCTGTTTGCACCAATATTGGACTTTTCAAAAGGTTTCCCAGAGATGTTCCATAGCTTTGCTGCTGTATAGTTTCCTTGGCCTTTTAAGTAGGTGCTTTTAAGTTACTTTACTACCACCAGAGCTTCCCTCTTTATCCAATACAGTTCCCCTGCCTGGTGATTACAACCATATTGTCACCTATTTTATTGATGTTGAATTAACCATAGTTTTTAGTGATGATGATTATTATTATTTTGGTAAACATTACGTTTTTGTGCTATTTTCCATTGTTCTATATTGTTCACATTTTTATAACCTTTACAAACTCTGCTCCCTGGACTGTAAAATCCATGAAATGTGGGGTTTGAAATAGAGTCATGTAGTGCTTGAAAAAAAAGTTATTCTCATTTTGCAGCCATTTGTTAGGCAATCAATTTAAAGGTCTTCTATACTGCCCTTTAAATGTGTAGGTGTAATTCCTATAAGCATTAATAGGATTTACATTTCCTGTTCACTGGAGCCCATATTCTTTAATTTGCTTCTCTTTCTTTCTATGCAGAGGTAAAAAGAATTGTGTAGCTAAAATACAACATCATATTTACAATTATTTTCAATATTTGATTTTAGCAATTTTGTCTTCAAATTTGTTTTGGTCAGAGAGGGATAAAACCATAATAGCATTGTTTTTATTGCACCTCTTTCCTGATAATACAGCAATGGTTATTTCATAGCTAGTACATTTAGAGGGACATAAATCTGACTCTCAGTATTGATCACCCACCCCAGCAAAAAAGACACAGTGGATGAAAATTCTGAAGTGGGAACTCAGGGCCACCCCTGAGGGAGATGCTGGCAGAGCAGCACCCAGGGAAATTAGAAGGTGGCAGATTAAGAGGAAAGGTGAGGCAGGAGGCATCCAGAGAATGGTGGGCGAGCAAAGAACTGCAAGCTAAACTCAGACACCTGTGGGTGCACTGGAAACAAAACCCCACAAGTTTCAAGAAGAAAAAAAATATTGGAACACATCCTTAAAAATCCTGGATTAAAGAGAATTACTTCCCCCTTCCAGCAAGTTGGCTTGTTGGACATGTCTCTGCTGTCTTGAATTTGTGCTGAAATTGGCCCTGACATCTGAGGGCTACTGCAGTATTTAGAGTTTGGCATTTTTTTTTTAAAAAGAGCAAAATCATAGTTTAGTCATGTTTTTCTGTAGTGGAAAAAATCATTTGTGTTTGAGCTGCATAGGCAGGAGTTTCCCGAGGCAGATTGAGCTTTGGCAGATATTTGGGATGGTGTGTGTGGCAGTAAACAACACAGTGAAGCTTAGGTGGTATTAGAATTGCACAGAGCCAATGTTCAGGCTTCAGCAGCTGCATCACAAATGAAATGTAACTACTGCAGGGATTTCCACAGACTCTAGTTAGTAAAATACACTTGTGATGTTCATTAGGACCCTAGAACACAAATGCATTGAAAGTTTTGTAGTGTAATAACTCCACAGTTATTGTCCAGCAATTTCACTTGATATCATAAATGATTATTTAAAAGTAACTTTTCTTTTTGTGCACAGCAAAAAGAAAAAAAAGGAATGCATTTTCTAGCTGGCTTTCCATCCTTGCCTCAGAGCTTGACTGATCATTTCTTTCATCAGAGGTCATCTGTGCTTCTAAAAATGAAACCTGTGTGGCCACTGTTTGTTCAGTTGTTGCATATTAGCTCCTCAGTGGTTAAAAAGATCTGAACAAATAAGAGGGCTTACCCTACATTATATTACCCTTTATTAGTAGGAAATTGAAGTCTAGAGATTATTATTAAGCCTCAGCCACTGAAGACTACCCAGGCTCGGATGAAGGCCCCTGGAGCTGACCCTTGATCAGGCCGCATTAGGAGGGTTTTAGCCTGGTTGCTAATTAAATAAACAGTGCTGATGGTATTATTGCTCCTCAGAGGCATTCCATGACATCAGCTGCCCGTGGCACCCAGGGACAAAGGGAATCAGGTTCCTGGTGGTGGCTCCAGGCCCTGGCCTGGCCATCCTGCCCCGGCGCGTTGAGCCACGGCTGGATCGGGTGTCAGGGGCTTCTCCTTGAGGTTTGGGCAGAACAGGGACAGGGTTTCTGTTCAAATAGAAACTGTGCTGGGTTTTTGCTTTCCCCGTGGAAGAGAGGCAATTTAATTTCTGCCTTGGTGTGCCAGGAAATACAGAAGGAAACAGCTTGATGAGTCTGAGAAGCACAGACATCTAAAGAGAGGGTGCTTGGGTAACTTTGGTGTCTTTCCAGTACTTAACTCAGATTTTTACTAAGAATGTGTCTTTACAGACACATTTCTTCACTTCGAGGTTAAGGTAAAGAACTGTTTAATTTTTTCAGTCTTTCATATGGAAATTTCAATTGAAGGGCAAAATCTCTCTGCCAATATCACCTAAAAGTAAATAAATTCCAAGCAGAATATTTATTCTTTTCTGGGAAAACAGTCATCTCTTCTTTAAACAGACAGAGTTCACTGGAAACAAAATAGAGATGAAACTGGGGTTTATTTTGTTTTTCTGGTTTTGTCTGAGTGAAGGAAGTCCTGAGGTTTACACAGAGCTGTGGTGAGATCAAAAGGTCCAACCTGGATAACAGGAATTCTTGTCACTCAGGATGACATAAAGGATCCCCTCATCCCTGTGTATGGACTGTGCTGCCTCCCAGTCCTGAGTGCTGAGAACATGCGAGCAGGAGCCAGAAAAATCAAAATAAACACTCAGCTTTTCTTCCCAACAGGATTTGTGGGATTTTATCTTTGGTACAGTGTGCTCCTGTGGAAAACACATGGGCCAGGGCCTTGGTTCTCCAACTCCATCTCCAAGAAGAAAAAAAGGCAAAGTAAAAAGAAAATACTAATTTAGCTAATCAATAAGGTGCCATTACTTCTTTTTGTTTGGTTGTTTCACAAATCAAGTATCTTATGACTTAAATGAATCTTGTTTGAATTAGAGTATTTTCAAATTAAGCAACTATCACGTTCAAATGGGAAAATTTCGAACAATCAAAAGATCTGCTTCCAGTTTTTTGGGGCAATTTGTTCAGATTGTGAGTTATCATCACCATTAAAGAATTTGTTGCAGCTTTTCTTTCCCTATCCATTTTTTTTTCAATAGGCTTCACTAATTATTTTTCTTACACTTTTGAAGTAATTAGTTAATGAACATCCTGATCAGCAGGGCACCATCCTGCCCCAGGCTCCCAGGGAAATGCCACCACGTCCCTTCAGGATGTCTCTCAAGGATTTTGACCCAACACTGTCCCAGTTGTTTGTCTGCCCTCTCTTTTTCTCTTTCCCACTGCTGTGAGACCCATCCTAACACCTTTTTTTGCAATAATCCCTGCTTAGAGAGAGGGCAGAAGCTCCCTGCCTGCTCTCCCTCTCCCAGAATCTGTATTTTATTAGCCTTTAAATTTAAAGGATCACAAAATGTGTTTTTCAAAGCAGCTGGCACTGCTTAGAAGTCTCAATGTTTCAAACTTCTCTGTGAAAGATGGATTTATTGGAAAATTACTAACAATCTGTAAATCTTTGTAAAACCACGATCAATTTTGAAGTAACACTGTTTATTTTATTGCTCATCTGTGTCATGGTGGCTCTTGATGACACAGAAACCTGAAATACAAGACAAATGCTGTTTGTCAAACCCTACAAATTCTAAGCCGTACTTGAAAATTTTTTATTTGAAGTGCCTTCTACTAGGAAATGAAATCTTGTGAAAAGCAAAGCATTTTGCAGAAAATTAACTAAGATAGATATTTTTATTTTCTGCAGGAGAATGGCTAAAACCAGTAAGCTTCAAGATTTTTAATATTTCAATAGTACCTTTTTTCTTCATTTTTTTCTTACTCTTTTTATAGTATGTAGCTTTATTCAAGATTAAAAATTTCATAATTAAGTTCTAATTCTATAACAGCCTAAGTTTTATTATAAGTGGATTTTTAATTGTTTGCTAATTTTTTCCACTTTGCAACAGAAAGTTCTAAAAACTGCATAAAATGCAGTTCTTGGAGGCCTTTATTCACTTGCATTGCTGACATGACACCTGAACTTCCTTGGAGACAAAATTAACTCTCTTCAATTTTCATTTGATCATTCATCTGTTTTTTTTTCCTCCTTGTTCTTTCAGGCTGATGATTTCTACAGAAAAATTAGCTTTTTTTTCACTTATAACGACCAAAACGTGGTATCAGAGATACAATTGTGATGATTTTTTTTCTGAATGCAAGCTGCCCTTTGAACAGCGACTGTCACAATTAGTGATAAAAGTGCCACAAGGCAGGAAATACCTTCTCCAGGGGCACCACATCCAAACAAGGATCAGCAGTGTCTATTTTTCCCAGCTTAAACCCAAGCCCATAGATTATGTCAGACGAGGACATAAATTCTTGAATAATGTCACGCAGTTTCTACTGACATCACATAAATGTCACAGTGGAAAAAACAAGTGGCCTTGTCCCAGGGCAGCCTGAATTTTTAATTTTTTCCCCCTTTTCTTTGTCAGAGAAGCAGCCCCCCTGCTCCTGGTGACCTTGCAGCACGAGTGGAATGTGCATGAGGGGCACAGCCTGGATCCTGGTGCTGAGAAATTTGGTGCCCTCTGTGCAAATCTCTGCTGGAAACGCAGCTGCACCCTGAGCTGGTATGACTGATGGAATGTTGGGAAGGCAGGATGGATCATAAACAAGGCAGTTATGAGGGATGGGAGAGTGTAAATAAATCAAAGCAGAGATATTAAAGCAATCTTTTAACAGTAGTATTTTCAGGGAAAGTGGAGGAGGTGGGGAACTCTGCCGGAATGGGATTTTTCTGAGTTTTCTGTTCTCCAAGAAATCCTCAGGTGTTAGCATGTGCTCTTTGAAGGAGCTCAGCAGTGCCATGTTCACACATTCAGCACAAAGCAGCATGTGCTGTGCATCTTAGGAGTGGGAGAAATCTCTTTTCCTAAGATTTTCTCGTAGGAGCAGCACCTAAAGGAAAGAGGAATTAAATGGTTGTGCGTAAGTAAAGAGATTTTATTTAGTAAGAATAGGTTGGTTTGGTCTGGATGTGAATTCTTCAATTTGAAGCCACCTCTGATTCAGGAGAAATCTCACTGCAACTCCTCAGAAGTCTTTGATTTACAGTTTTGTGATACTTTAGGTTAAGAACTCGTCCTGTTTAAGTGCTGTACCTGAGAAAGCACAAGGTGTGGAAAAATGGGTAAGCACAAACCTCCACATTCATAGCAGTTACCTTGATTGCATATCTCAAAAGCAACAAAAATTCTCACAATATGCTGTATTCTCATGCTGTGTTAGATCAATAAATATCTTATATTTCCTTTTTTTTTTAGCTGTTTTAAGAACTTATATTCAAATGTGACAGACTTAAAACTATGGAACTCTGCTGGTTTCTATATAAAATATAGATCTGCAGATATTTCTCTGGGCTACATGCAGTAGGTGGTTGGCAGGGCCATTTCAATATCTTCATTTATGTTTTCTCCTTATCCTTCACATACTGGACTTCTGCTTTTATCTGTTTTGTCCTGTAATGAGATTGGCTTTTGCCATCTGTTAATTTGAGTCTGTTCCCAGCTAAATCATTTGGGGATAGAATTTGGGCTTCCTCACCTCAGACTGTGGGAGAAATTCAAAGGGAGAAATTGCATTAGTAGCATTGCTGTTTATTTCTCTGTTGGGCTGTCCTTATGATTTCTTCTTTATAGGAAATTTTCAGTGATTCCATTATACTTTTTTAGCTCTTTAGTACAATCATGAAAAAAAAAAATATAAATACAAGTGAAAGACTTTGCAGAGAAGATGATTTAGGTTTCCTTTCCAAGATCAAATGTTGACTTTAGCCCAAGGGGCTTAAAAAGGCCTATGGATTTTATGTGACATTTTCAGGTGGGATGATTACCAAGATACTCAAATAACAGGAGAGAGGAAAGGCCTTGATGTATACACTCTGCACAAAAACTAAGAGTGACTTTATGATCATGAGGAAACCCAGATGTTTTGAATTACTTTAGTTGCCCATAACAGTTTGTACATTATTGGCTTCATTTTTTTATTGTGTTGGCCTCGGTGCATTAATACTTCATAGACCTGTAGAGTAAGTGATGATTGACAGATGTTTTAAAGTCCTGATTCAAGAACATTTTTTGGCTCATGTTGATGCCTATTCAGGTGAAAGTCAAGTGAGTTAAAGCCCTGCCTTGGATGGAGTGAAGCATGTGCTTAAATGCCTCCATGAATCATGATCTGCATAATATTCCCTCAAGGTAAACCAAACACATTCCTTATTCTCTATTTTTTTTTTTTTATAGTGAAAAATGTAGCTCCCCAAACCTTGTCAGTCTGTTTCTGAGTGACTTCTTTGACTTGTACCAAAAAAAAAAACCCTTTCCTGCAAATTACCACCACTGGAAAGAGGACTGAGTAGGAATTTGTGAACAAAACAAGCAGGAGAATTAAAATGAATGACTTCCTAATGAAGTTGCTATGGAAATGTCAATAAGCAGGGATGCAAATTAAATGATCTCGCTGGCACTTTTTGTTTCTGTTGTTCTTTCCTCTCTGGCTGTGGGAAGGAATTACATTCAGGATGTCTTAATGTTGCATCAGTGACTGTCACTTGGCTTTCTTATAAATGGCAATTAGATCAGTAGGTCTGCCATGGAAGGGGCAATTTTCTCCCATTCTTGAAATGAGGGATGGAGGCACAGTGGTTTCCATTCAGAAGATAAGCCCCAGAGGGAAGCCTGCAGTGCTCTGGGATGGCACTTTCCAGGCCTGGCCCACCCCAGAGGCAGCCAGCCTTTGTTCTGGCCTGCCAGCCATGCCCAGCCTGGGGTGTTTTAATTGCTGGCAGGGGCTGCCCCTTTGTTTTTGTGTGTTCCCTCTCTCAGCAGGGCTCCCATTATGGGCTGCTGGCAGCTCTGAGCAAACTGGGGGCTTCCAGCAGGGATTGCTTTCACCAGAGTCATGAGAGAGTGCACCTTTAATATCATCTGCACAGAGCAGAACAGGAGTTATCCTTGGCAGAGAGCCAGGGAGCACAAAGTGACATTTCTAATGGCCACTACTGGAATTAAAGGGAAGCTTGAATGAAAGGCTGGGGTGGAAAAAGCCCAGCTCCAGTTTGCTGTTGACAGGAAAACACACCTGGTGGGATGGGGACAGAGCTGATATCAGGGCACAGTGGGCATAAGGAGCTGCTGAATGACAAGGGCAGCTCTGCCAGCACAAAGTGACATTTCTAATGGCCACTACTGGAATTAAAGGGAGGCTTGGATGAAAGGCTGGGGTGGGAAAAGCCCAGCTCCAGTTTGCTGTTGACAGGCAAACACACCTGGAGGGATGGGGACAGAGTTTATGGCAGGGCACAGTGGGCATAAGGAGCTGCTGAATGACAAGGGCAGCTCTCCCAGCACAAAGTGACATTTCTAATGGCCACTACTGGAATTAAAGGGAGGCTTGGATGAAAGGCTGGGGTGGGAAAAGCCCAGCTCCAGTTTGCTGTTGACAGGCAAACACACCTGGAGGGATGGGGACAGAGCTGATGGCAGGGCACAGTGGGCATAAGGAGCTGCTGAACAGCAAGGGCAGCTCTCCCAGCACAAAGTGACATTTCTAATGGCCACTACTGGAATTAAAGGGAGGCTTGGATGAAAGGCTGGGGTGGGAAAAGCTCAGCTCCAGTTTGCTGTTGACAGGCAAACACACCTGGTGGGATGGGGACAGAGCTGATGGCAGGGCACAGTGGGCATAAGGAGCTGCTGAATGACAAGGGCAGCTCTGCCAGGGTGACATCAGTCACTCCTTGTCTGTGGACATGCACAGGCTGAGCAGGTTCTGAAGTGCCACCAGCAGTGGTTGGGGGTTCTTTGGTCAGGGAAGAAAATTCTGCTGCTTCATGTATGGAAAACAGCCTCTTGCAGCTCATTTCCAGATGTTAGCCAAATCAAAAGAAAAATGTTCAAATGCACAGAGAGCAGGGTTGAAAGACAGATAAAATCAATCTGGCATCCTACCTTCACTGAAAAGGTAAAAAAAAAAATAAATCAGTCTTAAAATTCCAGTTAATCCTTTTACACAACTCATAGCACTTGTTGCTGAATGCTAAAAGGAATTTCTGGAAAAATATTTGTGTACAAAGTTTAAGGGATCATATGGACATTTTAACAAAGTTGAGTTCTAGTGCCTGTGAAGTGAGTGGGGTTTCAAGTGTTGGTCTCTGTGTGACCATGAATTGGATCAAATGGAATCTTCAGTAAAATAGTTCTGCATTCAGCAATATCTTAGCTAGCACAGTCAGCTTTAAATACAGCTATTTTTACAGACATTCAATAAGATTTCATTTTGGAAAAGGTAATACAATCTCAATAATTTATTTAAAGGTTATTACCCTTCTGCATTTATTTTTCAGCATTCTCATTTTTTTTAATGCTTACATTTATATACAATCAGAGGTCAGTGTTAAAATAGCAAGAAATACAGGCAGGATTTTCAGTGCAAAGTTTCCAATGCACAGATCCAAGCTGGATCTGCAAAGGCATTTCCCAAATATTAGGAATGAAGATTAGGTGTGTTCTGGCATTTATGAATGCTAAAGCAAATACCAATCACAACCTTCTCCAGTTTCCTGAAACCTTTTAGGAAGTTGTGAGTTAAAAATTGGCCTTCCTGTGAATATTTTGGTGAGTGAAATGTACATGAAATGTATTGAGAATCTCCTGTTCACACCAAGAGAATAGTTTTAGATGCACAGCTCTGCTGTTGATACCAAATCAAGGTATTTGATTCAGCAGTGATGTTTTTGTTGGCATAAGGTTGGTACTTCCTTTGTGGAGCTGCAGGACCAGCAGATGTTGAGCTGTTGGGGGTCTGTGAGCTCCTAAGAAAATTGCTGAGAGAAAACCCATTCCCATGACATCCTAAGAATCCTGCATGGTTATATTCACCACTGGTTTATGCTTTGAATTTTATTCAATGGCAACTTCAGGAAGCCAAAAAAAAAGGATAAAAACTCCTGAAATACAGCTATTGCTAATAGAAATGATGGGTTTGAGACAAGGTGTGAAAGAAATTGCAGGCATGTTCTTATTTTCAAGCAACTTCATTCTTGCTAGTGAATTATTCAGGATCACATTGTTGTGATTGAAAAGAGTTCAAATTCAGAAACCAGGAGACCAACAAAAATGTGAAACTGGGTCTTCAGGATAAATGTGGATTTGAGACTGTGGTGGGCTCTTATCCTCTCTCCTCCCTTTGTTTCTGAAATTATGAGCATGGCTGGCACTTGGGAAGGCACTGCTGAGAGTGATGATTTAGGTTTTTTTGACCTTATGGCTGGCTTCTCTTGGAAAGGCCAGATGCTGAGACTGGGAGTTCCTGTCTGATGTTTATCTGAGGCACTGAGAGAAAATCCCTTCTTGATTTCCTTGTTCCCTGCAGAAGCAGGGGAACTCAATTCAGCTTGGTCCCAGAGGGGGAAGGGGAACAATGCCAAATTCCAGCCTGATTTCTGGGGCAGCTCCCTGCCAGTGGCAAAGAAATGACAGAAAGTTCTATCCCCAGGCTACTGAAAAGGGAAAGGGATCCCTGCCTTTGGGAAGGGAGGGCTGTAAGGGAAGATTTAGGGATGCATTTGAGGGGGAAGCAAAATCGGATGGAGAAACTAATTTTCTGTAAGATGAATCAGCAAAGGCAAAATTTCACCCCTGGGTTGTCTTAATTAATCATCATATCTTAATTGTGACTGTAACAAAGATTGAAAGCCTTCCTTAACAAGGACAAGCTTCCTTTGCTGGTGCCTGGACGAAGATTGACACAATCCAGCTCTGGGATATGTTTGAGGCTCAGGGTTCAAGTAAGGAATCAGAGCTCCATGGTACAACATTTTACAGAGCTCCATGGTACAACATTTTACAGAGCTCCATGGTACAACATTTTACAGAGCTCCATGGTACAACATTTTACAGAGCTCCATGGTACAACATTTTACAGAGCTCCATGGTGCAACATTTTACAGAGCTCCATGGTACAACATTTTACAGAGCTCCATGGTACAAAATTTCGCCTCTGCCACACCTCAGCTGTTGGATTATTTTGAAATGCAGATTGATTTCTGGGACCACTTTCTAATTACTTGACATTTTAAAGAGTGAACTGAAATGTTTAATTCAAGCTTAAGGCAAGCATGATTTTTCTTCCTGATGCATGCCTTGGAACTTGGGAACTCTGTAGGGTGAGATACCATTAATCCTCAGTATTTCAGGAAATACAGAGGCTGAAAATCTGAATGAAGATGTTTTTTGGTAGAAAAATAGACTTGCATTTACTGAAAAATGGCAATTTACACTGCAAATTGCCAAAGGTATGCACATGTACCCACTGTCTCTGCAGTAACATAGCTATTACAACTGAAATTTGTAATGGGTTAGGTAATTTTCTTAAGGATACAGAAATTCAAAGGCAATGAAAATGCTGTGAAAAGTTGGCAGATTGAAAACTCTTAGGAGGCAGATTGTTCAAATTGGGCTCTATGTAACTCATAGCACCAGAAGACATAAATTTGTTTTCAGGCAAACCAGGTAGAAGTTGCTTTCCTTTGCAATGAAAGCAGAGACCCTTTCTCAGCACACACAGCAAATTGAAGGTTTGCATGCCTATTTACAGGCTGAAAAGACTTCTGTTTCTATTCCAAGTCTATGAAGTGCTTGAATGTCTGTGAGTAGAAGGGGAGCAGGAGAATAATTACCTGGGAAAAGTAACTTGAACCACCTACTCAGAGCACTTGAATTGCATTTCCTGTATTTTCCAGATGTGTGTCTTTCCTTGTGTGTGTTCACTTCTTCCTAAATCAGAAGTAATTTCATTCAGTGAGAGTGTGGGGGTTTTTTTTGATGACCAAATCCATATTTAAAACAAGAAGAAAAAAACCACAAACCACCCTCTCTGAAAACAAAACTTTAAGTAATTCCACCTCATAAGAGAGTGGAAATATTATCTGGATTAAATCAAGGCAGCACAAGAAACTGAACCCATGGCTTCCTAGCAACATCCAGGAGCTGCAGGAACAGAATCAGTAGGAATATTCAGTCTTGGAAAAGCACCTCAGGATTCCAAAAGCTGGGAAGGACCCCAGGGCAGCCAAACCTGTTCATATTTGTAGGACAGGGAAGGTGTGAGGATGTATGACCCTGCATAAATCTGGTCCATCACTTTGTGACTTAGAAATAAATTATTCCATTTAAAACAAAATACTGAATATGTTTACTGAGGTTGATTTGTGTACAAATAGATTTTTGCCAAAACAGAGTAATATTGCTATTTAAATATTTTGAAACTTATGCTAGGATTGATTTTGGAGAAAAGCAAGATCACAGAACATGAGATTTCACTGTCATGGTGCTGATGCTAATGGCAACTGGAAAGTGAAATGGTGTGGTAAGTGTGGAGATACTTTGGTCCCCCAGTTCAGAGTACCCTGTATTTGCTTTTTCAGCAGAGGAAATTATCCAGGTAGGTTAGATCACATCTGCTGGATCCTTGCACCACATTCAGCCCATGTCCATCTGCAGAGCAGATCCAGGTTTCAGGAGAAGGCTGTGAGGAGCAGGGATCTGGTGATTCAGGAAATGGCAGCACAGAGCTGATGGTTCCCAAGGAGATCTGAGAGCTCCTGTGGGTGTCTGACTCTCTGTGAAACAGGGGCAAAGCCTAAGCAGGCCTGTGGCAAAGGGTGACCTGCTGCTGCAAAGTGATCAGCACAAAATTAGCTGTTAGAGAACAAATGTCAGTGAAAAGCACCAAACAAATTTCTCCTCATTTGAGATTCCTCAGTGTCTCAGATTCAGGTGGAGTTTTTCTGGAAGGAGACCCAAGGAGAATGTCAGTCACTGCCTGATTAGCATGAACTCCTTAAACTAAGGCTTCATCTTTGACAAGTGTGATATAAACTTGTTCTTCCAAGAGTAACCAGAGGACAGGTACCTATAGATGTCATCCATCACCTTCAGATCTACTGACTTCCCTGCAACCTGCCTTCATAGACTCACTTTGTGTTCCTTGACCTTGGCTGGAATTGCTTTTTAGAGTTTGAACTCTGCTGGACAAGTTCTGGCCTGAATAAGAATTTTGTTCTCTTTACAGGAAGCTGTGGAGACCTAATAATTGAAATGAAAGCTTCAGCCAGATGTGTAGTTTATGTAAATTAAAAAAAAAAAAGCAATAAAAATATAGTGCTGATAATTTTTTCCATGCTCTGACTAAGGTAGCAGCTTTCCATGAAAGCTGAACAGAGCTAAATTGAGAATGCAGCAAGGAAAATGATTCTGAAAAAATGATTCTGAAAGCAAGGAGGTTTGTGAAATAGCAATCTGAGCATCTCACAATATGCCTCGCTCCCTTTCTCCTTGGGACAACTAATTTCATAAAAGTTTGGAGACAGCCTCCTTCATCCCCAGTCTGAGTAAATATCTGATGGTAATCTTGCCTTGGGATAGGATTTTGCTGTCATTTTTGCAGATGGGAAACATCCAGCCAGTGTTGTAAAAGCCTGATTTGTGGGGTCTGCCTGGTGTTCCCCACTTGGGTTTTGTTTTGGACTCTGTTATTTAAGTCTTTAGTTTAAGAGCATCAGGAGTTTCTGAGGTTCTGGCAATCCTCACATGATCTAATCCATTAAAATTCAGGGCACCCCAGAACAGTGAGGGTCTGGAAATTTGAGCTTGATTAATCTAAACTTCCACATTGGGTAGGACCCAGAAACAGGATTGCAGTTCTGGGATTTCGCATTTTCTCTGTTCAGGGCCTTGTTCTAAGCAAAGTGATGAGTGGAAAAATTTGTGCCTCTTTTGTGGAGGGCCGAGACAAGAGTTTGCAATGCTGAGAACACAACACAGCTCTCAGCACCCTGCTCTCCAAAATTTCCTGCTAGCACAAGCTCTCTGGCATTAAATCCTAACTCATAACATTATTCATTCTTTCAGCATTTCCACAAGTTCTCGTGTGACACAGAGGTGTGACAGAGGGATGCTGCCAGCAAGGGGATTTTGGCTGCTTCCTGTCCCAAACCCATCCAGCAGCTGGTGTGACTGGTGCTCTGTCCAGCTCATCTGAATTGCATAAATTTTTTATCCCGTCAACAACATAAAAGTGCAGTCAAAATTAAAATTATTTATTAACAGGGGGAGCTGAAGTGCCCTGCACTAGGACATGGTGAAATCCAAGCTCTGTCAGCTGCTCAGGTGACTGAATCCTACAGACTCTCCCCAGGTATGTAAATAGGACTGGGCTTTTAATTTCTTTTAATTCTTTTAATAACTTTTAATTTCTTTTTGAACAGCAAATTGCTGCCTTTTTAAATGTTTATTTCACATACACACTGTGTAATTCTTCCCAAGACCCTGCCCTTTTTAGCTTGCTTCACCTCTCAGCCCCTCTTCTACTTTAAACACTGCCAGAAGCAGTCTGGATAGGAAAGAAAAATTAGTTGGAGGAGGAAAACAAGCATCTGTACACAATCATACACTCCATCAGTGTGAATACAAGGCACCCGAGCCTTAGACAAAGCTGTGAACATTATGTGCCAAATTTGTTGCAGATGTAGGCAGAAGCAAGAAAATATTGAAAAACAGAGAAAAGTCAGTCAAAACAGGCATACCAACTTTTATGAAGAAAATAGTTATTATGAACGTGTTCCTTAATATTAAATTCAACACAGTTTTTTTTTCTGTCTGCTTATGCAGTATTTTGCAGCCAATATTTAGGAGAAAAGTAACACAACAAGAAGTAGCTCAGATGCCTCCAATGATGCAGGTTTTATCCAGATGTAATTTTTAAAAATGCATCTTTGCAGACATGAAAAGTCCTGTGGGCTCGTTTTTAGAGAAGTGAGTTTCTCAGTATGTTCCAGTTTGCTGTGAGTAGTGAGAGTGGTCACATTCTTTCTGTGATTAATGTGAGCTTGTTGTGTTATTTTACCAAACAACCTGTGTTAGATATAATTTCTGTACATTAAAAAATTCCTTAGAGGATCTGCTGACTTTAATGAAGAGAAGATTTAATATTAGTGTCTGCAGACTTCCCAAATGACTCTTTATTTTTTAATTTAATTTTATTTTAAAATTACTTTTACATGAACCTTAACTCAATGAAAACAGAAAAACAAGAGGTTTCCCTCCACCTTTTTTTTTTTAATTAGACAGTTCTTATTTTAATGAAGACATTATTAGAGAGAGTTGGGTAGCAACCAGTGATGAGGAATTAGAGTTTAACTATAATGTTCTGCTCCTCTGGTTGACTTTTGTAACTGATTTGGACATGGAATCTCATGGAATCTGAAGGATGCAAACTCTAGAAGAGCTTAAAATGAAACACCATTCACATGTACAAATGGCAAAAAGTACTTTCAATCATTTTTATCTTTAACAGAGATATTGGCTAACACTTCCTTTTTTCAAACAAACAAAACCAAACAGTTTTGGGACAGAAGAGAGATCTGCTTTTCCCACGAGAAAAGTTCAATATTTTGCCTAATATAGTATGACTTGTATCCAAAAGCATGTACATTTTTTAGTGCATGATGGAATATCTGTTTTGGTACTTCATGAATTCATCTTTCTCTCTTCATCAGGCTTCTCATGCCATTACATAGCTCAGCAAAAAGGGAGGTGATCTTGGTGCAACCTGGGGAATGCTGGCTGACTCAGAATTCCATTATTTAAGGAAAAAAACCTCTTCAGTCCCTGAATTCTCCAAATTTCCAAATTTTTTCTTTACTAAACCAAGTTTGAGAACGGATTGGTTATGTCAAAATGCCAACATTGGAACTCGGGGTCCTAATTTTAGATATTAAGGTGGGATTTTTTTTTTTTTTGGGTTATATGGCTATGAGATAGATGGAAAAAATTATGGGATGCCAAGAATGGACTGTCCTGGCAGGTAGACTTTGCCTTTCAGTATGGAGCTTGTAAAATTGACCAGAACAAGTTCCAGGAAGATCCATAAATACATTTAGGAGTGCAACCTGTGTCAGTAGAGCCAGGTACAGTTGGAGGAACTTGAAATTTTTCTCTTGACAAAATTCCAGTGGTGTGAAACCTGAGTTAAATCTGTGAAAGGGATATCTACAGACTCGTGGAATTCTCATTCTGATCTAGAAAGTGAAAATGAGAAAGGCTGGGATTGGCTGGTCTATCCTCAATGTATTTAGTGCAAAGTCCACTCAAAAATACAGAGCATGCTAGCAAAATATCCTGTGTGCTTGTTGTGGCTTTGGAAGAGCAGATATTTCATATTTCCTCCTCTATATCAAACTCACCAAAGTTGGAGTCAATCCAAGTTTTGGAACCTCCAAACAATAATTCAAATAATCATGGGAAAAAATTCATTAGTGCTGGGGTTTTGGAGCTTAGAACTTTATGCAGGACACACATCACGTGCTGGAAAAGCAGCTTCCAGGGGAAGTTCAGTAATTCAGAGCATTTTCACATTAAACTACAAAAATTCAGCACATGAAGAGTACAGAAAAAAAAAATCATTGGTACAAGGTGAAGCAAGGATTTCAGTACTTTATTCTCCTCCAACACCTATTGTCACCTTCCCATTTCAATTCCCTTGAAATTAATGGCATGGACTCTATTAGAAATGACAAAAGTTACTGATTTACTATTTTCTTCATTTTCAGTAAGTTTGAACTTGCATTTTCAATTAATTATTTTATTTTTTGTCCCCATATCTTACTTTCAAGGTTTTTTAATACTTCTGTTGCCATGTGAGCAGCTGAGGGAGTGGTTCTGTGTGAACTGGAGAGGGTGTGGCCTCTTTTTGGGCATTTCACTTGAGTTCTGTGACAGGAGAATCTCTTGGGCTGAGATTCAGGATTTTGGAGCTGCAGCTGGCTGCTCCATGTGAAAATAATTCAATGTATTTGTCTGCATATGCAGAACATGTGTGAGTATATACACACAAACACATACATATTCTCATTCACACTCATAAATGCTTTAATTCAAGAGCAGATACTCTTTTCTTGTGCTGTATTTCAATGTTTCCGTGCTCAAGAGTGTCATAGTTTGACAAAAAAAAAACCAAAAAAACCCAAAATAGTGATTCTCAAAGCTCTGCTGCAGTAATGGTCTTTTATGAACTAAATAAAAACACCAGGCCTGTCTGTTCCAAATAATTTTATTGCAGTTAACAACTCAGCCAGCTGTCAAGTGTGTTGTCAGCATGCCCCTCTCTGCCTGTGAATAATGGCACCAGTGAGTGTTGGATTTCTGGAGCATCTCAAACACAAAGGCTCTGCCTTACAGATGCACAGAAGTAGCTAAAAAACCACCTCTGTTATTTTTTTGCTAAAGCTATTTAGTGATGATAAGGTTTCACAGGCTTCAAATTAGTTTACCTACATCAATTAGCATGAAAAATATGCAAAAAGCACTCCCTGAACATTGTCTGGATGGGGCTTTATTTTTCTAACAGTTAATATTTTTCTAATTTTTTTATAGTTGTGAGTTCCTTCCAGGAATCAGTTCTGGCCTTGACCTCTGCAGTGTCTGCTCCATTCTTTGTGTTTGCATGGGTGTCTCACCAGGAATAACCCCCTTAATGTCAATTCTTCCTCAAGGTATGGAGAATTTATAGGGACTTTTATTTGCCTCATGTATAATTCTTAAATTTATAATCTTGACATTTGTAGTGTTTCAGTTATTTCTTTTTTTCCTTTTAAAAGTTGATTGCAATTTATCCACTTGTAAATCTCTGCTTGAACTGTAATGCATTTTTATTGCCCCTTTTTCAAGGATTTGCTGCAGAAATGTTCTCTGTGTATCAGCTGAATGTGGAAAAGGTGTTCAGTAATGTGCCAACATTAAACTCTACATTTAAAAAAAAAAGTATTTCAGGAATAAATTCTACATCTAAAAAACATAAAACTGGGAATTGTGACTTAGGAGTAGTACAAAGAATTTTGTAACCAATTGATCCCCAAATTTTATTATTTAAATAATTTATTGGTTCTGTGGAAATTTATCTTTAGGAAACACAACTGGATGTGATTCATTGTGACTCCTGGGAAGCAGGGATAGAAATGGTGAGTTTTTGTACAATTTCTTCTTG
Source organism: Setophaga petechia (assembly GCA_024362935.1). Lineage (NCBI taxonomy): Eukaryota > Metazoa > Chordata > Aves > Passeriformes > Parulidae > Setophaga > Setophaga petechia. Next base: position 3,475,618 of record JANCRA010000013.1, on the reverse strand, counting down.
CTGATAATTTTTTTTTCCTTTATTTTCTCTCTGTCTCCCAAGACATGTTCAGTGCATGGTAAAGTCTATTTTTTCAGAGAAGAGATGTGATAATTAAGAGATGAGATAAATTTCTAAATTTCATGAAAATAGATGTCAAGTTGGCCATGAAATGTCTACCTAAACCCTTATTCTTTTCAACCCATGATATAATATTGCTTCTTTATAAATATACATATATAAAAATATCCCCAAGTTTTACCCATACAGCTCTAGTATTGCTTTCTATACTAACTGATCAAATGTTATGAGCAGGAAGATTATTTTGATGGGGAAAAGAAGTGTAAATCAAATATAATAAGTTTTTGTGTGGTTGCTGTAAGGCTTTTGTTGCCTGTACCATAGGTAGTGCTTTAGTTAAGGAAAATTAGGGCTTGAAACTCAATTTCTTAGGTGAGGAGTGATTTATGATTGCAAACATGCATTCAAAATAATAAACATTTGGTAAATTTGCACATTCCTCCCTTTGCTATATACAATTCTTTCCTGTGTGTAGCATTAGTGTCTTGTGAGTAAAAAAATTCTCATAATGTGTCCTCCTGCAGCATTGCTAAGCTCAACTATTGGATGCAATTTTTGTGTGCTATAAAGTAAAAAAAAAAAAAGAGAAAAAGTTCTTTATCTAAAGGGCTTTATGGTTTTTCTACTGTGGGCAGGGGAATTTACAAGTTGCCATTGTTTTTCAGTGCAGTAAAAATATGTTGAGAATTACCAGTGTATATATAATGCATTCAACATACTCAGATCCACAAAAAACATTTCCCCAGCTTGCTCTTGGTGAATTAAAAATTAGTTATGTTGGTTTTTAGGTGTTTTCAGGTTTAGGAAGATGATGCTGAGCCTTTAGACACAGAGTTCTTTACAAGAGTTTCTACTCAGCTTTTTGTGGGGATGACCAAGTTCTCTGTAGATGATGTAAAGTAGTTGTAGTAACTCACAGTACAATACAGCATTAAAGATGTGCTTTGCTTCTAAATCTAAACCCCAATATTTTAAGAATAAACAATAGTAATAATAATAACAATAAATTTTGTATATTATATACATATATATATATATATATGTATATATAAAGTGACTCCACTTCTGCAGAGCTCAGAGTGAGCACTAGGAAAAAACTCTAGAAAAGAAAGAAAAATCCTGCTCTGATGCTTTGGTGCTCTAGAAGGATTCTTAAAATCTTTATTTCTTATATTGGTGCCTTTGTAAGACCAAAAGATAGGTGTACAAAAAAATTTAACATGAATTAGGAGTCTCAGTTTCTAGTAGCTTAATATTCAGAGTTTGTCATGAAAACAGTCACCAAGCAAGAGAAGAGAGATCCTAAGAGCATATTTGAATATACAGATTGCAAACAATTCATTATTTTACAAGATGTCACAATTTAATAGGGCACCACAGTGTTTTGTTCTAAGAAATTGTCCTTTATATTAATGTGAGGTTTGCCAAACAGGATAAAACCTGAAGTGTCCAAATTTTCAGTTACAATTACTTTCATACGTTGAGATTAAGTAAAATTCTCGACTGGGAAGTGCAAAATAAAGCATTTATTTTGAAGAATCTCCTGAGCTAGATGACCCATACTTATCCAGAGAATTACTGGGGTCACTTTAGTATATGAATTTTTATTTCCCCAAATGATCTTAAAGGGAAAAAAGGGATGGTGGAATGGAGAGGAGTTGGAAGCAACTATGGGAAGCAAACCTGAAATTTCTGGTTCAGGCTGTGGATAAAGAGTGGATTATGCCTTTAAATGAGAGATGACTGAGCTGCAGTGTTGGTGTTCCAGCTGTTCACCTCCTGATGCTCCAGGCCAGGACTTGCTGGGGTTTCCCAGATTTTGCCTGTCCTCACAAACCCCCAAACCCACAGTGTCTCTGAGTTCTGAGACTGCTTTGTGCTCGTGGAGTGAGCCTGGTCTGCTGCTGCATCTCTCCTCAGACCACCTGCAACTCCTTTGGATTCTAATTCAACACCACCTCAGGTTCTTTTGCCAGCAGAAATCCTGAGTTCAGCAGCAGCTGCATCAATTAGCTCCTCAAGGCTGTAGGTAGTGACACCAGTGACACTTTTTTGGGTGAATGTTGGACCTACTGGGGAGTCCATAAATGCAATGATCAATCTTCCCTTTCATGCTGCTGTGTTTGAACATTCTTTCACCACCATGGGCTTTGAAGGTGGCAATTCCCTGCCCTTCACTCATTACAAACACACAAATATTTTGCATCTGTCACAACCGAGCTTCACAGATGTGCAGCAGCACAGATGCACAGATTTTTTTTTTTTAATATTAAAAAATAGATATATATTTATATATTTCTGTTGCTCAGAGATAACAATTATCTTGTGGGCCCTCAGGAAAAGACATTGAGGTACTGGAAGGAGTCTTGTGAGGAAAGCTGGGTAACTTGGGGGTTGTTTAGCATAGAGCAAAGGAGGTTCAAGGGAAACCTTATCACCCTCTCCTTTGAGAGTGAGGTGGGGATCAGACTCTTCTCTCAAGTAACAAGTGTCAGGATGAGAGGAAACATCCTCAAGCTGCAGTAGTTGAGGTTAGGATGGGATATTAGGTTGAAATTTTGTCACCAAGAGAGGTGTTGAGCACTTGAACAGGCTGCCCTGTCAGGAAAACATCCCTGGAGCTGTTCAAAAAGCAGCAGATGCAGTGCTTGCAGACATGCCATAGTGGTGAACTTGGAATTATTGAGTTTAGGGTTGGACTTGATGATATTGAAGGTCTATTCCAACCTAAAATATTCTCTGAGCCTATGTAAGGGGTATCCTGTGGTCACTGAATGTAACTGTGTTGTTGTTATCCTGTGCTTGTCCCACATAATGTCAGTCACCCTCTATTAAGTGTTGGAGCTCTCCTAGGGGGCTCTCCTCATCCTCCCAGGATATGGAGGTTTTAGCTTTTATATTTTTCAGGTTCTGTGCTGCTTTGGTGTGTACTTTTGAGCTTCATTTTATGGGATGGAGAGCTCTCTTCACAGAGTAGGGAGACAAAACAATTCCTTCTGTACCAAGGACAAATGATCCAAATCTCAGCCCAAGAGCACAAACCCCGTGGGCTGGAGAGAGAAAAACAAGCAGGGTGGGACTGCCTGGGCTAAAGCTGGGATGGGACAATGAACTGCAAGATGCAAATGGAGCAGAACTGATCAAAGTGAGAGACCCTGGGCCTGCTCGTGCATTTTGGGGCCATTTTGGTTCATCTTGGGGGCAGCCCTGGCTGGGCTCTGGTGCTGCCCAAGGTGGATCCATTGAGGCCTTTTAAAAAATCCCTGCTTTATTCTTTAGCTCCATCCAGTCTCTGTTCTAGGCCAGCCTCCACAAGGCATCTTGGGCAGGACCTGCTTTTATTTGGAGTATTTTGCTGATAATGCCTTCTAAAATATCAAAATCTGCTCTGTTGACTCTTCTGGCCCTACACTGGGCTGTCATTCAGAAAGTGGAAGTGAATTTTTGATTTCAGGGTTTAAGTCTCCTGCAAATTTGCAATTTACCCAGGCCAGGTTTGTCTTTCCACTGATATAAAAATAGTTTTAACCCTCTTTAGGAGGATGAAACCCTCTGCCTGTGTGGTTGGGTTTTTTGTTTGTTTGGGGGTTTTTTGGGTTTTTTTAAAACAAAATACAGATCTACTAGGGTATACTTGGCAAAACAATTATAAATTAATAGTTTTAATTAATTAATAAGAATTATAAATTAATAGAAAATTAGGGTTTCAGATGCAGCATTTGAGACTAACTGTGCTGAGAAGGACCCAAGGACTGGAGGGGATCATTGGGATGATGGGGAGCACACCCATCAGCCAGATGAGGAAAAATGGACTTCTGGAGCCCAGAGAAATGAGAGTCATTTCAAGGAGTGAGCAGAGCTGCAGCAGCAGCAAACACCAGAAGTTTATTACTGACCTCATGGGCCACTCCCCAGGGCAGGGATGGCAGTACCTGCTTTCAGTGGTTTCCAGGGGTTTGATGTGGTTTTTTTCAGGTTGACAATGATATGAAGCAAAATTTTTCTTTTTTTTACTTTAGCTCTGGGAGACACAAGAGTGCACATCAGGTATCTACTTTATCTTGCTGATTTCAGGCAATAATTTGTGATGGGAGAAGTGCACACCTCAAGTCCTGCTCAGCTTGACTCAGAAAAGAGGTTTTTAGTTCAGATCACTTCTGGGTAGAACTGGTGCTTGACATTTTCATTGAAAGTAACCACATGCAGGACTGCTTGCTGAAAGAGTTGCAAACCCCTTATTTATTTTATTTTATTTATTTTATTTTATTTTATTTTATTTCATTTATTTTCAGGGGAAGGATGCCTAAATGCAGGGGAATGGTGCATGCCAGTGTGTGTGCATGTGTATCCACCTTCCTGTCCATACATTTAGGAATCATAATGGGAAATATATCCTGAAGTGGGAACACCAGAGGACTTATTTGTGACCCTGCAGTGATACACCTCACTCACTTTATCAATGAAGTCATCCTAGCCATAACTTCTGCTAAATACATGGTCCATAGCCACTAAAAGGAGAATTAAAACACTTTCATTGATGGATACAAGGCCCCTCACACAGAGATGGTGCTGATTTATACCAAGTGGGGTCAGAGAGCAGAGTCCCTCAGCACCCAGAGCAGCAGGGACGGTAAAAAATCAGCCTGAGGCTTTTCTCCTTTGCTGCTTTGCTTTTTCAGATCCCTGCCATGGACGATTTCTGCCTCTTCTTCCAGCAGGACATGGATGTGGCAGCTGCTGAGGCTTTGCCTAAGTGGGAAGGGTGAGCAGCTCTGTGGAGGGCCTGTGCTGACAGAAAACACATCTGATGCAACACAAACCAGGATGGATCCCTTCCCACAGTGCCCTTCCTCTCATGAAACTTGACAGAAAAGCACAACAGAGGCAGCTGGGTTTGCTGCTAATCTCCTGCCTTTCACCTGCCTTTGTGTCTCCTCTGCCCTAACATCTCCTGTCAGCTTCTGCTGTGGCCATCCTCCCTTTTCTGCTGAGCCTCTACCATCAGGCAGAAGAGGGGATCTGATTTAGGGTGCAGCCATCAACAGAATATAAATTTGGCAGCATGTCATGAGCATGCTTCAATATGCTGTGTAATTTATAAGGCAATACATCCATTTTTAAGGCCAGCCCTGAGTCCCAGTATATCAAAAAGCAGAAGAATGGATTGCTGCTGCCACTTATAATAGTGTGTCCAGAAATACATTGTGTGAGGGGCCTTGTATCCATCAATGAAAGTGTTTTAATTCTCCTTTTAGTGGCTATGGACCATGTATTTAACAGAAGTTATGGCTAGGATGACTTCATTGATAAAGCTCTATTTCATGTAGCACAAAGGGAGAACAAAAGATGTAATAATCTCTGGTGTATAATGTGGATTCCCAGTGTGTGGCATTGACTTCAGGGGACTGAAATTTCTCTAATTAGGGGTTTTTTCTCTATCCTGAGTTCCTGGAAAAATCAGAATTCAAAACTCAAGAATACAGCCTGACAGGGGCTGAACATATTTGATAAAAATGGAAGGCATAGAGAAGTTCTGGAGGCAGCTGCAGAAATGCACCCACTGCTTTCACTGAGATTTTATAGGGGAGATTCTTCCCTCTGGGCAGAGCAAAGAGGGAGATGGACAGGGATTATCTCTCTGGCCATGGGGAGGGGATGGAAGGTGACCTTTGCATTTCCATTCCTTTCCTGTTCCAGTCTGATGGCAAGCACTGAAGGGCAGAGCATGAGATGAATCCAATTGCTATGAAAAACCTTGGCTTTTAAAATTAATTTATTTATTAATTGTTTATCTATTCATTGCCTATCTAGCTATTTATTTGATATTCTGGACTGAGGAACTGCCAGGATTTTATTGCTTGATGGGTCAGATCTTGAAGCCAGGTGTAATTTGATTTGGGTATTCATAACCTGAATGGAGAAAAACCAAGAAAAAGCAAACACCATGGAGACTCACAAAAGCCCCTAAGAATGTGAGCTACAGACCAGAATAATTGAAATCATAAGGAAAGACAGAAGATGACTCCTCCCTCTCTGTGTCTCACTGCCTGCAGAGGAATGTCAGACCAGTGCAGAAGCCAGCACAGACATGGAAATTGCCATAATGCAGCAGAGATAAAACACCAAATCAGTGCTGGGGGCATCTGAGCCATCCCACTCACTGCAAAGCAGGTGGCAGAAACCTTCCATCTCCAGGAGGCAGGGGAAGGGTTTGCAGGGCAGGAACTGAACATGGTATCAGAGCTGGGAGCTGCATGCCAGGATGGAGAAGCAGTGTCACTGTCAGTCAGAGCTGCTGCACTGGTGGGGTTTGGGCCCTGGCACCACCAAACTGCATGGAAACCAGGAAAATCTCCAAATATTCTGGGAGAATTGTCAAGGAGCTTTGCCCTGAACTGGTCCTGCTTACTCAGACAGTGCCAGTGAAAGTTTTCCATAAGGAAAGGTTTCATGAACTCCAGGGTCCTACCAGCCTCCTCAGGACCAGCACACAGATACAAGAAGAGCCCAGCTGTGAGGACAGGTCACTTGTGGTGTGTTCACCTTCTTTTCCAGCAGCTCTTAGGGATTTCTGGGAAGCCAGGGCTCCGTCTCCAGGAGGAGAATAAGTCAGATCCTGAGTCTGTGGGTATTGACTTCCTTGCTTCCAGCAGGATGTTGCTGTGTTTCCATATGACATTGCTGCAGAGGCAGACAGTGCAGGGCCAGTGAGGGATGGAGAAGTGTCTGGTAGACAATGATTCCTGTGGGATTGTACTGTCTAGAAGATGGAAGAGGGCCAGGGAAGATCAAAGGCAAAGTGTCTGCTAAAAAATAATGATTACAGCTGTGTGCATGTATGGTGTGGGGGGTATTCTGTTTTCTCTGTTGATTTAATTATTAATCTGTTAGGGAAAATCATTTCAGTTCAATTTCAAAGCAGATTTTTTTTTCTGAATTAAAAAAATGTTGCAGATTCTTTTTTTTCTTCCTCACAAGTAAATGTATGGATGTATGTAGCTGCAGCTTCACAGGCTGCCATCGTGGCATTGTAAAGGTAAGCTCAGTTTCTTGTGCAGTTACATTATAAAATTGTGTGTAAAACTGAAATGGTTCACTGAAAAGGAAACCATAAAATTGTATAAAGATTCATGATCCCTTACTGCTCTTATTTTAACAAGAAACTATAAAAGGAAACATTTATTTTCCATGCTAAAAGTAAAGGTCACTCAGTAACTTTCAGTTTTCTTTCCTTCTTTCCCCCTTCTTGGCACTCATGTCGGTTTCTGAAAATATTTCATTCTTTTTTTGCTTTCATTTCTCCCCTTTCAAGCTCACCATCTTTCACTCTAACAGCTTCTTTCTTCTCTCTCCTTATTTCCCAGCAAACCAATATCCTTAGGGGTTCTCCTGCCTTTTATTACAAAGCGTTCATCTCATCCGGCCCTGTGAACTGCAGGGCAGATAAGGAACTATTTTCAGCACTCTAATGTTCTAGAGATAGTCTGCAAACCACTTCAAAAGACTCATTCTTTAGTCATTGCTGAACTTTCTTTTCCACAGAGCCTCTGTAGCATCTCAGAACAATGGTAGAGAACCAGTGGTCATTTGTAAAAAGTGCCAAGGAAACCTTAAAAATTGTGTGCCAGCCTCCAAGCACAGGAGTTACTGACATTTTACTCCTGTGTGGAGACACAGGGTCAGGCAATTCTTATTTTTAAGGAGTCAGATACTCTGATCATTGAATTTTTAGAGACTTGATGGACTAGAACTGTACTTTCTCTTATCCCTGAGGTCTGTCCTGGGTCTGAGCACTCCAGGGGTGCAGCATGAAGTGTCAATATTCAAGGAGTGGCTTCAGCTCCCTGGCCAAATTCTATTCGGTCAGGTCCTGGATTTACCAAATCATTTTGCCTTTTAATGTTCCAAATTTCTGATGGATGTAGGTCATGGCACCTGCAGGGCCCTTCCATGGACTTTATTTCAGATGTCTGCCCTACACATTTTCAACAAGTTCTGTGCCTTTCTGGAGCATAGAACTTCTCATGGGCTTTTCACCACCAAGGTTTTTACTTTTCCATGGGCTGAAGAAGTCAGTGAACACTGACTAATCAGGGATTACAAAAATCTTAAAAATCTATCAGTAGCACAAGATTTTTGTTTCCTTCCTCTCTTAAGGCTTTCTGTCTGTCTTTCTATTTATTGTTCCTAAATAACCTCTGCAAATAAAAAAGTCCTTCTTATCTTTCCCAGTCCAGCGACTATTTTTCCCTGTTTATTTTTTTGGTAAGAAATCCTTAATTTAAGGCAACACCATATTGACTTTTGTAATTTTCCTTCCTTGCTCTAGTAACTCTAGTTGAGTTTTAGTGGCAGCAAATTCAGAAACCAGTCTTGTGACAGCTTCATAGATTTTACTCAGTAATTTATGTTGTGCTTTGTAAAGCTGCAGACCACTGGAGCTACTGCAGGTGCATGTTCTTGTCTTTCTCTATTTGGAATTGAAAAGCTCTTCCTTATTTTTAGTTCATTTTTCTTCATTTTATTCAAGCTCCCTCTAATTAATATTCTCATCTCTTTCTAAGTACCCAAAAATAAAAAAAAAATCTTCTATTTATTTCACTGTCTGCTTTTCTTTAATCACTTACTTCTATAAGAGAAATGTTTGGCTGGTAATATAGCTAAAAGGAAAGTATTTTTTCCCACTGAAAGGACTATAACAAATTTCAATGTTATTTTAAAATTAGATATTTCAACCATCTCTAGAAAACCTTGAAATAGTGTAATTTTCCCCCTTTAATTAGCTTAAATGTTATGTTTAAAAATGTGACATGAGATAGAAATGAAATTCGAGCAGAATTCTATCTAGGGCAAAGTAGCAGCTGATAAATCTGAATTTCCAGGCAGATTTTCTCCAGAGTGCTTGCAGAGCAGCTGCTGGGTGTTCCTCAGTGGGAGCTGTGTCACCAGTGGGAGACTGGGACATTTTAAAATGTGTTTTACCTGTGCAAGGTGATCTGCAGGGTTTGGCAGGGCACAGAGCACTCCCCTGGCACTGCCCAGCCCTTTCCTCCTCTCTCAGACACATTTCCAGAGGATGCTTTGGAAGGAAGAACCTTGGCATTGGTAAGGTGCTGGGGTTGCCCTTTTGGGTCCAAAAAAGGGGAATTTCATGGCTGGTAAATGTTGGGGATGTCAATATTTCTGAACAGAAAATTGCATTTGCTCCCAGAGCTCATGAGGTGTTCAAGGTGTGTGCACACTGAAGGGACACTCCATTGAATTATTACTCTTGATTAATGGAATTATTATAAAAGAAAAGTTATCTCAGTGCAATCATCCCATTATTTGTTTGATGGGAGAGCCTGTTCTATGCACAAAACTCGAAATAGTGTGGAGGTTAGGTCTGAATCTCAGGCTGAGTTTGCAGGAAAGGTTGAGCACCTTCATGGCAATGGAGGAGATTTCTCCAGGTGGGGAGTGTGGAGTGCTCCAAGAGGAGGGCCAGGCTCAGAAACTCTTTTCATGCTGCTCTTTCTGCTCCTCCTGCACTGGGTGGGACATTGATGGGATCTGTTGCATGTAAGCCACTCCTCAAAGGCTCCAATCTTAGGTTCAAGATTAGTTAAACATTTACAAAAAGTTATGAAAGACTGGACTTACTATAACATAGCTTAATGCAGAGTACTCAATACAGTGCTTTTTATAGATCATAGATCATTTATAACATTTATAACTCTTCCAAGTAGTAGAAATCCAAGATGTGAGCAACAGCCACACAAGGAATATGCTGCTCAGTACTCCTATGGAGTAAATCCAGCAGAGCTGCAGCTCCAAACTCTTGAGGAAATTGGGTAGATGAGCTGAAGCAGAAAGCACTGCCAATTTTGGCAACTCCTAAAATGCCACTGAGTGCAGCAGAAGAGAGCAGAGCAGCTTTCTTTGCAGCCAGCATGTCTTCTGTCTCTTTCTTTCTCACAGCTGCCTTTATCTGCTGGCTATGCAAATACCTACACTCCATGCCTCATGAGTTTTCTGCCCTTTTGTGTTTCTCCCAGATACCTCATTATTCCAGGGAGCTGGTGGAAGTGTTTGTGTCTGTTTGTGTGCACAGTGAACAATGCCATGGACCATTCACTGGAGTGATAAATTGTGCTTACTCCCATGTCAGGTACCTCTCATTGACTTCAGTTCCTTTCCTATTGGATGTGTCTTAGATTAACCAGGCATTAGGCATTAATCAAGGAAGTATCTACAAATAAATTTTTCATCATAATGAGCTGTGCAGCTGAATTAATAGTATTTGCACTCATTATTTGTCATGATGTATGGGTGTGGTAGCAGTGCAGTGCACCCAGCCTGGCTGTTGGTGTTGCTGTGATCTCAATGTATAAGTCAGCAACAAATAAAATGCTCATGTAATTATAGGTCAGGACATTTTTTTTTTCTGCCTGCAGAATGTATTTCTAGTGTTTTAGACTCTGCATTAGAGTTTTCTCATAGTAGATAAATATTTTTTAGGTAATTTCTTGTCTAGCATTAATAATAGCATGGTAGGTCAAGGCACCAATGAAACAAAAATAGGGTTTTGAATTATATGGATCTTACAAAACATCTCTTAGCAATAAGTGCAGGTGCTGTATTACACACATGCAGATTTAAAATTTCACTGAATTCTGACTCTGCAAATTCTAATTCTAACTAGGAATAAAAAACCCCAACCTTTTTGTTGAAATTTAGTTTTAAAACTTAAGAGTGGCTTTTGAGATTAACTGAGTTCAAGAAATTTTAATTTGTATTTTTTCTGCCTAAGAACAGGTAAGAGAACTGATGTTCTTCCTAAGATGACAACTAATGTCTTTTGCAAGAGAATGTAATTTCCCTAATAACTGTCTGAACTCTGGAAAAGAAGGATTTCTGTAAAGAACTGGTGAGTACAGCCCATAAAATAATTTTTTTGTGGATAGAAGTGTTTTATATATGTTTAAAAATAATTTTAATAATATATACCATTGAAAACAAAATTACTGCAAGAATTAACCTGGGTATTTAGATCTGTTTGCTCTCAGTGTGTTGTCATGGATGTGCTAGAATCTTTTATTATTTTTCATACTATTTTCATTGAAACCTCATAGATATTAAAAGGTAACCTCTGAAAAGGGATTTGTATTGAATCCTAGAATGGTTTGGATTGGAAGGGACCTTTAAAGGTAACCTAGCTCCAAACCCTCTGCAGTGAGCAGGGACACCTTCCACTAGACTGGGTTGTTCAAAAATATTCTGGGCTGGAATGTGTCTGGCAGAGTTTGTTCTGCCAGCATGGGGAGAGGAGAAAAGTGAATTCACTTCTGGAAAAGTGAATCCTAATTTCAGAGATGCAGCCTGTTCCAGTTACCCCCTAAATAATGAATAATGAATGACAGCATATGACAAAGCTGTCCTGTTTGTAAAAATAAAGGAAAGACAATAACAAAACCACCAAAGCAAAACCCAAGCAACCATGGAGAGCTCTCCCATGTGCAGGAAGAAGGAAAAGATACAGTTGCAGAACAGATTAACTGCAACCACTTTTCCCAGTTTTTGTGTTGCATTATTAGATGCAAGGCAAAAACTGTGGCTCTCTGTTCCTGTGGAGTTGTGTGGCCTCATGACCCATTTCAGAGTTTGAACTTTTGCAGCAGCCTGACAACACCAACCATCTTCATCCTCCTCAGAAATTGCATTTATCCCAGCACAGACATCTCAGGATGTCTTTGTGGACATAAAGAAGAGCAATGTGATTGAGGAGAGCTCATCCCAGGGCACGTTTATGGCAGGATTTCAGTCCCATCCTGGCAGTGAAAGATCACCCAGATGAGGCAGGAATTCCTCATGTGAGGCATGGCCATTTGAGGTGTTCTTGGAAAAATATCCAGGCTCTGGATGCATTCAGCAGAAACTGACCTGTGGCACAGGAGAGGATTAATTTGAATTTCTAATTAGCTCCTGCATATCCTGAAGCAGCTGGGCTTCCCAGAGCAATGTATAGGCTTTGCAGGATGTCACCAAGTTGAAGTTGTCTCTATGGATATGTAAAGATTAAATGCACAGAAAAGTGCTGTGTGATCAAGTTAGCTCAGCAAACACAGCAAGATACTTTGGGATGTAAATTAATCTCAACTTTCAGGGAGAATAATATGGCCCCTTAAAATTCACAGAATTAATTATCTGACAAATCTTTAACTAAACACACAGAATGTACTATGCAGATCAGAGATTTCTGAAAGATCCCCTTTCTCCTTGATTACAGCTCAGAGTGGGAATGCAATGTCTGTGATTCTTCTGCAGCCATTCTCTGAGACTCTGAGCTGGTAAATTTTTTTGTAGCACTTGGCAATTGATGGCACTGGTGGTGCTGAAGCCTCACTGCTCATGGTGTGTTTTTATTCTGTTTGTGCTTGGGCTCTTTTCCTGCTGCACTGTAGCTCCCGTGCTCTCCTGCAGCAGAGTTGCCCAGATTTGCCCTGCCAGATCTGCTTGATGTGGAATGTGGAGCTCTGGAGCAGCAGGTATGTTCCTGGAATTCTGCTTACAGCAGGAAAAGCCACAGTTCAGCAGAAGGAATAATAGTCACAATTGTCACTGAAGTGTTTTGACACTTGTTCCTAAAGCTCCTTCAGAACGTACACAGAGTGGATCATTTATTTTAATGAAATTCTGTCTAACACAGGCTATTACTCACTCTCCCTCCTCTGATTTCTGTGAAGTGCCAGCTCAGAGGATGCTCTTAATGATGAGCCTGAAGAGGCTTCCTGGGATTTGCAGCTATGAGCTTCTCCCAGCACGTTTGTGTTTTGAGAGGGAGAGATGTTACTGGAGTGGCAGAAATTCAGAGTGTGGAAGTTCACCAGCAGAGTGAAGCTCTCCCAAGGACATCCTTGTATTTTAGGGTTTTTTTCCAGGGGAAAAACTGAAAAAGAGAGTTTTGTCTAATCTGAACATCAAGTATGGGTGGGAGAAAGAATGTGGAGAAGCCATTCTGCATCCTTTGAATCCCCTTGGCTTTGGGACAGAGCAGTGCCTGTATTCCTGTTCTGTAATTCAGCTCTGAGCTGCAGTGTGTGAGCAAGACTGAGTATGATAAATGCCTTTATGGCTCAGTCACCACAGCAGCCTGCAGGCTTTTATCCACACAAGAACTCCTGCCCTAACAAAAGCAGTGTGCTGTGGTCATTCACACCAAGCAATCCCTCTGACCATGGATAATAAATATTTGGCTATGCTGGAAAAATCCTGAGTGCAAAAAGTGTGTCCTGCCTCTTTTGCCAGGGCATCTGGTCCCTGAAAAAAATGTCACCTTGCTGAACAGCATTTAAATCAAAGTGAAGTTTAGATTCCAGCTCTGATTCAGATATTTATAAACCTGTCATCTGCATTTCTGTGGAAGGAATGGGTTGACTAATAGCCAAATTGCTCCAGGAAATGCAGAGGAAGACCATTTGGAGGTCAGATAATGTTTAATCAGGAAACTTTTCAGCACATCTTTGATGTTCCTATTAATTTTATCTTTTCCCTGATTCATAAATAATATCCATCTGGAGAAACTTAGATGCATTTAGTTATGTTTTATTAAGCAGGAAGTAATCCACTGGTCACACATTTTTAGGAAACCACACTTGGCTTTATCTCTTCTTTCCGTGGAGAGTAGAATACGCACATGGCAAAATCCCCTCCCAGCAATGTCTCTGCTACAACCACAGATTTTTTCTTGTATTTCTCTCTTGTTGGATTCACCTGAGGATAAACCCAAGCACCAACAAAATTTTCTGTTTACCCTGGATGTGTTGAAATACCACGGCTCTCAGGAATTACTTTGTTGTTTTATTTAAAGGGTATGTACTACAATTGATTCCAGCGCATCATGACATTTACAAAAGTGCTTTTTTTTGCAAGAAGGCTGCTAATCTAGGCAAGGGAAGAAAGCATCCAGAATTTAAGGTGATTCTTGCTGTTCTGCAGGAAATCTGTGTGTGCCAAAGGAGGGAGATGTGGAAGGCACAGGGGAGAGGCAGAGCAGAGAGCCCTCAGTGGGTCCATGGTCAAGCTCATGACCTCCCCTCTGGGACAGATGGACACACAGGTCCCAGAGGTGACCCAATGCCACCCATCCAAGGGGGTGGCTTGGTCAAAGCTGTTTCTCACCTCTGTTCCCCTCCATGAGGTCGTGCCTGCCCCATGCACAAGGGGAGGATGCCCAGAGCCCAGGTGCCCAGAGGGTGTCCAGAGTTTGCTTTGTGTGGGCAGTGGGGTGACTCTGAGCTGTTCTGCCACGTGCTGTGGGATGTCATTGTCACAGGGAACCAACATTTTTCTTCCCTCACAGAGTTCCTGTGGGAAATGATGCTGTGATGTCTCATCATAGTTGAATTTATAAATTATTCCAGCCTCTGTAGTTGTTCATCGAGTACTTTGCTAAGATCTTCAAACCAAAAAAAGGTAGGAAGTAAATGAAGAGAAGCTGTGATAATTCTCAAAATAAATCTGAATGGGGGTTTTGTGCTTTGGTCTGACATCTTATGCAAGGCATTCTGGTTGGTAGAAAGGGAAGAGAGAAGAGAGCTTTTTAGCTTTTACATAAATGCCACTCAGCAATCCACAGCCTGAGGCTGAACTGAGCTAATTTTGAAACAAGAATGATCCACTGGATCGAATAAATTTGAAGGTTTCTTTTTTTGTCTTTCCAGTTTAACTATTGTAAATGAAAGATAAATTTCAGATATGTTTCTAAAGTCTTTTGCCATCCCCAGGCATACTTCTTACTTAGCACAATTACAAATTCTGTTGCAATTTCAAACCAGTAGGATTTTAAAAATTCCTATGTTGTAAAAATTCTGTGCAAGCAATATTGGGATACTTACATGTGTGATTTTTAAAAATAACTTTCACAGTGTGTAGATCAGGACCTGTACAATCCTCCCCTGCTGAAGACTTGTAAAAGTACCTGCCCTTTTTTAGATTGCTTTGTTAAAGCAGCAAGATTTATCTACATTGAATTTGTGATCCTCTTCTTCCTTCTGCCTTTTTCTACCTAAAATCTACAACATCTCTGGCCAGTTTTTGGTCTGATAGTACAAGAGGTGTGTCCAGGATATTGTGTTTATTTCTGGGAGAAATAGCTGAACAAAGGGAGAGATCCTATTAATGTCCCAGCAAGCAGCAGGAGCTCAACCTTTACAAAGTCCACAAAGGAGTTCACAGTGAGAACTGTAGGTACTGTAAAAACACAGAAAAACATAATCATTTAGACAAATTGCAATTCTGTTGGACTGGTACAAACTTAAATATGAGTGGTTTGTGGTGTTAGAGCCACTGTATGCTGTGAGTGCACACAGTGCTTTAAATTTGCTGATGAATAGCAAAGAGTGCTCTTGGGGAAAACCGCTCTGTAAAATTGAAATTTAAATGATGGGGGTTTTTTCACTGAAGCACATTTTTCAATTTTTTTGTATTTTTTCCTTTTTTTAGTGGGAGGTGGTTTGCCTGTATTCCCTTCCAGCTTTTCCAGATGATAATTCCCTGCTTCCACCTGGCTCTAGGAGTCATTAGTGGGTGACAGCTCTCTGAGGCATCCATAGAGCTCCTCTGCCCTGCCTGTTTGAGCTGCCATGTTTCAGATGTGTTATCAAGACATTGCTATTGTGCAGATACAGATTAGTTCTTGAGACTGATTTTTCTGCTTCACCAGTTCTTTTGTAGCTGCCAGAACTAATTGCTTACATTACATTACCAGTCTGGGCCTCTATCACTCCCTGGATGATGCCATCCATTGGAATACAGCTGCATACTTAAATGCACTTTTTAACTATATTTTACCATTTCTGCCCATGTTTACAACTGACAGAATTGTCCCTGATTTTTTTTTTTTCTCTGACCTCCACTACGTGCCAGAAATTGTATAACAGCTGAACTGATTCACTTGCCTTTTCTACCTCCAGAATTCCCAGACTTTTCTGATTTAATGGGAGTTTAACAAAGCTATGTATAAATCCTGTGTACAAATAATCGTTCCCTTCTGAGACTGGGTGAAGTTGCTCAGAAGCAACATTCTAGGGACTGCTGACACTTAGAAAACTTAAAGCTTCAGAAAGGCAGAATGAAAATCTGGAAATGCATCAAAGCCTATCCTTCTTGCATAATAAAAGGGTTTTTTTTTTTATTGTCCAGCTGTATTGGATCTTCATTCCAAGACATAAAAACCTCGATATCCACTAACTGTGCTGTGCTGTGACACCAACACTGGCTGTCAATAAAGATTCCTGGATGATGCTTGCATGCTCAAATAGTCATGGTAATTTCAGTTAAAAGTTTTCTTGTAACTCAAAATTTATATTTTGTACTTTATTTACCATTACTTCCTAATATACATTTAGAAGGAAAATTGTAGTTTTGCTGAGCAGAAGTAAACGAAGGTGTGTGTGTATAAATGCATTTGACAAAAAGCAATCCAAAATTTTAATATATTTTTTTAGATTCATAGGGCGAAGACATTAATTTTTATCTGTTCTTTATATCACTGTTGATTAGATGTTGAAGATTAACAATTATTAATCTGTGTTTAAGAAAAATTATGATGCATTTTGACTCCACGTGAATAAAGCAAAAGTTTATAAATGGCATAAGAGTAAGATTGTGCTTTTTGGTGACTGGAGTTTTAAACCCCTCATACTCAAACCAAACTAAAGAGGTGTAACTGATGGGAAGATTCTCTCAAGATTTGTAGCAACTCTTTGAATATTGCTCATTTTTTGAGGGATAACATTCCATGAAAATTGATATGGAATAGATTTTAAATGTTAAATGTGACATTTGTTAATAAGCCCAGTTTTCATCACTGCAGGTTATGTGGACATTTTATTTTGAAGAGAGAACATCACTGTTCTGCATGCTAGCCAATAATTGTTAAACAATGTTAGAAGGCGTTCAGGGTGATTTGTTCTGGCACTGGCTTCCTTCAGACCCACAATGCAGAAGGATTGGTACTGGGGACACACAGCTGAAGGTATTTCACTGCTTTATTTCCTCTGCCTCTCAATCATCAGACTTGTGAGCATCTATGTGTCACATGAAACTGGATTTGTACTTGAGTAAGGGTGGAGTCCAAAGTGACAATTTTGGGTAACCCACTTTTGTTCTTGATATTTTCAGTTCCAAAGGCTTTCGACTCTCTTCATCACTCCTTCAGCTTCTTCCCACCTAGCCCTTTCCTTATTTTGGTTTGTTAGCTGCTATTAAATGAATCTTGATGCTTTTCCTAAATAGTATTACACTTCTCCAAGCTGCAAAACCTTTAGAGAGTCGTGGGGTGAGGCACATCCTAAACTTCTCAGAATGATTTTGTCTCTAGTTCTACATTTCAGCTCACAGGAGGAGCATTCCCAGACCTGCACAACTTCCAGAGTGAGATGTTGGAAACAGGATCCAGCATAAGAGGGGAGATTGGAAGTTTTATTTCTGCCACAGAGAATATGGGACAAATGCAGAGGAGGAGAGGGGCTGAGCAGCAGGAAAGCTGCTGAAGTCATGACCCAAAATAAGCATCACAGGCAAGTTGGACTGTGATTTCCTGCAGACTGTATCTCCTCTCAGATCATTGCAGCTCTTTCCTTGTGGGAGGGGGGCAGCAGAATTTATTCCAGTGGTTTCAGAATTAGATTTCTCAAAGGGAGAAAGGAGTGGGGAGGAGCACAAACCACTGTGGCTGTATGGGATGCTGATTTAATTTACATTTGTGGTGATTGGATTGCAGTAATTTCCCTGGAGAGCAGCTTCTGAGATAATAATTTCCAAAGACAAGCTTAGCCGTGGTGAGCTGAGGACTTCCTGAAACAGGATGGCCTACTGAGAAAAATGTCTTTTTAAACTCATGTGGCTTCAACCAAATTTAATAGGAATTCAAAGGATAGGAAAGCATAGAGAGACTGTCTTGCAGGCACAGCAAGTTCATTTGTGGAAGAAATTGTGTGTTGGTAAAATTGTTTGCTATAAAACTATCCTTTAGCCAATTGCATTCAATCTTTAAAAAGATCTGTGGGGAGTTTGGGAGAGATTAATAAAGAGCCTGGTATAAATTCAGTTCTCCATGCCAAGGATTCAAAAATCTGCACACCATAAAATCCTTAGAGCACAAGAGTGGGCAGAGTTTAGCCATAATGTCATGATAGGAGAAAAATCTGAAGTTCTGGCTGGTTTTGGTTTCTGTCCCACTTTTATGCCCATGTTGTCATCTTTTTCCCTACAGAGAAGGAGTTCCAACCCTTTTCTACCTGGAGGGCTTCAGTCCAGTGCACCATGGATCACCTCAAGAGGTATTAGTCTTTTATTTTATAAGTAAAAAGAGAGAAAGAGTGAAAACAATGAGTTCTGATTGTATGCTAGGATAAACAAAGAGTGAAGCCAAAACAAAACAAGAAAACCTTTTATTATCTGTCTCAAGCACAGTGAGTTAGAGCATTTATGGCCCAGCTTTGGGGTATATTTAGGCTGATTTTTCTGGTTGCTTAACACAAGAGAGCTGCAGACTCTGAAGGCCCAGCATAGTGGGGATTCTGGCTCTGTTGCAAAATCACCTTTGGTGTCTCTATTAATTAGGCAGCAGGGCTGTCATGCTGCCTTAGCCATGATCCATTTGTTAAACTCACTTTGATGCTAAAAATAGTCCCTCTTGTTAGCTCTGGCTTCCACAGGACAGCTCTTGCTTGATTTGTGATGCTGTGTGAACAGGCAGAAAGGAGCTACTGGACAGTCTGGTAAAAACCCAAGCCAGAAGTACTTGTAGCAAGGAAGGTGGGGGAAATTTGTGTCACACAAGAGAAAACCCTCAGGGAGACCTTGCTTCACCCCTTCCAAGCTGTTTGCTTCTCCTACATGCACTGCAGAGTGATTGCTCTCAGCACACATCAACGCTTGTCATCCCCTTAGCCATCAAAAATACCTCTAATTCACTCTGTACAAATACCATTTTTGGTGCTGTACACAAATAAAGAGTTTCATTTCAGTTATATCCATTTTAAAAGTGCCCCCTTGAAATTAAAAACATAGAAGAAACATCAGAAAACATCAGAAACATCAGAAAAATATCTTCTATTTTCATTCTTCCAGAACTCCTTTCAAACAAAGAATTAATAACAAAAAATGAGCCTATAAAATATTTCTGTGCTGTTGAATCCATTCTTTTCAAACTCATAACCAAAAGCAAAACAAATGAAAATCTTCATATATAAAATTTCCCAGAACACTGTGGGTGAGACCTTCACAGGGTCCTGGTGCAGAAAAATGAGCATCCATTGTTAGATCAGCCATCATCCAGAACTGGGCTTTCTTCTGACCTTTGGTGTAAGACTTTCAAACCCAAGCTGGTTTTGCCTTAATGAAAATAAGGAAGAATTGGTGGGAAAATTCTAGAATGGTTGGAAGGGGGCTGTTTGACTAGGGAAGATAGTTTCAAGGCTTTAAAATTTTCAAAAATGCTTTTGAATCCTTTGGTAACTCAGACCAAACAAGGACAAATATTATCCTTCATCCCAGCCTGGACTAGGACAGTTTCTCAGTGTGACAAAAACTCAGTTTTCCCAGTGGTACCAAACAAGGACCAGGCCACCACATTTTTGCTCTTGCAGTGTAGAGTTTGAGTCAGGCTGATTTTTAAGCCAGCTGATTTCAAGCACAGGCTGCACTGGTATATAATGAGAAGAGGAATGCTCTTTACAGCATTTTCAGATTGTCTTGCTCAGGAGACCACAGCTATGTGCAGCCAGCAAAAACCTGTAAGAAAAAAATAATAATTTGGCTGCCAGTGAAGTCAGGTGCTTTGTTAAGTGCTGACAATTTACCCAGTTTTGCTGCCACAAAGGCAAAACCAGGATTACCTGGTAGCTCTCCTGGAGAATCTCTGAATGTGCCAAGCAGAGGTGACAGTAACATCTCCAACAAGCCCAGGAGCACTGACCATGGGGCAGAGCTTGCACAGATTTCTCCTCCAGAGCAGCTCTCTGGATGACCAGGCCATGTAAAGGGCCATGATGTGATTCAAGTGCTGCAGCAGATGGAACTGAAGCCCAGAGAACAGATTCTGGTTGTGCTTGCAGGATCCATGAGCAAATCACTTTGGAGAGATTGCTGTAATGACATTTCCAGTGTTATTTTTCTGATGGTTGGGGAAAATACTGACACTGGGGTGAAAGAAAAGACAGGCAAAAAAAGGGAAGTGTTAGAATTGAAAAGTGGTATAATCACTGTTCTACTTTGGTGTAAATTTCTCAGAAATTTTTCCACCCCTAATTCTAACCTTTGGGAAGGATCCTCTCCATTTCACCTGGCTGCTCTAAGGAATTTTTACCACGAAAAACACAGTTTTGCTTTAACTGACCTCTATTTTGTCAACACATTTGTTATGAGGTGTTTGCTGGCCTCAGCATACATAGCATGGAAATGATATATTTAATTGAAAGGATTTATTTCATCAAAAGCTTCATTTGTCTTATTTATGGAGGTGCACCTAGACAGCCTGGCCTGTCTGGGTTGTTGGAGAGCGATGCTTAACAATTTTAAAAACCTGGCTATAAAGAAAAAAACCCCACATGCAATCAATCTCTCTTTGCCATCCTGCTGTCTTTTATGCTCTTGCTGTCACTTTAAAATCTTAAGATGGAGGTGTGACCCTTACTAATACATTCCCATACGTGTCTAACACTTCTTCTTAACAGCCCCAGACTTCCTCCTGCACAGCCGTCCCTGGAAGTGTGGATTTATTCTTTTATGAAATCTTAGAAAAAGGTGCAAACTGAAGTGTAAATAACATTCATCTCACCAAATCGATTGGAATGAGACTGCTGCTTTTAAGGTGGATTAGAGCTTAGGGGAAAGTTAAAATTTTCTCACTAATGTTATGTAAGGGAATGCTGAAGTACATGGGCCCCGTGTTAGCAGAGACTGATTTGTCTCAGCTTTTCCTGGAGTGTGGTGAATGTTATTTGAAATACTTGGCTGTGTGCAAGGATATTTCATATTATAGATGCAAAGTGTGCTACTTTTATGACCCTGTTGCTTTTTGTTACTAATCAATTGTCATACACACAAAAGGAAAGCCATTTGGTGAGAGATGGGCTAGAAACACAAACACTAAAATGAGAAACCCACTCTGACAGCTCAGAGATAATTTCCTGACATGGCAGAGAATGAAGCAGTGGTATCTCTTTGCCACAGTGGCCTATCAGACTCTGAATTTATTTTCAGATGGTTTCAGAGCATCTCTCTAGCTGTCAACACATCAAGCCTGTTCCAGAGCCCATTGATGTCAATATGAGCCTTTCCATTCTCTCCACTCAGCTTTGATCATACCCTTGAAAAGTTCAAACCTCCGAAGTGCATTTGGGAGGTTTTTTTATGTGTGGGGCTGGATCACTTCTAATTCCATGTTTATTAGTGCTGTGCCATGGAGATCCATCTAGAAATATACATCTTATTATAAGGGGGTTAAATATAAAAATATTTGGTATCCATTGAAACTTAGGCTCAGCACACCCAGAGCTGTTGAAGTTCTTGCCAGAATTTATGACACAATCCTAAATACCTCCCTGCAATTTGTCACTCCAGAATGATGTGCCGCCGACTAAAAACGAACTCGGTGTAAAAATCTGTTGATTGGCAATTTCCAATAGGAAATGTGAAACCCCTGTGACACTGTCAGAGTGATCTGCTGTGGAGAGATGCATCCCACGCTGCAGGCATGTTCAGCTGAATGGGAAATAGGCCAGTATTTATAGAAACTCAGCTTCCTCCGTGGCACCCAGGGTCTGCCTTTTCTTCCGCATGAAGACGCTTTGCCATTTCGTTCTGGAAAATGGAATTTCCAAGCTGTTGAATAGCAGAGACCCAGGCAATTACAAGTAAATCCGGGGGAAATTCAGAAGTCCAAAGCAATTTCAGATAAAAGTTAGAACACAGTAATCGGACTTCAGACAGTTCTAAAAACGGGGGGGGGAAATCATCTGAATAGCAAATCAGGATGTCTTCACAAGCAAGGTGCATTCTTGAGTTTTATTACTGAGCTGTGGGACACATTTTTGCTGGACTTTGTGCCCTCCTGACCTTTATTTTACAGATATAGACACCTGAATTTTGTGCAAACATTGTTTCAGCCTAGCAACACTCTTTGCTGACTACTCCAACCTGGAGTCATAACCTCACCCTGTTAATGAGGCTGATAATTGAAATCATTGTCAGCAACTTTGTTTTAAGTCAGTTAATTATTCCACTCAGAGCCCTTTTCATTAAAAAATCCACATCCCCTCATTCAGTGCCTAATGAGGATAATTTGGAGATAGGTCCTCATGTATACATATACATAAATTATTGGCATTTTCTTGCTCTAATAAATTAATGTCTCAGATTAAAAAACTGTTTAAGGAGTTTGTTGAGAAAGATGCAACATATTAAGTGGGTTTGGCCTTTCTGACAGGTCAGAACTTTTAGAACAGAAACATCTTTGACTGTGGACAGCCTAAATGTATTATTTAAAGTTGTAACAGTAGCAAAACCAGGTCACACTAAGATTAGAAAGCATAGTAAAAAGTCTCTGTGCGGACTTAAATCATGGTTTAATTAGAATTTGTCAGCTGGAGGTGACAGGGAAGCAAAGAGACCAAAAGTGTGTTCTCTGATCTGATCATTTGGAGCTGCAGAACGGAGCTGCAAAATTCCAAGGACAAATCATGTGGTTCAGGATATATAAGTGCAATTGTAGACTATATAGGAAAATACAGAAAGAAATCAGAATACAAATATTTCTGGTCATGGTTCCTGGAGAACAAAAAATGAAAGGAAAACAGATACACAACAAAACTTCCTGGGATGATGCAATGAATGGGTTATCTCTCTTATGAAAAGAGAACTTGGTAATGAAAATAGCTGAGTGAGGAAAGCTGAGAGAACAGATGTTGGTAAATGCATCTAGGGCTGAGGGATAATTATAAGGAGGAAGAGACAGTTAAAAAAATAACTATTTATCATGGAGCAATGAATAAATTTAGACTCAAAATTAGAAGGTTGCTAATAGTCAGAAGAAGGAAGTTTGTGTTTAGAAGAAATGAGACATTTTGAGCTGGAGTTCTTGAGACTGGGAGAAGAAATTCTGTTGAAAGGATTTGAAATAGTTGGGCATGCTGTTTGTTTGGGAATGTCCCATCTTCCAAGGCTTCCATTATTTCCTCTCTTTTTGCTTCTCCCTCCCTCACATCCTCAGAGCATTTCTCTTCCTATTCCCCTCTGATCCTCTGGAAAATGTTACAGAGATATGATAAAAGGATGGAGCTTCCCAGTACTCCCAAAACCCTAATATTTCTGTTATTTTTTTACCCAGTTCACACCATGTAACTCTCAAATTTGGGGCTGGAGAAGAGTCCTTCCTTCAGACTGGTAGCATTTAGATTTTGCTCAATTTTGGCTTCTTTCTGTGCTATGGACACAGAAGCCTGCTTAGATTTAGCTGGGGCTTTTATTGAATTTTTTCCTGCTATGTCAGGAAAGTGGCTTATTGGTTCCTTGGCAATAATTCTAGTTTTAGAGATTTTACTGTAGTTTTTAAGTTTGTTAAGGAAGTTAGGAAAGCTTTATGGCTTCTGTCAAGTGAAATAGATGTTATAAAGTGTTCTATAACTAAACATCTATGGCTTAGTAGCCAAGGACAGAAACAAGACTAGATTTTTTTCTGCTGAAATAAATTGAATTGGAGGATTTCAGAAAAATAATAAAAAAACCCCATTTTATTTTCATCCAGACCACCTAATATCCCACTCTTTCACTATTCCTTTTATCTGTAGAGCTCTGAGCTGGACTGCTTTCAGATTTCTTTGTATTATTCTGTCTGATACAAAGATTTTCTACAAAGATTTTTTCCATTCCAATTTCCAGTGCATGTCTGACAAACTGATTTGAAGATCTGCATTTGGTGATAAAGGTCACAAAACAAGAAAAAAAAGAATAGTGAGAGGTAAGAATTTTTCAGTTCTGTTTCATTATGACAAATCTTTGTTTCCTATTCTCTGTGGCACTTGTGATACTTGTTGAGGACAGTGAAATATCTTGTTGCCAAGGTTTCTTTTTTACTAATAGGTACAAGAAAACTAAAAACAGAAAGAAGGGGATAAGGTCAAAGTGTAAAGATTTTTGTGGTTAACAATTATCTCAGTATTTCCTGATGACAGGATGTGAGATTTTCCATCAGTTATTAAGATGGGAAGGCAGGTGCAAGACTCAAATTTGGGTGGAAGCAGTGGAGGTCTCAGGGCAGGAGATTCACACATTTGTGCTGCCTACAAAACTTGTGAACAGAGCTGCTGGAATGATAACAATTTTCTTTTGGGAAATACTAAAATTTGCAACCTGTAACTTCTTCAGTGGGATTTTTCTCTGCTTTGCTGAAGGACAAGGAGGCAGAATGTCTTGAATTGAAAAGATTACTTGTCATTCCAGCAAGCAGGACACAGATTTGGGCTATCAGGAATAACAAAACAGCCTCTTCCTCTGATGTTATTGTTAGAATTTTATGGGAAAGTAGTTTGAGAATTTGGTACTGATGTCAAGCAAAATAAATTCATTTTTAATCCAAAGCCAATGGAAGTGGTAGGCCCTGCTGTAGATCCTACAGAGTACCCTTAAATCCTTTTTTAGGACAACAAGCTGTGTGCTTTGGTGTGTGAACTTCACAAAACTTCTGAGCTGGCTGCATTCAGCTGCCAGCTGCTCCTCACCCGAGGACTTGGTCTGTATTTGTGCTTATATTTACATATACATTATACATTATATATGTGTATATATATATATATATATATATATATATATACACACACACATATATACCTATGTGTGTGTGTGTGTGTGTATATATATATATATATATACACACACATATATATACATATATACTTATGTGTGTATATATATATCTATATACACACATATATACTTATGTATACTGAATTTATATATATATATATATATATATATAAAGTAAATATACATACTATACTTTACTTATATTTACTTGGGTCTGGACTTGTGCTTGTATTTGTTAGGCTTATTGATATTTTCTGACCACACCTAGGTGGCTCAAGGAAATAAAATAGATCTTTTCTTCATCCAGATCAGTAGTAAAGTGTGGAAAGCTGTATCTTTTGAGGAAGAAACCACATTTTTCTCTGTTCTGTGAGACAGCAGCAAATTGTGCTCAGCAGAGTGGAGAAGAGGAAAGCACAGCTCTTTTCTCCATTATCACTAAGAATATTTCTTTTCCAAATCCATCTCCTGGTCTAAATGCAGATTGTGCCTGAACCAGAAGGTTACCAATTAGATTATTTGTCATTATTGTCCGTGGGTTTCCTTCAGGAAAGAGATTTTGGCTGTGCAGGCAGGGTTTGGCTGGGACTGCTGCACCCAGGCCAGGCTTTCAGATCCAGCCAGAGCAGCTGTATTTAGAAGATGAAAGGAAGAAACCTTCTGCCAATGCAGATCTGGCACTCACCATTTGTCATTTTTTACAAGCAAGAGAGACTTTCACAAGCCTAATAGTGGGATTCCATTAAAATAACTGAAACTTCTTGCTAAGTGAATGTAGCAAATTTTTGAATGCAGGGATTCATCTTGACCTACTGAATTAATTCATTTTATTGACCATTTTTTCTCTTGTCTTTAATATTGAAATTTCTGGTTTGGGAATATTTAGCTTCTGCTTTTAATAACAATGCAATTTTAATGAAATTTATTTCAGCAGTTGTATTTATTTCTGTTTGAAGATATCTGTGTTTTAATTTTTTATTTAAAAATTAACTTTTGGTGTATGCTGCGTACTTTAAGGAAAAAAAGGCACACATATAAAGTTACTTGGAAAATTATTGATTGTTCAGAAAAATAATTGATCTTTTACCATTTTGGAGAAATTTTATGGTGTTGGTTTCCAGGTTTAGATTTTTTAAAGAGGTTTAAAGGAATTGTCTTTCTAAATTTCAGCTAAATCCTGTTCACTTTAGAGGATGCTAACAGGGAAACTAAAATAATATAATGTTTAAAATCTTATTTCTTAAAAAATCCACTTATTAAAAGCATTGTGTCATTAATATCACAGAAAGGGGTCTCATTAAGATATTTGGCAGACAGTAAGAGTAAAATCAGCTTTAATTTAGGGGTTTTTTTAGGTTAAAAAGGCACAATATAAACAGTAATAACCAATTCAACAACTGGATATCCTGGACAACTTGTACCTTGACTGATCCATGACAGTAGAACTGTCATGTAACTGTGGTTACATTTACATTTCCCAATATAGGAATTATTTCAGCTAAAATCAGCCATTATCTGCTCAGTCCTCAATAAGTGTGGGTCAAATGTAAAATCTCCACAGAGAGCTGCATTTTCTTGGACAGGAGACCACAAACTCATTTCAGCCAGACCCCTAAATTGCTGAGGGGACAGATTCCCACCCCCATGGCCTGGAGAGCGTGTGAACAGCCAAAATTGATGAGCGGCCTACGAAACATTTCTGTGTCTCTCCCTTGCTGCACTCAGCAACTGCCCTAAAATGGTTTTTAAAGAAGAAAAGAGGTGCAACAAAGACAAAAGAGTTGTGTCTCCACAAAATGAACCCCAACTGCCCACCTCAGGAATAATCAGGCTTTTACTCAGGCTGACTTTTTCTTTTTCCCCTAGCTGGAGATATTAATTTATTGTATTAATGTGTGTAAACAAGCATGAATCTCACAGAACATTGCTGGAACAAAGACTGAGACAGAGACAACACCCAGTCAGGATAGGTTTCCTTTAGAGATGCTCTAATTAATTGTCTCATTACTTTTCAATCTGGGCTCCTCTGCCTCTTGGAGGGGAGCAGTGAGGAAGGGAAGGTCTCAGACAAAAAAATGCTGAAAAGGAGAGGTTTGGCTGTCGTGTGTTAGTGATGCATCAGCGTGCCTCGAAATTGATGTTGATGTAGCTAGGAACAGAACCAAAGCCTGGTGCCAGAGGTGGCATATTCATAATGAGACCAAATGAAGGGGCTCATTAGTCTCACAAATGGTGAAGAGCTGCCTGTTCCCTCTCTGATTATCTCTCCTCCATCTCCATTAGGAGGGTGAGCATGCAAAGGGGTGGGGAAGAAAAGCAAATGTTCTCAGGTTCAGGCTGTGAACTGATCTGCATAGCCCCACTGGGAATTAACAAACCCTGGTGACTCCTCCAGGCTCCCCCCACCCCAGATAAATGCAGAATTCCACTCCAAAACTAATGGAAATGAAATATTAGTAATTAAACCTTTATATTTAGGAAAAAATAATAGGAAACAACCCCCAAAATATGTAAGAGCTCTGTGAGGGAAAAAAGAAAAGAAATAAAAGGCACTATGGAGTTGTGCTGTTTAATTCAAATGTTTGATGATCTGTGGATGTGGGTCAGGTCATAACATGCAACAAAGACACCCAGGGTGTGATACACCAAGGCAGAAATGAGTTTTGACCAGAGTGACTGGCAGACTGTGCAAATGACCCTTGGATACTTCAGGATGGCACTCAATAAGTAATTGCAAACATTTCTTTTTTTCCTTTTACAGTTTTTGTTCGGAGCCAGGTTGGGCAAATACTCCATCCTAATCCCAACACTGAACAAATAGTAAAAGCAGCCTTTGCTGCTGGTGCTGGGAGAAAACATTCAATTAAGTTGCTGCAGTGGCTTAGTGACAGCAGCCTTTCACCTTTGGAAACCCAGCCTCTGGTTATCTGTCTCGGGTCACTAAGGAAAATGAGTTGATGTTCTCAGGCTAAGCCCCAGGGCACATTTGGCTCAGAATCACCAAACCACAGGATAATTTGGAGCTTTTGTCCCTGTGTACTTAGGAAAAAAAAAAAAAAAGCTGAAATTCATGATAAGAATGTGTTGAGAAGCAAGCAGCTTCCCAGAAAATTAAAATGTTGACATTCCCAGCAGTTTAATTGACATTAGATAACTAACATGTCAAAGCCTAAAGAAAACTGCAGGCAACACAGTGATGTATGAATTTGAAACCCAGATGCTGGCAACAGAGGGAGGGCTCATAAATGGTGGAAAAATCAGGTGGACAGGGATTTTTAGCAGCTAGAGGATCAAAGTTTGACTGCCCTCAGGACCAGACTGGTGATGTTTCCATCACCTGCACTGGTGCTGGAATCTCTACATCAGCCTGCACGATACAGGGCCACACCTTAATCCTCCAGTTATCCCTGCCTGAGTGGAGAAAAGTGGCAAATGCAGGACTGGGAGGGACAGAAGAGTTACATCCATCAGTCATCACCATCCTGCATCATCCCCATGGCTCAGCCCCTTGCAGACTGAGACAAGGGGTGGATGGGCTGCAGGGATGGCACCCCCAGGCTGCCACTGCTGCTGCAAACACCCAGTGAATTCTGAGAAGTGTTTAGGATTCCCTGAAGTCCTGGTGGGAGTCTTTTCTTCAAAGTGAGCTCATCAAGAGTGACCAGTGACTTTCTAGCTGCAAAGTCATATTTAGAGCACAAAAAGCATGGAACTGGAACAAGGAAACCTTGTTCAAAGGGCAGGAGCTGAGAGATGCTGGGGTGAGGCAGAGCCAGCTGGAGAGCAAATATCCCCAAATTCCTGCAGCATTTCTTCCCTCCAGGCTCAATTTTTGCCTCAGCAGCTTTCAGCATCTTTCAGAGTTGCACAAAACCTTGCACTGGTCCTGTGGGTCTCTGCAAAAGCCACCTGGTTTTGTCACTCTGACTCTTGGCTCTGCCTGCTCCCTGCCATGGACCAGGCCTCACCAGGCTCTCCCAATCCCAATTTTGTTGCACCTAGCCCCAGCACCCTACACCTGCCAGAAACTTCAGCAGGTGATACATTTAAAGGGAGATGAGGAGAAAAAGTCTTTTTTTCTCTCCACAGGGTTGCAACAATCCAAAGAGCAGCCAGACCTTTTCCAGCTTGGAGCCTTTGTTTCTCCTGCCTGTTTCTTCACACACCAGTAAGTGCTCAGTGGGCAGGGGGAGTTGCTGGCCATGGCTTTGTCTGCATCCAAAGCTGACCAAGGTTCCTCTAAATCATCCTGGGTCCTATTCTGCGTTTAATTGTTTCTCCTATCATTTGAGACCCAGAATGTTCTCATTTTCTAGATTGATAAGCCACAGAGAGGCAGCCTGGTAGAGCCAGAAGATTGTTAAAATGATGGGACTGGTGTCCCTTGTCTCAATTTACTCACAGAATTGAAATTTAGCAAGCTTTTCTCACTGTAGAATGTCCTTCAAAAGTCTCTGTTTCATTTATTTGATTTTTCAATAGTAGAAGAAAAATCAGTTTATATGTTGGTATATTACAGTGTGCAGATATAAGCTGGAAAGCAATATAAAACAATCTTGGGATTGCTTTTTATGACATTAAGATTCCCAAATCTTTGTAATTCAATTTTTTTCCCCATGATGTCTGAAAATGTTCTGGTGTTTCCCTTTCCTTGGGGAGCTCAGCCCTCCCTCCCCACGCTATATATTGCTTTTATTGAAATTAGAGGCCACAGCAGCTTATTACTCTTAGGGGTGAATTTGAGTGGAATTTTGAAATGAGACACCAGTGTTTTCCAACCACTCTAATGGCTGATTTTACCCTTTCCCCTGCATGGGAGGTGTGGGACAAACAGGCTATTAATGCAGTTCCTGGTTAAGCAATTGTAATGGAGAGCTTTTAAAACTTGCCAGCTCCACTCACATCACAGCCCACTCGCCAATGACCTGATTTTGATGTGCAGCACTTTGTGCAGAGGAAGCACTTTGGCAGAACCTGGCACTGCAGGAAGGAGGGGACCTGCCTTGAGCATGATTATCATCCTGCCTCTCGTTTTGACCACAGGTTGTCAGCAAACAGCCTTTAGAGTTTAATTATATGATGGAGTTTGCCGAGAAGTGTGAAAGACAAAAGAACAAATAAGTGATGGAAAGCAATTTTTCCCCCACCCTCTGCTTTGCTCTGGGGCTGCCATAATTAAACTTAAAGTGCTGGTGCTTTGCTGGAAATGAAGTTAGGGAGGTGAATTGTAATTGCAAACACTGTTTGCTCAGTCACTCCTGGCAACAGCTCCACGTTAACTCCGCCTTTGTGTCTCCTGTGAGTCCTCCAGATTGACAAAAACATCTTTTCTTATCCAATTTGTTATCACTGACTTCAGAAAGTCATTAAAGAATATCAGTGGAGCAGATTGGGATCTGGATTAAGAAATCAATTATTGCCAGGAAGTACGTTTGCAGACACTAATTATGGCTTGACTGACATTTACGGGATCCTTTCAATGGGAAGTGTGGTCAGGTTTTAAAGGCACAGGGCACACATCAGTGCTATGTGTCACACCCACTGCTTTTCTGCTCTCTGGAACCATGAAAATATCTACAGATTCTGCATTTTCATGTATGTATAAATAGTCATTGGCCTGTTGGTTCAGCCAGGAATGAAATGTTTTCCTGGCTCCAGGTAGGCAGGACAGGCTACACTTGGCAGGATGGCTCCTGTCTCTCGTGGCTCTTGTGCAGATTGCCAGAGACAGATAGATTAGGTCTCCCCAGGAAGGAGCTGATAGGAATCAGACAGGTGTATATGGGTTTAGACATCTGTGAAAGAGAGAAAGGCCACAGGATAAGTAATCCTGCTCTGAGAGATGGGAGCTGCTCCAGAGATCTGTGACAGAAGCAGCCTAGACAAGGATAATTTAATAGGGGAGCACAGGAATGGGGCAGTGTCAGGGGACTGTCTCAGGCAAGGTGGGGACAGGGCTTGCTGGCACTTCTTGCTTTATCTGTGATTGATAAACCCTGTCAGTGTGATTGTCTGTGGAGACAAACATTGGATCTTTCTGCTTCATGTGGCCTCAGCTGGGGACATTATTAGAGCTTAACTTAAACTGCATCCTGTCCCCATCCTCGCCTCTGTCAAATCTTGCTCAGGGAAACATTTGATGGGTGTATTTGTGTTTTATGAGACCTTCCCACATCTAAAATGCATAATAACTTAATAACTGCTTTTACTGTAGGCAAAACCTCTTTGAAGGGAATGCTCAGCAGCTTCCCTGCCCCATGCAACCACTCCCCCCCCCCCAAAAAAAAATCCCACCAAAAGCCCCAAAACAACAGAAAAACCACCCCAAACCAACAAAACATCCAAACACCCTAAGCCAAGATTGTGAAATAATGGTAAAAAATGTAAGAAACTGGAGAGGAAAACTCAGTAAAGAAAGATATAAAGGAATTGTGGATTATGTCAGGGTAGATGCAATCAGTATAATTTGTGTAAGAACTATGGAATTCCAGCACTCTTTTATGTGGCCAACATCAAAATGACCTAAAATAATGGTTTGGGAGACTTGTACAGAAAAATTTAAGTCAATCGTTTCTAACTCTTTAGGACTCAAATCTCAAGGTTTTGCATTTGCTTTAGCTACATAGCTGATAGTTAACTGTAAGAGCATTTATGGCATAAATCAGAGACAGATTTATATTTCTTATGGTACATGTAAACCATCCTGAAATGTCATGTCATACATTTTATTTATTTGACCCAATTTCTAACACTGCTCCTATACCATACACCACAGCCTGTCCCTGTACATCACAGGGCACACCAAACCCTGTTCCTACACCATACACCACATCCTGTCCCTGTACCATACACTGCACACCACAGCCTGTCCCTGTACATCACAGAGCACACCAAACCCTGTTCCTATACCATACACCACAGCCTGTCCCTGTACATCACAGAGCACACCAAACCCTGTTCCTACACCATACACCACAGCCTGTCCCTGTACCATGCACTGCACACCACAGCCTGTCCCTGTACCTTACAGGGCACACCAAACCCTGCTCCTATACCATACACCACAGCCTGTCCCTGTACATCACAGAGCACACCAAACCCTGTTCCTACACCATACACCACAGCCTTTCCCTGTACATCACAGAGCACACCAAACCCTGTTCCTACACCATACACCACATCCTGTCCCTGTACATCACAGAGCACACCAAACCCTGTTACTATACCATACACCACAGCCTTTCCCTGTATCTCCCATCCCATCCCACACCAAATCCTGCCCCACCCAGCCACAGTGCCCAGATCCCCCCACACACCCATGCAGCCTCCAGGCTGTCCTGCCAGCATCCCAAGCTCTGTACAGCCCCACAAGCTCTGTGCAGCCCCAAAATCTCTGTGCAGCACCAGGTCCCTCCACCGTGGTCCCCAAATGTCCCGGGATTGCTGGGGCTGTAGGAGCAGCACCTCCCTGCTCTCCCTCTCCTGGAGGCCGGCGGTACAAACCACTTGCAGCTGGCTCTCTATAAACCTGCAGGGTTTGAAGCAGAGAGCTCCCCAGTCCTCGCTGCTCTTTCCTTACCCGCATTTCTCCACCCTCCCTTGTAAAAATCCTTCCCCAAACCAGTGCTAGACTGCTGCCGCGGCATTTTCTCTCATGGCCCCCTCTCGGTACCCATCGGCGCAGATTTTGGGGAGGCACAGCCTTCCCGAGCAGCCCACCTTCAATAATTCCCTCTTGAACCTACTATTTTACCCCAAAGTTCAGAAGTTCAGGTCTGTGCAGTTTCACTTCTCTGTTTCAGGAGCCGAGCTGTCTGGGCTCTGCAGCAAACCTGCTTCCTGAAGTTAGTAGTGACACTGGGAAGCATTTCAAAGATGTTAACACCCATATCTTTACCCATCAAATAATTTTTAAGGACATCATCTTTCCTCTCACCAGCAAGCATCTCCTGGAGTTTATTGTGGAACCACTGATTTATTTGTGAGCTTATCACAACGTGAGTGGGCTGGAAAGTTAAATGGCAATAAGTTGTCGGTGGCTTATTCAGTTACTTGAACTGGTTATTTGGTTTACACATTTGTTTAAAGTCTGTTTGTTTTCACATGAAACGAGCAAAACCTCTGAGCATCGCCGTCCTTCAACCAAATACATTTATCCGCACGTCATGATTCTCCTTACCCTTCTGTTTTTATTTATTATTATTTTTGGTGTTTAATGCTTCTGCGGCCCCCCAAGTGTGGAGATGAGGCAGCGCAGGAGCGCTCCCGAGTGTTCCGCGTGTCTCTGAGGAATACATTAGAGCCGCCCCGCACACAAGGGGGCACCTCCCGAGGCAGCAGCCCCGGTAATTACCCCGCTGCCTTCCCTGCCATTCATCCCCCGGCCAGCGAGGAGGACAAGGATGCGATGACAGATGGGCGAGCACAAAAGCTGTGAAAAGTCAGCGATGCTCAGAGGTTTCGCAAGGGTGATAATGACCCGGAGATGATCTGATTTTTGTAAAGAGAGGCTTGTTCTGCAATTGTCATCGCCACAGTCTCACATCAGAAAAGGATGGCTTTTTTTTAAATGTATGCATCTCCTCTGCCTTTCTTGTGTTCTGCCACTTTTCCCATACTTGTAAACAACACAGAATACAAGCACTAATTCTAATTCCCAGTGTGTCCAACGATCAGAGCAGGATGAGTTGGGAACAAGTTTTAGTCCAGATTTTTTCTGTATTTCTTCTGCTCCCTATTTCTTCTTCTGTAAAACAGGAAAGATTCATCACTGCAGATTATTTTTAAATGAATGGTGATGTACAGGTTGGCAGTAGAAATAATATTTGTTTATCATGAAAGTTGAAGTTTGTTTGTACTTTGATGTTTTGCCTTTTATTGTGAATGCCATGATTTTGTATGCTTAGAAAGCTCTCAAAAAACCCATCCTTTTTACATGCAAATTTATTTAATACATCTGAGTCAGTGGAGAATATATTTAAGAAAGCTTTTACTCTTCCAGTTTAATTATTTTTGGTCTGAAAATAATTTAAAAATTACTATTAACTTGCATTTTGTGTTTATTTTATTTGAAAACAAACAAGCTTTAAACAAATATGTAAACCAAATAACCAGTTCAAGTAACTGAATAAGCCACCAACAGCCCTTTAAAAATCTGCTGCCAATTTTAGCTGTTTATTTAGCAGTTGAGATGAACATGGAGGAAGTATTTGGTGTGAGGAGTTACCTGTGGTTTGACTTAGGTACAGCCTCTCCTGCATTTCAGACTGAGCTCCTTTTCTTTATCCCAGATACATTAGACAAGGGTGCTAAAAATTTTCTTGCTGGGGTCCACATTAATTTTGTGCTGTTTTACTTCCTAGCTTAATACCTGTAATTTCAATCAAAGCCTAAAAAATTCATCTGAAGCTGAAGAAATATCCTAGAAACCATGTTAGGCTTTCATTTTCTTTTATCATCCTGATTTATGGATTCTGAATAGAGTTCAGAATATGAAATACTTATATCAATAGAGTAGTAGTGAGAAAAATAAGTAAAAAGGACAAAAAAAAAAAGCATATCTGTGTTTTGAAGCAAAGCTTTGCAGTTTTTAAGTTATATCAATAAATTACCTTTGCTGAATAATTTAGGCCTTATCTCCCAACATATTACAGTTAGTGTGGATGTTTAATTTTATGTAAAGTGAACACAGCATCCTTGTCTGGTGCTCTAGGGGGGATTTTTCATGGCACTGTCAGCATTAGAGCAGTGGAGATCACAGAATCCCAGAGTGGGTCAGGTTGGAAGGGACCACAGTGGCTCATCTGCTCCAGCAGGGCCATCCCTGAGCACACAGCACAGGATTCTGTCCAGAAAGTTCTGGAATATCTCCAGTGAAGGAGAATCTTCACCTCTCTGGGCAACCTGTCCCAGTGCTTGGTCCCTGCCCAGCAAAATCCTTCCTCATATTCAGGTGGAACCTCCTGTGCATCAGTTTCTGCCTTTTCCTCTTGTCCTTGCTTGGCTCCTGACATCCTCCTGACCCCCTCCCTTCTGATCCTGGTGGACACTGAAGTCCCCCTCTCAGTCACCATGATGTCCTGGGCTCTGAGCAGAACTTCAGTCCTGACTGCTTGCATCACCCCACCAGGATGTATGTTCCATACATCAGGGAAAACTCCAACACTCTGAGTGTAAAAGTACACGGTCTTGGCCACTTTCTCTGGCCTTAGGGTTATGCTGTCATTTCATACAGAAGGTTGGAAATGGTATTTAGCAGTCAGAGCTTCCAAAAATCATTAAAATTTAATTTGCTTTTGGGGAGGGAGGCGTAAAGCACAGGAGATTATGTTCAGTTTATGAGCCCTGACCTTTCCTGCTTAGCCATTTCTCCAGTTTAATTTTGGTTCATGAAGTGCATATTTCATATGGCTCTGGTTATTATTACCTACTTCTTATTTTATTATTACTTGAATGTATATGGGAGGCTATCATTTCCTTTATTGCTGTGGGAGACAGCATCCTGCATCAGGCAGGAAGTGCATGGGGGAAACAGTTAAATGTTCTCCGTGCTGAGACTGCAGCCAGCTTCAGGAGAGGGGGCTGAACAGATGCTCTGCACCTCCAGACGTGTTCCTGCCATCAGTGCTGAGAGGACATCAAGGTTTTTAATAGCAAAATGTCTGGGCTCCCTCAAGCCCTGCTGATTTCCCAACCATCTGAGCGGATGTTCAGAGCAGTCACTTAAAGACTCCATAGCAGCTGAGTGATGTTTCCCTTTCTCCCAGTGCTTTTGTAGCTGCTCAGTAATGATCATCATGGGTCACTGTTTATTATCCCAGCTTCACAGCAATGTTGTTTTTCACAGCCCCCCACTCGACTGTTTTCATTCCATTCTCTCTTTCCTTTTTGGCTTTGAACTCTTCTTAATCCAGGACAGAGAAAAAGCGCCAAGCAATCAAAAAATGCAACATCCCTGGCCAAAATAGTGTGCCTGGATAGTGGTCAGATCCCTAAAACTGAGTGGAAAGATGTGGGCCTATCATCTCTTAATTCCAATTCTCTTATCCAATTTCTTCCAAACTCTCTCCCCCATCTGCCCCTAAGCAGAAGTGAGCAAGCAGACAGAGATAAGGCACCTGATTAAAGAAGCTTTAAGCTGTGAAGTCCTTGTACCTGCACCCATGGTCAAATTTCCCAAGATAAAAAGAGCCAGAGAGGGCTCAAGACTAATGAGCAGGTCTAAAACATACAGCTGGAAGAACACTGAATAAACATATTTGGTGTTGAATAAAATGTAGATAGTGCCATGACTGCACAGCTCACTGTGCACAGTGTGTGTATGTGTGGGAAGGTCTCCTTTAAGCAGAAAAGTAGAGAGGAAGAGTATCAGAATCAGCAGTGCTTGCAAAAATAATCTGTCCTTTAGCCAACAGGCTTCTACCTCTCCATTTAGCATTTCCCAGCAAATTAATGAAGGAGGGAAAGGTGAAAGGAACTCAGTAAATAAGTCTGAAATCAACTCTCATTGTGCCTCGTGGAGCTGCAGGCAGGTGATTAAAGGCCTCCTTTCATCAATATTTGATTTACACCAGGGGTTCTTCATTTTAAGTAATTTCTCCCTGTGTCTTGACAGGTGGGTTGGCTGCACAGCAGCCATCAGCACACAACCCTTCAGTGCTGGAATTGTGATTGGCAAACTGCATCCCTGCACACGGGTTTGTGCTGGGTTTGACCACCTGCACTCACAACAGAGCACACAAAACTCTCCAAAGCAGCAGCACCTATGGAGGTGCAGATATTTGGAGTTATAACAGGACAAACTGCACCAAAATCCCTTGGAAAACACTCTTTGGGAACTGCTGTTATGATGTTCTGGGATCAGCCAAAACCCATCTCTAGTAAATTTCTGTGTGCCTGAGCTAGCCAAGGATGATGAGAGTACAGAGCTTACATAGCTTGGTTGAAAGGATTTTAATCAGGAATAGGCACAACAGACAAATAGTTGGTGCCCTGTGAGCTCTGCAGCCTCTTGGATCCAAATTTCTTTTTCTTAAAATCTCCCTGTTTTAAATGTGTCAGGAATTCTTACTCCCTCAGAAAAATAATTAAGTGTAAAATTGGGGTGATTTATAGCTCATAAGAAAATGTCTGAATTGGGACCTGATAGCAGAAAATTCGTAAGGAGCTAGAAGGCTTTGCTTAGCTAATCTAGTTTAGTAAATTCCATGTCATATTATAACAATGTGGCTATTTTATTGACATCTAGCTGCTGTGCAGGGCTTGTGATGATGAAGCTTGAAGCAGCAGTGCCTTATTAACAGGAGCTCTTTTGGAGAAACTCAGAAACTGGGGAGCCACACAGGACTTTAAATGAGCCACTGATCACCCTTTATTTGTGAGAACATTACAGGTGAACCCTAAGGAGGATTTTTCCCCACTGCTTTTGGCTGAGGCTGTCTCGGAGTAGGAGGAGAGCATGAACTTGTTTAATTCACTCGGTGCTGTTTGGTTTGAGCTGAGACACTCTGTGAGGGGCACGGGACAGAGAACAAAGCATTCCTCTTCCCCTGACACTGAGAATGTGCTGCTTCCCTCTGCAGCCAAGTTCAACTTCAGCACAGATGTCCTCTGTAAATATAACCAAGTGTCCTTCTGCCTCTTACTCCCTGAGCATCTATGTCAACTGTGCTCACCAATTCTGATGGAGAAATCTCTGTGTTTAAGCAAGCAGTGGGAATAAATGTCTAGGAAGTTAGCAGAGACCCCATCAGTGAAATTCTGCAGATAAGTTCAAACAAATTTCTGTGAGGAATGGAACAGCTCAGTCTGATTTTGCAGATTTCTCTGATTTCAGGGAAAGGATTCTTTCCACATGCAACTGAGCAAGCAGCCATTGTCAAAACTTGTGATTGCTGTAACTATCAGGGGGTAAACAACCCAGATATTTGGGATTTGAAATTGCCCTTAGCTCTATTAACTGCAGCAGCATTGACACAGCAGTGCAGCACTTCTAAAAGCAAGCAAACAAACAAACTCTGGAAATTGTCTTCATTTAAGCTGAATTTTTAACATTGTTTTTCAAAGTTGTTCTCATCCTCCACTGCCAGTGCACCGTGCAGCCTCAGAGACTGGGTCAATGAAGGGGCACACCGTGTCTTCACAAGAGATCAATTGCAGTCCCCTGAAGACTGGGCTGCATTACCATTACAGAAGATCACTAATCAGCAGCAACTCGCTATCCTGCATTGGAGGTATGTAACTTATCTCCCTGCATTAACCCCTCTTTCAAAAATCTCCTGCTACCTATGGGGAGGATTGAATCAGGTTATGTTTTTACCCTGCTGAACCTGGGGTACAGTGTGACTCAGATGCTGGGGGATGCTGGAGTCTGAAATAAGCAGGAATTTTTCTCCTTTTTTCTCATTTTGCAAGGGAAATAGAAGTTGTGAGAACTAAACTAGCTTTTATTAGATGCAGAAATATGAGTGATAAAAATTATCCACATTCAAGGTGCTCTTCCTATTAATATTAGGCAACATTTTCAGGCAGCTGGCAACTATTACTACTATGTACTTATTTGGCTTTTAGTTTTGCTACCTGCTTGCTAAATACATTTACATTCAGCCATTTCTCTTTTAAACAAGAGGAGAGAAAAATGGGAGGACTACAAAACATATCGACCTTTCAAGATCACTGGGATTAAAATACAAACTTTATTAATCAGATGATTTGTTGCAGTCACCACAGGGACAACTGCACCTCCAGCTCACCCTGGCATCCTCTGGAATAAATAACCCCCAGAATCCATCAGCCCTCAGCTGACTCACACTGTTCCCACCATGCACAGGCTGGGCTTCCCTGTGATTTATCACTGCTGCCTTAGCAGCCCTGGGCTCATTGTCTCTACCCCTAGAAACAATATTCATGATAACTAACTCCTAAATTACCTCCATGAAGTAAAACATGGATGTAGAAGGCAACCACAAAGAAACAGATACAATTCCAACCAAGGAATGGTCTGTATCCATGCCAGCTTTGTTCCTCCCTTTTAATTTCTCCTTGTCTCTTGTCCCTGTGGTTTGCTGCAAAAACTGCTGCCTGTGTCCACCTGGAAAGCCCACGAGGTTTAACCCACCCCTTTCCCATGGCCTCACCTCCCCACCACCTCTGAGACAGCTTTTAATTAATCTAGGGAGCCTTTCCATCCCTGAGCTACCACTCTGAAAAAACAGGGAAACCCTGGAAGCACGTTCCCCTGAGGGCAGCATGGAAACAAGATCCCCTGCACTACAGACCACATATTCATAAAATAGTTACACAGCAATGCTGCACTGAGCCCTAGATCAATAATGTTTCTCTTAGCAGACTCCTTGATCAAAAGAATAAATGGTTGCAGGTTCAGCACTGATTCAAAATTCTATTTTCATCTATGTACTTGGATACGTGTATTGTGTTCTACAGTGGATAAATGCAGTGTTGAACTGCTGGGAACAGCAGAAATATTGTTTGTCTGTCATGATGATGATACCAGCAGATATTAAGTGGTTAGCAGTATGCAAAGTCCATAAGTACTAATCTGTCATCTTGCAGCAAATGTGGCCTCAATACCATATGTAAAGATTGTATCATAATAATTTCCTCAGTTTTCCCAGGTGGATGAGTGATTTTAATACCACTTGTTCTAAAAGTTAGGGAATTTGCTAATAAAAAGTAATCTTTATGAATTTATTCATAAGTCAGATATGCCACAGAAATTTAAGTTCTGTAGGAAAAAAGTGTTTCTAGAAAAAGATAATAATGAATAAAAGAAATCCACAGTTATATCATTTTCTCAGTGAGGAAGGTGTGTTTGAAAGTCAAAAGCTTGCTTCTGCCAGTTGGAAATTGATGACAATTCTCTTCCTACCTCCGTTGCCCTTAGGCTGTGGAAAGCCTTATCCTGCTTAAAGTAGATGATTTTGAGAAAAGGTTTGGTCAGCCTCCTTAAGACCCAGTAGATCTTGTGGGCTGAAGTTTATGAGTTAAGGAATGGATGTCGTGATGCCTTTTATACAAAGACAAGGTCTTCTGTCTTGGGTAGAGTGTATTTTTTTTTTTTCCTTAATTTTATTTTAAGTATAGAATTCTTTTTAAAACTCAGGCTGTAAGATAACTTTGATAAAGTAAAGGTTCTGGGTTTTTTTCATCCTGCCCTAGTAGCCACTGTTCATTTCACAGAGAACTTTCTGCAGCGCACAGCTGGGAACCATTTCTTGATCCTGTCCCACTTTGCTCTGTCTCGTTGAGATGAAGGGTTTTTATTTTGTTACTATGCATGAAAGATAAGAATTCAAACCCATTTTCAATTAGAATGGGAACAGGGAAGCTATAAATATATTAATGTCCAGCAATTAATTTTCACAAACATGTTCCAATATCCCACCTGGCACAGGCACAGAGCTGCTGTTTCCACGGTGGTTAAGAAACGAGGCCGTGCTGTACCTGGCGTGGTCAGAGCAGGTTTGGTGAGCAGTGTCTGCACAAATGGAGGCCCCAAAGCAGCCATAAAACAGGTTTAAAGCCTGGTAACATCTGAGCACTGTTTCCTGCCTCTAGTTCTCATTTTTATATTTGGCATGGGCTGCCATGACCTCTGCTGCTGTCCTTTAAGGGGATAACTTTACAGCAGTGAGGCTGATTTGGCCTCAGATGTCTCGAACTTCTACTGAATTCCACTTGCACCATCTGTGCCTGTAACTGCTCGTGTTGATTTAGTGCTGTGGGCTCCAATCCCACCCTCTCCACCTTCCCATCCCAGAAGAGCTCACAGAGTTCACTTGCACTACTTAATTAAAGACTTTATTACACATGGCTGGCTGTAACCAGGGTTGTTAGAGCCTCTCTCCCTTCCCCCTCATCCTGATTTTAATACCAGTAAAAGTCCATAGGTTTCTGTTGCAAGTGCCTGGAATAACTAATCCTGGCTTGAGCATTCCAGACTAAAGAAATGTGTATCTTAAAATCAGAGAGGTAGCTTTAGAGACATGTGGACTTATCCTAGTAGC
Organism: Setophaga petechia; assembly: GCA_024362935.1. NCBI lineage: Eukaryota > Metazoa > Chordata > Aves > Passeriformes > Parulidae > Setophaga > Setophaga petechia. The sequence goes on along the minus strand of JANCRA010000013.1, from coordinate 3,434,684 downwards.
AAGTCACTTGGAAAATCAGTCATATTTTAATGGGCTTAGTACACAGAAGTGTCTTTTTCCATTGGAAAAATATTAGGGATCTGCAAGTTTTATGACTTGAAAGCCCCTGAGTTGAAGAAAGTTCCACAAAAACAGTACAAAGAAATATTTTGTTCCTCTGTTCTTCTGTTTGAGATGAGGATGGACCTCTCCTTCCCCACCTAATTCCCACATTTCTGTAAACACAGACCCTGACTCTAAACTTTTCATTTTGAAACAAATAATTTTGTCAGAGGAAAAAAAAATTCATTATTCGTCTTCATATTTAACTTGTTTGAGGTGCACAAAAATATTCCCTTTCCTTGTGGTGAAGAGGAAAGATGTTACTTCTACATTTGGTATTCTGGCACCTTCAAAACACACTCATCAGAATTAATATCTGTATAATTACCAGTTGCATTTTAAGCTCTAGAAAAGTCTTGTCACAACAAATTCTGCCATAGAAAATTTATTGTATTCATTATTCACTTTGTCAAGGGATGGTTGGAGCCCAGCTTTCCATACCAAACAAAATTAACCAGTTGTCTGTAAAAACTCTGTTTATTTCTTTGTTCTTTCACTATTTACTGCTCATTGCCTCTTTTGCTGCTTTAACCATCAATCCATTTGTGAATTTTCACTGTCATAGGAGCATCATTAATGTTGAGACATAAATAACCATGATAACCAGTCAAGTTTTTATCCTGAAACAAAAAAAAAAAAAAAAGAAATGCTGTTCAGTCTACAAGATGCAGCTTTTCATTGATCCTTTGTCATAAATAAGAAGAAAAAAAGGAAAATATTTTAAACACTGGCTGTGCTGAATCTTTCAGTTGTGTAGATACTCTTGAGGCACATCATCAGTCATGGCTTTCTGTATCAAAAAGGTGTGATAGTGACATGCTTTCTGTAGGTGAACACCTTCCATAGATTAATAGGGGAGTCAATAGAGAAAAAGCATCTGCTGGTATATAAAAGAAAGGGTTAAACATGGAGAAATTTGGTTTATTCTCTAATGCTACATGTGATCTCTGAAAATCAAAGCAGGAAGCATCATGGAGCTTGGAAAATGATGAAACCACAAGTCATTTTTAACTAATTCCTCTATGCCCTGTCACAGAATTTTACAAGATACAGCAGAAAAAACCCACCATGTGGTTTCATTTAAACATCTGTTGGCTCTCCTAGGGGAACCCCACGAAACAAATGAGTGCAAAGAGGACAGGATTTGGAGTCTTGCTTGGTACTGACATATCCCATGTCCCTTTCTGTGTTCAGGAGGACTCACAGAGGCTGCAGGGAAATGGAAATGTAATTCCATGCCAGTGAAAATATGCAGGAAAATTGGTGCTCTCTTCTCGTTCTTGCCCCTACAGTTCCCTCTGGCTGCTGTCAAGACCTAGATCTAGGTTAGAAGATACCTTGGAGGTCTTGGCTAATATTTTTTTTCTCCTCCATTAAATTAAAATATCCGTCTGCCTCGCCACACTTGTGTTTCATATCTCTGTGATGAAAATATGAACTTGTTCAGAGCACTTATCACATAGATAAGCAGGTAATTTATATCAAGATCATGACAGCTCCTGAAGGTGTTTGTGTTCAGAGCCTTTTGCAGAGGGAGTCCTCATTTCTGGGTGGGCCTTTGTGTGTGGGAATGATTTAGAAAGCTGCAGCACAACTCTGAATTAGGGGTTTTGGGGATTTTTTTTTTTTGTGGTATATGTCCATTTTCGTTTGACTGGCTCTTGAGCTATTCAGGATTTGAGTCTTTTTTTCAGTTACTTGTCCAGCATTTTGCTAGCATAAACCTTGAGTAAATAAGATAACAAACCTTCTAAATTTCTGAGGAAAAAAGTTTGATGCCAGGCAACATTCTGACAGTAATTTGGGAATAAAAATAGAGCTGAGATAGATTATGAATTATAAATTGTTATTTTCCATAATATACATAATCCTATTACTTTTTATGCCATTTTTCCCCAATAAATTAACACAAAAATCTAAGAACAGTTATGAGAAATTAAGTAAGGAACTATGTTCTTGACAATGATGCAAATGTTAATGGCAGCACTAAAGTCCTTTGCTGGTTCTTACAAATCACTGGTAACATTTTCCTTCTGCCTGTGTTAAATTACCTGTCAGAATTATGGTATGGGCATCCAAATATGCTTCTGAAGACAAAAACCTATTTCCTTTTTAAAAATTACTGATTCAAAGATACTGAAAGGATCACTGAAGTTAGTTAAAAAATCTGAACAAGAATTTGGGCAGTTGGTCCCCTTCTAGAAGAATTGTTTCAGTTGTCTCTATAGGACTATGGTACAGACATTTCCAAGTATGTTCAGTCCTAAAATCTTACAATATTCATTTAGAAATAATGCAATTGCCTTTTCATAAGCAACATTTGTAAGATTTTTGCAGTGAGATATTTTCTAAGGGAAATATTTAACATTTGTTGCTTTAAAGCTTTAATGATTCAAGTCTTTTCTTTACTCTTAAAACAGCACAAAATATGAATAATGTTGTCACTATGAATTGCTCTGAATGCAACAAACAGGACTTCCAGAACAGCAAAAGCCACTTGCAACTTTCCCTGTCATAAATGAGAGGGATATTTTCTCCTTTCCATATTTTGCTCAGGCCCAGTTTGAATGATGTAGGACTGATGCACTCTGAGCACCCTCCAACAGCAAGGATTAAACTGTGGCACAGCAAATCTGTCAGGGCAAAAAAGGATGGAGCACACCCTGACAAATGCAGGCCCTGCTTCATTTCCAATAATTCCAGAGGCTGATGAATTCTATTGCCAAGGGATTTTGCTATGTAAATCTCCCTGCCTAAAGCTTTGCTGAATTTTATAAGAACAGAGCATTGTCTTTGTGCTGCTAAACACAATAGTTAGTGGGGCTTGTGACCTCACCCTCCAGGGATTGGATCTTTAAAAAAAAACCCAAAAAACAACCCACACCAGGAGGAAGAAAAGCTCCACAATGCACTGAACAACACCCCAGAGATCCCCTAAACCAACCTAGGAGCTGACAATAAAAATTTGCAAATGCAAGAGGAATTTTGTCAGGGCCTGAATAGCTGCTGGCTGGCTGTGGGGATAAAAAGGAGCAGGGTGCTGGAGGTGACAGCTCAGCAGCCACACACTGTCCTGCAGGGGAGGGCCTGGCCCTTAACAGAGCAGTCAGGGGACAGCAAGAGCTGGGGCTTAAAGGAGTTAATGCACCAAAAGGGTGAGGTCACCTGTTGTCGGTGGTCACAGGGGTTTGTAGAGGATGGAAGAGACAGGATCTTGATTCCATGATCAGAAGGCTTGATTTATTATATTATGATATATATATATAACATTATAACTATCCTACATAGTGATAGAAAAGGAAGAGGCTTCTTCTGAAGCTGGCTATGCTAAGAAAGAGATGGAAAAGAAAGAATAACAAAGGTCTGGGTCTCTGCTGAGAGGATAGCAGCTCCACCATGAGTGCTCAGTAGATCCAAACATCTACAGGGGACCAACCACAGGTGGACCTGTTGCATTCCACAGCAGCAGATAATAATTGTTTACATTTGCTACTGAGCTTCTCAGCTCTAGAAGGAAAAATCCTACAGAAAGGATTTTTCACACAGAATGTCTGCGACAGGCACCCAGGCACGCCGGGGGTGATTTCCAGAGCAAGATGCAGAATCAATCTCCAGTTCCTTTGTGCAGCTCTTCCTCCCAGCCCCATGGCTGGAGCTGGGTCACTGCTGAGCAAATATCCCAGGTTTGGTGTGAATTAATCTCCCTGGGGCTGCTCAGTCACTGGCCATGCCCCAGATTCTGGGTTTCCCTTTCCTGACAGCTGCGAGTCCAGGTCTTGGTGCCTGCAGAGACCAAATCTTGGAAGCTGAAGCTGAGCCTTTGAGTTTGAAAGCTGAAGGTGGCTCACTTTGTAAAAACACAGATAAAATGTTAAAAAATATCCAATTATTTTGATCTAAAATTTCAGCTATATCTTGTTTAACTCGAATTGCTTTGCAGATTAATTAAAGCTTGCCTATCTTATCTTTTTTTTGTTTGTATTTTCCTCATTTCACTTTTTTCCCTACATGTCTTTCCAGCTAAAGGAACGTGGGAGATTGGCAAAGCTGGTGAACCCGTTGATAGGAGAAGGGGAAGTCCTAGACAGAGGTAGGAGAATTTATTTGCAGACAATTTTTAACTCACAGTTTGAGAGGCATCTGCTTCTGTTATCTTCTGTCTCAGTTCTTAGAAATGCTGATTTTAAAAGGCTGGAAAACAGCACTTTTTTCCTGCAGCCTAGGATAGAAGTAGAGACCTAAACTCCTTTTCAGCCCAAGAATTACTTTCAAGTCAGTATTAGGTTAAATATAAATCAAATTACTCAAAAACAGCACATATTTGCATAAAACAAATGTATATTCTCTGAAAGTGTTGCAAAATCAAATGGATTTGGGGGTTTTTGCCTTTTTTGCTCTTAAAAGTCTGTCATTGTCCCAGTAGAAGTAGAAGAAAAGGATTTTTCTGTCTAGAAGGTTGTATCCCAAATAACCATATGAAAAGAGATGAAAAATTACTTTACAATTTTGTTCCAGTAAAGAATGATAAAAGCAGCAGCTCAGATGTTCCACCAAAAAAAAAAAAAAAAGGCCTTATCAAAAAAATCCCTAAAACAAAACCAACCCCTTTTGTTTGTTTTCATTCCTTTGAAATTTTTTTCCTCATGAAAAAAAAAAAAAAACAGGAATATTGTGAAAGGTGGTTTATATGGTAATTTCAAAAAAGCTGAAGGGAACTTTTTGAATTCATAGGGACATTCTACTCATCCTGGGTCTCCTCAGCCCATGTTTTTTCTGAAGTTTCAGCCCTTTTTTCTGAAGTCTTCAGCTAAATGCACAGAACTGATTTGCCTTTTATTTTTATCCCCATTTATAGCAATGTTTGCTGAAGAGGCATTAGTATTTATCATGACAGGTTCAGTCATCAGAGTAAATATCTGCTGTGTGCCTCATTCTGGGCTTGACTTGATTTATGGTGTTGTGGAAACACTAATATTGGTCTTTTAAAGATGAAAACAATGCTTAGACAGAATGGACAGTAATCACTTTTGAAAAGGTTGAATACTGTGATTGATAGGATTCCTTGAATATAAAGATTTAATCTTTGAATGTTTTTATCCAGATGCCATGTCTTATGAATGGCCAAAATGAAGTTGACAATATTAGCATATGACTGGCATTACAAGGAAGTTAAATATATTATATATAGAGATACATTCAGCTGTCCTGAACGTGAATATATTATTGGAACGGGTTTATTCTTCACAACACTTCTTTAATTTTATTCATCAAAGGTGTTGTACACTGAGTCCTTCTTTTCCTTCATTGCAGTGTGAATTTAGCATTCATTACTCTTGCCAGATTAACAGAAAAATAGCTTCTCACTGCCCATTCTGCAAAAGTCCTGCATAATTTATTGCATTTGAAAACAATATGGCCATATTTACATTTATCAATGCAATTTTTTCTATAGGTTTTATGAGCCAATGTGTGTAATACAGCATTTCTCAGCACTGAAATTAAGGTTATTATCTATGTGGTTCATTGAAACTTTTTCTTGGGAGGGACCACACCTAACCCAGGGAGTCCTGAAAATGGTCAGGAAATTGCTGCCTGGAGTTAATTAATCTGTGGTTGGTGTCCCCCATGATGTGCCAACCCCTGCCAATTGTCATCATCCCATGCCTTTATGGGACAGACAAATTTGGCCAGATCCCTTTGGCTGCTCATAACCTGAACAAATCCAAAAAGGTTCATGGTTCAGCACAGCTCTGCTCCCACAGGTGTGGCTTTCCAGGCTGGTGATTATGAACTGGCATTGAAGCCTTTTTTTAATAGCAGATAAAACTCTATCAGAAGGTAACAATTTTAATTTGTATTTGTAATGGCCTTAACTTCACTCTTTGGTTTGACAACTACTGTTTAAACTGGCATTTTGTGAAGAGTTTCTCTGCTATCCCTGTCCTGTTCCTGTATTAGTTACTTGCTAGTCCTGGCACAGATATTTCTACTATTAATTCTCTGTATCACAATGGTATCTAAAGACCCTGGTGAGGACTGAGCCTGTGCTGCACTAAATGCAGTGCAAGGTCTCTACCCTTGCCCTGGTGATAATAGCTCTAATTTATTTCTGTATCTGAGATGTTATCACCCCGTTATCTGAGCAAATGTTTATCTCTCTGCACCTCTGTCAAGGGTGGGATATAATCCCCAAGTCAGAGATAAGGAACTGAAAGATTGTGACTTGTCCAAGGTCAAGTGAAAAAAAAAATTCTGTGGTAGAGCTAAGAGAACATAAATGTCTGATCCTGGCTCTCGTGGTGAGTACATGGCTTCTCTCTGGTTCCAATAAGAAATAGATTATCTCATATTGGCTTTCAGTTAGGAAATCTTTCAATTGCAGAGCAGTGAACAAAGTGACCTGGGCATTTGTCCATTACAATTAGCTACTAATTTCTACTTTTCATGGATGCCTGAATGCTTCCCCTTCTCTTGACAGCTACTTTCCTTCCCACCACATTTTTAGCTGGTTTCAATTAGTGTGACTCCACCCATCTCAGGATCTTCCCTTAGACTTTCACTTTTCTTAGCCCCCAAGTTCACCAAATCCACTGACCTTGAATTGTGACTCACTGTACCTCCAGTGTCTCCCTTTTATTATATGTATGAAGGCCAGATATTCTTGGAAAAATTCAACATTGTAAATTTGTGCTTTTTTTTTCCTTTACTACAGAATGTCTGTTTTCATTAGACATAGTGCAGAGTCCTTATTTTTGTTGTTTTTTTTTTCTTTTAATTGAACTGCTCTTGTGTCACTTTTTTTTTATCCTCCTGTTTTGACTACTCCAAAAATTTTTTAAAAAACCAAACATGCAGTCCTGGCAATATTTCTCAACTGCATATTTTAAAGTAGTAGTAAGGCTTGATGAGCACAGAGTGATGGCACACACACAGCAATGTGGGGCACACTGTGTCATTGACAGATTTATATTCTCAAAATAAGAAATTCCATTGAAAAGCCACGAGTTTGACCTGAAGAGAAGCACAAAGGTGCACTTGGATATATCTGAGAGAAAAGGTGTGGAAAGCTCTGCCTCTGAGGCAGTGAAGTGTGGGAGGCAGAGAGGGAGGTTAAAGGCTCAAAGAGCAGGATGCTATTCCTGCTGCTGTGCCTGACCTGGCCTATGACATTCAAAAAGTCTCTTCTATGACATTCAAAAAGTCTCTTTTCTTTGCTCCTCTTCAGCTTTGATGTGTTCTGTGTTCAGCTGCAACTTTTGGACAACATCACCCCCATTCATACCGTGATAAATTTCTTGATCATCCTCTAGGCAATTACACAGGAAGTCTGCCAGACTGAAGCACACACACACACACACAAAAATCAGTTTTCAATTTAACAGCAAATAAACCCAACAAATTCTGGCTCACTTTTAGCAGAAACAACCTTTGCTACAATTATAGACTACAGAGAAAGGATCATACTGCGGAGAGACTGATTTCTTTTATCATTTCAAGAATAGGTTTTCAAATTATTTTGGCTTAGATTTGTCTCTAGGGACAGGCATTCTTGGAACAGCATGGTTCTTACCTTGTCTTTTCTTAACATCTGTCCCCTAAATAGCATTTCCAATATATGGATATATATTTTATGGGATTAACTTTAACCCAGGACTATTGGATTTTCCTGCAGATGATTGTGTTCTACTCTTTTGGGTTTTTCCTGCAAAATACTACATTCTCTCTGTAAACCATTACATTTATGCTGTGGAAAATTTTTATGTATTTTTCACCAGAATGCTTAATATATTAATCAGAATCCAAGTGGTAGTTTGAGGAAACAGAATCATCTCAAAGTAAGAATTGGACATGTGTAATTTTATGTTGTTTGCCTCAACTGCTAAAGTATCCAAGCTACCCATCTCCTCTGGAATTTGTCCTTATTAGCTGTGTTGCACTTTGTAGCAATTTTATTAATTTTTGTAGTTTTTTATTCCTTTTTATACTTTTCAATTAATTTTTCTACTTGTGCCATAAATGCAGCAGTCATCTTTTTCAAGACTCATTTGCTCTTTGCCTCACAGCCATTAGAAAGTTCCTGAATGCAACAGGCAGGGCAGAGTTTTAGTTTTTGGGGTTAGCTTTATAAAAATGTATAAAATTCTTCCTTGATTTTTTTTTTAAGTTACAATTAGTGCCTCTTGCAACTTTCTACTTAGGTTTGTACCTTTAATAGGAATTTTCTCGCAGCAGTAAACCCTGACTTGCAATCCTTTTACTTTTGATTTCTTTAAAATTAATAACATTGTCTTGTTTTCTCACATCAAACAGCATGAAAAATATGCTGTAGCACACTCCACTTCTCCCAGAAATTCTTCAAGGCTGATTCTGCTGTTCTCATTCCCTCTGTTTTCCTTTGCAAGCTCTTCTATATTGTTGTCATTGTAATTCTTACATCTTATTCAAAATGTTGGGATTGGCTTGATTTCCTGTGACATTTGCTCTTCCCTGTAATACAACTTATTCTTTCAAACTTGGGCCATCACAGATTTTTTTAAAAATTCCAGTTCTTTCTGGAAATAATCAAAGTTCTTTGTCTCATCACAGTGCTGGAGTAGCACGAGGAGAAATATCCTTTGTTTAGATAAATCAATATGAATATGTCAAAACAAATTTTTCTCTTTCAGTAGAGTTTGAGTGTTTTCTCTGTTTCAATAGAGTTTGAGTGTTTTCTCTGTTTCTTTAAATCCTTGTTTTCTTTTTATCAGTTAACCTCCATAAATTGCTTTCATCCTTAGACTGGTTTGTAGTGTTGAGGAACATTTTCCACTTTACCTTCTGTTAATAGAAATGTGTGTGTTTTCTATTCAGTGCCACATGTTAATCACTACCAAAGAGAGTGACAGAGCTGCCTTTTATTTGGTGTCTGAGATTTAAAGGGGTTGCTATTCTGCAAAATGAGGTTTATGGCTCATACCAAAGTCTATTTCTGCTCAGTATTATAAAAGTGGCTTCTTCTCATCCTTTCTTTTTCTCTCCACGAGGCTTTTCTCTCAACTGCTGGCTGAAATTGCAGTGTAAAAGAAAAAAGAATGAACATCTTCTGCTGTGCTGTAATATAGAATAATAAAAAGAAGCCTAACATCTGTCAGCACCTGCTCTGCCTAGAAATTGTATCCCACCCCACAGGTGCTTGGTTACCAGGCTTTGTAATCTGAATCTGTAATTTTCTGTTTCCCAGAAGAGCAAGGACACCCTGTACCTTTCACTTGTATTTTCATTTTGTGTTTGTCAACTTTGAGAATGGATGTGATCTGTTGTTGTTACAGAATCTTTCTTTTTGTTTTTTTTTAAGAGTGCTATCCCATTTCTTCTTGATTTCTCTGCTCATTTGAGGCTGACCTTGCCAATTTATTTACTCCTGTGTGTCAGCTACCCTTTGTGTACTGAAAAACACATTGCACCTAAATTGCTTATAGGTTAATCCCTTCCTTAGAACTTCAGTCACTGACATCTTGCTTTTGAATTAGTTACTATCATTTTCTCGACCTTATCAATCTCAACAGTGTCCTTCCCTCTTCTAAACCAGCAACCAGAACTGAATGCTCCAGCCTCAGTCTATAATCTCAAATGCACCTCAAAACCTAATGATAATCATTCTGTTTTCTCCCCAGACTCCAAAATAAATATTTGTGATGCTTCAGGCTTTCTTACAGTGCTGCAGAGCAAGATGCAAAAGCCAATTAATTAATTCTGGATACTTGAGAGGTTCTGAGAGGCAGGAGCAAAGGGTTTGTAAGTCAGGTATGTCTTGGTTATGCCAATAAAGTTCCACCCTCCTATTGCAGAGCACAGAATATAAGAGGGAACAATTTCCAGGTCTCAGACACCTCTTTACTGGGCTTTGGAGGTCTGTGAATGTTATCCAAGCAGTTCACTTAACCTTTGGGAGTGGGACTCTCTTCTGGTGCTTTACAGCACGTGATTTCATGAGCAGAATTTATTTATAGCATCTGAAAAAGCAATTTCCTCTTCAGCCCATGATAGGGGGTTCAAAAGTAGAAAAAAGAAGATCCCCACAGATCCCTACAGGGTTGTCAGAGATAAGGCACAGACCTTTCCTACTAGAAGTCAAAACAAAACATGTTTCAGCTCATGGCTATCACTTTTGCATGGGTCTCTTGATATTACCAAACCTCAGCCCTGGCTTTCTGTCTTCAGATTTGCCTTTCTGTTTTAATTTTTTTGTTAAAAAAATTTAAAAGTTGGCATTATAGTTGTAGAGGATAAGTTCTATAGCTGGAAGACAATTTTATTTTAAAAGTCTCAACATATTTAACTCCCCTCCCTGTCACAAACCACATTTAATGGAAAGTGGCCCATCTCAGACATTTACATGTAAATGTTAGCAGCTGATAGTGCTGCAGGTTATCTCACTGTATTCTCTGCTGGGATCATATCTACCAAAATCAGTGTGACAACTGTGACCCTCCTCCCACAGGAATAGCACTGATCTGAGAATTCCAGCCCAGTGATGGCTGTCTCCCAAACTTTAACGCCTGCAAAGCAATGAAGGTGTGACAGTAACAGTCCCAGTGCTACCTGATGGTTAGCAGGGCCATTAGAAGGGAGGTGTTGGCAGAATTTCAAAGCAACAGTGAAAGCAGCCCTTTTCACAAGATGTAGTTGCATGTGTTTATAAAACAAGAATGATAAAATCCTAAATTATAAAGGAGGCAGAAGAGGACAGGGACTAGAACTGAAATTCTTGTTCCAAACACTCCTAAATTCCAGTGTTACATCCATGCACTCTCAATAACATTTCTATCACCTCATGGTGATAGAAATGGAATGCTACTAACAAAGTTTCAAATATAAGAGTCACTGCTTGCATGCAAATTTTAAGGAATTTTCACTGGATTATTCTGAGTTGAAATTCATCTAAAATCTGGAAACATCCAATAATTTTTCTAGCAGATTATATTCACTTTGATGAAATTATAATATTGCTTTAAATAAATGGTAGAGAGAAAAATAATGCAACGGTTCAAACCCTTCTGTATTTGCAGATTTCAGCAGTCCTCTGTAAAAACCACTTTTTCTATCCATGTTGCTCTCTCTTTAGACAAAGGGGAATAATAGCCCCTTTTCCATGAAAGGTATGTTGCAATGATGAAACTTTTTATAATATGTGATGCTGATTGTGATAGGGAATGCTGGATACAGGAGAAAGATAAATAGATAAATATGTGTGGGGAAAAGGTGCACTAGTTAAAATAGTATACATTTCATCTCTTAACAATTTGTTCATTGCAATGAGAAAGAAGATGAAGTTGAATCAATATATGGAGATGATGAGGCATTGACAGATGCAAAGAAAAAAATCATACAAAAGGACACTTCAGGTTTCAGACTGCAAAATGTGCTTGCCAATGGCCTAGCCTGACATTAAAATAATTTTTTTGCTGAATAGGGAGAGACATGATCTTTCCACCAGTTACAGCAAACAACCAGATTCTATCACATTTGCTCCAGTTCTTCCCAGGAAAGTCCTGGTACTGCAGACACTTCCTTCTCCAAATCAGATGTCCCTTCTAATAACAAATATGAGAAAAAAATCTTTTCAGTGCATGAGATTACAGCCTCCTTCCTGTATGACAAGATAAACAGATATTCTCAGATATTATCATACATCTGAGGTGACAAATGTTTAATTCTTGAGAATTACATCTTATGTGAAGAACTCTGGAAAATCTACTAAGATAGACAGGTCAACATGAGAGATTCCTTAGAGGCTGGTAAAGGACAGGAAACCCAGAGTCCATCCAGCAAAAATAATGCTTTGCAAGAGTCTCTGGCTGTGTGACCCCATCCCTGGTAAAGCTGTAAAAAATGAGCCTCCTAATATACTTAAGTTATTGTTTTCAGACAGCTTTAAATGAATAATTGCCTGATGGCACAAACCTACTTAGCAAATTGTGCAGCATCCTGCATATCAGTTCAGTGGGCCCCTCTGTGTGCTCAGCTCATCAAGGACTCGCTCACCTTTCACCACAGTTGCTTTGGGATAATGAAAGAACATCATCAACACAGCTTCCTGGAGGCAGAGATAAGGATGCTGGAAAAGTGCTAACATGATGGATACAGAGTACATGAGATCCTGCTGGTGATTGTTTTGTTCAGAGGACAAAATACCACTCAGCAGGCAGACACAGGCTGAACTCTGACCCTAACAGCTGACACTGGGGGGCTGGCAAAGCACACACTGGGCTGAAAGTGTGAGCATCAATGAAAATGTGAGCACAATCTGCACTGGGGCTGGCTAAGCACACACTGGGCTGAAAGTGTGAGCATCAATGAAAGTGTGAGCACAATCTGCACTGGGGCTGGCTAAGCACAAACAGGGCTGAAAGTGTGAGCATCAATGAAAGTGTGAGCACAATCTGCATTGGGGCTGGCTAAGCACAAACTGGGCTGAAAGTGTGAGCATCAATGAAAGTGTGAGCACAATCTGCATTGGGGCTGGCAAAGCACACACTGGGGCTGAAAGTGTGAGCATCAATGAAAGTGTGAGCACAATCTGCACTGGGGCTGGCTAAGCACAAACTGGGGCTGAAAGTGTGAGCATCAATGAAAGTGTGAGCACAATCTGCACTGGGGCTGGCAAAGCACATACTGGGGCTGAAAGTGTGAGCATCAATGAAAGTGTGAGCACAATCTGCACTGGGGCTGGCTAAGCACACACTGGGCTGAAAGTGTGAGCATCAATGAAAGTGTGAGCACAATCTGCATTGGGGCTGGCAAAGCACACACTGGGCTGAAAGTGTGAGCATCAATGAAAGTGTGAGCACAATCTGCACTGGGGCTGGCAAAGCACACACTGGGGCTGAAAGTGTGAGCATCAATGAAAGTGTGAGCACAATCTGCATTGGGGCTGGCAAAGCACACACTGGGCTGAAAGTGTGAGCACAATCTGCACTGGGGCTGGCTAAGCACAAACTGGGCTGAAAGTGTGAGCATCAATGAAAGTGTGAGCACAATCTGCACTGGGGCTGGCTAAGCACACACTGGGGCTGAAAGTGTGAGCATCAATGAAAATGTGAGCACAATCTGCATTGGGGCTGGCTAAGCACAAACTGGGCTGAAAGTGTGAGCATCAATGAAAGTGTGAGCACAATCTGCACTGGGGCTGGCTAAGCACACACTAGGGCTGAAAGTGTGAGCATCAATGATCTCTGTCTGCATTGTGGCTGGAATCTTGAGAAGTGGTAGAATGCCACAAAATCTGTGCCATGAGGATTACATGATAGCCACATGATGTTTCCATCAGGATGAGAAACAAAAAAGCTCATGGGATAACATTTATATTCCAGGTTTTGCACTGGAGAGATTGTTTTGAACAAAGTCAGATGTAAGCCACTAGGAAATTTTACAAATTTTGGTCACACACCTCATCTGGGAAATTTAGCACCAAAAATTGCAGGACTTGGGAGCAAAATCCACTGTTGGACAGCAAGGAACAGAAAAGCTGGAGTTTTGGGGACTATTTGTGTTGGAAAATGAATTCTATCTCAGTTTATGATACTTGATAAATACCAAAAGAGACAAGACTGGAAAGAAGAAAAGGCAGGCATTAATAGCATTAACAGCCTTTTCCAAAAGAAATGCTCCAGAGCAAGAAGTTCTAATCCAAGCTGAAAGTTTGATAGAATAAGAGGTATAACAGTTGTCCAATATTGAAAATGAACATTATTTCTACTTAACTGGCCAAGGAGTGGCCATGGTTTTGCTCACAAGCTATAGATTCCAGCCTTGTAGCAGCCAGAGTAGGATAGCAGTCAGCAGAACTGGCAAGGCACAGACCAAGACTCAGCTGTAGGAAAAGTCAATATACCTGTTTTTCACTGGTGATGCCCTAGGTTATAATGTGAAAAGGTAATAAGTGAAAATCTCCCTGTTGTAGCCACGTAAACTCCAGAATAACTCAAATAATTTGGGGTTTTTTCACCCCTTTGCTGCCTTCTCTACATTAATAGCTTTGACACGTTGTTCAACACACAGTGAAAGAAAACCTTTGGAATCTGATGATCAATGTGCTGTTTGTGTCTGGGATGAGAATTCCACTGGGCTGAGCACACACCAAATTTCTGTGGAATGGTAACCCTGCTCCTTAAACTGCTGGGACTTTGTGCTTCATCGTCTGCCCCCACGCATCTTGTGTATTTACACAGATTGAAATGACTCCTTTATCTTCTCAGCCTGCAGAGAAAATAAATCTCATGCCTTGAGCATGATACCTGTGCATTCTGCAGAGCTAAAAGCAGTGGGGAGTTACTTTTTTAGTAAGACAGAAGGTTTTAGGAACTACTTTGGAGCTGCTGTCTGGGACTATCATTCTTCCCTTGACATCCTTTTGCCTCAGTAACCTTGCCTCTCTTAATCTCTGCATTTTTAAACTTGATATTTATTCTCTTCTTTATTTGTTTTCCAATTGACTCACTTTGTCTAGCAGAATAATCTCCAGCCCCACATAGTCCACAGAATTTAAGAGCCCTGGCAAAACTAATTGGAAAGATAATATAAACACTGTGCTCAGGAGGGGAGGCACGACACATAAATTACCAGATCCCTGGGAGCTTGTGCCATTCTCAGCCACTGTTTCTTTTCCCTCTCTGTAATTGCTGCTGGGGGATGGATGCAGAGCTGGCAAGACAGAGGAGGTTTACAAATAACTGTGCATAAACATGGAAATCCTCTGCTAGGAAAGGCCGTGGAGTTCATTGTTTAAATCTTTTTCTGACAGTACTGTTCTTGAACTTTTTTGTAAATACTGAAACCTTAAGGAATTAGGGAAGAAGCAACGATTCAGCTGAAAAGTTCAGTGTGAAGTGATTTCTTGATGTTTTTCTATTAAAAGAAAAATCTTCATGGTTTTATTTGACAAAGGGGATTAACACCATGTAAGATGGGCAGGCAGTATCCAGTGTAACAAATTTAACAAATATAATTGAATGCACCTTTGGCTTAGTCTCTTTGTTAATAAAGGTTTCATAAGGGATTAAGAAATTATTAAAAATTGCTACAGATATGATAAACTTTGACTTGATTCTCACAAAGTTTTTTGCCCAGTTTTCTGATAAATTATTAATAGAATCTTCAGTATGAAATCAGGATTTACCCATGAACAACAAAAATGGACTACATTTGTTAGCTGCAAATATGAAAACCTGGGCAAATTCTGCATATTGGTGTGAAATTTTTGTGGGCCCAAAGTGGATCTTACCCTAGAGCTGTCAAAAATTAAAGAATTTAGTGGGCTCAGACATTCTATGGCTGCAAAGGGAAGGGTTAATTCGTAAAGATCAGCAATTGTAAGTTCTTAGTTTGATCAGAGAGGGAGAATTAATTGTGGATGAAAAGTCTCCTCAGGTGTAGGGGAGGAAATTGCAGCTGGATTGTTGTTTGGTCTTTATTTCTTGAAGGAAAGGTAAAATGGTAGAGAGTTGCTTTCTTTCCAAGCACCTTGAGAAATAGTTTCATTTTGGTCTCTGTAAAATCTCACTTTTGTACACCTTTGAAAGAATTATTGGTTAAAAAATTATTGGTGGGGGTTCCCTTTCCTGTTAAAAGGACAGAACCATTATTTTGGGTGGATATTTTGATTTATTTGAATAAGACATGGCTTGGTCTGCCTCTGAATTCGTGGAGCAGTAGGGTAACTTAAGGAAGAGATCCACAGGGAAAAGAACTCCTTGCACTCTCATAGTATTTAGGTAATGGGAAAAGGTTTTATAACTTCTGGTGTCTTGTTGAAAAGTCAAGAGAAGCAAAGGAAGATGCAACAGTTGTGTTTATTTAGCTGTCATGTTACTCAGGTTTTACTACTGATTCCTTAGATACTGCTAAAAATACCTAATTTCAGCATACATGTTACCTGCTAGTTGACTGCTAGAAGTGCTGTCACCAGTCAGAAATAACGATTATTTGATTATCTCATGTTAAATTACTGCCTGCTGCATTTGTAACAAAGCCATGAAGTCTTACTGTCAGCTGCAACTTGATTTATTTAGTGTTAAACAAACCAGGCTGAGCCGTCTGTAAACTGTTGGTTTTGCTAAGGGTTTTTCTGTGGTTTTGTATTTTTTAAAGATTTATTTATTTCATTGTTTTTCTCCCCTCTCTGTGCCTTTTATTGACACCATGACACCGTCAGGGGTTTCCAGCATATCTGAAGCAGTGATGAAGTGGTGTCATCAGGCCAGGCTTCAGTTCTTTGTTTTGACAAATACTGTGAGATACTTCATTGCAAATAAGAAATAAACTGACATTTGCAAGTGGAAAAGTCCTTTCATTAAACCTTTTCTCTCTAATTTAAGACCCCCTCACTAATAAATGAAGGTGGCAGGAAATATCTCTGTGTATTAAAGTACAGTGAGGTGCAATTTGAAAGTGACACGGATGAAAAATTGTTCCTGTAATAAACTATTGATTTTGTGCATGATCAGGACTGAAAGAACAGGATATGTAAGAATAAGTGTCTCTGATTCTGAGCAATAGTAAACACGGGGTTTAGTGCTTCAGTAATTATATACATTATAGAAAATACAGAGGAGGTGACGGGTGAGGTAGGAAAAAATACAGATGGCTTTTAGAAGGAAAAAAAACCTGGAAGAATGTCTTGCAGTCCTTGAAATGCATTCACTCCTAGATTAGTAAACAGAGCTGAACATCTGCTACAAGCAAATCACCTCTGGAGCAATGAGGTGTCACTGTGACAAAAGTGTGTTTGCAAGGCATTACAGTTAACTTGACTGAAGTAAATGGACCAACTGGTTTTAAATACTAGACAGAACAGTTTGTCCTAAAACATGTGAGATCTTGCTCGTACAGCAGGATTTGAAAACTGTATGGGCAGCAGTTCTTCAGCAAATAATAGGTTTTAGAAGAGTACTGCTCAGACCCTCCATCAGGCCCTGCTACACTGAAATGCAAATAAATTCTCAATGGATACCTATTTATAAAGCTATTTTATCTGTGTTCCTAGAGGTTCTTAGAGCACAACATTAAGAGGATTATCTCTTTTCCTTTGAATGAGCTTGCTGTCTTAAGGGGGAAAATCAATAATTAGTTTACATGTTGTTCAGAGTCCTCACTCTTAAGCTTCCAATATCTGCTGAAATTCAAAACTGAACTTTTAGAGAGTGCCTGGAGAAAAAGGTTTGTAACTTGCAACTACAAGACAATTATTTGGAGTTTGGGGTTGATTTTTGGTTTTGTGTGTATCTGTGGCCTTTACTGAAAGGTATATGTTCAACATGTACACTTTAGGTTGTCCTAAATCTGACTTCAGTCCCTTAATCTGACTCCTCCCCATCTCCATTCTCAGAAACCCTTTCCAAAACACAGATAAATTTAAATCAATTTAAAATGGAGGAAAGTCACACACTCCCTACAGTCAGCTGTTTTCTCCCACTGTTGCCATTTATTTTAAAGGAAAAGCTCAATATCAGCAGCCTGTATCTTTCAGGCTCATCCAGGTGATAAACTGTGTGTGGAAGCATAAGGTAAAGGATTGGGCAGAGCAGATAAGGGAAAGAAAACTCTGGAGTGAGGGCATTTTGAGCTGGATGTCCACTCTTGGAGGAAGGAGCTGCTCCTGCCACAAGGGACTGAGCATAGGTTAGACCTCCTGGGTCTGGAAGTGCTCCTACCACTGCATTTGCACCTTGAACAGCTTCTGAGAAATGGAATATTCTGGAGAATGACTCTTTAAGATGGAATAAATAATGGGAACTTCTCTCAAATATTGAGGGAACCAAGAATATAAATGGAGATCTGATTACTCCTTTTCCTGAGAGACAACAGGATCCATCAGGAACTGAATTTGTGTGGTAAAAAAACCATTCAAAAGTTTCTCTGAGGAAGAGGAAGTAAGAGCTGCTTAATAACTAAATAATGAAAATGTGCAGAAGTGTAAAGGCTCACATCTGCTGAACTGTCCATCCCCCAGACTGATCCCACCTATAATTTCTTTATCCTCCTAGGACAAGGAAGGCAGATCCCTGACCCATTACAGAATCTCAGCAGAAGTTTTGTTTATACATGTGTTTTTAGAAGGAAGTGCCTAATGTTTCTAAGTGACAAAAATGTGGTCTGCACTTTGTTTTGTTTCACTTTTTCAGTTTTTTTTTTTTAATATACTTTTTTATTGTTCTCCAGTTGTATGGTGTCTTGTGATACTTAAAACAATGCTTCCCGTGATTGGGAACAAATGGAGGCTGAAAGTTTGGAAAGTGTTCTAACCATCCAAAGAGTGAGTGAAAGCATGGATGTGTTTTCCAGGTGGGCAATGCTGATGGGAAACAAAAGCTATTTAAGGTAGCAGTTGATAGCCTGTAAGAGTAGATTGTACAATAAACTAGGAGAAATTTCAGATACAAAGCTTGTCTTTGTCCAAAGTGCTGATGTAGTTAAGGGGATCTGTTTCCTAATGCTGTAACTATATTCTCTTGATCCCCATGATTTCTGGGAAAAAGAGAGTTTATGTCATCCCTCCCTGCTCTTTGATGCATATTTTGTTATTTCATGTGTGTGTGGCTGTCACTTCTCTCTGAATCTCTGGACAATTACCTAAGAAAAGCTATTGTGGTTTACAGAGGGAAATTAAGTTCTCCTGGCTTTGGTTTGTATAACACTGACATCCCAAAGATTACAAATTGATAACCAAGCATCAAGAGTGAGCAGCTGAAAACCACCAGAAAACACACAGGAAAAACCTAAATGAACACCTAGGAATGAGGATCTCCATGGTATTAGCTCAAAAAACTGTGGCATACTAAGGACACTTCCTATCTGCCTTGGAGATGACTATTCTTGTTGAAGAAGAGGAGAAAAGAGCCCTTCACTCATTTTTTCACCAGCAATCTGGTGGAAAAAAAAGAAAGCTAGGTTTTGTTTATTTATAGCAAATTTATATTTTATAAATGACATATATTATGTGAATATATTGTATTACATATATGCATAATATATTTACATAATAAGTTATATTATGTGATTTGACATATTTTATAGTTCAGCACTGGAAGTACAAAACATTGACCTGGATTGTCAGAGTAGCTGTTTATACCAGAATTAACCATTGTGCTCAGTTTTTCTTTACTTCACCTTTCTTCCTTCAAACCCCAGAATCTTCAGGTCTCCAGGCCCAGAAAGGAAATCTAGGTTAGAATTTGGGAGCCTGCATTTGACAGATGTAGATACACCTACAGGCTTGGCAGGTTATTCAATAAGCTCTTCTGTCACAAAATACTCTCAGTTTACCAAAGTGCAGATTGCCAAAGTGGTTTGCTGGGGATTTTGTTTGTTTAATGGGATTTCCTGTAATTTTAAGTCTTTCCCTTCTTTAAGGAACAGACAACTGCCCTCTCAAAAAATTTTGAAAAGATACAGTAATTGTGTATGAGACAACTTGTGCTTTGTCTTCAAGGGACACAAAATAGCGCAAACTTTAGTTCTAAAATATATTTTGCTAATTGAATAAATGTGGATTCCAGATTCTGTGGAGAACGTGCTGTGAGCTTGTCAAAGCCTGCAAAGCTGGAGATAGTGTTAATAAAGAAAATTTTGGAACAGGAAGCATAGGATTGGGGTGATAATAGCAGATGTAAAAATGGGCTAAGAAGGGAGGAGCAGCTATTTTATGGGGGGAGCCTCTACATAATCATGATTTGGGAGCTTTAACAGGGTATCAGGAATATGTTAGGAACAAAATGTAACTTGAGTTAGGCTACCTGGAAGAAGTATGTCTCATATTTAGAAATTAAAATGTCAAAGGTAATTAGGTGGCTTAGTTTTCAGTGAGTAGGTTCTGTTAAGAATGTGAAACAAGCTGACTGTCGACTTTCTTGGTGATAGATGTTGTTTAGCAACTTATGACTAGACCAGAGAAATATTTATGGCACAATGGAGTAATAAACTCTGATTAGAATACCTATTTACCTGAATAAATATAAAAGTACTCTGAAAATTACTTGAGGCTGTTTCACAAAGAGCACGTCCAGGATTGACCTCTTTGACAAGTCTGACAGGGTTTGTTTGTGAGTTTCTTTGCCAGGTAGTTCTGCCAGTAAAATGGGAAATGAACCAAGTTGGCTTCTACAGCTCACATTTGTAGGGGGTGGGACAGGTGGGTGGATGTTTTTTGTTTTAATTCAATTATGGTTGACTGATGCCTGTTTTCAAAAAAACCCACCACGAAGGTTTTGCATTGTTAATGCAAAACAAAATGGAGCATTAATGAATAACAACTGCCTGAACCAGTCCTGTTCTATGTAAAGAATTATTCAGCTTCTCAGTTTATCTCTTTGCCAAAGTTGCATGTAAAACCACTTTAAGAAGGCTTTGGTAGGAGTTGCTGCTTTCAAGTTTGTATATTTCATACAGTTCAGAAAAAAATGAAAGTAACATGGCAAAGAGAACTGCTTGAACAATTTCAATTTATTTTTCAGTGTAGTTTTCAAATTTTCACTGCCTACTGCATGTAATAACTGTAGAGAAACTGGAGTGGCTAACAGAGGATCAAGGGAAGGCTGATGACTTATTTAATGGATGTTGAGCCACCTTGCCTTGCCAGCCTTGCCTGCACTTCAGTAGCCAGCTTTGAGATCTACCTGCTGTAAACAAATCCTCTCAGTAATGTTCTTCTATTCCAAGTGAAAAGAGGAGCTCTACATGTCTGCAGGAATGACATGAATTAATCAGTAGATATCTGATCCAAAAATCCAGATTTCATGGTGAAGGATCTCTTGAAAAGGAATAAGGGCAGAATGAATGTATAACCTTGTAAGTAACTGTCAAAGGGTACTGGATTTTCTCCTAATTGTTTTTATGGTAGAAATGGTTCTTCTAATCTAAGGTTGCTACTTGTTAAGGAAAAGACTGAAGTAGTATTCCTGCTGGGGTCTATGTTGCATGGATTTCTGACCCTCACAGAGATAAATAACATTCCAGCATTTATTCAAGCATATCCATGAAAACAGCTCGTTGTGCCTGTCACCTGCTTCTTCCAAACCTGATTCCCTACTGCCTACACCAAGTCCTGTACCACTGCAAAAACATTTCAAATGGATGTCTTTGCTTTCTAGGTAGCTCTTAGCAGTGGTCATTCACATTTCAGAATTCTGCCATTTTGTTTTACTCAAAGAAATCTCTTATTCACACAACTTTCTCTGTAATGGATCAAGTAATCAAGTGATCTGATTTCACAGGATCAAAGAATGGGTTGGGTTGGGAGATACCTTGGAGATCATCTCATTCCAACCCCTCTGCCATGGGCAGGGAACCTTCCACTAGACCAGGTTACCCCAACCCCAAGTCCCATCTGGCCTGGTCTTCAGCACTTCCAGGAATGCACAGTTCACAACAGGGCAGCCTGTTCCAGTGCCTCACCATGCTTAAAGAATTTATTCCTAACACCTAATCTAAATTAGATATATAATATCTAATCTAAATTAGATATTAGATGCCACCCTTCAGCCTAAGGCCATTCCCCCTTGCCCTGTCACTCCATGCCCTTGTGAAAAAGTCTCTATCCAGTTTTTGTAGCCCCCTTTACACCCTGGGACTCTGCTATAAGCTTTCTCCAGAGTCTTTTCTTCTTGGACAAACAACTCAGCCTGTCTTCATAGGAGAGGCATTTCATCCCTGTGATCAACTTAGTGACTGTCCTCTGGACTCATCCCAACAGATGATTACTCTGTTTCAGGTGATTGTTCTGTTTTATCTACCTGGGTATTGCCAGATGTTGATGGCAGAAAAGAACAAAAGTTCTGCTCTTTGGAAATACTAATTTCTAACATGAAGAAATGCCCATGATTAGGAAATAGTATAAAAGCTGCCTTAAAATCTGATAGGTTTGGCCTTTGTTATTGATTCCTCCCCCCCAAATCTATTCACTGTGTTTCAATTTGGGCTACTTTGCATGATAGGAAGGGAAAACTTATATGTCTGATTTTGGAGGGTAAGATTTAGCCCTACCCAGTCTGGAAAAGAATTGCATCCCATGTATATTTTTTGTTTTGATTTAATGTCTATATAAATTTTCTTCTGATTTGAAAACTTTGAAATCACTGCTTATTATTTCTACTGTTGCCTCCACCATTTTACAGACTTATTTACTTATCTCTTCTTATTGCATCGTTTTAGTGCCAATTACACAAAATATGATCCATATGTGGATCGTGGTTCACATTTGTAAACTATGTAAACACTGTCAAGACCTATGAGTTTAAACAGCAGAGTTTCCTTCTACTAAGAAGCATTCTTTAAGTCCATTATAAACAACACAAATGTAGAATGATAGCGATTTTTTCAGACAAAGTAAAAAGATAAATCTTAAAGACATTATTTCAAAGTGCAACTGATAGAAGGTACAGAAATAGGAACTCAGTTTTTTGGCTTTGGGATGTGAGGCAAGTTTTGAAAAAGAACAACACTTAAGCCTATAAGGAGGCTTTAAATCTGCAGAAGATGTTGAGTGGAATTAGGCCGATTTGAGTCGTGCAGTTCCACATTGAGCCCAGCCATTTCCTTAGAAGTGTGCTGCACAGCATGTCAGGACCTGGAAATATGCTGCCTGTGTAATGTCAGGACCTGACTCAATCAGCAGTTTATCTTTTGGCCAAGAACAGTAGGATCAAAACATCGGGGTAGTGAGCCCTGGCACCTTTAAGGACGTTTCAAAGCAAGCTGCTATTGAATAAGCTAAATCTCCTGTGCCCTTCTTTCTCCTGGCTACAGAGCACAGCCTGACGTGGCAGCTCCACAGGGTCTGGGTGCATCCACCTCCGCCTATCTCTTTAGAGCCATGGAAGGATGCAGTGGGAGAATCAGCACAATTTGTCCCCATCTTGTATTAAGCTGTCAGTGAATATCTAAATCACTTCCTTTCCTGTCACTTCATCCCTTGACTACATCCTTCGAGACACAACACCATTCAGCGAGAACCAGCAGAAATACCCTCTGAAATGATATGTAAATCCGGCAATTCATCATGCTCTGTGTAGTACAGGTTTAATTCTTCCTGCTAGGCCTCAATCTGCTGAAACATTACTCTGATATACAGTACAAAAGCAGTAACAAAGATGTTCATATCGGCCCATTGTGAGCTGGTGGCAGGGAGAGAAATCAATGAAGCCATGGGGACAATGGCCGGGGTTTAAACAGGCTGCAGAAATTTGCTAAGGCGAGGACAAAAGCCCGGGCGCTGAAAAGCGGGCTGCCCAGGAATTCCTCAGGCTCCATTATCCCGCCACACAATCCTCACTCAGAGAGTGGATTTGCATCTCTAATAGGGTTCAGGGTCTGTTTGTGAAGGGCTTTCGCTGGGGCTGACCCCATCTCTCAGGATCACATTGATACCCGGGCCCGGGCGCTGCCCCGGCCGGCCGCGGGCAGGGCAGTATCATGGGAAAATGCACCCGCTTAAAAGGGAGCCGAGGAAGGCAAAAAAAATTAAAGGCTTGAGGCAGTTTTGGTGGTACTTAGCAAGGAAAATTACTCTGGCAAATAATAGAACCTACTGCTGGTAATTACTGCTAACAAGCTTCCCCCAACCCAAATGTGACACTTGGACTGATGTGAGAAAAGCTGATATAGGCCAAGCTTATTAAGCCTGAAAGAAAGGAGGCTCTTCCCTATGAAAATACAGCACTTGGAACCTGCAAATCCTGTAATCTAGTGTTACCAATTATCCATTAAAATTGAAAATAGAGCTGTAATATTTTCAGTCCTTTCTAGTGTATGTAGTGCCAGATGCTCTAATCTGAAGTGATTTTGAATGGAAAAATATCTTGTGTCATTCATGCGCTCCTGTTTAAACCAAACTTGGCTTTACTTACTCCATCTTCTTCTGGAGATAAGTTACAATCTGTCTTTTAATACTGCTATGGTAATTTTATTGTTCTAAGTTTTCTGAAAACACAACTGTCTTTACTCTTCGAAAAAATACTTTGAGTCAATGGAAACCCTCTTCAAACCTTCCTGGGTTTGAATATTCTGTATGTGGATTCCGTATGTGGATCACCCTGCTCTCTTCAAGTGCATTGCTTTGTTTACATAAAATAATTTCAGTTCCAAAACCTAAAAAAAAAATAGAACCACACAAATAACTTCTCCAATTTATCTAGAGCATTTAAAATAATTTTCCCAAATTCAAGGGAAACTTTTCCAGGCTATGTAATTAAAGAAGACTATCTAGAAATAGGACTCAATGCCTACTTAACCTCAGTATCCCTCATTTCTTAACAACAGTGGGCTGTGTTTTCCCCCTTGCTCCAGGCACAAGCATCTTGTACCTCAGCTCATCTGCATTATTTGTTTTTTCTAGAGATCCTCTTCTACTGTAGTGCTTACACTGAGTGAGATTCAGTTAATTTCAGCAACAGTTTAAAAAAAATTTCAGTAATAAACGAGGTGATGTATGAGGTGCAAGGCAAGACTACAAGGAACAAGAGCTGCAGATGGCCACAAGGGAAACTCCAGCTGAAAAAAAAGGAGAAAATAATTCTTCACTATGAGCAAGGTGAAGTCCTGAAATAAGCTCAAATAGGCTTAATTGTAGAAGTCAATATCTTGGTTATATTGGACACTGGGTTTCCTGACTTAACTTTGAAGTTGGTTCTGCTTGAGCAGGAGGTGGGGCTAAGAGTCCTCCAGCTAACCTTGCTGTACACCTATGAGGTTTATCTTTGTCATTTGCTCATTATTCCCACCTTCTCTCCTGTTGTGACAATCTCTGATCAGGGAGTGACATCTCTGAATACCTGTTACTTTGGGTAGAACAAAACAGATTCACTGAGAATTCATAATATGAAAATTCACAACTAAAACTTGCTGAAAACAGCCTTGAGTTTGCAGTAACACACTGAATAAAATATCTTGTTGCCACAAAAAAAAAAAAAAAACAAACAACTGACTGATTTAAGGATGGATGTGTCTGTTTCTTTGTTTGTATTTAAAGATTGTTAGTAGTCTGTCATTTGTAGGCTTAAATTTCAGGAACAACTTTGAGACTCTGGCATCATAGGGTTGTACTTATAGACTCTTTCTGAATCAAAGTGAGCAAGTTGAACATTCAGGAATTTTTTTCTTTTGCTGCAAAACCATATGGAAACTTTCAGCCCACATCCACAGAGTCTTTATGAGTTTGTGAAGCACCTTGAATGAATTCAAGACTAGAAAAAAGCTCTAGAACTCTGCATAGCAGAAGGTTTTATTGCTTGCTCCTATGAATGCAAAAAAGCCCAAGGCTGCTAAAGCAGGATTACACACTGGGTTCCAGGTTGCTGTCACAGATACTGGCTGAGAGGTGGCATCCCTTGTGTCCCACAGCTCTCCTCAGCTGATGGCTGCTTTGCTGACACAGAACCAACCTGGGGAACAAGGCAGAAGAAATGTGGGCTCAGGGTGATTTTTAGCATTGTGCCACAGAGATCAGAGGAGAGAACCCCCTTTGCAACTGGCAATACACTCAATGAACATCACAGAATTGCCAGTTAGGCAAAAAACATCTCAAAAATAGCTTTACCTGCTTTATTCCACTTCCTGTCAAAATTTTTACACACAACTAACCTAAACCCAAACATGCCTTTTCTGATGATGATTGTCCAGAGAGTCTCCAATTAATCTTTTGACATGTCTCCCACAGCATCCTCCTAGAGTAAGAGGCTGCTTGTGGTTTGGACATAAAAGAAGGAGTTTTTGTTAAAAATATGTGATTTGTCCCAGGGTTAACTCACAGCATTAAAACAAGCATCAAACTCCACCTCTGTATGCTGCACCAGCCCCCAGTGAACACACAGGCATTCCCTGGACTCGAGATGTCAGCAAGGATAACTTTATCTGCTGCTGTACCAAAAAGAAGCTGCAGCCCTATTACTTCTCCCTTCAATTAGCACCAGGGAAAATGTTAGTTAGAGTAAACTTGATTTGCTTTAGTTCAAGTAAACTTGACTTATTTCTTTTCCACATAAAATTCTAAGGAAGACAGTGGGTATAGGGCCACAGGAGAAAATACAGGAACCTTTTTAACTTCTTAGGCAGGGACACAAATAAAATAGCAATATGAATGGAGAGATAGATGTTGAGCTGAGTTAGAAGATAAGAGTTTATACCCAAACCTAGCCACAGCTTCATTCAAATGACCTTGAGAAGTGAATTCCCCCCTCTGTGCATCTGGCTGCTCATCTGCATAAGCAAACAACAATGCCAACTCCACTTCACGAGGTACTGGGAGATCAAGGCATTATTGGAAACCAATTTAATGTCTGTACCCAGGTGACATAACTCAGCTGGAATGAAATTTCCTCACGGAAGCAACTAAATTTGCAGACTAAATTTACAGTCTTTAAATCTAAATTTAATTAGATGACAAAACTGATTCCTCTTCTCCTAAAGTTTGAGGTGAATAAATTCAGAAATAGCAGCTGGTCAGGATGAGCTTTAGTCACACTTTTAGAAAAGGGAGGTTTTTAGAAATGTTATGGAAAAGTTCAGCAGCTGTATCCACAATCACTTTGAATGTATCACACTAACTAGATCATCAACAATTTCCTTTGGCTTTTTAAACATAAGACAGGCAGAAATAACCTGATTTACATAATTACAATTATACACACTAATGAGATTCCATCTTGTAGATATAACAGCTTCCCCAAACACAAAAGAAAAGAGCAGATCTGCAAATCTAATCCTTAGAAGAAAACATTCTACAAAATAACAGTTAATGTTGCTATATGTACTGTAAGATTTAGAGACCTATCCAAATGCCATATAAATACAAATATCCTATTTATTCTGCATGCTAATTATTTGGACATCAGTAATTTTGCTGAAATCCTCCAACAGAGCATAATTTGCCTTTTTATTTAAGCAACGACCCTGCAATCTACAATTTTCTTTCCCTAATCAATGTCAAACTTTGCAAAGATACACAAAGGGAACTAAAGGCTCACTTATTAATTGCTAACCCTATATACTTGTTAAAACTCAAGCAGGGGCAAGCTATATAATTTTTAAAGTAGTTTTCTGGCTAATAACTGCTTAGGAATAGAAGTTTTGGTTCAGGGTTCATAACCAAAATGGGCTTGTCCTGGCTGCCAAAAAGAGTTGTCTGGTTAGATGGAATCAGAATAGATAATGCAGAGGGAAAAAAAGAACATTTTCCTTTTTGTTCATCATCTCTAGAGGTACTTGGGGATATCATTATCAGTAAGGGCTGCTGGGGTTTGATCAGTTCAAGGAATATATTGTTGGGATGGGTAATATTGAGTAGCTGACAGGTTGCTACTCCATGAAATGCTCTTAGCCCACCTCCTGGATTCCTCTTCCTCCAGCTCTTGTCCCTTTGCCCTTTTTAGTTCATCTTGTCAGAAATGAGAAATGGCTGCACTTGGTTTAGTCTGTGGCAAACAAGAAAGGCAGTCTACATCTGAACTTGAATTCTAGGTCATCATAACATTTCTTCACTTTGAGGATTTTCTGTTTTATGAAGTGGACACCTTTGTTGAAGGAAATAAAGAGACAGGGCTTCACACCGAGCAGGGACTGATATCATGGGAGAACAATGCTCTCCACAAACCACACATTGTACAGGCACACACAAAATGAGCTTTCATGCAGGCTCCTGTCAGTGCCACTCAGCCCTGCCTGAATGGACAGAGCTCTTGTGATTTATCTTCCATTCAGCAGGCAATACCCAGTGGTTTTTCAGCAGTGATGGATAAGATCTCTTGCTAAATATACTGCTGCTGCCTGCTGAGCATTGTTGAGCCTGAGAACTGAATGGGAAGGAGAAGCTTAATCTATCTCACACGTGGAGCTGCAGGTTAGGAGAGTTACAGGAGATTTCTGAGCAGCTTTGAAAAGCACCTGATTAATTTTGGATTTTTCAGGTAGAGGGAATATGACTATCCTATTATTTTTGTATTACATGTATAATGCAGTGTTTCAGCTGCTGTCTGTGCAAGAAGGATGTATCTGGGTTTAAAGCTGTTCTGATTTCCTAAGCCCTTCCAAAGCTGCTGTATTTGCAGGACATTCAACATTCATAGTGTAGCCTATATTTTCATATTTCAAGATACTGAGATATTTTAAAACATTTTATGTACTTAATGTGTAAACAGAGACAGACTAATATAGAATTTTATAGCAGTGCCCCTTTCCCCAGCACAGGGATGCTCAGAAAGCCACTCAGGCTTCACTCCTTCACATCACCTGGCTTCTGAAATCCAGCACCCTGTGCTTTTAAACTCAAGCCACAAAACAAAGGCCTCCACCTTTTCAGAGCAACCAATTTATCTCACATACTTGTGGCCTCTGGAGTGCAATACAGGAGAAGTAGAAATATCTGTGGGCAGAAACTTTTCCCTCTCCTTTTAAAAGAGGCTCTATACTCATATTTTTGGGGTGAGCTCATATAATCCTACATGACAGTAGGATTATGATCAAACCAAGAACGTTCTGAGCAACACAAACAACTTTCTAGATGTAAGGCTGGGCATGCAAATGGAAAAATAAGTGTCAGAGGGTTGAGAAAAAATGCACAAAAATTAGTTTCTCACTCAGCTCTGATGCCTCTTATTAGCACCCTGAGCAATAGTGTCTCTTTTAACTATTTAAATAGAGGGACTAATCTCTATATGGAGGAAAATAGCAGTTCAGTTTGGGAAAAAAAAAGGAATTTAATGGGTATATCCTCTCCTGAAGGACTTGATAGCCTCAGGATGCTGAGAAGGGTGCAAAGGGAAAGCAGAAACTTCACTTTGACCTGCTTGTCAGTGCCTCTGAAACATCATCTTTCCCAAATAACCTAGGATTTTATTCCTTAATTGTGTGCCTAAGTTGATTTTGCTGTTCATAAATAATGCCAACATTTAAGCACTGCCCCATCACCAAAAATTGTGGACAGGAGCTGGTGAAATTAGAGCTGACTGCTTGTTCCACATCAGTTAATATATTTAAGAGCAAAAGCCCATGCAGAAGAAATCCCCAGTCAGTGTGGGTAAAGAGATCAAGATGTGTTCTGGGGGAATCTCTCCCTTGGCTTTTTTTTTTTTTTTTTAATTTTATTTCCAGGAAACTTGAACAACAGTGTCAGCAGTCTGCTAAGAATTTCAAGGTAGTCAGTAGAATGTGCTTTGAACACAATTTTTTAAGGTACATAAATGATCTGAGAAACTCAGATTCATGGGCTATAGGTATTTATTGCCAATTTTAAGAGTTCATTTCCAGCATTTTATCACAGGACATAGGACACTGAAGTAACTCTAATAACCTCTTGTGAGGAAAAGAAGGGAGAAAGGTTTAAAAAATTTCTGCTGACAGTAATGTCTATTTCAGATACTTAAATATAATGATGCCAGTAGGTGCTGCTTTAATATTGCCAGCTATAGTCATTTTGGAAGATGTTCTTTTGTTTCAGGAAGATCATAAGTATGGTGACATGTGATATATTTAGTGCAAATGAGTACTTAAAGAAGCAGCTGTTAAAAGATTAAACAGTCACATAAAAACTTCTTAGGGTTTTATAGAAATTAAAGCTGTCTCCAGGTAATCTAATTTTATATGCACTTCTTGTTCCATTTTTTTAAGATTCCTTTTTTTTTTTTTTTTTACCTTGGAAAATCAGCCAGAAATGTTTAATGGTAAAAAAGAGGCTTCTTGCCAGAACAGTAAGATTTTCTGCTTCAGGTCTTTTCTTGTCACTGACTGGGTGGAAGACAGCCAAAACCCACATTCTGTTTGGTCTTTCTCCTGGGCTTAGGGTAGATTGTGATCTCTTCATCAGCTCTTTATATGGACAAAAGGGAGGCCTCAGAAAAGAGAGAGCCACTGGTGGCACTGGCAGGATTGTCTTTAACACATGTTTTTGTCTAAATTGTGTTGTAGAGAAATGCCCCATGTAATAATCTCCTGCTCCAGCCAATTTAACTTCAGAAAGCCTTTCTGAGGAGTAGTTAAATAACCTGAATTTTCTAAGTCTGAACATCTTGGGGTGAACTTCCAGTATCCTCTTCCAGGACAAAAATTCCCTGAGTCTTTCTCAATTTCTACCATTTGTCAGGGCCTCCACAGTGTGGGAATTTCCAGATGGGCAGGAGGGACTTTTCAGAGCTTTCAGGGTTTACTGATTATTCATATTCACCATCCTGAGGGTAAATTTCATCTGAAAAATTCAGAATTTTGATTCAGTGTGGAAAGTGGATGAGGTTTATTAGTTAGGCATATCATGATTCCCAAGTGGAATTTTAAGTTATTGGACATGTTTCAATGTTTTGTTTGGAACTGGCAAGCCACGTATTTCTAAAACAACAAAATAGAAAAAAAATAGAATATGAATATTTTTAGCTGCTTCCTTAAGAGATAATTTTGTAATCTGCAAGGGACATTTTCACTGAAGTTGGGACTATCACCTACATTCCTTCATCTGTAGAGTGCTTTAGTGGACAGCTGATTTTCATGGGCTTAATATTTCAATGTAAAATGTGCTTTATGTAGTATATTCTTATACTTTTCTTTTATGGATGCAGCAAAGGGGTTCTAGCTGTTTTCTGGTGGAGGGTTTGGGTGTTTTTCTCACTCTGGATTATCCATCTGCTTAATTGGATGAGGGTTGTGCATGTTGTTTCAGTGAGTTAATTTCTGGAGCATTAATTATTTGATAAGCTCTAATGAGGATTTAGGCCTGAAGACTCCCATAAATTTGAATATTAAAAGTTTAATAAAATAAATCCAAAAAGTTAGCTTTTCTTTGTTTTTGACAGCTTTGGCAAGAAGGTGGGTAATTAAGAGGAAAGCATTCCATGCCATTTGCATGAGAATGGAATAGACAGAAAGAAGGATGATATATTTGTCCTCTGCCTTCAGAAATTAAAATCTCAGGGAAGGGAGATTGCATGGCTATTGAAGCCACCTCTTGGATCTGATTTCCCAAATTACCCCAGTGTAAATGAGAGGACAAATCTGCTCTAATTTCCTGGGCCTCTTGGGTGCTGCCCACCCCATCCTCTGAATTGCTCCAATCCCAGCCATATTCCTGGCAGACTCGTGCTGAGGCTGGCCAGAAACTGCACAGGGCTAAATAAATATCCACATCCCAACCCATTTCAGAGTGTTTCAAGATGAATATCTGCACCTTTATTTTTTGTGGCCTTGGTCCTGCTGGAATCCTTGTCAGAATTTCCACGAATGTACTTTCAACTGAAATGACAAAGACTTGGGTAGGAGAATTATTCCCTTTAGGTCTCCTGTAGGCAGAAGTTTGCAGACTGTTTGCAATCATTTCCCTTTGAAGTTCTGGGCTCTTTTTTGCTGAAATGGGGAGAAACAGCAATTGCAGGACTGCACGTTGCTGTAATGAGCTCTGCCAAATATTCTAGAGAAATTTTGCCAAAATCTGAAAGTTTAAGGAAGGTTCAGTTTTGCAGCAGTGTGAGTCTGTAAATAAAGTTTTATTTCATGGTGTTTTCCTGTTTAGATAAATGTTAACAGTTTCAAGTCTCCTTGGAATGAACAGCTGTGTTGGAACCATTCCACCAATTAAGCTCTTCAGAGAGCTCTCCTATGCCTTGATATTGAAATGGTTTTATTTGGAATATGGCACAAGACTGTGATTATTTCGTGGCATGGAAGTTCCATGCTTTAATTTGAAGTAAATACCTGCCATTCAGGTGCTACATTTCCAGCTATGATTATTAATGAATTACCACAGTGGTCCAGGTTTCCTCATACTCCTTTCATTGTGTTGTATTTTCATGTGGGTCACCATCCCAATTAAATACAGAGTGGCTCAGAAGGAGTAGGTGATAAAACTGAATCTTTGCAGATGAATGTATCTGATGAGACACTCAATTAATTTCTCTTTCCTGGCAATTGACGACAACAATACAAAACCTGACCACTTCAATATTAATTACACAGATACTGCCATGTTTTTTTTAGAAGAGGTTTATAGAGCCACAAGTTTCACTGTCCTTGTTAATTCTTCATTTATTTCAATTGGTCTTACACATTTAATGTTGCTGCAGAAGATGATTTACAAAGTGTACAGGTTTATCTTTAAACATCCAAACTCTCAAAAATGGGTTAAAAAGAGATAAATGAAGGAATTATTGCTTCTCTGAGACACAGATTGTCTTTACATTTCTTTTATATTTTTATGTGATGGGAAGTTGAATTTGGCCTCAATGAAAATAGTTGTCCTGTTAGTATTACTGGGTTTGAATATGACCTTACAGATTAAAATTAGCACCCTCCCTTTTAATTATTTTTCATCTATTCTGTTGGTTTTAATTTTTCTCTCTTCTGAGTTTATAGTTGATCCAAAGAAGCCCTTAAAATTAGACTATGAAGTTATGGACCTCTCACATCATAGAAATGGCTGTCATGAGGTGGTCATGTAAAGTAGTAATAAGAAAAGAGTTACTCAATGGCTTTTCCAATGCACATGCTCAAACTTGGAGTGTTCCAAATCAACAACTGAACTTTTATGAGGATTTTTCCTAGCAGAAGGACAATGCAAATTTACTTCTGTCTAAAGATGATTGTGAAAAGTTTCATCACAGAAAAGCCTGAGACATCCTTCCAGGAGATGTGCACTTGCTGACCTGGTTTCTCTTGCTGTTCTGGCTGCAAGGTTTGGAAGAGATGATCACAGACACATGGAAAATGAACTTGACATGCAAGTGTCTCTAATGTTTATGGGACATATCTGTTTATAATCTTTTCACTTTTAAGCTTTATGCTGCTCAGGGAAAAAATCACAATCATGTCAATAGCAATTGTACATTTGGAGCACTGTACAACTCTGCTTTTAATCATGAAGTAATTACAAGAAATAAACATTCATAAGTAAACTTGGAGTGATTTCTCTATCATTGATATGTCTTTTGATGTATCTGACCTCCCTTAAGAAGAAAATATCTGAGTCTCCCTTGTTAACTTCCTTCTATTATGACTAATTTCTGCTGTTTGAGTTCAGCATCCACGCTGCTTATTCAAAAGCTTTGGTGTTTTGGCAGCAAAGTCTGAACTATCTCTGCAAGTTCAAATCCTGGCCACCAACTCACCAGCCTGAACTCTATGGGATTCTGTGCAATGTTAAATGTTCAATAGGAACAAGACTGCAAAGGGACTCAGTTTTCCTTCCCCTCACAGCTTTCTGGAGGGTCTGATAACCACTTCTCAAATTTCAGGCTTTAGTTTAAACTTACCTCCAGCTGCTGTTCTTGTGAAACAGCCCAAGTTAGGAGAATACTCTGAAATTTTATTTAAAACATAATCTTTCAATACTCGGGTGCTTGTACACACCATATCAATCCCTAATCATTCAGGTTTTTACAAATACTAATATTTCTAATCAGTTTATGGCTCCAGCTCTTTGACAACTTCTCTTCCTTTATTTAAACATCATCTACTGATGTGACCACATATATTTACTCGTTTTGTTAGAGATTATGATGTATGGAAAACAAAATCTCTTTTCAGTGTTAGAAATATGAGCAACTGAGTCTAACTCCCTCCTTATGTGCAGGGATGCTGAAGGGAAGAAAGTTTTGTTTTGAGGGACCAATATACTCAGTGGTCAATATTAGGCTTTATCTGCTCGTGTAACTTCATTACAAAGTCAAGGAAGTGCTGTGCTTTTCTTTTAAATGTTAATTTAAAAGGGTAATAAAAGTCTTTCACAAGTATCACTTTTATTCCCTTGAAGCTCACTATCAAGTATAAATATTTTTGGAAAAAACTTTCCATGAAAATAAAGTTTTTACCACAGAAACATTTTTTAAAAAGATAAATTTCAACTTCCTCCAATCAGATTTAACTTTAATAGTTATATTTGGATTGAGTACGTGGTGGTAGAACTCTGCAGAGGCAGCTACTGGTTCTGTAATCAGAACTTGCTCTGATTTTCAGGGAGAATTTGATCCAAGTGATTCAGGGCTGTATTGTTTTCTCTGCTGTGCTCAGTTCTGCAAGTACAGTTTGCCTCACTCCATTGATAACAATGAAGCATGTGAAAGGAAAGGCCTGTGGAGTAGAAAAGATTTCATTAATCATGAATCATTACATTTGTCAGTTGGCAAAGGGAGACTTCCTCATTTATCCCTTGAATGAAATTAGGTCTGGCCTAGCTGCAGTTAGAAATTCAAAATTACCTTGGCATCTCTCTGGTGCTGTTTATATGTGCACCATAAAATGGCAGATGGCATTTTATTAATAGCAGATGAGCTGAGCCTTTCAAGCTACCTTTTTTTCTGAGATTTGGTTTCTTTGAATTTGAAATGACACCTACCTACATGATTTCGTGGTGCTCCTGTATAATTTCCTTATTTAAAAAAAAATATAAAAATGCTTCATGGGGTTTTAACTGCACCTGCCACTCTCCTCCCACATCTGAGGTGGTTAATAAAAACCATAATAAAGATGAAGCTTGAAGAATTCATAGGTTTTACCTCCTCCATACTTTGTTCTGGAGGTAGCAGCAAACAGGAAGAAACTGACTTGATACACAAATTCTGATTTTTATTGTAGCTATAAGTTTAAACACTACCTTGCTCAAAGCATTGCAAAATATTACTGATGTTTCCAGGTTGTTCTCTTTGGAAAACCTGAATGTCAACCAAATTAAACACATGGAGGGAATCTGACATCCATAGTATTTGTTTTCTTTTTTTTTCCCCCATCTCTGTTGCTTAATATGCACAGAGCAGACACTTCCAAAGGAACAGGCCATGCATACAAAAATACATACATTAGTTTTGAGTGACAACCACTTAGAATTTACTCACTGAAGGAACCACCACCAGTCACAAAGGGTTACACCCACCAGATGAAGGCAGATCTGTCCCTGTGATAGCCACATCAAATTCTGCACAAGTCCAATTCCCCCTCCCACAGGCAGGTTATTGACACTAGAAGTTGTAGTGTCCTTTTTTCCACAGCATATAGTTGGAGGAATGTTAATTGAAAATCTTATTTTTCCCTAGGCCTTCTGTGGATGTTCTCAATTCTACCCATATCTGGAAGGTTTCTGTGTTGCATGAAGGAGAAAATGATTTTGTGTTGATTTTTTTTTCAAATGTACAGTATCATACTGCTTTGTAAAGGGAAGTTCTGCAAATATCTTTATTTTCCCCTTGCTATTCCTGTAGCAGCTCAGATAGAACATGTCTGTTCCAGGACTCAAAAATCAGTAATTATCTCCCTTTGAGATGAAGTGCTCTGTGCTATACAAAGTCCTGTAAAGAAAAAAAAAACCAAAAAACCAACCCAATACTTAGGAGAAGAAATTCTTGAAAAGTGGTGAACATGAAAAGAAAAATATTGCCAATATTTGGTTCAGCATATTAGACCATATTTAGTGTGTATTTATTAAAGCAGGTGGAGTTCAGGGCAAAATACACGTGAGATAAACTATTGCATTTCTCTGAATCAAAACTGAGTCTGCAAAGTAACCAGGACACATTGGAAATGCTGCTCTCATATCTGGTAATATTTCCTAAAAATAGAAGACATTTAAAGTCAGAGGTTTCAAAGGCCTTTATTGCACTGGAGAAGAGCAAACCAATTTTATATATCATTACATGGGGGAAAGACCCCAAACAGCCATCACCTGTCAGAATGTTGCCATGAGATTTGCTTAATAAAACTCTTTTTGTTATCAGTACTGTTCTTCCAGCTTTTTCTACCACAGAAAGAGGCAGGCCAGCCACCTCTGACAAGTTTTGGATAATAAAATAATAACTAGATAGGGTACTCTAAGATATTTTCTTGTGTAATAGAAATCTTACAAATGTAAAGGAATAGCTTGACTGTGCTGATCTTCCCTTCCAATATTGGTGGATTAACAAGTGTTATATCATTGTTTTTCTGTTTTTATTATCATCACCACCATCTCATTTTCCCCTTGTGGGTGCAATCTATTTCCATTAAGTGACCCGTTATTTTGAATTAATATTTTATTGTCTGCACACTGCTTTCAGGCTGTCTGCCAAACCTATAAGGTACCATCCTATATCCTAAAGTGCTTTAAATCATTGATTTTTTTCGGGTCATTAACAAACTAATAAGCAGACTATTTAACATTGATGCTAAATGTGAATTGTCAATGACAGCAGCCTGTGGTATCCTGCTGACAAGTGATAATGTCATTTCAACGTGTCCTCAGAGCATGGTAATTACTGCTCTATTCATGAATGTATATGGCTTGATGTTTACCTGATTTGAATATGAAAGGCTTCCTGAAAACTTCATACGTGGTCTCTGCATGCTGAATGCACTGGATGAAGCAGATTAGGCTGAACAATCTGCAGAAAACAATTAATTCAGGTCCCTGAGCTGACCTGAGGCTGCCTATTGTGGTCTCCAGACAGCATCAGCATTGGTCTGCATTGTTAAAATGTTGCTCTGGATTCTGTGTCTCCAAGATGAAATTGATATTGAGCAGGAATGGCAAAAGAAATTAGGCAGGACATAGATTGCAAAGTGACCAATAACCCTTAATGTTATTGCCTTCACACTCTGGAAATATGTCCCACATGACTGATGGTCAAAAATCTGTTGTTTTAAAGAGCCATTTCAAAATATGAACTTGAAAGTCAGCATTTCTCATTTTGGTGCTAGATACTTACTAGTTCTGTACCAGTGTTGGCTCTATTGAAAGAGAAGAAAATATTTCAAATGGTTCTTAAACAAGAACAGAAATAAAAGAGCTGGTAAATCTGGCATTCAAATTACAGCAGGCTGGGGTTGGGAGGACTCAGGTATTGGGATCTGAAGGAATGAAACATGGATGCAGTAGAATGGTAAGATTTTACATTTTTTGTCATTCTGGGTTTATTTTTGCATCATTCTGGAGTGCTAGAATTTCTTGTAGCCTCTCCATGGCAGCTGTTAGAAATGCTTCAAGCTGCACAAATGCAACTTTTACTATCTATGCTCGATTTCTGATGGAGAGACAATAAAAACATTTCATCCAAAGTATATGTGACTGATGGTAAGATAAACTCCCAAAATACTCAAAGCTTTTCCAATGTTGAAATAATCAGAACTTTCCTAAGCAAACAAGGAAACAGCAGAAATTAAATCAATTACAGTCCGTATTCTATTTTTGCCTCACCAGGAAAATAAAAGGCCTGAGGAAGCAGATTAAAATCTAGTAAACATCAATTTATTTTTTAATTGCATTCAGAAAGGATGCCTTAGAAACAGATCTAATTTGCTTCCTTGGAAAGCTGTTCAAACCTCATTACCTAGTGATTATATACCTTCTTTTAATTTCTGTTTTGAATATGCTCTTGCCATCCTTTGTTCTGGTGTTGGCTTTGTCCTTTTACACCCTGGCTTTATTGTACCCCTTACTCTGCTCTTATTATATGTAGAGCAAGAAGTCCCATTCCCTGTCAGCTTTTCACAGAGCTGCACAACCCAGGTCATTTCACCTCTTCACATAAAAATCAGCACAGCCTTCCCCTGCAGCTTTTGCCCTCCCTGTGCATGGCTGGCTGTGATTTATCTCTCACTGGGCCCTAGGATTGCTCTCAGTTCCTCCTCAGACATGTCAGATCCTGGTTCATAATGCCCTGTGATTGAGGAGCATGCACAGCCTTGTCTTCATTGTTTTGTGCCCATGGCCAAATTTGTTGGTCCCCAAAGGCACGGCCCTTCACTTTGTTTTATGCAGTTTCTTTTATTCTCTTCCTTAAGACCATGCAGTGCTTCCTGCAGGCCCCTGGTAGATAGCATTTCCAAATGTGGGGATGCTTGGTTAACATGTAATTAATGATCCCAGCACAATTTGTCCCCAGATTGCTCCGTGAGGAGCTGCAGCACTCGGCTCCCTCCAGTCAGTAGCTCTTCCCTTTAACGTCATGGGGGGCACAATCCTCCTCTTATTCTCTTAAATTCCAGCCCAGGCAGTGACTTTGATGTGCCAATAAGTCAAGATGCTTTGCTAAATCCCAATAGAGGATCCCTTTGTTCTCTGTTCCTTCTGGGAAGCCAGGTATGCTATGAAAGAAAATATACAAGGTCAGTGAGGATCAAACTCTTTCTTTTAAATTTGGCTGTACCCTACCCTTTCTCCTTTAGGGCCTGAGCCAGAGTTTTATGTGTTATTAAAACTTCAGTCATCAAAGCATTTCCTTTCCAAAGTTACTGCATTTGCAGATTTCTAATTACAGGCAACTCCATG
Organism: Setophaga petechia; assembly: GCA_024362935.1. NCBI lineage: Eukaryota > Metazoa > Chordata > Aves > Passeriformes > Parulidae > Setophaga > Setophaga petechia. Next base: position 3,396,349 of record JANCRA010000013.1, on the reverse strand, counting down.
CAATGTAATAGATTACTTAAACATCCTTGCTACTGTACATACAACTTCATGTGCAGCTTGTTCCAATCTTCTAGACTGGATATTTTCCAGTCCCTCTGGCTCACATCAAGCAATGCTGTTACCAGTTTGTATCTCTGTTTCCTCTTGATATTCTACTTTATGCAGTCTGGCACTGGTGCTGGCTCTTCTTGTTTTGTTGCTTCGTGTCTTGATGTCCAAGGCAGCTTTGTCTGTCTGTGGAACTCTTTTCTTCCATTCTGTGTAGGGTCTCAGTTTGCTCCCAGTTTTCTTCTTGAGATTTGGAATCTTTCCTATCTTTCCCCAGTCCTTCCTTACTTTACAAATTCTTCATAATTGTAGCATCTTTCCCTAAAGAGAACCAAATCCTCCTGGAGATTTAGTCAGGCCTCGACTACTCCAGCCTGGATTCAGCTGAATTCAGAACTTGATTAATTTTTAGTCTTCACTTTTCAGGACCAGACCAAAAATGCCTAATCTGATCATTTTTCTATTTAGGATGAACCAATTTGCAAGAGCTTCATTCTGGGTTATTCTATAAACCCTTAGAGGAAGTGCTCAGCTACTTATCAAGACAAGATGTCATCTCTTCACACTTCTTTTTGGCAGAATATTTCCCAGCTGAGCTCTGCTTTTGTGGGCATGCATCTGGGGAAGCTGAAAATTTCCTTTTCTGAGGCAGATCCTGGTGCTGCTCCTTTCTGCTACAACCTGCCCATATCCAAACCTTGCTTTGGCACAATTTGTTCCAGGCCTACCAAAATGACAACACCATTATCAAATCTTGATCTAAATAGATTATTTTATTAATTTTATTACAAATGGATAAACTCATAGGAAACTCAAGCTTAAACAAGAGTGAGCTTTAAAATTTTTTTTCCTATTATTTTTTCTGGACTTCATTTTAACTTTTATAATTCTATTTTACATAACTGTGTTTTTCAGCAATGTTCTGAATTGCAGGTGATTTTTTTCTCTTCTAGATCACTGCATCATTTTCAGGGAAAAAAATTGTTTTCATTTGCTTTTTATTTTTTCTGCTTTTAATTCCATACAATATTTGCTGTTGCCAAAACAAGCTACTGTGAAAACAGGAGTTGCAATTTCTTTCTCTACCCCTCTCTTCCTTTCTTCCCTCAACCCTCAAGTCTGGACTCTGAGGAAAGAAAATGCTTCATTGTACTTTGTTTTTAGGTGGATGTGTAGCCCATTATAATCTGATCCTGTATCATCAGCCCATCTTCTGAGAGACTCTGCTCATTCCAGATGTCAGCTCATATTTTGTCCTGGCTCTTAACTGAAGTCTCTGTCATTCTTCCTGTTCTAGCAAGCCCAATCACATATTTAAATACCAAATCTGCTGAGAGGAACATCTCCTGCAGTGGGATGTGCTGGCACACTCCAGTTACTTAAACAGAACTGAAAAGGTCTCTTTCCTCTCAAAAATTGTTTAGTGGATCCAAATAATCAGAGACTGATCTATACTTCTTTTAAATAATGAAGAAAGGGGCACTGAAAAAACCTGCAGGTTAAGATGTGACTTCTATAAGAAAGAGAAGGGAGAGAAGGAAAGAATGGACAAAAAATTAAGAATTTGAAGAACAAATGCACCAAAGTTTCTTCATGAGCACTTTTTTGAAACAGTGAGAAATGCCTGGATTCCAGGTGTCATTATTACTGGCCCATTTTCCAGATACTACTCTTAAGAGTCAGAGCTTACTTTTGGGGGCAGGAGGAAAAAAAAATCTCCTAAGGTTCTATCTGGCAAATAGTTTTATAATCCTGTTCCTGGTGAAACACAGATGGCCTTTCAGCAGCAATCCAGATGCTCCTGCAGGAAGCTCAGGCTCTCTGTGGAGCCATTTGGAGGGTATCCGTGGGTGCTGCAGCCTTGGAACAATGCAGCATTTCTTCTCTGAGAGATGAGCTGAAAAAAGCAGGAATCCATTCCTGTATGGATGGGGAATTAACTTCTGACATGGGAAATAAATTCTGTTCACACCTGGAGGGGTGGCTGGGTCCACCTATGCAAGAGCAGGATGATGCACGTGGATTTTGGGATATAACCCTTGGTGGAGCAGGCACTCAGCAGCCAAAATAATGCATTAAAATGTGGATTTTAGACTGCTATTGCATCAGTTTGCACAGAATATGGAGCAGAATGCTGCACAAAAGGCATCAGTTTATACAAAATATTATAAGTTACAGCCTATTGAAGGAAGAAGGGCTTAAATTTACAACATGGATAGCTAAAGGCATCTCTTGGAAAACATATGTAGGAAATGTGCTCATTTTGCCCTGGATGCTCAAATACAGAAGGGAGTAAAAGAGCAAAGTAGACAGATAATAGAATTCAGGATCATTGCTTCAATGAGACTACTAATAAGCATGAAATTGAACATCTGCTTAAGTGCATGTCTGGGTTATAGCAGAAAGATAACTCTCATAATTGTACCCTGATATTTCCATAGCAGAGATTGGAGTGGATGATAACCAGCATAATGCAAATATAAATGTTATACTCTGGAAGAAGCTGCAGAATTATTTTACCTGTGATTGATAGGAATGAAAAAAAAAAATCAAGTGTCCTGCAGTTTACTTTTTTTGAAGAAAATCCTTTGAATATATTAAATATTTGGTGGAAATGCTACCATGAGCTGAGCACTAAAAATTATGTCAAAAAATATTTTTCTAGTCCCATAGTCACCTGTGGTGGTTGTTGGTCTCTCAGTATTTTTTTCCATAAAAGAAATCTTATACTGACAGTTTAGTGTCCATGCTGTAGAAAATGTCTTCTACAATAAAGGAAATAATAATAATAACAGAACCAAGTATTGTACAGTGATGATTGTATTTGCAATCATAAATTAAATAAACTTCCCCAAGAAATCTTTCAGATGAGGCAAGATGTCAGGTAAGCTTCTGTTGCTCAGATGGGAAAGACCTGAACTGAAAATCAAAGTGTTCTGGCAGAAAGAGACTTTGTGCATGGGAAAATGAAATGTCAGTGATGTAAAGCAACTCTGGGGGTAGATTTAAATCATTTTTTGCCTCACTATGCTGGTTTTGTATTAATCTATAGAGATTTTCATGCTTTATAATTTGAATTTCAGGTCCCGAGCTTTGCATAAATGAAGTATTCCTTATCTTTTTGGAACAACTTTGCTTGAAATTCCTTAGACTTGGTGACTACACAAGTAGATAATGCAAGATTGGGTCTTTTATTTGTTTTCTCCCAGTAGAATGCTGCTAAAAAGGGCTGAGTCTGTGTGAGACCTCATTGTCATTCTGCCTTGTATTGCTTTGGGGCAGCTGCTCTATTATAGGCCCACATAGTTATGAGTGAGACACAGCAAATTTATTCTTCTAAAGAAGATGCATTGTTTCTGACAGATACAATTAATAACTCTGCCTTTTGAGATGGGATTTTTTGTCTGTCTCATATGGGGTGGGTTTTTTGTGTCTTTTTTGTTTTAATTGAAAGGTTGGTTAAGGTCTATGAAAATATTGTGTATTTTTATATGGAGGATACATGAGTTTTGTCATGCAGCAGCCCTCAAACTTCTCTAAATGTTATGAATAAATGTAGGAATCACACTTCAGTAAGAGAGTTTCTCTCAGTAAAAATAATCCAAATTAATCCAAATTAGTGGATTGTCATTATTCTTACAACAGACTATCTTCAATATATTTTTCTCCTCTAATTTTTATTTTTAAATAAAATTATTTAATGTAGTATTCTATGGCAAGGTCATCACTCGACACAATCAAAGGGAAAAGCTATAATGTATAAATTAATGTGCTCTGCTTGGAAAAGAAATGTCTGCTAAATAACTATCCACAGGACATAACAGAAGGGAATATTTCATTCACTAAATGCAGATAGAATCTTAGTTTGCACAGAAAAATAACAAAAGCTCTGTTTACCACAGATTTTGGCTATTAGTACATTGAAATGAATATTCAAAGTGCTTCCAGGTAAAAAAAAAAATTGTAAAAAAAAAATTGTAAAAAATCACATGCTTGTATTTTAAGAAAAAATTTATTTGAAGACTGAGTTACCTCATTTTTTGAAAGAAATAAACTCAAGAAATACAGCCTTAGGATCACCTGAGCTGAGTTTATTGTAGTGTGGAAATAAACTGTTTTATGTTTTAATGCAGTTGTCATCAGATTAATTTCTTTGACTCTTCTCTGGGTATTCCTGACCTTCATCCAAAACCCAATTGCTTCTTTATCTCCTCGTGGTGGGGCTACCCTCAGGGCATGGAACCAAATGTGTGAAATTGAATCCAGAGAGCCTCTTCTGATGGTGACCATCCTCTGGAAACTCAGCCTCTGGTTTTATGACAGCAGTTCAAGGAGCACCCCAGATGCTCTCTGACCCTCTTAGGTGGCTTATGGGGTTTTAATAGGACAGCTGAGAATTAACTCCCCAGTAATCACCACAGGGACATGATGGAGTCAGAATCATGCAGGATTAGACCTTAGGTCACCTCACTATTGGAAATATTTTCCCTTAAGTGTCAGAGAAGCGATGGGAGTAACACTTGGGCAGGCTTGAGAGAGAGGCTGCAGCTGCTCTCAGAAAGCTCTTTGCCATCACTGTAACCACCTCCAAAAGCTGGATGCTCCCCAAGCTGAACCCAGTTCTTCCCAGGACTATGATTTATTTGAGATTTATCCAGGTTCAATCTAATAATTAGCTGTTTGTGGTGTGTTGGCCTTGCCTGGCCACCGAGGGCCCACCAAAGCCAAGCTGCCGCTTCCCTCCTCAGATGGACAGGGGGAGAAAATATCACAAAATGCTCATGGATTATGTATAAGGACCATGAGAGATCACTCACCATCGTGGGCAAAACAGCCTTGATTTGGGGAAATGAGTTAATTTTTTACCAATCAAAGCAGAGTAAAGTAATGAAAAAGAAATTCTTACAAACCCCTTCATTCCTCCCTCCTTCATTGGCTGAGGAGCGAGAAATTTCATAATCAAATCTTGACCTTCACTGTGTTTGTCAAATTTGTTATTGTTATTGTAGCTTTATAAATGGAAGAATATTCAAGTTTTTTCACAGCTGACTGAAATGTTGCTTCCTGGTGTAGCTGAGCAGGTTTGCTTGATCTCTGCCTGTGTCCTGAGGTTACTGAGATTAGCAGTGGTTAGCAGAGATGTATGTTACAAATTTACCTCACTACTGTGACAACAGATTTTGGTGTGGCTTTACAAAGCCAATTAAAGGATTTTTAAGTCCTGTTTGCATTAAAACTTTGCTTTTCCTTGGCCTTCAGCTAGAAAAGCAGAGCAAACCATGAATTTTTTTTTTCATAGCTACTTCTAGATTAAACAGCCATGTAATTCAGTCTGTGTGGTTTACCTTGGAGTGCTCAAATCTCCTAAAGTTCCTAAAAGCAGCAGCTTTTCAAGGGAGATGTCTCAAATCCATACCAGCCCTGTGGTCCAAAATCTTCCTTGCATTGCTGGAGAGGGAAAGGTGGAAGGGGATGAAGAAACAACTCCAGGGCCAGTCTGAGCCTTCCTTAAATAAAGCTCTGACTCTGCAGCCTGTCATTTTCTAGGGATTTGTGTTGTGTGGAATAAAATATCCTAAAGCTCAATATTTGCAAAGATCTCATCCTATTTGCAATAAATTGCATTTCTCCTCCTTATTCCTTCCCTCCCTATTCAGAGAGGGAGCGAGGTTCATGTTTAAAATGAAGTAAAGTTCATGTTTAAAATAAATAACACAACTGGGACTACAGACAGTGTCCTGAGACTGCTCAGGTAAATCTGGGTGGTCTGGAGACAAACTGAAGACTTTCTGACATTATTTCAAATATGCAAGAAGGAGAATTCACTACCAGAAAGGCTCTGCTTCCATTTTTGCCCTTTGGAAAAGGTCATCGATCTATGATGGCCTAAAAGATGCTACAATTATTCTATTGAGCAAAAATCCTCTTAAAATGCACCCTAACTCAAATTTTCTCCAGTGTATGGAATAGGGAATAGCATAGACAAAGCATGGCTAATCTTGCTCAATTTAGGTAAAGTGATTTTTTTTGTCTCTCTTTGAGTTTATCCACCTTCAACATCAGAATGTATTAATTTACTTTTTAAAAATGCTTTGGGTTTCTAAAAACTTCAAAATTCTTCTTTATCCATTGTGTTATACCACCACCATCCCCACCTTATTGTTTTTTCCCAACTAAATTTTTTCATGCCCTCTAAGGAAGAGTGCTTATTTAAATTCCCAGGGAAAATCTGCAATCTTGTGCTCATGGGTGTGTGGAAAGCATACATTTATCACAATCAAAGGAGAGAGGGGAGGAAGGGAGGATATTGTCACTTTATTTTTTCTTCACCATTAACCTCTTAAGTCTTTAGCAAATTGGCTGTCCTTTAATCATGTCCTTAACAACCCCTGATGAGCTACTAATTGTATGTGCACTTGATCACTTGCAAAATCCCCCTGTACTCTTTTTAGCTTCCTTTCTCTCAGATTATAGCAGCAAGAATTTATCTGGAAATACTTCATTATTTCACTAGTTCTCATTAGGAGTCCAAAGGTCATGTTCCCAGACCAATATGAAGTTGATTTTTCCATTTAGTCAAGGGAACTTCACTTAATTTAGCACGTGGGCTCCCAAAGATGACATTTTGTTCCATTTCCTATCTATTCCTTTTGTTCCCCAGAAGTTTTTATTTTTCTTCTGAAAACAGAAATAAATTAAGATAATAGCTGGCAAAGATCCATGTTTTTTGCTCTTCTTCTTTGATCTTCATATTCAAGTTATGAAAATTTTCTTTTATATTTTTTTTACTAAGAAAGAATAACACCTTATTACTTGTATCTGGTTTATCTACCTTATGGTGATGATGATAATTCCTCAAAGTTCATGCCAATAGAAACCACTGCTTAAAAAGCAGCTTTCTGCCTACTCAGATTTCTTCCAAAGGTTCCATTTTTTTAAACTGGCAATTTAATAATACCCAGAGAAAAATTTCCACCAATTTGCATGGCCAACTGTTACCTCCATATTTAATTGCTCTCTAATATTTAATCAATTTCTGGTTTCCCCCTTTTACTACCTCAGGACTACAGTGGAACAAATCCAGTTTATTCCCACTTTGAGCAGCTCCTGTACTGCATTTTCAGTGCTGTAGAAAACAATGCTTTTTTATTATTGTTTTTTTTTTTAATCTTCTGCTTTGCTAAATATATTATTTGACTTTTATCTACAATGCATTTATCCAGAGCTTTTTCAGTATAGAAGTTTGTAGTATGTGTAGAAAGAGGCCTGTGTAGAAAGAGTATGTGTAGAAAGAGTATGTGTAGAAAAGGCCTGCCTGTGGTGCTGGTAGTTTGTGTTGTTCTATTTTCTAGATTCTCCTGAAAAAAAAAAAAAAACTACAAAAGAAGCAAAAGGAAAACCACGCTGATTTAGTGAGAGACAGCCAGAAATGGTTTGATATGAAAATTCATTTGATCTGCATCAAAACCCTGTCTGGATGAAAAGGATGTACTTTGTTCACCACTGAAAGTCTGCTCCTTGTAGGATGTATTACTGCCTGCTGTGCCCATCAAATTGAATTAACACTCCGTGATCTGGTGAAAAATGGGGCCTGGATCAATTGTTTTGGGGATGGCTGAAGGAAAAGTGATGTGGATTCCACCACCTCCCCAAAAATCAATGAGACGGAGCTGACTGTGCATCTGTGTTGTCATCAAAGCAGCTCCAGCTCAGATTTGTGTTCAGTGTGCACAGAGGAGTCAGCACCTGCAGGACAAGAACAGCTCTTTTTAGCCAAGATTAGCTGCTTCCATACCTGCTTCAGCCATGCAAACAGTGTCCTCCCAAAAATAAATGGATAAATAATTTTTAAAGTTTTAGTAATTGGGTGTTTGTGTGAGTGATGTTCCATGGGTTTTGGCAGGAAGCTCATTCTCACCAGTACCATTTGTCATACTTTGAGCTCTAAAATAATCCTGAAACCTCTCAAGAAATGAGAAAGGGGGAAATGAAGCAACAACACGAGACACAATTTGCAAAGAAAGAGCAAATGCTTAAAAATTGCAAGTCAGATCTATCCATAACCTCAATGAAACTCTATATGACAACACTGTTGAACATTTCAGCCTCAAATAATAAATAATTGTTTACAAAACCTGCTGAAAAAAACCAAAACAAACCATCCCATCATCCTATATATGAGAAATGCTTTCTTCAAAATCTCTGCATAAACAAGATATTTGCCAAATTTAGAGAGACAGAAAACAAGTATTCCAGAAAAACTGATTCCTATTAAATTAGGCTGGGGATTTACTAATTTTTTAATCTTCCTTTTAGCTACAGAAATTAATGTTCTCTACCTACATCAATGAAGTTTTTCTTGTGGGCTTTTTCTTCAGTTTTCTCAGCAAGGTCTTGTACAAAGGCATAATTTTGATATAGAGTTGTAAAATTCAATTTAAGGGGCAAGAATTCAGAAATTTCATACTATAGAAATAGTGTAAATATATAAGAATATATTCTATATAATGGTCTGGAACACACCTGCCATATTTTTTAAAGGTGAAGGAGTTACTGCAGATTGGTTTTGTAGGAGGAATAATCTCTTATTAGCCAATTAAACAAATGACTGATATTGAGTACACAAGGTACAAGCTCTCCTTTTTCACTGATGAGGGAAATACTTTATCACCCAATTGATTGTGACTGAATGGATGAGGTTGTGCATTGAGCAACTGCAAAAAGGAGGAAAGATGATTACACCACTTGAACCAGGCTCCATTTGCAAAAATCAATTCTACCACGAGGCAAAAAATATTTGTTGCTTCTTATCCTGGTGAAGGATTGATACTTAATATTGCAGAAAGCACCCAGCCCCTGGCTGGCACTCAGAAAATATGTTACATTTGCTTCAGCTGTTGTGCCATTCCAATATTGCATGTAAACAGAAAGAAATTATGCACATTAATTTCTTAGAGGTGAGAAATTGTAACACGGGGTGATGATTACTCTGCTAATGTGTATTTATTTATTAGACGTGTCAGAATGTGCTATAAGTGATATCAGCAGGTAAAAATATTTTGTGTACCTCAAATCCAAGGCTGCTAAACCAGGCAGTGCATCTCCCTGTTTAAGTTGGTTTTGGAGTCTACCATAAGAAAATTTTCCTCATTTATTCAACCTTTAGGCACAAATTGTGGCCTTGATAAGATTTCAGTGGTTTCTCTACTCTAATGTTACACTCAGTATTCAGTATTTTATCCTGCAGAAAATGCAAGGTGACTTAAAAATATTTTTATTATCGTTAAGGGGTAGGGTGTTAAAATATACTTCTAACATGATGATTGAAAAATCAGTTAATTAGGGGAGTCTGAACTCCTGTGCTTTAAAACCACTTGTTGCTGACTAAAGTGTAATCAAACCAAAATTTTCAAGCCCCTCCGTGCTGTTTAGTGACCAAACACTGCAGAGAATGCAGGACCCCTCCCTGGGCATTTGCTCATTCAGCACTGAGATAATCTGTGTAGGGGAATAGAATACAAGTAAACAGAGGTCGTATGGAAAGTAATCTTACTCTCTAAAGTTGCAGCTGGGTTCATTATTAGAAATTAGGAACAGGCCTGATGTTAGCAGGACACACCTGTAGCCAGTAAGAAGATGCTATAAAAGAGTGGATTGGGGGGACCTGGAGTTATTTGGCTGCTGCAAAGACAAGGAGGAGTCAGGGCCTGGAGGAGCTGCCTGCAAGAAACATCACAAAGAGGTAGGAAACTCCAGCAATATGGAACCCTTGTGATGCTCATGGATTCCATATTGCTGGAGTTTACATTCTATCATGTAAAGATGATGGGGCTCTTGTGCTATCTGTTACAGCAAACCAGAGCAGTCATCACACCTTTCCAGTCTCTTCAGAACAAGCAAACAAAGCCCTCTCAGGCAGCAAACAGCACAGAGCATTTCCCATTTCTGGCTGAACACTGAGCAGCATCTTCTTCACAGACACCTTGAAACAGAAGGGGAGTTTCTGGTATGTAAAAAGGCAGGAGGAAAAGCAAACCTCCTTTTTCCCTTCCAAATAGTTTTGATCCACCTCTAACCTCCCCCCTGCACACAGCAGCGTGGATATCTCTGAACTCTCCTCCTCCAGATTTAACAACCAACCTGGGTTTTCCCTCCCTCCTTCCCCAAAAATAAAACCCATCCTGGTTTCCTAGGTACCAACAGGAATAACTCTCTCTTTTTCCACCTCTGGAATTTAGGAGAACAAATAAGAAACAGAAAACCAAGTGGGAGGAAAAGAAAGGTCAGGAATACCTGAGGTGAGGAGATTTTTTTTTTTTATTTCTTGTAGGGAAAAACAGTGGTTTTCTACTGTGGGCAAGTTAAATGTATTTAATTGTGAAGCACTTTAATAGTTATGTGTGTTTAGTGTATTTGAGCTGAAAGGGCTATTATGCTTGGCCATAATATAAAAGTAAATTCTAACTTTTGTTAATCCAGTAAAACAGCTTGAGCTATTAATATTGGTCTTTATGGACCCCAGCAGAGGTGTGGAAATCTCATTAGGAATGTAAATGTCAGGTAGGACACTTAAAAACCTCATTATGGAGAAGAACCCAAGTACCAAAAGTGACATAAATTACTGCCCAACCTGAATATTGCAGAAGAGCAATCCTGCAGAGCTCTGTTATGTGGTTTGATTGGAAGGACAATTACTACCAGCTTTATCTTGATATAATGAAGATGAAATGTACATTTAACTAGATTTGTGCTTAAACTGACTGACTAAAAAGAAAGTAAAGCAGAGAAAGGTAATAAGTCTCCTTAAATATTGAATAAATCTCTTAGGGCAATAAAATACTTCTCTAGGAGTTTTGTGTACTTTAATGGTTTATCTGTTCATAGCTTCAGATTGACCTGTGGTAGAAAATTACATGGCTATGTCTATTTAAAATCTGAAATTTAGCATTTTTCAGCAATATATCATTTTCTAAGATAAAGTTTGCTATTAATTCTGTTCCTTTTTTTTGGTTGTCCAACACTTCCCCTGACTTTGGGAAGGAGAAGATGGGCTTTGCCTGCAAGAGCATGAGCCAATACCAGGTGAGAGTCACAATGTCTTGTCCCTGTGCAGAGGGTTGGGCTGGCACCATCACACATCTTTAAGTGAGTTCAAAGCCACATAGGAAGAAATGAAATGTTGATGTTGGACCATGAACACTCATGACCTGCTGCTGTAGTGATGGAGCTTGGATGGTTTGGCAGGAGGAAAGAAAAATGAGGAATCCACAGGGGGTATGAGTTCAACAAAACTGCTTTTGGCTGCTCTGTACCTTTCAGCTCTGTCCTTGCTCTGTCTTTCTCTCCTTTCACAACTTTCCCCATTCCCAAGGGATCTTTGGAGCACAGAAGGATTGGCTTTTTGCCTTGATGGAAACAAAATTACACAGGACTTCTTGCAGATGATCAGTTTGATTATTTTGATTTCTCTTTATTTAAAACACTCACTGATCATGTCAGAGGCTCATCAGAACACAGGGATTTATTTTGTCCACCATATTAAGATTGGCCACAAAATGATAAGGAAGAACCTACCCAAGTTCAAGATTTCTGCCTAATGTATTAAGAGGCAGAAATATCCAGGAAGCATCCCTGCACCTTCAGCAGCTGAGCTGTTCTGTACAATCAATGGCATGCATTTATTTTCTTTGTTTTTAACTCAGTGACAGAAAATCTGTCCAAACAAGGCATAGTAAGTTTGTTTGGTGGGGGAGTTTGTGAGGGTTTTTTGAGGTTTTTTTTTAGAGTGAAGGTGTTGTTGGTTTTGTGGGCTATTTTTAGGAAAGAAAGCAGAACCAACAGGAGATGTAAGTAATGAAGGTACTGGGCTGAGTTTGTTATACCCATAAAACATAAATTACTCTGGATTTAGCTTTAAATATTCATTGGATTTGCTCATTCACTGCTGTCCATAAAAACCCATCACATTGTTTAGCACAATTAGGCCTGATTGTTTAAAGAGTCTGGACTGAAATAGCATTAATTAGCTATGTCATGCTATTATTCACTGTCCATAAACTTGCTGTTACCATTCAGATCATGCTTGGATTTACTGGCAGAGCAGAACCTGGAAAAACATAGCAGACAGTAGACTTTATAAAGCTGTTTTATTTTTTGCTGATTCAGTTTTCTGGGGGAGGACATTTGCAATATTAGGAAAAGATCTTTAAACCTAAAATTAAGAGAGAGATGGAGATGGGAGTTTTATATCTTTTTGTTAACATGTAGCTTCATAATCAGGAAGCCTTTCTGTTTTTACTTTTTTAGTAGTCCATATTAAAATTTCAAGCTTGACTTTCTGGGTGCACAGAGTTGGTCCTTGCCTTTTCCAAAGATCCCATAGCAGCAATTTATGGGCACAAGACTTTCCCTCCTTCTCACAGATGTTTTACTTTGCCTTGCTTTTACATTCACTTTTCCTTTTTAGCCCTTAAAATGAGCACAAAATACCTTTAACACCCATAGATTTTAACAGTTCATTTGAAGCAATACAGAGGAACAAGTGTGCCATGCTGTGATTCAAGTCACTTTAGAAAAACCAAAGCTGAACAAAAATGCAAACATTTATGTTTATTTACACGAACAAGTGCCTGTTTGTGAACAGTAGGGTGGGAATTTTAAAAAAATTTAAATAAGAGGTAATTTTCTAGTTGTAAACCCCAGGCATTATCAGATCCCTACCCTCATCTAATGGCAATATCTCTTTGTGCTTGGATGGAGCACCAGCTCGCTCCTTTGGTGTGAGCAATTACTGTCACAAGCCATAAATCTGCCTCCAGAAGTGACAGTTTAAGCTCAGGATTCTTAATGCTGGCTCTCTTAGAATAATGGTTGCTTAACATAACACTTGGAGCATTACCCATGTGGATCAAAAAGAGCATTTTGAGTGAAAAAAAATTGTTCTGTCTTCCAGATGAGCCTTTGGCATTATGATGCATATAAACTGCATTTATTGCACTCAATTCTGAGACTTCTACTGAGCTCATGTTAGGACTTCATTTAAAGACACCAAGAAGACAAGAAAGAAGGTATGTTTGTAGTTTAAGGCAATCTTCTCCTCTCTCAAAATGTTTTTAATATATAAAAAAGCCAGGCAACAATGGAGAGGCATAATGGTAACCAGTAAATTGCTCCTTTAAGAAATGAGCCTTCTGCATTTGCTGGGAAAGCTTTCTTGTGTTGATACCTTTAAAGGATACATTAATTTCTGCTGGATTTCTCTAGTATTTCAATGTAGGGGAAAAAAATTCAGAGGAGCCCAGTTAAAAAGCAGGCATCATGAGAAACTTCATCAGTCCTTGTGCAGATGGTACAACGAGGGCAGAGGGAGTGTTTACTGCTCTGGTTTTTTGTCAGGACTCTGGGATATACAGATTTTTATATAACTGTCATTATTGAATCCTGTGGAAATTTCCAGCTGACATAGTCCTCAAAATCTAGCCCCAGTTTGCGTTTTTTTTGACTTTCTGATAAGCCTGGCAACCTTCACTGTCCTTCCCTAATCACAAAGGAGAAATATTGGCCTCTTGAGCAGCTGATGGAATTAATGCCTGATGATTTCACGATTAATGCAATCTTTATGCAGCAATTTCCACTGTTGTCCAATATCCACCATGGATCTCTTCACAGCAGCCCTGAAATGTGTTAGAGAAATTGTAACTTAGTGGAGAACACGAGATGCACATCTAATCAGAACTTTCTGAATGTAAATCATATTCATGCAAGGCAGGCAGATTTTATTGGTAGGAGAAGTCAATAACACTAACGAGGAAAAATTCATTCTGTTGAACTTGTAGTACTTTTAATTTACCCAATTTTTGCTGGGTACTCTTAGGCTGCCTTTTTAATTTAGAATTCCAGACACTTCTAAACCACATCCTGGATGCAAACCCCACCACAGCCATATGTAATTTTAAATCAGAAAAATCCCTCACAACCATGAAGGGCTACAAGAAGATCTTTCTTTCATTTCCTTTCAATACTATTGACATCCAAGTAAGTCTCAGCAAATGTGGTGTAGTCAATAATTCCTTCTGGCATTACTGGTGTGTTTTAGAAGGGAGAGTGAGTCACCTGCCCAACATAATAACTGAGTTAGGAAGGATGCTATTTGTCTCACTGGGCTTTGCCTGCCTGCACAGCAGGAGATGAGAAGGCAGCTTGCCTGATTTTGGGATTTTTTCCCTTCCTTTCTCTGATTTTCCTAAATCTAGTTCTACTGAAGGCAGTGGAAACACTCTACTTTTCACACAGTCTTCACCTTTCACAATTTTCTATTTTATTTCTGTATCTAAGACTTCTCTTCATTCAGGAATCTCAGAAAATATTGTAAAATCTCTAGAATTTGAACTTATTTTTAAAGGAAACCCTCCAGCCTCTCAAAAGCCTTCAAAGCCTGTAATTAGTATCTGAATAACATGAAGCAGACATCTCAGAAGGAGATTTTTGAAAACCTGGATCAGGACAAGGCTCAAATATTGCAAGCTTTTGTTAAGGCTGATAGGAAAAATGTGTGATTTTCTCCTCTCCACAGTTGTCCCTGCTGGTTTGGTGTGGATTAGCTTCTGCAGGCTGGCATATAAACCCACAGCTTCACCTCATTGAGAGTTGATTTTTATATCTCTAGGATAATTTTAAATTAGAAGTCTCTAGGATAGTGAATTCTAAATTAGAATTAGAATTCTCTAGGATAATTTAAAATTAGAAATCAACTCTGTGCTCAAAGTCTTTCCCCCTTATTTGTGCTTTAATATTCCAAATCAACCAAAAACTCTTGCTTTGGTGAATCATCCTTTATCACCCGGATGCTGGGATATAGGATGGGGTGAGATAAACCATGGATGAGCTGCCACATTTGCACAGCTGAACATCAGTAAGATGGAGGATTTCCTGCCTCAAGGTCTCAGCATTAGCTAAAAAAGAAATTTCCTTTAAAGTCACAGAGGAGTTAGAGCAGTATAAACAGTGAGGCTGCCAATTCATTGCTCTAGACTTGTGTCAGGAATCTGAGTGAGCTTGGTACTTGATTTTGACATGCATGTTTATTTTACACCACAAGGTTTGCTTTTTCCAATCATACTTCTCCTCAGGGTTTATTTAGTTTTGCCAATACTAACAAAACTATTTGTGTGGTACCTGCTGAAATATTATTGAAGACATCTAGCAAGTCATTCTACACCCTCTTCTTAACTTATTTTTAACTCTACTGCATAAACAGTTAACTTATTCCTGAAGGAGCTGCCTTCCAAATCCCAAGGCACTTAAGCATTCTCTGATTATGTATTTGCTGGATGTCATTTGCTAAATTCTGTTTTCTCAACATTATTTGAGCAAAATGCTCTGGCTATCAGAACATAATAGAGGTGTTTCATGTACTGCAGTCATCCTACACTTGTCTGGGCCTTTCATCCTTCTGGCACTGCTTTTCCTTGTCAAAATGTTGGTTGAAGGCAGTCATTTGCTAAACATTTCATTTGGTAATTGCTTTTTTTGGGGTGGGTGTGTGAGGGGGTTGGTAATTGGCCACTAACTATAAAACTGAGGACTCCTGAGATGGACAATAATATTTCAGCAGGATGTTGTTTCTGTTGGATAAAGCAGAAATACCAGTTCAGTGCAGAGTGTCTCCACATGTTCTTTCTGCTTCAGGGTACTCTAAATTTACCAGGTCTACAAATGAATCTCATTTTGAGCTTAATATTCTTAACAGTTTCTACTTCTTCTGCTTTCTTTTCTTCTGCCTATCATTGATCAGTGCTGAAAATTCCTGTAGACCCTTGTGTGCTTCTGCATTTTTTCTGCCACAACTGTTATTATGCATTGTGTTTCCCAGGGACAGATTTCACATGGGATTGGTGAATCAATGTTTTCTGCCAAATTTCATGAGTGTTTGGCAAAGTGACAGTATTAATTGAAAAAACCTGCTGGTAGTTCAAGCCTGTTTATGTAAACAGGGGTAACTTTTCTTTCCAGCCAGGCATCCCAGACCTTTTGTGGTGGGATTTTAGTTCCTGGCCACTTGAAATCTCTCATTCTGAATGTCAGCTAAGTCTTTCTTCAGGAGGAATATGAGTTCCATTTCAGGTGGAAATATTAATCTGAAAGAGGCCAGCAGAAGTTACCACCCTTCTCAAAAATACTCCTTTTGATTTCTTTGATTTGGGAGGAATCTTGGAGAAAGGAGTTTTCCCTTGAGGTGAAGTATTCCCAGGAAAATCAAATAAGTGAGGAGATAGATAATTTTTCATCACCAGTCTTACACAGGGATTCCCAAATCTTTGTATTTGCATTGCTTAGAGGACAAGTACAGGTCTATAAAACATTTCAGGTTTAAGTGATTTATGAGCTGTATGATAGAAAACTGTGGGTAAAATTCACTTGAGTGAGTGAAAATGGAGTCTGTCTTTAAGCTGATAAACAGACTTGTGCTGTAAAGCTGTGTGGTTTTTCAATGCTTTTTCTATTGGATAAAATATTTAAATTCAGGTTTGAAAGCATCAGAAGGCCATTTATGGTGAGGAGCCCTGACCTTCACACAAGAATATTTAATTGAGAGTCTGTATAAACATTGCTGTATCTCCTTCTCATCTGTTTGCTGGGACACATGTGCAGCTCCAATGGGTTTTTCTGTCCTCTGCAGTTCTAGGAAGAAGGAATTACATCTGGGAAGAGCCCAGAATGTCCTTTTTTACCTGCTTTGGCTCTGATAACCTAAGGCCCTGATGCTTGGACTCTGCCCTCCAGCTGAGTTGGCTTCCTTGCAGTGAGCTGCAGCATTTAAATCCAAGGCACCTGGTCAGAATATTTTAATATTTAGCACTGAAAAGCTATTTCTAGTTCAGGCCAGGCTTCTAATTTAAAGTAGTCCTGCTGTTTTTGATGGGACATGGCAAACACTGAAGTCCTGCATCAGTCCAGATATGAGCAAGGAGGTTCCAGCCAGAGCTCAGGATAATTATCTGTGTATTTATGTGGTGGTGGTTTGTTTTAGTTCCTTTTTGCTTGCCAATACCTGAGCTCAATATCTTCAATTTATCCATGTAAGGGCACCTTTGCTGCAGTCATGCTGCTGACTCTGGTGTAGACATAGCCTGGGTCTCATTTTACATAGGAAAAGCAAGTTTTCCTGGCATAAATAGGATAAAAACTAATGGCTGCATCCACTTTTCTTCATTATCTTCATCATTTTGCTGCTGCTCTTAGACAACATGTCAGCATTTAGTCATAAACATCTCTGTAAAAAATGTGTGCTGACAAACATCACATTATACTGCAAGTACACATCACATTTCTGAGCAGGTTTTTTTCCCATGACTGCAGGATTTTTTTCTCTGGGTGACTTTACTTACTGTTCTCTATCCTTAGTTTTTTCCAGTTTTATTAATTGGACCTTGCTTTGGAAGTAAATCAATCTCCACAGATTTTTTTTTTTGGATATAAATAGTGGGGGTGGCTGGTAAAGAAAGCTACTGTTTGTCAACTCGTGCTCAAAAAGAAAGAAACACAGAGCTGGTGTTTGGCCAGTTTTATTTGACAGAAATAAATGTGAATACAAATTTTACTAAGAAAAAAGGATCACAAGACTTGTCTTGTTTGTATGCAATCCCTATTTGTGGAAAATTTTTCAAAAATTTGATCCTTTTTAATTAAGCTGCAACTTGGCAATTCAAGGGGAAAAAGAATGGTTTGGACTAAATTGATTAAAAACATAGAAAGGGCTCTTATGGAATTTTCCCCTGAATTTAAACCTCTTGATGTATTTGAGTCAAGTCATTATGTGCCACATTGACAATTTGTACCAGCTGACTTTAAGGGTGCTTCATTAGTGCAATGCCAGTGAGAATTTTCCACTTAGTGAAAACCTAATGAATGCAGAAGATTTAGCAACCTTTGAATCCCCATTAATCTAAAACATGAAGAATCAAAAATAACAATGCAATTTTTCACTTATAATACAATTTATTGTGTTAGTGAACACACAAGCTAGAATCATTATATCTATTTTGATATCTTGGGAAGAGTTAATGTAGAAAATTTATATGTAGTATATTCCCTGCAGTAACTATTACTTATTGCACACCTACTGGAATTGATCCTAAAACCAACAGCAAATTTATCTAAAATAAAACCTAGTTCTTCAATACCTCTGTCCTTCAGATGAGTTTTGCATGAACTTGAATAAAATTGATTTATAGAGGCAGGGTGTCATTTTTATGCAATGTTTGTTCCTCTGTAAAATGTGAATGGATTCAGAGCTTTTGCCTTATTGGTGGCTCTAGTCATGAATTGTTTGGTAATGGGAGCAGTGAAGACTTTTCCAACTGAAATTCTTGAGCTGGAAATTTCTTTTTAACATTCCTAGATAAATGATCTGATTCTGGTCTCCTACTTTTTTATCCCTGAGTGACTCCAGTGCTCCTGCTTTGGTTTTTATGCCATCCAAAGTCATGACTTGGCTCAATGGGAAACCAAAGACGTAAAGTTGAAATAATTAGCACTAGTTGGGAATTCTTTGGGGATCTGTAATATTTCAATATTTTTAATCTTTATATCCAATTACTTACATTCTATTAGGAACCACCATGACTGCAGGAGTTGTACTAATGCTGTTATGTTTTGAGTCTGCATCGAGCTTTAAAGCCAAGTTTAAAATCAATTCCTGTCTGCAACGTTTTTAGCAGTCAGACTGAGTTAGGATGGTTGAATAAACCCACAAATGTCAGTAAGTAATGACAGCTTACCAAAATTTCTTAAAAAAATCCTAATGTTACCAGTAAGGAAAGTCATATGCTGTGGACACAGAAATCACAGAAATTTGTGTATTCTTCTAAAAGCCTCTAAAGTTTCTGTGCAGCTCTCACACTACAGCTCCATGAATATGGAATGGAGTTTTTCATTAACATAAATCTTTATGTATTATGATGTCAAATGAGTGAAGGTTCCAGCACAAAAATTTTAAGCATTTTGGAAGGAGAGTGATTTCAAAAGAGATGACAGAGATGGGAATCTCAGCCTCCAGTCTATGCTCCATTAATCTTAGGCAGTAAAATAATATAAATATAGTGTCAGGGAGAGCCAAATTTGGATTTCAGTTCCATGAAGGAATATTGGGAATGCTTTCTGTCATAAGCTAGGCTAAAATGTAGAAATTTTTGATTCTTAACTATGTTTGTAGAATATTGTATTGGTTTCTAATTTATAGCATTATTGATTTTATTTATACATATATATATGCACACACTTCAAAAAACATAGATTTTAGGGAGTGATTCAGCTGTCAAACCACACTGATCTGAGATTTCTTTAGCAGCATTCAGGTGCTGTTCTGGAAGTGTGGAGCCCTGTTGAACACCTTGGGAGGATCTAAAACAGCATTAAATTCATATATTTAGGCTGCTGAGCACCATTGTGGTAATCATATGCATAACATACTTATCATTTCTATTGCTTTCCAGTTGTATCTTGTGGAAAGAATAAATTTTCAAGTTGTAAAATTAATTCTATGAGGAACTTAATGAAGTAGAGCATTTAATTATTTAACTCAGTTACTTTCATTTTGTTAGCTATAGAAAATTTCTTAATTTTTAGTAGCTCTTTGTAATGTCTTAGATATTTGCAATGGCAGAAAGGATACCAAGTTAGGTGGTTTAAATTGCTGGGAATATTAATACGAGGAGTAGTTCAAGAAATTCAGACACTTTGAGAAAAACTCATGCTTAAATGTTTTCAGATATAATTTTTAGTGCTGTAAAAATGACACTCTGTGGTGAGCAGGTAAGACACACAGACATTGAGTTTCAAATAGGCAGGAAAATGAGGATGCTGGTGAAGAAAACTAGCACTGAAAATTAGTAAAAATGGTTGAAATGCAATAAGTGAAAAAATCCAACAAACCTGTGGTCCTACAAAGAAGGAAGTGTAATAAACCCTGAGGAAACCCAAGGAAGAAGAAAATCAGAGCTGGTTCTCCTCTGCAAGGAAGAGAAATACTGACAGAAGGAGGTGTGACAGCATGGCCAAGCCAGCAGTCATCAGCCACAAATCAAGGTATTTTCCTTAATATTTTGGTCACTAGTTTCTCCATAGTTAAAGCATTAAAACTAGAATGGAGTAAATGCAGAGCAGGTAATTGTTTGGGTATGTACAATTCCTCTATTTTCTCTTTGACGTGGAGAACACATTGTGGTAATATTTTAGTTGAGCATTACTGACAGAAGCTGAGGCAGACAAAGCCAATAAATTTAACATGCAAATGGAGGCACTCCTGAGTCAGCCCAGGGCCCTGTTTGCCAGTGAGGGGGAAATACAGTATGGGAGAGCCAGGAAATCAGTGCAACTGCAGCACCTTAACCACTCTGAGATCCTAAAAGTCAGACCAGCCCAGGTTTTCTGCATTCACTTCTGCTACAGTCCTCCCTGGTGGGGTTGTCTTAAAAAAGGAGAAAAATTCTTAAATTTATATTATTTTAATTTCGTAATGCTGCAACTTATGGCAGCTCAGTAAGTAACTTTTCTTCAGAAATAAGTGATGTCATTGTTATCTTGGATAAATTTTAGTATGGGCAAGGGTATTTAGAAAGGAAGATGATGCTGTTCCAGAAAAGAGAGCAGGAGAGATGTGATGTTAGCTTCCAGTTCACATATCAGACTGGTTCCATAATGGAAAATCACAGAAACTTTGGCTGGAAGGGACCTGTGGAGGTCCAACCATATGCTCAGTGCAGGACTGTCACCAATGGGCAGATTAGCTCAGCTGTGGCTTTGTCTAGCAGAGCCTCAAAAACAGCTGAGGTGGTTCCAACATCTTTCTGGACAGAAAAATGAAGGAAAAAGTTTGCCCATAAATCAAGCTGGAGCCAGGTTATGAGCTGCTCCTCATCAGCCTTTTCTTTGTGCAGAGCTGACAGAACATGGACAGTTCAAACTGATAATTTGCTTATTCTGTTTAATTTTCACAGATATGCAGATCCATGTTATGTTGCTGAAGAGCTGCATTATTTCAGAACAACCCCCCCTCTTCACCTGGTGATTCATCCACAGCAGGAAAAGGCACTGTCAATAAACCACAGGTACAATTTGCATGAGTAGGGGAAATTTTGGTGGAGAGTAATCCTTTATGCACTAAACTGCTATTTTTCAGGAAGGATTATTTTCACACACAGCTGCACAGAGTAGATGTCAATATATAGAAGAGAAATATGCCCATTTCCTTAACAAATGAGATTTTTCCTTGTACTTTTCATGTGGACAGCAGACCTGAAGGAGCTGAGTGCAGCAGGGTGTGTTCCATATTGCAGCACTGCTGGATCCCTTCCCTCTTTCTCACTTACCTGGGTGGGTGAACACGTGCTGAGAGTGCAGCACTAAGGTTTTAGTGATTGATGCTGCTGGGAAAAAGCAAAATGTGTCAGTTTTCTCCACACCTGGTGCAAAATAGATGCAGCATGAATGCCTCTACAGAAATTTCTTGAGGGCTTCAAAAATTGGAGTGTGAGGGATAGAATAGGAATGTGGAAGCTGTAATGTCATAGAGCAGATATTTTCCAATCCTATGATTGCTTTTCTCTCTTGGCTTGCACAAGTCAAGCACTTGCACAAACAAGCACCTGCTTGCTTCTATTTGCTCTTTCTGAATGTTGTGGAGTTGTGGTGCAGAACAAGGGAGTTCATTTAAAATGTGGTTAATATTTCTAAATAGTTGACTGCAGGTTTAAAGAGCTACATGGATGCTGATTTCACATCATTCCTGTGAGAGATGTGTGCAGTAAAAAGGGGAAGCAAAGTGTTTTCATGAGAGTAAAGCAGAGTTGTTGCATCAAATTGATGAAGTTGAAGTTTCCTGTTGTGTAAACTTTGCTTTACTTTTTTTAACTTGGAAAAATTCTCATACAGGTGTGGATTTTGATGTTCACTAGAACAGAAACCACCTAATTTCCATAGGATTAGCATGGTACACAAAGCAGAAGGAGACCAAATTATCACTAAAAAATTCAAATTCCTTACTTGGGGCTTCTGTGCCATCACGTCTTGCAAACACTGCTAAGTGAGCCACGGGATTATTTAGTACCAGTCTTGCTAAAATCTGGATAAAATAATCACCATAAAGCTATTTTTAAGTTTTCTCATATTTCTAAGTTTGTCAATACTCTCTAGAGTATTGAGGCCAGGAGAATTACTGAGTTATGAACAGTTACAACCCCCAAAATAAACAATTTATAAAACCCCTCCATATCCATGGAGGATTAAAAAATATTTATTCTCCTTTTTTTAGCATTTCTGTAATGTTTGAGAGTATCACAAGACACATAAAAATGAGGTTTTACCTTGTGGTAGTCAAGCCATCCTCATCCCAGAGATGGAAAAAGTACAGAAGTTGCAATTTTGGAATTTATTTGGTTTTTTTTTATAGAAAACATTCAAGTCAAAAGTGTATTTTGGAGTTCCATTTTCAGCATTTCTGGATTTGCCTGTTTACAGTCCAAGTTATCCCTTGGTGCTTGCAAAAAGAAGGGAAATTATGTAAATGTGAGGGAATACTCACATCCCCAACTGCTTATTGACTGAAGAATTTTTTAAAAAATGTACTTTATGCAGTTAAAGCTGGTGTTATTTTTACAGAATTGCTACTCTAGACTAGTTTGAAAGTGGTAATCTATCACTGGAGTGATATTCCCAAGTTGCTTCATATTTGTCTTTGTTAATAGGATTTTCTAGAAGTGAATATTTAGAGCCCAGCCCTGTGTTTGCATCAGGTTGGACTGAAAGTTTCACATGAAAGCAACTGGATCTTCTCATGTTTTTTTGGGAAAAAGAGTGTTTTTGCTTCATCTGGTTGCACTTAAGTTCATTAAGATGAAAATGAAATCTGTCAAAGAGAGTCACGTGTAGCTTTGTTTGTTTATTTGTCTTTTTCCCAAAAATGCCTGTAGCAGGAGTTTTAATTCATCTGCAACCCTTTCCAAACTGGCATTTCTCTACAAAAGTGTGCAGAAGTTGTGGCTTTTTCTTTCTTAGTTTTAGTTCTTCAGATTTTGCAGCATTCTCTCTGTTTGAATAGCTGAATAGCAAAGCAGAAATTCAGCCCTTTATAGCATGTAATCAAGCTTTTTATATGCTGAGCATTTTTCATTAGTATAGGGGAAAGATTTTTGCTCCCTTTGTGAGGTGTTTTGACAGCAAATACAGTGAATACATTTCTTTCATTACTCCAGGTAGACTTTTGTGAAACCAACACTTCAAACAGAGATTTGCCTTTCTTAGCAAAGGATATGGATGAAGTATAGCAGAAAATTAGAGGTGGTCTCTGATGCAAGGGACGTAACAAAAATCTCATTTTCACTGCACACCCTTGCAGAAGTCTGTGTGTGACAATTTCTGACAATCAGTGCAAATCAAGCACCACGCTGAGCCTGGAATCAGCATTCACCACAAAACCCTCAGGAGAGAAAGAGGTGGTGCTGCTGCTGGGGATGGAAACTGATGTGGATGCAAACTCTGAAAAGTAGGAAAAATAGATCCCCTGATGACAAAATCACACCTGGTGTTAAAGCCTAGGCTCTCATTAAGTAATGATTATTGCCTGCTGTGTATAAAAATAGCCAACACAAATAGCAGAGCTTAGCAGTGCTAATTTAATAGTTGACTGTGCTTACGGGTGTTCAGTGGAGCAGAGAGAATAATCTGCTGAGAGTTGTATATTGAGTGATTTCAGTCCCTCTTTTCTGCTTCTGGAATAACCACAAACAGATCACAATTTCCTGGAGTTCATCTCTTCAAATATCTTTTATTAACAACTTTTGCCAGGTACAATTGACTGGGTTGATTGATCATGAATATTCTCAATTCAAGCCGCTGTGTGTGCTTGTGGTTAATCAGATAAGTCACATTTTATCATTTTTGTTGACTGGCTGGGTGAATTCACAACAGCTTTCAGGGAGCTGAACCCAGCCATGTGTTAAAGGAAGCAAATGTACAAAAACCTGCATACATCTGAAGTATATTTATCAAAACACATTTTCATTATTTATATTCAAATTTGATAGAAAAGGGTCATACCAGTGTGCATTAACTAAGAGGACAATGGGACAATTTGCACTTCATGGAAAGTTACATTTTGCTATGGTACATGTGTATTCTGTTGGGTAATGTGTATGCTATATTTCCTTCACAATTTAAGGGGGAATAAAACTCATCCACTGCCTTTTCAATGTTGGAAGGAAATGTCGTGCTGGAAAGGCATAGAAGACTTAAATACTGTATCTTTAAAATGTCAAATGGTAACCAGTTAATGCCAGCAAAATATGGCACAGTCTGGGATTTTACAGATCCCTCTAATGCCCTTATGTGGTTTATGTAAGGTCTGTATCACAGAGGAACAAGAATTTTTATTATTTATTTTTCAGTTCTTGGACCAATGAGGAAGCCTGGAAGGTGTTCTCTTGTTACAGATCCAATGTACCTCAATTATATTTAACTTGCATGTAATCACTGTTGAGTTTTATCTCTTGTAGCTGCTAAAGCTAAACTAAACTTCAAAATTCATCAGATTCTATAATTCTATAGGTTTTCCTGTGGTCATACATTCGTTTGTGGTTGTTGGAAGAAACCAAAGATGAAATAAGAAGTGAAAATAATCTTGGAACATAACTGGTATTGATTGTCTCATTTAGTGTTTTTTCCAAATCTTTCTATACCTAGAAGTTGCTGGTGATTTTTCCTTACAAAAAAAAAAAACAAACTAGGAGCCAAATTAGCAATAGCTTGGAAACAGTAAATGAAAAGGATTCTTGCAAAAAGAAACTATCAGAATTTAAATACTAATTTGTAAAACTGGAAATTCCCACTCTGAAATGAAGCTAAACACCTTTTTCCGGGAGCAATTTTTTATTAATAGCATTTACTTTTGCTTTTCTTCTTTTGCTTTCCCTTTCTCCTTAAAAAAAAAAAAAAATAGATAAAATATTGCAAAAGAGCAGAAGCATTTGCTGATTCAGTTTGCTGAGGAGGTAACTGTCAGCCCAGCAGGAAAGAACAAGCAGGAGGGGATTCTTCTGCTGGCTTCAAGTTGTTCATCAGTCTTTCTCCCAAATCCATGAAACCACAGCTCTACACCTCTGATGTGAGGTAGCATAAGAAAGAGGACCATCAAATGAGTAACTGGTACAAAAATTGGATTTTTATACCCAGAGGTGCAAAGCATTTTCATCACTTGGTGATTCACTGACAAGTATCTGCATTCCATGCTGCCTAATGCCAGGCTGCTTTTATTTGCATGTTTAAATTTGAACATAACATTTCTTTGGCTGCAGAACTAAAAATTTACCCCAAAATAGATCTTCAGTTCCAATTATGGCAAATGTGTCTTTAAAACACATCTAATCAGGGTCTTCATTGCTTGGAGATTTAGTATATCAGCTTTATCTTGTTTATTTAGGGAACTGATACAGTCTTCAAAATATGGATAACAAGACATGGACACAGTTGACTTTGCTGTTACAGAAGTGAAAGTCTTCATATTTTTTCTCTGTGTCAAAGGTGCTGTTTGAAATAAATAATATTCTGAATTAAATAACAACAATCAGAATTAGTGTATGGTCTAAAATATAATCAGAGGTGCAGGAAAGCCTCTGTCTCAGTGAGCTCAGTTATATTCATGCATCATCTTTTTTCTTTTCAGATGTCCTCCAGTGGTTCCCAGCTGGGTCTCCTTCAGCCAAAGCTACTGGGAACTTGAGGAGTGAACTGAAAAATGCTCTCTTTGCTATCCACCTGAACTGGAAATGATTCAAACCTGTTTCATTCAGCACAACGTGCTCTCTCCTTTACCCCTAGGAGGAGCATGTTTTCTAAGGGTGGGTGTTGGATGGCATCACTCATTTCCTGGCTTTGGAGAGACTTTTACTTTGTTTATTTAGCTTTCCTTTAAAGCAGAAACACATCCAGGGCGAGGTGGGTGCCTTTCTAAGTGACTCCTGCAGAGGTGGGTGTTTTATACAACTGGTCCTGACTGGGTTTGTTTCCCTTGCTCTTCTTCCCTCCTCCTTTGTACACTCCTAAAATGTCCTCTACTTGACAAGTACTAAATAACTTCACTCAGTGAAGTCCCAGCTTGACTCTATCTCAGCTTTGTGTTGTCTCTTTGGACTCACATTTACCTCTACTGTGTTTATTAAAGGCTGAACAAACCTGCCTGATTTTCTGACCTGCAGATTTGACTTCTACCTTCAAATCTGTTGAAGTTTTGGATTTATCCAGCAGAATTTGTGTCTTATTCATGTACTCCTTCTTCAGGAAGACAGCATCAGGGTTAAAGAGACATCTTTAAGACTTAATTACAAGTATCAGGAGGAAGACAGAGTGATCCTGCCTTGCATCTTCCAAGCCATAGGTAAGCTGTGATATATGACAAATATTGATGCCAGAAATGACACACAGTTCACTGAGGAAGATTTAAACACTGTAGGGTGATGTAAACACAAATGACTGTTTTCTAGAGCCACAGGGGTGATTTATGATGTCTATGATTTCTAAATAAAGAAATGAGAATATTTCATGGTAAGCTGTCTTCCCTCCTCTAATTGAGTGACAAATGGAACAAACCAGAGAAGTTCCCTGTCACCACAGGTGTGGGCTGGCCTGAACTTTTGCTCTGTGGACATTTAAAAAACTCCCAAACCCCTTCAATAATCTCTTAGAGTGCTTTATGTTACACTAGTTATATCACTACTATATAATTTTCCTGAGCTGAGAGTTCATTGGTCAAGTTCTAAACCCGTGCTTCGTTATATTTTCTAATTATCTATAACAGCAGCTATCTAGCTGCTGTTATTTGGCTAAAAATGAATTTCAGTATGTGTTGGGGAATAATATTAACAGTAAGAAAAAATTGGGTTTTTTTAAGTTATACAATTTTTAGATTGACTCAAGTGAATTAGAAAAAAACCATCTGAAAATAGGGCTTTGACTCATTTCACTTGACCTGAAATCATCAGTTCATCCTGCTAGGCAGACCTTGTATAATTTGACCTTGAGTGAAAGAGTGTTCATTCCTGATAGAAACTAATTGTATGTGTGGTGTTCCAACCATAGTGTTGAAATTAAATTAGTACTGCACAGGAGGGGATCAGACAAGGAAAAACACACTGTCTTAATGGGCTATAAACCCGAGTGAAGCACTGTTTTCAAACCAATGAAATAGCTGTAAAGTCATCTTTGCTCTTTATGATTCAAATATACCCCTGAAAGTTATAATTTATACCTTAAATACATAAACCATAGAGAGTGAAAAACTGCATGTTTCAGAAACATGACAATAAGCCCTCAGTTGAGTTTTTTACCAAATATTTATGCTGAGAGTTGAAATAAAAAGCTTTCTATATATTCTTTGAAGGGAAGTCAGGTTTCATTATATTAGGACGAGCCTTTGAGCTGTGCTTCTCTTTTCTAGGAGCACGTGTTTTAAATTAATGCACTTTCCATCTCCCTTTTCTTGCAGCACGCTTCACTTTCACAGTGCACACAGAGATCTGATCTCAGCTTGTTTGCTCTGAAGATAATGTAAGTTTTGCCAGTGACTTTGACAAAGAAAAGCACTTTGCCCAGTAATTGCTTGTAATATGCAGATATAACTAGCTATAATAACATGTGCTGGATTTCAAAAATGGGAGGAACAAGAAATGTAAAGCCATAATATTGAAGAATTCTGGGGCTTCACTATATCCCCCCCTTTTTAAACTGGTGACCTCTGGCAATGTACAGCTCTCTTGAAATGGTGTGGCTATGAATTTGGGTCATTTCAAGGTTGCTTTACACAATGTAAAGAAGCCTTTGAATACCAGGGGAGTGGTGTTTGGGTATTGTCTTCAAAGTCTGCTCTTCTGCAAAGAGCAATGTGGTGTTGGAGGCTGCTCCAGGAGAAGCAGCACAGCACAGAGGTGCTTGTGCAGTGAGTCTGTTCTTGCACCAGGCAGGAGAAGCAGCACAGCACAGAGGTGCTTGTGGCAGTGAGTCTGTTCTTGCACCAGGCAGGAGAAGCAGCACAGCACAGAGGTGCTTGTGGCAGTGAGTCTGTTCTTGCACCAGGCAGGAGAAGAAGCACAGCACAGAGGTGCTTGTGGCAGTGAGTCTGTTCTTGCACCAGGCAGGAGAAGAAGCACAGCACAGAGGTGCTTGTGGCAGTGAGTCTGTTCTTGCACCAGGCAGGAGAAGCAGCACAGCACAGAGGTGCTTGTGGCAGTGAGTCTGTTCTTGCACCAGGCTGGGCTGGTCTGTGGTGGTGAGCAGAGAGCACCATCACCAACCACATCCCCCTGGGCTTGAGCTGGGCATCATCCTGGACAGTGCTCAAAGTCAGCTGTTCATAAACATGGTCATGAACCACTGGGAAGAGTCTGTAAATTGAAATTATTGTTCATTTAATCCCATCAATGGGTATGAAAGCTTCCCCAGTCTAGATTTGGGACTAAGAACCTAAACTGATGTGATCTTTGCCTTCATCTTTCTCTGTTTTGGAAATATTTGTCAGCAGGAGGGGATGAAACTTCATCACTGAAAGGTGCTGAAGCTTGTGGTGCTTCTGGAAGCAAATTTATCTGTGTAGGGTGAAGGCAGCTTTCTAGAAATGCTGAAATTCAGTCATTTTTGCTGTCCTGCCTTCAAAGACATTTAGACACAAGAATTACACCTGCTGCCACTCCTAAATTCCTATTTAGAGGGAATTCACACCCCACACACCCATTTAAAGCCACATTTCTGATCTGCTTAAGTGGAAAAGTCTCAGCTTTTATTTAATTAAACTTCTGTCTTCAGAGATAGACTTGTAAGCATAAAATCAAACTGAAGGGAAGAAAAACCAACTTCCTGTCCTGGCCTTTTGTGTAGTTTAGTGAAGGAAGGAATCTGCTCAGCACTGAGTAGTTTGGATGTCCTTTTTTACTTTAATTGGGTAAAATGCATTTGTTTTCTGAGAATAAAAAAGCACACAAAGTAAATGAAAGCACTTATGGCATGACTTAAGGATATCCACATTCACTTATAGCCACTTTTTTAAATCAATAAACCAAATCAGGATCCTCTTCTACTCTTGTAGTGTAATTTTGATGTTGCAAATGTACCTAAGAAAGAGCTTTGCTTATCAAAAAAGTCCTGATCCTGCAAATTCTTGTGAATGATCACCTGATCCTCTTGGGTTTTTTATGACTCAGTAAACTGAGTAAAAAAGGCTGGACTGACCACAAAAAACTTTGGTTTTTAACTGTATACATTCCCACTCCTCTGGTTTTTATAGCTGAGGGGATTGGTAGAAGGATTTTGATGAAAACTGTAAAATATTTACTATTAACATACAGCATCTAACAGAAAAATATTAATGAAATACAAACTGTACCAGTTCACACCTCTGGACTCTCATTTCTAATTTATTTCTTGTCAACAGAACAAAATGGATTTGGCATCTTTGTTTAATGTTCACACCTCTTAATCTGCTGCTGTGGCTCTTTCCAGCAGGCACTGGAGTTATGCTCCAGTGAAATTAAAGGAATTTTATTTGCTTTTATCTTTGGCACCTGAACAAGGGACTTGATAAGAGAAAGGTTTTGCCCATGGTCTCCCAGCTCAGCAGTGACACGAGGAAGTGTCTGTGAGGTGCAGCTGTGAATCAGGAAATGGTGGAATAGATTATACTTGTCTGCATTAGAGAAAAAACACATAATTTTTTCAAAAATTTCATAGAATTATACAGGACCCACTGGACAAAAATTCAGTTCCATTTCTGTGCTGTTACTCTCAGTTTACAGTGGGATGGCTGATTTTTAACAGTGACTAATGACAATACAAGACAAATTCAGCAAACATAATGATATTGGCTTTCTCTGTTATTTCTCTAAAAGCAAAGCCTATTTCTTTAACTTACAGATGCAAAAGCATCACTGTCAGTAACCAAATCATTTACATCAAAAGCCACATTTTGAAATGCCAGAAAAATCAAACATTCTTTGTTTCAGACTGAAGGTTTCCTTCACTTTCACAGTGCTGTAAACTGTTGTTAACTCCAGTGGGATCTGAAGGTATATTTTTGCTGTTGGTTCCTGTTTCAGAGTGTTTGAAGTGAACTGTGATCAGTGTTCATGTCGAGAGGAAAGTTGGCTGGAAGTAAGGATGTGACTGAACTGCTGTATTTTCAGAAAAAGTTGGGTTTTTTCCATGGAAAGTCCTGGAAGTATATAATATTTAATTACATGTAAGAAATATTTTCACTTGTGCATCAGATAAGGACTACTGTGGAACCATTTAGGGGCTTGAAAAATAATATTGGCAATTTACAGAAAAGATCTTTCAAGAAGCATTTGGCAAAACCCCAATCCTATTCCTTAAAAAACAAATGAGCTACAAATATTGGGTTTGATGCAAATTGACAAATCACTCCAGCAGATCTGAGCATGAATATTGGTGTGGACAAACAGCTTGGCTGGGTAGAAATGAAAATGTGCATATTTTCAATTTATAATGAGATCTAGAGAATACAGATACCCTCCAGACTGAAGTGCACGGGATGAAATCTGAAACACATTTATGGAAAAATGCAAATATTTTGCGCATGAATTATAATGTGGCTGCAACCTCGTTGTTTATAGCTGAGAAGGAAGATACACGATATACCCAAAGTGAAAACACTTGTGAGTTAATGGCAAGTTTTTCTTCATTCTGCAAAAATTTTACATAAATCCTGACAGTCCTTGAATTTCCAATCCATGCCCAGAGCCATTGGTCCAATTCAGGTTTCACTGATCAAGGGCCATGCAAAAAGTCCTTTCCAACAAAGGCTTCCATTGTATGGCTTCAGCCCAAGGGTAATAAATTGCAGCATCAAAATTGGTGATGATTTTAGGAGGATCAAATCAATTGTACTTGAATTTAAAGGTGATTGATGTAGCAGAGAATTCAAGCCCTGTTGTTTTCCACAGTTAATTTGGAATTAGTTGAAACCTAAGGGTGGTAGCACTTTCTCAAAGACCCACAAATAGCAATGCACAGAGAGAGGTTTTCTCCTTTTTGTTCAAACAGTTCTCTTGGCTAGAAATCTTAAAAAGAGCAGCTCTACACTTGTAACACTGTATTTTGATTTTTGTTTGTTTGGTTATGATCTGAGGGTAATCTGATATCTAGATTGGCTGCACACTTTTCTACAGGCAGTGTGTGAGCAGAGAGGAAACTGGGGAGATGGGAACATTATCTAAATGATATGAGGAAAAGCAGCAAGACATCCTAAAAAACCACATTTATCCACGTCAGAGCAGTAACATTTATAATTGGCACAATGTTAACTCAGTTTCAGAGTGTAACTCAGCACATATTTTGTCTCTTTTCTTGAAGGAACAGAAAATCCTCACCAGTTATAATGTAGTTATAGCACATTATGAACTTTTAGGCAAGGAAACATGTCCAGAACTTGGTGAGAGTCCTCAAAAGGGAAGTATTCATGACAGTTCCATTTCTTTTTTTTATATAATCCTATTATGTGAAAGTGAGAGATTGCTGGGAACGTTTTCCCTCAAAGAGGAAAAAATTGTAGTCACTTTCCCTTGCAGATGGGAGGTATCAGGGAAGTGGCTTTAACCATGGAAAGGGAATAGTTTTGCTGCAAGGAGTAATATAAATCAGATGCATCTTCAAAATTAATTCCACTGCTTTTTTTTTTTTGCCACTAGTTTCAGAATCTAGGGAAAATAACACATAAATAAATGAAAATGTGGCTGCTTTTTACCTTAGGGATATAGAATGGATTAATTTAATTTAATTAGATGAATGTGCTGCTTAAGTGGAAAACATTTCCTTGGTGGAGTAAACACACAAGAAGGCTGAACTTCTGAAACTCTGTTCAAGTTCAAGTTAAGCTCCCTAGATTAAGTTTCCCTTTGATTCCTTTAGAAAGAAGAGAAAAATCTCAAACAAAAAAACATATTATTCATTATCAGAAATGAAGGGATTTTTCCTAATTGTATAGAACTGTTGCCCTGTCACATCTTTTTGTTTTCAAGTTCAGATTGTATCCAGTTTTAGAATTGATTTTTTCCCCCATTATAGTCACATCAACTGTTTACTGTCCTCCTTTCCAGTAAAAACATCTAAGATGGTAATGAGTGTCAATATTTGCCAAGACTTCAAGTTTTTCAGACAGGAGAAAATTCTATCACAATGTTTATCATGCCCAGACCATAAAATGAGTAGTTTTTCACAAAAGCAGATGGGGATAAATGTGAATTTACCAACGAAGATGTTGCTTTCAGTATGTGTGGAACTTTCCTCTTTGCAAAACCTAATTATTTCTTATTTCTGAAGTTAAGGCATCATCCAGACTAAAAGTCCCAGTTTGGCTGTGTGTATTGTGATTTAAAATTTCATGTTCTTTTAGTACTAATGAAAAACAAATGGCAAAAATGTTTTCTTCTCTCACACGCAAACAAAAATATTTTATCTGTGCAATAGGAATTAGGATGATTTTCATTCTCTTACCAACTTTATGTGTTTGGTTTGTTTATGTAGCTGATTTTTGGCTGCTCAAAGCAGCTCTAAAACAATCTTAGTGTGTTCTGCCTTCCCTGTTAAATCTGGCACAGGGGATGGAATCAGTGCTGGGACAGATTATTTCTTGCAGGAATAATGAAGCAATAGGAACATTGCTGCCCTTTTTTTCCTCCCCTCTTAGAGGGGATTTGGATATACCCAGTGGTTTGAAAAAATCATACTCTGCAACGTCCCATGAGGAATTACATGCTGTTCTTGGATTTATTTGTAAATGCAAGCTCAAGTTCTTAAATTCAGTCTGTGGATAAGAATCTCATTGAGGAGTAATTCCACTCAGGGCAGCAGGGACTGTCCACACCTGACTC
Source organism: Setophaga petechia (assembly GCA_024362935.1). Taxonomy (NCBI): domain Eukaryota; kingdom Metazoa; phylum Chordata; class Aves; order Passeriformes; family Parulidae; genus Setophaga; species Setophaga petechia. The sequence goes on along the minus strand of JANCRA010000013.1, from coordinate 3,363,377 downwards.
ACTGCAGGCAACAGGAATTACAAAAGAGAAAATACAGGCAGAGATTCAAACTTATAATTTAGGGGTATTGGTGGTACTGTCTGCTCAGGAAGAAGTTTTGAAATCTTTCTCTGAGAATCATTTCAGGTGTAGTATTCCTTGATAAATTATTCACTGTATTAGTCACAGTCTCACTCCTCTTCCTGTGCCCATTATTTAATTTCTCTTTTTCCTTTTTTTCCTTCTCTGGTTCTCTGAGTGAGTGTCTCTTGGACTTCACTGTTCTAGTGAGAGTTCATTTATGCTCACAGTAATTATATGGTTATACAAGTTTATTTTAAATCAGACCTGCCAAATCCCTACCCCCTGTGGCAGGGCTTACAGTTACCTGGATCTGCCTGAGGCTTTGCAGACCTTCACCCAAGACCTTATTGTGTAATTAAAGTTACTTTTAAATTGATTATCACAGAATAGAAAGCATTGTTACTGTGGGAATGTGCAGCTCATCTTTCTTCTGATCAAAGTGTCATGTGGGCACAAATTCTAAATCTGAAATCAGTTTTTGACCAGCTCTGGGTGACTTAAACTTGCTGCCCTGTGAACCCTTCACAGAGTTGTTAGATCATCATTATTCTGAGCTATACGACTTGTGTGTGATAGGGTTTCTGTGGTATCAGAAATAATAATTAAATAATATTGTGATAACCTTTGCAAATGGGCTCATTTGGATTCACAGAGCAAATAGCACCACTGCAGACAGTGTTTGTTCTCACATGGCTGGTGCTTTTCTGACTGAACCACACAGATTATCAGAATTCACTGTTTATCATACTTTCCTCAAGAATTCCAAGTGGGTGTTTTGGTATTTTTTCAAGTTTAAATTCTTGAAGTAATTTTATATTTAAAAAATTACTGCTGAGAAAAAGTCTGGAAAATCATGTTTGTATTTCCAGATGTGAAAAAACCCAGAGAGAAGTGTAGCAAGCTTCCACTTTTATTTATAAATTTTGAAAATTAGCTAAGGAAAATGTAGAACTTTTGGAAGGTTGTCACTGTGGTCACAAACCTTGCAGTTGCACAAAGTAGACAAGAAATATTGTAGATTTTCTTAAAAAAAAGGAGTTGTACCACATAAAAAGTGTTTGATTTCTGTCTCAGAACACAGTGACATTTTGGTATTACGGTCTTCTTTGTTGGTATTATTTGGGTTAAGAACATTTTAGGACAAGAAAGTTCCTTGACTTGTCTTCTTGCTCTGCATGGTGAGAAGAAGTCAGAGCTAATAACAAACGTGGTGGCTCTCTGGCAGACTCTAGGTGTAATGTGTAAAATGTGGGACATAATTATCTATAGATCTCCTAAGCATATGTGCTTTCTAATTTCTCTCTTGGCAGCTGCTAATGTAATTTTGAGCCATGGTGGAAGGAGAATAATCACCTTGGGGTCAGGGAAAATGTGCATTTGAGTGACTAAATGCCTCAGTTGGAGCAGGACTTTATTTGGCTGCCCTGTCTGGTATATTTCGAGGTGCAGAAAGGCAAACGAGGGTCATTGTCACTCAGGGCTCTTCAGTCCTGGTGGCAGCTGCTTGGCAAGGGACAAGGCACAAGCCTTGGGGGAATTTTGGTCTTTTGCCTTCTGGGGGCTTTTGGAGCTAATGCTTTTTGTCTGGCTTAATTTCAGTCCTGACCCATCCTTTTTTAAAAAGTCCTTGCAGTTCCCCATGGTGGAACATGATGTTCTGTCGTGTTGGTGATGAGCAGGGACAAAACAAACCTCAGCTCCCTCAGGGACTTTTGGTGCATCTGAGATTTCACCTCCTTGACAAGCCACAAAGATCTTCTACACCTGGCTGCTGTGTCTCAGTGTCTGTATCCCAGGATAAAATTGTGATAACTCGAGCTGCAGCTGGTGGGAATTCCCTCAGATGCACTAAAGACACTTGTGGGCCCAAGGCTCCAATTTCAAGAGTGAATCCTGACTTGATGGAACACAAAGTAACATATCCCTGGCTATTATTACATCTGCATCCAGACAGAAGATGCCCAACTTTATGGCCACATTTCAGAGCATGAGAATTATTTTTTTTCCCATGGGAGCGATGTAGAGAAAAGAGGAGACCCCATATCAATGCTGCCTTGGAACAGGCCTGGCACAGCACCCCAGGTTCATATTTTAGAGTGTGAATCAGCCTCCATCACCTGGCTGCTCACTGTCACATCCTTTAGAGCTGTGGCAGCCTCTGCAAAGCTTGGCAAGCAGCTCCTGCTTTTCCTGGAGCTCAGGACAAAGTGGGAGCCCTGATGTGCAGCTGGGCTTCCTGAGAAAGTCTGGGGTCTGTGCAGCTTTGTCACCTCACTGTGCTGGTTCTTTCTCCATGCATGCCCGTTTTCAGTCACACCCTGCTAAGGATTTTTTGGGCATTGCTGGAACAGTGAGTTGGGACTGCCAAGCTCTGTCATTGCTTAGGGCAGGCAACTCCTTCACCTAACCAAGATTTTTATTGCAATCAGATGGGACAGGGAATTAAATGGCCAAGCAGTTTGTCAGCCAGTCAGGATAAATATGACAACTCTGCCTGATCACATGGAGGTCTGAAGTGCTCAGAATTGCTGTTGTACCGAGCAGCAGATCAGAAGAATAAGTGCAGCTGGGGTTTGATACCTGCCTGTCCTGTCTGGGAAATGTCACAGCTGCAGAGAAGCACAGGGGGAACACTGCAGGAGCAAGAAGGAGAGGCAGAAGAAGCAGAGGACCTGATAGCTGGAAACTAAAGAGCCTGGCAAGTGCAGATAAGCAGATGTTTGTTACTTAATCTGTGAAGAAGTATCATGAGACAGGTGGTGGGGCTGACGTGGTACAGAATTTATTTCATGTGTCCTTTTTTGTTTTGCTTCTCGTTCCTCTTTGGCACTTAGGGTTGCTCTTTTCCTGTTGGTACAGGAATGCACTGATTTAAGTGCACTGGTCCCACAAAGCTCCCAGACTTTGCAGTTAGTGGTCTCTGTAATATCTGCAAATCAAAGTGAAGGCACAAATGTTGGGTTTTTGGATGCTGAGCCACTGCTCATGGTCCTTGTTGAACAGATCTCAAGGATGAAATTCCAGTCGTTTCTGCAAACCTGACTTTTTTCAGGACAGCTGCAATGCTAGCTGAAATAGAAATAGTTGTGCCACAGAGCTGGAATATAATGTTTTTAAAAAAGTCTCTTACAAAGTCTGCTGCTCTTTAATAAATATAGTGATAACAATAAATTTTTTTTATTTTTATCACTATATTTTTTTAAGTATAATTTTGTAATTATACTTACAAAATCAAAACTTCTTTCTGTTGACAGAAACATGAAGGACTGTAAGAATGCAGAGGTTTAGAGGAGATTCCAAAGACTGCAAAGGGGGAGAAATAAGTGAATAGAAAGGAGAACACATGACAGATTTTAACCACAGAAGACACACTGGAGTATTCAGCCCCAGGAAATTCAAAGAAGGGGGTATTTACTGCAAATTTAAGAACAATGTGGTTACACTGTACTTTATATCTTGTGGCATTCAAGAAAAGTGGTTAGAAATTGTGTATTCTGTGCTTAATGAGGAAAAAAAGGTTTTGCTTTGTGCTTTGTAATGTTGAAAGCATTAGGATCCATAAACAACAGCATAGTTTAATCAAGGTTTACCATTAACTCTTAGAATTATTCTAGAAGTTCCCAGCATTCTGGCAAAGTTCCCCCTCTGTCATCTGCACCCAGAATATTCAGTTCTCATCTGATGCTCACAAGGATTTTCCACAGAGGTTGTAATTTCCCTGATCACAGTTCTGCACAGTGAAATTGCTTTTTAGTATGAGGCAGTCTCAGCTACAGCCTTTAGATACCATCATCATTGCCCTAAAGTAGATCTGGGATGGGATGGTGTTTTTAAACTTCTTGTAACCTTGAAATCATCCCTGTTTCTGCCTTTTATGTTTTAATTGTAAATCAAATTTGTGTTTCATATAGAAACATGAAACATTTTATTCCAGTACAGCTGATTCTCAAAATATCCACATCCTGAGGTTTGTAGTTCAGTTTGGTCATGCTTTCATTTGTTCAGTTCTCTTTATCATGCAGCATCTCCAGGGAGTACCTCTTCTGGAACTTTCTCAGGTCATTTGGGAACTTTATCTGCATCATCATCATCATCATCAAAAGTACTGATGCTAAAGAAATGCCATTTGAAGTGAAGTGCTGACAACTGCTCAAGATGTTGATGATAGTCTGGCAGTCTGTATTTTACTGATTTTTTTTTCTTTTTTAGGGAGAGAAATTTCCATTTTTAATAAGGAATAAGAATGCTGGGGGGCTCACTGTCAGACTCTGACTTGCAGCATTTCCTGGAACACCACAGTGTCAAGGTTTGAAAAAGGTCAGTTCTGAATTCTTTATCAAAGTTCTGACAGTCCCTGTAAAATTCTTTGCATCTCTTTCTTGGCTGCATGATTTGGTGTTTTACATTTACACATAAAACTCATTTTTCTAGTCTTAAACTTTCCAAAAGAATTTGTCTAACAAAACAAACATTGTGGGAGAAAAAAAATTTTTTGTGTATTTCCAGTAGAAAGGGGTTTTTTTCCCCTCAGTGTTTGCTCTATAATATCTCTGGTCTAGAGCAGGTGTTGTGAGAGAGTTTAATTCTTTGTTGAATGAGGATTGTAGTTATTATCTGCTCAAATATAGCTTTAGTTTTGCTGTGAGCACTGTAGTTAAATGCTTAAATGTTTTCATTCAGAGAGCAATTTAAATATTATTGTTAAAAATTAGTGATTGCTTTATGTTCTAAAAAGCATTATTCTTTGTATTCCTTTTTTGAAGCAGTGAATATGAGAAGATGGTTTTGGACCTGACTAAGAACTTGTATTTTATACACAGGGTCAGAATAAGTTTGCTTTTGTGTTAACTCTGGGATGGTTTCTTGGCTGGAGAGATGAAAACAAATATGATATTAAGATATAGGAACAAAGCTTTCTAAATCAGATTACTTTAGCATATGTGTTCTTTTAATACAAAAAGGAAAATATCTGAAAATGCCATTATCCAAAATACTCAGAGAACGTTTGGATGCCTTCATTGGAGCCCTTATATCCATGTCAGTGCATCCAGGAACTCCTTTCTTCCCAAATGAGCTTTCAGGCACCAGAACAAAGCAGCAAAAGCCTCCCTCTCATCTCCCTTCTTGCCCCCACTGTTTTTAATAATGTCTGTCTGACATGCCAACAATCAGGCACATGCTCTGCTGCTGCTGCTGTCTCCTCTCAGCTGCCTGAGAGGGATGAGGAGTGGAATTGCACATCAAGGGTCTCTTTTGTTGGTGGAGCAACCAGGAGAGCGTTTCCAATTTGCGGTTTGGCACCGGCGCTTCAGAAGCGCCAGGGATGTTTGATGCCCTCTTGGTTGCCTGCCACCAAACTTGGGGATCAATCACTGTGTTGTGACAGGATGCAGAAGAGAAAAAAAATAATCCCCAAAGCACACGTGCACATAAAACAAACAAAAAAAAAAAAAAAAGAAAAAAAGAAAAGGGGAAAAAAAAGCGGGAGAAACCTGATTTTTGTTTTGTAAATAGTAGGACATCATACTGATTGAGAATTTTATTGTAGAATGTGAAGGAGGAGGAAGTGTGTCTGTGAGTGTGAACACACATGTCTGTGTTGCTCTTTCATAGCCTCTGACAGACAAATATTTCATAATTTGATTCCACTGACAGTTTTTGAGTTAAACCAGGGATTGCACTGAGCCATTCTTAGGCAACCACGTCCAAGTTAGTCCAGGACTTCTTGTGGCAGATCTGCATTCTTCTTAATCACTTGCAGTCAATCAGATTTTAATTTGTCTTTGTCTTCAGCCCTGCAAAGTTTGGGCCTGAAATTTTTTCTGCTTCAAGGATCAAAGAGTGTTTTCCCTGTGTGTGTCAGGCACACTTATGGAATGCTCTCGTATGTTTATTTAGCTCCATAATTATTCCATATTAACAAAAGCAGATTGTTTCAGGAATGTTTTTCAGAAGAGCCTGTTTGAAATCAGGCTTTGTTGGAATTATGGCACCTCCAATTCTGCAATTTTCCTTTTGAAATACATTGTAGGAATTCACTAGAAAATCTATAATAACCCCATTCAGGGATGAATGGCTTATTCTGCTTCTTATCTTGTTAATCAATATTGTTAACTAGCTGTGATGGACATAATTAATGGAATGACCCTAGCCCCTCCTAATTAGAGATAATTGCCTTGTTCAGTCACATTCACTCTCCAAAATATAAGTGTGTGAGCATACATGTCATAATTTATTTTAGATTCTGCCATGATCATTATGTATTCTGTTTTCTTGTTAACAACTCATTTTAATTCTTGCTCGCCCAACAAAGTTGAAAGCCATGAAAGGGCCCTCTTACCTCTCTGAGCTGGATGGCCAAATAACACATTATTATATTGCACACTTACAGTCAGGAGGGTAAAATGAGGAGGGTAAAACCAGAAATCCACTGCTTGGCTCTGGCTTCCATCCATTGCCCAACAGCTTCTAAAGATGAGAGATGTCTCAGCTTGAAGTGAAATGATGCTTGCATCAGAAAAAAACCTGGATTTTGGTATGCATTTCATGTATCCTTTTATCAGCTTTATTATTTGTTATGCTTTTGCTGAGCTTCCTTGAAGAAGAACAAAAGGGTACACTTATTATGCAGCTATTTCATGAGACCTATTTAAAATAACATTTCAGGAGGAAAAAACAAATCAAAATGAATAAAAGCCTGGCAAACACATGATGAAACAGAATGAATATCAGAGCTATTAAATTAATAAGCTTGCAAAGCATTATTTATTGTATCTCAGTGGAAGTTTAGAAATTGATAGTGACTCCTCCAAATTAATTGAGTATCTTTGTTGTATTTCAGGAATACAGATTCAAACTCACTGTGCCCATGATTGTTCCACCTGCCAAAAAACCTCAGGAGTTTAATCTGATTTTCATCTTCTCAAGGTAAACAGTGGAGGTATTGACTGAGGATGGCATTCATTCAGCAAAGCTGTGCAGGCTCACAGTGTCTGCACACAGCTGTCCTTGCTGCCACAAGCTGCCCATTGAAGGAGGGTCTGAATCTGCCTGAAGCAGATTTGACCCCTCCATGGCCAAACCTGCACAAGTGCAGATGCAGGATTTGCTTTTAAGGACTGACACGCTCAGGGTGGGCTCAAAGCTCCTGCCAGAGGAGTTACTCCTGTCAGGAGCATCTCTTGGGCTTGGGGGACATCCCTCAGCTGTGTCCCCAGAGCCCTGCAGAGAAGCACAGGACCAGGCACACCAGGGAGGGACAGAGGGTGGAATCAAGTACAGATTTTTTGGCTATTACCTTTGCTGTGTTGATTAATATTCACTGGTGCAAGTTGATTAATTCACTGGTGCAAATCAGATGGAGGTAAAGGTGTCCACTTCTCCAAAAAAAAGGTGCCACCAACCAGAGCTGCCTGCTCAGAGTTACCTGGCTGCTTCCTGATGGCTTTGAATTGTGGTGAGTGGCTGAAATTCCAGTCCTTTTGGCTGTGGCTGGGAAAATCTCCCTGAGTGCCCACGTTTCACCATTAAAAGTACTTCTGCTAATTCTTCCAAGATTAACTATTTCTGTAAAACACTAGTTTTCTCCAGATTTAATAAATTTGATTGTTTCTGTTATAACTTCTCATGGAGAAATGACAGCTGGAGAGACCCACTGGGAAGCAAACAAGGAAGATGGAGGAGCACTGACAGAAACAATCCCATCCCTGACATTGTTTCATTTTGCTATTCCATTTCTCCTCCCTCATTTTTGCTTTCCCTTTTTTCTGATCAAGTTTTTCCTGGAGTTTAATTTTTTTGGTGACAGCTCCTTTATTTTTCTTTTTCAGAACAATTCTCCTGTGTTAAAAAATTTGTCTAAGCAATGTTTTCCAAGTCAAATTTTACAGTAAAATAAAATCCCATATATAATGTGGTGAAGGTTTTAACTTGGTATTGTTTGGCTCATTATAAGAGTCATTCTCTTGCAGGTGTGATTTTGCAGAGAACCAGGTCCCCCCCAATGTGAGCTTTAAAGAAGATATTGGATGAGAGCTCATGATTTCCAGAAAACATTCAGTGATATGTAAAAGAAGAACTGGATTGGATTGAATAATAGCACAGGAACAAGCAATTCTGTTTTAAGTCTTTCTTGCAAATCTCCTTCTGCAGGTCGATTTTAAATTCTGCCAATTCCTGCAAATGTTGTTTGCCAGTACCAAGCACCAGTTCATGGTAAGTAGTAAAAGTTCATCAAGCTGGTTTTTTTTCCCTCTTTGTCCCACTTAGAATACTGATATCTTACCAAGAAAAAGTAACATTTCCAACCAGAATTTCAAAGCTTTTCTTCCTTGGCTGGCAGTCATCATCTGGCAGGTGTTTCACACCACAAGGCCATCCCCCCATGTCCTCCCTGCTCAACTGCAGAACCTTGTGGGACCCTGCTATGGATAAATACCAAAATTTTGGGCCTCATGCCTTTCTTCTGAGGTATTATCAAAGCACTATTTTCCCTTTTCATATTGCCTATGTTGGCATTTTTGTTTCCATTGAAATGTTCCTACCTTGAGCTTCTGAGATGAGCAAGTGTTTCATCTGCTTAGGGTTGTTCTCAGTAAGGGTGAAAGTCCCAGTGATTTTTTGGAGCTGCAAGAGGCAGAGAAGGGATTTTTCCTGATCCAGTTTCTATCTGTACATTAAGTTTTGCTTCTCTTGAATTCCTTGCATGTCTTTTTTGTTTAATACCAAGGACTTTATGGCTCAGGACTGTATTTTCATAGAGCTTTAAAGGACATTGTTCTTGGCTGGTATTTCCAGACACTGCTATAATGCAAAAATAAAAAACCAAAAAGAAAACGAAAAAAGGATGAAACTATATGTGCTGTTTATATTCATGTTTGTACCTGTAGGCATGTGTTGATGGGGAGGTGTGGTGAAATGATAAAAATGTTATGAAAGACAGTTATTCCTTCCTGTGAAACCAGGAACTCCTAAAGGCACCAATTTAATTCTGAGAGTGAAGTGAAAAGGACCAGGACGATGCAAAAGTAGCACAAAAAAAAGGAATTGAAAAATTATAATGGAAAAATCTATATTTCAAGCACTGGCAGGAATATATTTATGCATGGAGAGTATTCTGTGATTGATCTGCAATAAAACTGAGTGAGACACAGAAACAACACAGAGATGTTTGTGTCACTCTGCAACCTCCACTGGAGATAAATATGAAATACACTCATATTTCTTGGGAGATCTATTTTAAGCCTTCCTCCTCCCAATGTGCTCTTAACTTCAGTAGTGGATTTGTAACAAATTCCTTGCTTCTGATGGAGTCATGTTCATTTTTTTGACCCATGAAATGGCTTGAAAGTTCTGTCCTCAATATTTAAATTGTTACCTTAAACCAAAAAGCCTACATTTCCCAAAATACATGATGAGAGACAAGAGTCCTGATTTCTCTCAGTCAAATCTCTTTATCCCCTATTTTCTGTTACACAAAGAAAACCATCTGTCACCTTGTCATCAAACTTATTTTTCTATTAACCACAAAGTAGGAAAATGCCTGGTAAATTGAAGTTGCCTCAGTTTTTCACTGGGTTTATTATTTTTTTAAATAATTGGACTTGGTGATGTTAAAGGTGCTTTCCAACCTTAATGGTTCTGTGGGTGCTGGAGGAGAGGGGTGGAGAGGATTTATATTTTCTCATTATTAATGTACTTTGATTTGAGTGCACAAAGAATTGACTGGAAAGAAGTACTGGAAAATATATTAAGCAAAACCACAAAGTTTCTGAAATGCAGAAACCAACAGCCAAAAGTACCATTGTGCCTCCTGAGTTTGAAACACCAAAGTCACAATCCTGGCATCGAATTTTGCATCACCTACCTTGAATTTGACACCCTATGTTACTTTAGGGAACTCTTTAAATATTTTATTTCTTGATACAGGCTTCAATTCTATATTATTTAGTTACAGTTGTTCTGATTTGCTATCAAAAATTTTTAAAAATCATTTGAAGATATTATTTTGTTAAATTGCATTGTCTGTTCAGGCTAAGGTGGATAAGGTCCAGAAATGAGACACAGTTCAAAGAGAACTTTGCATCTCTTGATTTTCAGGGCCTTACAGTATTCTTTATTGGGAAGAAATTAGGATAATTTTCAGCGCCTGGAATGAAGAGGAGATTAAAAACCAGGAAATCTCTCCCTCCCATCTTTTGTGGCTATCTGATATATCCATAGTTCACTAATACCAGTGTTTTCTTTTTTTATTTCAGAGCCTATAAAAAATTAATTTAAAAAAACCAAAACAGAAGTGGCCAGGGGAGCTCAAGTGAGACTTGATATTTGCACTCAAGATTGAAAGTCCAAAATGAAGAGCTGTGTAAGGTAGTAAATGGTATCCATGAAAATAACACCTTGCAAAGGAGATGATGTCTGAGATCCCCCAGAGATAAAAGGAAAATCTTCTGTGATATGATTGGCCTCTGCCTCTAGAAAACAGCATGATTTATAAAGTATTTTTTGCATTAAGGCAAGTGATGGAGGAATCAGGTGAAACAGTGGTGAGGCTTTATGATAGAAATCTTATTTTCTGTCCTGGCTTTTAAGATTAAGCTTCAAATTTTGTAACACTTGTTCACAGCACCCCATAAAAACTTTCAGAGGAAACTGAGTATTTGGCAATGCAGAAGGCAAACTGAATTCCCTTCTGAGAATATGCAGAAGTCATTGGGGTGTCTGCAGGCTGATAGACACAGTGAGGAGAGTCTCCAGAATGAAGAATTAGTTAAAACCCTTACATTTATTGCATCATATTCTCTAAGATTCACAGGTTTGTTCAGCATTTGGAAGGGAAAAAATCACAAATGAGATAATTGTGCTATAATTATTGACAGAATGGGATGTTCAGCAGTAGGAAAACTAATCTGGAATTCAAGTCAGGGTAAGGGCAAGTCATTAGCTATGCTGTGTAAAGCAGACATACACAATCAATGTGTGAATGTCACGTTTGGCAGGCCAAAGTGATGGGAAAAGACTTCTACTAAAAGAGAGAAAATTGAACACATCTATAACAGTGCAGGATAGTTCATATCCTGTTGTAATTGCAGTGCACTTGGAGCAGAATGAGAGTAGCAAGGAGGGGGGAAAACAAAACCTCTCCTGAGCTTTACAGCAGCACAGGAACGTGTGACAAAGGTAGGGGCTTGGAAGGTGATGTTGTGAAGAAACCTGAGGCCAGCCAAGGAAGAGCAGGAAGATGGTGTGGGGGGAAAAAAGCAAAGAAAAAAAGCAAAAAACAAAACTGAATTGAGGTTTAGGCAACCAGGGAGAAAGTATCTGTAAAAGAACCCCAGATGGTGCCAGAAAGAACTGATGGTTCTGCTCCTTCTGTCTGTTAAAATGTGTCAAGTGTGCAAGATCAAAGTGCACATGGTGATTGGATGGCAAACAGAGACCTGTTAAAAAATGAAACTACTGTGGGAGTTGGGATATGCATTATTGAGAGGTGTTTATTGGGTAAGATATTCAAATATTGCATATTCAGTATTGCTGCTCGGTGTGGTGGTGTGAGGTGACTGATGTGCCACCAAGGGCAATCCTTCATGGAGGAAAAAGCTGAAAAAATCCCAAACTGAAAATGGAAATAATATTCCCTCATTACCAAGCCAGGAATCCCAGATTTATTTCAGGCTGTGCCTGGTAAAAAGTCTGAAATCTTCTGAGAGTGCACAGAAGAAGGAAAGTTTGAGGGTGTGAAATAGTTCTTGCTTGAATTGCTGAGGTATTCTAGGTGCTGCAGTCATTGAAAGATCCCATTATACAGTAATAATAATGATGATAAACAAAAATGGTGAAATAAAACTCCAAAGCACCAGATCACTGCATATAAAACAAAGAGGATAACAGGTACAGGCCTGGCAGCCCTGTGAGGACTTTGTGAGGGGACAGAGGTGGGGACAGTTTGCTCCAGTGCCACATCTCAGGCTGCAGCCCCCTCCATCCCTGGTGCTGCTGTGGGTTAATCCAAGTGCTAAAGGAGCTGAGAGAAGAGAATTCTGCATCCTGCAGTCAGTTTGGGAAAACCTCTCCCTTCCATCTCACAGGGCACTCCAGAAACACAAGCAGCAGCAGCTTCTGTGTGTTACAGGGATTGAAGCAGTGAATTTTACAGCACAATTCATCAGTGGCGTCAGTCAGATTTAAGAGAGAGAGAGCAGGTTTTAGCAAAGCTGCACAGATTGCTGTAGCTGAGGTCAACAGCAAGCTCCTGGTGCTTTTAAAAATTGATTTTACTGAAATCTTACTCAATTTTCTAAGTAATAAAGGCCTCCAAGGATTTAAACTGCTGTAAGCAAGAGCAATGTTTGGCCCTGTTCTCTAAGTAGGTGTGGCTTAGCTCCATTACAACTCCAACTCAAATAACAACATCCTTTAAAAATGGAGTGCCCTTCCTAACATTTTAGTGAGCAATTTTTTGTTTTCTCTTGTAAAAGCTGGGAGGTCACAAGCTTAAACTCCTAAAGTCTCCAAGAAACCTATTTACCTCCTTTGCAAAAAGGCTAACATGAAATCAGACAGCATATGTGGAAGGAATATAAATATATTTGCTTATCTAATAAACCCAGTGCAGATTGCTTAATAAAAAAAAAGAAAAAAAAAAAGAAAAAACACCCAAAAATAAAAACTTGGCAAAATCGACATGGTTTGGTTATTTAATTCTAGACAAAACATTTGAGACTGTATAAAATAATAGAAAATGCTGTCTGTTATTCTAGAGCTCACAAGAATCTTTTGCAGTCTTAAGGAAAACTAAAGGGCAGGTGGCCCAGCATGTATAGGTCTGAAATTGATATAAAAATTAATTCTTTAAAAGTAGGTGATAACTTGGATTTTAATTAAACAAAACCCTAAAAAAAACAGAGAAAAAATTTAAAAAACCCATCCAAACAAGCAAACAAACAAACACTCCCAACCAACTCAATAATCAGGATCCATATATAAAAGATCTGACACTTTTTTCTGCCTTCTCTGGGTCATGGAGCTCAGGTTTTTGCACTTTACTGGAGATGTTTGCAAGGTTCTCCATCCTTTAGCAGGGATGGAGGTTCTGTTCCTCCTTCCACCTCCTGTGATTTATCTCAGGGTTCTTACTTCTGTAAATGCTGCAGTTTTTGTTCTCTCCTGGAAAAGGGTAATAATTCACTCAGCTGCTGTCTTAAAGCAAAGTATTATTTAAAACAAAGTCCCATTAAAGGGAGAATATTCACAAAGCCAGCAGAGTACATTGGGTTTGCACAGCCTGGGTTTCAGAAAACCTTCCCCTCCACACACCTGACAAGGCCCTGAGTGTCTTTCACAGATCCACTGCAAGGCATCTCCTTCTTTTCAGTTTATGTAAAGGTCTAATTTTATGTCCCTTTTGATGAGTGTCCTCTTTTCTCAAGAAATGCACTTTGATTCTAGTGGGTTTTGGATTTTCAGTTTGGCAGCTTGGCCTTGCCAGTAGCATAAGTTCATTTTAGGAACTAAATGGAGACTATTTTCTGCTGATTGTCTCCAGCTTTTTCAATAATTTGGGGGCTTTTTTGGTTTTATTTTATTATGGTTCTTTTTTCTATGCATTTTCTACAGCCACCTTTTGAGCTAGAACCTTGCATTCATTCAGGAAAATCCTGCAACTCTTTGTAGTAAATTTCCCCCACCATACTGTACAAATGATCTGTTACTTCTTTATTTTAATCCTGCTGCTACTTTCCAGTTCCAAAGCTGATGCATCCAAAGGAAAGACTGAATACTCACTGGCTAATTTCTCTCATTAAAATCTCTAGAGAGATGACTCATTTCAATACTGGTAAACCCTTTCCAGAAACTTTAGTTTGGTAACACAAATGACAGAGACTTTCTTCATTTCTGGTATAAAAAAAGTAAATCACACATTCTTCCAGGTTTTAGTGACAGCTCAAAGAAATGAGGGAATTTCTTTAAGCAAATGTTAAAGCCAACATTTAAGTCATGAACTGTCTGTCTCATGAAAAATAACCCTGATGAATAAAGAAGTTTTAAAGATTGAAAATTGAGTTCAGGTAAACCAAATCTGATACTGCAGTGGAAAAAGCTTTTTTTCATGTTCAGGAGGACAAGAAATCTTTGTAATACATTCTACTGACATAGACAGCACATCTCCAGCTCAGAATAAGAAATGTTTGCATTTCCAACCCTCTATGGTGAGTTAGAGAAGTTAAGGAGCTCCATCCTTCACTGCAGAGCTGCAGCTGGCTGCAGGACTGGGGAGAAAAACCTAAAATATCATAAAATATCCCATTTAATGGATAAGGGCTGCTTGACCCAAGGCTGACAGAATGTCCTGCTATGGGTCAGTTGGGCTAGGAGAATACTAATGAGCCATAATTATTTATTGCATGCGTTGTCTAATAATTATAAAGAATAATATTTAGATAATGTTAGCTTAGCCTTCTGCAGAAACTGCAATTCTTCATTGCCCAAGTGGCCGAGGAGATTAATAAAAAAGCCACCTCGTGCTTTCTGGCAAAGTAATTAACTCATTACAATCAAGAAGAAAACACTGCAAGACTTGAGAGCTTCTCAGCACGCACAGGGTGAGCGGGGTGATGGGGCAGGAGCATGGGGACGATTCACAGCAGCTGAGCTCATCCAGCAGCACAGGTGTGACTGCTGAGAACATTTTCTGCACCCAGCTGGGGGAAGAATGCTTTGGGGGGCTCTAATTAGGGGCTACTTTGGCTTTTCTGGTGTATTTTTGCTGTATTGTGGTTGCATGCTGAGAAATGTTGGTACAAGCTGGGCATATGAGGAACTTGTCTGTGGAGGAACTTTTGGAGCACCTGTGTACCCTGAAAAGTTCTGAGCCTATATAGCTGATAGCTAATTATTATATAGCTAATAGCTAATTATATAGCTATTATATAGTTAATTATAGCTAATTATTGCATATGGTGCTGTCCTCAGTTCCCAAGCTCTCCCCAAAGTCCCAAAGGAAGCAGTTTTGAAACAAACAGGAACTTTCTGTCTCCATGCAGGCACCAGAATTGGGAACAAGTCTTTGGAACATGGTTGTCCCCTCTTGAAATCTGATTTTCCTCTTGGGTGGAAGCATTTAGCTGGGAATTAGTAACCATATGTACAACATGCAATCAAATACACACCTTGCTATTATGAGCAATAATTATGAATGAAATATGCATATTATTGGTATGAAATGATTGCATGCTTTGATGCTGGATGTGAAGTTGAGGGCTCTAAGATAATTCTATTTTATGGTCTTTTCCCCCTCTTATTCTATCCCCTGATGCTTCCCTGGATATGGACAGAAGTCATGGTGCCAGTTCCATGGGACAGAAGAGGAAAAAACTTTGACTACCAGGGAGGAGGTGAGGTGATTTGAGAAAAAAATAGCAAATAACCAGAAAATACAGAAGTACCTCAATCATTTGCACAATCTCAGGTATTCTTTACTGAGGCAAAAAAAAAAAAAAAAAGAAAAAAAAAAAGATAATCAACAATTAAATGCCAAAAGTTCCCTGTGGAAATGAAACTGTTAAGGAGTTCTCACATGTTGTGAACACAGACTCTTCAGAGTGTTTGTATTCTGCTGTTTAAAATTGCAGTTGGCCATGAGTGTTTCTCTCTGTTTTTTAGCTGGCAAAATTAGATGACCTATTTTGCTGTCAGAGTGCAAGCCTGGCTCTGCAAAGACAAGGGAATTCTTCCAATCCAGCTCAGCCAGATTACAGAATTTTGCCCGTGTGCTCTCCAAGTGCATTCTCCAGATTGGATGTTGATCCCTGGTATTACAAGTGCTGTCATATTTATTTTAAAATGTGTCTGCCTATTTTTTGTCCAACCCTGCCTTGCGCTTTCTTCTGGAAAAAAAAAGTCAGTGAGTTGAAATTCATGAGAATAAATAATTTTGTTTCTTGGTTGTCTTTTTTTTTTTTTTTTTGGCCTCACAAAAGAAATTTCTGAGCATTCTTTGTGACCTGCAAGAAGAAAAACAAACTGATCAAACTTGTCATATGCACCTTATTGGAGGTCTGCCAGTGTCTCCATCATACAGGCTGCTTTTACAGGATTCATGGATTTCTACTGTAAGTGCTCCATCCTAGAGCTAAAATCTGGCAAGCTCTTTCATGGTAGCAATACTCTCTCCTGCACATAAATGTTGCTTTTCTCTGAAAACTGGCAGTAACGCTGGTGAAGCTTTTCTTTTATGGCTTCTATAGATTTTTGTTTACAGATAGGTAAATTCAGTCTAAGTGCTTGGACTGTCACCTTTTTATTGCATATTTAACAAACGATTCAGACTTTATGGGGAAAACTTGCAGCTCAAATGCATTTGCATTTTGCTTTTCTACCCTTTTCCATCTCCACACTTTTTTTCATGATGGGATTGGTGTGCAGTTGTTTCATAATTACAAGTTCAGCTTTGTTGCTGCTCAAAGCTGAGTTTTTTATGCTGTCTAGTTAATCCATTTGTCTGGATTTTCACATAATTATTATGTAAGTATTGATTGGGAAGGGCTATAGCTTAGCTTTACATGACTTATTTAAAGTAACTTTTCACACTTCATTATCATTTGTTTTTATGGCATCCTGCCTTTTACTCTTCCACATCCTGCATTTCCTCATCTCCTTGCATTTTCAGGGTGACACTGTGCATTAGGAGACCTTTGAGTTATGCTGTAAAACCTCTCCCAAAGAATATTTAAACCAGGGAAATCTACTTGGTGGCTCGTGGGAAGGTTTATTCCTCCTTGGTCACCATCTCCAAGAGTGGCTCATGTCAGATTTAGGATGTCAAGCAGCAATGCTTCCATCTATAATATTTTTTTTACCTTAATACTAAATAGTCAATATTAAAACAGATGCATATATATGCATATGTATGTGTGTATATATATATATGTCTATGTGTGTGTATATATATATATACACATATATATGTATATGTGTGTGTATATATATATATATATATATATACACATATATATATACATACTGAGGTGGTTATTTGGAAGCCTAACTGCTTACTTGGAAAAGCTGTCCCTGTTATGATTTAGATGGAAAAATTCTGCAGGTCTGTGTGAAGGGAGGTGCATCCACATCACAAACAAGAACCTGCATAAATAAATCCCAGAAATTGAGGGGGAAATGTTCTCACACAATCCCATGGAGGCACAGGTGAGGCATCACTTGGGGACCATTGTTCTGCCTCCTCCCTGAATAAAAGGGGGATTGTCCAGCCACCTTTCTTTATGAGTGGTGAACCTGTCATTAATTCTTTTTGTTTGTTTTTAAGGAAAATACTTTAAATCTCTAAGATTAGAAGTTTTGTGTCATTCAATTAATTAAACTATGCTGCTCAAGAGCCATAAACATTAAAAAGCTTCTTGGAAGCAGGCTGTGGCCCAGTCCATTGGATAAATTGATTGATTACTTCTGTGGCTATTCCTAATAATCTGTAGCATTTTTTCATTAGGCAGAAAGTTGTTTTCCTATTTAGTATGCAAACGTGGGATCTGGAGCATTCTGCCCATGTGTTATGATTTCTTTTTTCCATTATACAATCACAGAATGTGTCACCTCCCTGTTTACCAAAGAAAAATGTAAGAGATAAAATTTGTGTTTAGTAAGGATTTTGATCTCCAATATATTAAAGAAATTAAAGCCCAGGCTTGGCAGAAAATCATAAATCATAGTTATGTGTTTCTCCAGAAGGATTTTATGGATGCTAGGGCAAAGATATTACCATGTGCACTCTGGTTATGTAGAAATGCCACTAGAGGCTATTTTCTTTCTTCAAAGGTGCCCTTTAAGCTCACAGAAAATTACTCTTAATAGAGTAAACATGCAATTTGCACAAAACTAACACAACGTGCGTCACAGAGAAAAAAGCCTACTGAGAAATTTGTAATGAATTTAATCTTTCTTTCCTGCTGAGAATTTTCCCAGGTTTGTGGGGGTTTTTTAGTGAGGTTTTTAAAAAATGTATTCTTTGTTTCAAATTTTTCCAAGTTTTTCTGCTATTCATTTTTTCACTTGGGAGGTTTTCTTTTTGGGAAGTTTGATACTAAAATTTGTATTATATGGATTGTGTTGATAATTATAGTTTTCTTCCTATATGAGATGAGTTCACTGATGCTGAACTATTTACAAATTTGGAAAGTGATTGCTATGAGTAACCTCAAAAATTCCCTTCTTTGGAAATATAATTTTTTCCACTAACTGAAAACAGAAGTTTATTGGGTTTTGGATTGATTGCCATTTTTGTTCTTCCCCACTCCCCACCCTCCATATTTGTTCCTTCTTTACCCTTTTTCTTTCACCTTTTTCTCATACCTTAAAAAAAAAAAAAGACCTGAAATCATGAAAGAAAGATGCAGCTTCAGAACTAGTAGTCCTGAGAACTTAGTAGGGTTTTAAGGATGTATCTCTGTTGTATGATAGAACTCAATGAAAAAATGTTGTGTATTATAAAAAAGCTGAGGAAAATGCTGGCAAAAAACCACTTCAAACTAAAGCAAAAATATTTTTAATATTAGGGAAAGTTATATTTTGAGAAATGTGAATTTCTGGCCTTTTTGCTGTGGAAAAGCATCTTTGTCCAATGAATGGAAAGGTGTGGTCAAATGAGACTTGAGAAGGATACAGGAGGACAGGAGATGTTTTTCCCTGGGCCATACATGACCAGAGCACCCTGCTCCTCCCTCTGCCTTTGCAAGTTTCCTGCCCAAGAGCTCTGGGCATTTTTTCCATCTTTTGGAAGTTTGACCACAGAGGAAATAGGGTAGATGGTAAATATGAGTGAAAGGAAGAGTTGGAGACACGAAACAAATTGTATTAAATCTGATGATTCTTTAATTTGGTTGATTGAATAATCAAGCCTGGAAACAGGAAAGGAGATTAATATGATGTCAATTTTCAGTGCTCATGTCCTCCCCTGTGCTCTCCTGAACCAGGAACCTGTCTGAGATGATTTCTCTCAGCCTTGTCTCTGCTCTGCTTTGGTTTCCACACATATCCAACCCCTTCAGTGCAGCACAGAGCTAAGGCAGATGTTTGGGGGGTGCCAGTACTGTGCAGGAGAGACCTTGGCACAGGTCCTGGCTTGCAACCAGTCCAGCACCTCCTCTTCTGCTGCAGGGAAGCTGCATCACTGCTGAAGCCAGCTGGTGATTCCGTGGTGTTTGATGAACCTGGAGCTCAGGTGCTGCAGGCAGCAGGTGCTGCAGGCATCAGGTGCTGCAACCAGTTCCCAGCTGGCCTGCTGGCACTGGTGACCCTGAGGACACCAGGACAATGAAGAAGGGGACTAAGAAACACTGGGGGTCGGTTTCTCTGCTATCAGAGATTTTTGATGTTGATTCTGAGATGCAGTTCCACATCTGTTGCCAGAGGCTCCTCTCCTCCCATCCTGTTGCTTGCTGTGTGTGCACACAGCACACGCATTCAGAGCTGGCCTCTGTACTAGGAGGATGCATAGCTTTGGTTTGGAGTGAAATATTTATTTGACCTTAGTATTATTCAGATATTCTCCCATTTTCCACAGAACCATGCTGGGTGGCTCTGGAGACCTAAGTCGAGTCACTTGGGAAGGAAGTTGTCCATATTCTAAAAAAAACGATCTGCAGAAGGGGAAGCTTGGGAAGTGCCGCTCTGCAGTGATTCCCCCTGAGAGCAGCAGAATAGCAGCTCTGTTTCTCTGCTCTGTGCTCTGACAGGTATCCTGGGGCCTCTGACGGGCTGCAAGGGCTGAAGGAAAGGTGCAAGTATGAAGAAAAGCCACTCATTTCACACGGCAGTTTCTAGAGTAGAGCCACACACCCCTACAGCGAGCAGCTCTCGGCTGGAGGTCGCTGCTCCAGTTTGCTTTAGGGATGGCAGAGCCAGCCCGCTCTTGGGGCCGCACTGGTGGCCCCGCGTGGTGCGGGCTGTCCCCGCGGGCAGCCAAGGGACGAACGATGGAATTGGCGTTTGCTCCTGCACGGCTGCAGCCTGAAACTCCCGAGCTTTTACCGCTGCTTTGCCGCTGCTTTCCTCCCGGGAGAGCCCGGTAATTGGACACGACCGGCTCGTAGCTGACTGCAACACCCACCCGAGGCTCCCGAGTTACGTGACTCGTGTCACCCAGCCCTACTGCCGAGCCCCGCTCCGTGTGACGGGGCAACCTCCCGGGGCCGGGCAGGGCTGGGCTCGGGGGCACCTCCCGGGCGTGAGGGCAGGCTCGGGGTTATCTCCCGGGACTTGTGGCGGACTCCGGGGCATCTCCGCGGGCTGCGGGCGGGTTCGGGGTTATCTCCCGGGGCTGCGGGCAGGCTCGGGGTTATCACCGGGGCTACGGGGCATCTCCGCGGGCTGTGGGCAGGCTCCGAGGGGGCAGGCGGGGCGGGGCGCTGGGCGGGGCGCGGAGCGGGGCGGGGGCTGCGCGGCGGCGGCGGCGGCGGGGCCGGGCGGGGGCGGCCCCTCCCGGGCGCAGCGCGGAGGCGGGCGCGGGGCATGGTCCCGGCGCCGGGGCCGGTGGCGGCGGCGCGG
Organism: Setophaga petechia; assembly: GCA_024362935.1. Classification (NCBI taxonomy): domain Eukaryota; kingdom Metazoa; phylum Chordata; class Aves; order Passeriformes; family Parulidae; genus Setophaga; species Setophaga petechia. The sequence goes on along the minus strand of JANCRA010000013.1, from coordinate 3,342,761 downwards.
AGCGGGCGCGGAGCGGTGGCATGCGGCGCGGAGACATGCGGCTGTGCCTGCGCTCTGCCCCGCCGACATGGACCGCCGCCGCCGCCTGCCGCCACCGCCGCCGCCGCTGCTGCTGCTGCTCCTCCCGCTGCTGCTGCTGCTGCTGCTCCGCGCCGCGCTCGGCGCTGCCGGCCGTCTGAGCGCCCGGCCCGGCAACGAAGGTGAGCCGCGGCACGGCCGGGTGACCCGTTTATTCCTCGCTCTTCTTTCCCGCTATTCCCCCCTTTCTCTATTTATTTTTCCTCCTTTTACAATTTTTTTTTTTCCCGTTATTCCTCCCCCGCCCCGCTGCTCCCCGTTAAGGTGGTCCCGTGCGGCAGCGGCTCCTCGCCCCGGGAGCGCGGGGCTCGCCCTGGCACAGCGCGGCCGTGCGGGGGATGGATGGATGGATGGATGGATGGATGGATGGATGGATGGATGGATGGATGGATAGATGGATGGATGGATGCGCGGGCAGCCGCCCTACGCTCCCCCGAGCGAAGTTGGCGAGGGCAGCGCAGCCCGTGCCGCCCCGGCCCCCGGGCAGTGATGGGCAGCCGGAGCCGCAGCCCCGGGGCGAGGCGGCAGCGCCGGCCCGGGACCCGCAGCCCCGGCAGGTGCCCGGGGCGAGCCGCCTCTGCCCCAGCCCCCGATCGCTCTTAGCCCGGTGATAACTCCGAGCCCTTTCTCGTCTGCAGCGGTGGTGGTTGCGCTAGTCGTCCTGCCTTTCAAAACTTTTAATTAATCCGCAAAAGAAGCTTGTTGCCCTGTAAAACCTCCTCCTGGTTCCCTAGCGGGTTCGTGTCAGATCGCGTTGTTTGTATCGGATGTGTATCAACGCGTTAAAGTTGTGTTTGTGTGTGTATGTGACTGTTTGTAATTTTCCGGAAAAAAAAAGAGTGAGTGGTTTATTTTCTTTTGGTGTGTTAATTCCTGAGATGACATTTGCTGAAAACCCATGCTAGTTTCAGGGAAAAAAATAAATAGTGACAACCAGACACTGTGAAACTGACTGAAATACTTGAAAAAAAAAAAAAAAACAACCTAAAAGACTCCTGTCCTTTCCCCATTAAGGGGGAAAAAAAAAAAAGAAATGGAGCTTTTGCTTGCTTGCAGTGAAGGCACTCGGCATGACCAGGATGTCCAGTGCAATTATCTTTCGGGATAAAATCTAGAGGGCAAAGGTTGTGAAGAACTTCTTGCACCAACAACCATGTAAAACTTGCACCTGCTTGAGTTGGATGTTGTGTAGAGAAGCTCTGAAACCTGTCAGAGCAATTATTTATTTCTCCCTTACAAATAATGCTGATGTACTTACTGATATTCCGGGTGCTTGTGCGATAAGGCACTGAGCTAACAACTTTCTGGAAGGAAAAAGAAATACAGTAAAAAATAACTAAGGAAAGATGCAGACTTCCCAAGTCCTGGGTAATCAGTTGGTTTCATTGCTAGGAGATAATTACAGTACCAATATACAAGAGGAGCACTATGTCATCTGTTTGTATGTTTGATGCAAATTTGTTTTGTATGCAGTGCTTCATAGATTTATTTTAAATGAGCATGTTTTCAACAGTCACTTTTAAACTTTCAGATAGGAACTATTTTGTAAATATTGAAATTTCTCAAAAAAACATTTTCAGGAATGAAGGCAAGAGTGTGGGCAGGGGTTCCTGTTGTCTTATAACCATTCCTCCTAGGGAAGGGTTGTGGTTCTGTCAGTCAGTGGAGCAGCTCTGCCTCCATGGCAGTGGAGGCACATTCTGCAAACTGAGAGTGACTATGCCAGAAAGATATTGGAGCCTTCCAGTTTGCAAAAAAACCCCACTTTTTGTGTCTTTGTTTCGAGCCACTGGCGCTGAGAGCTGAGAAAGGAGGAAAATCTGGGTGTCATACGGAATGCATGTTAAGTACACTTGTCCAAGTCAGCTTTCAGCAAATGCTGCCTCCCTTCTCTCTTCATCTCTTCTCAGCATCAAGAGCTCGTACAAGATGAGCAATATTTGCAAAATTGGTAGTGAAAACAACAGTAAAAATGCAGTTACAGGAGAGTAACCTGCTTTTGAGTGGCTTTTTTTTTTTTAGAGTATGTTTTTGCCTTGCTTTTAAGAAACAGGAATACTGTCAGTTTTCTTTTAAAAAAAAGAAATCAACTTTTAAGGACTTTTTAGTTGTTTTTTTTAAGCCCCTATTCAGGAAAGCTCAGTAATCCTTTTATTTATTTACACTATATGGATTGATTGTGTGAGCTTAGAAATCTTAATTCTTTTAATTTGCTGACCCACTAATTTGATGGACAAGTGTTAGTGTGCAGCTTTAAATCATGTCAGATGATGTTTTTCTCTATTAAATAATCTTTTTCTAACCACTTCATTTACATTTCTGGTGTTGTTCCCATACATTTCCTCCCAAAACTAGAGATAGATGTTTCTATATTTCTCTGGAGTATTTGGAAAAGTTTCCTTTTTCCACCACTGAGAATAAAAAAAGGTATATTTTGGACAGCATTTGTTAATGTAGGCATGTAGATAAAAATGTCTACCTTTTCCCTTACATTTTATATTAAAGCTACTCTTGAAATTCTCCCAATAAATTACTTTAACAGTGGATGGAACTAAATTTTGTTGTGTTTGTGCAGCTTAGTCTGACTTCTAGGGGATGTAAGTGTTGCAGTGGGCACGTTACAAGAGTGTGGGCAGAGAAATAGCTCCTGAATTTATTTGACTTGGAATAATATTTTTTTTAAATCCAACTTCACTTCACATTTGTAATTAATATTAAAACTGGTGACTGTTGGTGGTAATACTACAGTGGCAGTGGATGGGATGAAGGGAGAAAAGGATGAAACAGGGGTGGAAGACAAACTGCTGTCTTACTGTACTTTGTGGTTCTCAATGCTTTCCTTTTTTTTGTCTTTTTCTTGGAGAGCTTGAGATTTTCCTAATTTGCTTCATCCCAGAGAAATTTTATTTAGGCTTTTTTCTGGGAAAAAAAAAAAAAAAGTAAAACTTTCCCCCAAGTTTGTTTTCAAACTCTGCCGTGCTCATGAGAAATTTTCCCTACACAATCGCAGAGCTCAAGGGGGTTCTCTGAAGCTCAGATTTATCTGTGTTTGCTGGTACAAGGTGTGTGCTGTTTTCTGCTGGCAGGACAATGTCAGGAAGATTGAATATCCAACTTTTTCAGTTTGGAGTTTGCAGACTGAGCCCCGTAGGTGCACGGAAACCTCAGGTTCTCCTGTTCCACTCTGCTGGGTATTCTCTGCTTGCTGTGGATTGTGTTTCTTTTTTCTTAGAAGGATGCAATTCTCTTTCTGAATAATTCCTGTGGTATCAAGAAATCGAGTGAGTTCTGTCATTCTTTAATTTAATAATTTCTCCTCGGTCTCTTCTGTAACTATATTGCCTGCCTGAGGGTACCAGCCACCTTAATTTCACTGTTTTATAACCCACAACAGTTAACACTTGACCTAGGTCATTAACAGGATTATCAGCAAATTTGTTTAAGCTTTTACTGACAACCTGAATTGCTTCAATAATATTTTGACTGTGCAGACAGGAAACTTCTTGTAACCTCTCAATCTAGCATAAAATTAATTTCTTGTGAGCACAGCTACCAAAAGATCAATAGGGGAAATCTGCTTCCAGTACTTGGCTTCAAACAGTGCCTGTTTTGGGTTTACAGGAAGAAGGTTGCAATCAGCCTCTCCTTTCAGTCTGGATTTGGAGCTGCAGTTTCATCTTTTGAGCATTGATTTCCATCTCAGAACTTTGCAGAACCGCACAATTAAATGCACCATTTTTTATCTGAGCTGGTCTCTGTTAACACTTAAAATTGCTGAAGACAATTTACTGTGCCTTTGTAGTAGTGACAGCTCTTGGTGTGGTTTTGAAAAATGTGCTGCTTGCACTTGGAACAAAATCCTTGCCCAAGTCCTGCATGTGATTTTGGGAAAGGCTGACAATCCTGGGTGCTTTTCAATAGAATCAGAAGGGGGAAATGCTTTTTCCAAATCTTCCTTTGCTCTGTGTCATGTATCATTAGGTCAGGGTAAGTCTTCATTTCTCGTGGCACTATTCCTGCTGCTGCCCCTGGCTTGCAGTTCACTGTTTGTCTGCAGAAGAAGTTAAAAGCAGGTTTGGAAGTCTGAATGTGGAGCCTTTTAAAGTTTAGTTTCAACAAGCTCAGAGTCATGGGGGGCTAGAGGACTGTTTTTCATACAGCTGTGTCCTATTCAAGGCTTCTGTGCTTCATCCTAAACTGTATCATTAGACAAATAATAAACATGTTTTAAAATTCACACCATGGTGTGATGGTTTCAAAGCTGGGAGAAGTTGGGTAAATGCATAATTTTCTGACAACATTTTTGACAGTAGACTGTAACATGTGGAATAATTAATTTTCTTAATTGTTTGTCACTGGGCTTTTTTCTTGACTTACTGCTATTTCAGCATAGTGTAGTAAAATGAAAAAAAATCTCTCCATTGGCTATAGCAAACTTAAAGCAGGTGTTTGAAACACAGACATGTGCAAATTGGATGCAGCAATTAATTCTTATTGCAGTTAATTTGGACACAACACACTTGCTGCCCAGCAAAGCACTCAGGGCAGAGAAATGGGTCAGAACTCTTCTGTACCCTCAGCTTCAGCAAAAAGGCCCCACCAGATGGGCAGGCATGGAACAGATAATAGGCACACCAAGTTTAACAGTTGTTTACACAAAAGCTTTGCAAATCAGGAGTGTGTTCTAACTGAACTTAAATTTTTCATTCCCAGCTGGGAGGATGTACAAATTAGTTTTAATTTATTTTTTTTTTTAAATATTCTCTGCTGGAGTTAGGTAAATTGCTATTAGTATACTTTTTGATTCTGTTGGAGAACTTGGGAGTTTCCCTCCAGGAAAATGTCTATAATTGCTCTTGTTCTTGTAATCCCCACTTGATGAAAGTTTAGAAATACAGATGCAGGTGTTCATTTTCTCGTTTTCAGAGCTCTGGATTTTATCACCAGTGAGGGTCACTACAGAGCTGTTACCAAATTGCACAGTCCTGTTTGTGGAGTTTGATACAGAGCCTGACTTAGTGCCATAAGATACCTGTAACTCGTGTAGCTTTGTGGTTGTTCTTTGATTATTCTGGGAAAGAAAATAAAAAGAAATAAGTAACTGCTACAACAATCATGCCTTTACTTATGGTGAAGTTCAAAGCTCTGCTCAGTGGAGCTGGTATTGAAACCCAGAAAGTCATTTTGGTACCCTAAGGTGCAAAATTGGATGTTTCCAGAGTTGTTAGATAAATCTCCAGAGAGTTTTCCCTAACCCCCTGCCTTTCTGAAGCATAATTCCAGCATCCAAAGAGTGCTTTTTCTGGAATGGAACATTTCCTTTCTTTTGCATTGTTAGATTTGGTGAAGCATTGCTGAAAATATATTTTCAGCGAGGAGGAAAAGACCTGTCACAAGAAATGATAGAGTGAAATAGAAGACTTTTCAGTTTACAAAAGCATCTGACTACTGTAAAATGATTGTTTTTCCTAAAAATTCACCACAGTGGGGTAGCCCTTATTTCTGTAAACCCTTTAGAGCAGTAGCTTTTTTTTTTAAAAAAAAGCATATTTAAACTTGTTCTAAACAAGAACTAAAACTTTCAAACAAAAATAGGTTAATTCAAAAGATTAGATATGAGCTCCCAGGAGTTAAATTTTGGAAACAGAGTGTGGTAGCAATTTGTGGGCTCAGGATTGTATTCCCCAGCAGAAATCTTGTGTCTTTTAGTTTCCTAGGCGCTTGCTAAATCCGAGTGCAAGTTCTCATTTTGCGGCGTGAAACAGATGCAAGATTAAAATTCAGTCCCTTAAATTGAAAGTTCCTTTCAAATTTCTGCAGTGAATGAATGAAAGAAATAAAGATGTAGAAATGAAGATAATCCTGCCTGAAAGAAACCTTGGGATGGTGACAGAAAAGTTCCAGTCTGCGAGAGTGAGGGGGAACCAGCACGTAAAGCCTTGAATTTGCAGAGATGTTATTAAATCAGACACATTGTAAGCAGAAACGTTTGTACCACTCTCCTTTTTCTTTGTTTTTTTTGGGTTTTTTTTTTTGTTCATTTAACTACCGTGTCCTGCTGTTTCAGGCAAAATATGGAGGAAAATCCCATTAATCTACTGGAAAAATATTGATGAAAGAAGAATAGCAGAGCAAACGAACAGTGGTTGAAACTTGCTAGCAATTAAGAGAACAATAGGTTGAATGTTCAGGTTCAGTCAGGGCAGTTTAGTGTAATATGGTGTGGGAATGGGGCTTTTTTTTTATTTCCAGCTGGTTTCTCATAATGTTTTTATATCTATATTTGGATAGAAAGATTTGCATGGCTTTTTTTTTTTTAAACAATAATTAAACCTGCTAAAGTATAGCCAGCAATTAAAATCTGAAACTTTTAAATTGGTGCCTAGGAATGGAGGGGTTTGTAGAAAATCTACAGTGACAAGTTCCTCTTTAAATAAATTACAATTAAATCATAAAAATATATTTTGGTCCGTGATGGGCTTCCCCACAAACTTTGTGCAGTAACAAATAATAACAAGTGACATGGGATTGCTTAATTTAGTTGCTGAGAAGTTAGAAGGCAGCTACAGGGGGTTTGTTCTTGATTTTTTTTTTTTTAAGAGGCAAGGCTTTTTGAGAGATCCATTTTAGGAGGGGGAGAAAAGGATTAAAGGAAGAGAAAAAGTAGGCAGAGATGAAGAAAATCAGATCTGAATATTAAAAAAAATCCAAACTTCCCCTCATTACTGACCAAGTTAGGGACCCAAAATTCAGCCCTGAAAAGGATCCAGAGAGTGAGCAAAGCACAAATTAAGAAATTCCTTGCCTCCCTGAAAGTCTGAGCTCTGTTTACATTAGTAAGCTTTGTGACTCTGATTTACCAGTGGTGAATTTCAACAGAGGCTGCAGTTAAGGAAGGGTAGAGGCATTTTCCCCATTCTATTTAATCTTGCTCTGACAGTGCTTTCTTTAAAAAAGAAATAAAAAATAAAAAAAAAGAAAAGTAAAGCGAGGCAAGTTATGTCTGCCCAGCCTTGATGTTCATGGAGAAAACTGACTTGAAGCCTTTAGGTTCTGGGATGGTGAGGGCCTTACCCTACAAAAAACTTTTCCCCCATGATTTAGCCCAGAGAACAAATGTCCTGGCAATGCCTGAGTGCTCAGTGTTCCTGCAGTACGTGGTTCCAGCTGTGCAGAATGTTCTGTGCTCACCCAGGCTCTCCAAAGAAAACCCAGCTGTAGGGAAAACCCATCAGGTTCTTTATTCTCAGCTCACCTGCTCACCCTTCCTCTCATGCCTGTGCCTTTTTTTTTTTGTCCCTTCCCTTCCAGAAATCAACATTCAGCCAGAAAATGTAGAAGGCAAAGATTTTTTTTTTTTGGTTTTTTTTCTGATTTTGAGGGCTATGTGCCCAGTCCTCTTTTTACTAAAAGCTGTTTACCAGAGGGGTATCTACAGGATGCTTTGACCCTGTAGATGCCCAGAAGAAAAGGCAAAGGAGAAGAATGAAATGTTTAATGGCATTGCATTTCCTGAAAGATGGGCTAGAGCTAGACACAGGCTGTTCAAGGAATTAAAACAGAAGTTTTCCAGGCAAACCAAGGACAGAAACCCTGGAGAAGAGGCGTGAGGAACATGCTTAGTTTATGGAATAAAATGGAAACTTGATCCCTTTGTGGTAAGGTGGTGGAAGCAGAAGAATAAGCAGAAGACAGGGGTCTGGAAGTGTCTTGTGGGTAGGTGGGAATAGAGCAGTCATTTACCTTTGTTATAAATATTTGTGTTTCTCACATATGGAAATAGTGGAAAAAGATGTTAGCAGGGTTTTGGTTGCAAAGGCAGCAAACGAAGTCGGGGCAATTCCATTTTTCATACGGATAGCTCAGCACACATGTTCTGCATTAATTACCTCCATAAATTCTGTTAACCTGGCAAACAATGAAAATATCATGTTGGTGACATCACTGTATTGGAAAATAAAAATGGGTTCAGCATCTTGATTTTCTCAGCATGACACTTGAGGAGATTTCTTATGCTATTGGCATTTTACTCCTGCAATTTGCACCGTGGTGTTGAGTCATTTGCTCTGTGGGTTTATTTTATCTGTGGGGCAGCCATGTAAGGGCCCAAGCATTCCCTGCAAGCTGGGGATCTTTATTCATGGAGATAGAGAAAAAAAGCTTGACAAAGTTATCAGGGCACACTTGAATATGTGGCTTTCCAAATGTAGTGCTTCAGGATTCTCAGAATTGTTTTACAATTCTTGACTTCTGTGCTTTGAACTTAGAAAAACAAAACTCAACCGAGCCCAACCCAACTCTATTTATTTTTGTTTTTCTGTGCCCCATGCGAGGAGTTCCTTAAAAGCCAAATTTTTTTCTGGGTTGTGGCATGCTGCCAGTTGGTTCACCAGGGGGATATCACAGCCTTTTTAACAAATGAATAGCCATTTCCTGGACTTATGCTCTGGTCCCTGGCTCAAAAATTTCTGTCCTCCAAAGGGGTATTGATCACTTGCTGGGGATTTTGTTGATTTCTGGACCTCGAATATGTTTGAACTGCAGTAAAATTTGCGGGAACCTTGGAACTTTTAGTTGTGGGTGCCCAAGAGACTTGTCTGTGGCACTTTCTGCTGTCTAGAATTCTAGAAACTGAGCGTGTCACAGTAGGTTTGGACTTCTCAGCTTACCTGAAGTGAACTTGGACACTGACTCAACATTTATTTTCCCCTTTAAGCTCCTAAAAGTCTTCCCAAGGGGGATCTTTGTCACGCTCCAAATCTACCAGACCTTCGGAGAGCTCAATTCTGTAAAACCAGTGAATACTGGAAATTACTTTTTTGTTTCCAGGGGAATGTAGAAGTAAAAAGAGTTTGATGTGCAGTGTGGTTAAACCTTTCTGAGAAGTGCTTTAGGACTTGCTGAAATGATTTGAGTGATGTTTGCTCTTGAGTTTTTGGCTAGACATAACATGTGGTGCCATTTTATGTGCCTCAGGGTTTGGGCACCCAGTGGGACTGACAAATATGACACATCCTACAAGAGACCCACTTCTATTCTGGGCTGATAAAAGGCAGGGATTGGCAGGGTTTAGGTAACTCAATCTCATCCATACTTTCTGGATTTTTTTTTTTTTTTCCTCTGAGAGGGGGAAAATAACTTGGGTTTTAAAGGGAATTTAAACTCCCTTTCAACACAGTAGCCCCCATTTTGCATTTGCATATTTAACATGGTGCCTCAGTGGTATCAGATTTAATGCCAGAGTGGTGGAATGGAATGAGATCTGTAGGATTTGTATCTGAATGTCAGCTCAGCTAAACTCTAATTCAGGTATCCTGAAGCTTTCTGCCTCTTGCTTTTTGTAGGAGGCACTGGAACAGGACCAATTGGAACTGTTTAAAAAAAATGCAAAGAAGCCAAGGCGACAGTAATTTGGAACCCATTAGGTTAATCCATTTTTAATTTTTATATCCTTGTCTTAATGAAAAGAACTGGCACATATCAACTTACAGGAAATAGCCTAATAAAACTGAAACCTTATTAGGCCCCTTTGATAAACAGTGCATTCCAGCCCACCACCACTCATATGTTTTTGCATACTTGGAAATTGAGCTTTGTGCCACTTTAACAATATCAAGAGAACGCTCATGTTTCAAAGTAATAAAAAAGAAATAAAATCCTGTTTTGCCTGTGTTCATCACTGAGAATGGGTGGATGGCTGTCCCTTTTCCACAGGCAGGCTCCATGCTTAGCAAAATGAGGAAGACCACTGGAGAGCTTCCACTTAGCACGGAGTGCAGGTGATGTTTTTGATTTGGAGGCATTCCTGCAGTGCTGCCCTGCATTCCCTCCTTCATGGCAGCCTTTGGAGAGAAACCTGCAGTGAGGGGTTGCTGCTTTAGCTGCTTCTTCTTCTTTTTCAGCTGTAGGAAAAGCTGGGGTATCTAAATCTGGCCTCAGATGCTCTTGGGGAGTGTGTTTGAGAAGAAAAGTAAAATCTGGGAGGAGGAAAATTAAATTCTTCCTATTCAAAAACTGCGGGAAGCTGCCATGAAATTAGAATTTGCCAAATCATCCGAATTGATGGTGGAAGCTTATATCTTCTCCAGAAGCAATAATCTCTAGGGTAATTTGACATAATTTGCTAGTTTTTTGTCTTTTTCATCTGATATTTTTGACAAAATCTTGTAATTTTGGAAAGTTTTTAATGAACACTTAAGGGAAAATAATGAAGGCTTGGGCTTTCCAGTATTTTCTGAATATTCCTGTGTTCAGTATTGCAGCAACTGCTTTTTAATTCATTTTGGTTTTTGTTTGCTCGTTCATCCCTTGCCCTCACCCTGGTGGAGTCCTTCAGTCAGCAGTTTGACCACAGATTGAACATGACAGTTGCCAAATTTGGAAGGTTCTGCACAAAATCCCATTTGTGTTGTGCAGTGTCACAGCCCAGGCAAGGAGGGCTGGAAGTGCAGACCCCACAGGGCTGTGCCTCTCTCAGGACTGGGCTCAGCAGAAATCTCAGCTTTAGGAAAGAGTTTTTGTAGTTAAATGGGCCAAACTGTTGGCATGTGGGTTAGGTAAGTGCTGCAGAGTTCTACTGGCTGTTTTTATTTTATTTTCTTCTGAGCAGTGCTAACATCTTCACTTAAATATTTGAGGGGAAATGCAGGACCATAAAATCACAGGAGGCTTGACTTTTATTATTAAGCAAGCAGCAAATCAGACTACTTAAAACCAGGCTTCACTGCTGGACACCCTTTTTTATTTGTTGTCCCTTCCTAAAGGTTTCTTGGTCTGCCTTAGCTGGTTTCATGGCAACATCAGCATGATAGCTGATCCTAGCTGGAAATTAAAATTGCATCAAGGTGCAACTTTGCCCTGAGTTCTGCCTGTCTATAAGTGTTGGTTCTAGCCCCAGAATAATCACAAAAGTGATGTGCTGGCACTGCTGGGGCAATGGAGAGTGGGGAAGGCTCAGATCTGTGTTCATAGATGGATGAAAATACAGGTGCAAGCCCCCTTTTCTGGGAAGGGTTCACCATTCCAAATATGTTCATGTTTTGGGCTGACTCCACTCTGTCCCACCCCAAAACCAAGTTCTGGCTGACTTTCTGCCACAGAGTATTTTCTTTGCTGCTTGGGATTATATGGCACATTTCAATTAGACAGTCACCATTTTTTAGTTTTGTTTTTATTTTTGGTTTTGTTGTTGCATAGCAAATTTAATTTTTCCCATTTGTTGGCATTTTTTTAATACCCACCCAGAGTATTTCTAAACTCAAAGTTCGTTGCCGAACAAGAGGAGACAACATAGTGGTGTGAGGTTTTTTAATGCATTTTTTAATATTAATGGAAAATGTTAATTAGCTGAAGAAAAAAGATTTATGTATCTCTTGACATTGGCTATTTTTCTGTATTTTCTATACAAAGAAGAAAATTTGGAAATGCTTTCCACGGGTGAAATTTGTAGGTGGTTCTCTAAATATTGCAAGTTGCAGGATAGTATTCCCTAGCAGGCTTTCCTCATTTCTTCAGCAGTGAGGGGAATCTCAGAGTGATTCTACCTGGCAAGAGATTTGTTTGTTTATTTTCATTCTTGTGGGAGGTATTTCTACTGTATTCAGCTCATTGTGGCAGTTATTACCCTGTGTGTTTCTGGAAATGCTGCAGACTCTGTTCAGGAATCAGTTTAGTTTTAGGGTTCTTTTCTTTCCCTGACACCCCTCCTGATGAAACATGCTGTCAGTGAGCCCTGGAGCATCACTCCCAAATCTGGAAGCAGTTTCTGGTAGCACGAGTGTCACATTCCACCCAAGCCTCCATTCATCTGCTGCTGATGCTGTGAGAGGAGAGTGAGGGAGATTTGTGTTTCACATCCACATCCCTGCTCCAGTTCTGGGGACAGATTGGATTTACCCCCAGAAATCCACATGGAGGGAGCTGATAGGGCTTTCTCCTGTGGCTGTGCATGGGGAAGGCCAAGAGAACCAGGCAGGAAAGAGTCTCTAGGAAGAGAAAATGTTTTTAATTGGCATTTTAGGGATGTGCTGTGTGGAGGTATAGAATGTAAGAGAATAGTGCAGAAGGTAATCTTACACCTGAAAAGCTGCAGCTGTAATAATCACCAAAGATTAAGAATAGGCCACAGCTGTGTCCAATAAGAAGAGTGCTACAAAAGAGTGGGTTAGCTGGGTGGGAAGAGAGTTGTTGGAGTTTGTTGGCTGTGCTGTGAGGAGAAAGGAGTCACGTCTGTGAGGAGCTGCCCATGAGAAATCACCAAGAAGGTGAGGGACTTTTGCAATATGATAACTACAGTGCTGCATTGGCAGAAATACTGCATTGTAGTGTGGAGGGCAGGGCTGTTGTACAGGAGGACCAAATCACTGATTTTCAGAGTCAGAAGTCATGGCTGCTCATCTTAATACCAGTAAATTCTCCCTTAGAATTACCACTGGCTTTAAATACTGCATTGTAGTGTGGAGGGCAGGGCTGTTGTACAGGAGGACCAAATCACTGATTTGCAGAGTCAGAAGTCATGGCTGCTCATCTTAATACCAGTAAATTCTCCCTTAGAATTACCACTAGCTTTAAATCAAGGTAATTACATGATGGGAACCAGTGCAGGACATTGAGCTAGTTAGACAGCACTTTATTTATTTACTTAAAGTTGCTTTTTGAGAGCTCCTCTGTGTCTCCTCAGCACAACCAGCAATGTTTTCCAAGGCATTCTGTTGGAAAGAATTGTAACTAGCAAAGAAACAGTTCAGCTTTTTTAAGAGTTACCCCTGGTAACTGGCTGGTCAACCTCAGGGATTTTTGTAGGTGATGGTCACACAGTTTTGCAGGAGGAGTTGGTACAAGGAGAGCAAATGAGTTGTGTGAGAAACTCATAAACTTCTTTCATCTGGTAAATATATGGCTGTAGGCATTTGTAGGCCATTTAAGTATTGGCTTTTATTTAACTTTAATAGTATATGGGAAAACAAATGAGGAGCACACTGAAAAATGCCTGCCAGTGAGGATCTAGCTGAGTGCATCTTCATGAAACACTTCATTAATTGGTTCACAAAATGGACCTGACCAAGTATTGTGTGTAACAACATAAAGAATCTATCAGCATTTAAAGAATTTGTAATGAGTTAATGCAAGAATCGAGTGCTTGCCTGAAGTTTTCCATTTTTACTCTTTACCTAACCATCCAAATCCATGAAGAAAAATAAATCAGATAATGAATTTCTAGCCCATTCTTTATGTATTTCTTGTGTCTTAGTGTAGGGAAATGTTGTTTTTTCCTCCAGTTTCCAGATTAATATGTAGTGTTAGGACATACCATGGCAAAATGAACCATTGCTTCTCCCAGTCAATTTTGTCTGGAGACCAGGATTGCATCTTCTAAGTTCTGCATTATTGTTTCCTCTCTGTCAAGGTGTGCAACTCTCTGGAAGTCACGGGAAAAATGAGTGTCCTGGAAGCTTTTATCAGGAAGAAGAAGGTGGTTTTTTTGAAGTTACTAGTTGAAAGGAATTTTTTTGCATTTTAGATGCTTTTATAGAACAGCACAACACCCATCTGAACCAGAAGCCTCCTGTGTGAAAACCTCCCTTGCAAGGACTTCTAAAATGTAGTGAAACAAGTTTGAGCATGGAAAAGTAGTGGTTCCAGTCTGAAGGAGATGAGGAAAGTGGAGTGAAGGAGAGAACTGAAAAATTATTCTTAACTTCATAGATTTGATCCTGATGGTATCAGGTTGTCCCATGGCTGAGGCACCTGCCTGTTGTGGGGGACACTGAATATTTAATTGCCACCCATGTCCTGTTGTGGTGCCTGTGAGGGTAAGCAGGACCTACAGGGCAGATCTAGAGAGGGGGAACTTCCACCAAGCTGTGGGTCCATTGCCTGGATGTGTTTTGCAGATGAAACTGAGTTTGGACTGAATTAATCAATTTCAGAGTGGCCGCAATCACGTTTTCAAGGAGCTTGTCCTGAAAGAATAAATCATATATAACTAATATAATAATATATTAATATATATTATTTATTATATATAAAATATATCACTTAAGTCTGCTCCTGGGTGATTTGCCTCAGCCACTTCTTGCCAAGTGATTTTCCTCAGGAGTCACACTCCCTTCAGCACCGTGCAGTGCAGATGCATGGCAAACAGATCTGTCTCATCCTGGGAGATCCAGAATCTGTGGGAATTTCTGCTAACAAAAAATGAGAAGTGCACTTTTCCTTTTGAATTTTTATTGCTGTTTCCTTTTTATGGATGCAAACCTTGCTGCAGAGTTGCCTGCCTAGGGCCCTGTGCACTCAATAAAGGACTGACTGATTTTTCTTTGTCTACGTGATTGAGGACTTGATTCAGAGCTAAGAAATATGTAGCACTGGATTATGTTCTTTCTGTAAGATTAGTAAAGATATTTTGTTTATTGATGTAGATAAAACAGTGCTATTGTTTTCTTTTAAAGGGGAGTATAACTGCAGGGGGAAACATTTTTCTCACATAGATGACAGAGCAGCTCAGTCCTGGCAGTATATATCCATACAAAACACAAATATGTGTGCACAAAAATGTAGAAAATATGTTTATTTATGGTTCTTTATAGCACAGTCTTATTTCTAATACTGTACACCTGCATCTCCTTCTGCACATTCTAATTAACAGTAACAATAATGCCTTCAGAGCTCGTTTTTTTTAAAGTGGTGTCCAAAATTAAACAGCAGTTAGAGGAGGATGATGAAATAATACAAATAGCTTAACTCAGCTGATTCACAGACATTGTTCCTCAGTTTTTGTTTCCTGTTCTTCTGTTTCCTTGGAACACCTATGCTCAGGCCATCTGCTTCTGGCAGCAGTGACAGCCCTTCAGGTTAACAAATAGAAGAAGAAGCTGCTGCAGTGGCTACCTCTAATAAATCTGTCATTGTCAGGTGTTAAAATGTCCTAGCATGTGCTGAGATTTATTTCATTTCTCATTATCATTATTTCCATACTGAAGGGGAATAAAATATAAAAGGGGGTGTGGGGGGTGGTGAACACACCCAACAAAAGTAAGCTCAGATTGCAGATAATAAATATTACAGTGTTACTATCAAGTATTAATATTCATTAGTTGATATTTATGTAGAGGTTATTTTCTTTTATACAGTATTTTGTATAAATTCACCCGTTCTGCTTCATGTTGATGAAGAAGTGGTTACTTAGGGAAGTATGTGATCATGCACTTGGAGGTGGTGTGGCCAAGATCAGGAAAAGAATTTGCTTTTGTGCTTGTAGGAAACAAGTAAATGCCAAAAGAAGAATATCCTTTTATTTTGATGTAGGTATTTATTTTAAGTACCTGTTGTGTTTAAAATAAGGTATAAATCCATTGAGATTTGATTGACTAGAAAATGCCTGTGAAACTGTTTACAAATAAAATCTTCCTTTTCACACTGAAAATTATTGCACGACTCAAAAAAAAAACCCCATCAAAAAAACAAACCAGCAGGATTAGCAATCAATTGATGGCCCTCTTTAAAAGCAGGTTTGTCTGAACTTGTAACATTGTAAATAATTACTCTTGTATCTAATGTGTTACACATGACATTTAGAAAACACTACTGCAAGACAATTTGAGAACAAATTAGATCAGAAGCAAGAAAGAACTGCAGGAAGGACTTTAATCAGCTTTCATTATTTATTCCTGTATTCTGAGAAGTTTATAGATGCCAAATGGATGCCTTTAATCAAATAATGATTTAAATATTCAGATCTCCCCATTTCAGTTAGATGCAGTGACCCAAATTTCAAACATCCGAGGGGAAAACTCTGTGGTTTGTGCAGCTGATAGAAGAGTTCTGTTCCCACCCCCTGCTGCAATTAATTTAGCCATGATCCCTTGTTTGTTTTTTGTCACTTTTCTGGTTTTCAGAAGTGGCCCTGTCTGCTGTTCATAGTGTTTTAAGCTAAAGGAAATGATCCTTTTCATTTGTCTGTCTTTTTCTTCTGTACAGCTTCACCCCAGGCCACCTGAACAAATCATCTGCTCACAGGGTGCTCAGATGAACACAGCTCTGGGTGTGGGTAACTGGGGTTAACTGGGCAGAGGCAAAGGAAACTCACTTCTCTTCTTGTGTCTTCTTTTTTAGTTAATCTGCTGGATTCAAAAACAATTCAAGGGGAGCTGGGCTGGATCTCGTACCCGTCACATGGGGTGAGTTCACTGGACTGTGAAATGGGAGAGTGCTGCTGCAGACCAATGTGCTATTTAACCATTGTTTCCTCTTCACAGGACACTGTGCAACAAGGCTGGGTCTTTGCAGATGCAGAAATAATCTGCTCTGAACTTGAAAAATATGGCTTACACAGGTGTGGGGCATTGTCTTTAAAGCACCCATCCCACTGCAGGTGGGAAGGGCTCATTCCTGGGGAGAACATGAAAGGAAGAGGTGCCCTGAACAACAGCAGCAAAAAGTTCTCTTTAGGTACTGCTCCTTCTCTGTTATAAAGTGTATTTCTAAAAGAGATCATGGCTCTGCTTCAGGGTGTTACTTGCTAATTTGCTCATATGGAAGTGGTGGGAGGTGAAAGCTGTGTGGACATAAGTGGCTGATGTAAGTATTTATTTGAAACTTTTGTGCTGAATTGTTGCTAAACTGTTCAAGTCATGAGTTCAAGTATTACTACAGAAATGTCTACATAATGTTCTGGAGGTAGTTGGTGGTTGTTTTGCTTACCTTGTATCTAGATCTAATGAAACTGGGTATTCTATTGTAAAATGTAGAAGTGCAGTCTGAAAGCACCTGTGCTTTCCAATTTGCTAACTCCATAATTTCTACATAGTTTTTCCCAGCAAGACTCTTTTAAAAAATTTCTTGAATAACGTCATATTGATGACTAAATGGTGCATATCTGTCTAGTGGTGCTGATATGTGTTCACTCCCCACCTCCATGTCCCTGTGGAATTTGTGTTTGTGTGTAGGAACATCCCACCCCTCTGTGTTACATCATGCAGATATGCAGGATGACTCTTGCATTCCTGAATTCTGTTTCCCCCAAACACAAAAAAACCCCACTTGGCAGCTGAAGCCCCATGTCCAGAGCCCCCATACCCTTGCTCTCAGAGAAGGCTGAGCCATCAAGTTTTTGCTGAAAGAAAGCACCTGTGAAACTTGCATTTGCTGTTCTTTTTTTCTTTTATTTATTTTTATAAGCTTTGGGCAAGCTGTTGACTCACCTTTATCACTTTTACAGAATCAGTGTTAACAGTGCCTTTGCATCTCTGCCTCATGGGATTCCTTTGCTAATGTTTAAGTTGTGCCTTCTTGATATTAGGCATTAAGCAGGTGTTTAGCAGTATTTAAGGATGAAGGTTTGGTTCATTTTTTGAGTTTATGCATGGATCTCTCTCCGTGTCTCTGGATAAAATTGCTCCATTCTCATGGGAAAGAAGTGGGAAGAGGGTTCAGGTTTCCTCCTAGTGGCTTTTTCTGCTGACTTTTTCCCAAAAAGAAACATCTCTAAACAGGATGTCCAAGAGGGAACTCTCCAGCAATTTCTAGATCATCAGTGTGGTTTTGTTTTTTTTTTTTTCACTTGCATTTTTTTTTTTTATGAAGCCTTTCTCTCCCAGCTCCCACTGCTCCTCTGCTTTGCTCTCCTGCTCTGCTCAGCTCCTTGCAGCTGTGCAGATCTGCTGCTCTGCTCCCTGCAGCTGTGTCTCTCCTGCCTTGGATGCCTGAAACAGTTGGTAGGGAATGATGCAGGGTATCATGGGGGCTATAAGGAAAACAGATGTGCTGCATTACCCCACCAAAAAGGGCCCCTGGATCTGTCAAGGTCAATTTTATTGGCCTTTGCAAGTTTTGTCAGGTAAATCCAGCCCAAGTTGTTGTTTGCGTGTGTTTGTACATGCTGTTCCTATTTACTGCCATATCCTCAGATATGGGAGCCAAAGTAAATCATGGAATTTCACTGATGTTCTTGCAAGTTAATGAAATTCCTCGTTAAAAATCGCGTGGCAGTAAATTAATGTAGATCATATGCTGTGACTGTTTTTGGAAGAGAACAGAGCCTCTAGACTGTAGTCTTCAAAATACCTTGAAATTTTAAGCTTACATATTGAAATATAAATGTAAAGTGTAGAAATAACAATGTTTATCCTATCCCAATTGGCATTTTGCTGTAAAATGGTGACAACTTGAGCATCGTGTGAGAGAGGCGCCTTCTTCTTACAGCCCTTTATTTATAGTCAATTAATTAAACCTGGTAAATATGGCTGTGTCTGTCTCTGAGCTAAAATATGAACTTAAACTTCAGTGGAAAAACATTATAATAAAGATGTCACATCATATTGAAAGATTGCTAATAGCAGAGCAGTGATTTAGAAGGTAAGGCTGATAGAGCTGCACTGGAGGCTGTGAGTCACAAATGAGAATATTGGTGTCGTGCCAGTTCCTCTCGAGCGTGCAGCAGTGTTCACATAAATGTCAGGACACCAAAGCTGGTGACTTAGAGAGTTTTTAAAAATTATTTAACTCAAGTGTTTAACAAACCTCTTACTAGGTTAATAATTTTATCCTGTTGATACATGGTATTGATTGATTTCTGGCAAAATGACCCAAATTGATTGGTTCTTCTTTATTCCAATAAGTTGTCTCAACTTGGGCATGTGTAATAATAGCTTTCCAGAAATTCCTGAATATTCATGCTAAGGTTTCTAGCTCATTGGTATTCAGGGGTTTGTGTGTCCCACATGAGCACACTGTAATGGCAGTGCTTTAGACTCTGGTGAGTAATATCACCCTGGAAGAATGTGATCTCCCCTTGAACCATCCCACACAGCCACAGCCCTGGCTCCAGGAGCACTGATCTGGTCAAGCTCATTAAAACCCTGTCGGCACAAAGATAGCAGGCACAGAACTAAAAAATATAATAGCAGGTTTTGCTGATGCTTGAGCATGATTGGCAGCAGCCACAAGGCCCCTGTCCTGTGCCACCATCCCCAGCACCTGCCCAGGCAACCTTTTTGTGATGCCAATCAGTCAAACCCCAGCTCCATTTCTATAGGTTTCATTAAAAGGGAAAGAAAGAAGAGCTACTTACTCTGTGCAGAGTATATTATTGATATGCTGATTAAGCATAATGCAAATGATCATTAACCGTAATTCACATAAATTACTGCAGCACAGATGTGGGGGTTGGGAGGATCAAGCAAGTCACTTTAATAATATACAATAGAAATGTGATGGATAATTCATACAGAACAAAAGGAGTACAGTCAAACCCTGCTCTGCATATTCATGGGAGGAATTTTATTGGTTTCAGCATCATTTTTTAGGGAGAAAGATGTATCTGACTCCTGCTCCATAGTGCTTTTTTTTTTTTTTTTTTCTTCAAACTTCACCAAGAAAAAATTATTCGTGACATAATCTCAATCCCTCGTCCTGCAGTCATGCAGCTTGTGACTCAATCTTTACGTGTTTATTAGTCAAATTTATGGACTTGAAATTTTTGGTCATGTTTTTTTCATGTAGCCAGAGAAAAGTAACAGAGAAATCACTCTCATCTAGTTTTGTTTTTAGCTAGAGAAAGGCATGCTGTGGCATTTTTTTTACTGTCATGTAAAAGATAATGGTTCAAAAAAGAAACTAAATCCCATCAGGGAAAACAAACCATAACAGAAACAGCTCTAACAAAAAAAAAAGCCCAACCTCAATGAGTTTTTTACATGGCTAAAGTTAGTAAAATGCAGACAAAGTTTAAAAGGCTGATTGGAAAAATAATGTTTCTGTTTCTGATCTTGACAGCTTTTTAAATCCCTGAGTTTGTTCAGAAACATTAGATTTCTTTGAGACCTGGCCTTACTCAGTACCTTAAACTTTTGGGCATGTAGTTGGAAATCTGGTGTGAATAACTTGGCTTTTTCATAGTGGTCACTCTGATCATTATTTGGACAAATTAAGCTGATCATGTCAGTAATGGAAACTGGTTTATCAGTATTTGAGGAGAGAAGGGTAATAATCCCTGCTCCCCTAATAGCTGGTGTTGTGCCAGGCAGGCTAGAGCCTGCGTGACTGAGATTAATGAGAGTTTTTCCATCAACCAAAAAATGGGTTAGAATCAAAATAATCCAAGCAAAAGTGAGGAAAATGCCTCCTTTCTGATATTTCAAAAGCCTGAAAGTAGTTTGTCACGTTAGGCTGCATTGCTGCCTACCCGGGCTGCTGGCAGCCTCCTTGGTTTCATTTGTTCTGCTTTCAATAGCTGGCTAATGTGTGGCACTATAAAAACTTTTGGGTCTTTTCTTTTTGGGGGATATCATGGACAGAGTGAGTGCAGAAGAGCCTCACTTATATAAGCATTGGGATGTCCCTTGTGACTAGGTGCAGGTACAGGAGAATTTGTGCAGGGTACATCCTGGCTCTGATGAAGGTGCTCTCAAGTAAATGTCATTCAAGAATCAGTTTCTCAGCTCACTGCAACTGGAAAGTTTCTCTGGTAATGCAGAAGACATTTTGAAGATTAATAAGTATTTCCACGAGGTTTGCTTTCCTGCAGCTTTGTGTCTTGCTGTTAATTGCATCCTGTTCTGTGGAACGTTTGGGTTTGGTTTTTATTTTCAGTAGGTCCTTAATGCCTGTGGGTTTCCTTGTGCCTTTCCTTCAGCCTTCCCCTCAGCTGGGCACAAAAAAACTCACAAAGTTTTTCCTCCTTGCACAAGTCTCACATTTTCACACCACTGCAGAATCTCAGGGCAGCTGAGCTGCCAAAAAACCTTGAAACTGGCCAATAAAAATACAAAAAATTATCGTACACCTCATTTTAAGTTTTTTTTAATGCTGATTGACATCTTAGCCTGTGTTCATTTTTTTTGTCTGACACCAAACTTGACAAGGTCTAAGCAGTACTGTATATAAAGTGGGCAGTGTTGCTGAAATCCCTAAGTGATTGTGAAAGTTAGTTTCAAAGTGAACCCAGTGATATCAAACAATTGGTATGAGACAAAAGACTGAAACTTAAAGATATCTTTGTAAAGATACCTTGTTTTAAAAATGAAAACTATCATGTCATGCTGTATACTTTCTTTATCCCATCCATTAGCAGTGGAATTTCCTTAGTACTTCTTAAAACAATGTGTTCTGGTAAAATCAAGATTTATCTGTTTTGCCTGAGCCCTGGTGTCCTTACAACCCCATGCTGTTCCCCTGCCTTGCACAATTTGTGTATCATGTCTGAAACACAGGCAGACTGTTGTGATGGTTGGAAGTCAAATGAACCACTTGGGATTCTGGTTTTGTGATTCACAGACTTTGTTTCTTCTTACAGTGAGTGACTGATTGGAATTTTTTTTTTGTTAATAAGCTCATTTTTTTACTTATTATATGTTTTTGGGATGCACTGAAAGTGTATTTGTTTCACTCAATTCTCCATTTTTCAACATAGGTAAAACTTTAAAAAGTAAGAGCTTTCATAAAAGGTTTTTTTTACCCTCAGTTTTCTGTAATCAAGCTTGTGCTGTTTCTCAGTTTTAGACTTCTTGTTTTCTTCCTGCTGGAATAAAACTCTCTGAATGTTGTGCTGTAAAATGAATGATTTTTCTTTGGAGAGGGACAATTAAAAATCTGCCTGATTTCTGCATTTTTCAAATCTCTTCATTCACACTCAGCCTTGAATCAGAATGCAATTGTGGTTTCTTCAGTTTATGGGTGCTGCTTTTACAAAAAATCTGAATTAATAAAAAGAAAATAGTTTGTATTATACTTTTTTCCCTTTCTGACAGATCTTTCTTGTAGCAACATAAAGCTGTGAGATAGGTCAGATAGATATGTTAATTCTGTGATTATTGTTATATTCTTGACTGACTTTGAATAAATGTGAGTTTTGTTGATATTTTCAGAGGCAGTGTGTAAGTTGTCAATGACAGTGTATTTTAGCTGGTTTTGACTTGGGTTTCTTCTGTGCACTATCTTCTGCTGCTTGCACTGAACATGCATTTAAAAGGGAAGTTTAAATCAAAAAACTTAAGTGGAGTTGACTAAAGAAATAAGATAAATGCTTTGTGGGAAAAGAAAGAGATTAAACATATTACTTCAGAATTTTATGCATCCCTGGTCTTGTTAGGAATTGTTATCAGAGACAAATGCCTTCCTTTTTAAAATGTGGAGTACTGGAATATTCTTAAGATTTTTTTTTTTTTTTTAAATAATTGTAGTCTGCATTGCATTCATTTGAAAAATTCAATGTGATCATAATGGTGCTGTGTTTTGGTACATTTGTAAAACAGCTTTTAAATTGGTCTAAAGTAGAAACTGAGCTAGTTTCACTGATTATTATTAAGGGAGGGAGGCTTTTCTTTTTTTCTACTTTTTTACTATGTTACTTCAAATTATAAGATTTCTGTTAAACAATAATTATAACAACAAGAAGAAAAAGTACAATAAGGGCAATGTCCTTATAGCATATTTTATAATGAAAAGTATGGACATCCTCCCCATATTTCGTTTAGCCTCATAAGTCCCTTTATTTACTGGTAATAAGTTTTTTGAAGGTTGGAGATCAGTTTTCTGTGGTTTCAAACAAAAAAGAAAAAAAAGAGCAAGTTTTGGCTTTTGCACCAAGAGTTAAATAAAGATCTTATTTACAATTGGAAATGGAGATGCTTCAGCTTCCAATTTTTCTTTTTCACTTTCAAAGTTTAGAAGCAACATCATTCTCTGCATGGGCAGAATTTTATTTCTGTCAGCATAAGTCCAGGCCATTTGTGAGAAGCTCTCTCAAATGGTCTCATTGCCACAAGATATTTTTAATTTTGTGAAGAAACGCTTACTTCATAATTTTATTCTTTTCTGCTGAATTTATTTGCATAAACTAGAACAGAACAAAGTAAACACAGAAACTGTCATGAAATGCAACATTATTTATCACAGGGGCACACTGCAGTAGATTTTAAGACTGTTTTTATAACATCAAGTTCACAAGATGAGCAACTCCCATCTCCAGTTAAAAATTCCCATAAATGTTTTCTCCTGATTGCTTTGCTGTAGTTGTATTTATGGTGTCAATACTTTGGCTAGGTGGTTTATTCTGCATTTCCTTTCTTTTCCCCCCAAATATCTGTAAGCATTCAGTGTGAGATGATTGTAGCTCTAGAAGTGCTTTTAGAAGGTATAAAGTGCTTTTGGAATGTATAAAGTGCTTTTGGAATGTATAAAGTGCTTTTAGTAGGTATAAAGTGCCTTTAAAAGGAGTTGGGGAGTGGGCACGAAGGGCACTGATGGCGGCTGCGGGGTGAAGGAGCGAGACTCGCAGGACGTTTCAAGGCAGGAGACACGCGTTGCTTGATTTCCCTCTTCCCCCTGTCTTTTTAGAGTTATTTGTGAAAATAGCCCGAGGGTTGTGGTAATTAATTTCCTAATTTCGCCCGTTTTGCCTTGTCCGGAGCGGCTCGCAAGCCTGGCTGCGGGCGGGGCAGGAGGAGCGGGGGCAGCGCTCAGCGCCGGCCGGGTGCCGGGAGCGCTCCCCGGCCCAAAAACACCGTCTGCCCTTCCCCTGCCTGCTCCGGCCCCAAAAACACCGCCCGCCCTTCCCCTGCCTGCTCCGACCCCAAAAACACCGCCTGCCCTTCCCCTGCCTGCTCCGGCCCCAAAAACACCGCCCGCCCTTCCCCTGCCTGCTCCGACCCCAAAAACACCGCCTGCCCTTACCCTGCCTGCTCCGACCCCAAACACACCGCCCGCCCTTCCCCTGCCTGCTCCGACCCCGAACACACCGCCTGCCCTTCCCCTGCCTGCTCCGACCCCAAAAACACCGCCTGCCCTTACCCTGCCTGCTCCGACCCCGAACACACCGCCTGCCCTTCCCCTGCCTGCTCCGACCCCAAAAACACCGCCTGCCCTTACCCTGCCTGCTCCGACCCCAAAAACACCGCCCGCCCTTCCCCTGCCTGCTCCGACCCCAAACACACCGCCTGCCCTTACCCTGCCTGCTCCGACCCCAAAAACATCGTCCGCCCTTCCCCTGCCTGCTCCGGCCCCAAAAACACCGCCCGCCCTTCCCCTGCCTGCTCCGGACACCCTCACCCCGGCCTGGGCCATCGCCAGCCCTGGGGACACTGCGGCACACACAGGGACGGGCTGCGGCTCGGGCAGAGCCATGTCCGGTGATGATGATGATGATGAAGGAGGAGTAGTGTGATGGGAGCATGCACCGCCTCGCTGTTCCCTTCCCGCCGGAGGAGGGTGACGGGCTTGGTGGGGAGCTGGGACGGTGTCCCCATAACGCTGTGCCCAGCGGGGATGTTGGTGTTGGTGTCCCAACACCAACAGTGGGGCGGCGGGGGCTCAGCCCGGCTCGCTCCGAGCGCAGCATCCCCGCTCCCCAAGCCCCATCTCGCTTCTCAAGCCCTACCCCGCCTCCCATTCCCATTCCCTCTCTCCCTTCCCAAGCCCCATCCGATTTCCCAAGCCCTATCCTGCTTCCCGTCCCCACTGCAGCTCCCCAAGTCCCCATCCCTTTTCCCAAGCCCTATCCCGCCTCCCTTCCTCACTGCAGCTCCCCAACCCCCCATCCCGGCTTCCTAAATCCGCATCCCGGCTTCCCAAGCCCTATCCTGCTTCCCGTCCCCATCCCGGCTCCCCAAGCCCCATCCCGGTTCCCAAGCCCCCATCCCGCCTCCCGTCCCCGCTCTGTGTCCCGGCAGGTGGCGATGTCCCTCGGCGGGCACCGGGGATGCTGTCCCGCACCTCCCGCCCGGACGGGCTCGCCAGGGTTTAGGCAGCTGCTCTGTGTCCCTTGGTAAAGCATCCAGCGGCAGACCTCAGCCAGCAGCTGCTGTTCTGGTTCTCGGTGCTCTTGTTTTGGTGTTTGGAGCAGAAGGTGTTACGGTGGAACTCATGTTTTGTGCCGATATTCTGCTTTTAATCAGCGGCGAGGGCTGTGTGCTGCCGGGGGCTCTGTGCACTGGGTGGAGATACCATCTTACACATAATAAGGTGATGAAATCTCGGAGTTTCACTCCGTGACATCTGGCCATTTCATCTGTGGCTTGGTTTCTCCTGCCTAACTGCGATTACTCAAACTTTATTTCCAGCTGTTGGGTTTCCAGAGGCCCCAAAGGGCAGCCGAGACACACAGGGTGATTTGATTGCTGGTTGTTAGCACCAGGACAGGGGGATGAGAGCTGTGCTGCGATGTGGTTTGTGTGCTCTTGCAGTAGGCAAGGAGGGGCAGTCAACACCATCCTTCCTCAAGAGCCTGACAATTGATTTTAGTTGGACTCTGGAGGGAAAAAAAAATTGAATTGCTCTGTGTTCGTGTTTTTAAACAAAATAAAAGCCTAACCCCAAAGTGAATCTCTTAAATCTAGAGGAAAGTTTCTGTTTGCAGTAGCTGAAACTTGGTTTCTAAATTGGATGTCTGGGTTTATATGCTGCACTTTCTGAGTAGAAAGGTAGGAATTAGTATCCTATATCAATTGTTTATCTTGGAATGTTAAAGGTAGATTTTGACCACTAATCCTTTAATTAGTGCCTGTTCAGACTTCACTGATATCAACAAAAGTATTATAGTCAATTAAGTTGGTTTAAGTTAATTCACCCAAAAGTTATGACTGATGGGAGAGGGCGATAGTGTTGGTTATGAGTCAGGCTGCAGAATGGCATAAATCAGAATCTACTTTTCACTTGGAATCTCCATTAAAATGTTGTACTGAAATGTGTCTAATTTTCAGAGATGTAGATTACCAGAGACAAATTAAAATGTTGTTTAGGACAGTTGCCAGGAGGCCACCCAGTCTCCTGCTTGGTGCAGGATAATTGCTGAGGTTCTATCAGGTCAGCAGCTCTGGTTTTGGGTAGTGGAGTCTGAGGTTGGAGATACAACAGCCCCTCCAGGCAGCCTGTTTCAGTGCTTCTAGTGGGTAGAATTCTGCCAGATACCTAACCTGAATTTCTCAGCCACATTTTGTGGCTGTTTTCTCTTCTTACACCATCTGCTGTTACTAAGGAGAGTTTGTGTTCACTCCCTTTCAAGTTGCAGTCTGTAATGAGATCATTCCTTGGCTTTTTTTTCTTTTACAAGACTGAACAATCCCTGTGTCTTTGCAATGTATTTGTCCTCCAACTTGGTATTGAACAATCCTATTAGGTGTGATGCCTTACTCACTGCTATCCTGGCTTCCTTCATGGGGAGGTTAATGTGGAAAACCTCTAGGAAGATGGAAAAATATCCAAGAATGGGATGAAGTAAGGATGTAGGTGCTTTATCTGTGTAACTGATGGAGTGTTTCAGTCTAGAAACACCTCACAGCAATGCTGCAGTTCAGTTTACATTCCTTTTACAACCCGGGGATTTAACAAGTATAAGCTAAATGGGTTCTGGAGGAATTTCTTGAAAAGAAAGATAACAGCATAGTGTGACTTATTTCTTCACAGCTCCTAAAGAAGCTGTGAAGTCTGGCCTTAAACTAACTTGTGATCAAAAAGCTCTTATAATAGGAGCCACGTCTGTCCAAAATCTGAATATTTTCAAGACCTTTTCCAATCTTAATAGATCTGTCCATGATAGCAGAAAATCCTAAGATTGTATTTTCTGCTCAGAGGAGAGATTTTGACTGTTTAAGATTCAGTAACAGAAGTGCTTTTTGGAAATTGAGTGTTTTGGGGTTTATTTGTTTGTTTGTTTGGATTTGTGTTTGTGGGGGATTTGTTTGTTTAAAAAACTCAAACGTTTTCTGTGGGTAAACAGGATACAAAAAAAAAAGAGCTGAGGAAATAATGGCAGCTGAACTGAAGGTACTGAAGGTGAGAGCTTTGGGAACAGTGACATTAAACATTCAGCTCTGTGTGTAGAGATGTCAGGTGTGAGGGTGAGAGAAGAATCCAAGAGTGGAGTGAGATCTCCAGAAAGCAACCTGGATTTAAATTGCTTATGGAGCTGTTTCTGCTGCCTTCCATCTGCAAGGCTTGGAGCTTCTTTCCCATGTGGCAGTAGGGAATAAAGATGCCACAACAACCTTCTTGTTCCAGAAAAAAGACAGGAGCCTGTGACTTCTTTGAGAGGGAAAGAGCTTGGGTTAACTCTGGGTTTCCCAGAGATTCTGACTTCATATTTCAGAGATGGGTTCAGTGACATTTGTGCCTGTCTCCTGTTCAGAACTCTGCCTTTGTGCACCTCTGTGAACACTCACCCGGAGTCCAAACAAACAGGATTCTCACTTCTCCACTTTTCACAAGAATTAAAATCCCAACCAGAGCTTCAGAAGTTAATTTTCTTCCTGCCTGTGCAGTTTGATACATCATGTTGAGTGCATTCCATCAGACTTATGGGATGTGTAACCTGGCAAAGCAAACTCTGCTACTGGAACTTGAGCGTTTATGTTCCCCGATATCCTTGTGTTACCTGTTTAACTTTCACTAATATTTCTGTGACACTTTATTAATAAACATAATGTATCCATGATGGTAATTTAATTTTACTTTGAAACCTGGTAATAAATGTTTGAACTGCAGAGCATTTCTGTAGAAGTGTTTTAGCCTGAAGAAATGTTTAGAGGAGAGGCTGAGCTGCACGTCTGCTGATGGCACCGTAATTCAGCGCTGTGTATTCAGAAGTAAATGGTTTTCAGATTAGAACATCCTCTTACAATGAAAACATCCAGAGGGTGAATGTTAATCAGATCTTGTAGAAAAGTGCTGTGTGGATGAAGGACAAGCAGAGGTGGTGAGGTAATGCACAAAATAAATGTGCAGCCCAGGTGGAAACTTTACCACTGGGTTGATTTGCCAGAACCACAGAATTGTTACTCCTGTAGACTGGAACTAACTGGAGTATCTAAAAATACTAAAGGCAGGTGTTGGTTTTAAATCACAGAGGGTGTGGTAGGATGGGCAGAGCTGGGAACAAACCCCTTACTGAACATCAGCACTGTCACATTTTTAATTTAAATGGTGTTTTAAGAGCAAGTTGTGCGTTGTCTGTCTTGTGTTGCAGCAAGCAGAGGGTGCATTGTGGGCTGCCCCACTGACTTCCTGAAGAGTTTGGGATTTTTGTATTAAGCTACTGATAGAGAAAATGGAAATGATGAAAAATGAGAGAATGGAAAATACTTTGAAAGTAGTAAATGTTGAATGCTGATGTTCTTAAGGTTTTTAGGAAAACTGACATGTACTGCATGATACATTTTGAAAATTCAGTTGTTGCATGTGACTGCAGTATTGCAATGTCTTGATTCAGAAGGTGGAGGGCAGCATTAAACCCATGGAGCTAATTTACTGGGGTAAACCACTATTAATAGAGACACAAAGTGAAAGGTCTGCAATCTGTGTTGCATAGGCTGAAATGTGGTGACTTTGAAGACAGGCCAAAGAAAATACAAAAAGTTTTGCTTGACTCAGAGTTGTGTTTTAATCTGAAGAATGACAGGTTCTTATATAGAAGGTGAAAAAGAGGAATATAATCTGCTATTAAGTATATAATTTCCATTAAATGTGTAATTGTTTGTGTTTATGTCCTTTGAAAAATAAAGAGGATTCAACAGTGGTGCAAGGAAGTGTCTGAACTGAAGGTTCATGGATTCTTGTAATGTTTGATGGACAAATATTTTGCAGGGTTCTATCTGCCACCCTATTTTATATTTACCATAGAATGTATATGTAATTGCCTCTGAAATGTTTGGAAGTGAACTTTTTAAAACCATATGCCTTTCAACTGCTGCATGGTGGGGGTGTTTACAGACACTGGCCAAATGTGGTGCAGCTCTGTTTAACCTGCTTCCCTAGTTGAGTTCAAGGCAGTACTGTGACCAAAAGTAAACAGGTTTTGTCATGGCCTCTTGCAATGTGTTGTATTTAGGAATCAAGTTCATTTATGACTTTTGGCAGGGTTTTATTTGTCTTTGTCTATGCCTTGTTCATATTCAAATTGGAATAGTGCTGAATTTTCATTGTAGCTAAGAGTAAAATATGACTTTGTGTAGGTAATGCTCCTGCACTGAACATAACAAAGAGATGAGTTAATGTAAAGGCTTTGTGGTTTGGTTTTTTTTCTGAATGTGAATAATGTTTTGTAAATGCATGAACCAAAATGAATATAAATTAAATTTTGGCATCACGTTCTGTGCCAGACTTTGTGGCACAAAGTTGTGGCTGGAAAGGACAGAGGTGGAGTGAGTGTCTGAAGAGGAATCATTGGCCCAATGTGACTGGGAATGAATGAATGCAGAATTGTAATAAGTAACCACTGATGGCTGGTGTGAGCAATGAATATGGTATTCTGGGCAACTGGAAAGGTTATGGAATGGCTAATGGCATTATGAAAATGATAACAAAGTAAGAATGCCAGAAGGTCAAAATAAATACTAAAGATATATTGTATTATCTGAGGGAATGGGCAAATAAAAAGAAGAAAAAGTGAAGAATCTTAAAAGCAGCCCAGAATAATTAGATTAATGTGGAGTTTGCATATAACCAAAATTAGGTTAAAAACATTGTTTCAGTGGCCGCAGATCTCTAGAAATGTGTACACAAAGAATAATGCAAGAAAGATGGTATTGGGATAACTGACAGAGAATAGTTTAGAATTAGGTTTTTTGGTGCCACTTGACATTTTGTGCCCTGAAATGAACAGGGATTTAGGGCAAGACAGGAGATCACAATATAATAGATTTTAAAAAGGAGCAAAAGAAGGTGAAACTGAGGGAGAGACCAAGAAGAAATTCAGGAAGAAGGAGAAAAAAAGAAAAATGAAGGGTGCAATCTTTAAAATACATAATAATGTATGAACAAGCTGCAAACTGAGAAAGAGACATGCATGGGTTATAAGTTATTTTTTTCCTCTTGTTTATGAAGCTAGGAAGACAATCCATGTTTGCTTCCTGCTCTGGGGTCTGTAGGGAGGCATGGTCCTTTCTCTCCAGAGGGCTGTGTGCTCCTGAAGCACTGACTCCTTCCATAGCACCATTTCTCCCTTTTTTCTTTTCTTTTTTTCTTTTTAAGTCTCTTTTTCCATGATTCAGCAGATACCTTAATGGGTAAAATAAATACAGAGTCCTGGTTAAAGATATTACAGTATAAAGCAAAATCCTAATAGTTCTTAGCCTACAATTTTAGGATAGAGAGTAGAAGTTCTCTGTGGTCTTTTTTTTCTATGAATGCAAATATCTTTATAGCCATGCACACACTCACTCTTCTTCTGATAAAGAAGTTGAAAATCAAAAAACTCTACAATTTTATATACATTTAATACTGTGTGCAGTGCATATTTCATAGCCTGTGAGTTGCATTAGGTCCTGACTGTTCAAGGTTTTTTATTAATCCTGCTGTACAAATGTCTTTTCTCTATGCAAACAAGTTGGTATTTTTTCATGTTTGCATGATAATTTTAAAAGACTCATCCAAAATAAACTTAGATTTATCAAACTAGAACTCCTGCTGCTGGTGAATCAGAGCAGCCAAATGCAATATATGTAAACACTTGTGGAAATCAGATTTTTATTTTACTGGAAATTAAAGCAATCCCAACCCCTCACAAATCAAAGAAGCTTTGCTATTCCCAAAGAAAGCAGCCAGTATTAAAAGAATTCAGTTTAATTCAAATGAAGGCTATAGAGCAGATCATTGTATTGATATCAAGTTCCTTGTGATTGATGGTACAAGAGTGAATAAGAAATTAATTTGGTAGACATTGATTTTGTACTGCAGTGTATTGACAACGTGCAATGTGATATCTGCCTTACAGAACTTGACTACTTTCTTATTGCTCTTAAAGGTTATTTTTTATTTCTCTACTTCCTACCTTTTTATTACTATGAAGAAATGAACATTCCAACCTTTCTGTTTTGAGCAACTCATTTGGTTTCACTGGCACGGGGTGATTTGGCCTAGACCACTCTCCTCCTTTTGAGAAATTAAATCTTCATTAAATCTCTTGCTTTCATAGTTTTCATAACAAAATAAGATGTAATGGATGGCTACTTGTACAAAAGTTTTTACTGGGCATGCAGAGTTAAAGTCTAGGTGATAATTTCCTCTACCTTCCACCATTTATTTTTTTCCTATGACTTCTTTAAACTGTGTTGCCTTTACTCCATAGCTCTGAATAGTTTCTGTTTATTGCATAAATGGAACTTGGAAAGCATTTGGACATTATTATTGAAGGCAATCTCAGTTTTTGATATTACCTCTGGCTTTTTGTGCTTGTAGGCATAGGAAATTTAGGTGTTGAACCTACAGTTGCAGAAGAGTTTTGTGTAAGATGTGTCACTAGACCTCTCCAAAGGTCAGTCAAAAGGGTAATTTGTAGCAAAAAAATCCACATTTTTAAGTTTTTGTAACAAGTTGTGGTCATTAGCCTGCTTTACATAAGAGTGTGCCATAGAATTTGCATGGAGTGGAACACTGGGACAGGTGGAAGCTGGGGACATGAAAAATAAGTTGCAATTTTCAAAAGGCACCATGCTACTTTAGCAGCTGGAAGTGTAGCTGGAATTGACCCAAACCAGAGTTTCAGTTTAACAAATACAATTGTTTGGGTTTGGTGGAATTCTCTGAGGAGAGAGCTGGAAAAAGGAGCAAAAATGAAACATTTCAGTCAGTGAGCTGGATCATTTAGAAAGAACTGCATTTTAACATGGAGGATGACTGTGCTTTTTAAAATGTTATTATGTCACGTCTCAACAAAACCTAATTTAACTTTCATTCTTACTTGTGGCATAGGATCTATAGGCCATCCACATGATGTGTTTATGGCTGATATATTTTTCAGCAGTAACAATGTCACATCACATTTTTGAGTTTTAGCATTTTAATTACACATATTTGACTTGAATTGCTTATGCACCTCCTTTAATGATCAAGTCAATGAATGTCATAAATCCAAAGAAATCAGACAAAGAATCATCTTTGGTGTTGTGTCTTTTATGACTTAGAGCTTGAGACTAAAGTAATTTTATTCTGTTTTTAAATTTGCATGACCCAGATGTTACTTCTGTGTCAAGAACAAGCGTGAGCCTCCCTAGAATATTTCTGTCAGAACAAAATAGTTACTGTTGTATTTCAATCATTTCCATAGCTGGTGAAGTTCATATCATTTGAAAAATTTATGGACAATATATTACAGGGGAGGACTGCAGCGTGATAAGAGAGCACAGGATATTAAAAGAGATTATACATTCCAAAAAAAAGGAGAGATTTACTGTACTCAGGAACTGCAGCGTGGATGGGGAAAAATGAGAATGGAAAATTAGCTCGCAGATAAAAAACCCCAAACAGTTGAAGGTCAAACACTGACAAATTTTGCTTTTGAGTGGGGCTTTGTCCCTTTGCCCACTGTTCTCCTGGCCTTGTGTTCCCTGCACAGGATCAGCTCCCCCAGACCCTGCTGGGCACTCTGGAGCTGCCTTGGGCCGTGGTCCATGGAGGCAGCAGAGCCCTGCAGAACGGGAATCCTAGAAAAGAGAATCTCAGTCTGCTGTGAAATAAAACAGCCGGGTGGGGTGAGGGGGTAGGCTGCTTATTTGTTTCTTTTCACCCTGAATTATGTGTGTTTTGCTGTGTGTAATTGACACCACGGCTCACAGCATCTCTGAATTTGTTCCACTTTCTCATAAACACCTGATACTTAACTGTCCTGTGGTTTTAAGCTTCCTTTCAGTGAATAGGATTTTATTTTTTTTTTTCATAGATACTGTTTTGCTCAAAGCAGATGTTTTATGACAAGTAATTTGAGGGTGTAACATGGAAGAGATATGAAATAAAGCTCCTTGAGTGCAGCATTGTCTGGAAAAAAAGAGTAGAGGCATGTGGAAGAAAAATAATGCAACAGCATCACTGTGATTGTAGTTGGAAAAATGAGTGTGTTAATTTTGATGAAACTTACTGAGAGATATTTATTTAAGATGCCTGTGATGGTATAGTGCAATTTGTAGTATAATCCATTATATTAATTTGTTTTGTGGTAAGATTTCATTAGTTTCTAAGTGATATCTGGATGTTGTTTACCTATTCATTTTAGTTGTTGTGAAGGCTGCTCATTGCAAAGCTTTGGAGTTGTTCATAATAAAAATAGTTCTTTGAGGAGCATTTAGCAGTCTATACCTCACACAGAAGGGGTGTGTAATGGACAGAAAAGAGCTGAAAGATGAGTTTATGCCTTTTTCTCCTTGTGGAAAATAGAAGTTGAAGAAGTCACTTGAATTCCAGAACTTAGTCTTCCATGGTGGAATTAATTCAGTCTTGGAGGACCTGGAGATATCTATTCTGGAAATAAATATTCTACAAATTGCAGAGCATTTCCTTACTCCTTAGAACAAACCCAAGCAGATTGGTAAATAACAAACTTCAGTGGTGGGAGGTCCACAGCAGTGAAGTGATCACTGAAGGAAGTTGGACACAGAATTGAGACATTGCTGGTTTATTTTTTCTTCTCCTGTTTAGGAAACTTAGTAAACACCAATTTAGGACGTGTTGGCTTCCTTTGTCTTCTGCCAGAAGTCTGGTGCAGAATTGTGTGTGTCAGCTTTAGAGCTGATCAGACTGTGTGTAATTCATTAATATTTTAAGAACATCTGATTTTAATAGCAGAGCTATTTTGAGACTAATGTTTTAAGAAGCTATCCAGAAGACAGCTTGACTTCATCTTTTCCTGTGTGTTTTCTTTTTATAACATCTTACATTTTAACTTAACTTTTTTCTTTTTCTTTCCTTTTTTTTATCTCTGCTCTGATATTTTTTATTGTCTTGCTTAAGGAAATTCACAAAAGTTCACATAAACTTATCCTTAGCTCCAAAGGGTTCAGAGCTTGGCTGGTCTGGTTTCTTCATGTCTTACCCTGTTTGCTGAACAGTGGAGTATTTCTGTCCCTGAGAGTTTGTTTGGGTGCCTGAATGGAGGAATTTGTAGATATTTTTTCATGATTTTTAATTGTAAATAATGTAGTTATCAATAAAAAAGTTATATTTTTTATTAATATCTCTGGCTACTCTTACCCATTTTCTGTGGTGTCAAAATGCAGCATGTGCTGTTCCCAAACTGCAGAGTGTTTAGGAATTATCAGTGGTACATAGACTTTTTTTTAGGAGATACATGTTTCTTCCATGGGAAATATTAGGTTGGGTTTTCCTTTTAGTTCAGCTATTTCTATTTTAAACCTGAAATTGAAGAGTTAAAGCAGCACAAGAGCACGGGAGGTACATTAATTACAATGAATGGAACAAGGCTCTGGTTCTGCAAAAGCATCTACATTTTGGATCCCATTGGAACTAATGAGTTTCCTATCTGTAAAATTAAACAGACACTTCTGAATTTGGGGGAGCAAGCGTTTTATCAGTTTCTTCTGGTTGTTAGAAAAGTCAGTATTGTCAAAGTTCTCTTCTTACCTGAAGAAGGAGTCAGAACTGTAATAGGGAAAGTTTTAGGGACTGAAAAAAGTTTCATTTTGGAGCATCAGGATTTACTTTGAGGTTGAGGAATTGTGCTTTTCTAAGAACCTTCTCCTGCAGTCTCTTAAAGTGAGGTTGCTGACCTTGTATCTGAAGTTTTTCCTGTTAGCAAACTTGTTGTCAGGCTGTGAAAATACAAAGGCATTGTTAAAAAAGAAGGGACCTTGTTGACATTTTATTGGGAGTTTTTAAAGCATCAGAAAACTTTTAATAGGTAGGTTAAATGTGGGCATTGTATTAGGGGAAAAAAAAAAGTAATCTTGAACTAATTTAAAGTCCACAATTAGTCGGGATCACAGGTGGCAAGAAGAAGTTTTAATGATAGCTTGGCCCAGGCCTTGAGGTAAATGATGCATAATTATTCATAACTGCTATTTTTGGCTTGCTTGCATTTGTCCTAGACCTCTGCCTGAGGAAACAATTTGAAATAATTAGTGTGCTAGTGCAGTGACAATGATGAATGAATCAAATGCATCTGGTGCCAAACACGGATCTTGATAAGAAGCAGATAACTTTGGCAACTGTGGATTTTTTGTTTTTAGGTTTCTGAGACTGGGAACAGTTTGTTCTTGTTGGTTTTGTTTTGCTTTTTTTTTAGACTGACATGTTCAACATAGAAAATTACCACTTGCTGGGCCATGATCAAAGTGCAGGAGGAATTCCAGCACTGTGAACACGAAACAGGTCTGCACGCTGTGTGTGCAGCTATTCAGGGCTGGGAAAATGAAGGGGCTATTAAGGTGGAGCCTTTTGAAAACTCAGGTCAGCAGAGCCAAAAGTTAATGTTAAACCAGCAAGATGCATTGCTTAGCTCACACAGGTTGCAGGCCCATTTGATGTCAATGTTCAGCAGTGTAAATACAGCTGTGCATCATTATCAGAGCAAAGCTAAAGCAGAAATGGAAAGATTGGGTTCAGATTCCTCCATTGTAGCTTAGTTAATGTTTCTGAGGTTCTCAGAGGTGTTTTCTTTCTCTGGCTTGAATGCTCATTTCTATCTATGCAATTCACTATATATGGGTTTAGGTGCAGGTGGATGTGAGGCTCTTTTGAAATTAGATGTGGTTAATGAAGAGGGAAAAAGTTAATTTTAATTAATATGCCCTTATCTTCTGGACTTCCACACTTTTATCTTGTTGGACTAGTGAACAAATGTTGAGGAGTTTTGAATTTGTTCCTAATGAATTGATTAAAACAGGTTGCAAGGTAGTGCTCAGGTCAGTGACTCCATACCTGAGCTGTGAGCAGCAGTCTCTCCATCCAGAGATTATTTGGCTTCTACTCACAACCTTAAAATTACAACACTGTGAATAAAGTTCTCTGCGACAAATGTGGCTCTAAAGAAAGATTTTTCAGACTGAAGTGCAAGGTATAAATTTAGGGGAGAGCTGACAGCCTGAGACTTGATCTGTTTATTCACTTCTGCGTGTGCTTCAAGTAAAATTGTTAAAATGAGGATTTCAATTTTTGAGCTTGTCGACTGCTGCTGCACGTGTTGTGTTTTAAAGGAGTTCCTTGGTGACAGGTATTTTATGCATTTGATTGGACCTTAAACTCTGTGCAAACTTCAATAGAATGCATATAATAAGTTTTCCAATTTCTAGCTGGTCTTTAACCTTCTGCTTCTACTTGTAATTAATGTTTTTCTAGTGATTTTTCTAATGCCAATCCTAATATTTCACCAGAAACTTACACCTCTTTGGGTAGTGAATTCTATTATGTTGAGGATGCCTTTGCAGAATATGGGTCTAGAGGAGTTTTTAGCCTATCCAAGCAAAATCTCTGCTCCTAAGAGAAGCTCTGCTGTGATAACAAGTTTGCATGATCAGATACTTTTTCTTGTAAACATCTCTAAGAGCTGTGTCCAAATCACCTAAAATCACTGAAGGTTTTTGTTTGTGTGTTCTTTCATCTCAGTGGTCTCTGGATTTGCTGCTTGGTATTGATGTAGGATGAGGCTGGGGAAAGAAAACATGAGGACTCACTCTATGTTCAGAGCCTTTAGTCCAGAAACTTAAATAAAAGTAAATTCAAGTATTAAATGCTGATTCACTGCCTATGCACCTTGTTCACTCAGACAAAATATTTACCTAGCAGGAGTTATTCTTATCTTAAATGCCAAAGATGGCAGAAGTAAAAGCTGAAATGAATGAAAGCCTGAGAAATTCAGCCTCTTGAATTGCTGCTCAGAGCCCCTCTCATTGTCTTCATTCTGGATTCTGCCTTTTCCCACAACTGCTGAGCTCCTGCAGCTGACCCAGGTGTTCTCTGTGCAGAACAGCCATCCTAACACAGAGCTAAGAGGATGCTGCCTTCTGCTCTAGAAAATCAAGGGGATCCTGATTTTCTGGATTACCATGTTCAAACTCTTTCTCTCCAGAAGGATCAGAATCCAGAGCAGATCTTGCCATTCATCAGGATTTCCCACTCTTCTAGAACTTGAGGGTCCTGGGGGAAAGAAGAAGTACAATCACTGAATTAGGTGATATCACCATGTGTGTGCAGCCTGGAGCACAGGTGCATTTCCACACCTCAAAGACTACACAGTTGTTTGACATTTCAGTGGCTTTGTGGCAGATGATGTTATTTTCTTCATTCCCATCTCCTTTTTCTGAGGATCTGGCAGGGATGGTTTCTTTCAGTAGGTGCTCCAAACTGTTCAGTCAAGAGTTTGCAGCTCTAGAATCTAGAAAACATTTGTTTTCCACAATGTCAAGAGCTTTTGACTTGTAGGGTAAACCCAGCCTCTTGACTTCTCCCTGCTTCCCATTTCTGCTGGATGTCTCACAGGAGATGGGGCAGGAGCAGTGTTTCCTGGTAGCTGAAGATGTTTGCTGATATTTAAATGATGATAATTGTTGGAGCACTGGAGGAATCCCCTTTTTTCAAACTAAAAAGGAGTAAGATAACTTAAAAAATAGGTTGTAAGCTCTTGTAGGTGCACAGAATAGCAATGTCTGTTCCAGAAGTGGCACAAATAAGTGTTTTTTATTTTCCCTAGATTGACACCCTAACTACAGCTTGCCCACAAATGTCCTCTGGCTTCATGCCTTC
Organism: Setophaga petechia; assembly: GCA_024362935.1. NCBI lineage: Eukaryota > Metazoa > Chordata > Aves > Passeriformes > Parulidae > Setophaga > Setophaga petechia. The sequence continues at coordinate 3,305,228 of JANCRA010000013.1, read as the reverse complement.
AAAGCAGTGCATCAATCTAGTGCCTGTTTGTTCTGTTAAAATATGGTTTGTTCTGTTGGCTTTGGGTTTGTAGCAGTTCAATTCTGCTGTTCTTTGTCCCAGCCCATAAAAAAGAAATATTTAAGAGATTTTTGATCACAATCAAGCTCCTCTGTGCATGTGTTCATAGCAGGCTCACTTGCCACCCAAAAAGGTGAGTCTTGGTGAATATTGAACTTACATAATTTAAGGTTCCATTGTTAAGTATTTTTTCTTTGGTTTTTGGGGTTCTTTTTCCCCTCCTAGAAGCAGTGATGCTGCAATGATTTGAGAGCTTAGAGCTCTATAGGCCTAATTTGCTTTCTAGAGAAAAGAACTGAATCCTGAGCTCAGGGGAGAGAATTATTCTGCTTTTACTGCCATTTAGGAAAAATGTAGGATTTTCAATGTAATGAAATGGGAAGCTTACCAGACTTAAATAAGTGAATAATTTAGCCTGGAAAGACTCTTCAGTGGTCCTAAAACTCACTGGATTTTTAGGTGGTCATAGGAACAAGAGTAATTTACTCATTACCTATAAAATTACTTTTCACAAATCACTTAAATATATTTAAGGTGGTTTTTTTGGGTTTTTTTGTGATATAAATGAATCAGGGTGAATGATGTCTTCTGAGGGAAAAAAGTGCACTTATGCTGAGTAAGAAGAGGAAGAATGTTTGTTTGGGGTTTTTTGTATGTTCTTTCAACAGTATTTCATGTGGGTTTTTCTTTGTGATGGGAAAATCTTTGTGGTAGATTTTCATGTAATTTGGAGTTATTGGTTTTGTTATTATTATTTTTTTGCAGTGTACTCCTTTCCCATAAAAAACAAACTGAAAATGATAATTTCTCTGAGGCAACAGGATTGAACAATGTACTGTTTTTTCCCAGATGGAAGCAGAATGCAATCAGTTTTTTGAGGAAAACAACACGTTCTTTGAAGTGAATAAACTTATTTATTGTTAGTATCTCAATCTGTCACAGTCAGTCTATGGACTGAGCATGAGAATAGCTGCCTCAAAGGTTTTCTCCTTGTGCATTCCAACATTTGCACAGAGTGTGTATGTGTGAAGAGGGTTAGGTAATAGATTGTGGTCTGGTTTGGCTTTTTTGTTTTCTGGGTTGGATTATTTTTTTGGTTTGGTTTTAGTTTTGTGTTTGTTTTGGTTTGGGGGGTTTATTTGTTTGTTTTTTTGGGGGGGCTTTTGGGCTGAGTTTTTTGGTGGTTTTTAATGTTTTTTTAAATGACCTTAAACAGAAAAGCCAGGTTGTTCATTGTGTCTCCCTCCTGTTCAGTGCTGTGCCACGAGCTCCTTCTGGAGTTACCCATCTTCAGGTGTTTTGAGTTTCCTGCTGGGCAAGAGGGGACACTGGCAGAGGTATTCAGGTGCTGTTGACCCCGAGGGAAATAAAATGGAATTATTTAATCTAACTCAGCGCTGGTCCTCAAGCCTGGCCAGCAAAAATGACTCTCGTGTCCTTGCTAAAGTTTCATTAACAGAGCAGAGTGCTGCTTTGACACATTAATTGCTTGCCATGCTTTCTTTTTCTCCAAGTCAACCTTTCCTTTGGTCACTTGATTGAAATTACTGATAATTGCAGGGCTGTTAGGGGTCTGTTTGTGCAGGATGGACTTAAAGGGGCTCTGCTGTCCAAGGGAGCAGGCAAATGGTTCCTATCACCTGGGAGCTGCTGGGTTTTGCTTGTTTCATCCTCCTCCCCTTAAAAAAAGGCAACCAAGTAGAAAAAAACCAAAGATAAACCCAACACAATACCACAAGAAGTTACTTGTAAGGAAACCAGTTCTTCCTCATTGGAAAATAAATGGGAGAGTGAGAGGGGGCTGACACAAAATTAGCATAGGGAATATTTCTTTGCCCATTTCCTGCATTGTGTAACAATTTGTTGTGTTCAGCAGCTACCAACTTTCAGGAAGATAAATGCATTTTTAAATTTTTTTTAAAAATGACTGCTGAATAATGTATTGTACTCCTGCAGGAAAGGAGTAGGATTTTACATTGTTTGGAATTTTCTGGTTAAGTGAAACAAAAAAATTGCACAGGGTAATTTAAACTGGTATAGCTTCCTGGATCTCAGGGGGTTTTGTATAGATGTTTAACGTTGTGCCATATTTAATATTTTCCTTTCCAGGTGTAAGACAAAGAATCAAATTAATTTTTTTCCTAACAGACTTCTTTGGGTTTTTGTTTCTTAGCCAATGAAAGCCAACAGTGCTTTCCACTAAATGTTCTTATGACACTTTGTTCCAACTTTTCTTCACTGCTTCAGTCAAAGGCTGGAATTTTTGTATAGTTTTGATTGCCCTTTTCTTAGCTCAGACCTCTATTTTCAGAAAATAATGTCATTAAAAGATGACTCACTCCATTTGTGTGCTCAGACATTTGTATTTGAGTGTTACAGAAAAGTCCACTTGAATTTTCTGGTTTGTAGTTATTTTAAACCAGGACATTACAGATACTGTTTAGTCTGATGAAACATGAACTTCTGTTTTGAGAAATGTTCTATTCTTTCTGCTGTGATAATTCACTGTGGAGAGGCATGGGGCCCTCTCTCTCAAATCTGTGCTATAAAATAGCATCTACCATTCAAACAGAACTTCTTATGGGCAGAGATGAGTCATTCTTACATGTTCCTATTATGCCTTTCACAATGGAATTGGTCCTACTCAGTACTACCACTTTTCAAGTAATAAAGGTAACAGTAAAAATACTTTCCTGAACTTGTCTGCTGCAAAAAAAGTGCCATTACCTCACTTTCAGGAACATGAAACTTTTTTTTTTTCTTCAGGTGACCTACTTTGTAGGGTAGATATTTCTGAGAGCTCTTCCTTTTTCCACAGCTTATCTGCCTTTATTGTGCAAATCTCAGTTTATTTGTAATTTAGTGCATCCTAAATAATTTTAATTCTATCTAAATTTTCAATTTTAAGTTAGTGCTGTATTTTGTGATCATAAACCAGAAACACTTGTGTGGATTTTAGGTTGTTTCTGTGACATAGGTTTGTTTGATTCCCTCCTCGGATCACACATGTGCAGTCACCCCAGAATTACTGTTCATGCCTCAGCTTTTAGCTTTTATATTTTTCAGATTCTGTACTGCTTTACTGTGTACTTTTGAGTTTCATATGAGGGGATGGTGAGCTCTCTTCACAGAGTAGGGAGACAAAACAATTCCTTCTCTAGCTGGGGACCAAGGACAAATGATCCAAATTTCAGCCCAAGAACACAAACAACATGGACTGAAAAGAGAAAAACAAGAAAGGTGGGACTTCATGGGCTAAAGCTGTAATTGGACAATTAACTCCAACATGCAAATATGGAGGGGAACTGATCAAAGTGAGAGACCTCATGAGCAGTCATGCATTTTGTGACCATTTTGGTTCACCTTGGGTGCAGCCCTGGCTGGGCTCTTGTGCTGTCCAAGGTGGATCCATTGGACAGCGCAAGAGGAGGCCTTTTAAAAATTCCCTCCTTTAATTCTGTCCAGCATCTGTTCTAGGTCAGCCTTCACAAGACATCACTGACATGATTGAATTAACATTATTTAAATTAGTGACTGCTCAGTATAGCCTGGAAATAGTTGACAGAGATGGTGTGCCTGCTGTGGAGTGAGGATACCTTCCCTGCTGATGGAGGAGACAGGGCCCTTAGGGTACAGGGGCAGAAAATGTGCATTGGGTCTGAGGAATCACAGAAGGTGTTTATAAAAGTGCTTTTATGTAGGAACAAAAGGCCTTGCACAGGTATTCAGGGCACACTCTGTTTTCTCATGCTTGGCTGGAATGGGAGTCCTCTCATCCTCATTTAAAGAAGCAACTCTGTGACCTGTGTGCATGCAGAGCTGCTGAGTTACTGATTTAACCTTAAATCACCTGCAGGGCTGGACTGTTTCACTGCTGTTTGTGCTGTGCTTGCTGTGCTTTGCTGCTGCTGAGATGGACAATTTCACCTGCACGGTCAAATGCTTTGTGCCACACTTGGGGCTCTCCTGAGAATCACTGTGAGGTGGCTGTGAATTATGCAGGAAAGCAGCAGTGCTGGATCCTTGCTGCAGTGCATTGAGTGATACCATCCTGGGAGGGTGTCCTGGTTTAGGGCAAATCTGAGAGAAAACCTCTAAAGGGGTTCCTCTAGAACACAAATTCCAGCGGCCTCTCCGCCAACTGATAGAGGAAAAGATTTCCTCGGAGAAAAGTGGAAAAAACTTTAGCAAGCAAAGCATTCACAAGCATAAAAAAAGAATAATTTTGAACAGGAAAACCTCTCACTGTTCTGGGGAGATGGCAAAGTCAGCAAGTCCCCTTTGTGGGCTGTAGTTTGCTCAGTTTGTTGTCAGTCCCTCTGGCGCTGGAAATGCCGCGGCCTAGGCCCAGTCTGCTGGGTCACAGGGGTGAGCTCCCAATGTTCTCTAGATTTTCAGTCCAGAGCAGGTCTGATAAGTTCCAAGGAGATAAAAAAAACCACAGTCCAGTGAAATTCTCTGCCTCAGCTGGCTAAAAACTAACTAAAAGCAAAGGAGACCTCTGTCCTGCTGTCTGTCCATGCTGCAGACAACACAGGAACGTGGAGGAGTGAGTGCATTTATGAAAACAATCTCCGTGCTTCTTCTCACTACCTTCACTCTCAGAACCAATCTTAAAGGTGCAAAACTTATTTCTGGGCTAAACAGATGAATGGGGATACAACTCAGCATCATAAAGTCACCCCAGGACAGAAGGCAAACAGTCTAGAAAGCAATTATGTGGCTTTAGATGTCTCTTTACCAAAGTGATAATTTTTTGTTTGGGTCATGGTGAGCTAATGATGTGGCAAAGGAATCCAGTTTTACCAAGGAAAAGTTCTGAGTATTTTGTTCCTCCCATGCTTCAGGACTTGGCATTTCCCTTGTTGAACCTCTGTTCCTCTGAGCTCATCTCTCCAGCCTGTCAAGGTCTCCCTGAGTAGCAGCATAACCTTCGGACATTTTGGCCATTCCTGCCAGTTTTGTGTCCCCAGCAAACTGCTGAGGGTGTTCCCAGCCCCATCACCCAGACCATTGATGAAGATATTGAACAGGATTGGCCTCTTGGGGTGCCTCCAGCCAGACTTTGTGATCACAGCCTCCTGAACTTGGCTATTCAGTTTCAGTTCACCTTCCTCTTTACTCAACTGTGTTTTCTCAGATGCTCTGTCAGCTTGTTAGGGGAGAAAGTGGTGAAACTGTGCTGTTTCGTCCTGATGGTTTCCTTATCCTTTGTGTACTTGGAAGTGATTCCCAGGATTGCATTTTCAATTATTTTCACAGGAATGGAGGCTGATTCCTCAGGATTTCTCTACTCCCCATTCCTTTCTTCCTGTCCCAGCCTAGGAACTGGCATTAACACTTTGTGATTGTTGATCATAGCAGCCACTTCTGTGTCTTTATTTAAGGCTGATTGTTTGGTTTGCTTGTTTCCCTGTGCTCTGTTTTTTGGTGTGTTTTTGTTAGGTTGACATGAAGAGAGATTTTTTTTCTCATATCAGGTCCCAGAATGGGCACTTCAGGAGCAGGACAGAGCAGAATCAGCAGTTAAACTGTGTAGGGCCATGACTTCCCTTACTGTGCAAGTTCAGTTTTCCATGTGGTGCTTAGAGGTTAGATGCACATTTCTGTACTCTTCACAAGAAAAAGACATCAGAGGGAGAGAGCATTTTAGCCAGATATTTTGTTTTTACTGTTTTACTTTGCCTTACCCAGACAGTGGTTATTTCTTAAGGGCAGTGAATTTTAATTTATGCTTTAGACCATCCTGAGAAATACAAGCTTGTATCCAAAATGTCCCAGACAGAGCAATACAAACAATTTATCATTTTTATAGAGGTCAAAAATGCTTTAATTAAAGACAGAAATTACAATACAGAATAAGTATCTGTGATATATCCAGTATGGCCTTTATAATAAAATGTTATGCCTTATTTTTTTTTTAAAGTGTTCTTATATTTTTAAATTCTTGGATTCTCTGCCCACATAATTATGTTCAGCAGAAATTCTGAGTCTAAGCAATTTCTTCTAAAACTGTGGTATCAGTAAGCATATAAATAGTATTTTATTATTTTCTTTCCATAATCTCTGTATATAGTGAATGAAATGGTAAATGTTTAAATTATATTTAGGCATGTGAAAAATGATTTTTCAGCTTTTTCACTGACTTTTTGTACTCAATTTAAGTAAATAACTGTCTTACCAATAGTGGCAACAAAATGATTTTTCTATTGGAAGCGTTCTTATTTATGGAGTGAAATAAGTGCAGTGTAATTACAGTAAACACAATTTCTCATTTAGTAGAAAATAATGTTGCATCTAAAATTAGGAGATCGGAATATTCCAGAATGTTTAATGCATAAATTATAAAACTTCTAGGTATAAAGTGTGTATTTAACATCACCTGCATAAAATGCTCCTATGAGTTCAAAGATATATTGGGGATTTTTTAGTTTGATTTTTCTTGTTTTTTCTGACAATTGAAATGGATAAACAAATTTCCATTTTTGGTATGCTTGGGGCACAAGTTGCTGTTTTCATGACAAAAAATTTAGTCTTTACACTTGAAATTTTGGTATATGGAATATGAGGCTTGGTGTAGTCAATGTTTATTTGATGGTTTATTTGTTTGCCTGACTGCTTTGCTTTTGGATGCAGCATCACTGAGGTTCATCAGCAATAATTTCATTCAGTATCCCTTGAAAAATAAAACTTCTCTTGTTATTACTGTCTGCTTCCTATGTTCTCCATCTCTTTTTCTGCTGCTCCAAGTGGCATATGGGTTGAGTTCAAGCTGGAGTTCTCATTTCCCAAAACATTCCCAGTTGGGATGTTGGCTCTGGGACATGTGAATATGAAACAACTCTGAAATGCACTTCTGGACTTCATTGCCTATCAGTAAATCTGTGTTCCTGCCTGTATTTCATGGATTATAAATCAGCAGTGATACTCGATTTTTCCTGTTTCCTGTGGCTTGAAGCACATTCCAAGTGTTTTCATGGCCTGGGTTTCTCACTAGGTCCCATCCATCTTCTAGGGGAGAATTCTGATGCCAGCAATGGAAGGGACTCCTGACAGCTCAGGTTCTTTGTGGGCTTTGATTTTTCACTCTCACAACATGTTCAGTGGGACCCTGGGAAGCAAGGAATTGAAGCTGAAGATCTGAAAGAGTGTTGCATACACGTGGTAGCTTATCTAACCAAATATATTAAAATGTAATTTTTATCTCTGGTTTATGGGACTTCAAAGACTTAACTCACCCAGAAAGGCTGTGATGGCCTTATCTCAGAGCCTTGAAATTGAGTCTTTATCAGAAATATAAATCATTTGACACAGTCCCTGACCTTGGGGCAGGAAAAGACCAGAGACAGGGGGAAGGTTGGTTTGTCTGTCCTCCTTTGGGTTGTGATTCACCCATTCCTCTGGAGGTCATTGTCAGGACATCCTGGAGGGCCATGTGGTTACTTCTGCAAGGCTACCTGGATGGCAAATACAGGGGCTCATTGTGCTCTGGTTCTGAGTAAACTTTCACCTCTGGAGCACAATCCAGCAAAATACATAAAACACTGAAATCCTTGTCTGATTTTTTTTCCCCTCTCTGCAGTCCCAAATGCAGAGAACCGAGTCAAACACACATTTATTGATGCACATTCCCAGCAGACTTCCATTTATATTTAGTGTGTTTTGTGTTAAAAAATAACAAACCTCTCTCTTGTACAGTTGTTTTCATTTTGAGCTTTTCACGTGCATGTAATCAGTGTCTTACTGAGAGCAGTGAAAACTTAACTTTATTTTCTAACAGCAGGACCTAGAAGTGAGGCAATTTTGAGTGTTTGAATACCAAACTTGCAGTGCAGTACTACTGAGTGTGTTCATATCCAACATTATGACAAGGAAATGAAGCTTGAGGAAGTAAAAGTAATATATGGAACTATTTTTGGCATTACAGCTAATGAGCACTCTTCATCTTTAGGGTAATTCTCTGAACCATGTTTAATCTCTGCAGTAAGGTATTGGTGCCACTGATAATTACTGTAGTGCATTTCTGGAAGCATTTTGTACTCCACTGTACCATAGTAAGCTAGAAAATAAAATTTAAGCCTCATATTTACATGCAAGGCCTAATGGAAGAATTTGATGAGAAGGATTATAGGTCAGGAGTTTGTGTTCCTGTTGATGTCTCTCAACCTCCCACAGAGCAAGTACACAAATATACCTATTTAATGAGATTTGACTTCGAGGTTCTTTGTGAGCCTTCTCTAAAATATGACAATTCCTTTTAGCATTGGATGTGTCTTATTCCAAGAGACATTTGGCTCCTCCTTGGGCTTTCAATGACCTGGGACCAGATTATTTTTTTTTAAGTGTTTGTTTGTGTATTTGTCACCTGTTTTATCTAATGAGCTTCTTTCTGTTTACCCAAGATTGGAATTGAACACACCTGAAAGCAGTAAAAGTGTGATTAACTTTTGGGGTTTTTTAATGGTTAGTTGACTTGGGGTTGTTTTGTTTTGTTTCTACAGGTAAAACTTTGTATTTTTTTGGCATGCTTTTTTGTAGTTCCCAGTGTGGACAATTTATCAAGTAACAAAAAGAATTTTTAGAAAACAATGTATCTCCAATTTACTGCTGCACTGTAGGACTGTGAACATCAGCAAATGCCATTGCTCCTCAAGAATCTTTGGTTAAATTCCTGGTTGAGTTACTTCTGTTTATTTATCTCATATTAAATTAGGCATGAGTTCTTCTTTCATCCCTAGCCTGACACAGGAAAAGTAATTGTTTAATAATGTTTTAGAGCCTTGAGAAATCAAGAGTGTCTCAGCCAGAGGTTGAGAAGATATCTGGACTATCTCCAGAATTCCCAGTCTAATTACTTTCTTCTTGTTCAACTGAAACAAATTTATCTTTAGAAAATATGAAATGTCACTGAAATATGAGTTCCTGTATTAAATGTATTTTTCAATTAGAATAACTGGAAATATGTGCACAGAACTAAGTTTTCCTAATTGTATGGTGAGGAAATTAATTTCCATAGAGTTACAGTAAAAATATAATAATTACCACCTCTCTTTTGACTCAGCAGTTGACAAAAGAATAATTACCTTTTTGGAGGTATTTTTAACTTAGCCTTTTAAGCATAATGATTCTTGTCTGATTTTAGCATGTGTTTAATTTTCAAGACCCTATATGATAGCTATATTTAAAAAGTAGTATGTGTGCTATTTTTATTTATTGCCTTTTTTTACAGTACTACCCAAGCAAGGGATTGAAGGAAGCAATATGAATATTATGCTTTTCAGGTATATTCATAACTATTTTTGGCTTGTCCTCATTAAAGGGGAGGTGTGATGGCTGAGGCAGGATTTCAGATGCTGTTTTCTTTAAGGTGTGTTGCCTTCTACAGGAATAAAGAGGCAACTTCAGAAGGAAAAATATATTTTATTGACAACTCAGAAGAATATCATAGTATAACTTAAATGCCTCTACTGAAGAATGCAGTTTTCAATGAAAGGAAAAACTCATGAATGAAAAGGAAGCCTTCTCAAGTAGTTATTAAGATATTATTCTAAAGATGGAAACATGGAGATGTGTGAATTTGTAATTGCCCAGCTAAAAAGATATCAATAGAGTTAAAGAGAACATATATAAAGGATAAGGATAATATATCCTTTATAAAGGATATAAAAAGAACATTGCCATATGAACAAAGTTAAAACCAAAATAACCCAAATACCTTTAAATTATGGTAATTACTCTGAGCAGCCTTTTCTGGGATTGATTGTGGGCTCCAGCTGTCGTGGAAGTTGTTTTGAGTTTTCAGATGAAATTGTTGCCTCACATGGAGCTATGAAGCATTAGCTGTGTGTCACTCACCCAAATTAAAGGTTTCCATTTCTAGATTAGCTCCCCATCTGGGTTGTGCCAGGGAGTTGGAGATTTCAGTGGAATCAAGGTCTTTCAGAAGGGGCAGAGTCACAGTTCTTGCCTTTATGTGCAGGGTCACATCCAGTGTTGGGATCTTAAAGCTTTTACTGTGTTGGAGGCCAGAGATCCTGGAGCTTTTCCTCAGTTTTTCCATGAAGATGGCTGTGCAAAATCCCAGCTCCTTGGAACTGGAGATCCTCTGGAGCTGGAGGGAGACTGCTCCACTCTGCATGAGCCTTTGCAGTGTCACTTTGGGGTGACACCACGCTGGGGTGGCTTTGCCATCATCAAATCTGCTGCAAAGCTGGAAATAGGGACACAAACTTTGCAGCATACAACTCTTACCAATCTCAGCTGCATCGTGCTCACCTCCTGCTCAGTATGGGGTTAATCTGCTCCTGCAAGAGGGGTAAAATTGTCCTGCACAAAACTGGGAATAAGTCTCACCTCTGGAACTGGCTGGTGTGGTGTGACTGTGTTCTGAATCCAACATTGCTGTTTCCTGTCTTTCTCCATTGCCAGTTTATCTTTATTCATGGCCTGTGCAAGGCACTGGTTGAAGGATGTGTTGCTCCAGGAGCAGCTGGAGTAAGGATGCCTGGTTTGCCTTTTTTTTTAATGTTCAGTTTTGCACTTAGAAAACAAGCAAATACTGTTTGGATTAAAGGGGAAAAAAAAGTCTGCTATGTAAAATTTGCTCAGAACTCTGCATCCCTCTTTGGTTTAATCATCTAAGAACAAATGAGATTTTCTGTTGGGAAGTAGTTTTATATGGATTTGTGTTCCTTGCCCTTGTGCAGTAGTACTGCCAATTATATTTATTAGCCCTAAATATTAAACAGCTGGAAGGATTCCATTGTATATAAATAAGACATTTGAGACCTGGAAGGTTGCCATTTCTAATACAGCCAGCTGGTGCTTTTTACAGTTACATTCAGCACAACACTACTGAATTTCACTTCCATTGAGTGTTGTGTTAATGACAATAGGAGAATGTGGGGTGGTTTGGGATTTCTCTAGGAAATGCCACTGTGTAAAAATACATTGTTCTGAAAGACTGGCTAGCAGAGAAATGCTATATTATGCACCTGTTTTGTGCATTTTGATGCAAATATTTTTTTTGTTTATGTGTTTTGCTGGCAAATCCAAAACAAGAAACTGCAGGGGCGTTTCAAATGTGAATTTTGTAAGTGTTCTTGTGCCACAGATGTTTTTCACTTTCTCTGTTGTGGTGTTGTTTTCCCATTTAAGTAATGGTTTCATTTTGAAAAAATCCTGCTTGCTGATGCTTTTGAAAGCATTTGCTTATTATTTGATTATTTTTTTTTAATGCAGGCATCATTGTTATGGTTCCAGAAATAGCTAAAATAGTAACAAAAATATCACCCCACTATTAATTTGTTCCTAATCTATTTGTTAGAAAACTGAGGCATAAATGTGGGTGAGGGATATATTCCTGTTTAGGTACCCAGCAAACAATTTGGAGAAGTGGATTCTTCCCATATTTCATTGACTGTGTTCTGATTATTTCTTTGCAATCACTGCCTGTGTGGGTGGCTACATCCAGTTTTTGGTGCTGGGTAGTGCTTTAGGTGAAGCAGAGGATGGTGCTGGACATGGACAGCCTGATGCTTTTTATTTTTGTTAGTATTGAGAATTTACAGGAGCTGATTGTTATGAGCTAAACATCATGTCTAACATTGTGTGAAATAATTCCTTGAAGACACTTTTTTTCTTCAGACTGCCACATCCCCAGATGTGTGAGATCTATCTTGGATAAATTTCCATCTCTGAAACAGCCACACTTAGAGGCTGAATCTTACCTAGTTTATTCAGTGCTTGTGGAGAAATGTTCTTTTATAAAAATTATTGTTCAATGCAGATTTGAGCCATAGGGACTGTTGTTTTGAGAACTTCATAGAAAATCTGCTTAACCTGAGAGAGAAATAAGATTAAAACCTGCTTCTCCAGGAGATATATAGCTTAGGGAAAAAAAAATAATGAAGCTGTTTTAAAGCTTTCCTTGTCCAAGCTCTGAAGGGGTGTTTGGATGCTGGATTCAGATGTCTGTTAGGAAGTCAGATGTTTTCCTCCTTGTGGTGACCTTTTTACCTCTCTGTGATTAAGAGGCTTTTGCTTGCTGATGGGTGAGAATCAGCTGTCCTTACAAATTTGGTGATGAAGTACTCTTCTGTCTGCCAATTAGAGATGGGGGAGAAAAGATGGTTTTCCTCATCTTTCTACAATTTGCTTTGATTATTATTTGAGTAGTCCCATGATAAGGTATGCACTCTTGCTTTCTCAATATTGTTTATGTGTGCTTAGCTTATATAAGACAGTTATTTATTATAATATTTATTTTATTTCACAGTTCTTTTAAAGCTCGGAAACATAACTGCATGGAATACTGATCTGACTGGTTTGGATAATTTGGGATAAATTTGGGGCTAGGTGTATGGTAAAATGCTAGACCTCAGTTTTTCTTGGGGAAGTTTAGTATCTGGATACTCTAAGTTAGTTTCTCATGTCACCTGAGCACTCAACAGACAAGATATTAATATTTTGTCTTGGTTGTAATTCTGAAACTCTTTTCCTTAGCTATGAAGAAACCCAAGTTTTAGGTTGAAGCTATGAGTGTACCACAGTCTGTGTCTTATGAAAGTTTATGTGATGGAAATGATAATTTCACTGTGTGTATAACTTAATCAGAAAACTCTTGCAATCCAATTTATTCTTCCATTTTCAACGTAGAAAAAACTGAAAACCTCTGGCTAGAGCCAGTGGCCTGAGGTAATTTCATTGATTTTTGAATGTCAAATGCAGAAAAAAAAATTTCCATGGTACTTTTAAGGTTTCTTAAAATCCCAAATCAGATAATTCTCTGTCCTCTGCTCTCGGTTGGTTGGTATTTATGGGCCTTGAATCAGCATTTTTGGTCATGTTATGAGGAAAGTTTCCATACTGATGAGCTGCCCTGGAATGCATTCTCCTATAATATGGTCATCACAGGGTTTTTGTTAATAGCAACCTTTCAGAGCTCTTCCATCCTGCTACTATTTTGTTAAACAGCATGTGGGGAGGTTCTTTTTTTATTTAAACTTGAATTATTCTGATGCTCATCTCAATTTGGAGTTTTATACTTTGTAGTTAAAGAGTTTTATAGCAATGTGATGCTGACTGAAAAATGGGGGTTTTTTTTGCAATCACCCAGTTGCATATATGTTGTATTGTAAATCACAAAATATCCCTCTGTTTCTTATTGTAATTCAGATTTTTTTTTTAAATTATGATGAATAAAAAGAGACAAAAAGTGATGTCACAGGCAGGATGAAAGAATTGAGATCACTCATGTCCTAGATTCCCACATTGAGAGGGAGCTTTTCATTGAGGCTGCTCATGACATCCTAGAAACGTCCTACATTCACTTCTGTACATTTCCTTTTCTAAAGAAATTGCATTTCCTTTTGTAAAGAAATTGCAAGAAATAAACTAAAGCTTTAAGTCCAGCACAGTGCCAGATCTTGGAGAAGAAAATCCTTTTTGGCCCAACTTTGTCACTCAGAGACATGAGTTAGACCCTCTCCCTGGAGATCTGGAGGTTTTTCTCCACCACTGAAAGCAATCTCTTGTTTCCTGTCATGAACGGTATCCAAAGAAGATTCTAAAAAGTGAAAAGCAAACAAAAGAACGTTTTCCAAAAGCCAGATTACATGCTGGGAAGGGAGTGGTGCTATGGCACTTCTGGAAATGCTTCAAAAGTATTGAAAGTGCCTGAAGGCATCAGGGAATATGACGTAAATACTGTGTAATAATATGAATTCAGAAATTGTGGCCCACATCATTCTGTCATAGAGTGCCTGACACTTTTTTATAAACATCTTCCTAAAAAATTTTGAATTTATCATTCCTATTGGGCTTGGAGGAGGATAGTCCTGTCATTTCATCATTCCAGAATTTAGGACTTGCCTATTAATTTCCTCTCTAACAATAGCCAAGACTGATCAATATCCATTTGTTTTGTACAGTATTGAAGGAAAGAAATTCCAGCTGGAATTTGAAGTGTAATGCTCCATGGATCAGAGCTGCTCAAGATTTAGTTTTTATTTGTCACTTTAGTGTCATTTGGTTGATAATAAATTAGACCAATGTCCCTAGGTTGGGTTTGTTTTGTCCATGGCAGTAACAGGTGATCTCTCCCTCTCCTTATCCCGTCCCACAAGTCATTTGTTGGATTTTCTCTCCCCTGTCCATCTGTTTTATTATTTTCCCTGCTTAATTTCATCCCTGGAATAAGAATTTCTCTCTATTTGTTTTCATAAAAAAATTTAAAAGAAGTTTTGTAACTATTATAACTTTGCAGAGCAAGTTGAACACATAAATTGCAAGTACCAAAATAAAATTAAAACAAATATGAATACAGGGGTTTGAGAAAACTTATTTAGTAAAAAACCCTCCATGTTCTTGATTATCTGTTTACCATTAAAATCAATGGCAATACAGAGGTTTAATGGGAAGTGTTGCAATGTATGAGCAATGCAAAAGTACTGCTTGCTTTTTACTTTGATAATGATAATTATTGAATTCCCAAATGTACATGTTGGGATTTGAATGCTCTTCCTGTAGTTTTGGTGAGTTATTTAATCTTTTTCTAACGAAATAGCTGCAATCTCCACAATTTTATAACTATTAAAGTATTTTAGTCAAATTAGCACTGAGAGAGTGGTATTTCCCTTCAGCAATGCTGTAGTATTAAATGATAGATCTAAAATTTTGTTGTTTATGTAAGGGGACTAACACAGACTTCCAGGCAATTTGATCTTCATTGAAAATTACTGAAATTATAATTGCATTAAATTATTAATTGAAACTTCTGTTTGAACAACATAGTAGTGATACTGCCTTTGTTATGCAAGTCCTATTTCTACATTCAAAAGTCTGTTGGATAAGAAGCTTCTGGCAAAAAAATTTATCATGAGACTTGTTCAGAAAACGAACATCTTCCTGTGGAGATGTTTTAAACTGTGCCAGTTCCTGGTTTTGGCTCTCTCTCTCTGGACATTTAAAATAGAACTGATTAGAAATTATATGGAAATGATAACCACTGAATGACTTCTGAATCAGTGCGAGCGCTTAAAATGTCTCTAAAATTTGGTTTCATTATATAATCCTATCTAGTTTCATCCAGGTGTTGTTGCTCAGTATTTATTTGTCCAGGTAAGAGCTGCAGATAAATCAGTGCATCCAGCTTTGCTGGAGGCAATTATGGCTCTTTGAGGCAGGGTTGCATTGTTGGCTCAGGGCCTGTGCTTGTGCAAGGACATCTGTCAGAGGAGGGTCCTTCACTCAGCTCGGGGAAGCTGGCAGAGGCTGGGAGCCAGGGTCCAGCTGCCTCTTCTGCAGGCAGCAGCTCATCCTTGTGTGGCTGCTGCCAAGCTCTCAAGTGGCCATGGGCTCCAGTGTGGTAATTTTGATTTAAAAAGTCCCTGCACTGCTGGCTCTTTTTGGAAGTAGACTCTGTTATGGCATGCTGCAGCATATCAGCTGCTGTAGACACATCCAAGATTGTGTTTTAAACTCTGTTGAGCTAGTCAGGAAGAGATAAAACTTGTGTATAGTCAGGTCTGTAAAGTGAATTGCAGTAAACTTGGTTTCAATTAAAGGAAAGAGTATTTACACTGCTTTTATCTGCTGGTTTAATGACATGGTTTAAAATCACATCTTCAGTGCTGTGTGGACAATTTCATTGTGCAGAACAGCTCTTGGTCAGATCAAAACTTCCTTAAATTAGTGGGTTGATTCTGAGAACTCTCAGATGCTACTCTGATATGTCCATGGTTTTTTTTCCTTTATTTGTATATGCGTGTGATATACATGCATTGTAAACCCAAGAAACTGTAAGCACTTCTGCACCATGGTTTTTGTCTTTATAGTGGGAATAATTCCTTCCTCTCCTACTGTCTGCACTACAGTAAAGTCCTGTAACAAAAGGTGCTTCTGTAAAACAAGTCATTATTGGACTGAGATCTTAAATAGAAAATTGATATGACTTGATTTTTGAGGA
The DNA here is from genome assembly GCA_024362935.1 of Setophaga petechia. NCBI lineage: Eukaryota > Metazoa > Chordata > Aves > Passeriformes > Parulidae > Setophaga > Setophaga petechia. The sequence continues at coordinate 3,289,201 of JANCRA010000013.1, read as the reverse complement.
AAGATGTTTTTCTGGTAGAAATTCTTCTTTGTCTCCCTTCCTTGGGAGTGGCAGTGACTTCTGACATTGATTCTCCAGTTTTTGTTGTGTTTTTTATTTTATTTTTTCTTGTGAGTGGTAAATATTCCTCTTTCATAAGTGTGACTTTGGAAACCAGGTAGGACTGATATGTGAGTAATTCTCAAGTAGGATGCCCCTTCCTTCACTGTCATCCTGTTCTTCTTATTTTCTTTTCTTCTTTCTTCTTTTTTTCTTCCCTTTCTTGCTTACTTCCAAAACCATTCCAGTGTCACAGCCTATGTAGTCATTGAAGAATCAACTAATCAAGATATGGTAAATTTGTAGTATGTCTTAGTCCAGCTCAATCCAGTTTCCAGAGTTATTGTTTGTCCAGAGTGCATTTATCCCAAGGAAAATCAATTGTCATGCTTTGAATAAATGTAAAAATGTAACATTTTATTGTGACTGTATGGAATTTCAGTTGGAACCATTGGCTATTATTTAATCTTAGAAATAAAGCTGGTTCTAAGAGTGCAAATGTGTGTTGTCCTTGAGGATCTCCTCCATCTGAGGTGAGTGTAGTTGTTGTAAAGGCATGGAATTGTGGGTGACAGGACAGCACTGCTTATTGTTTAGGAAATCACAGGTTTTTAGTAATGCAAAACAGCTGTAGCATCTCTTTCATCCACCTTGAAGTAACTTGGTAAAAACTGACTTATTAATGGGGAATTCTCTGATCATTTAAGATGTTTTTAGTTTTTATTTAGAAAAAAGTAAGAGGAAGTTCAACCAGACCTTGTTTATTTTATAGTGATGCCCAAGCAAAGTTATGTTTTGCTTTTTCACAGCTTTTGGTCTAAACATTATTTTTGTTGGTATAATAATTAATCTAAAAACATTTTCTTTTCTTCTTTTTTTTATTTTGTTAATGCAGTGGGAGGAGATCAGCGGTGTTGACGAGCATTACACTCCGATCAGAACTTACCAAGTGTGCAATGTCATGGATCACAGCCAGAACAATTGGCTGCGGACCAACTGGATCCCGCGCAACTCGGCTCAGAAGATCTACGTGGAGCTCAAGTTCACCCTGAGGGACTGCAACAGCATCCCCCTGGTGCTGGGCACCTGCAAAGAGACCTTCAACCTCTACTACATGGAGTCTGATGACGACCACTCGGTCAAGTTCAAGGAGCACCAGTTTACAAAGATCGACACCATCGCGGCCGACGAGAGCTTCACGCAGATGGACCTGGGCGACCGAATCCTCAAGCTGAACACGGAGATCCGTGAGGTGGGGCCCATCAGCAGGAAGGGTTTCTACCTGGCTTTCCAGGACGTGGGCGCCTGCGTTGCCTTAGTGTCGGTGCGGGTCTACTTCAAGAAGTGCCCTTTCACCGTCAAGAACCTGGCCATGTTCCCAGACACGGTGCCCATGGACTCCCAGTCGCTGGTGGAGGTGAGGGGCTCCTGTGTCAACCACTCCAAGGAGGAGGAGCCCCCCAAGATGTACTGCAGCACGGAGGGAGAGTGGCTGGTGCCCATCGGGAAGTGCTTGTGCAACGCCGGCTACGAGGAGAGAGGCTTTGCCTGCCAAGGTAACCGTGCCCTGCGTGCCCATAGCTCTGCTCTGAGCTGGGGCTGCCCCTGCTCCCTGTCTTGGGTTGTGCTCCTTTTCTCCAGGTTCTGGATCCCTGCAGAAATATCAATCAGTTAGGTGGGAAAATTGCCGTGCAAGTGGGGTTTGGTCGAGTTGTGTTAATAACGTAATTTGCTACAAATATTTGGTAAGAGTCAACAGCTGATTTTTAGTAGCACATTGGGCAGCAAATCTAGCCTCTCTTACCACTCTTGGACCTTGTTCCAGTTTACAGTGGTTTTCTTAAATGTTTGTGTCAAAAAAGTGATTTTTTGCAGTGTCTTCTTGTCTTTCATACTTTGTCTTAATATATTACTTCTGCCCATGATCTGTGTTGATTATTTGGAATTGGTTGGTAAAAAACATGTGGTATTGCTCCTGTAGCAAAATTACTAAATGCAGATACATTTGGAAGATTGATAGTTGAAGTTTATTCATAAATACTCATGTATTTTAACTCTATCTTCTCCAAACTTTTGATTTCTGCTAACTGTGGTTATGTGAATGCTCCCAAGAACAAGAGTGCACTGGGGATTTGGATTTTTTACAGAAATGGTCTTTCTAAGAAATCTTAGAGAAATGCATGTTGTATTTACTAATTTTGGTATCAAGCAAGATGATAGCAGCTAACAATTTTATGCTTTTTATAAAATTACATTTTGAATTTTGATTCAGTTTTTTCACAGTGTGCCTTGAAGGGTGCTGGCTGTGGCAAAGAGTCTTCTGTTAAATATATAAGTAAAAATTAAACAGTAATGTCTGGAAATCCCATGGTTGGAAGCAGAATAGCTGAGATGTTTACTGTGGGGTGTGTGTATATGTAGAACAGAAAATTTCAAGTATTCTGAAGCTGGTTGGGACAGTCCCTACTCCTTTTTAATCAGTACTACAGCAATGCCTATGTCAAACAAGTCCTGGGGAGTTATTGAGAACCCAACAAACCATGTCTGTGACTTTTTCTCAGAAAATGACAGGTGGACATCTGGGGGAAGGGGTAAGAGTGTTCTTCCTTTGATTTTTCTTTTAAGTAGATTTGAAATAATCTTTTGCCCTTGAATAAATTGAGTAGCCAGGTCTGAGGATACTTTTCTGGGGTTAGATACTGTTATTTATGAAAAACAAAGGAAGCTCTTCTGTTAAGAGCTGAATTCAGCAGAGGATATTTTATTGTTCAGAAATGTTTTCTCCAGGGCCTCCTACAGCACATAGAAATGCTAAAACATGAGTGAATCTTTTATCCTCTGTGTATATTCTTGCTTGCTGCAGAGCCTGTGTTCCTGTAAATGGTTGGAAGCTGTTGGTTTAGAGTTTCAGTCACACGTGAGCACAGAGAGACTACAGCTGAGCAAAAGTAAAGCTAAAATAAATTAAACTAAACTTTTATTAAAAACAAGTTCTCAAATGCTTGAGGCAGGCAAAGCAGCTCCTACTGAGTTCTGCAGAGAAAATCAGACTATAAAATGCATATATTTTTTTTGTTTGGTTTTTTTCTCTCACTCGCTGTTGATCAAGGGGGTTTTATATGCTGAAGCCATTAACAATAGCAATAGGTCCTTCTGGTTTATTCTGATTTAACATAGAATGATCTGCTAACTTTTATTGGAAGTCATATTGATCAGATCCTTTCAGTGTGCTGTGATTGAAGTGGCTTTTTAAAACCAGGAACTCAAAACCTCTCATTTGTTGGCATCGATGGTGCAGCAGGAGTTGGAAAACTCAAAAAACCTGTTCAGCTTTGACCTCAGGATCAAGGCTGCTCCTGCATCTTTACTTTGCTTTTTCTTCTCTTCTTCTCTTGCTCCATCTTTTAGGGTGTTTAAGGATTTTTGTGTTTGTTTGGGGTTTTTTGTTTTGCTTTTGCTGTCATTGAAAGGGCAATAGAATCAGGATTGTGGCAGTGTAACCCCAGAACGGTGTGACAAGCATGGGCTGGAATGAAGACATAACTTTGGAAAAATAAGTTTTAGTTGAAATCTGAAGGAATAATGAGTAGCAGAGGTTATTGTCTTCCCAGTGGCTGAAAACATTTAAGATCTTCTCAAGCTCAAGATCTTAAGAAATCTCTGCTTGATCCTGTGTTCAGACTGCTACTGATTTTGTTTGTTTCCATAATGCTGGTTTCATAAACAATGTCATTTTGCATTAGCAGGAGATTATCACTGAGAACTAAAATGAAGGACCTTAATGGTGTAAGATGAGCTTATTTAAATTCCATTCAGAACAGCTTTTCTTTGTACTTGGAAAATTAGGCACAGTCATGGCCTCCCAAATAACACAAATGTCACCAATTTCCTTAACTGTTTTCTTTTCTCTGCATAACCAGGAAAAGTCAGCATAAACTCAGACCATATTTTGTTATTGGAGCATGTTTTTATAACACATTTATGTGTAAGCTGTGAAAAGCCAGCTCAGCTGGTGGGTTCTTTCCTGGGTGGAATATTGTTCTGCTCTGGATCCTGTTGACTGATTTTTCCTGTACAACATCCCTACCTGTCAGTCAGCAAAAGAATTTCACTGTGACCATCCTTGTCCTCTTTATTGTGTGTTTGTGGAGCAAAGATTTCCCAAAAATGATACACTTGAGGTTAACAGCTTAAAATTTAATTCCTCCTCTAGCAAAGGCTTGTGCACCTGCTCAATGTTTTGGAAGGATTAGAGTTTGAAGTAAAGTAAGATGTGTTGGGGAGCAGGTTGGAAAAACCACACTTTCATACCCATTTTTCACCTTAATTAATACATATATTAGTTAATTAAAGTGGTATATATCATACACTGTAGGCTGTTTGTTATCACAGGTTTTTTAGCATCACTGTGATCCTGTCTATTTAATCTTATTTTAATATTTCATGGATGAATGGGACTTCTTCCTCACAACATCTTTTCTAAATTATATTTTCCTGTCACTTTGACCAAACTACATTTTCCTGGCATCTTCTGTCTTAGAATTAGTGTGTTTTAATTAGGGGGGAAACCCCCAACTAGCTGGAACTATACACTAAGCTTGATGTTTTCTAATAATCTCTTTCTAATGATCCTCGGTCAACAAGGAAAAAATCTTCTTTTCAATTTTTTCCCCATCAAACAGGCAGAATAGATCAGGTTAGATCTGTCTTAATATTCTTTGACAATGACTAACGGCATCCTCCTAAGGAAACTGAGGGAAAGTGTAAGAAATTATATAAAAGTGCTGCTTCCCTGGGCAAAGCTTCTGCCAATCTACTGCTGACCTTTGAAGATTTAAGACACATTTTGTAAGAAAGACTATGTACAGTAGGAGTCAGTGACCTGTCTCTTGATAATTTGTCTATATCCTGACTCATTTATATTTTTAATCTCTTACTTTTTGTGGCAGTGATTGCCATATCTTACTTTCTGTGGAAACCCTAACTTCTTGCTGTGTTTACCCTTCTCTTATAGAGTCACTGGGACAGGTTTTTGATGTCCCAGTATAGTGAGGAAGTGAGTGCTCCCTTTTCATCTTCCATATGAACAAATTTCAAAATCTCTTTCATGTCTAATATCTCTAATACCTCTTGGCTGAGCTTTTCCCCTCTACTGGTGCTTTCTCTTTTAAAGGACAGACTGGTTGCTCTGTACCTCATCCTTTTTGATTGTCTCTGTACATATTCAAAGTAAACAACGTCGTTTTTATGAAAAAGGCAGTGAGTCTTGTGTGCACTATTTAAGTTTCAAGTGCAGGAGGAGATTAGACAGTGGCTTAGAGTTTGGAACAGCCCAGAGATTGAGTTTAAAAAAGGGGCATTCACATCACCTGCCCAGTGAGGGATCTGTACATGGGAAAGCTTGACTCAGTTTTATTTTGAACACTATAGAAGAAATAGATCTTACTCTCTGAAGGTTGGTTACTTGGGGTATTGATAGCAAAATAAATGGGAAAATGTAAGATAAATGGCAGAAAAACTGTCTGTAGTTCTGTAATGATCGGGAAGGCTCCTCAGGGAAATAATGGAAGCTTCATTTAAGGAGTTGTTTTTTAAAGAATTGCAGTAACCAGATGATGAAGGAAATCCTGCACTGGCAGGTTTGGGCTACTAAATCTTTTTCATCCTGAATGTTTCTATTATGTTGGTTCTTTCATGCAATTCAGGAAGACCAGTTGGACATGAAAAATGTTATTTTTCATTACAATATACTCAATTAGCAAGCCTGCAGTGGACAATTGTTTATCCATGTGAGCCCATGAGTGAACTTGAATCCTCTTTTGAAGGCTTCCAACAGGTGACCCTCTAGACCAAAACCAAATTTTCTGGCTCTGTTTATCCAATGAAAAATTTAAATTGGCAGCCTGAACAGAATGACCCAAAAAGCACAGAATAACATTTTCTGTATGGTGTTGTTTCAAGGTATAGTTCTAAATTTTAGTGTCTGGAATTGAGTAAGTCTGGACTGTAAATTTCTTACATAATAAAGTTGTAAATTTTAATCCTGAGTGACTGATACATTTTCTATAACAAAGCCAGAAGGAAAAAGAATGTGGCCCAAGAGTTCCTCCTTATGTGTTTAACTTTTACCTATTAATCAGGTGGATTGAATGGGAGAAAAGGGAGTGAGGGGTAAAGGAGAGGATAAGTTCACCCACTGTGCCTGGTTATTGCAAAAATGACTTCAGAAAATTTCCCCTAACACTATATTTTTCAGTGTTTCAAGTTGTGCAGGGAGCATCTCCTAAATCATATTTCTCTCTCTGAGTTTCTGGAGATATGAAAGGAATGCCATCTGTGCCTGCTAAATCTGAACCATCACATCCATTGCTTAATTCTTTGAGTGGAATGACTGCTGCACTTGAGGTAAAAATATGTAAAACATCATTAATACCAAGGAAGCAAATTTCTCCAGACTTCTTTTTTTCCTCTATGCTTTAAATAACCATTTTGTCTCTGCATAAGTAAATCTAATTTTCACTTTTCTAGATCAGTAAGAAAAAAATTATGACTTTGCATGTAAAGAGACAAGGATATTGTGAGGAACTACTCAATTTTGTGCAAGTGAAAACAGAAAGAAGGCACAAATGATTTTTGCAACTGCAAAGTTTCCCTTGGAATTAATTGAGTGGCTTGGATATGTTACACTGCAAAAATGTGTGGCCTTAACTCTTATAATTACTCAGGAGTAATTATATTTAATAAAATATAGGCACTGATCATATGGAGATCATCCAATATAATAATGGAGCTATCAAAAAGTTTCCTTTTATGTGAAATCTGAGGACACTGGAGATTCAATTTTTTTTAAGCAGCGGTCTGAGGTGTGTTTTAATTCCTTTGGTTGGTATTGTTTTGGTTTTAAAAAGCAGGAGAGATGCTTTTTAAAAGGACTTTTAGTCTTTCAAGCTGGTAAACTAAAATGACAGCAGCTATAAATTATGAATCACTTTATTTGTAAAATATTCATTGTTTTGATCCACTTTATATTCTGTAAGTACATAAACAGAGCACAACAGTGAAGGATTTACCTTCTAGCTTAGAATTTATTTAACTCTTAAAAAAGTTATGTCGAAGATGTCCAGATGATTTTTATGGGAGAAGAATTACGTTGCATTCAATACTTGCTGAAGATCCCAGCCAACTTTTTTATGTAATATTTTCTGACTGTTACAAATTTGGAAAATATGCTCCATTTTTTCTCAGTAGATATAAAAATGCAAGTTTTTAAGGCAAAATTTATTGGCCACAAAGTTGTGATTTTTTTGATCACATTTGTCACACATCCTGAAGGAGAAACCCCAAAATTCTGAAATTATTGAAAAAGAGATTATTTTTTGATACAATAATATACATATTCTTTCCTACATGTAAGAAAAGGGTTCTTTTGGCCCTTTTTAATTTCTTGAAAAAGATTGTGATAGAAGTATTTAAAAACATGATTATAAATATTGCTATAAAGTTTTTAACATTCAGTGATTAGGAGCTTGAAGTAACATTACTGTTGAGTGTTCTTAGAAAACTTAGCAATACATCTCTGCAAGTTGTTCAGGACTACAATGTCAATATATGGCAGGACTAGATAATTTAAAATTGAATTTTTGTGTTTGAAACCCAGTGGGAAATAGAAAGATTCACTCAGAAATAATGGAAATATTTGCAAGAGTGCTAATGACTCACAAAATGCAAGTTAATACAGTTGTATGTTTGTTTAATCCAGATATGTTTCCACTTTAGAAGTGTTTGTTCTGCCACTTTGTGGGTGTGTTGGCAGTTTTCTCCTTGTCCCCCTTACCTGCTTTCAATGCCCACCCCACTCCAAACTCTGACCAGGAAACTCCTCAAACCTCCCACTGGAACCCAGGCTTTCTCCAATTTAAGTCTGTGAAACATTTACTTGCTCTTATCCACACAGAAATATTTGCCTTAATTCTCTGACACTCACCTGTTCAAGAGCACTACTGCTGAATTTGTGTGCAGGATTTTCCTGCAGGAATCTCCTGGATGTCTGTCACTGGGAATCCTAAGGGATCCTGCTGGCATTTCCTTAACCTTTTCACTGGAATGGGTTCCCTTCTTTGGAGATTTTCAAAAGATTAAAGACTAAATAATGAGTATCATCCTCAGCACGTTTTGCTCTCTGTGCCTTGGGTGATTTTTCAGTCTTGGAGTTGTGTGAAGGTTGCACAGTGGGAATTGAGGGAACTTTTTCCATTGAAAACTTCTTCCATTGGTTTCCCTGCCCCTGGCAGAGTTTATAGAGCCATTTGACAATCCCTTATTAGTTCCAGAGTGGGACTTATAAAGGCTAACAAGGGTTTGCATTACCCTGGCAGCTGGCACTAGGCTTTAAATAGAGAGCAATTGCAGCAAGAGCTGAGTTTTGATAACACTCAGCTCTGAAATGCTCTCAGAGTAAGGACCATCTTGAAGGATGAGTACAAGATGAGGAGAATCTTCTCTGAGTCTGCTGCTCCTCAGTGTGAAGCTCAAGATGTTGTCAAAACACGCTGTTGGCAGACATCTAAATAAGCAGCAATTGATAGCAGACTTTATTGAAACACTCAGACTGTGGGAGAAGTAGCAGCATTTGCTGTTTCTTGGATGACAAACTCAATAACATTCAGTTCATTTGTAGTGTCTCATCCTCCTTGCGTTTGAAATTCTGTTATTCTGTCTGCAATTCGGTGTTCTTCTTTACGGCGCGCCAGGAAAATAATAACTTGGACTTCACACAGCTTGTTTAGGGAGAGAAAATCCAAAGTTCACTGCCTAGAATTTGTTTGTGGCTTCAGCTTTTAGTATCAGATACCCTGGCAATTAGTGTAGGTGTTGTTGTGAGGCAGGGATAGCCCTGAAAGATGACAAATCCTCCCCAGGTCAAGGAGGTGAACGATTTCACCGTCGTGGCTCTGTGGGTTCAGTGCCTGTCTACTGTAAGGTTAAAATTTGATGTGATAATTTACAACAGCTGCTCTTTGACAGGAAGATTCACTTTCAGCAAGGGAAGGAAAAGCCATATGGTAAAAGCTGATGCTGTGCCAGGCCTGAATAGCTGCAGAAGTGATACAGGACAGTTCTCTTCAACAATATGCTTGAAATAAGGCATTTTACTTGCCTTGGTGTTTCCAATCCATGTGGTTTTTTGAATTGTAACTTAACTTTTGAAACTTTTTACAAGTACTTTTTTCCTAGCTTGTTTATATAATACTTTTTATTGACAATGATGGTTAATTGACAGAAAAGGGTGAGGGGCTTTAAAAATACACAATTTATTCATAGCCATATCCAGACCACTCTTTGTACTCTAAAGATATATCAAAATTTTAAAGAATGATTGCTTCAAAATTTTCAAGTAAATTACCATGTGTTTTTAGAGGCTGTGTCCCACACTTGACTAGAGATGCTTTTAGCAGAGTAATTCACTTAAGTGACACTGCTTTTGTTCACATACTAAAATTTCAGTAAATTGAGCATGTGAAATAGCCTGAAACCTCATGAAATTAGTAATTAGTGAAATTAGTAATTTCCTCTGTTCATCCTAAACAGTAGTGGTCAGTAGGAATAAGGTGGTCATCAAGAGTTTAAAATCTTATGGAGAATTCATTTGTCCTCCAGTTTGGAGGAGGGGAATCATTTGTCATAATAATTAGTTCTACATTAAAAAAAAAAAAAAAACCCAAAAAACTGTTCTTTTTGATGTGGCAGAGATTTGTAAGGTAAGGAGAATAACAGAATTAATTACTTAGAGTGCCCAGCTCTTACCTTGAAAAAATGCCGCTAAACAAGTGACCAAAAATCTTCCACCAGCAGTGCACTCTCATCTAGAAATAAAACTTTTTTTGGTGTGTCCCATTCCCCTGTCTTCCCCCATAATGAAGATGGGACAAAAACCTGTTGTTTAAAGAAGAAAAAAATTGTCTTTCCTTCTCCTAGAAAAAAAATGGTAAAGTCTCTGAGGTGATTCTAGTAAAGCAGTAAAATATGTTGAAATGGTCATCTGTTACCCAGCTGAGCTAAGAAAAGACCTAAAGTGTGGCAAACATATTAAAGTCAAATATGAAACATGTTCTTTGATGTTTTGCAACCCTATGCAGAGGTCACTTGGGCAGAATTTGACCTAACCTGACCAGCCCCTTTATCTCTGTAAGAGGTAATTCTGAGATTTCGGTATGCACATACAGAATTGTTTATTTATAAATGTCTTCTCCAGCAATTTTTAATACCACATTAATATTAGGATGGTGTAGAATCCAGTAAGTAAAAATTCCTCCTTTGTTTTCCTAATGAAGGGCGTAATGTAATCCTTATTACTATTATAAAAGGAAATACAAACAAGTTTTTCAATAATATATAATTCAGATTTAAAAGGAGCATCTCCAGCTGCTTTAATGTGCCTCTTTAGATGACAGAACAACTTGAACTCTCTGAAGGTCTAACAGGATTTTTTTTCCTGATTTTGGTAATGTGATCCTAATACTGAGATGACAGCTCTGGGCAGTTTATTTTAAGAAGCTACTCTTCAAATCTGTTCTAGGAATTTTCAGGTTTTGCTCCCAAAAGGATAAAATGGAAAACTGAAACAGGGCTGGGGGACTGTGACTTGAAGTGGAGTCAAGGTGTATTAACCACAAGCATGAGATCACTGCTGCAGCTGCAAAAGTGGAGTTAACCTGGGCTGGAGGAGGAGGAGGAGGCTGGGTGGGAAGCAGCACATTTAGCTCAAGTAGCTGGTTAGAAATCTCAGGTAACCACAGCTAATGAACCTTCATTAATCAACCAACCATTCCTTCAGCTGCTACTTCTATGCAGTGTATAATATCTCTGGCTTTTTTGCCTTGGAGTGTCCAGAGCCTTCACCTCAAGCTCATAGGAATATTTGTAAGTGCAGAGGATGGAATTAGGAAAACATGAATTTTTATGTGCGTGTGGCATTTAACAAGCAATGGCATTCTTGTTTCTCACCCTGTGTGAGGGGATGGACTGGCAGTGAAATTAGCAGTGAAAGGGAATCAGCTTCTGTGTCTTTTCTCTGCCCACACCAGCCACAGCAGATGGTGGAAGAAAGCTAAAAGTATTTTTATAAGAGGGTCAGAATAAGAAAGAGAATGTGAGGAAAGAGACCACAGAGAAAAAAAATCTCTGTAATAAATAAAATATACATATTTCACTGAAACCTGAATGCTGAAATTAGTATGCTCAAAAAAAAAAGTTACTAAGAGGCTGTCTTGAGAAAAGAAGGAATGCTGATTTTAGTTCCAACAGGAGTGTGAGTCAATGGTGTCTTTAAAGGAGGATGTAAATCTGTATGAAAGTTTAGTCTGTGCCCAATTACTAAAGATATTCATGTTTCTGGGGAAAAAATGTGGTGACTGCTTCAAGTCCATGTTTGGGTAGGTCTCTGTCACAGTCTCACATGGAATTGGTCTGCAAATAAGAATTTTAAATTGTCATAATGATAGTGTTACATTGGGAGATTTAAAGCTGATGTGAGGTGCAGTGAGCAGTGACACATCTCCTGTGTTTCAGGGAGCCCTGGCTAAACGAAGCTGAACTAGAAAAGGTTTGCTGTTTTCTCAAGAGCCTTCCTCTCAGAAGAAGGCATGATTTGTCTCTTTGAATTTTGTCTGGCCAGCATTTTATTAATGTTTCCCTGATTTTTCTTTGTGTCACTGAATTTCCAAGGGCTCTGGGTGTGTACCTAGCAGTTTCTGAGAAATTATGGAAACAACTTGGGGGGTGAACTGGAAGATCTCCAGAGGCTATTTCCAACTCTGACAATTCTGTGATTCTGTGAACTTGAAAGCCAAAAGACTGTGCCTTGTTCTGAACTCAGTGGACTGGGGAAATTTTTTTGAGCTTGAAAAGCCTCTGTCCAGTGGATTTATCACTGCTCTTCAGCATCCTTAGGAGGGAGACATGAAATAAAGCACTTGTCAGTGATGTGACATAGAAACCACGGTCACATCCATGGCTTCCCTTTGTAGGGATGACTCAGAGGTGCAGTTTATCATCCTCATCCTTTGGGAACTGCTGCTTCATGCCATATTCATGGGCAAGCAGCTGCTGTGTGTGTGCAGCAGAGCTCTGAGTCCTCCTCTCCTGCTTTCTTTGGCCACTTGTAGAAGGTGAGAGGAGGTTTCAGGTGATGGATGCCTCAGAGGCTTGGAGGAAGAGGGTAGCAGAGCTTTTTGGGCTGGGTAAAAGTTAATCCTTGTTTGCCCTCACACTGCAGCCATGGTCCTGATCCGTTCTAATCCACAGCAAATCTGAAATGTGATGGCAATAACACAGCTCACAGGAGTTTTCACTCAATTGGATTTTGAGTTTTGCCTCTGATCCACAGCTGCAGTGTGATAACAACCTAACCTTTTAATTTTTAATCTCTTACCTGAACAAGTAGGCCCTGCTTCCCCCCAAAAGTTAAATACTAGTCTTTAATTGAAAAATACACAAAGCACTGCCAAATCCTGTGGTAAAAGCAGGTGTTCAGGCACAAGCCTGTTTAGTAAAGAGCTTATTTAAACATGGATTAGAGGCTTCTTTGGAATTGAGTGCGTTGTTTTTTTTCTGTGCAATAATTACTTTCCAGAGTCTGTGTGTTTAAATGACTGCCTTAAAACCTAGAATGCCCTCTATCCCAAATTCTCTCATAATTAGGGATTATTTTATAGCTTGTCAGCTTTCCATCTGCTGGGAAGCTTCCTTGTCTGATATCCACAGACTGCAGTCATTCAACCTAGAGGTGTTTTCTTGGTTGTGTCTGGTCTGGAGGAAAGAAGGCTCAGGGGAGACCTTTACTCTGCCTGAAAAGAGGCTGTGGCAAGGTGTGGCCACTTCTCCAGGAAACTGCAGGACAAGAGGGGACAGCCCCAGGAAGGCCCAGGAAGAGTTTTTCCCTGAAGGGGTGAGCAGGCATCGGACTGGGCTGCCCAGGAAGGTGGTGGAGTCCCCATCCCTGGCAGTGTTCGAGAAACACCTGGACATTCCAGTGCCATGGTTTGGTTGGGCTGGATGGTGTTTGGTCAAAGGTTGGACTGGATGATTCTGGAGGTCTTCTCCAACCTGAGTGATTCCATGATTCTGTGCTCCCCTGAGTTATTTTTCTTTGGCACATTGGATTCTATGTTGTGCTCCTGCCTCCTGCATTCATCATTTTGCTAGATTGGAGGTTTGAAGGTGGCAGGAAGGGGATTTTATCCTGGGTCAGTTGGGTCAAGTCTATCAGGTTCCCAACCCCCCTGCCCAAGCACATGTGAACACAAGGTTATGCATTCAGAACATTGCTGTGGGATTCAACTGATTTTGTGGGATCATGTGGGAGACTGTGCAAAAGGTTTCTAGGAGTTAGGACTTAAGAAATTCTCTCGACATCTTAGAGGTGATGTGTTTTGATACAGTTAAGACTTTTGGTCTTTCCTTGCAGACTGTAAATCTGCTTTGAGGCATTTCACTTTGTTTTGTGGTGTTTGATGATGTGTTTGTTGACTTTCTATAGAGTGTTTCCATTACTTGAAAATCTGTCTGCGTCCAAAGGTTGACTTAAAAACAACTGGAGGAATAAACAGTGTTATATATTCTCTCTGCAAACAATTTAGAAACACTTACTGGTTTTGGATAACAGTCACGTCCTGCAGTAATTTGAGAAGGCTTCTAGTTGAGGGGGAAAAGAAAATGTATCATTTTTCCTTCCACCAGTAATTGTGAAGGTTTTTGCAGTGAGATTTACTTGACTGGAGACTCTTGGATGTGAGCAGAATCATTCACACCAAGTCCCATTAGGAGACCCCTTTATGTCAAGTTGAACACATGAAGAGATGTGACAACTGCAATTTTGTGTAAAGATTGAACAAAAAAAAAAAATTTATGAAGAGAACTGTTGGTAGATGTATTAAGCATTCCCATTGGAGAGTCATCAAAAGTCTGCCTGTGAGGCTTTCACTGTGAGGGCAGGGAAATGTTCCCTAACAAATAAAGGCTTGTTCATTCTGGGGGAAATGAAATGAAGAGAAATGAGTAGAAATGACCAGTGGCTCTGGGGGTGCTTTTCCCTGAGGAGCAGGAGCACCTCATTGGAAGAGAAATGAGTAGAAATGACCAGTGGCTCTGGGGCTCCTTTTCCCTGAGGAGCAGGAGCACCTCATTGGAAGAGAAATTATCAGAAATGACCAGTGGCTCTGGGGGTGCTTTTCCCTGAGGAGCAGGAGCACCTCATTGGAAGAGAAATTATCAGAAATGACCAGTGGCTCTGGGGGTGCTTTTCCCTGAGGAGCAGGAGCACCTCGTTGGAAGAGAAACGGGTAGAAATGACCAGTGGCTCTGGGGGTGCTTTTCCCTGAGGAGCAGGAGCACCTCATTGGAAGAGAAATTATTAGGAATGACCAGTGGCTCTGGGGGTGCTTTTCCTGAGGAGCAGGAGCACCTCGTTGGAAGAGAAATGAGTAGAAATGACCAGTGGCTCTGGTGGTGCTTTTCCCTGAGGAGCAGGAGCAGGTTCTCTGCATCAGAACCCATCCATAGGCTCATTCATCCCTCCCCTCATGGCTGTTCACATACCTTCCCACCTCACCTTCTCACGCTGTGAAGGACCCAAAGAGCCCTGCCCAGGCTGCTTTCCCTGCCCGTGTGCTGAGCTCCTGCTGTGCTGAGAGGCAGTGGGTAGTGGGCAGGCAGCTCTCCTACCTCAGAGCTGGCAAACCCTCGGGCTCAGGATTGATGCTCGTGGCTGGCTCGCAGTGGGAGCCCCTGGAAGCAGTGACAGAGACAGATGATGGCACACCAGAGCTGCCAGCTGAAAATGGCAGGGGCCCCAATGAGCAGGAATGCTTTCCTCATCAGCAGAGCTTGGCTTTTGCCTCCTGTGAAGGTGGGACATTGGGGAATGGCTGCCTGGTGGAGGATGTATTTTCTTTTGTCTTTACATTTTAGATGTGAAGTCTCTAACCACATGTCAGGGTTGCTGCTTGTGCTGTCACTGAAGTCAGTGGTGAAGTTCCCATTGGTTTAATGAGAAGAAGTCAAGAATTACTAACAATTAGCTCTTGGATGGATGAGAATGTGTGGCTTTTTGATAAAATGCTGTTCCTCTTAAATAACATATCTCTCTACAGTCAGGAATGCAGTGCAATACATTAGTAAATACATTTTTATATGTGCAGTACGAAATCAAATACAAATCAGGTCATGGAATTTGCAAAGTTATGAATTAATAGTTCAGGTAATTTACCAAGTGAAGATTTTTAGCTTTGTCAGTGACTCAAAATCACTTCTTTGTATTGTGATTTAAAGTACAAGACAGTTGGTGTGCTAATAATATTAATCAAGTGGGATTCTTGTAGATTCCAGCCTCTATAACTAGCATCAACATGAACTTTGAATTATTTCAATGAAATATCTACCATTTGTGTGCTATTAATTCTGGTGAATGTTATACAATTAGAAAACAAAAGCATTTGGCTGTGTGACTTTACTAATAGCTGGAGTTCAACTTTCAAAAGATCAATTTAATAAACAAATATGTAATTAAAGAGATTGTTTAGCACGTATTTAATCTAAAAATAGTATCTCCCAAAACAATAAAAAGGCAGCAGCTGAGCTTCACCAGCGAGTATTTGCAATAATTTTCTGTGTTCAAATGTAATTTTGTCCAGCTCAAATTTAGGTTAGACTGTAGAAAGCTAGGTACACCCTGGTGTTTTTACAGCTCTCATTATTCAGGATACAGCCCTGCCATTGAGAAATTTAATGCAATGTTTGTACATCAAGGCTTTATAAGAAAAATAAATAAATTTTTTTTATCAGTTACAAAAAATATTAACCAGTGGCCCACACATGTTTTGTTACAGAAGAATTATGATAACCTGAAGGCTTTGTTTTTATTGCTTTTGGGTTTGTATTTTACAGAGTCTTCGTGGTCCCAGTTTCATTACAGCTAAATGCATGAAAAATGCTCCAATTAGCAATATATGGAAATGGTTTGCAAATGGTTTGCTCCTTCCCTGTAATTTAGGAGTTTGCATAAATTACTGCATTCACAGGACTGAACTTCCAGCATGCCTGAGGGCTTTGGGTCTGGGCTTTGGTTCAAATCAAGTCTATGCAATAGCTTAAGAGAAAACCTGTCTTTTTCTGCCTTGTTTTTTGATCTTGATGTATATTTTCTTTCTGTCATACCTATATCTCTGTACAGATATATATATATATAGAGAGAGAGAGAGAGAGAGAAGAACTGGAGGTCTGTTCTCTTTGCATGCCTTGAGAGAGCAATTTGCAAAACACAGCACAGGTTGATTTATTTGAAAACAGATGGAAACCGTGGGGGTGAAGCCTGAAGAGGCCACTTGGCCCAGCATGGGATGCTCCACCTCACCCTGAACAGAAGCTGCTGCATCAGCCTGGGGAGCCCATGCTGGGGCTGGCAGCCTGCAGGAGCTCAGCTCAGTGACCAGGGAAATCTGCCTCTCAGTCCACTGGACATAAAGCCAAAACTTGCCAAAACACAGAAGAATTTTGCCTAATGCAAGTTATGTGATCGATAAATAATGAAACAAAAAATCAGTGAATGACAGTTGCACATTTAATCTAAAAAAACATAGTAGTAAAGAAAAAGAAAAGGCATGTAGGTGAATTTAATTGATTAATTGATTTGTTGGTGTAAATAATAATTGATTTTAAATGTAGGAGGTCTGTTTTTAAACTCTGTTTTAAAGAACAAGCTACCAAGGCATGTGCAGTGAAGAGAAAGCTTGGTGCATAAATAAAGTATTAGAATTATGTAAAACCCCTAGAAACTCTTGTGTCTGTAGCCAAAAAAGTGTTTGTTTGCTGGGCTCAAGCTGAACTGTGATTAGAATACTTAAATTTTAGCTTTTCTTAGGCTGGTTTTCCATGAATAAAGCTCAAAATTCATTTATAGCTTAAAAGTAATTATTAAAATGATACAGTAAATTATTATGATATGAAGGGGTGGGTTTTTAAAAATACTTTATAGTTTGTGTCATCTCGGCTTAGTTCATAAGTGTTATGTATTTTTTATGAGAGCTGAAATGTTCTCTTTTTAAGTGGCAGCCTCTTGCTCACTCTCTTTAATTCTGAATTATGAGTTGTTTTAATCAGACGCCAGTTCCTGGCAGATTTGTTGAGCTGAGGTGCTCAGAGTTGTTCTCTACAGTTGTTTTTGTAGCTGTCTCCCTCCACTCCCCATCTCTTTATTCTTTTTTAATGTCCAGTGGTTGCATAGCTCACCCATACTGCTATTTTTTCTTCCCTCTTGTTACAGTATTTTCTTATCACCTGCATTCAGCTGAGCTCAGGACCTGTCTGGGTGTAGCTCATGCTCCTCACTTCTAGAATTTCTGATAAATACCCCTCAGGTGGTTTCCTGTGGGAAGGTGACTCTCTAAGGAGAGTATTGATTATGACTTCCTGACCTTCTTCACCCTATTCCTGATTTAAGTGAGTTGAAAGGATCACTGGTACAGAATCAGCCAGTCTGCTGAGTTCCAGACCTGATAGCTGCAGACTAGAGAAGCCATTTCCCAGTTTTGGGAGCTCTCTTTTGATGTGCTGCCCTCCTCCCCTGTCTGAGTTGAGCTTGCCTTAGTCCCAGGCATGCTGGGGACATGTAGGGGCCGTAGGATTCTAGTATGTATTGTATAGCTATAGTATGTATTGTACAGCTATAGTCTGTATTGTACAGCTATAGTATGTATTGTACAGCTATAGTATGTATTGTACAGCTATAGTATGTATTGTACAGCTATAGTCTGTATTGTACAGCTATAGTCTGTATTGTATAGCTATAGTATGTATTGTATAGCTATAGTATGTATTGTATAGCTATAGTATGTATTGTACAGCTATAGTATGTATTGTGTAGCTATAGTATGTATTGTACAGCTATAGTATGTATTGTACAGCTATAGTCTGTATTGTACAGCTATAGTATGTATTGTACAGCTATAGTATGTATTGTACAGCTATAGTATGTATTGTACAGCTATAGTATGTATTGTACAGCTATAGTATGTATTGTACAGCTATAGTATGTATTGTACAGCTATAGTATGTATTGTACAGCTATAGTATGTATTGTACAGCTATAGTCTGTATTGTACAGCTATAGTCTGTATTGTACAGCTATAGTATGTATTGTACAGCTATAGTATGTATTGTACAGCTATAGTATGTATTGTACAGCTATAGTATGTATTGTACAGCTATAGTATGTATTGTACAGCTGGCCTCTCAGTACAAGATCTGTGTATTGTACAAGTGACCCTGCCCTGATGCTCGTTACTGTAAATAGGCTGCAGCTGTGAAGCTGTAGCCCATGAGAAGGTTTGGGATAAAAGGGGGGTGGCCAGTCAGAGAGAGGCTGGAGGAGCCCTGGTGGAGAAGCAGAGACATCACCCCTGTGAAGAGCTGCCTACAAGAAAATCAAGAAGGTATGAGACTTTAGAACTCTGATAACAACAGGGACAGGGCTGGGGACAGTGGTGACACCAGTGTGACCACAGGGCAGGGCAGGCAGCAGTAGCACTGCACAGGTGCTGCTAAAGCAGAGCCATCTGTGAGCTCAAAGGATTTGGGGTACCTGGCACAGTGCACCCCAAAAGGGTTAAAGAGGTTAAACTCCTGTAAGGGCTCCAGTTATTTCTATGCCTTCTCTTTTTTTCCTCTATTTTGTAAAATTTGCCTGCCATATAAGGTCCGCAGAATCTGGTGGTGGTTGTAAAATTGTATTTTTAGTGAAGATGGACCAAGCCACAGCTTTGTGTTATGGAAATAGTTTAGCTTTGTTAAATGAGAGATTTCCTGCTTCCCCTGCATCTCAGTGGAGAGTGTCTCATTCATATTTCATCGTGCTGATGATTATGTTTGCAAAGAAGTCTCTTTGTTTAATGATCAATCAGGGAATTTAATTCATTAATCTGAAAGCACTCTGAAGCACAATAAAACATCATCTACATTTTACAAATAGAGTACTAAAATAGGAAAAGATGCAGTTGCTTGGTCACATAAATCTGTGAGCAGCAGAACTCGGATTTCTTGAGTCTCATCTCTCTGCTTGCTTCATGAACCGTGGCCACCTCATCACTGTTTGGGAATGATAAATGCCTCCCATTTCTAGGCACATATGCATGTTCTGGTCATGCAGTAAACAAAGGGGCCTTTCAGTATTAATGAAAGTATTCACAAGAGGCCAAGCCTGTGGTCCTCGTGCAGACAAAACTCTTGTGGGCTTGTGTCAGAATTCTGCTCTGAGTGATTGCTAGACCGAGCTCATAATGTGTGTTTAAACCTTCTCAGGGGAGGAAAGGAGCTAGCATGAAACAAAGCAGAAGCGAGGGTTTGGTTTGGTTTGGTTTTTTCTTTCAGAATGAAAAAAGAATAAATGTAGCATCACTATGGATGAGATCATATGAGAACGCCCCTTGCAAGAGAAGTGAGGTGACTTTTGCTGTTCCTAAATTGGCTTTCCTTTAGGTCACTGAATAACTTTTAACTTTCATAACTCATCTCCCAAGAAGACACACTGCTTTTATTTGCTCAAATATTGATATAATAATATAAAGGGTGCTATTTCTTTTGATTATCCTTAAGATAAAAGTTTAGTGAAGGTTCTCACGTTCTGTGTTTTTGCAGACACATTCATTGTGCTTTGGCTTTGAAATATAAGTTCCAAATCAAATTTCTCAAAGATCTTTTCCAAAGTAAAATAAGCTATTCCAGAGGAAACAGAATAAAATAAAATATATTTGAAAATTAAAAATTAGGCTGTGTATCATATAGTACTTTTAAAGAGGATATAGGGAAAGTTTATTCCTTATCTCTAGATTTTGTTTTCAGTTTGATTGGTTGGTTGGGTTTTTTTGGTAATTTAAACACGCTCCAAAAAATTAGCATTTTTGAAATACTAGGTGGTAAGCTTCCAATAACCTGATTTTTTAGGATGACATTTATGGATGTGTATGCTACAGCATAGGTGGTTCATTGACTTTCTCAGTCACCCAAATATTTATGCACATGCACACATCCTGTCACTTTTGAGGAGGGATTTCAGTCTTGATGGACCAGTGCTTTTGAGCAGAAAATAGTTTGGTGAAGGATTTTCCAATCAGGTCTAACCTTGCATGTCTGAATAGCTTTGAAGTCACTCTGGTTTTGGAAAAGAAATACCTGTCCTGTTTAAATATTGAATGCTCCTGCTGAAACCATCTCTGTCCAAAAAGGAATGGGAGCCAAATTCAAGCAGGGATGACTTCCCTGTTCCTAAAGGTATCATAGTTTTAAATTGGCCTCACTGTTCCCATTAGTAAAGGTGTCAAATTTTAAATTTACTACTGATTCCAACAAAATCTTGAGGTAAGAATTTTATCTCCTGGGAAAGAGAAAATTGTCACCTTTCCATTCCATTTCTATCCTAGGAGTACAAGGATTGAGGATGCACTCCTCCTACTTCCTACACTACCAACCAATGTAAATTATCCACAACATGTTAGGGTGTGAGATAATGGTTTTATCCTCACATTTTTAGAGGACATTTGTAGTAATTTCCTTACTTAAACCTGTTTAATTGTTGTCTAATTGCACTTTAAGGTGTAGTACTGGTAGCCTTGAGACACTGGGGATACTGAAAATGCTGTCTAAAGTTATTAAATACAAAGGCACCTCCTCTGGCTCAGGAAGTCCCTTTACCACAATTACCTGGAGTGTAGGGAAATATTCTGAGGAAGCATCAAAACCCATTTGTCTTCCTGCTGTATTCTTTTCAGGCAGAGGTAGTTAGAAAAATAGTCTCAAGTAACAAAAGAATCTCTGTGGATGTCTGCTCTTATTTTATGAAATACTTCTTGTAGTAGTTCTTACACTTGTAAAGGCATTGGCTATGAAATATTATCCATAAAGAAGAAAAATAGCTTTGCTTCATAGTGGCATTGAGAGTAAGCAGATGTAAATGCAAAATGGGTGTTGAGTAGAGAAAGAAAAGTAGAACCAGAGGTGTCAAGTCCCAGTTTGTCTCTAAAATTAACTGGTATTTTATGTGTTCAGTGCCATGGTTCTTATGCTAGCCACTGGAGGGCCCAATGTATGAATATTGATAGGGAAATACTGAACCAGCTCAGGTTTATGATGTGAGTTACTCCTCCATTTACACCACTGGGGTCTAACCCAGGTGTGAATTCATGCTTCCAACATCATAAATCTGAACCTCAAAGCTGGAGACCAAGGGGTCTCCTCCCATCCCCACCTTTTCTGATGACAGAAGCTTGTGGGTCTTGCATGAGCCTTGATTTTGGTGGAGCTGAAACCTGCTCCTGCTGTATAAATGTGTCTGATAAATGACTCTCATGCTAATCAAGCACCAGGAGGCAGGAAGGAGGATATCAAGTGAGTCTTTATCAAACCTGCCAATATCTCAGAGTGAGATTATTTGCTTTTCCCTGGAGCTATAGCAGAGAAGTCTGAGGACAGTGAGAGAAACATCTATGAGGAGCCTAGATTTTGCTTTCATAGATACAGATTGTAATATTGTATATTATTTTTCATTGTTTTTATTGTGTAAAATGAGTTTTACTCCTTCATTTTTAAACAAACAAAAAATCCAAAATGGTTAAATTACATAAGAAATGGATTTTCCAGATGGCTAAACCATTCAACTAGCTGGAGTACCAGATCCAGACTTACAGAGCTCAGTACTGGTGTAACATCTTTTTCTTTGTGTGCCCTTTCTGAAACAGCATAACTAATCAAGGCACTATTTTCTAATAATTTCTGTGCAAAGTAATTTGCTTTGTTCTTGTCTCTCAAGTGACAGATTGCTGAAGTCGAACCTCTGTTCAAGCACTTCTTCCACAGACAGTTTCATATTTCAGTGAACATTTCCCTGGCCTGGTTGACTTGATTTATAATAGCTGAGGTTAGTGGGAAATTAAAAATTAATTAATTTCAATGAATGTGTAATCAAGCAGAGTGGCCTGAGCTGTGGAGGTGCTAATAGGTCTCTCCTGGCATCCCTCTCCAACCAGCTCAGCCTTGAGGGTGTGGAACATCCCAACATAGGCAGAGGGTCAGGATTTTGGGGCAGGGTCTCTTCCTGGTGTTGAAGGTTAAGGAAGGAAGTTTGTCAGCTTTTTAAACACATTAGTGGGACAGGAAGATCTCAGTGAGTTATTTGAGTTAATTTTTGGTACCTGATTTTGGTCTCTGGGATGCTGTGGAGTGCTCACTTTTGTCCCATGCAAGCTACAACCTCTTGCATGGGAAAAAAGTTTAGAGCAGCTCATTCAACAGTTCAAAGGACCCCTAAATGCTCAGGGATCTGAAGTATTTGCAGAGGAATTTATCATGAATTTGATTCCATTATCTAAAAAAAAAAAGGTAGAAGTCCCCTTCATATCAATTTTTATATGGTAGGGAGATAATTTTCTGTCAACTGCTCCTTTCAAAAGGGAACATGGGAGAAATTAAACATCTTTTCTCTGGTTTTCCTGTGAAAGAAGAAGGAATTGATAGAAACAATAACTTCAGTGCATTACTGTTATGAGACTAATTTTAACCCTTTTTCAACCTCAGTAATGCAATGACTCAGTGATTCTAGCAGCACAGAGTTCCAGAGTGTATTTGTGATCCAAACTGAGGTGGGCAGAGCAGCTCTCACTCAGAGTGGTGCTGGGCTCTCATTATTGGAGCTGTGGCTGGTGGGAATCCAACCACAGCCCCACCTGATCAGCTCTGAAGGTCACTGAGCCTTTGAAGGCTCAGAACAAATGGATGCATTATTAAAAATCTCTCCTGTCCTCACACTACACTGCATTTGGTTATTTGTTGAAGAATCTGGCCAGAGTGAGAAAAGCAGAGAAGTAGTCTCATGTAGCATCCCTTCAAAATTCTCTTTAGTTGGCAAAATATGATTTTTGTGTGCATGTGTGTGTGACTGCACATATGTAAATATTTATATGTATGCACACATAAAATTTCTCTAAAACAGTTGAGGAATTTCATTTCTGTTGAAGGAAGGTAGGTTAGTTGGAGCAAAGCTGTGAACAAAGGTATTTTACCTTTGCCAGAGCTGTTGCACATAAAAACTGTAAGTAGCATTTTTTAGAATATCAGTGTGATGTACTTTCTAGCATGTTGCACCCTAAACACTGATTCAGCTGTAATAAATAGCAAATATAAATCTGTGCATTTGAAATTAAATAGCAGATATAAATCTGTGAATTTGAAATTTTACTGGAACTAAATACTCAATATTTAAATTTCACAGAGTATCTCAGAAGTAGTCCAAGAGCTATAGCTGGAAAAAAAATGCATAAAATGTATAATTTTTTTTTTATTTTGTACCCTTATTTCCAAAGGTTGATGGCTGACGCTAAGATTGTGACACTCTTTGATTTTTACTGGAGGTTTGTCATAAATTCCTGAAAACAGAAATGTATTATTTTTTAAATAAAATGTGCTAAGGAGTGAGAGGAATTTAAATAACCAGGATTTTTGCAATGATTCCTCTGTATATGGTCACTAGTGAAATATTCAGACCATATTAACTACACAACTATGGTGATGAACTGCAGGGCAGGGACAATTTTATCTCTAATTCCATTTCAAGAATGCTCTGAACATGAGTATATTTAACCATAATGATTTGGATAAACCTCTCAAATTCCTCTGTTTTGAGGAAATGTGGGAATCTTTAGGGTGGTTTTTTTATCTCCAGTGCTGTTCCCAGGTGTCATTCAGTTATTCCCAGCGATAATGAAAGATTTATGCATTGACAAGTGTGGAGGTGAAATTGTGGTTAAAGCAGTGCTGCAAGTGATACTCCTGATCCCAGCAGGAGCTGCTGCCATGCTTGCATTTTTTGGAAGGTTTTGCAAAGTTTCCCCTCGTGAATAACCATAAATTATTGCAGTGAGGCTTTTCTTGTAGAAGCTAATGTCACCTCTCCTGGCCTGGAGATTTCTGAGCTGCATAATAGAAGTTAATCCAGTACATTTTTTTGCTCAGAGGATCTGAAAGGCTTTTATTATATAGAAAAAAAAAGAGGATTTGCAGGCTTACGAAATAAGAACAATTACCATCAATTAATAGTTTGAGTGCTTCTTACTCCTTTCTCCCACAACTTTTTTAACAAAGAAAGGAATGAAAAAACCCTACCCAAACAAAGAAAGAGAGGCAAAAAAAAACCCCCAAAACTTTTCAGGAGTCAAAGTAAGCCTTAGTTGTGTGATTGTGCTGTAACAGCAGTTAATCTCTTGAGAGCTGTAACATGGATTGAATTCATCAAAAAGAGAATGTGTGTCAGAAATGACCCCGTGTATAATGGGCAGAGATCAGGTCCTGGTTTCATGGTGTATTAAAAACTAAAGCCCCACAGTTTCAGGTCCCACATATAAAGAAAAGAGGGGAGATTATTGAGTCAAGCAGGGATGTTATAAATAAGCACTCGCCTTGATTAGCCCAGCACAGGCTGCACTTCCAAATATTTGGGGCTTCAAAAGCCTTTGCTGGGAGATTCTCAGAAGAACAAAACCCAAACCACAAAGTGCAGCTCATAAAATTTGGTCTGTCTTTGCAGGGAATGAGGATATAGGGGTAGCTGTAAGAAATAGTTGAATTTCAGGTGTTTTTTTCAGTAGCACTTAAAAACCAATCATCCTATACTGATCTCTGTTGTTTCCAAGGCAGGACTTTCCTCAGAGTGTCTGCACACAGTGCATGTATCTTTGGTTTTAACAGGTGGGGAAATTGAATTTATGATCATCTGAACTGCATGGGGACTTTCATCCACAGATTACATTGACCAAAACAAACAAAAACAACCCCAAAAACAAGCAACCCAAAAAAATCCCCCAAAACCAAACAAAAACAAACACTTTAAAAAAGAGGAAATTTGTTAGTTGTATACAAGGGTGGTTAAGGTGCATTCAGGATATCTCTGTGGTGTCTAAGTAGTTTGTAAATGTGATTGTAAATAAGATTTTTATTTTTCTTTAACCTGTCCCTGGCCTCTATACAAAACTATACACACAGCACTTTTCTTGTTACAAACTAGAAATAAGACCAAGAGATAGGTCAGTCAATATTTGTTCTTCTTTCAGTCTTTTTAGGGAAATTTTGAGTCCAACCCTAATTTACTGTTGGCTGTTTCTCCTTTGGAGGTGTGAAGGGCACAGCAGAGGACACAGTTTGTAAAAAGCAGACAAGTTAAAAATGGAGGTGCTTCTTTTGGGGGTTATCCTAAGAGGAATGTTGAGGAGAGGCCTTTTCCCAACATTACAGAACCTACAGTCAGCCACCCTACTGTGGCCTTCCCCCTGTTGTACTAGGATTTGTTTTACACTAATTTTATCTCATGGGGATTAAAGAGTTCACAGATGAAAGAAATTGAGCAGAGAATGAAAGATGCTTTCTCCAGAGCATTCTGGTTACTTGTGGAGTCCCTCAGGGTGCTGGACCACGAGGAGCTTCCCCAGGTCATCTTCATTTCCTCAGAAGATGAAACTGCAGAATGAAGGGAAGGTGAAATAGGAGAGGGAATGAGGTGGGTATTAAATCTTTAAACTCTTTCATATCCTTCACTTCACTTATTTGCTTTCCTGCTGCCTGAGAGTTGGGGTTGGGATACTGGTGTGGAGTAAAGGCTGTCAGAGGAAATTGTGGGAGAGAGACAGGGAGTGGAACAATAACTGTGGGTTCCCTGTTAACTGCATCATTAACAGCTCAAGGTCAGCACTAATGAATGTTTCCCCAAGGCTGCAATGAAAATTGCCCAAACTACTAAAAAGCTTCTCTGTGGCCACAAGCAGGGCCTGGGCACACGTGGCTGGACATGGAAGAATGAGTTGAAGGAAGTTTGGGTCTTCTGGGGTCACCAGGCAATGCCTGCACTGAGCACAGCCTGCTGAAGTCACAGGGCACAGGTAGGGGGCTGCTGATTTGCCTCATTTTGCAGTTGTTCTGTTGTACTTTTGAGAGGAAAAGCTGCTTTTTTCAAGAAAGCTGGGGATACCTTTGGCACACAGAAATATACTGTGGCTTTGGTGTTCCTGATGGGTGGGGATGGGGGGGACTGAATGTGGAGCAGCAACACAAACATGAGAAAACTTGTGTGCTTTTTGTGATCTGGAGTGTAAATAGCAAGTGCAGAAAAGAAGGAGGTGAAGGATGATAATTACTGACCTTGTAATTTGTCAAACTCCCCCATCCATAACATTTTTGCACTGCTTTACTGCCTGGTGGAGATTATATTTTGTTCAGATGCTGAGATCTTCCTTCTCAACCTTTAAAGTCCTTCAAGAGTAGCTGACCTTTAAAAAATATTTAAAACAAAATGCCAGATGAGAGTTTTGTTAAGTGGAACTCTTGCCTGGATCCTTTTCCTCAGATATGATTCATTGATTATACATGGTTTATTCTCTCTTGCTACTACAATACAGCCAGGTTTGTTGGGAGAAACTGAGGAGAAGAGGGGAAAAAATACAATCCAGACCCCAGGACTGCTCTTTTGCTGTGGTAACTAAATTGCAAATGGAACTGAATAAAACATGTAGCAGAAAATTAGTAGAAATCAAACTGCATCAGTGGGAAAAAGTAACCTTATCCTCAGAATGCCAAATTCTGACTTACAGAAAATGTTTCAAGGCCTCCAGAAGTAATTTAAGGAGCTGGTGAGCAGCATTTCTGTTTGCTTTGTAAATGAATTCAGTTGGCTGTTTGCTGGTGTGGGAGTTCTGGGTAGGCAGTGTGCTGTGCATTGACTGAAAATGTGTCATTAATTATCTGTGCTGATTTCATACTGTGGATCAATCAGAAGGGAAGAAATACATTTCCTACAGAATTGGAGGAAACAATCACAAACTGGACAAATGGGGAAGGAAGGAGGGAGGGGAGGCAAATGCCTGCATGACCTAGGTCTTTTCCATCTCCAGCTTCTATGAATCAGGAAATAGGCTTGCTGGGGCCTTGGGATATTAAAAAAAAGAAAAAGAAGAGTCAGCAAATCCTCTATTATCAACCACACTGCAATTCCCAATGGAAATCGTGGAGGAGGAATGATAGGGGAGGAAATAAATGTCAGGAACCGCTGGGCTCAGGCCTTGGTGTGCCAGTCACAGGGAGGGGATCAGCAGGACACTTTCAAAGGTTTCTGTGACAAATTATGGGAAAATGCACTGCACTTGTGATGTGGTGCCACAGCCTGAAGATCTGCTTTGGCACTGATGTCTGTGTCCAGCAAGAACATCCTGGTCTGTTTGGCTCTGCCTGTTTTTATGGACTCTGGTTCAACTTTAGGCAGCTTTGGTGAAACTTCTCTTGCTGTTACCTGGTGCTTTACAGGAGGCTTTTTTTAGAACCTGTTTCATCTTCTTAGATCTGACCTGTGACGTGGGTTTTGTACCCATTCTGAGCAGGGAATGGTCTAAAATAGAAGAAAGCAAAGCAGGCACCACGCTGTGCTGGGGTGTTTGTTGTCCTTTCTGTCCCTTTTGCCTCAGCCTTGGCTGCCTTTGGTCTCCCTCCCTTTTTTGGGGCACAGAGCCATCCCTAACCCTTTTTCTAGTCCTCTGAGGGCCTCCTGGCTGCAGGGGGAAGGAGACATCCTGCCCATCCAGAGGCAGCCTCCAGGTTACCTGTTGGACTGTGGTGCCTATGGATAAGGAAGGAGGGACTTAAGGGCAAAACCCAGGGGTTTTCTGGCTGCCAGCTGGTTTCTTTTTACAGATAAACTGGATTGCCCAAAGCCTCATCAGTCAGGAATGTGAAAAATCAAAGTGTTCAGGTTTCACTGCTTGTACACATCGATTCTGTACCTCCTCTTAGTCTGCAGTGGTTTGCAGGAGCGTTGGTGTGAATGCAGGGCATAATTCTGGTATGAAGTCATTGATTACACCAGTTGCAAGATATTTTATAAGGCTGATCCAAATCCTTGAATAAAACCAGAAATGAGGTTGGAGAAAATCTCTGATGGCTTGAGAGTTATGTGGTTTGCATTTTGACAGACGAATTTCATCCCCCCCTTGTTTCTCACAGCTACTCAGGGCTGAATCCACACCCTCCAAATATCAGCCTGTCTTGGCTAAAATAGGTGAGAAATGTTCTTCAAACAGATTTCTTTATTTTACTTTGCAAAGAATTTTTTAAAGAACCATTCTCAATATTTTATTTTGGTTGTATGCATGTGTAGAGACTGTTTAAATATTTTACTGATTGGAATGAAGCTCTGAAGTCCATTCAAAAGCAGACCAGCATGCTTGTGGTGTTAAATATTTAATTTAAATTGCCTCATTGCCATTCTAGTAATAAAAAAAGCAAAGAAGGAAATCCATAGCAAAAATTTCTAATGACAAATTTAGAAGTGTCTAAGGTATAGATGAAGCAAGACCTATTTGTTTTGTCTTCCTCAGTGTTTATTGCTCCTACTTCCAGTGATTTCCTGTGTAATTCATACACCTGAGGCTGGGATGGGGCAGCTTTAAGGCAGGAAGTTGTCTTCTTGCCTTGCTCTGCATCTAGAGCTTGGCAAAAATGCCAACATTTCTGCCAGCAGAATCACTGGAAGGAAAACACTTGAATCCCTTCCCACTGCTGGTATTAACTAGGCTGAGTCAGAAAATGCCCTGCCAAGCTCTGCTCTCTTTCACTCCCAGAATGGCTCAGAATTACCCGTTTTTATCTTGTGCTGAAATGCTAATGGCCAAGCTGCTGTTGTTTCAGAAGAAAAGTGCTTTATTGTCAAGGGCTTGAGCAACCCTACCAAATCCCCTTCCCATATTCTACAGATGGTTTTGGTGACTTTTTCTTGGCCCTCAGTATTCCATCCCCACAAAGGAGCTAATGTTCCCCATTGTGGTGAGAGCACTGCAGTGGTAATTTAGTTTCTGGTTGTGATGCCCAAAACCACGATGGGCTCACATAGGGGTAGCAAGAGGAAGGAGCTCTGGCAGGCCTCAGTGAGGATGCTGTGCCTTGCATCATAACTTCTGCTGGTCCCTTTTGCAGCTGTTTTCTCCCTGATTCACAGAATGTCTGTCTGCTGCTCCTTTTCCCTTTCTTTTTCCTGTATAAATATTTAGCTTTTAAGCATATCTGTAAGTTAATAATGACTGAGATAACAGAGGAAAGCTGTGTAATGTTCCTGGGCCTTGAATTCAAGAGAGGAAACCTATTTTTAGTATTTTTGCAGGTGACTCCTTTAACTCCAACAAGTGAACCTTCCCCTGGAAGAAGAGATACTTTGCTAAAATGATGTTTTTTAAAAGGATCTACAAAGCTCATGAAAAGGCTTTGTCTGTGGCTATCTGTGGATAGTAACTTACTGATATTTTCTTTATTCAAACAGCAACATTTTCTATTCCTACAGACACTGTAATCTGTCTTGGGGGGGTGGTTCGGGTGTGTGAGGGAGGGAGAAGTGTGGAATAAATAATCAGGATCCTTCTTTGGGAACATGGTGTTCCAAAGTGAAATATGTGCAGTCATTGATACTGAACAATGAAAGCTTTGGCTCTGTCCAAGGTTTCCAGGAAACTTTTTTTTGGAGTGAGAAGGAAAAAAATAAGAACCATAAACAAATGTTTAGCATAAAAATTAATTGCTCTTTATTTGCTGGTTTTCTCCACAGTTTTCATGGAGCAATCCTTGATATTACTAAGTGAAATGGGAATAGGAAAATTGTGGAATATGACAATTCTTCTAGCTAGCTTTGGCCTTTGCACAGTGATGCTTAGTTACATGCAAGATTTTGCATGTAACTTCAAAATCTTCTGCTTGAAATCCCAACAGGGCTTCCCAAGGGCTAATAGGATACTTTCACTATTGCAAATGGGATATAGTCTTTCATGTAGTCACATGGGCATTCCCTTATGAACCATTGGACATGGAAGAAATGTCTCTTTTTCTTTCTTTTCACGGCCTCTCTTTGTTCTGGGTATTGTTCATAATGAGTTCTAGATTACCTTTTTATTGAAGGGATTTGAGTAGCACAGCAAGGGTACAAACTCTGCTTTGTGCCTGATTTAGGGAGGATTAAATGTAGCCCTGGAAATGTGTTCCTGTACATCTCTTGCAGCACTGAGCCGTGCTCAGGAGGCTGCCATTGGCTCATGGGCTCTGTCATTGTTTTGAGCAAAATCAGTTTGAACCCTCTGAAAGGCAAAGAGCTCTCTGAGGCTCTCACACGTTTTCTCCCCTCGCACTGCAGTGTGCTTTTGAATTGCTGAGCAGCACTCTCAGCTGGCTGCCATAAATTTCTTTCCTAATCCAGCCTCACTCCTGCAAATTCCAGATCTGGCCACTTGTTCGAGCTACAAGTGAGGGACAATGGGGTTTTGTGATGGAAATGCCGACCCCAGCCGACCCCCAGCCATGAGCATCCCGTGCTGCTGGAAGGGCTCCTGGGCACGGCTCAGCCGAGCCACGTGCCGCCCACCCCTCCTGCATTATTGATCAATTATCGATCATCCTGCCTGCCCCAAGCTGGTGCTTACAGGGAGGGCAAAAGGGGAACGAATGCAAGAGTTTGGGGTTTTTTAATGGTTGCCTGATAGTGCTGTTGTATGTCTTTTATACCGTGTGATTAAAGCCTGAATGGCAGCACATGCAAAGGTAACTTGTGCTCTTCTGTTTTTGACACAGTGGTTTCACATGTAAATTTAAAAAAAAAAAAGCAAGAGCTGAAAGCAGCAGTGAAGGGTAGGGACCCTTTATTTGTTTTAAAAAAGCCTTATTTTATAAGTTTGATTAAGTAACAGTGAATTTTCCTGAGCTTTCTGTGTTTGGTGGGAAGATTTATGAGAATGAGCTAGATGGTGCTCTCAGAATCCAAAGTTCCCACAGAATTCAGGAAATCATGTATTTTTTTTCTGCAACACTAAAAAGAGCATTCTGCATTAAAAGGCATATCTGTAAGTCACTGATGTTCTGAGGGAGTGCAGCTGTGGTACTAATCCAGACCACTGTAATTTTACTCCCTGTTAGATAAATAAAATAACCAAAGATGGATTTACATGGATCTGGCAAATACTTTGCAATAATTTTATTTCTTTTAAACTGAAGAGTCAATCAAGATTAATTTTAATCTATAATCTTTACTTGCTCTCCCTGTTGCTTCCCACATATTGTTTCCCAAATAAGTGTTACAGTTCACATCCACTATGAATATTTCAAAAGCCTTGTTGTTCTCTCCTGTCGTCTGGCAGGTCTTTGTTTCTTTCTTTTTTTATTTTTTTTTTTTTGTAATCTGAAGTAAAGTATTTGGTCTGAAATGTATTTCTTTCCTCAAGCAATTACACTGAGTTTTTACTGGGTGCACTTGTGATGTTGCTGCAGTTAATGGCCACGCTCTGTCCCTGACATTTAACAAAGCCCAAGCACTTAAGTGAAATGGAAACGTTGATTTAAGATACGTTATTTCAAGCTTGTTTTCATAGTTACTGTTTAATTTACAAAATGTGAGCATGGATTGCTACAGGGATTCCAGGAGATCATGTTTTGGTTAAAGCTATAACAGCAGCTTTTTTTCCATTATGTGCTTTCTCTGCTTATATTTAGTGAGCATTGCATTGAAGGATTAAAGCTGCAGCTCTTAAGGCAGTAACATTTTTTAACTGATGTCCTATGAACTGGCCTTTGTTCCTTTGGAATTTTATAGGCTGGAATTTGTTGTACAGCAGGATATCAGCAGGCTTGGCAGCTGAGGGTCATCCCTTCCTGGAAAAGCAGCCCCCTGTGTTAAAGGGAAGGTCCCACTGTGGATTTTCTAGCTGAGGTATTTTTGTCATTGAATGGGAGGCTAAAAATGGAAATAATCTCTTAAGAAAGTGGATAGAAAATCAGGGGTGAGTTCAGGAACCACTAACCTGGACTGTGCTTTTATTCCAGCTATGAAAGTAATGCTTGTGCACAAAAAAACCCCAAACTTTTCCAAGTTTCAGGCTGCTTATTTTTGAACAAACAAGCAATACCTAATTAATTTAGAAAGACGCAGGAATTAACATCTTTAAAATATGCAGACTCATCATTTGTAGATGAGTATCCTTTGCTTCAGCAGGAAGGGCAGGAGGAGCTGTTTGAAGAGGCATTGAACTCACATCAGAGGACCAAAGCACTTGTCTGGGGGTTTGTATTTTCCTTAGCAGTGAGGTAATGATTAGAGGATGAAATAAGAATATGAGCCAACAATTTCTCAAAGCAAGTGTTTGCATTAATGTGCCTGTCAGGGTTCCAAGACTGTGGTTACATCTCAGAAAGTGTTAATATTGCTGGCAAATAGTTGCATTTAAAATGATCACCTTCTCCTGACTCTTTTTAAATTATGGAAGCATTTCCACATACCTTGTAGCTCTTCACACTGAGCTTTTACTGTTTTGCAGTAATGAGCTGTCAGCTTTTTACAATTTCTTACCACTTCATGTTTCAAATATGAATCTTTATTTCTCCAGATTCTAAGGAGCTAAGATCAAAAGGAGCTTCCTTTTTAATTTTATTCCTTGAGCAGCAACAGTTCAGTCCTGCTTTCCTTTTTCTTCCAACTGTGTAAGACCAGAAATTAAATACCTGTTTAGTTCATCTACATTTAATACTAATTTGCAGTAGCAACATGATAAAAGACAGAAGTTTTTAAGCAGCAGGGGGTTTAGAGTTGTCTTGATCCCGTCTGAATAAACCCTAAATTAGTGGGATTAACACAATTGGATCTGTGTTTTACCTGGTAAAGACCCTCCAGGGGATAAAAATGGCAGAGAGGAGGGAAAAAGGCATTCATCTAGAATAGCACTTAAATATATGCCTTGCCCCTTAGGATATAGGTACGTGCTTAAATTAAAGTATATTTTAAACACACGTGCTGAATCAGAGCTGTGGAGAGCAAGAGCTCCTGGAGTACATAAATAAAGGTTGACAAACAAGGAGACAATGAAGTCAGGCAAGAAAGAGGAGAATTTAGAATTTTTTAGAACTATGAATAGTGTCTGTTATAGAAAGAACAACCAGTCACCCCAGTTCAGATTTGCAGAGCTTTGATCTCATTTCAGGGCATGACACTTCTGTCTGTCCTTTTCTAATGGGGAAGAAAGTGACTTGTCAGTGAAAAATAGTTTGGCATTGAGGAGAAGGTTACAAACCTGAACTTTTGGTAAAGCTAAACACAAATTGGAGAAAGAAATTCTCAGTGTCATTATTTTTTTTTGATAGCCAGATGCAATTGATATTCAAATGTTGATATTCTGGAAGTTTCAGCTCAGTTCACAAAGTTTTTAATCTTTATGTGAAGTGTAGCACCATTGTACTTTTCTAGGTAGCTGTTGATGCTTCACTGTACAAACAACAAAATTATTCACAAAGGGTATTTTTGTTTTTAGAAGCTTCATGATAGATTTGTAATTTTTATAGTGTGTCTTTGTAGCATCACCCTTTAGTTCCCCTGAAACCTTCTAAACTGGACTCTGTCAGCTTTGCTGCTGAATGAAGATCACCCTGAAGACAGATTTGTGGTAACTTTTCCTGGCTGACTCCCCACCTTTCCCTTTTGCAAGGTGTGTTTCTAATCCCAAGCACACTGGAGCATGACTCAAGACATATTGCCTGATTTTATTCCAGTGCTCTGCTGGTTCCCCAGCAGTTTCCAGGCATGCCATATCTCTGGAATAAAGGCAGCAGTGAGCATGTGGTGGGCTCTGTAGGTGGTTTCAGGTTGAGGAAGTTGCCTTCTTTCAGGTGGGCAGTCAGCCTGTCAGGCTGAGTTATGGGAACATGATTAGTGTCCCAAGTTCATTAAATGAAAACTTTTGCAGCTCTGTGTTCCCATTGCTCCCTGTTTGTTCCAGTGAAACAATCCAGTTTTTCATTCACTGAGTGGATTACCATGTGTAGGCCCAGCAGGAGGACATTCCAGGTTCCCCATTGATTTCCTCTGCCAGAAAGTTTTTTTGTGATTCTGGTTGGTGTCACATGTAAAATCTGTATTATCTCCTGTCTTTTGCCATGGTGGATATGAGCAAACTTGTGTTTGGATAAAATGTGGAATAACAGCATGTAATGACATGGATATCTCATGGAATGACATGGATATCTCATGTAATGACATGGATATCTCATGGAATGGCATGAATATCTCAACCAAACTATTACAGTTGCCCTTAAAATATTCTGCTCAGTACATTTAAATATCTTGTATTTGTAACCCAAAAGGTTAAGCCCCATCAAGTAATCTTTTAACACAGGATATGATTTAGATTTGATAAAGAAGGGATGCCCAAACTCCAGATGTTGCTGTCATTTGCTATTTTGAGCAGCTAAGGAGCTTCCCAGGTGACACATAGAGGTAAATTTCACTTTCTGTCGGCCAGGAGCTGAGACATGGTACCTGTTCACTTTATCATTGCTGTTTTCTGCCCTCATTCATAAACAAATCTTTCTTTCCTCGGTGATTGCAGTCACTTAGGGATAGAAAGGGCTGCAGGATCTGGCATCAGCCTTTGTGGGGCTCTGTGATGCAGAGAACATGGTCTGAGAGGTCATTCCTCCCACTAGTGCTGCCTTGTGTAGTTTTCACATTCCCTCTTTTTTAATAAGCAGTTTTATTAAAACTAAAGCCAAACTAAGTGAAACTATTTATGCAGGCTTTCAAGGGCACTTTGAAGATGTTTATCTGGCATCAATATTCATTAGGAGTCAGTTGCCTTCAGTCCATTTTGTGCCTCTTAAAAGTCAAAGCCTAAAAGGTTTTTGACGAGGGGCAAGATGCTTTCTGTTGTTATTTATTTATATGTTTGTAACTGGGAAGAGTGACCTTCTTCCTAATGAAATGTATCCTGTTCTGTTAAGATAAAAGTGGCCATTTCTGACTAAAAAGCAAACTGTTATCAGTCAGGTATAGATTCTACTCCAAGCAGTGAGCAATATCCTTAAAAGGTTGTGCAGACCTGTCTGCTACAACAGCTCCACTCTGCTTGTCTTTCAGGGACAAGATGGAAAGGTCAATGAGGTACAATTGCTGTACTGTAATATTTACAGATAAAGTACCAGATATGCCTAATTTAGAAAAGAAACGTTGTGAGCTTTGCATCATTAATTCATTTTATACTCTCCTTTTAAGCAGATCTCCACAGATGATTGGTAGGGGGCTTAGAGATTAGTTTAATAAATGCCTAGGCTAAATGGAGCTGAAAATTCAGAGGAATGGCTCAATTTGCTCAGTGTTCAGTGAAATAAGCTGGTGTGTCAGCCAGTTGTACACATAGGATTTTTGTTAATTGATCACAAGTCACATCCCACTGTTTCTTAAATGAGGGCATTCATCTTCAGGAATGTCCTGCAGAAGTGCAGAGTTTTATGTGCAAAAGGAACCTCCTTTACAGCACACCTGAGGGGTATATTTTACCTTTTAGGTGCTGCTGGCTGTTCTCATTCATTTTTAGCTTGAGCTGCAGTTAGAGCCTTTTAAAACCAGATAAGAGTACTGAGTACAATTAAGAGAAATCTAAAAGGTCCCCCTGATCTGTAAATGCATGAAGTGGCATTAAATGCATCAATGAATACCATTACTTATGCTATTTATTATTCAGTCTCTGAAAATGCTTTTGGAATTCTTTCAGTCCAACATTATATTTCACAAAAAATATGTCTAGAAAGTTGAGACCTGAGTAGAAGGATGAGTGTTGCATTAGACAGCAGGTCTGCATCCTCACAACAGCAGCGCAGGGAGAGCTGCTCAGATTTAATTCCAGATCAATAAGAAGGCTGCCAGGGTCTGGTGAAGCAGACCAGGGACACATTGTCATCTTGTCTGTGCTGCCTGTTGTACAGCTCACACAAATCAAAGCACTTCAGCAGAGACAAGCGGCGTTTCTGCGCCCATCGATCTCGGCTCAGGGGCTGGCCTGGGGCACTGATGTTTTCCAGGGTCAGGTGTCTTTGATTTGCTTTCAGATGGATTCTGAGTCCCATCAGAGCAGCTGTTAGGAATGGCTGGAGTTCACCTCCCTACCTTGCAGGAGAGAAAGTGGCAGAAAGCTCACAGTGTGGTTTTGATCCTTTTGGTCAACGGTCTGAAAGAGGAACCAAGTAAAATTCTGTGGGAATTATTGGAAGCTACACATATATTTTCAGTGTTGGTGAACCTGACCCCTTGGTTCTGCTTTGTGCCATGGGCTTCCAGCCGGACCAAATTTTA
Source organism: Setophaga petechia (assembly GCA_024362935.1). NCBI lineage: Eukaryota > Metazoa > Chordata > Aves > Passeriformes > Parulidae > Setophaga > Setophaga petechia. The sequence continues at coordinate 3,252,945 of JANCRA010000013.1, read as the reverse complement.
GAGTTTAGCCTCAAAAGCAACACATGCAAGTTGAGGACAAAAATTAAAGGTGGGAAATGGTGAGGCTGTGTTGATTTTGGAAAAAGCATCACACACTGCTTTTTCAGTAAAGGTTTTATGACTTAACATGGTCTTCTACACCACTTAAAAGACTCTTTCAGATCTTAAATAAGTGAGTACACCTCCTCCAGAACTTCTCCCAGAAGGAGGATGAACTGCAGGAGGTCAGCCTCCAGGGAAAAGTTGTTTCAGGAATTTAGGCATAACTTTTTTTTTTCCCCAACTACAAAATAACAACCTTACCAAACGTCACTTCAGATGATTTTTCTCTCAATAAAAATTGAATTAAAGCAGCTTGAGTAAAGTGGAGGTTAAACAAAAACTGAATCAAAAACTTATTGGAACAGTTATCGGTTCTCAGCACTCCAAAGCAGTTGATTTTTATTGAGATTCAGATTTTAGTGTTGGAAATCTTCAGCACACAATAAAGGCAGCTAGGCCTTCACCTTGAGTTTCATCTGTGAATTTCTAACTCACAGAATAAAAGAAGTCTGTGATTGAATATTTACCTGCTGTCTTAATATTTTTTATGTTCAAATTACTACCTGCTATGTTGATGTTTTCAGTTTCTGGTGTTTTCACTAAGAAAAGTATTGAGTGTTGTAATGTGCTGGTAAGGTGAAAGGGGAAAAAATATTATGAACCTATAGAGATCCAGGTGGGACTGTGATATTCACATGCTATGCATTTTATATCATTATAAACCCCAGGAAGGGGAGAGAGAGAGAAGGGTGTGACTCTGGTAATATTTTATAAGCTGCTTTGCATTCATTTTGCACTGTTTCCAATAGCTACGTGTCAAAGAGCACAAGAAATCCAGCTGAGACCCCAGGAGCACGAGGCAGGAATCCTGCAGCATGGGGTTTGGGAACTGATCTCTAGGAAACTGATATTCATGTGCTGTGCAAGTTTTACAATAGCTGGAACAAATGTTTGATTGGCACTGTTTCTTCTTCACTCCTTATCGTTGGAATTGCATGTAGGAACTGTTGGATTGTGAAGAGTGTGAGGACATCTGTCATGGTAAATTTATTTTTGAACAAAGCCTCTGTGCCAAAACTGTACAAAAATCTGTCAAAGTATACTTCTTGTAAGTTATGTGGTCTCTACCATTAATAATGACTATTTTGATGGGCAAATGTTGCCTTCAGTACACAGACAACAATGCTGTTGTGCTGTCATTGGTTTTTTGGTCATTGTTTTTTGGTGGTTTTTGGGGTTTTTTGGGGTTTTTTTTTCGTTCTGTTTTGGTGTTTGTTATTTGTTTGTTTGGGGCTTTTTTGTACTGCCTTCCAATGTTACAGTTCCATCCAGAATGAAGAGCCATTCCTTTTTTGATTTACTCATTTGCTGATTTTCTGCGAGCACTTAAATTCTCCTGGAGTCTGGCATTAAATATTCCTTGGGTATTTCCTATTTGCAGCCAGCTGATTCTTGTGAGCTCTTCAAACATCTGAAGCTAAGCTGCTGGCAGTGGTTAGTGCAGCCAGCTTAGAGTGCCTCCAGAAAGCCAATTTTAGCTCTAGCATGTAGAAGTGCTAAAAAGAAGGAGGTGGTGAAAAGAGAAGTTGCAGCTGGCAAGTGGAAATAGAGACTTCTTGGATCCTTTGCTCCATCCTCCACTGAATAACCTTACCAGCATTTTTCATCCATGAGGTGTCTCAGCTACCACAGATACAAAACAAAGCAATGCCCTCTTGTACAAATATCCCTGAAAGAGTGACAGAAAATGCAGAGTGGCTTTGCTGCAGGTTTTAAAGCCTCATCCCAGCCCCAGAGTTGTCAGCACCCAAGCAGCCTTGCTGCTGCCTTGGTGGGCAGATTGTCTTGGGTGCTGAAGTGTTTATCAAGGGCTTGCCCTTCTCAACTCACAAGGAGCAAAAAATGTCCCTTCTCCACTGATGGTCTGCAATGACAACTCCAGAAATTATATTCAGCCCTCCATGTATATTTATTTCCCTTCAGATGTCTGTGGAGGCAGTGGAATTATTGTTTTTTCAAATGCTGAAGGTAAAAATGCCTCTGTTACCACAGATTTGAGAGGGACAGGTGGCTGGCATTTTCAGCATGTCCTGCATGGCACAAACCCAGAGTGGCTCAGAGGGAGCAGTGGGGATTTCATGGAGCTGGAGATGCCCAGGGCTGCTGCTGGGAGTGTTCAAACCTCCTCTCCTGGCTGTTGTTACAGTCCCAAGGGTCTGAGCATCACTCTCGTGCAGGTATTCATAACCACGTGTCACAGATGCTGACAAGGTGATATTTAGGCAGTGAAATTCACTGTTTAATCCTTCTTAAATAAGGAGAAAAGCATGAAAAACTTATTTTAAAGTGTAGGTGGCACTGGAACAGGTTGCCCAGAGATGCTGTGTGTCCCTCACTGGAGATATTCCAGAACCTTCTGGATGGAACCTGTGCCCTGTGCTCTGGGATGGCCCTGCCTGAGCAGGAAGGCTGGACCCCATGACCCACTGTGCTCCCCTCCAACCTCACCCAGTCTGGGGTTAATTAGTAATAAATGGAGCACTTAAAATAATTACACTTTTCAAAAAAAATATTTTAACACAAAATATCTACTCCAATATTATACATGAAATCTGGTACTCCTATAAATTATTTATTTTAAGCTCTTTCCAAATTTATTTCTAAGTTATGCAATAAGATGCATTAGGATTTCAATACCCTAATAAAATTTTCCCCTATGTCTTGTGAAGAACGAATTAGACTGACAAGTAATTGATGCTTCATTTTAAAATTAGAAGCTTACTAAGCTTAATTTGAGGACAATTTCCATTTTTGTATCCAATATACCATTTTGAGAGAGATGTTTCTAGATGGAGTGTCAGTCTGACTTTAGTTTTGGTTTGGTTTTTTTTTTCTGCCTCTTATGAAGAGCACGTTGCATTGGCTTGTGTTGTCTTGCATCAGAGTTGTTCTGCCTTGGAGGAAGTTTGATGACTGTGCAAAGTCAGGAGAAAGAGAGAGAGGGAACAGAATTGTTGTTTTTAATGGCTGGCTCATAACTTGGTGTGCAAAGTTTAGTATTACTTTTGTGTTCTATTTTCCAGATTACCAATAAAAGGGAAGTTTCTTATTCCTAAATCTCTAATAAGGCTTGATTTTACAAATTATGTTCTTTGGATAAAAGCTGTGAGATGACTCACTAGGACAGGAGAAAAATTGTTATGGTCATGAGATAATCCACACTCTGCAGAAATCCTCAGGAATTTCTGATTACCCAGCGTATCTCCTTTATAGATATTCCTTCCACTACCTAATCCAGTGATGTTCATCAGGCTGTGATGGTTCAAAATTGAAAAATTAATTGACATAAATGCTATTAAAATGGTTTTTAAAGTTACAACTGTATTTGTAAACAGGAACATCTAAAACTAGTTGGGAAATGTTAAACTCTAGTTCTTGGGAAAGTTTCCTGTTATCAGTGAGTCACAACACTGATAAGATACTCCAGAGGAGTGAAGAATGGTGTTTATTTTCTGATCAAGTACTGGGTTTAGTTTTGTAAGGGCTAAACCACTGCAATTGCAAATAACTTGAGTTGAACAGTAATAATTTTTAATTGTATGGAAAGCCTCAGTATAGTTTATTTTGTACATTCATCCCAGAGTTTTCTCAATTTAGTTCCCAGGCTATCCTGCAGGAGAGCAAAAGCAAAAGTTTTTTGCTGTTGTCTAATTGTAAACTTCTCAGTGGATTTTTTGATATGTGGGAAAGTTTTTTACCATCTCTCTAGGCATTTTTATGATCAATTTAAATACTTGGTTCTGGCATCCTGCTTGATGAACATCCTTTGTAATTTAATATGGTTGAGATGAGTATCTTCTACTCATCAAAGAGTAAAATTTTTTGTGTTTTGTTGCTCTGAACCAGGGAGTGTAAGATTCTAATGTGAAATGTGCCATAAGTGATGTTTTGGGGAAAAAATTTATTTTTATTATGAATGTCTAGGTTATCTGTTTAATAATGACTTTATGGTATTTTTCTTTTTTTTCCTTTTATTTTATTCTTCATTTCAAAGGTGAGAAGTAGTAATCTCATGGATAAATCCTTGGTGTGGTTGAGTTTCTGTCTCCCTGGGGTCCTTTGGAGAGCTGAATCCCTCTGGCTCTTTCCCAGGTCCCTGACTGTGGTACCCAGCTCTTATGTGGCTGGATATCAGTGGCTTGGACATTATTAGTGGTGTGACTGGATGCCATTTCATGTGATCTGCACTGATGAGTTACTTCTTTTCTCTATTCCTGGTTTTGTTTTTTTAAATTTTTTTGGTGTGGCAGCATATTCTTAGCACAAGTAATTTGTATGAAATGCAAATGTGCCAGTTGTCCTGGCACTGGTTACCTTACATAACTCCACCAAATGGCCATGATTCAAGAAAAAGCTCTGTTTGTGCAGGTGCTAAGTGCATTTTCAGAAGCCAAAATGTGAAAGTGTTTGTTGTACTGTCAAGAAATCATTCTTTCCACTCGCTACTGAGATGAATTCTGGATTTCCAAACTCTGCTTGTGCTATTTGTGATGCACCACCTGCATTCTTCACAGTGACTTTGCCATGACCCTGGTACTGGTTCATGGAGGTTAAAAGGCTTTACCTATCTTAGCTGGGCTTCAAAGGGGTGATTTTTGGGCTTTTTTGTGTCTTACAAGATGTCAGGGTCTTGAATTGACAGCTTCCATGCTTTGGCTCTGATAGGACCAGCTAAGCAGGGTTGTTTTTTTTTTCCTAGAAGTGGTAATTATATATAGAAAATGTCAGATCACAGGTGAGGGAGTGACCCCTCAGATGGAATAGTTTGGTGTGGATCTAGTTTTAACAGGATGGTACCTGTGTGCAGCAGGGTTTATGGCTTGCTGGGGATGGTGTATGGACAGATCCAGCTGGAGCCATGCACAGTTCATGCTCTGTGACACCAGGAGAGCACTTCTTGGTCAAACCTTGCCCAGAAACCAGAGTGGGGCATCCCAGGGTCCTTCCCTTTGCTCCCTGAGCTAAGAAACAGCAGAGAATCTCTGGGCTTCAAGGGGCAAACCCCCAGTATTGATGTGGTTTTGCAGATCCCCATCCTTAGGAAGGAGACAATACTCAAGAGCTGGCCAAAGGTCCCAGACTTTCCCTGTGTAATTTACAGTGATCAAACAGCTTTCTATGCCCCTTCTAACCATAAATATGATGATAACCACTGCAGCATGGCCATATGCTTGCATGAATGCCAAAAGTCTTAACAAAACCAGCATTTAGCAGCAAAGTCTGGGACATTATTTCAGGCTTGTGACACTGGGACTTTGTTCCAGTCTTTGCCACTGCGACTGCACCAAGTGCAAGGTTTTGTTTGTCCCCCAGTTCCTTGCAGAATAAATATTGCTGGTGCAGGCATTCAAGAATATAATTCTGAAAAAAATGGTGCCCATCATACAAAGATCACTGTGTTTGCTTGCTCTGTACATTGCATTTCATATTTTCTCTACAGCTTTAGAAGGTGGAAAAGGCTGTAAATGGCAACAGGGCACAGCCCCACAGTGCCTCATTGCTGTCACAGAAGGCATTTTATCAGTGAAATGCTGAACATAGCCAGACTTGTGTTTGGCATCCATTTAGGCAGATGTTTAGAATGAAAAGCATGTTATGAATGAGATGCCTCTCACTCCATGACTGCCTATGAAAAATGTATTAGTCATTAATGGAGGAAAAATGCTATTTTTTTTATAAATCTGACAGATGATGTTTTGGAATTGGGGTATGTACATGTCAGTGTGTGTGTGTGCATGGTATAATTTTAAGACCTGTGGCAGTGCAGTGGTAATAGAGACCTGAGGGGAAAAAAGAAAAAAAAAAGACACTTTTTGGGTGGTCTTTTTTTTCTTTTTTATTAATATATTTTGTCATTCCTTAGAGCATTAAAGCCTTTTTTCTTTTCCCTCAGTGTCAGAGGCTGAAACCTCACTCCACTGTTTGATTTATTGGATTGGCAGCCTTGCTGCTGTCACAGGTACAGGAGTAGCAGTGCAGGGCATTTTATCTCCTCACTGGACTGCATCAATATAGAATGGATTTCCCCAGGTTTTCAGTTTAGTATGATTCCCTCAGAGTGATCTAACTGGGTGAAAACTCTGTTTTAATAGCTGAGGATTACTTGGAAACATTGATGGGTTTTCCATGAGGTTGTCACAGTGTACCTTTTCCCGGGAATGTGGTTTTTATGAAGAAAATGAATTTCCAAAAAGCAGCATGCCATGCAATTTTTAAAGCAATGTTTCTGCAGCAGAGTTGCTGTTCTGGTTTTTCTGTGGATGCTCAGAACACCCCACAACCACACACAGGAGTGGTATCACACCCCAAGAAACAACCTGTGAATATTTCTTGACTCAGAAATGAAAGTGTGATGTTCCAGAAGCCTTTGAACGTGTGTTTAACGTGGCCTTGCTCCTGCTGACCCTTCAGAGAGCCACGGGGTCTTTCTGCTGTAAATACTTGGTGGAAAATTAAGACCTCAGCTTAAACATCAGAAAACTTGTCATTATGTCAGATGTAAAATATGTGGTGTCAAGAGGTCTGCAGGAGTTTCTACCATTGGCTATGAACTGGGGAAAAGCTTTTAACCTCCTCTTTTATTTTAAACCATTTACAAAAATACGGTGACAGCTCACAGCTGACATCTTAGGAAGGTCCTTAGAAAGAATTTTAAGGGTTTTGATCAGTTCTTTTTATAAAGACATGAAAAAATAAGAAGTTGTGCCTGTGCTGAACTGTGAGTCTTGTTGAGTTTGCTGGTAAAGGTTTGTATTTTAATACAGGGAAGCTCTGCCTTATCCCTAAGCAAAGCTGAATGCAGGAGTTGAATGAACTGGTCCTGTAATTTTTGAAGTTATTTCTTGTGGGATTGGGTGGCAGGTTTTCTTTTTTGTACTCGAGTATAATTTATAATTTATTTTATCTGTATTTTTTTTAAGCATTTCAGCGTATTTTTGGAATATGTGTATTGAGGGGATTTCAGTAGAATTATTCTTATAAAAGGATAAATGACTTCTCTCAAAGTTCAACTTGTGGCCACATGAAGTTTGTCATGCTTTTGGTGCATGGAGCAAACCAACCCCTTTAAGTGCTGTGTTGTGAGGAGATTCCTTTAGCAGTTTATCTCCAATAAACTGCTAATGTTTAATGTTTATCTCTAATGTTCAACTGTTGGCACTTGTCACTTCTGGGAGCTCTGATCCTCACCCTTCCCCAAGGGAGAGCATTTGCAAACATCCCAATTCCACAACAAACTCCTTCCTTCAGCATCCCTCAGGCACTCGAGGGATGCCTGGCTAGGAGGAAAATCATGATTTTCTAAACCCCCAGAGCTCATTATGCAGAACATTTATGGTGCATATTCAGAGATGGTAATAAAGGCACTTCTAGCCCTGAACAAAAGCCCAAGCCTGGAGGAAAGGGGAGGAAACAATAGAATATTTCACAGAATATTTGAATAATGAGATCAGTACAGGATTGCACGTTGAAGACACCTTTTAGGCAATTTAGGTACTTAGGCTGAAGAGCTATTATTAAACCACTGAGGACCTAGAAGTGCAATGTTGCATGAGATGATGTGCAAGGATCATTTCCTGCACTCCATAACTCTGTCACCCACTGGCAGCAAGGAGAAAGGAACTTTCTTGTGCATGGCTCCAAGTTTTGGGCTGATTTATGTGACGTGGGTGCCCAGCTGGCATGATAGATGAAAGCATCTCTTTTCCTGATGAACTTCTTGTTGTTTCACAAGGGCTTTGATGTATTTTGAGCAGGTTTACAACCTGCCCTGTGACAGTTTCAGTGCCCAGTCAGTGGAGACGAACTGGTGATGGCTGGCAGTGAAATCTTAAAAAATGTGCTGACATCCCAGCTGAACCACAGACATATGATTTGATTGATTTTACTTTGGGTTGGGTTATTTTTGTTTTTGGGGGTTTTTTTGTTGGGTTTTCTTTTTGTTCCTTGGTGGATGTAAAGAGTTGCTGTCCCTTGAGGTCCCTCTGCTCCTTTAGCCTCAGGAGATGGGGTTTTTAATTGATGCATGCAGAAATAAATCAGAGTCCCTTTTTCACTGAGCACTAATGCTTCTGTTACAAAGTTTGCTGGTTTTCTCTTGCTGGGCAGCTCTTTTGGTGTGGTGTGATCTCAGATGCTGGAATATGCAGTCAGCACTTTCTCATTTGTCTCTCTCTGGTGTTAATTACAAAGCCTTTGCAGCCTGCACCATTGCTTCTTTTCAACTGTGTTTAGTCAGGCTTATTTCTGAAACTAAATAAAGGAGAAGGAACTGAAGAATTAATACTGGCACCTGCCAGTGCTTGAGTTAATGAGCTATATGAAGGAAAGCCTTGAGAAATTTTCCTCTTTTTTTTCCTGTTTTAATTACTCTGGTTGTCCTATAGCAGCAGTCAGCACTCCAGTAATGTTAATTTCTTTGCCACAAGAAATCCCATAAAAAAGCTACTTCCCTGTGTAGTTTTAACCCTTATATTTATCATAACCTCTGATGAAAAGAAGAAGAAAACCTGAGCTTTTTGGAAATGCAGGGTTTCACCATGAGATGTTCCTCCCCTGCATGCTGAGCATGTAGGCACCAACTCACCTTCACTTTTAAACTAAATTTTACAATTCAAAAAGTTTTTCTTTGTTTTTGTTAATTTTTTAAATGGATATATGACTTATATTTGAGATGTAAGAGTGGTTAAATGACACACAGCAAGTTGAGCTGCATTCCTGTCTTGCTGGTCACTCACACTGAGTTTTTGTGCAGGCTGGACAGAAATGGGCAGCAAATCATTACTGCTGCATGCAAGTGAGTGTCTCCCTTCAAAACATCTTTTGCCTGGCACATGGAAGCAGCTTTTTGAAAGGCAGAGGCCAGCACTGTGCCTGTGAAGCCTTTGATCTGAGATTAAAATAATGCTCAGCGTGGGAGGGTGGAACTCAGAATGGTGGTCGGAGTTTGGGAAAGGTGACGCAGGAAAAAAGAAATCTCAAAAGAGTATACTCATCAAATAGGGGCTTCATCAACCCAAAAGCCATAAAGAGAGTGAAACAGTCACAGGAGGATGCTGCTTAGGAGAAAAACACCTAATTATTGGAAGGTGTCAGTATATCAGAGTGCCAACGTGGATGTTTATCTGAATTGCCAGCAGGTCCCTGCTAACGCTTCATAAATGTAAAAAACCTCCCTTCCCATTGTGGAATATTTGCCCAATATTCCCTTTATAGAGGCACAAAATACAACTTCCAGTCTCCCTGTTTCTAAAGGTTTAGTCTAACTATGGTGTGAGTACAATAAAATTTTCCTTTTCCCATGCCTAAAAAGTAAAGCCCCTCAAATTTTTGGAACATTTTTTCGTATCACAAAAAACCCACACTGAACAATTTCATAGGAAAAAGGGTTTTTAACACTTTATTTTTAAAATGGGAATTGCATCTTCTACTTTCTAATAATTGGGTTTTATTTATCACTGAAGATTGCCCTTCTCTCCTTGGGGAATAGTTGAGGTTTTATCTTTTATTCTTTGCTCTGACACTGTTTCTTCTCCTGTTTATAAGAATTAGACACCAGGTTCTTATACATTAATGGTTTAAAAGTAAATCTAATTAGTAGTGTCATCATAGAAGCCTCTTTCTAAAGTACAGTGGCCATGTAATAAGGAATCACTGCATCAAAAAGGAAATTAATTTTCTCTGTCTTTGCTGAGAGTGCTTAATTAAAAGGAAGGTATTTAACTGGTAAAGATTGGATTGTTTGTGATGTAGCTCTAAATAAAGGGTTTGGGGTTGCCTGTGCTGCTACCTTGACAGCTTTCTTTAAGATAACCAAACACACACAAAATAAATAAATCAGAGGAAGGGAGAGAATTTCTCCTAACTGCCCACAGCCAGATAAAATACTTCTGCTATAATTCCCTGACTCTTTCACAGCATTGACTTGTTTTGTTCTTGTTATTTTTTCTGGTTGTTTTCCTCTAATTTAATATTGGTAGTTAAGACTGAAGTATTTCACTGTCCTGTCTGAAAATAAGAATAATGGATTGTAGATAAAGCATTGATCAGTCTGAAATCTACCTTTAAAATCTTTCTCTTTTTTTCTTACATATTAATTTAATTTTTTTTTACAAGGATCCAAAGCATCTTATTTATGACAATATTAGGATTAAGGGACATAATTAAAGGATATTAACTGTCAGTGGAGTTGCATCACTGGGGCAAAAGGAGGGCCCCTTATCTCTGTGTGGATGCATGAACAGCACCAGTTCAGCATCTGCCACGTCTATTTAAAATAATAATGAATTTACTCCTTAGGAAAGCAGAAGATTACCAACAACAGCAGCAGCCCTTGCCAGGATTAGAGGAGGGAAGTGCTGCAGCAGCATTTCTCAGCCACTCTGCCAAGGCACTCGAGCTGTAGCTGGTGAGAACAAAGCTGGTTGAGCCATTTCCATCCCAGGTCCCAGAACACGTGTGCTCAAGATGTGGGTCCTCAGCAAGGCTCACACCCATGGCTGACAGGCAGCAAAGCCTCTGTGCCTCTTTGTTTGGAATAAATTCACCTCGTGGCAAGGCTTGAAAGTGAGAGTCAGAGATATTAAAGGATTAAAAAGAGCTCCTGGAGTAATTTTGCTCTTAGGTTTGTGTTATTGCATGACAGTGCTGCTGGTTTGCCACAGTGGTTCTTTGTCACAGCCAGCCCTGAGCCCTCTGCTTGAAATGATCTCAGAATCTCCTTTGCCAAATCATTACACTATTTGTTTTTAGTAGTTTCCTTTTCATCTTTTAAGATGTTAGCTTTAATTTCTTGACTACAGGAATTTTTCTCTTGCACTTGCCTCACTTTTTTTATGAACACTTCTTAGGCTCTTACAAATAATGCTAAATTTCAGCAGTTTTTTTCCCCTGGGTAGCTGTTGGGAGCACTTTTAAAAAATTGAGATTTTCTACACAGGTATAGCATTTTGTTTAGTGGCATTTTCTGGAGGCTGTTCTGGACAGAGTTGGTGGCATTTTTAATAAAAACACTGTGCACATGCACTTCAGCACCAGGTAGGTGGACCAGATTTTCCCACTGGATGAAAGATTGGACATGTCTGACAACAATTTGTGATTTCCTAAAGACTTATTAACCATATATATATATATATACTAAATATACTACTATATATATATAAACTAATAAATAAAATAGTAAAACTAATCTTCAACTCTAAAACAGAGTTGTCACCATCTTCTCCCTAAGTCAATGGTATTTTTTTAAGTTTGGAATGTAAGGTGTTCTGGTTGTAGCTTCACTATTTCTGTTTCATGAATCAATTTATAATTTTGTTATAACTGATCATCTTTATCTCTCTTGTCCCTCTCTTTTTTAAATTATTTTTTTAAAATTCTCTCATCCACTACAAATCCCAAAGTTCAACAGCAGAATAGACCAGAGAATGCTGTTACTGTCTTTCTTCTATGCTGGGTCTTAATCTTGGAGGCAGAAAATTAGTGGTAAAGATAATGAAAGGATTTCATTGCTTCTTTAGCTTAATTAAACAGAAGATAGCTAAAGAAAATCTACAGACTAATGCTGGAAAAGATTGTGTTAACCTTCTCATCATTTTAATATTACAAAACAGTAAATAATGGAATATGTGCATTTTTCTCCCAAATAACCTCCCACAAATAATAAGAATTAATGCATGAATTTATTAGTTTTTATAAATTTTAATTATACAATTTTATAAATTTGAATTATACTTTTTAAAAAATTAGTGAATTAATTTATTATTTTTATATATTTCTTCATATATATACATACATATATATATACATATACACATATATATATACATACACACATATATAATATATATATATCACATATATATGTACATATATATATACACACATACACACATATATATATGCATACACATATATATATTTTATATATATATATACATATATATATATATACACACACGCATACACATATATATATATATATACACACATATATATATGGTTAATAAGTCTTTAGGAAATTACAGAAATTTGTTTTGGAAATATATTTGCACAGGTAAAAGGAAAAGAGGAGCATAATGAGAACACAAATGTGATTTTTTTTTTTTGGTGTGGTTTATTCTGCTAAGGTGCCCAGCTAGGAGACACCAAATGTGGGAAAGCTGTCACAGGAGAAGAGCACTCCATGCTCAGCTGAGAAAGCAAAGTGAACAGGTAGAGAACTCCTGGGACTTTTGTGGAAAGACAACAAGAATGGAAAAATGGGACAAGATGGGACTCAACAGTGCTGTCCTAAAATTTAGAAGCTAAATAATCAAACTACTTCTGTAGGGTTTGTATGGTTTTGGCCTCTCTGCAGGGTGTGTTGGGATTTTCCCACAGAAATGTTAGAAATGCCAGAATCAGTCATTTTGCAATACAGATTTTTATCTGTGTTTATCAGGAAATCCTGTTGGCTCGTGTCAGTTTTTTCTCCCAGCTCTGCTGCTGTCCCAGCCAGTGAGAACAGCTTTATTAGATAATTGCAAACACATATGGGGACATTATTCTGATTTAAGAAACTCTTGCTTGGATTCAGTGCTCATATTCTTGTTTAGCACATCAGCAAGCTGTCTAGCTTCAGATGAGGTTGTTGTTTGATATTGATTTATTCAAGTTTCTGCTAGTCTTGTATAGATCCTGGCTTGATTTCAGGCTAATTTGGTTTTAACTGAAATTGATGAAGCAGCTATTTAATAGAAGCTGATAGAAATGACTGCTAAGCTAGAGATGTGCAAACCTCCAAAAAACAAACAAAGAAAAACCTCAGAAATCTTCTTATGTGTGCATTTGAAGTAATCTTTTGAGCTGCTGCAAAGGAGGGGAGTTGTGATTTTTTCTTATTGCCAACTATAAAAATACAGAGCTCCAGATTACATTGTGAAGGTTTAGCTAAGAAAAATATCAGTGCACAGAGATTTTTTTTTTTGCTGAAAGATAAAAATAGACCTTGTCTAGTTGTGTTGGTGTAATTCTGTGAAATGGACTCCTACAGATGGGGGATCCTGCCAGGGGTAGGATGGGGACAAGAGGTTTTCCAGTCCTGTGTTCTCTTTCTGTCAGTGAAAAATCCCAGGTGCTTTTTGTCTGTGGTCTGCTTTTCTATTTGTGAATATTTAATAATTCAAAATATTTTTCATGGGTTTTAAAGGCCCATCCAAGAATCTCCTGGCCCTTGAGGTGGCCCTTGAGGAAGGACCTTACTGCAGAACTGCTGGAGTGGGCAGAGGGGGATCTGGAGGGGGCTCCCCCTCTCTCCCCAGAGGCAAGATCAACTTTAACTGCTTTTCTCATGCTGCCTGGTTTTTTTTTTTTCTCATTTATAATCTGATCATGTTCCCTTTCACCCCTGGAAAAAACCCTTTAAGTGTTCCAGAGTAGATTTTATTTCCCCCACTTATTCTTTAATATTTTCTGTTCTCTTTACCCCTGAACTTAGTCACAGCTTCAGTAGCTGAGGATCTCTTGGAGTGAGATTTGAATCCTGTTTTCCATTTGTGGGCAAGAAAAATGGCCTTTGCAGCAACTTTTTAATAACTTTTTCCATTATTCTGTATACTAATTTTACCAGTCTCAAATATATAATTAGATAGATAAAGTCTACAGATAAATCCAAGCCCCTACTAATCTCTTTTCACCACTCAAAATTCCTGCAGTCAAAAGCAGCCTACATAGAAGCAAATGCAATTCCAATTTATTTTAATGGGAATTCAGGATTTTCAGATCGTGGCTGATTAGAACTGCTCCTGATACCAATTTGTTGTAAATTATTCTTGTTTTGCATAACCCCCAAACATATTAATTTGCTACTTAAAACTGCTGCTGCCTGCTGCTAACAATTAGATAACCAGGCTGTCAGTCCAAGTTTTTCCCCACTGAACTTGGCAGGGTTTAAGTGGCCCTTTTCTGCCTCACCTCTGGGAATCCATCCCCAAAGAGCCAATATTAAATTTAGCAAAAATGAGGGCTGAATAATCACATGGATTCTGAACTGCTCATCCAGGCCAACTCTGCTCCTGCCTGAGTTGGAACTGTTTCAGGAGCACTTATGAAACTGAGTTATTTTAGTAGGCTGGAATGTTTGGCTGTGAAAGTAACACAGTCATTTTTTCCTCTATATTGGGAGGGACATCACTTAGGTATTCACACAGCTTCTACTTTTCACTTGGACTGTGGCATCTTAGTGCAAATGAATGTTGAGGTAGTAGACTTATTTGAAATGAAAAGGAATTAGATGACAAAATGCTAATTAAAAAAATTTAGACTGTCCTCCTATTGTTGTTTCATGATTGTCTTCTACTGTTTTCTTGACATCCTTAAATATTTCTTTCCTTCTCTTGATGGTCCTCTAGTTACTTCATCTTATTAATTGTTTACAGGGTTAATTTTCAAATTGTTTTGGTTGTACAAAACTTTTCTGGGGCAGAAATTACCTAATCAAAAGTAGCCCTTGGAAGGGCCATGAGTTTCTGTTTTGGACCTTTTTTTCAGAGAAATTTCTCTGTAAAAAGGTCTGAAGAAGTCAAAGTCAGAAAAAAAATGGAGAGGGAATTCCACTCTATCCTTTCCCACATGTTTCAGATGCAAGGGGAAAATGGGTTGGGTTTATTTGGTGATTTCTCCCATTAGTTTCCTTAAAATGGTTGATTATTAACTATACACAAGGAATCCACCATGGATAAGCATTCCTAATTTCTGAGAAATTTCTGAGAAATATTTTCCTTCCCTCTGCTGCTTTGGAGGTTTTGTGGTACTGATGCAGAAGCTTGGGATCATGGCCCAAACCTTGTGAGGTGATCCCTTTGTAAACCAAGAAAGGAGGATTTGTTAATAGAAAGAAGTTTGGGTTTTTTTAAATAGAACACTGTTCTTTATTACTAGATGAGCTCTTAACTCCTATTCTGATTTTGTTATGCCATAAATGTAAAAGATTCAGAAATTACTGTGATAAGAATGAGGTAAAAAATATCCATATATTACTGGAGGCTTTGGAGAGTACATGGAGCAGGGGGCAGGAAGAGATTTTCAGTGTTATGTGCCAATCTAGGATTTTATAATGTGATATAAAAACCTGATATTTTCAAGAGGGTTGAAAGAAATGCTGACAGCAGTTTCAGTTCTTTAAGAAGTCATGTCTGTAAAACCAACTTTCTTTTCAGAGCTGGAAATACTGCAGGTATACAAAGTCAGACAGGTATAAATCATCCTAAAAGCCACAAGTCTGGAATTTCTGCCCTGGCTGCCAAGCAGCTTAATGTGAAAGGTGAATTTATATAATTATTTTGCCCCCTGCAGATTCAGAGATTCAGAGTGAGAGAATTGGAGGGTGCACAGGAAGTGCTCCACGTGTCCCTCTGTACCTCTGAGAATTTCTCTTCCTTCATGCCTGTTTAGAATTTACTGTACCTGTCAGGTGTTGTTCATCAATAACTAAATATTTGAGGATTCTTGCCTCAGGTATGGGATATTGAGACAGAGCTGGAATAGTGGTGAGTGATGAGCCATCCATAATTTTTTACTCTTACTTAAATCATTAATGTTTATTAACTGTACTGCTTTTTCTAAAATCTTCCAATGTCAGTGTGATACTAGAACAAATATTTGGAAATTAGATAAACTTCATGTTACTGAAATGCCATAAATTCAAAAGAGATTTGGAGAACAAAACCTTTCAGTTCATGTCAGAGATTGACTGAAACAATAAAGTTCTGTTATTTTCATATTAAGTTCTTTCAATCTCCCTGAAAATCTTCCTTCTTTCTCCTCTGCACTGCAAGACACTAAATTTAGAATTTAGTTTAGACAATAAAACTAGAGTTTTGAACCATTGCTGAACTTCTCGTTTTATCTTAGCAAAATCCTGTTAGAACTAGAGAAAGGCCAAATTTTTGGAAACACAAATTTTTTTTGGAAGGCCAATTGTTTGGTAACACAATTGTTTTGTGTTATTAAAATGTAGTAGGGAAAATGATCTATAAAGTGTTCACTGTGTGAAGACTTCACTGGATTTTTGGATGTGGTTTATGTTACATGCAAAGAGTTCTGATGGAAGGTTTACAAAGTTAGAATGGAAGGTTTACAAAGCTATATATAGTGTGGGAAGAAAGATGACTCTACCTATTGTCATTAAAAAATGCCCAACAGATAAAGCACATGGACAGTGCCACCGAGGAGCAGGGCAGAAATATTTCCCTCTTGCAGGGTAACAGGGAGGACTAATCTGCTTCAAGGCAAATTTACAAGCATTGCCTCAGTCTTTTCTAAACTGGGGCTGTTGGCAGCTGTTAAATCAATTGTGAGCATTACAGCTCTTAAGTTACATTATTCATCAAGAATAACAAGCCTGCTTGCTGCTTGCCTCTTCCAAATGCTTGCTGCACACACATTTAATGGGAATTCACATTTAACCCAGTCTTCACTGCAGGCGAGAGAAGTGGGAAAAGAGCAAAATGTTCTTTAAGAGCAAATCCTAATGCAGAAGGAAAGTTTTCCTTGTTAGGGAACAGTTAGAAAGTGCAAATAATTGTCCCATTCTCAGCTGGGCCTGAGCACAGCAGCTCAGAATTCCTGTCCCAAGGGGCACAGAGCAGCAGAGAAATGGTGATGGTGCTGGAGGAAGTTCCCTGGCCCTTGCACTGCTGGCCATGCCTTGCTCAGACAGAGGAATTCAGGATTTATTGAGCAGTGCTGGAGGAGGGTCACTGCACAGATTATAATTTATAATTATAAGTTAATAATTAATTTATAATTTACAAATTAATTTATAAGGGGGGAGCAAGACGAAGCGAAGGGCTGCGTGTGCCGTGTCCTTGGCAGCAGGTGGGGATGTGAGCTGCTGGGTCTGCAGGGCCAGGTTTGTGACTGTGGGAGGCTGTCACAGCCTCACTTTGTGGTGTCAGGGCAGCAGAACACAGCACTGATGGCATTTGTGGTAGTGGGAGATCATTTCAGATTGCTTGGGCTGTAATGGGACATTTTGCTAATGCATTTTGACAGCACCTTCAAAATACAGTTACACTTGCCTATCATAATCACTTGGTGTGTATTTCTAATCTGACACACAGGACAGGCAGCAAGGAGAGGAGGAAGGGGAAAAAAATTAGAAATGCTTTAGTGACTTACATGGACATTATTACTATTACACTTTAACTGGATTCCTGCCTGAAGCACAGAGCCTTTTATAGAAGAAGAACTTTCCATGGGATGCTCACAGCTGACATACACCCTTATTCTGTGGGTTTGGTGGGGAAAGGAGGGCTCATGAGCTGCTTTGCAGAAAAACACAGTTCAAGGAACTTCTTCTAGGGTTATCTTCTAGTCCAGGCTTATCCCAAGCTGAATCCTTGCCTGCCTGTTGTGCACATTTTGTCCCAGCACAAGGCTGGGAGCTCCAGCTGTGGCTGGAAAGCTTATGTGGGGTCTCAGCAGTCTGCAAAGCTTTTGTGTCAGGTGTAGAGATTCACCCATCAGCCCTGGGCTCTCAGGAATGCACCTGGTTAGTAGTGAATGGGAGATGCATATATACTTAGTCAAGGAAAAACCTTTTTCCTGTTCTGCTCTCTGTGTTGGCTTTTAAAATGTAGTATTTAGTGAAAAAAAGGTCTCAATGTCAAGTATGCTGGAAACCAGTTGTCCCAGTCAAAATTACATCAAAAAGCAGGTAATTATTCTTGTTATAACTTTAGTTTTCAATTACAGATTTTCTTGACTTAATTGCTTAAAATTGTTTGGGTTTTTATGTGCTGTTTTGTATCATTTGTACCAGATTAATGTGTACAGCATTCTTTTTTCTGGATTCTTGTTCTTGAAACTTAAGCCTACAAAAAAAAAAGAGTCTTTTTTATTGTCTTGAGATTTGTTCAGAAAAAGTAAAATAGATCTTTTGGAAACAGACCTGTGATCAGAGCTTTGCTAAGCAAAGTAACCAGATGGAATTTGACTTCCCCATTACCTCTTAGTAAGCACCAAACAATTCTAATGGGAGTAGCTGAGAATATTCTTAGTAGGATAAAAACCCCCACCTTATTCTGCATCAGTTGGTCCTGATAGATACAGACTGTCAAATCTCATGGTGGATTCCCCAAATGCTTCCATCTTTTGAGGGTTTTGGATGTCCTTTCATCCTCCTTGGTTTCTGCTTTTGACTGTTAAAGAAAGAAGTGGGAAAAAATTAATATAAAACCAATGTTGTAGTTAAATCCATGGTGTTTGCTATATAGTTCCTTCACTCAGAAAATGGCATGGTGTCTATATAGTAAAACCTTTCTTATAAAACAATGCAGAGTCATGAAAGGCAGTGTAATTCTGTTTTGTGATTCTTTTCCCCATAAAGTCCAGTGGAACTGCAAGCTGTTAATTGAACATGTGGCACTGGATATCAGCACACAGTATTATTTGTTAGAAAAAGCACAGAGCAGAACAATGCAAACTTAGTTTCCTGTCCCTTCTGATGAATTTCCTGCATTGAGAAGTGAATGCTGTTGGAGAATATTGAGTTCTTGTTTCTGGTGCTGATTGTAAGGAAGGTTTTCATTCTGTAGCAAATACCCTGTAAAATGCAATACATCAGATTCTTTGTTTTCTAAACAGCTGAGGTTCTGCCCCCCTTGGATTCACACAGGTAGCAGGCAAGTGAATAAAAATGCTGAACTGTGATATTTTTAAAAAATTTACATTTAATTGGATTTTTGTTCAGCAGATAATTGCTTACCCTGCAAACCCAGACTTTTTCAACACATGCACACAAAATGCATGTTAGGTAATTAAGAAATTTCTTTTTAAAAGGAAAAATACCAAGGAAGAAGAGGCAAAAGCTAAAGCACACAATGCAGGAATGCACTTGAGTGTTCAGATAGTTTTGCAAAAGCCTTTCTTTTCAGCTGTGAGAAGGTTGTCAGCTCACAGATGTCCCCAGGGGCTGGAACTGTTTAATTTTCAGGCTTTCTGCTGGAAGGATGAAAATACAGTCGATGAAAAAGAAACACAAAGAGAGGAGGATGTTCTCACAATGATGAAGCTGTAATGTTTTGGGTCTTCTGTTTAAACCTTTTCTTTGGCAAGCACTGAAACCTCTCTGCCCATGACAATATCTGTTTATATGTTTAATGGCTTTAGATAAAATCATCCTCCTTTTGCCAGATTCTGACAGCACAGAGATATTTGAGGGCTGGTACTCATGGCTGAAGTCTACATTAGCAAGGAGTGTGGCCAAATAGGAGCAGATCAGTGGCATTCAGCAATTGGAATTAAGGATTCTGTGCCCATACCATAACAATTTTTAAGCATTTAAGTTTCACTTCAGAAAATCTCTATCAGGTCCTACAGGCTTCCTGTAGCAGGGAGAACCTCTTCCAGTCTACCTGGAATATTTGTAATTGTGTGGTCTGGGCACACTTTCTGTTGTGAATTTTAATACAAGAGGGGGAGAAATGGGATTTTGCTTTAAAAGTGTGGCTAAAATATAGATGCAGCCATTAAATGGCATTAACAGCATCACTAGCAAAGCAATGCCTGTTTGCTGTTTACTGCTGCAAATTACAACCATTTTTTGATACCCTAAGTTAGATTCCAGATTTAATGGCAGTGACTTAAACCTTAGGGATTTTTTTCCTACAGGTTTAAGTGGCTGCCATTGCAGCAGCATTTCTCTTCTTAAGAGCTTCCCTTTCCCAGCACCAGCTCTCAGTGAATTCCAGAAGGAATAAGTCAGTGGTTGGCAGTGAAAGTAGCACTGAATAAGGCACAGACACACAATTTCAGCTTCAATTTCAGCTTTTCAGCTCCTGTTCACGTGAGTGCTTAAAAATGTGAACTTTGGTTTTGGTTTGGGTTTTTTTTTGGTTGGTTGGTTGTGTTTTGGAAGGGAGGACAGTCAAGTATCTCCAATGTTTGCTTCCTAAACTTTATGTGCCTCTGGCCATGTCTTGCCTCCAGTGGTTGAATTCAAAAATGTGGTAAAATTGGCAAAAGGAACTAAATTTGAGGTATGAGAATTTGTAGGAAATTAGTGTACAGAAATTCTAGTCACTGGCCATTAACTGAGCCATTCTATTTTTATTTTATCAGCATCTGGTATATTTAGTGTTGTCAGATTGTCATGTTTAAGCCCAGCTGACAACCAAGCCACTCACTCCCTCTCTCCTCATGGGATGTGGGAGGGAATCAAAGGAGTAAAATGAGGAAACTTGTGAGTTGAGAGAAAGACAGATCAGTAGGAAAAACAAATTCTACATACAAGGAAAACAAAACAAGGAATTGATTGCCCACTCTCCATCAGCAGGCAGGTGTTCAGCCATCCCCAGGAAAGGTGGATGGAGCATCCCTTTGGCCAGACTTGGCATCTGTCCCAGATGTGTCCCCTCCCAAATCCTTGTGCACCCCAGCCTGCTCAGAAAAGACCTTGACACTGTGTGAGTGCTGTTCAGCAGTAAAAATATAAAAACTTGGTTGAATTATCAACACTATTTTCAGCACGAATGCAAAACATAGCCCCATAGCAGCTACCATGAAAATAATTAATCATACCCCAGGCAAAAGCAGCATTAGAAATAGATTGTCTTTTTTATGTCAGTGACAGGTAATGAATTAAGAGCTCAAGAAACCAAAGTCTTCTCTTTTTTACCCACAAAATAAGTTCAGCAAGGGTGTGAAGAGCACAAGCTTCCCCCACACTGCTTGAGCAATGTGCCTCAACCATGACCTGAGAGCAAATCTCTGAGGGAAAAGGTATTTGTTAAATTTCTTTTCCAATTAATTTGACAGCTCTGCTGAGACTCCTAACAAAAGTACTAATTCATGCAAATTGCAGTAGTGGACCTGTGTCATCAGGGAGCTGGGCTGGGCTCTCTGAAACATCACACAGGCCACCAGGCAGCATTTTGATTAGAAGGTGACACTGGGTTTGGAGCCTATTCTGCATTAATTTTCTCCCAGGGACAGCAAAAGATTCCTGAATGTGCTAACAGAGGTGGGAAGTTGAAAAAGAATATTCAGCCTCAGTAAATGCATCATCATCTTCCTTCCATCCCTGAGAGAAAATTTATACCTTTTCTATGTCTGAATTAACTGTTCTGACTTGGGATCTGTGCATTGCCTGGGAGATGCACAAGGATTTTCCATGGGTTACTCAAAATAAAAACCAAAACCCAAAACAAATCAAAGGCCTGAATGTGTTAGAGAGCAAAACATAATCTGTGGTCCAATATAGAAATCAATTGGTTTCATCAGACATGTCATGGGAAAAATAAGAACATTTTCCACTGTATAAATGACAGTGTAGAAACAGAGATGGGTATGATCAAAGGATCAGAAGATATTCCTGTAAAAGCTGATGGAAAAGTTTGTGTTTGTTCATCACAGAGAAGATAAGCTCATGATAGATTTTGTAAGATGAGGAATGCCTTTGAGAGGACACATCAAGAGCAGCTGGTGTTCCTGTCATGTAATAAAAACCAAGGGGACATTGAATTGCTGAAAAAAGTAACAAATTTGAAGGTAAATTGAAGGAAAGATGAATTTTTGTACTTCACAGCAACTACCTAAACTGGAGCAGAATGCATTTCAACCAATAATTTGCAAAAAAACCCCAAATATTGGATAGTCTGCATGAAGGGCAGTACAATGATGATTAACATAACTATCTTTGTTAAAAAATAAATTAACACATATCTCTTACCCTGTTTTTGAAATAGTATTTGAGTTGTAGGTATGAGGGTGAAACAATTTATATGGCAATTTATAAACATGAGTTTATTAAATTCCTGTTTAAGTGATGGCTGTTTTAAAGGTTTAAATACCTGTTTAAGTGATCCACTAAAATTTCTTTCCCCCAAAACTGACTGCAGAGAAGCCACAGTTCCTGACACATTTTGCAACCAGGTGCTTGCACGCCCATCAGTGAGAACCTCTTTGCTGTAAAGAGGTTTTAGGTCTGTTTTAGGTCTGCAGTCTTTGACATTGCACTTTAAACAAAGCTGAAATGCACTGCACAAAAAGAGACACAGAAGCCCTGCAAGGCACAACCACAGCTATTGCAGACTTGGGGTTTTTTGTGGTTGAAAGGTGCAGTGTTGTTCCCTCAGGACAGAGCTATCTCTTATGTACATATAATTAATATGTCTGCCAGTAACAGTTATTAAACAAAGGAACAGGAATTGTTTCTGCTCAATGCCTTGACCTGGGAGTAAAGCCAATTTAAGAAGCATCTGATTAAAATATGTTAAGGTCACAGATCACTATAAAATATGAAGAAGGGAGGGAAAAGGCAGAAATTTGCTCATGAGGAAGATTAAATACTACTGATTTTTTATTTTTTTTTGTGCTAGCAGCAGCTTTCAGGTGTGCAAAATGAAAAGTGCTCATTCTGAGGAGTGTTCTCCTAGAGACATTTCAGTGTCACATTGCGCTGAATCCTTGCTCCATGCATATCTCATGGATGATGCAAGAATACAAATACTAAGATCATTTGTGAATTTTAATTCCCTCAACAGACAGAATGGAATCCTACAGGCAAGGAGAGAAAGTCAATATCCTTCCCTCTTTCTGGGGATATTCTTACAGTAGTGGTAATGGGGTCCAAGCACAGGAAGAGCTTTTATCCCTCATTAGAGCCTTTCTCAACCTTATTTTTCTCTTCCCTCAGGTGCCAGCAGCTCAGCCCATTACAGAAAAAGCCTGCTCTGCATGTACAGCAATAGCCCTTAGTTTTGAGGGCTGCTCACCTAAGTGGTGTCTTTTTATTCAGGTCTGATGACAAAGTGTGCCTGAAGTTCAGTGGAAATGTGAATTAAAAATACAGTCTAATTTTTAGAAGCCTTTTTGGGGCTGAGTTGGTGTTCAAGAAGTTACAGAGAGGCTCAGGAGAGAGAGAGAGGATGCTACAGACATAAGAATGCTGTAGAATTTATGGCTTTTGAAATACTGATAATAACCAGAGCTGCTGAAGGTGGTTTCATTACTCTAAGGGGTTTTGAAGCAAATCTACTTTATAAAATTTGCTGGTGAATGGGGTGCCATTGTGGAAAAAAAAAAAAAAAAAGGAAAAGCTGTTTAACACTTTCAATAGGAACTGGAGAACAGTCCAAAGATGCAAGGCTGTGTGTGGGCATTGAGGTGTGTCAGCAGCATTTTAAGGAAAGACTGGACACAGCCCAGTGCCATGGTCTCATTGACATGGTGATGGGGGTGATGGGAAGTGATAATCTGGACTTGATGGTCTCAGAGGTCTTTTCCAGCTTAATTGATTCTGTGATTCCCTTCCCAACACACCTGCCCAGCCAAAGGTCATCCTGTGGCCTCAGGTCCAGCTTCAGGACTTTGCACCTGTTAAAACACAAGCAAATCTATGTCCCTGCAGGGACTGGAGGATTTCCTCAAAATCCTGGAAGTGAAGAATGGGCCCTGATATGAGAAATAAAATATTGATTTGTTCAATTAACTCACCTGCTCAGGTGACAAAGGGAATAGTTTGCAAAGCCCCTCTAAGAGTGGCCACTTCCATGGGGAATGCTCCCCTGTCCTGGCACAGAAGGTTTGTCCTGAGTTGCTCTCATTTGTCTCATTAGTGCACACTCTGAGGATGTGTTATCTGTGAGCTGCACAGGTTTGTGACTGAATTCCCTTCTTCTTAAATGCTGTGCCTTAAAGCCTCAGTGACATTTCACCCCTGGGCTGTTTTAATGAGGAGCAGAGGAACAAAGAGAGGAAACAATCAATGGGTGGGTGCTGGTCAGCCATGCCATGGATGTGTAACACACTTCCAGCCTGTTGTGATGCTCCAGCCCTGCCTAAAAAGCACAAAAAGCAGAGCTCCTGCAGGGCTGGGCAGTGCCAGGCAGTTTCTAAATGAAGTTTCCCTGACCTTGTGCAGGAGATGGGCCCTGTCAAGCCTGGGGTGCTGGGGCTGGGACACCCCCAGTGCAGGCTCCACTTGTTCCTTGGTGTTTACAGCTGGGAATTGCTGAGATTGCTCTGTGTGCAGGGGGCTGCAGGACCTGAATGCTAAAATGCTCCTATTTGCTAACAGATTTATGTTTTAATTTAAAATTAATTCCAGTTTAAATTAATAATTTAACCCCTGATTAGGAGCATGTTTTCATCCCAAGCAGATTAGTCAGGCTGAGGCAAAATTCACTTTGCTGCAGAAAAGAAAACCACATTCCTTTAATCAGTAGCTACCAGAGATTGTTGCAGGCATTTGTTTTCCTCTCACTGAATTAACTTTCCCTGCTCTCTCTCTCAGACAGAATCGTGAGTTAGAGCTTGAAGAAGTTAATTTTCACACAGTAACAAGGACAACCAGAGTCCTGAAATTCTGACTAACAGGTGACTCAATAAAGTCATCCTGACATCACACCCAAATAAAAGAGACTGAAATCAGAATAAATGCAGTTTTAGACTGCTGCAGATGGGAGTTAGCACAGGAGTCACCAGAGCCAACAGGCTTGAGGAGATCTTCCTAAAAAAGCAAAACCAGCCAGCCTTGCTGTTCTGTTTATATCACATATGTAGAAACTCCCAAAGTTTCCTTGACTCTCTGTGTGCTAACAGTTTTTTCTTCCTGGCCCATTGCATCTACTTTCTCCTGCATTGTTCCCCATTGTGAGGAAAAAAAAATTCCTGGTTTTTGCAAGAAATTGTTGAGTAAAAGCAAGTGCTGTTCACAGCTGGTCTCCATGCTAAAATTAGAGATTATGTGAAGACTTCCTATGCTAATTCCTATGATTTTGTTCAACCTAATTGAAACCAAAGCCGTGGTAGTTGCCTCAAAAAGCCAAAGCTTCTTTTATCAGTACATGTAATCCAATTTGTCTGACAGAGAAATTAATGCCTTTTGAAGTAACAACTTTATTTTTTCTCTCATATATCAGCATTTTTAAAAAATGATTAGGAAAGGAATAATTATAGTAAGTACATTGGCAATATTTTTCATTGGCACCTCCAGTTCTGATCTTCAGTTTCAAGTGTAAATGCTTTTTTTTTTTGTCCTTTGGGCTGCAGTTGTGAGTAATCTGAAATTGGTCTGACAGACAAAGACAGAAAGTGCAAGACAGCCTGGGGGGAAGACATGAGATTGGGATGCCCTTGCTAGGGCACATTGGGACAGCAGGAATCTGACTGGCTCACCCCCCCACTGACCATCACCACCTTTTCTTAAATGAGGTCCATGAGTTTTCACCTGAGGGATGAAGGAGACGTTGATTAATGGGGCAGTTTCTCTTTTTCACCCCTCTGAATCTGTCTACTTCTAATACAAGCTTGCTTACTGATGTTAAATTCATTGCTTTTATTAAAATACTGGTGGTAGGGTCTTTCTTTTTTGTCATTGCATTAAACTAGCATATATATTTATTATAAATTTCTGCTGTCTAGAATCATAAATATATCATTGTCTCCTAAATATAAAAGTGTCCCTTGAAGCTGGTTAAGCAAAACTATTCGAGTTTGATATCTGGTAGCAAGTTTCCATGAGAAGCTTTAATGGAAGCTCTCTCTATTAATGAGGGAGCTGAAGTGTGATATTTATTCCTTATTGTGTTTGCTTAGTTATGACTGCTGGTAAGAAGGGGATTGGCCTCTTTTCTGCCTGGCTTGCTGTCTCAGGGCTGGAACAGAAGCAGTAAAGTCAGTGGAGGTTCCTCTGTCAGCCAGAGGGGCTTGCTCCAGGTGCCTCATGGGGCAGCACATGGGAGGGAATGGCATTTGAGTCTTGAAAAGCTGCAAAAATAACAGCTACACAAAAAATAAAACACAAACCCAGCTGTTTCCTGCTGCATTTCCTCCTAGTAGAGGGGTGCAAGAGGGACTTAGGTTTCCTTTATTTCCTCCAGTTAAATGGGAATCCCCAAATCCCCTGGCAGCCTCTGAGGAGAGGGGAACACCAGAAGTGGCAACTGGATGGGCTGTGCCAGGTCGGGCAGGTCCGTGCTGCTCACACAAGGTCACTTTTAGCAGTTCTGCTTCTCTTTAACAATTCTTACAGTTCTGCTGTGACAGATTGTCTGCTGGGGCTGTGACTCAGAGGCTCAGACTCTGGGATGTTTCCTCAGGGCTTGCAGGAGAGAACTTGGAGCAGGAGCTGTCTTTGGCAGCTGCTTTGCTGCAGCCTGGAAGTTGGAGGGAGCAGCTGCAGCCAAGCACTTCCCTTTGCCAGGGCTGGGAAGAGCTGGAGGGTGGCTGAGGTTGGCACTTCCCTGTGAAACCCTTTGTGCTCCTCCTGCTGTCCCTTGTTGGAGGAGGCTCTCCCTTTTTAGGATGTTTCAGAGAAGAGCAGAGTAGTTGTTCTGTCACCATTGACCAGAGCATTTCACTCGGGTGTTTGGCATCAGAAGCTAATCAACAAATCCACCTTGCCCAGGTATTTATTTAGATTTTGGTGATGGACAATAACAATCCCTTCCTCCTCCATCACTTGAAAAGCTTCTGGGATATCTGTTAGAGCTTCTTCCCACCTCAGGCTGCCCATTTAAAGACTTTGCTAACCCAAAAACATCTTTCTTATACAGGTCATGCAAGTTCCTGATAGTATCAGAAGCAGCTCATTGACATGATCATTCAAAAATGGAAGAGATCCTTCTCTGTTCAGGTTATTTTCTTGGTTTTGGCTTGCTTGCTGCTGACCTGATGAATTGAAGAGACATAGTTTATAATCAGTGTGCCCTTGAAAGAAAATGTTAGCAGCAGAGAGAGGATAAAGTTAGTTTCTTATGCAGGGTAGGGCCAAAGTTTTGGTAAATTAAGCAGAAGAGAAGGAAAAGGAGTGAAGTTCTAAAAATGAAGCATAGAAAATGTTTCTTCTTAGTGGTTCAATACACAGTTTTGTTTTCCAGGGAAAATTAAATGCAAATCCAGGGTCATGCATGAACTCCATTCTACCAAGACGTTTTATTTCTGTCAGCTCTGATTATGAGAAAAATCTGTAATTTTAGACCGTAAATGTCTGCAAACTGTGATCCCCATATGGGTAGGTTCCAGGGCAGTAGTCACATGTTAGAATCAAGATGCCCATGGAATTTAAAACTCTATCCCTTTTACTTTGCAGCCTGTCGAGCTGGGTTCTACAAAGCCTCTGCTGGCAATGTGAAGTGTGCCAAATGCCCCCCTCACAGCTCCACCTACGAAGATGCATCTCTGAACTGCAGGTGTGAAAAGAATTACTTTCGCTCTGAGAAAGACCCTCCATCCATGGCTTGCACCAGTGAGTAGCTCATTCTGCTCGGGGCTGTCATTCTTGCTGCTCCATCTGTCCCTCCACAACAGCTCGCCTGCTTGCTTCCTCTCATGTCCCACTGCACTCAGCCATCCACTCCCTCTCGTGTCTTCTTGAGTGTTGGACGGGCTGCTGGAAATTGGTGGGCTGGGTTTGTGTCTTTTCTGATTTCATTTTCTCCTTCTTGTACCCTGTCAGACTCGAGAAGGAGAAGTAGGATTTTTTTATTGCTGCCAATACTCAGCCCTCAATCCTGAGCTGCACCCTGAGGGAACTCTCTATTTATAAGAAAACATGGTTCTTGTTAGCCTAGGTCTGTAATCTAGTGAAATATTGCAGGAGTCTGGAAATAACCAGAAGAGTTTGGTTATTAATGTTTTTTTTTTTACTTTTATATTTCTGTACCCTCCTTACTCCCATTTTAGAGCGCCCTTAGGGAGAAAATCTCACTCCCTGCTTTCCCTTTCCCAGGACCACCCTCCGCCCCGAGAAACGTCATCTCCAACATCAACGAGACCTCTGTGATCCTGGACTGGAGCTGGCCCCTGGACACGGGGGGCAGGAAGGACGTCACCTTCAACATCGTGTGCAAGAAGTGCTCGGGGGGCGGCCGGCTGTGCGAGCCCTGCAGCGACAACGTGCGCTTCCTGCCGCGCCAGAGCGGCCTCACCAACACCACCGTCACCGTGGTGGACCTGCTGGCTCACACCAACTACACCTTCGAGATCGACGCGCTCAACGGCGTCTCCGACCTGAGCACGCTGTCCAGGCAGTTTGCTGCTGTCAGCATCACCACCAACCAGGCTGGTGAGTCTCCCTCTGCTTGTCTTTCCTTTGAAGCTGCTGGGCTTTGTGCACCTGTTGTGTTTGCGTTGCCCCCAGATGAAGGGAGGAATGATGAATCTGATTCCATGTGGGATTTTTGGGGTCTCCTGTCATGGGGAGGAAAGATGAATCTGGCTCCATGTTCTTAGAAGGCTTATATTA
The DNA here is from genome assembly GCA_024362935.1 of Setophaga petechia. Classification (NCBI taxonomy): domain Eukaryota; kingdom Metazoa; phylum Chordata; class Aves; order Passeriformes; family Parulidae; genus Setophaga; species Setophaga petechia. The sequence continues at coordinate 3,224,615 of JANCRA010000013.1, read as the reverse complement.
TATTATATTATACTCTATTGTACTATACTATACTATACTCTACTCTATTATACTCTATTATACTCTATTATACTCTATTATACTCTATTATACTATATTATATTATACTATATTATGTTATATTATACTATATTATGTTATGTTATGCTATACTAAAACTATACTAAAGAATACAGAAAGGATACTTACAGAAGGCTTAACAAAATACTAAAGAAAAACTTGTGACTCCTTCCAGAGTCCTGACACAGCAGGATAGTGATTGGTCATTAAGACACACAATTCACATGAAACAATCAAACTTGTTGGATAAATAATCTCCAAAGCAGCAAAACACAGGAGGAGCAAATGAAATATATTGTTTTCCTTTTTCTCTGAGGCTTCTCAGCTTCCCAGGAGAAGAAATCCTGGTGAAAGGATTTTTCCAGAAAATATGACAGTGATAACTCCATGTTCTCAGAATGCTAATTAATTATTTTATGATACTATATTATATTAAGGAATACTAAACTATATTAAGTATACTAAACTGTACTAAAGAATACATAAAGGATACTTAGAATGCTAAAAAGATAATAATGCAAGCTCCTGACTCTTTCCAGAGTCCTGACACAGCTTGGCACTGATTGGCCAATGAGAGAGAACAACTCTCACAGAATCCAATGGAACAATCACCTGTGGGTAAACAATCTCCAAACACATTCCAAAGGAGCAAAACAGAGGAGAAGCAAGTGAGATAATAATTGTTTTCCTTGTTCTCTGAGGCTTCTCATCTTCCCAGGAGAAAAATCCTGGGCAAAGAGATTTTTCAGAGAATGTGAATGCCACATGCACCTTTCTTTCCTCTCCCTGATTTGCAGGATTTGCTCTGTGCCAGGGTGACTAATTGTCTTGGATATTCCTGTAAAAGTAAAAGTAGAAACAAACCCAGTGTGTGTTTCTGTCAAAGAACCTGGCAGCATGACTGTTATGATTAACTCCCAGTTCCCAGTTAATAGTCTCTAATAGCAGGCTCACATGATTCCTTAGCCAGAATGTGTTTTATTAATAAAACCAGATTTTAATAAAACACTCATTTCAATAATCTCCAACGTAAATTACTGTAGTAATCTTGGTGATTAATTTTGATTAAATAGAAGTGAAAAAAGGCTTTGATGTTAGATGCATAAAAAGCTAACATTAAATTAGAGAGAGAGATTGAAAACACAGCTTTTTTTTTTTTTTTACTCCTTTACAAGTTGTCTCACCAACTTTGTATTATTGCCAGCATGATGGGGGTGTGGAGCTGAATACTGAATTAGATTGTGGTGTCACAGTTGATGGGGTACAAAAGGGCTGCTCTCCTTCTGTGGAGACTCATTAAAGCCTTTGAGGCCCTGCCTGAGCACGGCAGTGTGCCCTGGCTGTTGGATCAGAGCCTTTGTCATCACTGCTCTCTTCTGCCATTTGCTTCTCATTTGACATGGCTCCATTTATCTCAAAGTTGTGAAGAATCTAGACTCTTCCCTGGCATTTGGTTGGGTGTGAAATTTTTAGGAGCAGTGTGTGCCAGTGAAGAGAGAGAACTGGATGCTGTAATTTCTGTGCTTGTGCTCCATGCAGCTTCCATCAGGAGGCTTTGTACAGAAAACATGCCTGTGTTCAGTAAGCTTCCTCCCACGCCCTCCCATCCCACACCATGTCCCCAAAATACTTCCAGTTCTGTCTTCCTGAAAGCACAGACGAGTTCACGTTGTTCTGAGTAGGCATCCTCCTGGTGGGCTGTGTTATTGCAATGTTTTTCACTGGAGAGGGTGTATGTTTTCTCCTCAAATCACAGATCAGCTGTAGTGGGAGGCATAGAAATGTGAGAGCAGGCTATTTCCTGACCCCAGTCACTGCATTTCCCAGTGCTCTGGGGGGCTGTCTAACTGTGCAGTAGGCAGACAGAGGTGAATCCACCCAGTTCAGCCCTGGAGCCTGCATTTTACATCCATTCCATCAGTGACTTGGAGTGTCCTCGCTGAGTTGCCCTCTTTTCTCCCGTTTCTCTGATCAAAGATGTTGCCTTTCAGCCTGTTCATGGGCACAGCAGTTAGAAATCACCTGAGGACAGTCCACAATAAAGATAAACTGTCCAGGATCAGGGAAGTTCTTTCTCTGCAGAGGCCTCTTGCTTTGCAGAGTGCCTCCCTAGGGCCCAGAGCTGCTGCCTTTGTACTGCAAGGTGGATTTTGATTTTTGTGTGGAACACACAGTACCTGGGATGTGGCAAAGTCAAAGGCATTTCTGGCAGTAGCAGCTCTGTGTACTGTAACCCACAGGCTGCTTAAGCAGTTTATTTTCTGCTTTTTTGCATGGTCCATTTCTTCTTTAAGTACATTTAGGTGATGTGGGTTAGTACAGGCTTAATTGTGCTATCTCTTGATCATGCCAATTGGTTTACTGTACTAAAATTCCCTTAGAAACTCTGCTAGTTGTTAAAATTAGACATTAAGTATGTATATAAGCAATCTCTTAAAGTATAATTACAAAAGGGTAATTGCATTCCCTTATTGGTCAGATCACAAAAGGGATATATCAGAAGCACATTTGTAGCTCTGTAAGGTCTAGAATGCTGTCCCAAGAGGGCTTTTCTACAGCTTTATCCTTAATTTCCATGTGCCATATCCAAATGGGTCTGGGTTGCTGTGAGGGGTCACAAATCCAGGTTAGACCAGAGGGGCCATGGGGCAGAGCAAGCAGAAGGAGCAAAATGAAAACCCTGTAGAGGGTAGATGGGAACAAGAGGGTCAAGTCTATGACCCTCTTTTTGCAACAGGATTTTCCTGCCAGCTGCTCCACATCAATCTGAATATTCTGTCTCAAAACACCAACTTTGCATGTACATCTTCCTGTACTCTTACCCCTTCCATTATTTAGTGATGATACAGTGTTCATGCTTCCAGCAAAATTATCATTAACATCAAATTTTTGTGAAAATAGCTAAATTTTCTGTATTTTCCCAATCTACTCATACTGAACCCCAAATATTTTCCTTTTTTCCCCCTAATATCTCAGTTCTTTATTTCATTGATGATAAAATAGATTGTTTTCTTTTGATGACCAAAAGCACACTGTAACAGCTTTAAATGGAGCTTAGTTCTTAAGGACTTCAGGCCTTTTAACCCAAGGTCTCAACAGGGCAGCTGCAAAAGGTGGTAGCAACTAAATTCAGCTACAGTAAGGCAATGTCAGCACTAAACCAATTCCAAGGAGTTTTGTGCTGTCACATCTCCTGGCATCAGCAGAGGAAGAAATGGGACATGTTGTAACAAGAGACTTCTTCAAATTCTGTCCTCAGCTCACCACAGCTCTTCCACACAATTCAGGCAGGATGCAGATAGGTGCCAAAAGTAAATAAATTGGAGAATAACGAGAAATCCCTGCAGAGGAAACATAGAAGGCTTCTTGTGGGCTAAATTTTGGCTAGAAATGTCAGTTTTTTCCTAATTGTAGAAAGTGATTATGCTTCTCAATTGAGGACTAAAAGTGCCTGACCCTGAGTTTTGGCCTCTCCACAGATCAGTTGTGCACCTGCAAAATTTTGATTTCTTTCTCTGTCAGAGACTTTTCCTAAAGGAAGTTTAGAGGGCAGCCACCCCCTGCATCCAAACTGAGGCATCCTATGCAAAGCTACATTATAAATAATAACAAAAACCCAGATCTACTTTGTATCACTTCAAGCTTCCCTAGATAAGCAGTAGTTGGATTACCTGGAGTCTTCTCTTTTTATCTTTTATACTTCTAAAAGCCAGGAGGCAGAACAAGCCATTAACTTGTTTAATCATCTTGCTTGATCATTGAACCCAGGCATGGAAAGCCATAGGAAATCTGTTTGTTTAATGAGAAAGTAACCAGTTAGGCACTACAGAGTTTTTACAAGAGGCCAGGATAAAAATTATTTTAAAAATAACCTTTTGAACAGAAGTGAGGTAGAGATAGAGAAATTAGGATCATTAGGAGTGTTGAAGGGTTTGCAGTATCTTGATCTCCCTGTGCCATTTAGAATTCCAAGCCATGTGTTAATTTCAGCTCGGAGGGATAAACATTGACAATGGAGAAAGAGCCAGTCAATTTTTCAGTCCTGTTTTAAGTAGAGACTTCTGTGGCTCCTTGGAAGGCTTGTTAAAACCTCCTCAGAACCAGAACTTTATTTGCCTGTAATCTCTGGCTTCAAGGGAATAAGTTCAGCCCCAAGCTTTGTTTCAGTGTATGTATTTGATTATTTGCAGGTACTTTGATGCTATTTATGTGCTCAGCCTGCTCTGCACTGTCTTCAGCAGCTCACAAATGATGTGTGATGCTCCCTTTTTAAATAAAATCCATATTTAGAGAGGGTTGTGTGCACTTTACAACCTATATCCCAAGGCAAGTCCCTTAAGTAGATCTGTCTTCTAAGAGAGACAATTTGAGTGAGGCACAGATGTTTGGGGGATGATATATTTCTTTCTTTCCCTATGGCCCTTATAAAAAGGACAAGAAGATAGACTTATTAAAAGTGAGCTAATGACATGATGTAGGGAGTCTCTGGTTCACTGACTGTTATTACAGCTGTGCCCCATTACGTTCTGGATACCTAGGACATGCTTGTTTTCCTGAATGACATTTATCTTTTGAGTTTCAAACATTCCTGGCATAAATAAAGATTTTACGCTCTTCAAATGTGTTTTACAGTTCAGCCCAGAGGCTATTCGAGGATCATTTTAACTCAATAAAACTCCTTTAGGGATATAAAAGGGAAGTGTTTTTAACAATGTCACTCCATGCATAGCCTGTTATTAGCTGGAGATGTTCTGCCTGCAAAGTCTTTGATCCCTTTTCCCCCTGAACGTCAAGGAAGCTCTGCCAAGGCTTCAAAGTCTGTGACACACACACTGGGCTCTTCAGTCCTCATGTGAACGCTCCTGACCTGACAGAAAGTTCACAGGTGAAGTTTGTGGCTCAGAGAGTTTTTCCTCTTTCAGAGCTTTTAGTTGGTTTTTCCAGAGATCACGGCGAGATTTTATTCAGCACTTGGTGGATAATGGTTTTCTTTGCTTGCTTCTGTTAGTCTTCCTCATTTAATATCTTAGTTTGGTCCAAGAGTAAAAATGAAGGAATGCAGGTAAGCAGGATGCTTAGTCCTCTGTTAAATAATAACCCTTAGTCTTGTGTCTCTCTCTGTTATCTGTGCTGGCATTCTCAGTAATCACTGAGGGAAATTGTGTTCCTCTTGATTGTAAACACAGCTACCAATTTGCTTTCTGAAACAATTCCCTCTAGGCAATTTGCAAGCTGGGGAGAGATGGGAAAAAATGTTCCTTTAGGTTTGGGGACTGTTCCTGCAATGGGAATTATGAATGTAATACGTGTCAGCTTCTAGAGCAAAAAGAGCCTTTTTTTAGCAATCCATTTAGTAAACTGTATCTCTGTGTATATTAAATAAATATTTTAAAGGAAACAGAAATATTAAATTATCTCCAAATCCAAAAGCATGTGAAAGATGTCAACACCTTTCAAGTCTTTTCTGTTTGAGGTTTGTTTTTCCTGATGAACCTCCACAGAAGCAGCTGCTCCAAATGACAGGGCAAGAAGTTTGAGAAATCTTTTCTTGTTCTGACCAGGTGGAAAATTCTTACTGACAGACCAGTTCAGGAGCTCTTGGTGATTACATAAAAGGAGAGAAAGTATTTTGTATCATAAATGTACTTTTTTGAGGGCAATTGTCTTCTCCAGTTTTGGATAATGGCTTTTTCAGAGATCATTCTTAAGTATTTTCTTACATTGTGCATGGGGTTTCTCTGGTTGAGGAAATAATCAAATTATCACAGAAAGGGAAAGCCTGCTCAGCACCTGAATGTTGATGTCGTGAGCATGGTGAATAAATTCTTTTTTCTGAACACTTCACTCCAGGAAATGTGAGGCTCTAAAATCCTCTAAGGTAATGTAACAAAGGGGTAGGGAAGGCAAAGAAAAACAGTTTATTTAAACTGATAGGGTCTTAACACATTCAGTGAAAAATATGAACTATTGCAATGCTCCCACCATCACCACCTCAGCAGAGAGCAGAAAGAATAACATTTGTGTTGTGAGTACCTTTGGGATGAATCCTTATGAAAGCACATCCAGCATTTGTCTCCTCTCTGAAATAACAGCTGGGAGTGCCACAGCACCATAATTTCCAGTTTCTGAAGCGAGTGCCTTGTGCAGCCTGATCCTCCCCAAATGGACATGGCACTTCCATGACTTATTATACATGTGTTTAACACATGAGCAAATCAAACCTTTTGTTTGCTCTGGGGAAGGCATTTGCTATCTCTTTTAATAAAAAGAGGGAGAGGCACGAACACGATTGCGCTACACTTAATGACGTTTCCTTTTAATTTAGAATTTATTTGTAAAAGTGAGAAATGATCTCTGATGATCACTTGTCCAGTGACAGCTGCTGCCCAGAAGGTTGCCTTTCTGTGCACTTGAGAGGGAAATCAAGCAGCTGCCTTTTGGTGTAATTCCTGCTGAAGCTGCTTGTTTCCCCCTTTGCAGTTCCCTGCAGTCTTTCTTCCTCAGCACCTGTGAAATGCCTGCAGCCACTCTGGAGTCTGTAACCACAGGCTGGAGCCTTTCACAGATGCATTTGGGCACTTCTGCCATAATGCAGGCAGTCATCCATCAGAACAGCCACGAACAAACCACTTTTTAATATTTTTTTCTGTTTCTGTGAGAAACGTGCCCAGCTTTGTTTCGTCCAATGGCAGCCTGCTTGAGTTTGCCTTTGAAGTTTCATCCTGTTTCTTTCATTCCATGTTTTGACGTGTGTAAATGTGATCTTGATAGTCCTTCTCCCAGAAACTGTGAGCCTTTTCACCCCCTTCCTTAGGATGGAACCCTACCAGGATCCAGCCTGGGGCTGGTGTGAGGGACTTTTTGCTGATGTGGGATGAGTGGAAGGCACGTCACCTTCAGGCTGATGGTCACCCAGTGATGTTACAGAATCAGGTGACATTTTACAGCCCAGGTCTTAAAAACAGATGGAGCCTGCTCCAGCTCGTGGAAATGGTGCAGGAGGACAAACACAGGCACTGTGCTGGTTTAACTACGTGTCCTGGAGATTAAAGGGCAAGGGGCTGTGCCTGCACGTGCCTTGAAGTGGTGGGGAGTTGTGTCTGGAGGAGCAGCGTGGAGGCTTTAGCAGGTTTCCAAAGAGTTGTTAAAGTGGGACTGTTTCCTCCTCCTCCTCCTGCCTCCTGGGAGGCACCTGGGGACCTTCTTGGAATGTGCCCCTGGGATGGGCCTTGCTTGCTTCAGTGCAATCCTGTAGCAGTGCTCAGCAGAGAAAGTGAATAGGAGTGCAGGCAGAGGAGGTGGAAAACAGGGCAGGTCCTGCTTTCTGTGAGCAGGCTTCTCTCATAAACCCCTTCCACACTAATCCACAGAATAGATGCTGGAGGTGTTAAAGATTCCAAGTTAAAGCACAGCTGTTCACAGATTTCATGTTAGTGTGACCATGTCATGGAGGTGTGACATCATTACACAGATTTGTGACTCAGTGCTTGGGACTCTAGCAAATTGAGTAGTGGAGTTAGATGGCTAAACCTAGAGATAAAATGTTGGTTCTCAAAAAACCCAGATGCTGGGTGGTTTTGCATCAATCCAAATGTGTGTGTGTGGAGCATTATGAGCAGTGCCAGAGCCAGCACCATGGTGAGTTCTCTCCTGTCCTGACTGTGGATGTGGCTCCAGTGTCCCAGAGAAACTCTCTTCAAGTGAGAGATCAGTTTGTTCATTCAAAAACTGGTATTTCTACTTTAAATTGCATGATAGTTTTGTGGTTTGGATGCTGGTCCTCCAAGACTGGCAGATTTAGGTTGGAGTCCCAGTGGATCCTACTTTGGATCAGAGAATGCAGATTTAATTTTCAGGTTATGATCTTTATTTACTGCTCTTGTTCCACATTACCTCCTGGGGGTATCATAGACATTAAAGAAAATTTATAGGTTATATCAGATTACAGTATTATGATTAGATAATAAAAGCATCAATTTTCTAAAGAAAGAAAAAGGAACAAGCCTTCCCTTTTTTCGAGAGGGCAGAAGTTGAAAATTGAGCAGAACAGTCAATTCTGCTTGGTCACCATCTTTCAGCATAGTTTGGAATATCCTAGGCAAAGCATATTTTACTCTTGTTTGCAAGCAAAAGCTGGAAGTGAGCTGTGAGTCATCTTAGAACTAAATCCTTTCCTAAAATTTAATTTGTGACCTAGAAACCTAAGCCAGAAACAAGAGGACTCTAAATGTTTCAGCAGTTGTACACATGTGCCTTCGCAGAGTTAATACCGAGTTCTCCCTGTCACAGGACAGGGAATTTTCTTTCAGTGCATTTATACATCTGCAAGCCAGTCACATATGAAAACAATAAGCAAGGAATAAGGAAAAAGTCAATAAGGAAATTTATATATAGCTGCTATTAAACTGGAGGAAAACAAATCATCTGTTGGGGTCAGTTTCAGTGGGAAATCAATTTGAGCAGAGTTTTATTGTCGTCTCTGCAGATCCTTCATGTTATTTGCTTGCACCTTTAATAGTCATGACCGAGGAGGTTTTTACACTTGAGCCTGAGCTCCCTGAATCATTGTGTTTGTTACCTTTTCAACATCCACATTCCCACTTGTCACAAATGCTACCTAACAACAGCGAGTGCTCAAAGTACATTTCCCCTCTCAGCTCCAGGGAGTTTTCAAGGTTGCTGTTAAGTGCTCAGAGCAGTTAGGCTGCAGTGCCAGACAAATTCCAACCATGTGAAGTGTAAAAATGCCTCTCTGTGCAATGCATGGGGCTGCTGAGACTGAAACTCTTCATGTATGTCCTAAATTTAGTCAGAAAAATCCAGTTCCTATTCAAGTGAAGAACTTGAGTGCTAATACATTAATCAAAATATTGATAAAAATGTGAATGCCTAGCAGCATACGAGATATGGGATTAATCAAAAAATCACTGAAACATCTTCTTAGTCCAAAAAAGTACTCTCCTTAAGTTTTGCCTTTTGGTGCAAGTTTTCTAAATGGTAAACTAATTTAACCTTTTCATGCCTGTTGATACTTTCATATCATTTTTAAAATTTCAGTTAATCCTAAAAAGCTTAAAAATGTCTCATTATTTGCTAACCCAGTTGTTTTGTCTGTGAGAGCTGCAGATTTAAGATAGAAATTGCATTTTTAATTTTCAATTTAACGTAGAAAAATAATGGAAATTCAGTGAAAAATAGCTGTTCTAAATATCATATATTTCTCTTCCCTTTTGTAGCCTGATTTTGGATTCCATCTTGTCCTATTGTGGTTAGTTAATTCTTTTTAGGAAACTCTTGATTCTCTCTCCCTCATATGAAAGATTAAAGTCTAAGCATGGTGATGGCCTCACTGTTTATTGGTTTATAATGTTAACTGCCTTTACTTTGATTTTTCCCTTGCTGCATTCTCAGACACTTCCAATTAAATAGTGAAATACAGTAACTGAGCTGCTCTGATGTTACAAAATAGAAATTAAGGCTGACTTCTTTTTAGACAGCATTTAGAACAAAGCTTATTAAGTTTTACATTGTATTCTGAGCATTTGTACAACAAGAAATTAATTAAATGGTCCAAATGTCAGGTTATTTCTCCAAATTACACCCCAGCCCAGTGTTGGGGCCATATTCAGGTTACCTTAACTCTTTCTTAAATTCATTATCTTAAATTCACTAATTTGCTATCTTAAATTCATTAATTGCAGTTGACTTAAGCAGAAACGTAGAAGTTATCTGAACAGGGTATTTTCTTTAATTGGGTTCAAACCTTCTAGCACTATTCAAACCCACCTATCTAACAGGTATAGCAAAAAAAAACAAAACCCAAAAAACCAAAACTAAAAGAATGCATTAAAATTTAAAACTGTGACAGTCCAGCTTGTCACTAACCTGCAAAGAAAGGTTTTGTGCTGGGATTTTTTCCCATTTTGTCTCACCTTGCTGTGGGATCAAAGGTGGCTGAAACGTGATGTTCCCTTGATTATTTCTGCCCCTCCCTGAGCCCATGCCGTGGGATTCTGGCTCTCCCAGACACTCTGAATGTCTCATTTCTGAGCAGCTTTGGGAACCCTGGGGATTAGGGGAGGTATATGAATGTTTTATAATGTTATTGATAACTGCAGAGCAGATGTTTTCTAATAAACTGCTGTGAGATAAGTTACTGGTAGCATCTGCAGAGATGTGTGCAAATGAGCTCAAAAGAATTAATACTGTGTTAGGAGAAAGCTTGTTTTTAAAAGTTTGTCTGTATTGCAGCATGCAAGATTATTTCAGCCTGCCCTGAGAATCTTTTAGAGCAAAATTACCATAATTTATTAGGGGAAAAGCCATTTCTGTTAATCATATATTAATTATTCATAAAACCAGTATTAATTTTACCTTAATGGGAAGTGTTACCAGCTGGGTACTGGGCTTGACAATATATTCACTTACCAAAAAAAAAAAAAAAAAAAGAAAAATGAAAAAAAGAGGGATAAATAGTTTGACTTAAAAAGAAGACATAAAAATGACTTAGGAGAGCATAAAAGCAGCAAGAATGGATATATGAGTTCCCATGGAGCTGGCTACAGCAGGGAAGTTCAGCCTGCTAAGCACTTTGTGCTTTGGCTCTGCCACTGGTTTGTGGGATTCAAGTGGAATTGCTGAAGGATGTTTGTTGCACACAAGTCCTGTCTGCTTCTCCCAAATTGATTCTAGGAATTTAAATTCCTCCTGCTGGAAGAAAAGAAAAAAAAAATTGCCACTTTTTAATATTTTGTGAACGGTGTGAAATGTGAAAATGCAGTTCAGAGGATGTGTTTAGCCTGGAATGAACATGAAAAAGTGGATTCTCCACTCTGTTAAAGGAGGATTTCAATGCTTAGATTGTGACTCAGGACTAGAAAGTATATTCTGCTGGAAGTTCAGCAAAATCAAAAGCAGAATGAATTTTCAGAAATTCATTTTAATTAAAACCTTTCTTTTTCTATCATTTTCTTCTCTTTTTAATTTTTTTTTTCTCCATACTACTAAAAGTTCTTTTGCAAAAAATTAAAAGCCAGTGAGAAAGGGCATTGGCTGGAGCAGGCAAATTGTAATGCCTGTAAAGTGCAGCTAGTTTTATATGAGCAATAAAAGCTTCAGAGGATTCAGCCAATATTAAATTGTTGAGATCAGCTCTAGAGCCTTTTTATTAGGACAGCAAATGTTGAACTTATAAACAGATTTTATTTACATGTTAAGATAAAAGGCTGTTTATTAGTAGAAGATTTTTTTTGAAATGACAGTTACAACCTCCAGTGTGTGATCTGTAAAATACAATCTGATGAATTTTAGCCAAAGCCATGGAAGAGAAGCATTTGGAGCGGGAAGTCAACCCAAAAGAAACAAAACAAAATAATTTTTAAAAATTGCACGGCTTTCAGTGAGTCCAGGAAACCCAGACCGGGTCTTGGAACAACTTATGGATCTGGGTGGTCTAAAATTGAACCAATGTTCAAGAATCTTAAGTAATTATTATTTTTTATGTGTGTGTTTAACATTGATACTATTTCCACGTTGTGGGTGGTGTGTGAACCTATGGTATGCAATCAGTTGTCATGCCTAACCCTGATCAATGCCCACAAAAAATGCTATTTTGCAGTTTAGATTTTCCTTTTTTATTCATTTTCATTTTCAAAGACATGTGGTGAAAAGTGAAGTGTGTATGGGAGCAATTTTCATCTGGAGAACTTACCAAATAATGATGCCAAAGAGGCTGAATTGTGCTGATGGTTATTCCCAGCCATCAGTACCAGCAGCTCCTTGTACCTTAATGCATCCCAGCACCCTTTTAGACTTTCTTATCAAAATGTTAGGAAAGTCTAAAGTCAGAGTTCTGCAGAGTCTGGTATTGATAATACCTCAGCATTATAACAAACAGGTACTGCTGCTATTTTGCTCTGTATTTCCCACTGAATACATTTCATTGCTAACACTGTAGTAGCAGATCAAAACCATCTGCTGCCTTGCCACCAGTCCTCCTCCAGTGGAGGAGAAAATCTCAGCTGGTTTTCCATGAGGCCAGGGTGCTCCAAGGTACCACGGCTGCAACCCAGCTGCTGCTGTCGGTGCGGGGCCAGACCTTTGCTGGATTAAATGAAAGCCTCGCTCTTTGCCAAGAGCTGGAACCGAGATAAACTCAGTTTGCTTCTCTCCCTCCTCTCCTCCCCCTGCCCCCTCTGCAGCTCCATCCCCCATCACAGTCATAAGGAAGGACAGGACGTCCAGGAACAGCGTGTCCCTCTCCTGGCAGGAGCCCGAGCATCCCAACGGGATCATCTTGGACTACGAGGTCAAATACTACGAAAAGGTGGGAAGGTCAAAGGGGAGGGGTTTGCTCAGCACTGCTGGGATGAAATCGTTGCATCTTGCCTGTGTTAAGGGTTCAGAAACACTCAGGTTTGTACAGCCCGCCTCAACAGCATGGATGTTGGAACTGCTCGGTTTTTGGTGATGAGAACATCAGGAAATACAAAGTGAAATCATTGTGTTGTCCCACCAAGGTCACAGAATTCACAGAATGACTGGGTTAAAAGAGACCTTCAAGATCTCCTGGTCCTTGACTCTTGATCTCTTCAAGACCATTGAGTCCAACCCAGCCCCAACCCCTCAACTAAACCCTGGCACCCAGTGCCACATCCAGGCTTTGTTAAACACACCCAGGGATGGGGACTGCACCACCTGCCCAGGCAGAACATTCTAAACTTTATCACCTTTCTGGAAAAACCTTTTTACTTATATCCAACCTGTATTTCCCTTGGTGCAGCTGGAGGCTGTGTGCTCTGGTTGTGTCAGTGCTGCTGGAGAAAGGGCCCAGCCCCAGCTGAGCACAGGCACCTTTCAGGAACTGCAGAGTGATGGGGGCAGCCCTGAGTCTCCTTTTCTCCAGGCTGAGCACCCCCAGCTCCCTCAGTTGTTCCTCACAGGGAATCCCCAAACACATCAAACAAACACAGAGTAATGCAGTCAATATGTAATTCCTGTATTTTCTTATTTTCTCAACTAAAATTTTGTTATTATGCTGTTCTATCATGCTGTCAGTGTCCATCCATTTACCCACATGCTGGTGGCACTTCCCTGTAGCATGAGCATCTTTTACATGAAAATTATTTAGAAAATGTTGGCTGGCCTACTGGGCTGGTTTACACTGTGAAAGTTGTTTCTGTGAATAACTGAATTATTCATAAATTGCAAGCAAATAACTACAAATGAAAGAAAATATACCTTCTCCTTTTTATTGAAATTTTCTTTTATTTACAACTGTTTATTTAGACATCCTATAGAGATCTATACTTAGAAAAAAAAGTCTTTGTAATAGAATGTTTTTAGCAGGTCTTACTGGTAGAATTGACAAGATCATAAATTGCCATGGAGATTGAGGAGTGTGGTATTAGCCATTTTTTGATAGATCTATTAATAGCTCTATTTTATATATTGCTCCTGGAATTAACAAACATTGAAAAAAATGCCAGATTTCTGGTTTAATTGAGCATTAGCTAACAGTCTTCATATCTAATAATCAGGCTTATATTTCATACATACCAGTGAAGATGTAGTGATAATATCCTCTAAGAAATGCTGTTAAAAATACTCCATGACTATTCAGTTAATCTTTAGAAAATTTTGCTTCATGGAGCTTTGGAGTGAGACAATGTGGTGTTGGTAGCTCATGCCTGATCTTCAGATGAAGAAAGAGGATCAGAAGGCTGGATGCTGAAAAGATTTCTCCCAAATTTATATAATCTGATTTTGGGAAGAGTTTTTTTGCTGAGCACTTGAACCTTCAAAGACCTTGGTAAAAATCTAAACATACTTTGTGATGGTGGTAATGGGAGGGAAAGAAATCATCCAAAACATTTCAACTCAGTCTCACTTAATGGAGCAGCATCTGTGGACTTCCACATTGTTGTTTTTTTATTTCAATTGGGACAGGATCAATTTCAGTCATCCCCAGGAAAGCAGGGCTTGGGAAGACAAATGCCAACACTCCAAATATTCCCCTCTTCCTTCTTCTATCCCAGCCTTACAAGCTGAGCATGGTGCCACATGGGATGGGATATCTGTGTGCTCAGCTGGGATCAGCTGCTCTTTCTCCCAAATCCTTGCTCACCCCCAGTCTCCTCTTTGGAAAGGTGTAAGAGGCCTTGACACTGCAACCACTGCTCAGCAATAACAAAAATATCTCTCTGTTATCAAACCTGTCTGTTTTCAGTGCAATTCCCAAAGCTACAGCTGGATATTGTGAAGATAATTAATTCCACCCCAGCTAAAAACAGCACAAGTGATCTCTTGGGTTTTACTTGTCCTAAAGGGAGAGATTTTTTTCCCCCTGCTGTGCACATTCAGTGAATTTTAATTAAATCACCTATAAGTTTTATTTGTGTTGGTTTGGGATGTTTTGATCATCTTTCTGCACTGAAATTGGGGTTTTCTGTTCACAAAAATTGCCATGCAGTGCTGTTTTATGCACAGACAGAGCACACAGCTCCTATTCCCACCGGGTGTATCCACTCTCAGGGAGCACTTGGTTGTCAGAAGACAGCTTTATAAGACAACCCACCAGTCTTAGGGGGCTGATCTTGCACATGTGTTTCTCCCCTTTGAAGTCTGTGATCAAGAGTTCATATGCACCAGACAGTTTTCTTAAACCAGGGAGCCAAGTGCTTGACAATGGGAGCCAGACCATTTAGAGCAAAAGGCTTTTAAAAAGCCAACCTTTCTGGCACCAGCGTTTTAATGTGTGCTCTGCAGGCCCTTGGGGAGTCACAAGCCTATTCCTCAGGGTTTATGAGGGGGGAAAAAAATTAAAAAGCAAATGTGTTGTCAGGAGACTTGAATCTATGTCTTTTTAAGCTTTGCAAATAGGTTCAAAACGAATTCTCTGATAAACTTACCTGGGGCCAGAGCAGCTCATGCAGAATTGTTGCTCTTCATTCCTCCACCAAACACCTTTGGAAGATGCTGCTTTTCAGTCTGGGATCTCTGAGCATGCTTCCTGCCCTCCTCCTTTAAAAGGAGAGGTTTCTTTTCAAACTGGTCCAGTCCATTTGATTTTTCTGCTTCAGAAATCATCTTGGTTGTGCTCATCAGAAAATGCACAGCTGTTAAATGGAAATAAACCCTTCAGAGTTAGCAAATCTGGGTATTTCTCCTGACAGGTCATACCTGATTGCTGGTAGATGGTTTATGTTCACCCATCCTTTTTCATCCTGCTTGTTTTTTCACTTGATATGTCTTTTGTCATCTTTTAGAAATTAAAATCCAGAGCATTAATAGAGCAATGCAGGTCAGCCCAATTCTGTCATACATCTTGTTCGTGGCATTATTTTGCTAAGCTGGTCTTAAGGTATTTAGGATGTTACAAGAGATTTGGAATAAAAAATACAATGTCATGTGTATAAATTATAATATTTTGTAGTTTTTTTTCATGGATTATTGTCATAAAATATGTGAAATATATTCAGTTTCTCAAGGGCAGTTAATTGACCTGCTCATCTGGGGTTTTTTCACCAGTTATTGCCTTTATGTAACTGAAAGAGCAGAGCTTTATCTGTTTCTAAAGAAATTTGTAGCTTTAGCTTTAGGAAACTATTTCAACTCTTTGGAATTAATCAGAATGGCCTGGGTTGGAAAGGAACTTTATAAGATCATCCACAACCCTCTGCTATAGGCAGGGAGAATTTCCACTATCCAGGTTGTCCAAAGCCCATCCAACCAGGCTTTATGCACTTCATAGCATGATGAATTGAGTGGCAGTTTTTCAGAACCAGTATTTGGAATAGAATTGTATTTTTGCAAAAAAATACAATTTACAGCTTTATTATGAAGCCCCAGTCAATATTTATTCAAAACATTTAAAAGACACAAAATCTTCTTTCAGAGGGAGACCATATGGAATTTTTAGGCATTTATTTTATGGTAAGGCATAACATTTTATGTTAAGCTAATAGTACCAAATGACACCTCAGTTTAGTTCATCCATATAATGCTGTGCTGAATTTTAAGTGTCTCATCCATCAAAGTGCATCAATAACAAAGCCATGTTTTCCCCTTGCACAAGCCCTATTCTTGTTTCTTCTTTGTCCTTGTTGACATAATCATGTTCTCTTGAAGGAGTATCTTGTCATGTGAAGGTGCAGAAGAAAGCCATCTCTTAAACACCACTCATGAGCTATTAATTGTTGCAACTAAATATGTGGCTTACAATTAAATCACATACTCTAATAAGATGGAGTCTTCTGCAAACAATGAATGAAATTCAGCTGCAGGCTTAGGTTGCTAAAATAGATTTGCTTTTGCCCTCATAGGAATTGTGTGATCAGTGGTTACAGCCAACACAGAGCTCTGCACTTTGAGGCTGAAAACTGCATTATACTCAAATGCACTTTGTTGTTTTTGAACTCTAATTATTCTGGCTCTAAGTGCAGGTAGACCATGAATACTCCACAAGACTTGTAGGAAATGTCATATCCATGCAGAGCTCACTTCTGGTAATAAGGAAAGCAGTATCAGGAGTGTGGCCTCCTCCCAGAAATGTGTACTCAGGTTTTGGCCTCTCAAGTGCACATGAAGCTGATGGAAAAAAAATATTTTTCCTTCTATAATATAAGCACTTTCTGTGCTTATCTGGAAAAGGGCAAACCATTCACCCTTCCTGGTATCAATTTAAAATGTCTCCAAAATATGATTTTTGTAAAACAAAGTGTAAAATTATAAAATGTCACTTGCAAATGAGACCCTAACAGCAGTAGGATTTGTTTCCCAGCAAAGGTTGTGTCTGATAAACTATGCAGAAATATTCAGGAAGAAATTGCTTTGTGCATCCAAGTTCAAATTTATCCTCAGAGTGTTTGGTTGAAGTTCTGCTTGGCAAGGGCTGACTCTCCTTTTTGTGTATTCCTTCTGCTTATGGCAGCCCTAGTGCTGTATCTCTGAAGTTTTGCTTTATCCCCAGGAAAGATAAACTTGGGCTTTTATGTGGTGTTGCACTGATTTGATTACTACTAACATAAAAAATGACTTACAAAATATGTGTGTAAAAAGCTTCCCATAAACTGAGATACCATGACATCCTCCATACCATTGTTTTAAAGGTTTATTTTCCAAGTTCCAATGTGGATTATTAACAGACAGGGCCATGACTGTGTTTTCCCTTGCACGTATGTATCTGCAGCAGAAGGAAATGTTTGCATTTCATAAAAGCAGCCTGAAGCGAGATCAAAATGAATGTCCAGTCATAGCATACACAAAAGATGTTGTGTTTTAAAGACAAGATTATTATGTCTTTGAAATTAAAATAGTTGCCTACATCCAACTGAATGATGAGATAAGGAAAGCCTGCAAATTATAATACTAGGCCTTTGTTAGTTCAAAAATAAATAGTTTTACACAAGCCTGTTAGCTCTTTACAGTGTCTTCCTGTAAATTTGCTCCCCTGAATTTAGAACAGAGAACTTTTTAAAGAAGTATTGGGAAACTCTGAGGAGGTCCAACGCTGATTTCCTTTTTATTTTTACTGTGCAAAGAAAATGGGCCATGGTCAACATTTTTAGAGTCATTCTTTGAAGACTGGGTCCAGCTCACCCTATCTGAGGTATAGATTCTGGATGGTAACTTTTAGGCACTTAGCTGCTTTTTCTCTTTTCCTAATTTTTTCTGTTTTCCTTTCATTGTGATTTCTCATGGGCATAATGTTGAATACTCCATGGAGATCCTGGCAATTTTCCTAACCACGGTGTAAATGTTTCTGTTTCTGTATATCAAAGTACTGCCAAGAACAGGGCACTTAGGCTTCTTTAGCACCAAAGTGAGCAGTTCCTGATGTTCACCTACTAACCTAGAATATCCTGACTCCATTCCTGCAGACAGCAGAGCCAACACACTAAAACCACTCCAGTCACTTGAACTTTACGCCTGGAGGTGAAATGGCAATGAGCATGTTGGGTGTTTTCCAGCCCCTGAGCTCGTGCATTGGCACTGCAGAGCTGTCAGAGTGAGAATGTCAGCCCCTGAGCAGCCAGTGCAGTGCCATGAGCACGATGAGGGTTGGGTGGGATGCTCTGCACCCGACGTGCCCGCGCTGCGCTGCCGCGTTCAATGGCCGCAGGGTTCTGCACGGGGCCCAAAGCACAGGGACATCACACCAAATCCCCACCACCTCCAGAATAAAAAAAAAAGTTCATGCTGGGGAACCTAAACAATTGAGATTCTCACAGTTTCCCACATGTGTGGCTGCTGGCCAAGAGGTTTTTTTTTATTTTTCTGCGACGGTTCCAGCTGCCATATTTAGGAAGCCAAAAATGCTCTTTTGGTACAAGATGGCTTTAGTAAAATAAGCAGTACCTCAGGCCCCAAATGCATGCTTAGATGTTAAGATTATGTGCTTACAGTGGGACAGAGACATACTTTTATCAGGATTAGCTTTTTACACAGCGTGAAGTGTATCCAAATTTACCAAATTACAAACCAGTCCTCCTCTTATTTTATATAAAAACGTTATGTCAGACATAGGTGACTCTTAAGCAGAGAGGGATTTTGAACATAGTCCAGGACTGAGTTCAGTGTGGTTTTGTCACAATGAGGATGGACACAACTATCTCATAGTTTTTATAGCATAATAGAAAACCAGCTAAATCTGCCTTTTTTCTGAGCTGAGGAACCTGAGTGGGGCTTCCCTTCTGACTGTTATAGAGGTAACCACTGTCTTGTAAAATGTGAGCCAGTAAAAACTGCATCCTGCAGCAGCTCTGCAGGGCCCTAAAATGTCTAAGTTGGCCTGTTACAACTTCCAGTTCAGTGCAGTAGGCAAACCTGATTTATGTTTTTTAAAATAATCTTTTAATAATTTTCTTGTTGTATTACAGACCATGGACAAAATGATGCAAAACCATTTAATAAAATGTCGTAAACTCAGCATGTCTAGTATTCAATTTACAGCCCAATACCATAGCAAATCTGATGATTTAAGGTATCTTGTTAAAAGATGATTGAAAATGAATGTTTGCATAAGCATTTGTTAGGCTATAAATATTCAGAAATACACCAGTGGTCTCCAGGATGTTTGCAGTAATTTAGTATCAACCACTTTAGTACCAACTCCTCTTTTTTTTTTTTAGGGTGTGGTTTTAATCTGATAATGTCTTTTTTTTTTTTTTCAAAAGCAGGAACAAGAGACAAGCTATACAATTCTGAGAGCCAGGGGCACCAACGTGACCATCAGTGGCCTCAAGCCTGACACCACCTACGTCTTCCAAATCCGAGCCAGGACTGCAGCTGGATACGGCACCAGCAGCCGCAAGTTTGAGTTTGAGACCAGCCCAGACTGTATGTATCTGTTCAAAAGGTTTTTGCTGACATCCTGCCCAGTTCCTGGCTGATCTCAATGGCTGCTTTCACTCCTCCTCTAGCTGAAGAAATGTGTCTCATAACTATTTATGATGTGTCTTTCTTGGTAGCGCTGCTGGATGACTTTATGTTTTATCATTAAACTTGAAACAGGCTGTAAAGAAAGTTCTATCCCAGATCTAGCACAGGTGGTGTTTTCTTCCATTCCTGCTCTACTTCTACCTCAAGCCAGAAGTGATGCCTTGCTAGACTGTGGCTCTTGCTGAGGGAGGAAGTGTGATAGAAAAACAAAGAGTAGTGTCAAGCCAAATCTTTCACCCTGATTCTGTGTATATTTGTGATTTATTATGTATTTCATCCCCACTTCTTCCTTCTCCACCCCAGCTCTTATTCTGAAAGGCAATCAAGATTCATGTTAAAAACCTTTAGTTACAGATTGCTGTTATGGTGACTTGCAGCTTTGGTGTTCTACTTGAAACTAGAACTCAAGTTAGGACAATTACAGCAAGGAGGAAACAATCAGTGGCACAGATGAAAAAATTAACAGTTTAGAGGTTAATGAATTTTTGCTGCAAAGTAATGCTACCAAAAGAAGGGGAAATTGAAAAATAGAAATGTGGAAGGAGACAGGGCTGCACATCTCAATAATAACCATACAAATTACGCAGATGACCAAGAAATGGCATGAGTTTGTTGCTGTGTTACCCAGTTATCATAACTGGGTGCAGCTGTGGGTGTGTAACAGGCACAGATGGGAATGGTGCCCAGACAGAGGCTCTCTAACCTGTGTGGGCCAGGAATGGTGGCTGGACACTGGTCCTCACACCAAAGGTCTAAAGCCATCCTGTCACTTTGTAACAGTTCATTTTGTAAAGTTCCATGCTCAGGGACCACAGGGAGGTACCCAAAATAAGGCAGAAAATTGCTCTTATTTTCCCTGTAGACATCTGTGCCTGTGTGCCCTGGCTTTCCACAACCTTCTGTGGATATTGTCAGGCTTAACTGGGAAAGTTAGCTCCTAAAAGCACTTTCCATCATACAGAAGGGGAAGTGAAGGTGATGGTTATGGGATTTCTTGCCAAGGAAATGTTCTTTACTGAGTATGACATAAAGTATGTATGTGATACCTGACATGTATGTTTGTATTTATGTATATTTTTTTATATTAGCATCAGTTTGCCAGCAGTTGCTACAATTAGCAAAAGTAAAAAATTGAGAGTAGCAAAACCAGCTTTGGTAAATTGGCAATGATGGCTGGAGTCTTAAGTTTTCTTTTCTTGTATTGTTTTTTTTTTTGATGAAAAATTATGTCCTGGATTAAATATCTGCCAGGAGACCAAATGCTGTATATAATGATGTCTAATGATTTCTATCCCCTATGTGCATGTAAATTCTGATGTCACCAATGAGATGTGAGTGTGTGTGAGGTTATTTACATGTTTTTGTGTTGCCTTTGCAGCCTTCTCCATATCCAGTGAGAACAGCCAGGTGGTGCTGATTGCCATTTCAGCAGCAGTGGCCATCATCCTCCTCACAGTGGTGGTGTATGTCCTGATTGGGAGGTGAGTCTGGGGTCTGATTTGCACATTTTCTCCTGTGCCACATGCCAGGGGGGCCCTGGTGACAGTGGCACATGGGGTGTCATGGTGTGGCTGTTTTTTAGTCCTTTGTCTGCTGCCCAGGAGCTCCAAGCACTGCTCACAGTCAGTAATGAGCCCGCTCACGTTAGCAGCCCAAATCATGCAGCAGTTGTTAAAAAATGCTATAAACACATTCTCAGGCAATTGTAAAATTAAACTGTAGGGGTCAAAAATCAACAAATCCCCTCATTAGCCAATTTCCTCAAATTCCCTGAGAACATCACATGCCTCTATAGGGCACAGAGAATGTAAATATCATTAAACTTTCAAACAGGCTTTTAATTGTGCAGGGAAAACATTCTATTCTGTTTCCACCTGCAGTTAACACATAAAAATTCTCTGTATTAATTTTTTTTCTCTTTGCTTGTAGATTCTGTGGATACAAAAAGTCTAAACATGGCACTGATGAGAAAAGGCTGCATTTTGGGAATGGCCATTGTAAGTTACTGAAGCCTTTTAATACTTCCAGATCTGTTGAATTCCTCCCCTAGGTAACTGATATTTTTCAATTAAAAAAAAAAGAGCCATACCTCACTTAAACCAAGGTGAAATTAGGAAGAGAATTATCCCTTCTCTTGTGGGTAAGGGGATTTTCCCCAAACAATTATTCTTTGTTTCAACTTCTTTCATCTGTGTTCAGGTTAGTAATGAGCAAAACATCTCTGTCTGTGTTCAAACAATGCACGTGGTTGGAATTGTGATATTGATCCTGCTGTGCAGCACTGAAATCCAGAGTACAACTGCAGCTCCCTCATTATATGAAGTCTAAGAAATATATTTTCCTTTCCCAAAGCAAAATATAAATAAATTAAACCCACCTTGCTGAACACTAAAGCTGCTGTGAAAATTACTTGCTTGAAAAAGTCCACCTACAAATAATTGTAATGAATCGATTCTGGATCCCCTTTGCAATGTGCATAATTTTGTTACACTTCTCCATAGCAGAGCTGTGGATCCTGAAGGCTGATTCACAGGCAGAGCTCCATCCATACACCCTTTAAAACAGGAAAAAAAATAGTTTTGGAGCAGGAGAGGCTGAGGGTAAAAGAAGGTGATGGCCTAATTCCTGATCAGGAATGGGAGGATTACTTGGTTGGATTTTCATTTAATCACTGCACTTTGGATTTTTAAATCTTTACAGGCAAAGATAAGGTCCCTAATAGACACCAAGACAAGAAAATCTTTTTCTTCACCCACATAATTCTTGATGTCTAATGAGGCTTTGTTTAATAAGAAGCAGTAGTTCATCTTTGAAACTGTTTCAGCTCTGAATGAGTGTCCTGCTACACCCTGTAAACCATGTTTGAGCCATGTATTTCTGTTGTTTAGCATGTTGTAACATTAATATCTGTGGGGTTTTTGCACACAACGTTGGCACTCTACTGTTTGCAAGAAAAGAGCTGCTGGTACCATAATCAGGTGGGCCCTCCCCAAATATAAGTGAATTAACATTTTAATGAGGGATTTACCTGCAGTAGCTGGAAATTAGAGCTGCTTCCCAATCCTCGTGACAATGGAATAACTGTTCTCTGACTGTTTAAATTATTATTCTTTAAAGTTTCCTGCCTCTCCTTATCTCCTGAGAACCAAGAGCAGGAATATCCACAATTTCTGTCTCCTTCCCCAGCTCTGTCAGGGGATACACAAGCTGCAGCCCAACAACTGCTAACCAACTATTCTCAAAAAAATCTCCAAGGTTACATGTGGCCCATAGAATTAATGCTTCATCATCCAAATTTAATGAGGTTATAAAATAAAAGCAGCCAGTAAAATAAGTGTCACAGACAAATAACAGGTCAGAATTTGCTCTCCTTACTCCCACACAATGGAAAGTTGCAATCACTATTCTTAAACATGGCAGTGCTGTTAAATTCCTGTGGATTAAATTGCTTTTAATTTGGCTTTAGATATTTATGTACTGTTTTCTGAGTAGTGCCATGCTGATTGACTATGCAGTAAGACCAGAGCCAATCATGGGCATGGTATGTCTGTTAGAAGTTCTTGAAAATTATTTATTATGGATTTTGCAGATATTTATCTGTTGGAATTTGTAAGTATGTACGTGTGTGGCTGTTGAAATTTTCAATCTACCAAATTACAGTCATTCCCAAAGAGTAAGAAGATTGCTGCTATGAACTAAAAAAGGACAAAGTAACTTCCATGGCTGTCGTAAACTTTCAGCATCTTATACACAGCAGCTGGTTTATTTCAGTCAGTTTACTCTGAATTACTTTTAAAAAGGCTCCAGCCATGAGCTATTCCCTGCAGCCTTATTACAAATCCTATAATATTACTTCAAAGGAACAAAAATGTTTCACCTCCTCAGATCCTCTCCCTTTGCCTCCTCTGGCTGGGCCTTTTTATTTTTTTGCTACCTTTAGGGCAATTTGTGCCGTTAAAATGAAAATGTAAATTATTATGTTTGCACAGAATGAGCTGTAAAGTAGTGCAGCTTAACACATGTGCACGTGTTTATTATCTGCATTTCATGACAGAACCCAGTTACTGCACAGGCTGCCCTTAATTATTGGTGTGAAGGGATTATTCTCCTTGCAGCCACCATCACCTGATCTTGGGAACCTCTGGGGTCAGCATTAAAAATCCCAAGCCAAAAACCCCACAGTGCAGAAGCTTTTAATTGTTATTTTTATTGGGGATGTGAGGGGGCCTGTAATGCACATTCAGCATGGACGGGAAGGAGCATTTACAAGACTTTTAACCAACAGCAATATACAGCCAATTACTTTTTGTTTTACTTGCAGGTAATTCTGTAATCATCAGGCTCTTGAAGGAAACACAGTTGGCTTTTAAGGCTGTGCACATGCAGCCCTTGTGTTGGGAGCATGGCTCTTACTTTGCTTTGTTTTCAAGGCAATTAGCTTGAGAATTTAGTTTTATCATTTTTTTGTTTGTTGCTGTGTTACCCAGTTATCATAACTGGTGTGATTATATTCTGAGGCAAATAAATCCCCATAAAATTGAGAGGTTTTTTCTTTTTATACATACACTTTGCATTGTTTGATAAAACAATTTTTGTGCTCTCATGGTCCAAAGGTTTTTTCCCCCATCTTTGCAACCCCAGCAAAAAAAGTTTTAACTATTTTAGCAGTGAAAAAATTGCTGCAGTATAATAATGCTAAGCTGGAAAGGATATTACTGAGTGGGTCATAGCAGTGTTTGTTGAAGGAGTTAATATCTTTTACAAGACCTACTGGTACAGTTAGAGAAAGCTGAAATACATGTCTGGGAATGTAGGGTTTGTGTCAGAAGCAGAAAACTTCAAGCTGGGTATTTCACTTTTTGTTAATAAAACATATTCCTGTTGTAAAATGAGTACAACAGAGGCAGCACAGAAGGCACTGGGTGCAAACACAAGCAAGGCTTTGAGCTGGGCAGGAGGAATGAGGCTGTGCTTTGCTTTCAGCATTTTTGTTGGAGGCAAAGGTTGGCAATGATCTCTTCCAGCAATCCCTAGCCAAGAAACTCTAGAGGTGCCCAAAATAATAAAATGGATGTATGGGGAGCAAAGCTCTAGAACCAGCCTTTATTCAGAACAATTATCTGCCATCCTTAAATGTTCTGGCAGAGAGGTTGAGGCAGGGGTACATTTTTTTAATGTATAAGTTTCTTTTTAGGCATCTTGTTTATGGACTTGGGAAAAAAAAAAAAGCTGGAGTTAATTTGATTTCTTAATATATTCTTAAAAACTTGTCAGGTTTACTGTAGCATCACATTTTGTTCCTTGCCCCTTTTTTGTTACTTTGGAAGGGTCAATTTAAGGCAGCATCCAAATGTTGCCTTAAATTGCAGATATTTGAAATGAGTTGTCACACTTCTCTGCAGGACATCAGTGTCTGGTTTCACACTGTACAAAGATTCTGAAGACCCACAAAAACCAGTTTGGTTTGAAGAATTTCCTTCTTCAGAGGAAATTCTTTCCTTTTTCTTCCTTCTATTGATTGGGTTTCTGTTGTCTCATGAACTTTATTTCAAGTCTAAGTAACATTTTCTCTCTGAATTTGTTTTTACACAGTGAAGCTCCCAGGTCTGAGAACTTATGTAGATCCACACACATATGAGGATCCCAACCAAGCTGTGCATGAATTTGCCAAGGAACTGGATGCTTCCAATATATCCATTGATAAAGTAGTTGGAGCAGGTAATGACCACCATATTTACTGAGCTAAAGGTAGATTTTTGCTGTGTATATTATGTCTTTATGTTCATAGTTGTGACTGGAAAGAAAATGTTCTAGAAAGTCTTCAAATTAGCAGGTCACAGCTGATGTCAGTACAAAGTTAAGGGCACACAATTTTCTATGTCCTTTTTTTCCTGAAAGAAAGGAGACAGCAAGACAGCTTCTCAAAGGAAACCCAGCCCATACTTGAGTGCACCACTGTTGGTAGGAAAAAGATCATTCTACCTCACTTCTATGTTTCTCTTTAAAATCTGTCAGCACAGAAAATGTTATCAACTGTGAAGATGCTTTCTTTTTTTTTTTCTCTTTCCCCATAAAAGGACTCTTGACTATTATGCCTTGAGTGAAACCACAAAGTCATTTCATAGCAGTCACCATGCATCCATCAGGCTGCAGTGACCTTTGGCCATTGGATTGATTTTGGTCACTGCTTGGGATTTGAATTATTGATTTAGGAGGAAAGGGTTGTCTGTCCAATAACTGGTTGTCTGAGCCATAAAGATGCCACAGGTTGTTGGATTTACAGGAAACAAGCTGGTGAAATGATCAGATTTTGTATCAGAGGAGCCAGATTACAGAAATTCTCATTACACTGAGTGTTGCAATGGAGCATGTAGCTCCTGATGGAATGTGTGCTTGCTCCTTGAAGTGGCAGATTGTCTCATTGAGCCAGAAGATCATGGAGTGTTGCCTTTCCTCCTATATTAAAGCATTTATGAGGAGTACTATTGATTTTTAATCCATTGAAAAATACTTGTTCCTTTATTATTGATTTTTTTGGCTTCTCTCTAAGTACATGGTTTGAATTAAAACCATGAGATGTGAGAGACAGACTCTGAGTGCACAGCAAAAGATTTTCAGCTGGAAAAAGTGCAGAACCCAAGGTACTGCACTCAGTGCATCTCCTGAATCACCCAGCAAACAACAGGAACAGTTTCCACCCTCTCCTGCTGAAGCTACTCAACTGTTGTTAGCTTGAAGTTATTTTATGGAAAGGTGGAATCCATATTCCTTGCTGGTTTTAATTTTGTCCCACAAGAGTGCACTGTTCTCCATCATCTTCAATCAAGGCAGAAAAGCTCTCCTTACTGCACATAGCAGGGAATTTAATTTGTGTGGGGATGGAGAAGGAGGGATACTCTAAATTTAAGTCCAGCAGCTGTGTGATTCCTTGTAAGACATTCAGGAGCCCCACAAATGCAAGCTTTCTGAATTTGGGCTGTGTGCAATATATGAATCCAGAAAAGGGAGTTCTAGGATCATGCCATGTTTTACAGCTTGGTTGTTCTGACCTGTTTTAGTTAAGATGCACAGCAGAATAAGAAGTAAATCACAATTTGTCAAATATGGCCTCTGCAAACAGAGGAAAAAATTTTGAGAGTCAGGTGTTTTAAAAGCCTCTCTGCTGCACTGCAGTGAGAATCACAGGTTATTCTGGGTTGGAAGGGACCCCCAAGGATTGTGGAGTCCAACTCCCATGTGAATGGCCCCCACAGGCATTGAACCTGGACCTTGGCATTGCCAGCCCCCTGCTCAAACCAGCTGAGCCAACTGGCAGACAGCTCCTGTGAGATTTTTACATTAAAACTTGTACTCAAGCTGCAATAACACCTTTTTTTTTAGGCACCATAACTCAATTCATGTAGTCTGGAGTACATAAGGCATTATAGTTAACATTTCATCTTAGCAGTTGCTTGAGATGCCATCAGGAAGAGCCAGGAAGGGAAGAACAGATGAAAATCAGGCCACAGAGGGCTGGGAGCAACCAAAATGAGTTTGTGGCATCACTTTGCCCTGCTATCACCCCCAGCACGTGGCACCTTTCACATTCAGAGTGCTCTGAGGCAACTTCTTCAGGAACACTTCTCCCCAAAACCAGAAAGGCATTTCCTGCTCTTACTGAGTCAATGCCTTGTTTGAGGGAATGGCTTGGTCTCTTCCTGCCCTTGTCCTTTGCAAGGCAAGTGTGGATGAAATTATAAAAAAAAAAGACAGGGATTTGAGAAGAAGGGATTCATTGAACTGCCCTGGAGTGTGACGTAAGTAATGAGACCTTCAAGTCAGGCGAGCAGTCTCGACATTCTGAAGGGCTCCAAGCAGTTTTTCACAGCTTTAGCCAGAAGTCTCTGAGAAGAGAGGGCTTACAGAGCTTTGAAAACATACACAAATGCAATAAGGAAATATTCTTATCCAAAAGAACCTCAAGAAAAACACAAGGGATTTTAGTGGGAGGCTAAGCATAAGAAAATTGAGGTCAGAAGCCACTTTTTCAGACTTTTCTTTACAGTAATTTTTTCTTTTAAAATAACTCACTTATTTTTATGGATTCAGTTCAACAAACCACTTCAGAAGTTTAAATCCAACTGGGCAGTAGGAGAATACTGAAGAAAGTACTTTATTGATTTGGGGTGGATTTAACTATGTGCTTTGCTAAACAATAAAGCAAGCATTTGCTTTTCTTCCAAAGAAGAAATATATTTGTAGCACAACATCAAATTATTAACAAAATTCAGGGGCTACCTGTCTGTAAACTTACTGCAAAGATTTGCAGTGTCCCAGTGAACATGGCTGATCTTCTCAAGGTTTATGAAATGTTGAACTTTGGTACCTCTCCAAATCTGAGGAAACTCTTTGCACAGATTTAAAATGCAGCAAAGTGAAGGGAGTAGCTGATTTCACAGAATCTTCATTTACTGTTCCCCTGAGTCTAAATCCACAGCAAACACCATCCCCTGATGTACTAAATAACCTCTTTTAAAAGGAATTAAGATATCCTGAAGAGAGATCTTTGTGCCATGAACAGCCCTCCTAAATAATCCCTATCAGCTTCCCACATGTCAATAGACACAGCAGTCAGCAGGGCAGGTTGTTCAGTCTTTATGTGTGGGGTGTGATTAAAAATAAACACCTCAGGAAGGTTTTGTATGGAAAGCCATCATCCTCACATCTCACAGCCAGTGCCAGGTTTTCCACTCCAGCACAAGCCCTTGTTCCTCCTAAGCAGTGTCTGGTGAGACCCAGTCCATTTCTTACTGGGATCATATAATAATAATTTGCAGGAAAAATTATGGTGTAACTGCATGGGCCACTATGGGTGTTGACCAGATAGATGTATTTAGCATCCATGCTGCCCTGGTTATAAAAAATCATAGGTTAATGTAGTTGGGCTGCCTGGGGAGCTCTTTCCAATGAAATAATTTTCCAAGAAAGTGAACCTGCTTTATATCCATGGACAACAGCAAACTTCATTGCTAAAAAGAGCCCATCTTTTCTTCCCTTGCAGCATCTGCTGGCCTTGAGGTACTTTTGGAGTCTGATTAATCACTCAGGCTCTGGATCATTCAGCCATGGCTGAATGGGACTGTGTTGATGGACATTACCCATAACCTTTTCCTTCCCAGAAGTTAAACAAATATCAGATACACGATTCCAGCTTTAAAATGAAGGATTGATTGCTGGGCTGCTGGCTGAAATCATAGCTAAAGTCTCCATTGACAATAACTGTAAAATAGTTCTAAGAGCTTAGCTTGTTATAGCTTTTTGGACCATTAAAATATCAAGAAAATGGAGTTGGAAGCAGGGTGCTCCAGGATGTATTTCAAGCATTTTTTTCCTCCTTCCTTCTGTTTTCAAGATGTGCTTTGGTCTTCCTATTTTGTGGTGCTCTGACAGTATTGAGCTGGGGTTGGTGTTTGAACTCCTGGTAAAGTATAATGGTCATTTGGGCTTGCAGAAGTTGAATGCTTTTAATTAGGTCTGAAAAGAACTCAACTCCCTTTAGTTACTAGTAACAGCTTTTAAAATTTGTTTTCTGAGCTGCTGCCTGTCTTGGCAGCCTGAAATACAAACAGTGTTAGAATCAAAGGATCTAATGTCAGTGCTTTTTAGCAATATATGTGTACATAAAAGTATATCTTCCTTTGAGTGGTTATTACCTTATTAGTACAGTTCTATGCCTAGAGGATGAAGCAGCTGGTGGTAAGATATGGTAACTTTAATTTCTATGTTGTTGACTCAAATCTAGCCTGGGTTAGCAACAGAGAAAGGTCATTGCCCTATCACACATTTATTCAGGCCTTTTTTGATTAACTTGGCTGTCTAAAAAATAAAAATATTCAGAAAAGAAAAGCTGAAAGGGAGCATTGAAATCAGTTGCCGCTCAAATAATAATATATTGAAACTTCCCTATGTGATTTTTGTAAAAATTATTCAACTGAAAAAAAAAATTCAAGTGAGGTGTCTTCTTCCAACAGTTTTCTGTATA
Organism: Setophaga petechia; assembly: GCA_024362935.1. Lineage (NCBI taxonomy): Eukaryota > Metazoa > Chordata > Aves > Passeriformes > Parulidae > Setophaga > Setophaga petechia. Next base: position 3,195,094 of record JANCRA010000013.1, on the reverse strand, counting down.
TTTAATACTTCCTCTTTTGAATGCTAAGATGATTTTCCTTGTGCTCTACTCTTGCATGTTGCAAAAGGATAAACCAGTACACACCACATTCCAGGGGCTTTTTTGAGTGCTGATTCTTCCTTGAATCCCTACGGAATAACCACATTTCAGCTTTCATCACTTTTCCACTCTCTTTTTTAGGAGAATTTGGAGAAGTGTGCAGTGGACGCCTGAAGCTGCCTTCTAAAAAGGAAATTTCAGTGGCCATCAAAACCCTGAAAGTTGGCTACACAGAGAAGCAGAGGAGGGACTTCCTGGGAGAAGCCAGCATCATGGGCCAGTTTGACCACCCCAACATCATCCGGCTGGAGGGAGTCGTCACTAAAAGTAAGGAATTCCAGCCTGAATAATTCTCTGATTTGCTGATCAGCCAAAAGAGAGGAAAAGTGAATTATAAATGAAGTCATCCAGGTTTATGCTCTGTAAAAAGCTCAATTGGCAGGTTTCATAAACTCCAGAGTTAGGAATTGCTCCAAAATTGCTCCAAAAGGGCCAGGGGGCACTGGGTGATGATCTGGTGAGGAGTCGTGCAGACTCATGAGGCTTCTTAATTGCACTGAACTTCACTGTGTTCTGCTTTCAGCTAAGTCATTAGATTTGTCATTAGCACTAATTAATGAACAGCCTACCTGGTACAACAACAGGTTCTAGTGAATCATTAAATAAGGCCAAACTTTTCTCCTAGATGGTTTTCATGCAGGGGAAGTGCTGCATGGGATATTCAATGTGTACCAGCACAAGGCATGTTAAAGCTCCAGCATTCCAGAATTCAAACAACTTGCTAAAAATCTCAAAGAAGAAGTCTTGAAGATTTAATCTATCAGTAGTAAAATTGATTTTATCTCAGTCCTTATATATATTTTACTTAAATGCCTTTTCTAAATCTGCTTTTTGGTGCTTATGTTATGGGATTTTTTTTGTTTTGTGAAAGCATATTCTTCATCCTTGTTTATGATAACAAATCACTTTCTCTTTTTGAGAGCAAAAAAATTTAACTGAAACCTCCATGTAAATGTGGTACCTTCTTGGAAAAGTAATATATTTCAACAACCCTCTTCAGCCACATTTTCTATATATCCACTGCAGAGTGAAGAGATACATTTAGCAATCAAATTTATCTACCTACATTAGTTGTTAAGTGGGAGATCAGTAAGTTTTTATATGAGGCAATCTTTAAAAAAAAAAAAAAAAGGAGTGCTGCAAGATTTGTCATGGGAGCAAAAAACATTGGTGGGATATTTTCTTCTTCATCCCAGAGGACCCTCATGGCAAAACAGCTCTTTGCCATTTCAGTGATCAGCTTGGAATGTGCTGAGGATGTTTCTAGTTTAAGTGGATAGAAACATGCTAAACGCTTCAGGTTTAAGTAGATGGTTTTATTAGTTTGAAGAAAATTTTGGTTTTTAATTGTGTGATTCAAAGTTTCACAAGGATAGGCATGAAAAAATTTCATAGCATACTGCTGAAAAGTATAAGAAATGAAAACCCCACCAGAATATGTCTAAAAGTCACTAGTGAAAGGTATGTAAAACACTACATGTTATGAAGAGTCACAATTATAATAATAATAATGCCTTCTCTATATGTGATTCATGAAATTCTATTTTGCTGATTTCAATAACAAAGAAATTGTTGTTTATCTTAGGTCTCACAGTCCTATTAGGAAAGGTCTGCCTGCATAAATTGAGGTTTATCTCCTGCTTTGTAGTGACACACATTTTGTACAGTCAGAATAAGATTTGCAGTCACAAAATCACTTGAAACGCCAGCATCAGCCTGCACACAGCTGAGCTAAAATCTCTTTTGTTACATTTTGTATTCCTGGAGCGCTTGAGACAATAATTTAATTGCTGTACAGGCAGGAATTTGTGCCTTGCTCTTGAATGTGCATTACTAATTCTCTCTGTACTGTGTGTGAGTGACTTTTAGTGAGTTTGCCACTGAGGTGCACTCACAGCACTGCTGTCTGCTTTGGGGGGCTGGGGAGGAGGTCAGGAGTGCCAGCTGCCCATCACATCAGTGTGTGAGAGCAAACTCTGAATATTCCCAGCTGAAGCCAATAAAACCTCAGGGGTACAACACCCTCTGCAGATAGATCCAGGACAGGAGCTGAGAATTCTGCTCTGGAGCTGCTTTTTACTGGGCAAAAGTATATGGCACAAACTAAATATAATAATAAATATAATTATTTGTTCTATTGGACATTCTGCAGGGTGATAGAAGGACAAGAAGCTTGGGAGTTTGAAGGGTTTTTTGTTTGTTTTTTTTTTTTTTTAACAAATCAATCACCACATTCCAGCCTTGCCTCCAGCACAGAATTGTTCCTCTGCTCCTTCTGGATTTCTGCATTTCCCAGCTGCTGCCCTGCACTCCTGGGCACACTGTAGGCAGCAGTCTTAACAACCAGCACACATGTTCTGCTTAGTTTACTAATAATTTACAGCAATTTGCAGCCTGCTATTCTAATAAACCTGGCCAATGCTGTTGACACAACTTGTTATCATTTATAAGTGGTTGAGCTTTGATAAATGGATGCAGAGGGTTCTTTTAAAACTCCAGAGCATGTGATTCTTATTATGAGCACATTTCCAGCTGAATGAGGGTGAAAGCCTGCACTTAGACTTTTGGAGTGTGGGTGAGCGAGGCAGGAAGATGCTCCTGTAATAATTTGGAAGATATATTTCTTACTCTAATTTAAGTTCTTCTGATAAAGTCTCGTAAAATTGCCTGAGTACAGAAACCAGGCACCTGTCCTGGCTTCAAAGTGCAGGGCAAAGTAAATCAATTTATCATAGAAAGTTTTGTATAGCCCTGTACTTGAAAGGTCCAGCAGCATATTCTGGGTGTTACCAGAAATCCCTTTGAATTCATGTTACACACAGAGTGCAAGTGCTTTTTCTTTAACTATGTATTTCTGGCTAGCAACGCTAAATATAAATAGATTTATTTTGTTTGATCTTTTACATTGTTAGATCTCTTATCTGTATCATCTCTTATATCATTCAAGATTAATATTTTGCATACAGTATTTCCTACTGGTGAATGGATGAGAGTCAATTAATTAGTCATTAGTGTGACTCCCACAGTATAACACATCATTTGTACCACAGAAAGAAGACATTTGAACCCATTCATTCATAATATTCTTCTCTGTATTAAACTCATTCTTTGAAATTACTGTTTCTCCTCTAAGATTTCTATTTGGTAGAAGCTGTATTTTTTGAAAACCAAACAGAAAAAAAGTTGTTACCATTGACTTAGCTTTTTTTGATGGCTTTCTTCTTCTTAATTAATCTGGGTACCTTTTTCAAGCCTCATGCTGTTCAGTTTTAAAAGCTAAAATTTCACCATGCCCACATACAATATGCAGGCCTTTTGTCCTACTTTTATGGTCAGATGCCTTCCTGTGTTTTATGTGCAATAATAATTCATCTCCTTAAATAACTTCATGGTCTTACCCAGCATTCTCTCTACCACAAAGAGAAAATAAGCAAAGCATTAGTAAATATTATGAAATAATAAAATCCATATGATGGTAAAATTAGCAGGGCAATGACCTTGGTCTGAAAACTTCCCTGTCATCACATGGTTTTTTGCATTACTTTCTCTCCAGCTTGTCAGAGCTGCATAGAAAATCTTGGTTGTGTCACAAAATGCCCTAGGGTGGAGGGAATGGTTTCAAAAACTGGTCTGAATATATCTGGATGATTTTTGGGGGGGAAAAAAAAATGGCTTTTCAAGGGCTGTTTCCTTAGAGTTTGCCAGTGCCCCGTGGGTGCAGCATGTTCAGGTCCCAGCTGTGTCCAAGTTTGCACTGTCAGGGATCCCAGCACAGAGAAAAGGAGTGCCTGGAAGGAGGGAATGCCCATCTTACAGCTCTGCTTCTCTTTCCTGTGCCTGGGTTTTACTGTGCACTTTCCTTTCCATCTGTAGCTGCACCCAGCCTCAGTTTGCCCACACATCTTGTGCTTCATTTCTAAATGTAAAGGAACGATGTAAAAATTATCCTTGGGGAAGATTTGGACACAATCCTGAAATGTTTGGGTTTGCTAATGGTATTCCAATGTGTTCCTCTGAAAAGCCTGACCCCTGTGCTCTATTTCCAGGTAAACCAGTTATGATTGTTACTGAATATATGGAAAATGGTTCCTTGGACAGCTTCCTACGAGTAAGTGCAACAGGAAACTAAATGGGGCAGAAGTGGCTCTTGTTCTGGACTTTTTAGGGGTCTACTGCCACTCTGCACTGATTCATCATCAGCTCTTGTTGCTCAATATTTTTTTTATTTTCATTTGGGTTTGTGAGTATCATGATGTGCTCAGAAAGCCACTTAGGGATCTGCTGGTCCATTTGCAGTAAGCATTATTCCAAAATTAAGGCAATTTTGGTTGCATTAGTGTGTCATATCTATTAAAAATGAACAAAACAAAACAACATTCTGGCATGCAAAAAGAACTGTTTTTCTGGAGGCTGAATTATTACTGTAATGCAGTTATGCTTATTGGTTGGCAGCCTCTATGTCTAAGCAAGAGATTTTCAAAATGAATAGATTTGTGGAAATTTTATCAGTAATAAAAAGTTGAAAGAATAGCTCCCTACCTGAGGATGTTATAAATGTTTAGCTAGCAACGTTTACTGGCCTGTTTTCTTTTTCCAGCCTTAGACACACTAATGCTGTGGCTGATTTATCTTTGTTTTCTGTCAAAGTTGGTAGTGAGCCTAAAAAAATTCAAACGCTCCCTGCATCACCAAGATTTACTTGTGGCAAAACAAGGAGTGTAGGAGAAGTGAAATCCCATCTGAGGGGAAACACTGGTTTAATTTTAATTTGTTAGGGCAAACTCAGCTTTGGCTGGGAGACTGCTTTGGTTCTGCCACGGTTGAATGACATTATCCCCCAAATTCATAACATTGAACTAGACATTTAACCCCAAAAGGGGATAGATTGTCAACCTTAGTTTCTCTATGTACTATATATGTTATGGTGTCCACTGGAGCATGTAAAATACATATAAATAATGTGTCAGTAGAGCTGAATGAAATATCTCTGTACTGAACTATATATATTTTGTTTAGACTTGAAATCCTTGAAGAGAGCCCTGAGGAAGGCAGAATAATTTCTGACGGCACAGAACAGTTGTTCAGCTTGTTCTTTCATTTTACTGTGATTTCTTTTTTTTTTTTTTTACTACTGTTATGTGGAAACATAGATAAGAACCTTGTGACTCATTAATATCACAGGCAACTCAGGCCCTATAACCTTTTTATTAATGCCTTTTGGAACTACTTAGTTTGCTTTCCTCATTGCCATTGAGAGGCTCTCTGAGCATCTGATTCTGTTCATGGTTAGAAACCTTCTGGTTTTTAGCAAAATCTTTTCCAGAGTCTATATAAAATTCTCTTGTGCTGGCTCTGATAAAAAAAGGGTCGGACAACTGCTAAGAATCTTTTAAAATATTAATTTCTTCATGAAGGGAAATTCTGAGAGACTCTTTAATTATCCACTGTGTCATATATTTGTCTAATGTTTCCAGTGCTAATATCACCCCCAAGTACACTAACCAAAAATGAAAAATGGATGCAATCAGTCTGGCAGACCAATTCATGTCAGATCACCTCATGTGACAGAGCCAGCTCCCTTGTGTTTAATAAAATTCCAGAAGCAGCAGCAGCACGAGGAGCTGGAGAGCTGCCCATGAGGTTACATTTCCAGCACTGGGGAATTATCTGAGAGCTGCACTACAGCAAATGCTGTCCTATTGTCTATATATCCATATATCAATATCAAAAGTAGATGTTAGCAAACAGGATTAGTAAGAGTTGGGAGATTTAAATTATGCCCAGAAGTAGATGATTGGAAATATATCCAACCAATGGTTTCTAGGCTAAGTCATAATGTGTTTCAGTAATTTTTGAATTTTTGAAGTGAGTTTAAAACTAACAGAATTTGAAAGCTGCTGACTCAGATCAGCATTTGCTTTTGTTAAATGAATTTCTGTGTAATAGAAAACTTTCATTAGGCCATTGGGGAAGGCTTGGATTTTCACTAGAAAATCCTGTGGCCTTGCAGGGAAGTTGGACATCTGTTTCTGTAATGTTCTGACACTCCAGTCTCAGGAGCACACACGATTTAGATTTATGTGCTGCTTTCACATGTGCCTCATCTAGGAAATTAAAACTCTGATGACAGCAAGAAGGGGAAAAATGAGTTTTTATCTGAATTGCAAATCTGTCCCCTTCCCTCAGCTGACTGGGAGACCAACGTGTGGCATTTAAATCACAACGCCTGACTCACGAGCTCCTCATCTGAGGAGCTTCCAGGCTATTTATGAAAAAATCCGTGCAAGGAGGAGCATGAGCAATCCCTGAGATGACATTTCCAATGTTTTCCAGAAGCATGATGCCCAGTTCACAGTCATCCAGCTGGTGGGCATGCTTCGAGGGATCGCATCTGGCATGAAGTACCTGTCGGATATGGGCTACGTCCATCGGGATTTAGCTGCTCGGAACATCCTCATCAACAGCAACCTGGTCTGCAAAGTCTCAGATTTTGGTCTCTCTCGTGTACTGGAGGATGACCCAGAAGCTGCTTACACCACAAGGGTGAGTTCCTGTGTTGCTTTACCTCTTTAAAATTCTTGTTGGTTGTGGCAAAGACTCAAATCTGATGGAAATCTGAAATCTGAGGCTGTGGGAGGGCAGTCTGTCTGCCCAGAGATGTTCAATAAACCAGGAACTCATCACAGTTATTTTTAAATTCATGTATTGGAGAAAATAGAAAATGTCCATACAAAAAGTATGGCTTGTGTTGGTAGATTACTTTCCTTAGACTATTCAAAATTCTTGGCTCTGTTTCTTTCTGCTGCATGTGTAAGAGAGTGAATATTGCAATTAAAGCCTGAGTTCTTTTGGCACACAATAATTTAAGCCTTCATATGTGCTTTGAGAAGTTTTAGTTACACTGCTGATTTAGCTCCCACACAGTAAAAAAAAAAAAAAAAAAAAATCCTACCCATGGAATTTTTGTGTATTTTCTAGCATTATAAAACATATGTCTGACTGGAGCATACTGCAATCACTGTTCTTCAAGGGTGTGTCATTATACCTGCCCTTGTACTTCTGACTGAGTAAAACAAAAACATGCACATCACATTAGGACCCTGAATAACAGTTCAATTCTTTTGTGGAAGCCTTTAGCTTTATGTATATATGTGTATTGCACTATCTGGTTGTTCATTTTAATGCTATTTAAAGTGGATTTTGTCAGTTTTGCAAAAAGTGACATTAACATCCAGTATCTTAGTCAAGTGTAATTTGCATTGCTCACAGTAATCACCTCATCTTCACTGTACAAACCAGATTACAACGTATCAGCATGACCTTAATGTGGGTTTTCTAAGGTTTCTTTCATTCCTGAACACTGACAGGAGCAATCAATAATTTTAGTGGTTTACAGGCTGCCTTCTTTATGATTGAAATAAAATAACATGTGAGAAATGAGCAAAGAAATGACAGATTTCTTACACATTATATACACATACATTAATAGATACATTTATCATACTTTCATAACTTGCCAGGCATAAAGACTCTATTCTTTACTTGACCTTTCAGTGTTTTCTTTGCCCTCTGATAAACTTTGTCATGGAGTTAGAAATATGCAATATATACCAGTTTAGAAAACTGTCTGCAGAAATCTGGCAGGGTAAGTATGGAGAGACATTAGCAGTGTTCATTCTTAGTAGTGTTTCAGCACTAATAAATAAATATTATAGAGATATTTTTAATAATAATAATAATAATAATAGTAATAATAATAATAGGTGTGTTGCTGTGTCAGATACTGGTTTGCTGTCTTAAAATCAAGCTGAAAATGAAGCATGGGATGAAGCTGTCACATCAGTGACATGTCTGTGGGTGGCTTGGACAAATCAGGATGCACAGGGTGTCAGTGTTTTCAGCCAGTGTTCTGTGTGAATTTCCTCTTCTTCTCTCCCTGCCACCTATTTTCTGAGTCTACCTGCTTATTTGCAATTAGATAGTGAAATCAGATGGAAAGAAACTATTTTGTGAAGTGTAATCATCTGTGTTCAGTAAACTCCATCTGGCATTTATGGTGTGTGTGCAAACTGCTGCAGGAAGATGCTCAGATAATTAAAACCTTCAAATACAACTTAGGACAAATCTAATTTATTTTTTCAAGAATTGTTGCTGTGAATATACCTGTGCCACATGTTGGCTCTGAGAGAAGAACAAGGCTATTTGATATTCATCTTTTTTTGCTCACATTTCCCTTTGAAGTGAGTCTTATGTAGATGTCAGGGGAGTGTTTCCAGGTGGGATGTTTGATCCCCAGCTGAAAAAAATGGGGATCACAGATGTGAAACAGAGCTTCACTCCAGTGGCAGAGAGATGAACAGTTCGTGTTCCTGCTGCTTGGATATTTCACAATACACAGGACCGTTTCCTAGGCTTAGCACATTTTGCAGCCACTAATTATAGGACAAAAATAGTGCCACTTTTTAAAAATAATGGCATCATCTCAAACTATTTTATGCCTAATAATGGCATTGTCTCAAATTATTTAATGTCTTTAAAACTAAAGGATGACAAGAAGATATTTAAAAAAGCAACCAAAAAATCTAAATTATAACTCAAATTTCAAGCATTACAGAGTGTGTATTATATTGATGTCCTCCTGTCCTCCAGCTCTTCCTACTCCCAGCTGTCCATTTAGTATCAGTGGTGCTAGGAAATTTATTATAGAATTAGCTGCAAAGATGGATGCTTTATCTATTTAGGCTCCTTATCTACCCCTATTTTCCACCTGTAAATGTCAAAGCCTGAGAATGATTTCACTGCTTTGATTCATAATTGCAAGTCAGGATTGATCTACCCCCAAGAAGCCCAGCCAGGCTTTCAATCCTCAGCACTGCCTGGGTGAAATTTTATGTTGTGCTGTTCTCAGAAGCCATGTCTGAAGCTTTGCATTAAGGCTATGAACATGTATCCTTTTATACATCAATAATTTATTTATTCCTTTATATATCAGTGCACAATCTGTGATATTCATGCTATTGTACCAGAAGCCTGAAGGACAATGCAAAGATCACAAGTGCACATGTGAATTACAGGGAATCAGGAGTTGCGAGGAACTTTCCTACTTGAGAGGGTCATTTTTTACCTCCTGAATTATTGTCACTGCCTTGATACCACAAAAGGCCTCTGGCAGCCTGGGGTCTGCCTGCTTACAGAAGCAGAAGCCAGCATGTGAATCAGGCTGTTTGGATTTTTTAATTTTTTGCACAGAGTCTTTGTGCCTGAGGGGATGTGCTGTAATTATCCACATTCTCCATATCTATTCACTTTTAATTGAAACACTGAGATTGTATTAAAATTGTCATTTTCAAATGGATCTGGTTTATCCTTATTATTTTTCAGATGTCTGTATGACAAGTGGGTGGACTAATGACACACTATGAAGTGGAAGGGAATTTAAGCAATCACTTTTGCTGAGGGACTGTAATTATGTCTCTCAAAGACAATATTTGGGTAATCTGTAGATGAACTTTGACTATTTAAGCACACAGATACATCACCAGTATTCATGGCATTTTAATGTAAATACAGCCTGTGCTGGACAGAAATCAGTTGTGTTTTCCTTATATGTGCAAAATCACTGTGATACAATCTGAATGTATTGAAGGGTGTGGTAAAAAAGGAACCAAAACCCCATAAATTCTCTTTCACCAAAAGCACAGAGGAGAGGAACAGTGCTCTGTCATCACTGGCTACTCGAGGAGGAGATGATTTCAATATAAAACATGCTTTAGTAAGGGACTGACAAGCAGCATCAGATAATGTCAGGTGTGTAAAAAGGTAAAACTGGCTCATCTCACTCATATGAATCTCTCTTGTTCTGTGCCATTAAGATCTCTCCTGGCCTCTCTTAAGTCCTGGTATAATGAATGAATGTCAGGCTTTTACTTGCAGCTTTTTCTGCAAACTCCTTCTAGTAATTCAGTTAGAATCCATTTTTCTTGGTTCACTCCTCCCCAGGCCTGTGGCTTAGGTACCTGTGGCTGTCACCTTGTAACAGATTATAAATCAGAATATTGGAATGGTTTCTGAAGTCCTGGAAACAGCTGCCTTGTGCTGGAGTGCCAGACGTGCTCGAAATAAATTGAGGACTTCATTGACTTTAGATGAATTATGTTGGAGAGACAGATACTGCAGGAATAGCAGCTCCATCTACAGAAGATAAAACTTTTGGTTACTGCTGGCTCACCAATTTCCAACCCTGAGAGAGGTTCTCTGACCCAGAGTTCCTGGGATTTTGAGCTGAAGTAACAAACTCCTACAACTTCTAACACCAAAGATGTCTTTCTACTCAAGTTTGGGGAGCTGGGCTTCATGATGAGCATGTCTTTAAAGGCAAACAATTAAAAAAATATATAAAAACTGTACTTATCTTCAGAAAATAATCAGTAAATATGTTGCTGTTCTTGTTCTTAAACTATTCCAAAAAAAGAGTCAGCAAAATCTCTTTTTAAAAATAATTATGACATTTTTATGGCAAATTGGGGAGCAGAAGAGCAAAATTACACTTTTAGACTCTGTTCACTGGCAGTTGATTTCTTTTTTTAACTACATTTTAATTAATATTTTTGAGTTATTTATGGCAATGCTATGTGAATCTGCAGGTTTGTATAGGATCACAGCTGAGACTTAGCAAAGAGAATTTAAAGCCACTGACTCACACTCATTGCAACGAGGACCTGGGGTTGATGCACCTTCCTTTTTCAGTAAAGCAAAGCCAGAAATTGTTTCATTGAGTTTCTAATCTTTCTGCAATAAAGCAGTCCCAAAATGGGAGGAGACTAATTACTGTCTTTTTTTTTTTTTAATCATAGATATTTTTTTTATTCATAGATAACTTTTTCCATAAGATTATAAAATTCTTCTATCCAATATGAAAATCCTGCCCTTGTCTAGTGGGAGATGTCCGATTCTCTTTGTGGTGGTGGGGTCTTTGTTGATGTAAATTTAGGATGTGGCTTTCCCCCAGGACTCATGTTCTTTATTGAAATCCAGGGCTCACTTCTAGCATAGAAAACAGAGAGATTGATTTCTTTATCAGCCTCCCATCTAAAACTGTAAGTGGATTTCTTGTGAAAACACAGGCTACAGGGGAGCTTTCCTTGTTTCTTGGCTGGGCCTTGGACTTGCTGAGGGCCCCTGGACACATGTAAAGGGAGCTTATTAATTGAGTATGAGAAAAACAAAGTCATTTTTATGTTCTTGGTACTGTTCTGCAGCAGCACTGGGGATTGTGAATGAAGTTATAAAGAATGGAAAATACAAAGTACTTTTTGTGACTAAAGACCATCATCCAATAGATTAAATTTCCAAGAGTGAGAGAGAGAGATCAGGCTCTTCATCTGGCTTCAGTGATAAAGCAGTGGTTTCAAACACTCCAGTTTATCTTTTGTGTCCTATTTGCTGGTCTGCAAGTGATGTGGAAATTCAGTGTTTACCTGATTTTTAGGATTGTGTGGGAAATGAAGGATTGTCTTTTGGTAGGGAGCTCTGCTAAACAGAATGGGATCCATGAAAACCATGTGCCAAGACAATCCCCTCCCTGACCTTTGCCAATCCTCTAAGGCCTATCCAGTGACATTTTGGAGGCCTAAACTGTAGTCTGAGTCAGGACTGCCTGTGTTGTTTATGCTTAATTTAATTTATGCAATATTAGCCATGAAAATGAAGATGCTTCAGAGTAGTTAGACTGTATTTAGGTTTCTAATTAACACTAATGCCTGCATTTCTATTGTTAATCAAGCTAGTGAGTCTAAAGCTGGTGATTGTACAGCTACCCTCAGTGCAGGTACAGTTTATGGGAGTGTAGGCAAAGCAGTAAAATATTTAAATCTTTTTTTTTTCTTGCTGGTTACTCAGTGAAAGTGAGAGCACTCTCTCCCCACAGAGGTGGTTGTGAGGAGAGGTGTGTGACTGGAATATAATGGAGGTGTCAGAAGCACTGCAAAGAGCTGGTCTGGTGTGAAATCTTCAGAATATATTCTGTACACATTATGCATAACTGGAAATAACTTTAAACTCTCACACTTTTCTGTACTAAACCACATTCACTCCAGAATTGCCTTCAGGAACAAGTTCTGCACTGATATCATTTAGAGCTTCATTTTCTCATGTGCAACTCTCAAAAAACTCTGTCAAAGTTGGCATCACCAGGAATTGTCTCTTTCCTCTGATTCTCACATTTTAGAAACTCAGCCTGAGGTTCCTTATGTACATTTTATTAACTTGACCTGCAGCACCAAGTGGTGGCCATGACCATAAAGAGATGTTCCCCTCCCTACCATGTTAATTGTACTGGTAGCTTCAATTCTCTTCAAGTTTGGCATTTAACGGTGGCTTGCTTCTCTTCTGACTGTAAAAAATGTCCAAAGCCACTCTCCCAGCTGACATTTTTTCACTCTTCCCTCTGACCAAGTGACTCCATCTGAATCTGACTTTCTGTGTCAGCTGGGGGCTTGGCTTTAGTGAAGTGCAGCAACATCATGGCCCCTAATTTTCCTAGAATGTCCCAGAAAACCTGGTGAAACCATGCAGGGAATTCACTTCAACGCCTTAAAATCAGCCAAATCCAGCCCTCCTGTGCTGTGCAAAAGGACCTGGGTTAGAAACAAGGACCTTGGAGTGGTTTTTTCACCTTTATTGCTGTATGACTGTCGTGGCAGTTTCCAAACATTTCATAACTGAGAATTCAGCCAGACTTGATTTATCATTTACTCTTATCTGTGTGAATTATGCTACAATTTACACACACACATATATATATATATAATATATATGTGTGTATCTATAAAGTATATATGCTGTAATATAATAACTGTAGATTATTGTAATAACGATATCTATATTTTAGATAGAGAAATACATGGTAACTCTACTAGATATCAGTAGATTTTGCACTGAAATGTATTTTACTCTCTTTTGCTCTTATGACAAACAGCAGCAGCATTTTCCAGTTTAAGCTGGTTTTCTTACACCAATATCACAATAACTGAGACTCTCAGAGATAAAATAATCAACCACACAAAATCATACTTGTTGCAGGACAGTCAAATGGACTCTCTGGTTTTGTTTTGCTCCCAGGGGGGCAAGATTCCCATCCGATGGACGTCTCCAGAAGCTATTGCCTATCGCAAGTTCACGTCAGCCAGCGACGCCTGGAGCTATGGGATTGTCCTCTGGGAGGTGATGTCCTATGGGGAGAGACCCTACTGGGAGATGTCCAACCAGGATGTGAGTAAATTGTTGGCTGAGTTTTGTGTTCTCAGATAAGGAATGAGGCTGTGAAAGGAGGCCAGGAGCAGGTGGCTCTGAGTTTTTGATGGTGACACTGGTGATGGTGTGGAGATGAAAACTGCCGGATCTCCCGGTCACGTAAAAGTTCATTAGAACTTAAAAATCCAATCTTTATAGCAGAGTGTTTTGGACCTCTGAAGGAGCAGAGTAGAGTATTTTATCCCATTGGTGGTTTTCTGTAAGATGATGCAAATAATTCCACTGCAGTGAGGTCATTGCCTTTTACATTCCTTAGCTCATTGTTAGAAAACCCTCCTAAATTTCTGTTGATCCCCTTTTGGTTCCACTCGTATAATATCCTATAGAAGTTTTCTGCAAATGTCAAATGCACAGAATAAATTGCTCTTGGCACTTGTGAAAAAGAGAAGCAAAGCATTTCTGCTAAGAGTTTAATGAAACCAAAATGCTTCTGGAAGTAATCAATGGATAAAATAGAGAAGGAGAGTGATCTGATTAGACTTCCAATACAGGTTTCTTTGTAACATTAGTAAACTGTCCAAGCCTGCAATCCAAATGATTAATGGAGCTCTCCCAGTATTTTTAAAGAAGCATAACATTTCCCCAAAGAAGATTTTTTGCTATGTCTATTTTGAGTTCTTTTTCTGTTGTTTTATTAATTTTAGATTTATTCCACAGGAGTTTCTTATGGAGTGCAGTCACTCACACAGATTTTCCAATGAGATGACATATATTGTTACTAATTCTAAGTTAAATAAATAAGTCGGTTACATAGTTGTAGTCAAACATTTTTCTGTACTACTTTATGTTAAACAAGGAGAAAGAGAAGAAAACTTCATTTTAAATGGGTTCCTCTGCAACCTAAATCTCTGCAGAAAATGATGCATTTCTTTTAATTGGTAATGAATGTTTTTGTGGAGATTAATGTATCCTGTTGTGCAGACTGATATATTAGTGGAATGTCTTTAATAATATCCCATTAAAAATCTAAAATGGAAGGATTAACCTATTTATGTACCTCTTGTTCATGGCTACTTAAAGCATTAACTGCTCTCTTGTCCTCGTTCTGATTTAGAATTGTTTCTTCTGCTTTGCAATTAATTGATCCAGATGAAAAGGAAAGATTAACAGAATATGGCTTTATCATTTTCTACATTGAATTTTCTACATTTTTTTAATGGGGCAATAGATACTGTAGACCTGATCAAGAGGTGTTGTAGTGAAAAGACTGGATTAAAAATCTTCTGGACAAGATAAATTCTAAAGTAATCTTGATTTTGTATGTGTCCATCTGGAAGAATTACAGAAAATCTAGACAAATTGTATCAGCCTAGGCAAATTATAAGGAATTGGGCTTGCACTGCCTAGTAGAAAATGTATAGTTATCCATGAGGTAAGTTTTAAAAACATGTTGTGACCCTGCGACATCATCCACAAGACCTTTTGTCTGTTGGTTCAGGATGGCAGTGACGGGCAGGTTGATTTTTCAGCAGGGTAGGCTGTTTTTCCTGTTGGTGTTTTGAGTTCTGCATCCACTGGAGGATGTGGAAACCTTGTGTTTCTAAGGGTAATCAGAGGAGAGATATCCAAGACCTTTTGAAGTTTGGTATACTTAAGCAAGCTCTTGCTAACTGTGGCTTTTGTTTATGGATTTATTTCAAGTGAGTGTGAGTTTTAGAGATCCTGTCCACACACTCACCTTCTTCAAAGTCACGCTGTATCTTAGCTCCCCTTTCTGCATGCCTAATCGACTGCCTGGTTTACTTTGCAGATAAAGGAGAGACAATTAGGGAATAAACACGTTTGTTTAAACACACAATGTCCACGTTAATGTTCTCACAGCTGATAAAAACCCAAGTTGCTGTGAAGTGCCTTTAAGTTTGCACAAACTTTTCTCCTTGTGCAGGTGATTAAGGCTGTGGATGAAGGGTACCGCTTGCCACCTCCCATGGACTGCCCAGCTGCCTTGTATCAGCTGATGCTGGACTGCTGGCAGAAGGACAGAAACAACAGACCCAAGTTTGAGCAGATTGTCAGCATCCTGGATAAGCTGATCCGTAATCCCAGCAGTCTGAAAATAATCACCAACGCGGCGGCAAGGTGACATACTAGATCTTACATTCCTCTTTGGTTCCTTCATCTCCTCTAATTAGAATTTGTTTGCACTCTTTGCCACCTTCTCTCTGGAGAGAAGGATTTAATATTATTATTTTTATCATTGCTGTGGTTATTTTATTATTTATTTGCTATTATTTATCCAATTTGTGAAAGATTTTTATGCTAAGGGTATGAAACCCACTGTAAGACTGAAGAGAGTTTTTTTGAGAAAAACACAGCTGGCCATTGTGGGATTTTTCTTTTCCTTCTGCCCTTTGGTGGTGTTGTAAGTGCTTAGTGTTTCACAGGTTACAGACAGCCATGTTCTTAAGTATCTTTCTGAATTGGGTCCAAGTACACTTAGGCTCTTCTCTGACAAGTCATGTTAACTTTAATCATCTGAGTAATCTCTTTTTTTTTCTTTCAGTAGTGCTCAGACTTAAAAATGCACTTACACTCTCTCTTAGATCGATGTGTGAACTAGGAATTAATTTTCAACCTGTGCAATGTTCCTAATTGCATTTAAAACATTCATTTTTAATCCTGGGTTTTCAACACACTCTGGAACATCATCATTATGATGAGATAAGAATTATCTCATTGAGAGAGAGCAGCTGAAGAGTGTGTTGACACCTAAGGGCATAATGAAGACGTGGTGAAGGAAGAGCTTTAGTTAAGTAGTGTTAAAGAGACTCAGTTTGTACAATGCACAAAATGTCATACTCTTACTGAAGGAGTTTAAAAGTATTTTTAGCATGAATGGTAATGCCAAATCCTCTGTCAGCAAAGCAGGCAGAGTCAGAGAGAAAAGCACTCTGCTCCTCTGCTGCTTCAGAGCCGGGCCCTGGAGGGCGTTCTGTGTGTCACTGGGCAAGGGACCAGAGCCTGACACGAGGCAGGTTTCAAAAGGGAGCACAGAAAACTTTCCTGTCCGACCTCTCCTTGTGATGCAGCACACTTCCCACCATGGCAATTGGATGGGAAAGCTGAGGGAAATGGAGCAGAGGCAGAGGGAAGAGCCCATTGATCCTGCAGCCTGCTGTGTGACTGCCATGGACCTCGCCTCCTCCTTCCTGGCCCTGGCTTTGTGCTGCATCCTCAGCCACACACTGGCCACTCTAAGCACCTCCTGCTGCCATGCCAGAGGGCAGAAAAAGAAAGAAAAACTGGGAGCAGAAAGGCAGGCATACTAATGGGCTCTGCTTTTAGATGTATATATTGAGAGAAGATGACTCGCACAAAATTATGTTTGAATAATTTTACTTGGTAAGTGTTTAACATGTAGGATACCAACATGCTTGCAGAAGCAATTATTTCTAGGAGGTGACAAAAAACCCAACAAACAAACAAACAAAAAAAAACCAACACAAAACACCCACAACGCTTTTTTGGAAAAAACTCGAAACTGTTTCAACACCATTTTTTCAGTCAAGTACATTCCTTCCAAAGACCTTGCACCACTATATGGCAAACCATTGGTGCAAAGAATGATTTTTTAGGGATGTGCTGCAGCAATCTGATGACTAGGGGAGCTGGAAATCATAACTATCCTGTTTGGGTTTGGAGACCTGATTGCAGGAACCAGGGCTGCATGTTTTTCATTCCAAACAGAAGCAAAATGTTTGTGGTCTTGTTTGTGGTCTGTTCAGTTGCAGTTTTGAACTGCAACAGAGATAAAAACTGTGGAACCATAATTTCCAGTTACCTGTTCGTAGCCAGTAGAAGCTGATATCCTCTAGTGGAGACCAAATTCAGTCTGAGCACCGTTTCCACCTGCTGGGTTTTGTGCAGGGGCTCCACAGGGGGATATTTATGGCTCCCTTTTGTCTCTCCTGTTCCATTCTGTGCTTTGTGGCACAGAGGGTGGCAGAGGCTGCCCATCCCTAGCACAGTGCCATGCTCTCAGCTCATGGGGAGGCAAGGAGGGAAGGAAGGAGGCTGCCTGCATGGTAGGGAACCTCTCACACTGCTTTAGGAGAGCTCTCAGTGAAATGCTCCTCCTGCTGCTGCTTGGCTTTGATACCGAGCGCATTTCTGAGGAGGGCAGCATCAAAGGTGATTTTATTCCTTCTTTCCTTCACAGTTACCCTCCAGTGCCACATCCCTGCACATTCCTAGGCAGTGCAGTGTCTCTCCCTCACAGTCTGGTGACACACAGGGCACTGTGGGGTCCCAGCATGGGAGTTCCCTCTGTGGAGGAGCTTCTTGCAGCTCAGGGAATGATCTGTGATCTCTGCATCTCTGTCAGTGTCTGCAGGCCAGCCCAGCCTATCCTTAAAAAACCACAAATAAAAACAAGTGAGGGGTGCTGGGCAGCCCTGTGCCATGAAATCATTGTCAGAGCAGGCTAATCTCAAACCTTGGACTAATCTCAAACCTTAGACATGGCTGGAAATCTGCAGCCAGCTCCACAGCCCCATGGTGGCACTGGTGGCAGGTGACAGCCCCTGGTGCTGGTGGCCAGGGACTGAGCCTGGAGGTTCAGCAGCGCTTTTTGACAGGCTGACAGAGAAAAATGAGGCAGAAAAATGAGAAGTGAGGCTTAAAATGGGCTGGGGCCTTGCCATAGCCTTGTGTGCAGGAATGTGTAAGTGATACTGGAGGGCTGTGGGTCAGGGCAGCTCCTGGGGAAGGGGACACAGTGGGATCCCAGAGAGGGACAGACATCAGAGCAGGGGGAAGCACTCAGGGACTCAGCCCTGAGGGCTCTGGGGAGTGCCTTGGCTCGAGTGGCTGCTCTCAGTTGTTATTTGAGGCCACTGCACTCCCACACTGCCTCTCCTCCTACCCATAATAAGCAATTAATCTAAGTTATAGAGGTCCCAGCTCTCTTCTAGCTGTGTCTGTGGTGCTACTGGAGGAATGCTAAAGCTTCATGCCCACCATATGCTGGTAGGTGTTCAGAATATTCTCAGTCAGGGGAAAAAATGTTTAACCTGACGACGTCTGGTGCAGATGCAAAACCTGTCTCTTCTTACAGATTTTGGGGCTGATGTTTGTTTAAAACAGTCACAGCACCGTTGTATCCTATTGAAAAAACATATTTCTGGAGGTGCATAGGATATCCCTGTCCTCTGGGTGCTGGTTGCTGTTAACTGACCTCCACTGGAGGATGTGCTTGGCTGAACATCTGATTCCAGGCCACAGCCCAGGCACGTTCTGCACTAATACCTCACAGAAGAGGAGTCAAAGCCTTCAATTCCCCCTCTCCTTTAAAGTTTTCTATCCCTTCAGGCCACTCCATGGTATCTAATAATCTCTTGATACCCAAGGGGACGTTTTTATCCTTATTGATCATGGCTTTGCAGACTGTTCTACGTGCCTTTGAACCTCACACTGACAAAAGCTTTTTGTAGCCTCAGCACAGCAAACGTTTCATAATACTTTTCCTGGTGTTGTGTTTCATCTCAGATTCATGTACAAATTCCATTTTTATTCCTTGTAAAGTACAGAGTATGGCTGATTTCTTTCTTACCTGTCTAAATTCACTTTTTAATCAGGTGGCCACCCTGAGCTCTTGCTAATAAGACCTGCCCTGGTTCTGGACACATGAGGTTTTTGTGTCCCTTAGGCTGCCTGGAGTTAACCAGCTCTGTAAGGGGCTGTAGGAACAGAACTCAGTGCAACCCATGTGGTTTTCTAAAGCACAATCTCATGATATTTTTATTTGATTTATGTCTTGCTGTTCTTTCCTGTTTTCTGAACACGATGTTCATTTTTCTAACAGAGCCCTTTGGTTGTTTGGATATCTTTAGGGTGGGAGTGAGTTCATCGTTCTTCCAGTTTTGATCAATTTCATTATTTTTCCTCTTGAGCTTATTGTTTTTTCAGCCCACTGTGTATTACTTCACATTTGTGTGCATTTCATACAGATACAAAGCAGATGGAAACTTTGCTCAGCTTGGGCTGGGGACTCAGAATCACTTCACCCACCTGCAAGCAAGTTGGTGAGGCTGACATGGCTCTTTAGCTGTTGTTTCATTTCAAAATTGTAACTTGAGTCATGCAACTGGAAGTACTTTGTGTACACTACAAATCTGAAATGGACTCTTGAATTTTTTTTGATCCATTTAACTTTTTTCACTGATTTATATTTGTCTATTTTTAAAATTTATGGGGTTTTTTTATTCTCACTTAAATTTATGATTCTGCATTTATATATATATACATACTTACGTGTATATATATATTTACAATGTATATTACCATTTCATTCATATGAATCTTACTCTTACATGGCCATCTGAAAAAAATATATTTAAAACATAGTGTTTAATTAAATATATTTAAATAATTAAATATATTTAAAGCCTTTATGTGCCCCAAAGCTGTCATAGTACAGTGTGATCTTGAGGTATAAGGGTTGTGTCACAGGATTCAGGCAGCTTTCCCATATCTGCTCTGTGTGTTCACCTCTGTGATGTAGGGGGGAACTGAAGTCATTTATTCTTTGTAAACCTGTGAAACAGAGTTCATGCACAGCCCTCATTTAAAAGAAAATTGAAATTTTATTTTAATTCTCTTAGAAATTCTGGATTTCTGCCAGGCCTCTGATTGATTGCAAAACTGACATGGAGTCTGCACCAAAAAAATCCCAACCTGCTTCTGTGTTTGCTTTTGGTAGTGTGAAAGTCAGTGTCAGGTATTGCTGTTGTTGTTTTTCTTTACTGCAAGCACATATTTAGGAGAAGAGGAAATAATTGTATTGTGAGGAAGGGGAGAAGAACACCTGAAAATTCAGGGTATTTCAGAAAAATCGTAACTGAAATTCTTTTTATGGAGCTCAGAAAATTTAGGGGGTCAGATGTTCTTCCTGATGGAAAAATGTGTGTGAATAATTAATTCTTTGTACATTCCTTTACACGGTAGCAAGTTGTTTGCAGCCCTGCCTTGATTTGCTTAAATTTGATGTTGAAAATTTGATTTTGTTTGCATAAATTTGTTGTTTGAAACACTGGCTTGTGTAATTTCCTTGAGCAGTTTTTGGAAGGACTGTTATTTGTGAGTAATTGTTTGCAAGAGTTCACTGCTGAACACCTTCAGCTTTGCTGTCTCTCATTGTGCTGCTCTCACTGCTGTCATTCTCAGACATCCAGGGGCAGTACTTACAAATTAAAATTTGAATTTTAAACTTGGCTCCTCACAAAGTTTATTTCTATTTAAAATCTGGTAATTTTTTGGAAACACTCTGCATTCTAGCTTGGTAGGATTTTTATGAAAATCTAACTCAAAAGGAGCAGTGTACAGGACAAATAAAAATTCAGACTTGCTCCTTTTTGCAGGATAATTCAAGCCCTGTTTTTACAAAAATATTTGCAATGAAATTACTGTTTAGATTGGCTGAACACTTTGTTGAGAAGTCTCTTTTTTTTTTGCCATTCAGGTCAGAAGGCTTCAGATGCTTGACATACAGTGCTGACCTGCTGTAATATTGTTTGTTTGCTTCTCCCTCTTAGGAACTTCCAGGATGGAAGAGAGGAGGAGATTTCAGTTTTCCTTGGATGTTGTCAGGGTCTTTACGACAGGGTTTGAGTCTGGCCAAAAGCTGTGTAGGGCAAGATTCTGTGTGGACTTTAAGCTTCATTTAAAATCCAGCAAAAACCTAATCTGTGTCCTAAACCCAGACTGTTCACTCTAAAAGAATTCAAGTAATGTAAACTTAAAACTCCAGTTTTCTCTCCAAAGCCTGCTAACATAAAATTGTGAATTTATGGAGGGAGGGGGAAAAAGGAAACTGAACTACAAATCACAAAATGGAATGCAGTAAGTCCTACTCCTCCTCCTAAGCACAATTTGGAATGAGGGGTTAGACTGAGGAGATTTTGGGGACTTCATTCAGCTTTTCAGACAGAACAGCCCTGTTTCCACCTGATTTTCCTAGTGGTCATTATTACTCACTCAGCCATTGTCCCTTCAAAGTGAGGGGTTGGAAGTGAGCAGGGCTGGCTGTTAACAGGGACAGTAAAAAATCTATTTGCACTTTCACACCTCTAATTCCGTGAAACTCAGGCAGGAATTTACTGCGGGTTGGGGTTGGGTGCTCTGTAATTTAAATAGAAATGCAGCAGGACCAGAGGGTGGCCTGATGGGGAGGGGAGGTTTTGCTGTTTATTGAGATTTCCGAGGAGTTTTTGGAGCCCTCGTTAGTGATGGTGGCAATTCCACACTGGGAATGCTGGAAAGAGGTGACAGAAGTAGAAATTCACAGTGGTGCCTAAGCTTTTTATATAATTCTCATATATTTGTAGCTTGGTGGATTGCTAATGCATGGCTGTGGTACTTTTCCTACCCTTTCCCCTTAGATTTTGGAACACATCCCTGAAATATTGTTTAGATTAATAAATAATCTTTATTCCAAGTAGGGGATTTACAATAAGAAGTGGAGCAACTCCGAGGGGCTGACCCAGGGGTGGGTTACTGGGACAGCTGAATCTCCTATTGGATGTAGCTGTTAAATATTTAACCTTAAATTAATTAACCTTATTAAATCACAGAAATTTGATTCTGGGTGAGCCCATCACCACTGGGACACCTGGAAGCTTCCAGATAAAAATCTGCTTTTTTCTTTACTATTCTAACCCTGATGCGAGGGGCTTTTCTCTTTTGATTATAGGCAACAGCAATGCAGCCAAAAGTGAGATATAAAGGGAAGCTCTCCAGGGCAAATGGTAGATTTTAAACATTTTGAGAGCTTTATAAAGCTTTTTTCTCTGCCTGTTCTGAGGAGCTTATAGACTGTCCTAACAATAATGAGTGGTTGGCATTGAGGCTCTGTCAGCCAGCTCCACATCCCAGGAAATGGCCATGTGCCTGTATTTCCTTGAAAGCACAGCTTAGGCTGGGTTATGAGGGGAAAAAAACCAAAATTCAGCAACATGCTGGGTTTTTTTTTTTTTTTTTGCCTTTAGTGGTTTGGTGCTGGGAAAAATAAATGAAGGAGCATTGATACACCCAGGCATGTGATTTGTTTCCACCAAGGTGCTGAAAAATAAGAGCACATTGAAAATCATGTTCTGAGGGGCAGCTAAAGGAGTGGGGAAGACTGAAGGATTGACCTTTGGTGCAGTTGAAATTTTATTTGCTTATTATTACCTATTATAAGCCTTGATTACTTAGGTTGTTTTGGGGTTGTTTTTTTTTTTTTTTTTATTGTTGTTGTTTTGGGGGTTTTTGGGGGTTTGGTTTGGTTTTTTTGCCAACAATGGAGCTAGAAAACAAAAAATATTGACATTTAGAGAGGTGTACCATTTTTGCAGCCTGAACTGCTTTGTTTTTCCCCTTTGGTTATTTGTGTTGCCCCTCTTGATTTCTCCAGCTCTCCTTTCACTCCAAGGAGCAGCTCACAACATGATTATTTGGAGAGTATGAAAACAACCCAGGAAGGCCCTTGGGAAAAGCACATGTGCCCCCTTTAAGAGGTGAATTGTAATTTAGGGACTAAATTACCAATTCTGCTCAGAGCATGTTAAAAATGGGCACGAAGAGATGGAACTCCAAAGATTTTTATCTTTAAGGTCCAGGGATAATCAAGTAAACACAATAACTCTACTTCTCTTTGGCATGGTATTTATTTACTAGTTTCCTGTTGATGCACATGTATGCATATGACTCTGATTGCTGCAGAAGATAAAACTAAAATTTGCTTTCTGTGCCACCTCTAGGTTTTGGGGTTATTTTTCTCTTGAAATAAAATTCTTGTTAGACCCCAACTCTCTGCTTCAGCTCCCCATAATCATAAAGCCCATAGGATCTGAGTTCCAACCAGGCTCATTGGGAGCAATTTCACTCTACTAAATCAGCTTTTAATTACCTAAAATTTGCCACAGGAAATTACTTTATGCTTTTTGGGTTTTTTGGGTTTTTTTTAATGCTTTCCTCTTTAAAAGAAATTGACTGTGGAAAGTCCAGATTTAAAAAACTGAAGGTTGGTTGTGCTGTTTGGAGGAAAGGATGGAAAGAGAGAGGATCCTACAGTACAAAGTCTGGCATTGTGTGTGCACAGCTCCTCTGTGTATTTGCAGAAGAAGTGGCAGGACATTTTCATTTTCTTTGTCTCAATTCCTGGATTTTACAAGTTAGTTTGTTTCTTTTTCTCCCCAGACAGCAGCCAACCAGAAGTGAGATTTTCATGCTGTATTGGGAAGGGTTCTAATGATATTTTCTGTGGTTTTTCTTGCTAGTGCAGCAAAATTTTCCCTGTGTTGTGACAAAAAGCTGTGCTAATGATAATACACCATAGTGCAGATGGCTCAAAGGTTAATTCCAACTGTTAAAGTAATGGACACATCCAGAGAAAGCTTCCAGCCACGGGATGTTTTGTAACTGGCATCTCACTGTTCAATTTGTCTCTCCAAACTGAGTCTTGCTGTTTGTTGGGTTTTTTTCAGGGCACCACATGTCAGTAAATACAACTTTGTAGGTGTAGTAAACACAACAACAGTCAGGGTGAACAGGATAGAAAATCTTGCAATGGCTGTCAAAAGATGATACGAGAGGGTGTATCATAGCTAGTCAAAGCAACAAGGTAAAAAGAGTTAAAGAAAGGGAAAAGAAAATAAAAAGGAGGGGAGAGAAGAAAAGATGGAGAGAAATGTTCTATTTCACTTCCCCTGAGCAAACATGTAATTTCCATGATTTCTTTTTAATGACTCTCTCCTGAAGCTGGTAGGTACTGATTTATGGAAAGCTGTAAAGGATCAGGTGGAGCCCTGCAGGACGTCGTTTACAGCTGCACGGGCTGCAGCCCGTCTAATTTGTCTGCTCGAGTGTGAGCTCATGGCACACATCACCCAGACCATAAATTCCCTGGTCAGCCCTTCTGTCTAGGGGCTGGGGCAGGGGGAAAAAACCTGCCAGGGTGTGCAGATGCTCTGCAAGCCCAGCTTTCCCCTGGTGCACACGAGGAGACAGCGCAGAGGCGAATTCCTGCTCATTGATAAACAGTCCAGATGTCCTCTCTGAGGAGGAAAGTAACTAATTTCTGTTTGGAATCCTGCAAGAAGAAAAATGATACTTTACAGTGCTGGTTACTCTGAGGTCACTCGCATTAAAATTAGGTCATATTTTTTGTCATGATGATACTTTGATCCAAGTAATAAACATAAAGGCTCTTTTGGGCCACTCTAATTCCTAATCCTAGAGACCTGTTCTATTTCAACTTGTTTATATTTTTTTTTTCATTAGTGATTCTTGAATCAGACCTTGTTTTATTAGACTTAAGTTAAAAAGGTGTACTAGGCTGGGAAAAAAAAAATCTGTGCTTTATCACTAAGAACACTTCATAAATTCTTTTAATTAATATCTTGGGATTCCAGCCACTGTACCCAGAAAACCATAAATAAAAAACCATTGGCTCTTCAGAGGACAAACAGTAGTCAGTGAAATTCAGACCTTACAGCTACTGATTCAAACTATCTTGGGCCTGATTATCAAACTGAGCCTTTAAATCTGGGTGTCCTGTAGGTGTCTAAGATTTGGTTTGACCATGGCACCAGCACATGAAGTGAGCTGCTGTTGTGGGGACAGAGCTGGTTTCTGTGTCTTCTGTTGCTTTTCTTCCCATGGGGGGCTGTTCCCAGCATGTGAAGTCCAGAGTTGGTGTCAGTGCTCACAGCCCTGGCTGGGCTCTGGAGGGAAGGCAGCCAGGCAAAAGCTGTCCCCATCAGGGACATCTCAGCTGCTCTGGGACCTGCTGAAAACTGATTGTGTGTGTTTGGAGTTAAGATTTTCAAGCATCCAAGTAGCTCTTTAATTATGCCCTGCATTCCCAGAAGGGAAAAAAAAATAATGTATTAACTTTCTGAGCCTGAGAGAAATCAGCTGATTGATAACAATCAGGAAAACATCAGAGTAAAAGGAGCTGCTGTTTAAGATGTGGCCAACACTAAAAATCATTGTTCTTTTCTTCAAAAGTGAAAGGTAGAAGTCTTGATTTAACTGCTGTTACTTATGTAATTGATGTGGTATCCCCTGACTCCAGGGCAAGTCAGGTGTACTGCAAGGATGTGATGTTGTAGTGCTGCTGATTTTGGTGAAATTTAAGACATACTGGAATTGAAAAGGATTTGGAATTTCCAGGCTTCTTATGAGGTTAAAATCATTATTTTTAAATATGTGGTTCTCTTGATGCCTTTATAATCTCCTCCTATTTATGTTTGTTCCATTGGTGAACAGAGATGACTTGGGTTTGGAGTGAAGAGAATATTTTACAGCCCAGATCAGTTCTCCAGTTCCAGCAGCTGTCACCTGCCTGTTGCACTGTGCAATCACTGCCTTTAAATTATGCTGTCAGCCCAGCCACCTCTCATTTTCACTGCTTTCAGTGACAAAAGTCACTTCAAATGGGTTCAGCAGCAGTAGTCAGACTCCTGTGCAGGTTGCTAGAGAGAAAAAGAATTCTGGGGCAGAAAATAGACTGTGAAGTTGCAGAGATAACAGCTTTGAACATTCTCTAGTTCAGTCTCAGGCACAGCACAGCCAAGCACGTGCTTGGCTTTAAGCCTGAAATAAAACAAGAAAAATAAGGTAATTTGCTTATTTTTGAAGCTTCTAAGTTAGCAACATTTAGGATTTATCAGTGGGCCCCAATATTCTGAACATTTGATATGACCAAATTCTACCAACACAGATTGAAACCTGGAGTGTGCATTGTCTGTGTGATGTTTAGGACTAGGTGAACCACATAAATACAACCTAATTTAGTCTTTGTTAACATTAAATTGGGAGGTCCCAGTGCACTTTGTGAATGCTGCAGTGATTCAAACACAGGCAGGGGAAGCTGGTGCTGTTCAGCAGGATGATTGCACAGCATTTGTCAGAGCTGCCAGCACCAGTCCCGCCGTGGCCTCAGCAGCTGAGAACTCCCACAGACAAACAGCAAAGCCACATCCACTGCATCTGCTGAGTTTAGACACAAAATAAAGCTGTGCTTCTCCCCGTTCCCTAAACTCCATTGCATCATTCTTTCATTTCAGGCCATCCAATCTCCTCCTGGACCAAAGCAACGTTGACATTTCAGCCTTCCGCACCGCGGGCGATTGGCTCAACGGGTTCCGGACAGGGCAGTGCAAGGACATCTTCACAGGGGTGGAGTACAGCTCCTGTGACACCATAGCCAAGATTTCCACAGAGTAAGTTGCAGCCTGATGTGGGTTTTCATCACAGCTACAAGTTCAAACATAAGCCCAGAGGTAGCGCTTTTATACGGCGTTCCCAATTTTTAGCTAAAATTTTCTTATATTTAAAGAGACAAATGGGAACTATTTGCTGTAGTTGAAATAGCCATGAAGGAAATCTGTGTCTAGTGACTGTGTGAAGGCCATGGTTTCACAGCTTTTTGTCACTAAAGGAAATTCCCAATTTCTTCCAATACAGTAGCACCATGCATCAATCTGGTACACTAGCATCACTTCCTTTCACTGGAGTTTCTCTGTTGATTCTTTAAATTCTGTATTTTACATGGAAGTTTCTCTACAGCTGGCACATTGCCAATTTTCCCCTTTATTGCCCATCCCATATTCCACCAAACCAGGTGAAGGGGCAAATTCTTTGTAGCTGTTTTCCTCCATCATGCTCATAATTAACTCAGGAGCTGAACTCCCTCCTGCTACGCATGGAAGTGAGCAAATGGCAAGTTTATTACATTCTGAATGCAATCCATCTTTGTTCTAGTGACAAGTAAGAGTAGGGTCATGTTCTTTCTGCACCTGAAAAGGCATCAAGCACAGTTAAAACTTTAATGTCAAAGGAAATCTTAATTCCCAGTTTGGCTGGCTGGATGCACAAGTTATGGAGAAGTATGCAGCAGCTGTGCTACCAACAATTAAACACATCAATGCCATTAATTAGTGTATTACTGCATCTATTAAAAGGGTGCTAATGACTTTTTGTAACAATTACCCTTTGGGGACAGTGTAGAAATCCTCGAGGAATGCCCAATTTCCTGTGAGCCCCTGGTTAATTAGCCCTTCACAGGTGTTAAAGCACCTCTGTGCTGCACAAGGAGCAATGAGGCTGGAGACCCTGCACAAACAGGAGGGGAGAACCAGGGGGGGCACTGGGAGCTTGGCCATGGATTCCTTCACCTCAGTGCTGATAGCAGAGCTCAGAGGACCTTTCACAGGCCAGAGATGTGTGAGCACTGCCCAGGAAAAGCCATCAGATTGGCAGGGGGATGGAGGTGTTAGAGAGGCTCAGCTGATCCAGCAGTGACTCCCTTGCTCCAAAACCCCAGTGCTTGCATCACTGGAGAATGATTTCAGTGCCTTTTCTTCCATGTTTTCTTCCACAACAAGGCTAAATGAGCTTTCACTCTATTTTCTTGCAGCCCCCTTGTGTTTTCAGGCAGTTGCTCTATGTTTTTGTGCAGCAGGGCTTGTGTTTCAGCAATATCCCTGTACCTGGAGGCTCCTGCAGTGCAGCAGTGTGAGATGGGCAGGTTCATTGCTGTTTGCTGGCATCAGAGCTGTGAAATTCAGTGTCCTCACTCACACACCTCCTCTTTTTTTCCAGTGACATGAAGAAAGTTGGTGTTACAGTGGTGGGCCCTCAGAAGAAGATTGTCAGCAGTATCAAAGCTCTAGAAACTCATACAAAGAACAGCCCTGTTCCTGTGTAAGGTACCAAAATGATGTTGCTCAGGAGAGGAAAACAAAAAAGGAGCAAAGTTGCATTGCAGGTGAAAAGTGATGGCTGACAAACAGCAGAATTTAAAGGAGATCTTGGCAACAGCTTGGGAAATGCAATGGTTGAGATTTCAAACCCACAAGACACTCAAATACTGAGTATAAATGCCTTAAAAATAGGAGCAAACTTGTTTTCTATCTGTTAATCCTAAAGGGTGGGTGCTCTTGACTGACTGTTAATGCAGATAGTAAATATCAAAAGAAAAAAAAAATCATGTGAGAAATCCTTCCAAGTAAAAACCAGTGTTACTAAAACCTAGAGCCATTTGAATATTAAGTGACTGAATAACAAAAAAAAACCATGGACATAAAAGCTGTGTATTTGATCTATACAGCAAACAAGAAGAAAGAAAGACTTGCAGTATTTTTATACAGAAGAGATCTGTAACAGGTATTTTATTTCTTTAAAAGCAAGGAAAATAGAGGACTATACCTCACAACCTGTCTGGCCATATTTACTATAATGTCATTGTAACATGCTATTTCAGCTTCAGGAAGGAACACAGAAATAAAGTTTGTAGTGACTTTGAGTTAGTTGACAAAAGATTTTCACCATTATGTTAGCTTCCCTAACTGTGTTCATTTAAATAGAAACAAGTCTTAATTTTTAAAAGGCTTATTTATTTTCTTGGTTTGTTTTTTTTTTTCCATTATTGTTTATATTTATGCTTAAATACCTTAACCTGGCTGTATTATTGCCAAGTGCCAAATGTTATCCAAACTTCATTGGTTCAACCTGAGAAATTGTCTGAGGCTTAGTTGCTAGATGATTTTATACTCATAGCATCATGCATGAAATACAGAAGGAAAGAAGGGTGATCTTTTTCCCAGCACTGACACTATGAAAAGACTTTTTTTTTAGCAATGAGATTTCCTCCATTTGCTGTGAGTGGTATTTTCAACCAGGCTGAGGTTTTGGCAGTGGTGTGTGCATTGGTCTTTAGATCAGGATCTGCCCCAAACAGCACATCCCATTTCCTACCCCAGGGCTGCTTTCCTGTCACAATAATTTCCTGTTCCTGGGTGGTGTTCAGGGGAGAGATCTGCCAAGAAAATAGAAAAGAGGGCCAGGGTTTGTTGCATCCTGCTTTAACTGATGATCTTTTTGAGTTCCCTGGGAAGTGACCCTTGTTTAAAGGGATGACTTGAGCTGTGAGGGGAGGCTTTGGTGTGGAAGTTTACACAAGCCTGAGCTAGAAACCCCCCTGTGGAGGCACTGCCATCCTGGAGGGGACCTGAATTTTTGGCACAGCTTCAGTGGGTACCTGTTCCTTGAAAGAAAACAGAGGGGGGGAGCCCAAGTCTAGGAGAGCATTCACATCTCCCACTGGAAAAAGGAGACTGGAAGGTGGATTTTGGGGCCCTCCACCATTTTTAGCATCTTCCAAAGAGCTTCCCAACTCCTAAGTTTTTGTTCTGGAGCACATCAGTTCCAGTTCTGAGCAGACACCACTCTTTGCTCTGAAAATGAGTGGTTTAAGACACTGTGGGAGCCATTTCTTGTGCTTCTTAATGCTCTAGATGTGATGCCAGGCACAGAGAGAGCAGGCCTTGGTCACCAGGGGAAACCATTCTGCTTCCCAACTTGACATTCTGGAATGTAGACCTGATTCTGACGATGAAACCCCAAAAGTCCAAGACTGTGTGAGAGGCAGATGAAAAAGTGGCACATTGTGTTTTCTCTGTGCATGCAAAAGCAGGTGGCCACTTGTGCTTCCTTCTGCTGGCTTGGGTTTGGAAACTCCTTGGTATATAAGTGAGGAAAGAATCAGTGTCTAGGGTTTGTGGGGCTGAAATTGTTCTGCATGAATCCAGGACTTAAAAAATGTCCAGGCACAACATTTATCACACATTGCTAAATAGATGAAGTGTTAGAGGCTTTTTCATGAGTGCTGGTAGTGAGCATGCTGTAAAGGACTGGGTTTGAAACACACTCACAGCATTATAATTAGTAATTCTCTCTAAAAGAGAAGTGAATGGGTTTTAAAATTGAAAATTAAAAATAAAAATGGAAGAAAGGTGAAATAAAGCACTTAAGCAGTAAAGAACACCTCCCCTTATCTGCCCCAATCTATCATGAAATGCAGCAAGCTGGACAGAAAAGCTGGTTTGTGTTGCTTAGTTCATTCTGAATCAATCTTTACTTTGGGTTAAGATTGCTCTAAATCAGACACTGTTAGTGAATTTAAGCCACCAAAACCCAGTGGCAAACACTGTCTGAGTGGGGACAGCTTTTTGTGACATTTCTCCTCAGCTTCACCCTGCTGCTGGAGGGTGGGGACGAGGGGCTGGGGTGGGGGGCTGCCCTCTGGAGATGCTGCTGGAGACACAGACCCAGTTCTTAGAGTTTTAGACACTTGAAAACTTTGCACCAACCACCCTCAATTTCCTCCTGTCGTGTTCTTGCCCACTGTTCAGGCATGCTCAGCATAAAAGATCCAAACTCACCAAGGGGAAACAAAATGAAGCAGCTGGGTTTTGCTTTTCTTTGCTGTTAGGAGTTGACAGTTTTTAAAACCCATTTGGTTTTCTCTCCCTGTCAGAAGTTGATTTGTACTGTAAGTGGCCTCTGTTGCAAGCATCCTGTACTCCCTGTCCCCCTGTACATATGTAAACATAGCAGTGTACAATTCTTCAGTGTGGAGTAGAGAAATAGAGGTCGTGTGGCCATCTGCCTGTACAGGTTATGGACATCAAGCAAAATGCAAACTGCTCATAAAATGACACGCCATATTATTGGGTTTGTACCTTTCAGTATAGTTTCCATTTTATTTATTTCTGTTAACATAATCTAGTTTTCGTGCTGTAACTTAGCATCCAATAAGCAATGTATAGATGTGATTTGATTGGCAATATGTATTTACTTTAACTTGTATTTCAAAAGCATTACTTACTCATTTAGATTATATATTGTGCAATTGTAGATGGCCTCTTACTAATGTAAAATGATTTGTAGTGGAAACATTTATATTTTTATAATAAACATAATGAAAGTATTTTTTACATACTGAAATACTGAGGTGATTGCTTGGAGGACAAAGTAAATTTATTTGATTAGTGTGATAAAATTGTAATTAAATATGGATAAATTCTGAGTGTTAAAGCATGGGTCTGGAGTGAAAGCTAGATATTACCTATATTATCTATTGAAAGAAACAAGCAGTGCAGGTTTTAATTAAACAGACCAGCATTTGTGCAAAACTGACTTACATCAGTCAAAGACTTTACTTTCTCCATGGATACTGGAAAACATCATCTTCTACAGCCTGCCTATGGGATGTTGAAAAAAGCTGTCATTTATTTTAGTTGTGTCAAGTATTTCCAAACTTTTGCTTTCTTTCCTCCCTCGCCAGTGGACCTATTTTCATCTTATTAATATGTTGAATCCAGTCAAAGATGTACTTTTCAACAAAATAAAATAGCCCACCACGTACTGTAACTTCACCCCATGATCATTTCTTGCCTCTGAGTATCTGTATTAGATAATATTTTGCCCCTGTTTTGTTATGTCCCTGCCATGTTGTTTCTGTGTGCTTCACCCAAGTACAGGGTCTTTGAAAATGCCAACATACACAACTCAGGAATCTCTTCCTAGGAAAATAGGAATGGTTTTGATGCTTGCCAGTTTCTTGAATTTTGCAGGTTCTTTCTGTACCATAACTGATTTTGCATGCTTTTGTATACTACTCTGCTTACTGGTGCAAAACAATGAATGATATACCTGTCCTGGAGTCTGTAAGTTGATAAAATTTATGAATGTGGATGTAGCACACTTCTTTTTTGGGGTGGGGGTTGCATTCTGTCTTGGTGTGTTCAACAGAAAGGGGAATCACAGAAAAAGTCACCCAGAGCTGGACTTGTCCTTAAATGACCACAGCTGGACTGGAGACCCCTTGTCCTTCCTGCCTCCAGAATGCTCCATGCTGTGGTGGATAAATGGTGTCATTTTGGCTTCCAAACAGGGGGTTTGATGCTGTGCTTGAGCACCAGGGCTCTGATGGGATCTAATCCATGCAGATAATGGTGCAAACCATTTTCTCTGTGAATAGGTTTCACCTCAGCAGTTGTGTTGCCCCAGCTTGTGTCTATCCCTGTGGCATTGCTGGTACATTGTATTTGCTCTGGATCCTAGAGGGCACGGTGGCTGTTGGTGTTTTTATTGCTTTTGCTGTAAAATGGTATTCATTTGATTAATTAATGTAGCCAGCTCTGGAAGGGCAGCAGGATGCACTCACTTAAGAGCAGCAGGACAAGGAACTGCCTGGCAGCCCCCACCTCCACAGAATCCAGAATGTGCTGGTTTGGAAGGGACCCATCAGGATCATCGAGTCTGGAGAGGTAAATTGCTGATAATCACTTCCATAAATTCACTATGCCTGCCAGGGTTTTTTAGTGCTGCCCAAGTGGTGTTTTTCCACTCTGCATTTCTTCCCAGGGATGATTCCCATCATCAGATATCTGCACCATTAAAAGCCCAAGCAGTGCCAAGTGAAATCAGAGCATTATTTCTGCTGTCTCACACGTGCCACCCCTGTTAATTCATGTGGATATCCATGCTATTGGCTTCCTTTCATTTTCTGAGCTGCTCTAATGCCTCAGTTCCTGTCTCAACCATCACTACCTAGTCAGTAATTTGATTAATTTGTGTGCACTCACTTCCTTTTTCAGTCCTTGGTCCAATCCTTTGGAATTCCTTAATGAATTTTACTTTCCCAATTTTAAAAAAATATTTATTTTAAAGATATTTCCCTCAGCATTGATTCATTC
Source organism: Setophaga petechia (assembly GCA_024362935.1). Lineage (NCBI taxonomy): Eukaryota > Metazoa > Chordata > Aves > Passeriformes > Parulidae > Setophaga > Setophaga petechia. The sequence goes on along the minus strand of JANCRA010000013.1, from coordinate 3,162,158 downwards.
CCACATACAAACAGTGAGATGGTGTTGAAGAAGGTTACTCATGCAAAGGTACAAACAGCACAAAACACAAAGAGCAGCTTTCCCTTGGCTTCCTCATGATCCTTTTCAGATGGCCAGAGAACCTCTGGTAAATGAAGAATACTCAGTACATGGGATTTTTCAGCTCACTCTGCTTTCACATTAAAATGATTTCATAATAGCCCATATTTCCCCAGTTGAATCATGAGAATGTCAAGGGGGACAACACCAGAAGTCTTAATAAAGACAAGATAAATCACATCCACTACTTTTTAGATTATCCTGCCACAGGAATAAACTAGATGAGTTTGACAGGATTTGTTTATTCTTGACAAATCTGAGTTGGTTTCTTAAGACCTTGAATCCTCCAGCTGCTATATATGTATATATATCCATATATATATAAAATCTTTCTGGGTATTTGTGGTAAGCATTCCTGCTCTGGAATTGCCTGGCTCTGCTCTTCTCCTCTCTTTAAAGCTCAGGATGATCTTTGCTCCTGCCCAGTTGCCTGGGCTCCAGGATTTCTCCAAGAGAATAGCCAGTACTTGGACCAGTCCCTTGTTGTTATAATCTATGCTATAAATAAATAATGAACTTAAATATACAAATACATAAATATATGAATATACAATATAAATATATATAGTAAATGCTACAAATCCCACAGACTCTGAAATCCTGAATGCATCAATCACTCTTGACTGTTAGGATTCTTAATTATGAAATAAAAATAAAATGCACCCAGACAAATATTTTAGTGCATGACCAGGTTCTGCTTTGAGTTTTTGCCATCAAGCAACGATTTAGAGTCATCATTAAGGGAAGATTTGGTTAGCAAATTTCAATATTTTTTTTTAATTAGATTCAGCAACTAAGGTTCATCACTGATATATCACTTAGAAGGCAGTTGAGGTTTATTAGAAATCTTTCCATTCACTCTATTGCTCTCCATGTTAGGGGAGAAATATCCTTTATCTCCACTCCTATTTTATCCAGTAGTCTTAGAAAGCTCAGTTTTTAAGTTTCTTCAGTAAATTGATTGTCTACTCACCATGGATTTGTAATTAATACTGAGTTTAGCTTTCAGCCCTTTAAAGAAGTGTATGTTTGCAAGAGAATGTGAAATAACCAGAGCTTTTTATTCTTAATTTTTGGGGATTTAGGGAAGCAGGCTTTGGCTTCTTCTCCTGCCTCAAGACCTGTAAGGACAAAAAAAAAAAAAAAAAAAAAAAGTTTTTAGTCTCAATGTGTTCATGGGAGCGTAGAGTAAAACATTTTATTTTAAGTCATTGAAATGAAATGAAGCCAGTAAAAAACATAGAAATGCTATGAAAATGAAAACAAAACAAAACACAACAAAAACAAAAGGAGATCTGGTAGTTTTGCACCATAGTCTGACCAGGGATTCAAATAAACATCTCTGATGTCAATTTTCCCGTTGTTCCCCCTCTCCACCCAGCAGGAAATTGTCCTTAGGTATGGTTTACATTTTATTTGAAATTTATTTTCATTTTATTTGAAGGATTTTATTTTCACGGGGTAGTTGGCTCTTTTCACCTTCTTTACTCTCAGAGCTCGTGAAAGCCAAAAGGCCAAAACTGGGCTCAGACCAGAGGAGTTTGGTGTGGCAGAGCCCCCTCCTCCTGCAGCCTTTCCCTGGTCCCTGCTGTCCCCTGCTGTCCCCACCAAGCATCGACCTGAGCCCTGTTTGCTGCCAGCTCCCCACCTGCAGTGTCTCAACCTCCAGAAATCCCAAAAACCAGGATGGGAGATGGCTTGAGAGATGTTTCAGAGTCAAAGCAGTGTTTCAGTGGTTGTTCTATGAATTGCTTGCCTTGCTGCACTTCCCCTTTCTGTGCCATCCAAGTTTGACTCTGTGAATCCCATTTTGATTTGCCTGGGATTTTTTCTCCCATAAATCACCTCCAGGGTAGGCATTCTGTCCCCATCTTCTCTGCATTATCTGGGTGGCTTTTTGCAGGTCCAAGCTGGATATTTGCTGCCAGGTTTTTGACCTGCAGCTTCCCCTCAGGCTGGTTGTCAGCTAATTACCAAGAATTATTCCTGTTTTCAGTGTCCCCCTTTAAAGTTGCATCACCTTTTATTATTTAGATATTTTTAATCTCTTTCTTTTACTCTCATAAAGCTTTTTTTGAGGAGCTTTAGTTGAGGACTAAGTTACAATTCCCACTTGGATATATTTTATAAAAAAATTGTGCCTCATTTAACTGAGTTAATAGTTGCCTAATTGTACTAGCAAAGCAATAAAATCCAATCCCTACAACTATGTGGTGCTGTAACTTCCTTTCCTCTCACTGATGGAACAATGGGCTACCTGCCAAGGAAGTCAAATGAAAATAGGAAACAATATGAACAAATAAAAATCTATTTCTGAGATTTGGATATAGATATTTTCTAGAGTTTTTTGCTTGGTTTGATTTTGGGTTTTTTGGTTTTTTTTTTACTATTCAGTTATTACTTGGTTCCATTTTTTACTTTCTATTCCCAACTTCTCTCATTATGCACGTGGGTTTTTGGAGACAGAGGAGTTGGCCCAAAGAGAAATTTATTTTCTGCCTCTTTAGCTCTTCCTCATATATAAGCTGTCCTCCTCATATAAGGTTCTAGAGGGTTTCTGTGAATAAAACAAGTGTATCAGATAGCACCAAAAATCTGTAAGGGAACACCTCTCCAGCATGGACTATATAAATAACTATAATTAAGCCATTCTATTTCTTTCAAACAAGTATAAAATAAAGATTAAATTGAAGTAAGCCTCTGTCCCTGGCACCAACCAGCCTTCAGAGCTGTAACACAGCTTTATCAATTTCCTGAGATCCCATCAGAAGGAGGACAGAAGGCAGACACTGAAGCACAGAGCTGAAGAAATCAGAGACCTTTGCTACTCTTAACACCCAAAACTGAGTGGATTCTTTCTCCCTTTTGTTGTAATTTCTATTCAATATATCCTCTGCTGAGCAAGTACCATAAACAGCTAAACTATGCATTTAGACTGTTAAAAAAGATATTTAATAGCACCCACACACTAAGCAGCTCCTCCGTGATTAAGGTAACGTTGGGTGATTGTGATCCAGCCCTCTACAGTGTGTAGACCAGGCTCCATCATGTCAACACGTGTTTTGAGGCATAATTTATATCAATTTATATTATTATAAACATCATGAACACAAGCTGCTCTTTGGCCTGTTCTCTCTGGCTGCCACTGGTTTGGATTTCAAACGCTCTGAGCTGTAATTTTGTTTATCTAGTCTGTTTTTAACCATGACAGGCACAGCACCAAAAAACCCCTTTCCCCCCACTCTGCCTGGATCAATGTTTTCACTGGGGTCTGTTGGGTGCCTTTTCAGAGGAGCCCCTTTCACAGGATTTCTTCCCAAGCCCAAGTCTTTACCTTTAGCACAGGTGATCACTGGCTGTTCAATTGCCTCCCAAGGAGTCCTTGCAATGATTTTGGCTATGGCCTTTTGTTGCTAAGTGCCTGCTAGAAGGGTGCCAAAATTACAGATTAAATAGTTTGCTGCTCTCAACAGGAAGATCCTGTGGATCACAGTAGACAGGGCTCCTTGAGAAGAGAGACAAAAGCTTTCCATCTTGTAGGAAACCAGTGGAACAACCAGCCTGGATATTTTTCTCCCAATCCTTTGGAATTTACAATCTGAAATTTAGATCCTGCCCTTTTTTCATCCCTGTCCTCAGTGTCTGCAGTATCTGACTGAAAGTGCACAGAGGCAAGTGAACCAATGGTCAAAAATGTCTCAGTGGCTTCCCAAAAGGGAAAACTTATCAAACTTATCTGCTGCTATTCTATCATTTTATCAACAGGACTTTTTTCTCCAAGTAACCATTCTTGCCACACTGTAAAACATTGAGTTTGCTATGACAGGTCTGGCTGTGTGTAGTTACTGTGATACTGAAGCTATAAAACTTTTGAAATATTCTTGAAATATTTTAAAATATTTAACAATTAAAAGTTTTATGGGCTTGGATCACCAGGTATACGAAATCTGCTTGATGTTTTGGGCTAAATGTTAGTCCTGTATCTTGAGGGAGTGGTTGCCATTACTATGCAGACAAAAACTATATCTTCCAGAACAAAGGAATCTGAAAAAGCTCAGAAGGCTTGTCAGAAATTTCACCTACAGTTTGTGAAAAGCTGATTAATTTTCCAGTGGGAGAGTGAGAGCAGGAAAAAAAAAGATCTGGTTTAGTCCCTGAAATACCAAGCTCAGTAATATCAGAGGCAGGAGCAGAGGACTCAGGGGAAGCATTCCTGTTTCCTTCATTTAGCCTTAGCAGGGTTTGGACACAGGGCTAAAGTTTCCCCTCTCTCCAGAGATGCTGTGCAGGGGCTTGGATGTGGAATGGGAGCAGTGCATTATAAATCTCTTTGCAGAACATGAGAGTGTAAGGTTCTTGGAAGAAAAATACCTCGGCTCTTGTGTCATTTGAGGGTTGTGGCACTTCCAACCTCTCAGTAATTGCCTAGCTCTTTGCATTTGTGAGAAAGCAGAATGAGATGCCTTAAAAGGGGGTTCTGCATATTGTAAAAGTCCAACTGCAACTCGGAGAAGCACCCCTGAGACTTATTGCTACCATTAGAAGCTTAGAGTAATGTGCACATATTTTTCTTTTTAGGCCATACACACTTTATCTAACCCTCTGAGGTAAAAGAAAAAAAAAGAGAGAAAATGAAAGAAAAGTGAAAAAAAATGGAAAAAAAATGTTCTGTTAAGTATGGGGTGGTTTTTTTCCTTTGCTTTGATCTTGCCACCACATCCCTGGCATCACACCCCATGGTGCCATGGTCCCTGGGGATCTCCTGAAGGCAACAATTTCCCTGTGGTGCTGTGATTTCCAGCACTGCTTCCCAGCTGCAGAAGGGGGTGAAGCAGCAGCTCTGGGTGAGGCAGGAAGGGAGAGATTTCATTCAGGCTGGACACCCCAAAACTCAGCTCCAGGCTTCCCTGTGGATATCAGCATCTGGCACTGCCACTGCCCAGCCCTTGCTGGGGCACTGCCAGATTTGGCAAGGCTAAATGGTGGTGGAATTTCCTTCATTAAGGAAAATGCTCATCATTGGAAACTCATTGCATCTCATTCTCTGTGTATCTGTTGTGCCTCAGCAACAGAGGAGAGCCAAGGCAGAAGCCTGACTTTGTTTAGTGCCTCATTGGCTTTGGTTCTTGCTGGGTTGGTCATTGCATTTTAGAAAATCTCAGGTCCACTTTGTAACCTTAAAACTGAAAATTTTCTCCTTTCTGCTGAAACTTCTTAATGTGCCTTATACAAAATAGTGGGAATGATTAAATCCCAGCAAAGAGGAAAACAAATACAATGAGGGGTGCAGCTGTGAAATAATTCAGAAGTTTTCACTTGGACACTAGCTATGCTCTAAAATCACCAGCAAAAGCAGGTTTGAAACCTTTGTCAGCAAAGGCTTTCAAGAAAATAATCTGGTCTGGTGCCTCACAGAAATCATTTGGAATGGCCTGAGGCAGAGAAACCTCTTTGTGTTTTTGGCTTCAGAATTCATGATTCACGTGGACTGACACAGCTCTTCCCATCCCTATGATGCCTCTGGTTTTAGCTTTTCTATTTTTCACATTCTGTGGTGCTTTAGTGTGTGTGTCTGAGCTTCATATGAGGGGATGGTGAGCTCTGTGCACAGAGCAGGGAGACGAAAAAATTCCTTCTCCAGCTGGGCACCAAGGACAAATGATCCAAATCTCAGGCCCAAAAGCATAAACAATATGAACTGAAGAGAGAAAACAAGAAAGATGGGACTTCATGGGCTAAAGCTGGAATTGGACAATGAATTGCAAGAGGCAAATGGAGCAGAACTGATCAAAGGTAGAGACCCTGTGACTGTTTGTCCATTTTGGTTCATCTTGGGTGCAGCCCTGGCTGGGCTCTTGTTCTGCCCAAGGTGGATCCATTGAGGAGACCCTTTTAAAAAATCCCTGCTTTATTCTTTAACTCTGTCCAGCCTGTGTGTTCCAGGGCACCCACACCTGAAAAATCTTAGTCCTAAAAGACAAATCCCATGTTTCCCCTCTCCCTGGTGTGCTGGGCACAGAGGGATGACAGCACAGTTCATATTGCTGCTGCCTGCATCAGGGCTGGTCCCCACCCAGCGTGGTCCCTCAGCTCTGCCTGCTCATTGTCACAGAGCCCTGACACACTGTGAGAGCCACAAAATGGGGAAAAACCCCAAACTGCCACAGCTGCCCTGCTGCTCATCCCCCCTGGCTTTTCCCTAACTCTGCACTGCTCCTCCTCCTCAGCACTTGAGGAGGAAGGGAACAACCTGTGCAATCTGCTCCGTGCGATGGGAGAACAGCTCACACAAGGACAATTTCCTCCCTCTGCTGTTGGATGTGACCCCCCTGGGTCGGTGGAGGTTTGGCAGCCTGCACAAAGGCTGGCAGAGCCTGCAGCAGGAGCTGCAATAGAGCTGTTATGGCTTGACAGCCCTGCTTTCTAGTGCACCAGGGCTTTTGCTACAAGTCAATTGGAGCTTCAAGAAATTTAAGAGTATGGCATCAGCTTGTAGGTTTGTTTTTGTTTTTTTAATGTTTAATACATGAAATTGCAGTAGATTTTACCGTGGAGATTACGGCTGTAGCAGGCCCAGATGACTTAATAAAAATTAAAATCAATCAAACAACTTGATTTTGTTGGCAAGATTTCGCTCTGTAAGTGGAAATAAATGTTTTTGCAACCCTGATAATTTCGCTCTCATTTTTTCAGGCAGTGCCAAAACACTGGGTTTATATTGTTTGCTGAGTGGATTTTTTTTTTTTTTGTTGCTGAATTTGTGTTTAAAGAGCACTCTGTTAAAGACCATTTAATGTAACCTTTGTCACTAGAGTTTCTATCAATGATGACCAAAAGCATGAAGGAGTCCTGTGGCTTGAGAAAAGACTTTTCACCTCCCCACTCTCTGTAACCTTTATTTTTCTTGAATTAACTAACTAAGGGACATGATGAAGGCAATTAAAGCTTCAGATCACTGACTCCATGTGGTCACAGTAGAGCTTATTTTTATTGTTGGGTAATGATTCACAGAGAGGGAAGGAAAAGGGATAAGATTTTGAACAAAAAGATGCAAGGAAAGGATTTTAATTTTATTTTAGTGGGAGCATGGTGAATAAAATTACAGAAATTATATAAAGCTACATGGTGTTTACTCCTTTGACCAATGGGTGGTAACCAGTGACTTATAGAAGAATATTCAGTTTGCATCTACTCTCAGCCTTTCCCTGGGCTGAAAGACCCCATCCTTCAAAACCAGGTAGTTACAACACCCATTATAATCTCATTTTAGTGCTGCATGTTGATCTCTTTACCTTGCTGTGCTCCCACAGAATTTAGCTTAGTCCCCAAGCAGGGCTTAGGGCCTGTGTCCTCACAGAAATTCTGACATCTGTGTTCACAGAAAGGAAGGAAAGGAAGGAAAGGAAGGAAGGAAGGGAAGGGAAGGGAAGGGAAGGGAAGGGAAGGGAAGGGAAGGGAAGGGAAGGGAAGGGAAGGGAAGGGAAGGGAAGGGAAGGGAAGGGAAGGGAAGGGAAGGGAAGGGAAGGGAAGGGAAGGGAAGGGAAGGGAAGGGAAGGGAAGGGAAGGGAAGGGAAGGGAAGGGAAGGGAAGGGAAGGGAAGGGAAGGGAAGAAGGCAGGCTTGTCAGAAATTTCACCTACAGTTTGTGAAAAGCTGATTAATTTTCCAGTGGGAGAGTGAGAGCAGGAAAAAAAAGATCTGGTTTAGTCCCTGAAATACCAAGCTCAGTAATATCAGAGGGGCACTCAGAGTAGATTTGGGCACTCAGAGTAGATTTTAATATCGTTCAGAGATCAAAACAGTGACACAAAAGTTAAAAAATAAACCATGTGGGTTTTTAATGTTTTTTGGGGTTTTTTTGCCACAGGTAGAAACAAGACCTCTTTAGTAGATAGAATCTTATAAAATATTTTATACTCTTGCTGGCAGTAGTCATATTCCTCTTCTTAGGGTATGATTCTTAAGCACCATTTTAGAGAACGTGTTGAGCAGCTGTACAAAGCATGTGAAAATTAGAGGGCGTGGCTTCTCCAAAACCTGAAAGTTGCCACCCAGATAAATTAAACTGAAAGAAACCCACATGTCCTGTTGTTGGGGGTGGAAAAAAGATGCCAAGGAGGAGCCTTGCACAGCTGGAAGGCACAACCACCCCACTGAGGGTGCTGCAGAGCACAAAGGGAGCTGAAATCCCATCTCTTGTCTTTTTCCATTTTTCAGTGAATGGCTACATCTTGATGTGGAGTCCACAGCACTACCCCTGGAGGATTTTTTTGGACAATCCTGATTCTCAAGGCTTTGGGGGTTTTCTGGTCCATGGAGCATAAAATCCTGAGGAGGCCAGAAAAAAAACCCAGGATTTACAATCCTGCTGAAGATTTGAAAAGACCTTCTGGGATGGCTGCCCCTACACACAACTCCCAGGAGCCCAAAAAGGGAGAGTCTGGATATCCATGCCCACCTGCCAAGAAATGGGAAATTTCTAGGCTCAAGCCAGATGTGTAGCTGGAGTTTATATGACTTCCTGTGCTCTCTCAAATCCGTGGCTTTCTGCTCTGGGACAGTCCTCACAGCACAAAAACTGAGCTCAGCACATCTGTAGACTTATTAGCTGCTTATCGAGTTGCTCTGGGGATAAATATTTTCAGATTTTTCATAGAATAACTGGAATTTCCACAAACGAGAATTTTTCTACCTAGAAAGTGTTCTCTCCATGCCAGCAGTCCTGAGCAGTGCAGGTGCAGCCACTGGAGAACTGATATTTTTAAAGAACTTTTTAATGAGTCAGGTAACAAACCCAACAAAACCAATCCACTCTCCTAGGTGGGAATCTTAGGGAGGATTTTGTTCCCTCCTGGGTGCAGTGTGCAGAAAAATATTGGTCTTGTTAAAGCCTCTTGCTGGACAGAAGGGCAGAAAGGTTTTTATGTCACCTGTGCAAGCTTTGATGTGGTGCCCTGACCCTTTTCTTTTTGTCCAAACAAGGAATTTCACGAGCTACAAAAATTATAAAACCTATCCAGAGGCAGAAAATTTCTCATGTAGCCTTGAACTCTTTTCCTCCTCATTAGTTTTTTGACAAAGAGGCCACGAAACCTTTACAGCACAGTAGCCCTTGGGTGTAGGGAGGCCTCAGAGGCTGAACCAGAGACACCATCAGTGGTGTGCTCACACTGCAGGTGTTTCTCTGAAGGTCTTGTGAAATCCCAATTCTGCATCTCTGTGGTCAGGATGGCACCCCAGTTCTACTTCAGCTGCAGTTTCTGGGGGAGAATCAGGATTGTGTTTGTTACCTGTGAGGGGCTGGTGCACTGCACAGCCACGGGGATGCTGAGAGCACGAGCTCCTGTTTATGGACTGAGTGATACCACATGTGGAGTCACTGGATGTGTACAGAACTACCTGGGTGGCTTGATCAAAAAAGCAGGGATTTTCCTTTGGTTTAATTCCTGTTAACTGATGAGAGTGAAAAAAAAAAACCCCAACAAATCAGAGCAAAACTAATTGGCCTGCATCCGAACAAAAACCAAAAAAAAAACCAAAAAAAAACCACACAAAAAAAAAAAGGAAAGATGATCAAATTGTATCATGCTTTTATTTTGTTTTTTTTGAGGCTTCAATAGGGAGATGTTTGTCCTCTTTCTTGCTATTCCAAGCCTGGAAGGAACAGTGCTTTCAGCCTGGCACAGCTGGAGCCCTGTGTCCCCTGGAGACACCAAAGACTGGGGGATTTATCCCAAGGCAGTTAAGGGATTTCCCTCCTTCCAGAAACTGCTGAGGAAATGACCATTGGATACTGAAGCAGTGGTTTAATGTAATGACATGCAAGAGAGAAATATGTCATAGCCTCAGGGGCCCAAAATGCATCTCCCAGATGGATTTTCCCTGGTGTGGGATGTGCTCTTGTCCTGGCCCCTGTGGTCATCAGGGAGCAACACTGGAGACCCAGAAACTTGTCCTACTGTCACAGGAACTTCTCTTTTTGTTGTAGGAGCTTAACATTTGGCCTGTGCAGCTTCAGCTTTTTCCTTTTAGCATGCACAGATCTTTGGGGGAAACTGCGTGCCTGAGTTTCTAAATGGGATCAGTAGCAACTACCTGCACCTGCATCCATCTGCAGTGAGTTAATAAAGACAGCTTGCATTTAGATATAAAAGTGTGCATTTTCCCATGCTGTAACTTGATTGTCTTCCACAGAGTTACACAAGGGATAGATTTGGATAAAAGTAAATCCAGTCCAAGCTTTTACTCAGGGCAAAATTTATATTGGGATTAATAGGCTATTCTGGTGTTCTGTCCTGCAGAATCAATTAAAAACATTTATAAAGGAAAAAACAGACCACCCCTGGGGTTAGTGCACCTATTTTTTTATGGCCTTTTATCATGTACAGTCCTCAGCACCTGTGTAAAATGCTGTGCAATCTGAAGAGAGCTTCATTGCTGGGGTGTAAATGGAGGTTCCTCTGTCACAGCTGTGCATACTTAAAGCAGTGCTTAAAGCAACTCAGGGCAGGTGTGTCTGGTTTTTGCTGATGGCCAAGCTCGCCAGGACTTCGTGAGGGCTGCAGTCTGCTGGCTGGCAAAAGGTAAAACAACCCCTGATTTTGTTGTTTTTTGTGCTTTCAAGTTTGAGGTAGACCTAGAGGTGTCTTGGGTTGGTTTGTAAATTATCACAGGTCAAAATCTGGCTTGGAAGAGTTTTCTGTGGCAGATGAAAACGGGTTCTTGGTGTGACTGCTCTGCTACAGGTGACCTGCAAGGCCCTGAGGGAGGGAAGGAGTTTATTTCAGTGGAGGGCCCCTTGGTGTGGGTGCCTTGTGACCTTGGGTGCTGCAGCCTGGGAGCTCTGCTGTGCCTTGGCCTTGCCTTGGGTGGTGCTGAGATTTTTTTTGTGGCTTGAGAAGTGAAAGTTGATGGACTGAAACCAGGAATGGTGGTAACCTTGGTTTGTGCCCCTGTTCTTGTGTGTCCTGCCCACCTGGGCAGATATGGCCTAAGATAGTTGCTTGGCTCTTCTCTAGTGTTAGCTAGACCCAAGGGCTCCTCATTTTATGAAATGCTTTATGAACTGTAAGATTTTCAGGTGTGATGATGGCATGAGTGCCTTTAAAAAAGATATAAAACTCCTGTAACATTTATTATCTGCCTGGTGGAAACAGAGCTGCTTTCTTTCCTTCAATTCCAGACTTCCTTTTACCACCCTTTCCTGGGCAGATGGATACTGGGCTAATTTACCATGAGGACGCTTCCTAAATTAAAGATTTATGTGATGGCAGGGGAGGGAAATAATTTTATGCTTAGGGACAGGTAAAGTTTTAGAGGCATTTAAGAGGCTAAACTGAGCTTGGAGAGTTTAGGGAGCTCAGCCTATTTTGCATCTTTTGAGTTGCAAATCTTTTGCTGAATTAGAAATTTTTGATACAGATTGATTTAATTTTATTTTATTTTGGTATTTTACTCGGGGTTGGGAAGAGGAGGTGATTGAGGAGGAAAAGAAGTGATGCCCACTGCTCTGCTGAAGCAGCACTTTACCCAAACCACTGCTGCGAGCAGGGAGCATCATCTGCTTTATGCTGCATGTTCTGTGTGAGCCAGGGCTGTGGCTGCCAGGCCCAGGGATCAGTGAGGAGCTCACCCATGAGTGGTGCTGGCAGACAGAAGGAGCAGCTCCGTGGTGCTCAGCACAGGAGGCATTCCCAGGGGAGGTTGTTTGGGATAACAGCGCTGAGGATCCCATTCCCTGTGTGCCCGGGGCACCGGCGCTGCCTCTTGGCAGGACCCTGAAATGGGAATTCCATTCCAGGCCTGAAACTCAGCCTCCCACCTTGACAAATTGGCTGTGAGCTGAGCGTGGTGTGAGGCACTCCAGGGCAGCCTGGCTGGTGTCACCCCTGGGTGCCCTGGTAATGGCACGTGAGAGCATCAGGCAGCTCGGCTGAAGGGCAAATGCTGCCGAGCTCACGGCCACGCTGTCTCCTTGGTGCTACATAGATGGTGAATAATTGAATAATGCTCTAACAGGGGAGGAAGAGCTGCCTAACATAAGGCACAAATTATGCTTCTCTCTCTCTCTCTCTCTGCCCCAGCTCAAATGTTTCAGACTCCTTTTTCTTTGCCATAATTGGACATAATCAGTAACACAGTCAGTGACTAAAGGCTGTCTGGTATCAATTCCCGTATCCAGCAACCACATCTAGATTTTGAGAGAGTTAATGTTCTCTATTAGTTGATTAGTTCAGTTAATTTGTTGTGTCCCAGGGTGATTGTAAAGTAAATACAAAAGGGAACTCTGTTTTAAATGTCTCCCTGCAGCTCTGTGTGTGTTATGGATGTGTGATGTTTGCATCTGTGTTTATCTGCAAGTTATATCTGCTTGAAGGTGTGGAGAAACTGCAGCTTTCCCTTGCTTCAGAGGAAGCTTCTGGTTTTGCATCTCCTAAAGAAAAGTTGTCAAAAAATATTTCTTCTGGTCCAAAGAGAAAGACTTGTTCCATGGAGCAACTCAGAAAGAGAAATGTGTGTGATTTAGAGGAATTTATCTTAATTGTACTTCTAGATATAGCCTGTGTGTCTTGCCTTGTTTTCTAATGGAAATTCTTTGGGCAGAACTCTTCTTCTTCAGGAATGTGACCTTATGATTAAATAATAAGCTTAATACAAATCATTCTTCCCAGACAAAGCTCATTTCTGCTACTGCAAATGTGACTTCTTTACAGTATAAACCATGGGTAGACAATTAGTTGTGTATTTTCCTATGATCTAGCAGATCAGTTATGGATTTCTGAAGTAGTTCTTTATGTCCATCCATGAAAAACACTGCATCTCACTGCACAAATGCTTCTGTTGCCTTTGACAAACTGGTGGTGCTGGAAAAAAGGCAGCGTTTTTGCAGTGGTAAACTCTATGTATTTGGCAGGTTGGGAGGTATCCTGTTGGCAAACAGCTTCCTAGGGTAACATTTTATTTTTCTGAGGGTTCAGAGTGAACTAGAGAGAGGATTTTGCACCACTTTGGCTTTGTACCATGGAGATCCCCATGCCAGCAGTTCTGCATTTCAGAGCAAGCTGAAACCCTCATGTGGGGAAGTTCCTTGGATCCCTGTTCTCCAGGACCATTTGCTTCCTCCTCTGTCCTGCCGGCACCAGCAACTTCCTTCGGCTTCTATATTAATCTTTATTCCTGAAAACAGGCAGAGATGGCATTCCCACCCTGTGACAGCTGTGATGAGGCTCATGATGATGGGCCCAAGTGCAGGAGAAGTTTCCAGCTTGGTGGGGAACAGCAGCTTGTAACAGTGCCATGATTAAAGTGTCAGGTTACTGCTCTTTTGTGCATTAGATGCAGACTGCAAAAGATGAATGCAGGGTGATTTATCTTCTGTTGGATTTGCTTGACAGTGAATGAGACTGTGACCAATTTGCCTGGAGCAGGGGAGCTCAGAGTAAACCCTGAAGGTTTAGGGGGGTGGCCTGGACAGCCCTCTGTGCCCTTCCTTGTCCTGGGGAGGTCACTTATGGAAACCTGCAGCATTGTGTGGTCATTTGAACTCTTGAAGCTGAGTGTTTTGAAGCTTCAAATCACCTTTTCCACAAAGCAGAATCCTCGCTTAAAACAGCAGGTCCCAGACCAGACTTCAGTCTGCACACACTCCTGCAACTCCCTCGTTGCCTGCATTTATTTATCACGGAAATATCTCTGAAGGAAAAAAAAATTTTTTGAGGGGGGGGGGTGGTTGTAGTTTTTTGGGTTTTGTGGGTTTTTTGGTTCTGTGGGTTTTTTTGTTTGTTATGTATTTTTTTGTTTTGTAGTTTATTTTTTATTTTGTGTTTATTTTTTATTTTGTTTTTTACATTGGTTTTGTTTTTTGCGTTGGTTTTGTTTTTTGCATTGGTTTTGGGGTTTTGTTTTTTGGGGTTTTTTGGTGTGTTTTTGTTTTGTTTTTTGGTTGTTTTGGGGTTTTTTTGTTTTGGGTTTTTTTGGATTTTCTTTTTGTTTTGGGGGGATTTTTTGGAGGGGATTTTTTTTTTGAGTTTTTTTGAGGTTTTTGTTGGGGTTTTTTTGTTGGTGTTTTTGTTAGTTTTGTTTTCTGTTCGTGGTTTTTTTTGGTCCTTGGTCTAAAATTTGCCCTTAATCCTCTGAGGTGTGGAGTATCATGGGAATTTTGTTCCTTCTGGACACTGGCAGTCTCTGGCACAGCTGGGGGAAACATCCTAACCCTGGCAGGTGAGCAGGCTGTGAGCACTGCTGCCTGCCTGCTGTGCATATTTTGTTAAATTGGGATGTATAAATGCAGCTGCTGAGTGGGGAAGCACTGCTGATTGGCAACCAGCATTAGCCCAAAGGTCAGTGCTAATTACTCTGCCTGGTTTGCATGAGGAGCTTTGAAAGGTGGAGACCAAAGTGTCTGTGGCATTTTCTGCCGAGGAATTACAAGGCTGACAGGAGGATGTCAGTGCTCATCAGTGCTGACAGACTAAGAGGGGCACTTGTGCAATTAAGCAGGGTGGAAATCTTGTCTCAGAGAGTTAACTTTCTGCAGTAATTACTGTAGGTGTCAACACATGCCCGTGAAAAGGAAGAGGATGTATTTACTAAATACACGAATCCAGATGATGAGTGATCAGTCAGTTGTTTGAGATGATCACCTCTGTCTCCACCCTGTCCTCTCTTCCTCTTGTTTCTGCATGTTTTTGCTGCCAGCTACACCAGGGAAGGGTAGAGGGCCACATCCACACTGATTAGGCTCTGCTGATCGAGGTTTTGACTGCTTCTCATCTATTTGAACCTTGTGAGCTTTAGTGTGAAAGATTAAGGTGTTTTTGAAGCCTTGCTGTACAGACATAGCCTGCAATTCTCGTGAAGAGCTGAGCTGAGCTCTTCAGTAACACAAGGGAGGTCTGGAGGAGCCAAAGGAAAATCTGACTTTTGGAAGAAATCTGAAGGCAGGAGGCCCTTAATTAACAAGATCAGTGGCTTTGAATGACTTGGGTTCTGCATGTCAAATTTCCATTACCAGAATTTCAGCGGGGGCAAGGAAAATGGGCTGTGGAAACAAAATCCCTTAGGAGTGTCTGTTGATTACCTGAAGGTGAAGTCGATCAGGACCAATTTTAGGATGTAAAAACATTACTTCAGATGAAAGCTTTTATTCAACAGCATTGGTAGCACGATGGGGCTTGGCTCCAGCAATTAAAATATTGCCAGAGATACGTCCTAGAACATGCCAGGTCTGGTCTATGTCTGTGTCACCTCTGTGTATCTGTGGCTCTGGGAACACTGCTGAGCCTTTGCTGCAGAAGAGCCAGCATTTCCTTTGGTGTGAATTGGGCAAATTCAGTTATTTAAATCTAAATGCTCTTTTTATTTTCCCTAAATAAATCAAAGTAGAAAATAGCAGTAGCTCCTTGGATTTGTCAGTTGAGCTGACATATTTTTTTCCAACTCTGTCCCTTGCTTTTCTCTGTTATTGTTACACATTTAAACTGGCTTCAAACAGCCTGCCTACCCAGTTATTGAGTTACAGAGACTTCAAGTTCTGCAGAAGCCAAGTGCCCAAGCCCTGCTGTCACTGAGTGACAGACAAATGTGAGTCCTTTATGCTCCTTTGAACCTCACCACCTTTGTGCTTGTGTACAGGACACCAACACCAAGTCTAAAAACAGAACAAAACCCCTCTCAGAGTGGAGTAGTGGCTGTAGCCTCACATAAATCAGGGCTTTGACTTTGCATAACAGAAAAATACCCAGAGACGAAGAGCTGCGTGTCGTCCTAGCAGACAGAGCAATTTGTCACGCCTCAGGATCCTGTGTGTGGCCAAAGGCAAAGCTCAGCTGAGCAGGGTGATAAAAACCCCTCCTGTGGCACCTCTGTGCCCATGGATTGGGATTGCTCTGTGGGTTTTTATCTTCTCCTTCTGAGTGTGATGGGGCAGGTTGTGTGGAAACCCAGGGCACCACAGGAATATTTCTCTGTCTGCTCTGGTGTGCCCTGGACCCCAGATGAGCACTGACTTGGACCCTCACTCATGGAGAAAGGTTCCTAGACTACAAGATAAACTAGAATCCACAAAAGTGTGGAATAGATTATAGAGAGCAGTGTAGGTGTATCACTTGGTGGGAAATTGAGATTTTGGGATTTTTAGTGTGTTGTGGATGGAAGCAAGATGGAGGGCACAGGGTGTTGTCCTGGGTTTGTTCTTCACATTTCTTCTTCCTTCTTCTCCATGGGTTTGGGTGGCATTTTTTAATTGGGCAGAAAAGTCCCCATTGCAGATCTGTGGGATCAGTTATTGGGTTAAAATGGGAAATAATCTAGGTGTCAGCTCTTAATTGGATAGTTCAGTCTTAAAAGACCTTGGAACATGAGATTGTTGGCCATTTTGTGCCCTCTAATGAAAAGCTACTGAACTCACAGTAGTGAGACTCTTTTATTGTTAAGAAATGATAAACACCTGAGTCCCAACATGACCTACTGTCTCAAGTTCCTTCAATCCAGACCCAGAGGAACCCACAACTGGGACCCTCACAGTGTGGCATCTCCTCCAGAGATGTTTTGGGAGCATCACATGAGAAGGGTTTGCTGCACCTCAAACCCTGCACCTTTTTCCAGGCACAGCAGCAGCCCTGTCCCATGTCACCAAACCAAACAGAAGGCAAGGTTACACCTCTTGCTTCCTTGCAAGAAGTTTCACAGCTGATTTAAATCCTATTTCAAAGCTGCCTTCTGAGAGGAGCAAGGCAAAAGTTGCTGTCCCCTGCAAAATCCTTTGCTTGGTTGCATAAATTTTGTTGAATGTTTTGTTTCATAGTTGTGGTTATCAGACACTACTTGTGTTTAGAAATTGAATTCCTACAAGGTTTGAATTGTGGGGTGGTCTGAATGGTTAATTCAAAGTTAAAAGTCCTCAGATGATGGGGGGTAAATAATGAGAGACTTGAGATGAAAGCCTGGAGCTGGGTCAGAAGTAGGAGGGCACAGTAATTGTCACCAGACTGGGATGATAAACTGTGAGTAAATAAAATGGCAGAAAGAGGAGGCTGAGGACAAATCTTGAAATAAGCACTAGGGATAGAGAGGGATACCTTGATAGAAGGTTTTACACCCATAGTTTACACAGCATTTTTGACTTTGACTATGCTAAGGCTTGCTAAAGATTTCCCAAAATCCCCTGTTTAGGCTTTTATGTTTGGTTTTCTGATAAACATAAAGGTGAAAGAGAGACCTTTACAGCAAGAGATAATTTCCAGATGGAAAACCTTCCTAGCTCAACTGCCTGAGAGGTCTGTGAGGTTTTAGTTCAAGTCCCTCCATAAACTAAAAGGTGCTGCTTACAGTATGCTTATTTTCATATTTGATTAGTAAGCACACAAAAAATGTAGCAAAGAGCAGGACTCTGCAGGGAGGCCATTTCTCCCCACTCCATGCTATCATTTGTCACTCAGTGCTGTTAAATTAAAAGCAGCATGGCTGCAGCTCAGCTATTACCTACAGCCACTTAAAGGGCAGCAGTTTCAATTTTAAAATGTTTTACATTTCTGTGAGTCTCAGTAACACATCTTCATCCATGACTGCTCAGCTTTTTATTGACTCTGAATGGAAGAGAAATGTGAAACCATTTTTGCTGTGTGCCTTGAAGTGCTCCCAGGAAAAGGGAACAGCCAGTGTGTCAGGTTTAGGTCTGTTTTTTTTAGGGTTGGGGGATTTATGTTTTTTCTTTTTTTTTTCTTTGGAGTAAAAGTGGGGATGTATTAGTGCCTTGAGTAGACAGGAAATTGTTCCCTGGTGGAAATGGGGTGCTGGAAGGTGCCTGAAGTGTCTGCTACAGCTGCTTGTGTTATCATGAAACCACTTTGACTCCTTTGCCTCTAAATGAAGTGATACCTTTGATTACCTGAACTAATAAAATTAGTGTGCTGGTAGGGGCATAAAAAGCTTCATTAAAGGGAGATTTATAGAAGGTTGATATCACTCTTTATCTTACCTTTCTATTTTTCAGGTTATGTAATAATTCTTAATTCTAAAGATTTACAGCTGTTGGGTTCTGTGGGTGGGAGGTTGTCTGCCCACAGCCTTGGTTACCTGTATTCAGTGGGGGCTAGAGAGGGGAAAAAAGATGAAAATCCTGCAGGGTCACCTTTTCCCATTCTTCCATATCTCTTTAGTCTCTCCTTGCTTCCACTGAACAACCACAAACCAGCAGAATAATTCTTTATTGAGCAGAAACAATTGCATTTGAAACGTCTCCTGGCATGGCCTATTTTAATGTGCCACAATGAAACTTATGAAGAGCCCATTACACTGGTAGCTGAGAGGATACAATGAGGAAATATTTGATATTTATATATTTGAGGACAGAAAGAGTTGGCAGACACAAGACTTAAAAGGACAAGGAGATCTCCCTCAGTTTTACACTTCCAGTGACTGGGAGACCTCACAATGTAAACAATTTTCATAAATTATCCAGTCTCATTGTATTGTAATACTGACAGACATAAAGCTCAGCTGAGGGAGGAATAATCCATCTGGCCTTCAGATGATTGTGCAGTGATGCATAACTTTTCTATTAAGAGCAAATAAGCCTTCAGAGTAGGGGTACTGGCAATACTTGGCAGAATTGGGGAAAGTAGAAAGACACAGTTGATAGAAACAGCTGTGGAGCCCAATATCCTGATATAAGGCTTTAATTATTTTTTTCCTGAGGTGTATTCTATGAGAACAAGAAAGATGATCTAAAAATCCCCCCAAAACTCATCAAATTAAAGCAATCATCTGGGGATGGATATGAATTGCTTTGTTTATCTTTACAGTAAAGGAGTGCCTGAGAGCTGCTAGTACATTCAACTTCCAGACCTTGCAGGTTTGCACTGTAAGAAAAATTCTTTGCTGTTTCTTGTGTGCTTTGCTCAGTTTGAAAGAGGATCCAGCTGATCTTTGAGTCTGACCATTGGCTGGTTGCAATGAGAACTGATCCTGGGGCAGGAGAAACACCTGAGGACAGTCCAAGTCTTTAGGAATTTAGACAGAAGTCTCAGCATTAATGTTTCTATCTCCCCCTGCCAGGAAGATGTTTCTGAAGGAGGCTGTTGCCATCCTGTACCACTGATTTTGTCCTTACTAAAATATTAGGAGAACTTCCATCCTGAGAGGGAAAGAGGAACTTGAGGGTAACTTCATAACTCAGCAAATACCATCAGAGACAAAAATTAATGTTGTGTATTAAATTATTAATTAGCCATGCATTGGAGAAAGGGCCTATCTAGATGCTGGAGCTGTGATCACTGACAGCAGACACCTGGCAGCTGAAATGCCTGAAGACACATTTCCAAACTCCTTGAATTCATTTACACTGTGCTGGTGTCCAGAGCTCCCAGCCTGCTGAGAGGGTTTCTGCAGGGTTTGACATCTTCTGCAGTTCATGTTGCCTTTCTGCCCAGCCTGGAGCCTCTCCTTCAGACAGGCAGCCAGAAATAGGAATTTTAAAAGTGCCAGTTTGTATTTGAATGTGGAAGAAAGGTTAATATAATTGAGAGACTGGTTCAGCACTATCTTAGACATTTCATAACTGCACTGCTCTCAGTATAAAAGATCTTCTGCATTGTAAAATAGTAAAAATGAAAATCAGTCAAAGGCTACTTTGATTTTTATTTGGTTTTGATTTTATTTTTTAGTTGACTGGTTGCTTGTGTTGATTTTTTTAAAATTTTGGTCAGTTCTTTGTTTTGTTGTTTTGTTGTTTTTTAATTTGTGGTCAGTTTTTTGTTTGGTTGGTTGGGTTTTTTTTTAGCTGAAATCACAGTGATGTGGAAACAAGTTAAGAAAACTAAAAGGGTCTCTTGGCCCTCCTTGCCCTGAAAGGCATCTCCCCACCATGGCCCCAGGAGTCCTAACCTGAGAGCAAAGCCTCTCAAAGGTGACACAAGGCACTGAATTTCCTTTAAAATAGGCATTTCATGGTCCAAAGTGTGAGTTTGTTTGAGGGAGGGGGAGCAGTGAGGACCCCTGCTTTGAGAGAGAATTCATGTTGTTTTCATAAACCACTGGGCTGACAAATCTGAAATGGTTGCAGAGATTCCTGAATCGCCTTTAAATTGGAATTTAATGTCACTATGCTCAAAACAAACAGCTTCTTTTTTTTTTCTTTTGTTTTCTCCAACCTCAGAGTTTGAGTTCCTGAATATTTTCTGTATCAGTTTGAGCTGTTGTGCTTTTGCCTTCACTGCCTCTGAGGCTGCAGAAATCTCTCTCACTGTGGGGAACACAAAGCCCTGAGTACTGTGGTGAGTTAGAGCTGCCTCAGACTTTGTGATAAAACAGGAAAAGCCATTAAAAACAGCCCTAAACCCCCCAAACATCCTAATGCTGAGCTCTCTTCTTTTGTGAGTAGTGGGAATCATCAGCTTTGTTTAAATCAATATATAAGGTAGTGCAGAAGCCAAAATTAATTGAGGGTTGATGATGATTGTGGAAGGAGCCTGTGTAAACCACATTGTGTATTCTCACATCACCTTCCCCCAAGGAAACCACCTGAAAAATCTTTCTCAGTGCTTCTTCCTTCTGTGAGATTTATTTTTGCTGACCTTGGTTCTACTGGATCATTCAGGCTAAAGCTCCACCACTCACTAATGTTTCAAAGCATATTCAAACCTCTAATTAGCTGGGAAAAAAGATATTTAGCTCATTATTCTGTTTCAAAATTCTAATGGAATGGCACTGCTGCTACTGTGATACATTCCATATTCAGAGAAAAAGTGAATTTCTGAGACATGAGAAATGTAACATCCTGGCACCCTTTGCAGGGCAAGAATCTGATGTTAACACATCTTTGATGGAGAAACCAAAGGGGGGAAAAATTCTTTTGGCTGCTCTGCTGTGGTGCAAGTACTTTTACTTCTTTCAGCCTGATTGTGTTAAACCCTACAATATTCAGCAAAAAAAAATCTCAAAGCCCAATAAAACTTCCCAAAAAACCTGGAAAACCCAGACCTAAACATTATCAGTAAAAATAATTATTAGTGAACTTCCATATGAATATACATATATATATTTATATGCATTCTGAAAACATGGGGAGGGAACCTTAATTTAGTTTCCTGCTTAAAGCTTACGTCCTTGTAATTATTTCAAAGACCTCTAATCCATTTTTAACACTTCTTGCATGGCTTGTTGGGGCAATTCCTTTAAAACAGGCACACTGCAACTTAAAACTGCTTTTGATATACTGGGGAGAGGCAAAAAAGAGTGCTAATCCTGCTGTTACAAAAGAAGGTAGGGTTTTAATAGATGTTTAATCTTAGAGGAGTGCAAGTCTTTTGTGGTGCTTTGGTTTTTGGAAAAACTGAGCTGGAATCCAAATGGCAACATTTTGAGTTATGTGATGAAAATAACAAAGCAGAGAATAAGAATAGTGAATATTTACAACACTGATGCCCTCAGTATAGCTCCAGGCAGTTATTAAATAGCAGATCTTTCTCAAAGTAAAAAAAAAAAAGATTGTTTTCATCTGTGTGATAATACTGTAAGCAATGGATTTTAGCCTACAGGACTTCAATGTTTAATGCAACATTTTCACTGAGTTTAATAAAATGTGTTTGTGTCCTGTGACTGACAGCATTTAGTGAGATAAACAAAGAAATCTCACATTGTCACATGCCCACATCACATTCAGGTGGGGATGCTGGAGGAGCCTGGATAATTAAATCCAACATCCAGAGGCCCCAGTGCACCCTGAAAGGATATTGGAGCAACCTATGGATTTTGTGTCCTGCAATCACACTTTGGTTCTTTGGGAACAGACTGGGAAGTGTTTTAATTCTCTGCAAAGCCAAAACCAACAGAAAATATGATGAAATCATATGATCCATCTCCAGTGGCTTCCTCCAGACATCATTTTGGTGCCACTCACCTGGAAAAGGTTATGGCAGCCTTCAGTCTTTCCCAAGGACAAGGTCTGATCCAAATGCTGCAAATCAAGGGTTCCATTGACTGAAGCAGGAGGCTGTGACCAAATCAGTCAGCTATCAGCAATCTCTTCCTGATGAGTTCACAACCACCTTAATTGTGCATTTTTAGACACATGTGTTTGATAAATATAGAACTTTATAAAATAAATGAGCTTTTTGATCAGGTTACACATCAGCATAATGCAAATACAAGCCTTGAAAGAGCAGCATTTAAACATTTCAGTTTTGAAGGATGAGAGTATGTAAGTACCCTCCCTGAAGATTTTTTTCCTCTTTTTTTTTTTTTTTGCCCCATGATTAATTCTCTTTCATTTTCTTTAATCTGTTGCCATGTGCAGCAAAAAGACAAATTGTGTTTACATTACCTTGGTCTTTCCCTTCATTTCCAAAACAACTGCTTTTATGCACTTCATGCAGCTCAAATCAGGCCTAATTACCAAGCCCTACATCTGCTTTCAATCTGTGGGCCAGCACACAAAGTTGCTCTTGTTTTGAGGCTTGCATGCTGGTTCCACTTGTTTATGTTTTGCTTTAGAAATGTATATCTACAAACATCCACGAGGACAGCAACATCCTAATATTTGACATCCATCATGCAACAGCAAGGGAGGATTTCTACTTGGGGGCTTTGCTGGCTCCTCAGGACAGGCACAATGCTCTAGACCAGGCAAACTCACTGAGTCCATGTTGGGGATCAATATTATCTTCTTTTTGTTCCTTTTCCATCAGCTGCCTTTGGTTAACAAGTTTCTTAAAGACTTTTATAAAAATGTCCGTCTCCGCCTTTTGAGTTGTTTCCCTTTGTGATGGAGAACTTTTTGCTGAAATTAAAGATCTTTTCTAAAGGCCATAGGGAGGAAAGAGATCCATTCTATTTTGTGTTGCATTCACCTCAATTTTCCTTGGAATAGTTGTGCATGAAACAGTAGAAAGCTGGTTCTCAGAATTTCTATATTAAACTTTAGTAGGTAAGTGGCAGAATAAGCTTGAAAAGGCAACAGTTACCCAGAAGGTCATTCTTTCTGCAAGCAACAGCTTGTGAGCCCATGATAAGTTCACTTTGTGTGTGAGAGCAAATACAAAATTTATTTAATAGAAAACCAGGATTGTGTGATATACCTTGTATAGCAGGCAGGGGTGGGAAAGCCCAGGAAAATACCAAAAATAAGAACCAACAAAATCTCAAATTTCACATATGATCCAGACCATGATATGGAACTACAGCTGATATTTTGATAAACTATTTTCTATGCTGGGGCACCAGAAATTATGTGGGGTGAATCTTCTTTGAAATACTTTATCTTGTTGCTTACACAGAGAGGAGAAAGGAGCAAGCAGCAAGCCCGAGGTGAAATTTCTGTCATAAAATGCTGTCAGGATTTTGTGTTTTATCCTGCTCATATCCAAATCAGTTATATGCCTAATGAAATATATATATATATATATGTATATATATATATATTGCATGCAGGTGCTCTCTCAAACTCTAAATGGGCCACCACTTATGTGTTGAATGTTCTATTACTTTTTTTTCTCTTTACCCCTGAAACTGTAAAGACTTTTAGATCATTTGAATGCTTGGTTCGACCTCATTTGATTCTTTGATGTATTTGTGAGCAGCAGTGCCAGTGTTCCTTCACTTTAGGGAGCCATTTGTGTTTGTTTGTTTTTTAAGTGCATATAATTATTGATGATCTTATTACAGAGTGCATCTGCTATAGAATAGCTCTCCTATATCTGTTTTATCTTTTTTAGTATCTTTTACTATGTAATAAGATTGAATAAAATTCAGAAGGCTCCTTTGCTCCATTCAAATTGCTCTCTGTCTTGACATCACATTCTTCATTTCCTTCATTTCCTCAATGACTTAATAAGTACTTAAATTAAACAAGAGAGGTGTTCTAACACAGAGGTGAGGAAATCCAGAGTTAAAGCTTCTGCTCTGCTCTTAATTCACCCAGTGGTGCAGAGGCACTCTATTAAGAAAGCCACAGAACAGCAGGTGAGCTTTTATCTCCTGTTTCTGCAATGTATATTCCATATGTGCTGCACAGGTCACTGCAGATGCTGTGTATGGTCACCCACTGCTCTGGACCCCTGCTGCACCAGCCTACAGCCAGGTGATGTAAGAGGATGAGGAATGACTGCCTGATTAATGTATCCCTGTTTTGCTTGATGATCTCTCTGCTCACAGCACATTCTTTTAGTGGAGTGGGACCCAAAACCATCTTTCTCCTGCCCCCTCTGTAGCCTCCTGTTCTTTCTTTCACTGCTTAACTTGTGTAATGTGTGGAACCTCTTGTTGTGGTCTTCAGTTTATTGGAAACAGAGGCCCTTTCCTGGAGTGATAAAAGCTCAGGAGCCTTTTTGGGTTTCCCAAATTACTGTTATGAGTCAAGAAGTGAGTCCTGGTGTGTGCCAGCTTTCATACTGCAGAATGTTCCTGCAATGGCATGGACAGGGAATGCCCAGAGCTGCCTCACTTCTCCTCTTACCAACTGCATTTTACACTCTGGGTGAAGCTGATGCTTTCCATGCAATACCTTCTGCAAGTTATTACACACCTAATGTCAGTTGTTGATTAGGGTAATTCTTTCTGAGGGAGCTTGGCAGGATGCAGGGCCTTAATCTTCAATAGTGCCCTCTTAACACTCTTATTTAGACCACAATTATTCTGTGGGAGGCTGTTTTAGTCTGATTCTTCAGCCTTGGCTCCCCATGAGCCTGGACCAGTCAGGAGCAGCTGAGCAAGTGTGTTTTCTCTCCTGCTGCTCCATCCCCAGGCTGTGAAATGCCACGAGGCACAGAGGCAAGGCTGAGTCCCTGCTGCACGCAGGGCACCAGCAAGGCTGCTGAGCATCTGTGGTGCTCCACACTGCTCATTCCTGAGTCCCTGACTGTCTTCTGAGGCAGCAAAAGCCAAGGGGAGAGGAGGGTGAAGTCAGAGCAATTCCTGTGCCTGCTCACTTTGGGAGCTGGCTGTGAAACCCGTGTAGACGCCCTGCAAGCTGCAGCTCCCCTCGTTGTGGAAATGCACTGATCAAAGGCACTCTGTCAGTATCTGATTAAGAGCCATGTAAGAGTGCTGAAGACATTTCCTTCTGGCTAACAGCTCTGATTACAGGGGGCTCCTGCAGTGAATTTCCCTGCTAGCAGACAGCCTTGTCTCCAGGCTCCACCTGACGCTCTAGGGTTTCCCAATGCCGTGGCTTCCTGTTGTTGAAGGCTACTATTCATTCACAGCTTGTAAATCAGTGGCTTGTAAATCAATGGATGAAAAAAAAAAAAACTACTGTTAGAGAAATGTTCCTCAGCAAATTCCTCTCCCTCCCCCAGATATTTGTTTTCCCAGGGTGTACAGTCCATGATCATGGAAAAATATTTTAAAATTCAACATCTGTAACTAATGATAGAGGTGGAAATGAAGGACCATACCTTCTTCATTACCTAGGAAATTTGCTGTAACTACTTTAATGTGATTTTTATTTTATACTTTTTTTTTATTTAGGATTAGGTTTATTTTATAGCACAGCCAAATTAACTTTTTTATTGCTAACAAGCAATAGACTCTCATCTTTACAGTAACCTTCAGAATGGCTGAAAGCTTAATGTAAGCAAGAAACAGAGGAGAGATTTGGGGTTGCTTAGCACTGGTTTTCCTGCAAAAATGATTGAAATAGTGTTAAGGAGCTCTACCCTGATGAATGCATCCAGGTGAGCACCAGCAGCTGCTACTACTGCAAAGAGCACAATACATCCAGTGAGGATCTCTCTCAGGGGCTGGAGAGCTCCAGGAAGCAATGATAATTAGAGGATAACATTTGGTAGCCAAACCTCAAGGAGCACACACCCTTAGAAACAGAGCAGGCTCAAACTGAATTACTGCCAGACATGCTGCTTATCTGGTGTAACACTGAGAAATGTGCTGTGCATGTAATTTTTAAGTGTTAGCTCCTTTCTGTGTCAGCAGGCAGAGTTGCCTGTGTGGCTGGGGGTGTGCCTGTAGAAATTTTACTGGGGCAGATTTGGGGAGATGTCAGTATTTAATCCCAGCTACAAAGCTGAGTTTAGGGCCTCCCTGCCCCTCAGCCCAATGTGCTGCCATCCTTACCCCAACCAAAGCTGGGGTGCTCCTTTCTTCTCAGGAGGACAACCTGGACCTCTGTGCTGTGCTCACCTCAGGCACGGTGCAGATGCAATCCTCTGCAGGTCCTGAATAAACTCTGCAGCTGCTGTTCCCAGCTTCCCTTTGCTTTTTAGCCAGAGTGGCCCATCCCAGCCACAGAATTTTCAAGAGTAATTTTCAATCTAAGCTCATGTAACATGTACCAGATGGGGTTCTTTTGGTACTGAGCCCCAGAACAAGGCAGTGACTGGAGGAGGGCCATGAGAGAGAGATAAAGAGAGATCTGCTGTAGCCACAGCTCTGAAAGAATCCATGGGATTTTGTATGGGATAAAGATGGCACAGAGATCTAGTGAAGGAGCTGAGGAAAGATTTGAGGGAACATATGAAAAGTAGTAAGAACTGATGTAAAAAAAGAGAAAAGTTTAAAAAATTTCTCATTCACCGAAAAGTTAAAATAGGTGACTTACCTTCCTAAAGGGCAAGGGAACAAACTCCTTTTTCTATCAAGCTAGATGATAACACCAGCCAAGGAAACATCTGCAAATGTGTAGGGCAGGAGTAAAAAGTTATGGTCAAGAGATAAAAAAAAAAGAAAATGAAAGAAAAAAAAAATTAATTCTGCTTTTATGTTGACTCTAATCATCACACCATCAATTCTGAATTTAGAAAATCCTTGCTGTGTTATTACTCTTAGCTGGTTCTGCACATTATGTTACTTGTTGCCATGAGAAAAATCTGCCAGTGTGCTTTGAAGTAAGAGCTGAGATGCAAGAAAATGTGTTTCCTAAAATGTACTGACAGCTTGCAGAGGAGACTGGGCTAGCAAGAAAACCTCAGCTATGGAAAGAATAATGTGCTTAATTTCACAGTTCCTGGAAGTGCTGTCTCTGAAAGAACTTTGTGCACAAAGATAGCCTATATGGGGAGTGCATAAATCTTTTTGAGTCATGTTCCTAATAAAAATGGGTCAAAATTATTTTCTTAAGTGAAATCAGAATTGAAGTTGATATATAAAATAGTTGCATGAGGTTTTGCTGTTTCTGTAACTCCTAATTTTTATGCTCATTTCCATTTCTTTGTTTTAATGGAGACTAATACAAAAATGCTGAAATGTCTTAAATTAAGGGTTGCATTTGCAGTATTTCCATTAGAAAAAAATAGAAATCTGGTGGCCTATCCAACTCTGTGTAACTGAGAGGGTACCTCAGCTTCTGGGTCTCTACAGAGACAAAAATCCCAGACTCTGAGGTTTTCCAACCACTGCAAATCGATGGAGATGATTTGTTTTCTAGTCTTGCCCCCTTAGCTTCTCAGAACTCCTGTAAACAATTAGTTTCATTGCTTTCACATTTAAGAGTAAAATTTCCTTAAGTTAGGTATTTAAAAATGAAGTTGTAGAAGAGTTAAGCATAAATTCTGTGCAATTCTGCTCAGATGAGCTCAGACTGTGGCCCCTGACCCTTCAGGGTCTGCTGATTCACCTGGAAGTGCTGACTTGGACCCAAGCCCTTTTTTCTGTGTTTTGCTGTCCCAGAGAAATGCTTTGCTCTTCTCAGGAATGCTGCAACTTCTACCTGAAGCTTCTGTTACTTTTCAAAATTGAACCTCTGCACATAAATTCACGTAGAAGTAATTTATTTTGAAGCCATTTTAATAGGCTTAGGTACTAATTAGTTTCGATTTCTTGATTACGGTCTTTAATCATTTTGTGGCTGGTCACTTGACCCTAATGACTCAATCTTTCTAATTTGATTAGGAAACTATGGGCACTGCTAGGATGAGTTGTCTGGATATAAACTGTTTCTGGAAGAACCTTTAGCAGAAATGTCAAAAGAATCCCTGCTCAGATCCATCATTTCCCTCTTATTTGTGCTTGGCTCTTTCCTAATTTTGTAACCAAGGGCTTGTAGGAGTCCTGATGGATGCTCCTTCCTTTTTGATGTTGTCTGGGCATGGCTGGAACTTCATCACTGAGAAGGAGACCTGCCTGTAATTACTGGGTCTGTCCTTGTGATGAAATTTATCCCTAGAAAGGGAATATAAAACAAAAAGACAAACTTAATATCAGTGAGCAACTCTGGTATGTCCATTCTATTCTGAGAGTCGTGATGCAAACTTCATTCTGCTCTGTGTGACTGGGGAGGAATTCAGCATTTCATTTTCCCCTGGCTCCTGCTGCATCTCTTATTTGTGTAAATAGAAGGCACAAAAAAGCCCAGTAAGATTTTTTTTGTTTCAAGTGAAATGATTTTTCATTTGTGTGTGTTTCCTTCAATGTTTTTCAGTTTCCTCTTGTATATGTGTCTTTTGCTTTTTCGTGCCTCTGCTTTTTCCTTCTGTCAAGCCCCAGTTTTTTTATTTGTGTCACATTTCCTTCTCCCTCCTTTCCTGCCCTCTGAAGTCTTCACTGCTTTTAACCAGGGTCTTGTTTCATCATTGCATTAGTCTCTGCTAGGACTTGCATCAGCAGAGATTGATCTGCAGCATTAATGGCAAACAAATCCTGTGATGAATTCCACTTTCCTTTTCTTCTGCTATTGGAGCTTGGATGTGCCAGGGTTAGAAGGCATTTACCCCAGAACATCTTGTGCTGACCTTGCAGAAGTTTGATGAAGTTAAATGTATTAGGAAGTGTTTAAATCCAGGCAGGGCTGTGGAATCTAAGCACTCGTTAGAGACAAAGAGCCTTAAAGCCTTTAAGAAATTGCTGCTTTTTTAAAATATTATCTCTGGAATGTGATTGATTACAGTCTCAATAATCGTTTAATAAGTAATTTCTAAGCCTTAAGTCGTTGAAGATTTTTTTTTCAGGGGTACCAATTGCCTTAATTTTTGTCCAAATCTCTATTTAAAATGTTAGTGAAGAACCTGAAAGCTGCAGATGAAGACATTTGATCTCTTTCCTCCTAGCTGGTGTGGAGGCAGTGATCTCTGAGAGCAGGGTTGAGGAATTATTCCACACTATAGCTAAGCTTAACATCTCCCCAGTTGTATCAGGAGAGAAAGAGATACAACCATTAATTGGCCAGTGGTCTCTGTGGTGTGATAGCCAAGATGAAAAATTGATTATAACTGCAAAGTGGTGTTGGGAGCCACTGGGAGGTATAAAACACATCACACATTTTCCAAAGTGCACAGGCATGTTTGGGCAAGGTGTGTGTGTATATTCATTTATCCATAGATTTTCCCCTCTATCTTTTTTTTCCTGTCTGAAGCTGAATCAGAAATGGTGATGAGAATGTGAAGAAGAAAATTGGTCAGTGTTCACAGAAAGGATTCAGACCATTGGGACTCTGGCCACTGGTTTTAGTTTTGGTTAAATGCAGCATCAGCTGGAACAGACTTGTGGGTCCTGTAGGAAGCTTTAGGGAAAGTTTTTATAAGGAAAAAGTTGCCAAGTTATTGGTCTATGATAATGGATGTCTCCAAAAATCTGTGCTGAGCACTAGAGAGAAAATCTCTGAGGGGAGGAGGGACACTCTCAGTCACCCTGGATGTGTGAAATATTAATGCCTGATATATAAAGGACGCCTTTATATATAAATGTTGATAAGAATTCATGAAGGCAATAAGTTTTCCTTTTCTATCATATTCTATCTAGAGGAAGAAAAAATATTGGCACATTGACAGCAGTGTTTCCTCTATAGGTTCCTCATGCTCTTTTCAGTGCACAATTCTTATTTATCTCTGCAGTTGCTTGAGCAACAATCTCTTGGCTGCATCAGGCAGGGTTCTCCCCTCTCTGGAGCCTGCAGGTCCCTGCACAGCAATCTTTGTTCTTCAGGTGCATTCCTTTCACACCCCTTCTTCCTGTCCCCAAAGGCTTCTTGGCCTTTTTCTTCCTCACCTGCTCCCCTGTATCCCCTCATGAGCTGTGTATACCTTCCAATAGTTGATTGGGTTTTTTTAAGTGGGAACAAAACTCTTATTCAACATATTCCTAAATTAGATCATTGAGGGAGGAGGAGCAGGAATTTCCAGCTACTTATTCCCAACTGAAGTTCCTTTATTTATTTATTTTTTTTTTTTTGGTGTATGTGTGTAAATTTAAATGTCAGATATCTATAGGGAATTACAAGAAATTTCTTATGAGAGGGCAGCTCCACCTCTAGGGATGAAAACAAAGATTTAAAGTAGTTTTTATACTTTTTTTTGCATAACTTATATATTTATATTTTTCATAAATTTTATATTTATATTTGTTCTACATTTTATTGATCAGTTGAAGATCTTATAATGAGACAGTGAAGAAATCAATAGAGTTAGGTCTTGGGTATGTGAAGTTTCCTAGCTTGGCTGTAATCTGTTATGTGGCTTCTCACAATTTGTTTTTCTTCCTTGTGCATGTTAGAATTATCATTTCACAGTCTTTTAAGGTTTCTGTCTGAAATGAGTATAGAACACCTGCATGTTGTCATAAGAGAAAGAGAGGGAGTGAGAAAGCTGAAAAGTGTTGGGAGCAATGTGGGTCAGCATCCTCTTTTCACAGAACGATGGGGGCAGCAATTTGTATAAATTTTTTTTTGTTTGATTTTTTTTTTCTGTGTATGCATGTTGTCCATTCTATAGTGCCAAATTTAAAATTTACCCTCAGCCTTGTTTCTGAAGGCACTGATAGCAGTGCTTTCAGTTGTGGTTTGTTTGTTTGACTTGTGGGTGAAACAACAGGGAGCCCACAGATGGCATCTAATATTTAGGCAGGAAGAAGTCAGCACCAATGTCACAGAGAAAAGTGTTATAAATAGA
This sequence comes from Setophaga petechia, assembly GCA_024362935.1. NCBI lineage: Eukaryota > Metazoa > Chordata > Aves > Passeriformes > Parulidae > Setophaga > Setophaga petechia. The sequence goes on along the minus strand of JANCRA010000013.1, from coordinate 3,131,230 downwards.
AAATGTGTCTGCAGAAGAGCTAATTAATTTACAGTGAAGACACTGAGCAAGATAACTGGTGCCAAATTCACGCAGGAATATTTTCAACTGACATTTTTCTCAGCCTTCAGAATAACTTCCATGCTGCTCCAGCACGGGGGGATGTAAAGAAGCTGTGGGAAGTCTGGTGCTGTGTTCCCAGCTTTGCTGAGCACAGGCCCTGCCAAGTGGAACTGTGCCTCGGTGGCACAGCCTGTGCTGGCAGGGGACAGAACCTGTTCAGCTATCTCCCAGCTTTTGGAGGCAGAAAGCCTCCCCTGAGCCTTGGGGAAGGGCAGGATGCAGGGGACAGAACCTGTTCAGCTATCCCCCAGCTTTTGGAGGCAGAAAGCCTCCCCTGAGCCTTGGGGAGGTGCAGGATGCAGCCCTGGTGAGAAGTGCAGCACGCTGTGGTTCCTTCAGCGCTGAGCTGCAGCTGCAGTCGAGTTAAGCAGCCACGACAGATGGGTTTGTTCACTTCTTGGTTGGCTTTTTGTGGGTCTTTTTTTTTTTTTTCCCCTTGGCACGCTTTAAGACCTGGATTTAGCATCTCTGGTTAAATGATACTTCACCTTCTCTCCCACATCTGGCCCTTCCCTTTTGTGCCCTGGGTGCAGATGAATGCCTTGTCTGTTCCCTGTGCCTCGCCCTGAGCCTCAGATCTGTGGCACAATTTGGCTCCAGTTTGATAAGATGCAGACATGAATTCAATCTGCTGTAACTAAACCTCACCATTTATAAATCTCTTGATGATACTGAGGCTTTAAGCAATTTTTCCTCTCTCTGATAGATGGGGCAGAGGCAGATCTGGTGTGAATGCCAGCCAAACTGTGAGAATGCAGCACAATACTTGGGTCAGTTATCTTTTTATATTTAAGTTAAATCAACACAAATTTCTTTCACTTTGCCAGTGATCTTCATTTTTATGCAGTTATATATTTCTTTTTCATGCTGACTTCAAGTATCCAGCTTTAATATCTAGAATTTTTTAATCCCTATTTGGTAGTGGGAGGCTCTCAACACTTATTCAAGGTATGGGTTACATGATTTTGGAATATCTGGGGAAACTTTCCAGAGCAATAAATCTCTTTCTGCTTGGAATATATTCACTTATGGTAGGTTGTCCTGGGCCTTGCAACAATGCAGTCTGGTAGCTCTTGAAAAATAGCTGTGTGAAATGTAAAAATAAAGAGACTAAAAGACCTTGAAATACCATCTTCCCAATTTGGCCTTTAAGGTTTTTTTGTTTTGTTTTGTTTAATTTGCTTGGTACCCTGACTTCTCCAGGCACTGTAGTGAGCACAGTAAATGCAGCACCAGTCCTACTCTCTCTCTTTTAGCCCTTGACAAAGTTGCTGTCTATTGGACTTATCTCTAGAAATATCATTCAGGCCTCCTTATGCAATAATCTTGTTCAAATATACACTTTCTCTCATAGTTTTTGGCCTCACTGAAATTCTCCCCCTTCTTCCCCCTCCTTTGCCTGTTCCCCACCTCCAGCTCCAGTCTAAAGCCATATGGACTCCTTCACTCTGAGCACTAACCTTTGATGAATATGCCCTTTATTGCTCCTCACTCCCAGAGTCTGCAAGGAGCAAGACTGATTTTGCAACTGGTTTATTTCATATCCTAAAATCATCCTGGGTAAGGAGGGATCACAGAAGTTCTGCATCTGAAAGTTGTTTTTCACCCCATGAACAAGTTCAGCTGAGTTAATCTCTTCATAAAGTCCAAACCATTCCTTACTAATGAGAACCACGTGCACATCAAATGGCACAGGTCCTGGAGAAAAATACTTTGATGCTCCAAATACAGAACATCTTCAGGTTAAATGCTCCAGGAGACCCAGGGTGGTGGGAGAAAGTGGAGGTGCAGAATGTAAATGGAGTTTTGGGGATCAGCACCAAATTTTGTGCAGGGAGGCAGGAGCAGGTGACAGCTCAGGTCATTGTGCTGGGGCTTTGTGCTGAATACAGCCCCAAGCTATTTCCAGAAGTCATGTGAAGTACATCTTTTCTTGCAATTGGAGGCCAGGAAAAATACCAGGGGTTTGGGGAATTGTTGAAGAAGTGTTTCATGCATAATCTGAATTTTGAGGTGCTATTAAAGCTGATGTCATCACTTGTGGTGTCACTCAGCTCTATTTTCCATTCAGAGTGCAAACCAGAAAAAAACCTTGCCTTCAAACTGGCATTGACTGGAAAATCCTTCTGTTTGCAAGAGTTCAACCACCCATCTGTGTTTGAGGGATGGAGGAAGGATGGAACAAAATCCATTGTGACCTGGAGCACGGGAGGGGAAATCATCACTGCAAGCAGACCATGGGCTTTGGCTGGGGGTGAATGTGCAGGATTTTTGTGCATTTCCAACCAAGATTAATTACATCTGCTCTACTGCTCTCTGTGGCATTGCAATGAGCACACAGCTTCACAAGTTCACCATTTGGGCATCTGTGGGTTTACATGAAATGTTTCAGCTTTATTTTTGCAATAATTATTCTTTCACTCCTAAGGACAGCTCAGATGCTTATGTCTGTGTTAAAGGAGGCACTCCCATTTTCTTTCACTTCTACTAGATAGACCAGGAACTAATCTGTGTCAAATAGTTCCCTGCAAATGGATCACTTTTCTGTTTGCCCTTAGCTTTGCACAGGGTGACTTCTGAAGTTCTTGTCCTCATATATCAAAGACAAAAATAACTGTGTGGGTAGAAATGGAGTATTAGGGCTGAATCCTCAGGTATATTAGAATAGAAGATGTACATAGGATTTTAAAGGTGCCTTTCCACTCTTGCAGGTACTGAGAAGCCATTAGACCCCTGCATAAATGTTGCTGCTGGTTTTGTTTCTGAGAGGCCCTGTCCAGCAGAGCAGGGTTACCAGCACAACCTGCCTGGCTCAGCTGTGCCTCTGCAGAGGGGGATGAGGGTGTGGATGTGGGGAACGTGTGCAGTGCTGGTTTTTTGGACTATATTCACCTTGGAGTAGCTTTTTTTGCTGGAAGGTTGCAATGTGCAGTCACCCCAGGACAGAGCACAGATGCTGTTCCTGTGGGTCCCTTCCACCTTCCTCTGCCTCCTGCCACTGTGAGTCCACCTAAGGGAAAGAATTCTGTTAGCTGCAGGATCCTAATCAGAACCTGCCTTTTTGATTGTCATAGCTCCTATTTGTAATTGTGCTGCAGGTATCTGTAGCTTTTTTTTTTTGTTTTGTTTTAATCAATAATCAGGGGGTGTTGTCCCTTCCTGGTCCCTTGCTGTGCCCCCTCCTGGGCTGGAGACAGTCCAGGCTCCAGAAGCTCCACCTGGAAGCCATCCTGCTGCTGCTCCCCCTGCCTGGCCCACAGGGAGTGATAGCCTAATGGTTTACACGTGTATTTCAATTATCTCTTCCCTGCTTTCCAGCTCTGGTACCTGCCCTGCATCCATCACTGTGCAGCAGCAGCTTTGGGTGTAGCACCCAGGCTGCTTTAAAGCCCTGCCTGATGGATTCCTTATAAAGATTAAGGCTGCTGACATTTTTGTGCCCCAGCTCAGACAGAGCATGCTGGCTTTGATTATTCTCTGTTCCATCCCAATATAAATCTGAGTCAGTGGAGTTATGCAGATGCAAGGGGAAAATCAGATGTGCTGCCCAGGCCTTTTGATGTCACCAGCTGCCTGCTCTGATTTGCATCCATTGCTGCAGAAGGAAAACAGGAGCTCACCTTGTAAGCAATCACCCCAAATTCAATAATTAATCTAAGAGTGCACAGTCTATGTCATAGCTGGAATTATTGTGCCAGGTTTCATCACTCTGCCTTCCTTTGTATCTCCCTGGTAACTGGCTGTGACAGGGGAAACAATCCATTGGTTTCTTTAACCAAAATCTTCAAATGGGAAACACATTAGGCTTTAGGTGCTAAAAGGCTTTCTGGGGTGAGAGGGGAGGAGGAAGGGTGTGGAATCCCTGAACCAGTGATGCTCACTTTGACAACATCATTTTTATGCAAGCAAAGCCCTCCCAAACTAATTTAATATTTTTAAAGTCTTCCTGCCACTACAAATAATCAATTTCTTTTTCTACCCCTGCCCTGTGCTATATAGAAGGGCTCGTTCTCCAGCCCTTTCTTTTCTCTTTGCAAGAAAGCAAAGCTTATTTCATTGAGCACCTCAGTTCAAACCTCTGCGGTGCTGGCCCAAATGCCACTCTGGATCCCAGGCAGAATACTTCTACTGGTATTTTCCCTTCAAAAGATAAAGGAGGGCACCTTGCTTTCCTTCTGTGGCCCAAGGAAGAGCTTGAGGAGCCAAAGAAGCTGAGGGCTTGAGCCACAGCAAAGCTTGGGCGCTGATAGTCCTGGTTTGAGCTCTGGGGTGGCTGTGATGTCTCCTGGGGACTTGCAGAGAGGTCTAGAATGGCCCTGTGGTCTAAAGAGGAGCAAGACTGTTGAAAGTTTGGAGAGAATAGGTGAAGGTCTGGTCTAGGACACAGTGGTTTTGGTCTATTCCAATTGATTCAAATGTTTCACTTTTTAATGAGAAAAGAAAATCCAATATCTATATCACGGTTTTTTGTTCGGTAGTTTTTGCTGGGCTTTTGGTCATTTTTGGTTTGGTTTGGTTTTCTTTTCAATAAAGAAGGAGCAAGAAACCAACTTCTGTGAAGGCTGGGACATCTCTGTATGTGCCTGAAGGTATAAACATAAACCTTTATAGCATTTTTCACTCTAAAACCAGAAAAGGCTGGGGAACTGAAACTCTGTTGCTTGAACCACAGATAACTATGACATTTTAGGCCCCCAAGTAAAATTTGGTTTGTGGGCATTTAGAAAATGACTCATTTTGAAACCTGGCTCCTGAGGGTTGCAGGAGCTGGTGATATTGTGACTGGTGAGTGAGCAAAGCCTGCCTGTTTGCTCAGCTCTCCCTCATCATCTACCTTTCTCCTCTGTCTTTTCTGATTCATGTTTCAGACCACAAATCATACAGAAAGATGCCCTCTGTAGGTCACTTTATAGAGCAGTGATTTACTTGCAGATGCTGCCCCAGGTACTTTTCTGTCAGTGTGTCTTAAATCTCAAGCTCATGTAGGAGCTGCAGGCTTGCAGCTCACCAGTTCCTGCCATGGGCACATCTGTGCCTTCTGATTATAAACCTGCATTACCATATTCTGTGTAATAGTTGCTTTTCATTATCTCTTTGCAATTTTCCAGCCCTCTACCCACCAAGAAAAAAAAGAAAAAAAAAATCAGGTCTTCATAAATTGTGAATAAGCTCCTGTCACTTGTGATCCATTGGTTTGTAGAAAACCATTAATTGTGATTCCTCCTCATTAATTCTGGCTATGAAGATCATGCAGAGACCAGTGTTGCATTAAGCTTTTTATTGTTGAGAGACAGCAGTAAGCCATGACCTTATAAAGCCTAGCAGGCAGTATTTTTATTAGTATATAAGATATGATGCATTATACCCGCCATGTCTGTGATTTTCATGGATGGTTCATAGCTCTTAGGAACTCGGTACTTGACATTTAAGATGGATACAGCACCAATTAATTTAAAAACACAAACTTCCTGGCTATTCTCATTATTGAATTAGCACAGTATTGTGAACCACTTGCCTCCTGTATGTGAGGAGAAATTCATGAGCAGGACATCAATGTTAATGCTGTTTTAACCTTTGTTGGTATGTTTAGGGATGGAACACTTGATGAGATGCTTACATCTTCTAGAAAAAGAAAAAGGTTCATTTCAGCCAGCTAAACTGGCCTGCTTATTGGTAAAGTGATGGGGAAAATGTGCTTTGGGTACAGGTTGTAACCTGGACATTTTGGGATTCAGACTTGCTTGGAAAAAGCAGGAACCTGGTACAGGAATGGGGTCAGGGTAAAATGTACCCCTAGCCCCAGCAGCTGGAGGTTAGTGTCAATGAAAAAAATATTCTGTTGCTTAGAGAGCATACTTGGAAACGTTATTAAAACTCTCAGCTGAGCTGGTATAGCCCAACCATGTGTAAAAAATTACTATTCTTCCAGTTTTGCCCCAAACTCTGCAGGAATCTGTTATTGTTCCCACTCATGTCTGGATATGAAAAGTTCTCAGTACTGAATTACGTCCCCTCAGAGAGGACAAGCAGCTGCATGAGATACTGAACAGCCAAGAAGTTTTACCTCTGTGTACTGTGCAAGAGAGAAAACAGCTTTGACACACAATAGATAAGAGAGAGATTGGTTATTTTAGTGCCTGTGTTTATCTTGGAGGCTGTATCAGCAGCCCAAGAAAAGGTGACTCTGCTCTCAGAGTGAGCCCTGCAGCTGCAGGCTTCATCCTTGGAAACCATTATGGGCTTTACCTTCTCTGTAGCTGCTTGTTTGAACTTCCTAGAAATGTTTGAAGGTATTGGAGGGGGGATCTGGTGCAGAATTTCACAAACTGACCTCAGAAAGCTGTCTGGAACTGGAGGAGGAGCAGCAGCAAAGTTTTCAGACCTATATTTAATTGTGTTTACTTTGTTGTATCTTTATCAAGAATGAGACCCATTTTAAAGAATGAAGCTCCCTTATCAATCATTTGGATGAAGTTCTCAGGGTCAGATTTGGATAACAAAAACACCAACTGCTGCAGAAGTTGTCAGGTTTAAACTGATCAGGATTCAAGCACTGTTAGTTTGAAAACTAAATAAAGTTTTAAAAGTGCATGCTAAGCCAACAAGCAGGAATAACAATCATAAAGTGGCATTCAAATAGCTCTGCTGGGGAAAAATGCTAATTGTTCCTCTTGGGTAAATAGGTAAAGGAAGACAGTGGCCTCAGGCTAAAAAATTACAGCCTTAAGCCAGACAGAGAGAGACCTTCTGGGTGTCTCAGCAGCTGCTGGAGCTTTGGGTCCAGCAGTGCCAAAAGGACAGGGAGGTGCCTTGAGGAGAAGCACTCTGGGCAAGAGACAATCCTCATGTACTTAAACTACAAATAGCTTGAGAGATCCTGCTCCTTGACAGCAGGCTGCTCCTTAAAATTGGCAAATAAATTAACTTTATCAGGCTAAAATGTAAGCTTTCTGTCATCTTTTGGTGTCTCAAGACACTTTTTGCTTTTATTTTAAAGGGAAGACAAGGGAAGAAATACCTTCCAAGAGAGTTAGCACTGTCTGTGCTGAGCAATGTAAAAGTGCAAGATCTATTATATCAACACTGTAAGTTTGGCCTGCTATGTCTCTGCCTTAAAATTCAGTCTAATCTGGTGTGATGTATTCCCTAGATGCCATATGAAAAATGAAGAATTTGCCTTTTTAGAAACTGCTTCAGCCCTAAGCCAAAATATCCATAAAGCAGCAGCTACTGTTTATCCACTTGCACAGAAACTCCACAATGTTTTACACTTCTTGGATCCAGTTACAACAAATGTCACAAGCTGAATAACAAAGCTAATTCCCAGAGCTCTGCCTTCATTATTGATGGTGCCTTTAACAAACAGGAAAACAAGTGAAGAGGGTGGGAGTCTGACTGCACTTTGATCTCCATGTGCAGTGAGAAAAGCCTCAGCCCAGCAGAGGGATGGATGGAGGAGGACATTGGTGGGACAGCTTCTGACCTCGTGTCCAAAGACTGCCAAAACTCCACGGGTTTTTTGTTGTTGATAAATGAAATAGCTTTTAAATACACTGCTCTTGCCATTTATTCCCCTTGCTGTTGCCTCAGACCAGAGTTGTGGCAGCTTCCAGGTGATTTCTCTCAAGCACTGGAGGGGAACTCTCTGCACTGATTCATTCCCTGTAATATTCATACCCTTCTGATCCTCAGGACTTACATGAACCTTTGCTGGCTCTTCAGCCACAGTATATTGTGTTAATCTATCAATCTAATTAGTGCTTTATTTGGAGGTTGTGTTTGGGAGCAGGGAATGGAGCTGGGAGGTGAAGTGGGAGTTGGACACAGAGCTGGTTCAGACAGCAGAAACCAAACTTTGTCTGTTCAGGGAATGTTCTGAAATACCCCAAGATGTATATGTGGCACTTGCTTCATGTCAAACAACCAAACTGCTCTGGCTTGGAGAGCAGCAGGAGCAGGGATTGCTATTCCTGGAAAACTTGATGAGAATGTAGGTTATTCTGATTTCACCTGGAAAGCTGATGCCTGACCCTGTGGAGGTTGCTCTGCAGATCCATTTATTTCCTCTGCTAGAAAGAAAGAAAATTTTCTTTTCTGCTGTAAAGGTGTGGTTAGCTTAGCACTATGTGCTCTTACCCTTTGGGCCATCTCCATGTAATAGTTGAACCTTTTGTGTTGGGAAATGTTGCAAAAGCCACGTGGATATTTATGGCCTACAGTGAGCTGCTGATTTGTCTCTTCTGTTTCAGCTAGAGCTGTCTCCATGGTGCTTACCCTGAATATTGGAACATAAAAGAGTTGTTTGTTCTATTTGTTGCAGCAACAGGCAATTGAAAGACTAAAATAAATGTAATATTCTCAAAATAAATCCAGGGAAAACCAACAGCCTATCTTCAGCATTCTGGCAGCCAGTGTTGTATTTGCTTTTTTTTACTCTGAGTCAAACTGACTTCTCTCAGCAGAAGGAAGCCAAAAGCATATATTGGGGTGGTTCTGTGAATAGCTGAAGCATTGATGGCATTCAAATAAGTGTGTATTGCCCAGCTGTTTAGGAGAATGTGCTGCATAATTGGTGTACCATAAACAAAGTGATTATTGGTGAGCACAGCTGTCATTTCTATAGTCAGACTTGATGGAGAATCTGGGAGTCACATGTTGTGAAAATCTGGTGGGGTCTGTTTTGTCATTCTTGATTTGTAGGCTTCCAGAAGAATCTAGAAGACTTCTCAAGCAAACATAATGTGCTTGTCTTTTGTGCAGGAAAAGCTGTAATCATTTTCCTCATTGAGATACAGCACTGTTTCTTTGTGGGTGCAAAGGGAAGTAATCAAAGCAAAGTTAATCAGAGCTTTTGAATGTGGGCTGGGGATTTTTGTGGGGTTTTTTGTTTGTTTGTTTTGTTGGTTTGTTTTAAATGACTATAGAAAGTCATTTTTAAAATAAGCAAGTAGCTTTTTTAAAAAATCATACTAAGTAATCACATTTTGAAAGCTTAACGTGCAGAAAGGGCCAGAAATAACTTCTTGGTCAGAAATAACTTCATTGGTAGATATGAGCTGCTTTGCTGAGGCTGTGAAATAATTAGAAACTGGCTCAGGGTAGGAATCTGTCTGATTGCAGGAGCTCCCTAAACAGATATGCTGTAGAAATGATAATGGACTTCTTCTGCTGCTGCAGTGACATTCCAACCAGAGAAAAAGGGAATTTCTTGACAGATAAACATTTCATCAAGGAATGTGTGGAGGAGAACTGACTTTTAATGGTATGAGGGGTCTTCTATCTTCTATAAAGTCATGCACCACTAACACATCTGGCCTCTTCAAGAGTCTCCCAATTAGGTTTAATTTTGGGGTAAGTGTAGCTGGAGCTCTGTTAGCTGGATGTGCTCAGGTGCTCTCCTGTTCTGAACTCCCCAGGGGAAATTAAAGGCTTCTGAAAGTGAATAGGAAAAGATAAGGCTTAACACTTTGTAATTCCTTACCATGGTCCCTTTGTGTCCAGCTGAAACCTCTGCTGGCCCAAAACTACAAATAAGTGACATGGGGAAAAGGAGAAAAGACTCTTCTCCCTATGTTTCTGTCTAGGGAGGGAATGTCTCTCTATTTTAAACACCATGGAGCAGAAATAGGAGCAGGACAACACCAGACACTGTGCAGCACAGTAAGAAATCCTGAATGAGCATTGTCTTCAGCTTGGGGGCTTTTTGTCCTTTTTTTGTTTTTTGTTTGTTTGTTTGTTTGTTTTTTTTAATCAAAGAGTAGAAGAACTTGTAATATGAAGCTAAGCAATGACTTTTTGTTAAAAAGAGAAAAAGTAAAAACCACACACCCCCCACCAAACCCCCTGAAAATTTGGAATGGGACTGCGAAGAATTTTAATGTATTAGACTTCCCCTGAAAGCCCACAGGCAGCATCCTAGGTAGCTGTGGAGGAGACCTGATGAGAAACACGTGAGGTGAAGCTCTTTGAATAATGATGCCATCTGCAGGAGTTTCCCAGCCATCAGCCCTGGTCCCAGAAGACCATTTGTACTTCTCAGCATTAATATTCATTAGGTGTAACACCATATGTTGCACAGCAGGATGCATTGCCAGCAGACTGTTTGTCATAAAGCCAGATTTAATAAAGCATTGTAAAACAAACATTATGATGATAAATACAAAATGACAGGCTAATTAAGAGAATCTTAATTGCCATTTTTTCCGTAATAACATTTGTTTAGTGTGTATCTGTCTTGTGCTGGTACCTTCCTTGCTCAGCTTTTCACTTTGCATTAGTTCCATAAGGGAATCTGTGCCCTGGATGTTTTAGGGCACTTTAATGTTCTGTTGCAAGAAATAAATCCAAGATTAATGAATTGTTGCTCGACTGTAGATGTGCATAACCATGGACCTCCAATCTTGATGAGTGCAAAGAAATCCAGCCCTGAAATGTGGATTTCAGAGGGGTGTGAGCTTGCTGGGGACAACTTAATGCCCCCTCTTGAGGGAATACTTTGGCCATGCAGCAGTTGCATTTCTCCAGACAGGCACCGTGCAATCCTTGCACAGGAGTGCTTTCCAGGGAACAGCTTAGGTGTCCATGGCAATTGTCACATTTCATTGTGCAGACTGAAAGGTCTCTTTTTTGCCTCCCTCACTACAGTAGAATTTCATTATTGCTCCAGTGCCCTACACCGGTGACTTCATGGGAGAGGAAGGGATTTAAAGGATGTGAAACGATTTTGTGAATTAATGCAGGGAAGTGACACCTATTTTTCTTCTTGCTATTACCTTTTTATCATGGCATTGCTGCCAGAGTGTCAGGAAATTAATAGATCCATCTTCAAATGTGTCAAGGTGGTGAGCTAGAAAACTTTCAGAAACTCTTGGAAAAGGAGGATGGAGAAATAAAATCCTGTACCATACAATGTGTATACTCAGACAGGTTCCTGATTCTGTTATATGATAAAGAAGATAAAAAATCATGAATTGAGAAGGCCACAGTAAAACTCATATGGGAGGTTTACCCATCATAGATGGGCTTGTAATTGAATTTTAGTGTTCATCTTAGTGAGGTATTCTCTTCCAGGGGTGTAATTTTTACTGTAATGTAGATTTGGGGTTGTGTCTGTGTACTCTTTTTGTCTCTGTGTACTATTTTGTTTTTACCATAACCAAAACCAGGCACAAAACTGAAAGCCAGGGGAAGGAAAACCCCAACTCTTTGATTATAGTGACATACTTTGAATTTTATCACCACATCTTTCTGCATGGATACCTTAAACATGTCACTCATTTTACAAAACAAACTGTCCTTAGGGGGGGAAAAAAAGAGTGAAAAGTGTCCAAAAGAGTATAATTCATTAATTAGAAATATTTATCTTGCTATTGTACCTCAGGTGGAATTTTTAATGTACCTTGACTTCTGGATTTTGAAAGAGTAGTGTTTCAGAAGCTGGATGGCATTTGCTTTTTTGTTTGAGGTTTGGAGTGGTTTTGCCTGTGCTGTTAACCTTTTTTTCTATTTAATTTGTGTTAAAACTGCAACTGAAGCACATTATAAGTGGGACAAGTCTCGAGCAATAAAAGAGATTTTTTTTGTTGTTTGTTTTTGGGTTTTTTTGGTTGGTTGGTTTGTTTGGAGGTTTCCTTCAATAAGAATAGGTGAAAAGGGTTTTATTCCTTCTGTGAGCACTTCCTGGATGGTAATTTACAGTCCTCTCCAGTCTCCCACCTGGATCATCTCCCAGCAGTACCTTATATTGTGCTTTACTCTTGGTTTTCTCACTGAGCTCTGCTTCTTTCTGTACCCTTGGGTTTTGACTTCACTGCTCAGGTTTCAATGTTCTCTCCTTAGCACACATAAATTATCAGTGAAGGATTTTCTAGATTTATTCTGGTTTTTATTGGGGGGGGGGTTTAACTACTTTCACTCTATTTTTTAACCTTTTTACAGTTACCACTCCTCCTCTTTGCTTGCTGTGCTGTGCTCAGGTGGCTCTTGTGTGTTTGACATTGCCTGTGATCACAAATTCCCTTTACATCCTCCAGAGTATGAGCTGAGCAAAGTGTCCACCTCCACCTTGTGTAGCCTCAATAGATCTCATCACAAAGGAAGAAAAAGGCTCAAAAATTATTTAAAGAAAAAAAATAATCCCACTGGATGTCGAATTTGTACTACTAGGAAAAAATACATAAGCTTTACTAGCAGCTCTTCTGCAGGAGGCACTGAATGGGAAAGAGCAAATCATGGTATTTAAATTATCCTGGGGTTGTGGAGAGAAGTGGGATGGCCAGGAAAAATTAATAATTGATGAGTGCTTTCCCTTCCTCCAAAGGATGGCCAGGACAATCATACTCTGGGGCAGGGAAGATGAGGTAACAGCAGTGAGGTGCTGAAGCAGAGGGATTTTTAGGAAACTGGAGATGGAATCTCAAGGCACATAATGAGCCACCTGATCCTGCTCAGAAATGGTGAATGCTATGTTTAAATCTGCATCTTCACCTGACAGCTGTAAAGATTTAAAAATATTTGTGTTGCAATGCTTTTACAAACATACTTTATCCTTTATGACATGGAAATTTTCATGGCCAAGGGGCAAAAATGATCAATTCACAGACTCTGGTTTAGGAAAGTGGTTCAGCACCTTGGGAGTTGAGTGATGAAGAAATACACCGAGTTCCTCATGTGTTTTGTGCAGTTCTGCTACTCTAATTTATTCCAAGTATCAGCCATACTTTTTTCTGTCCTCACACTTGCCTCTAGTGATGTGATCAGAAATTGAGAGGCAGATGTTGGATTTAAGGTGCCATTCTGGCCCTTCTGACATCAGTGGGAGTTTCTATGCAGAGGAGGGAATGTGCACTCGTATATTGTGGGCTGGAAACTTGTTTGTGGTTGTGGCCCATTTGTGTTTTGTGTGTGTTTTCAGTAGTTTCATATTGAGAAATCCCAGTGTGAGTTTCCTCTATACAAAAGATCATCTGTCTGTGAGTGGTGACTTACCAAAATCTTCTCAGTTCTGGCCCTGTTCAGTAGTACCACATTAAGAAGAGACATGTGGTATATGCCAAGAATGGATTCCTGAGAGCTTTTAGAGAAAACATTTTCAGTAGATCAGTGTTTCTCGTTTGTTTTGCGAATTTTGTCATCCTAATCTCTTGAATAAGTAACAGCAAGCACAGCTGATTATTTCATACTTTAACCCATCAGTGATGACAAAAGAAAATAAAAAGTTGTTTGCTTTTCCATAATAAGCAAGTAAAGTTGTACTTTATTGCTGAATCTGTCTTTGGTAAAAAGATTTTTGACAGAGTGACTGAGAGTAATTTAAAAATTAACAGCTGGGTACATGCAAGCATGTAGGGCCTGGGCAATAAATAGCAGCAAAGAAATGAGGGAGGACCAGAGCAGCAGTGATCCTGTTCTTTGGTTTGTGGCCTCAAAATTCAATAGATATGATTTAAAAAACCAAAAATAAAACCCCAGACAAATAAAAGCCTAGATAAAGATCAGAGCTGAATACTATTGAAGGATTATCCATGTCTTTCCAAAGGAGTTAACCCTCTTTCCCTCACAATGCTGATGTGTGCTGTCACCTGGGCAGCTCTGAAGATCACAGAAATGTCACTCACCTCTGTCCCCCTTTGCCTCTGCAGTGTCTGTGACACCCAGGCTGCACACCAGCACAGGACACTTACAGAGGATGTGGAAGTGTTCATTTGTTAAAAGGGATCCAGGAAAATTGATATAAAATGCAATTTATTAAGTCAGGCTCAGAAAGTCTGAGTTGCAAACAGGTGGAAGCTACAGGAGTTACTGGGGAGACAGGAGTGGTGCTGGACCCTTATTTAGACTTGCTGCTGCTGCTCTGACACTGATTGATGGTATTGGAGAGCTGTTGGATGGCCATGGCTGGCTGAGCTGGTGGTTCAAAAGCTCATTTTCTTCCTAACTGGAATTTTGGAATGGAGGAAGAGTGGTCCTTGCTGAGCAGCCCCTCAGGGAGGGATGCCCTGACCTCTGGACAGCCCTTGTTGGCAGAGGGGAGTCCCTTCCACCTTTCACTGCCAGCTTTTGGCTCAGCACAGCTTCTGAAACACCTGGCAGCAAAGCAGGCAGTGAACAGTGCTCCAGCTTGTTATTTCCAAGGGCTCAAAATATAAATCACCTTTGCCAAATGAGATCAAAGTGTAACATGATGAAATGGAGCAGGTATCTGAAAAGATTTTATAAAGATCTTTGGGTTATTTGTTTTCAGGCCAGCTGAGGAGGCTGAGAATAAAACATCCAGCTGGGAAGGCTAAGAGAATAAAGCATCCAGAAGTCAGATTTAGGGTTCATAAACATGTTCTGCTGTGATGAATTTAATCCTAAAAAACTTATCTTCAACATTAGCAGGGGATTTGCACCCAGAGAAGAGAAGCAGTACTGTAGGAAAGCTTTTCTGAGTTTCACTAAACACTTCTTACCACCAGGAAGAAATGCCATCAGTTACTGACTAGTTTTCTAAATTATTCAGAAACAGCCATGGGGATTTGGATTCATTTTTATACACAATGACATTCTGTGCTAAGTTTCAGTCTTGGAGGGACTGATGTTAAAGTCAAGCACTGTGTCATGTCATTATAGGACAGGAAGATGTGTGCTAGAAAAGGAATGAGAGGCAGAAAGATAAAAATCATTATTACCTTTAGGAAATAGCTGTGAACTTCAGTGTCTACCTGCAAGAAATGAGGTTAGGAAGGAACTAAGAGGAGAGGCGTAAAATGGTGAGATGCAATTATAAATTAAGGTTAAATGAAGACATTTAGGACCTCAAATGGTACCTGTGAGGTCCAGACTATCCTGTTTCCTCACTCTAAAATTATTTCTATTTTATAAACATAGCAGACACTTGCTTCAATTTGAATTTCATCTGATCTGTTAACATTCTGCAGAAAGAAAAGAGCAAGTCTGTATTCTAAGCAAATCAGTAAACAATCAATTCATTACAAACAAAAAAATCAGCTTAAAATAAAATAACCTAAATCCTAGATGAGCATTACTCTTAAATTTGCCTGTGATTACTTATGCTCTCAGCATCCTCTTGTGCATTTGTTGGAGAATGTCTGGCTGGGTGTTTTCACATCTGTCAGCAGAGCCAGCCCCTAAATGCAGAGTGCAGCCCTTGGGAACACTTTGCAATGATCCCCAGGGGACCTTTGGCCTGCAAAAAGCAAAGAAAGGATTAGATGGACCCACAAATGCATTCCTTTATTTTCATCTGCAAGAGGAACAGCATTGCTCCAGCTTGGTCCCATGTGCTCCATCACTCTGGACAATGATCTTGCCAGACTGTAACTACTGCTGTGTTTGAGAGGTAGAAGTGTTATATTTAGAAATCCTCAAGGCAAAGTCAGAACTTGAAGGATATATTGTGAATTATTTTAGTAAATATTTTTCTTCTGTTGTAATAAATGAAAAAAAAAAAATCAAACCACCAAACAACAACAAAAATCCTTTAATAACTTGCTTGGAAGAAAAATTTAAAAATTCACTGCAGAAAAGAGAGGAACATTAGCATGGGTAGTGCTGCAAGGGATAGAGGGAAAAATTTGGTTTTTTTTAACAAAACTGGACAGGCAAGGAGACCTCTGAAAACCAACACCCCAAAATAATCATTGTATGCAATAATATGTGGGAACTTTTAGGAGTTGTTTCCAGTAATTTTGCCAATACCTCTATCTGGTGTGGTGCTGCATGAGAGAAGGATTCCTTTCAGTGTAACATTTTTAGTTTTCAGTATTAAAAATATCAAGTGGCTTAGATCAGAGTCAGATCCTCAGTAGGTAATTAAGTCTTTCAGAATTTAAAAATGGTAATGAAAATGAAGAAATCTCCAAACTGCACTTTGAGTTGGAGATTGGTTCTTTTTTTCCCATTCTACATGTCTTCAGAGGCTTCCAGATAAAAGTTCAGTGTCCTGCCTAGACAATTGTTTCTTAAACAAATTATTGATGATGCTTTGTTTTGAAAACTGTTGGAGCTGTGATGCACATGTGTGATTTTAAACAGAAAAGTTAACAAATATGAGCTTAGTGTGATGGCAGGAACTGGGGGAAGCTTTTGACTTGCTGAGCTACAATACTTGTTCTTTATTTACTCATTCATATAAAAATTTTGTTTAATGTCTACTTTGAAAACACTGAATTAGTCTGAAATGAAGTTTAGATATTTTTAAGTCCTGTGTAGTTCTTTATAGTCAAAAGAAAAAGTTTTGGGGTAGATTTTTAATGAGAGTAAGAAGAATCTTCAGAAACTGCCCCACATTTACATGCTGAGTTCCTGGTGAAGAACTGAGATTTAAGGGCACTTGGAATAGGGGGAGCACTTGGCTGGCTGATTGCTTTTCTGTAAACTCTGGCCTAATTGCTCTCATTTGCTATTTAGTTGTGAATTCTTCATCTATTCTTTGCCACTAAAGCCAGTTTTGTCATTTTCTGAAGGCATGAGAGCACCTTTTAAACTAAAAAGAGAAAATTCTGGACCTGCCTAGTTTTGGGGATTTTTTTCTGTTTTTGGTTTGTTTTCATTTGGGGGTTTTGTGTTCGTTTTTTTTTTTTTTTTAATTGGGTGTTTTGTGTTTGTAAGATTTGTTTAGTTGTTGGGTGGTTTTTTCCCCTTCTTTTTTGTGTATTACTGAAAAATTGCACCACTTAAAAGCACCCCTGATAATTATAAATTTCAGCCTTTTCCTTCCTGTGGCAGACAAGAATGAAATACAAGTCCACAGGTAACAAAACATGCCAGTAACTTGTCGGTGCACCCCACTTAAAGAGCTTTCATTGGATATCCATCTTCAAAGTGCCTTGTAAACAGTGACAGGCAGAGTGGCTGAATGAATTCATCACTGCTGAGAAGCATTGCCTTGATTAGATAATCACCAAGTTTCTTTCATGCTACAGGGCAATTCACCTTTAGTCTTCAGCTGTTGGCTTCTGGAGAGCAGTATAAATTACTGGACTGTGATTTTTTTTCCCACATATATTCATTGTGGTCGTTGATAAATTTTCTGAACCTCCTTTATTTCCTATCTGGCCTCAAGTATGCCTCATTTCCATGAAAATTTTCAAATATTTTTTTTTCTTTCTGGAAAGGAGAGGGAGAAGTAGAATGAGCAGCAGTGCTGCAGCATCACCTTCCCTGCCAGGTGTGGCAGAGGCACCAGTGCAGCCTGGGCAGTGTTTGTCCCTTGTTCCTAAGGTGCCTCTGCACCACCTGAAGCTGAGATTTATTGCTGAAAGGGTGGACTCTGGTCCAGGGGTTCAGCTTGGAGAGTTACTATCCAGGAATAAGTTCCTTATCCCAGTGCCTGGGGAGCAGTGGAGGGAGCAGGGTTGTTTTCCCAAACTTGCCCCTTTTGACCACAAAGCCAGGCCCAAGGGGGATTTGTTGCTCTCGTATCTTGTGCTAAGACTCTGGAAAGTTTGCCACAAAAAAAGAGGTAATAATTTTATTTTTTTTTCTGTGAGAGCTGCCTGGAGACATTGCTCTTTATTTCTGCTCTGCACCCCTCTGAGCAAAGCAAATCAGTGTAATTTTGTGAGAGGAAGAAACTTCTGCTGTTCAAAGCCTTCCTACTCCTGGCCTTATCCCTTGGCTGATTTTGCCAGGAAAAGAGCCAGGGAGTGCAATCCCACATCTGCAGTGGGGACAGGACTTGGAGCCCCTTTGCAAGAGATGCTGCTGCCACAGAGGGTAGGACCCTATGGAAAGAGACATTTCCAGAAAATATTGGTTTTGGGAGAAAGTTCTGCTCTGTCCCTGGCTTCCTGGAGGCTGCCACATCATCTCTTGCCATCCATGTGGGCTCTACTGGTTTCCAGCAGTAGAAACTACATTTCCTCTAAGTTTGCTCTTTGGGATTGCTTTGCCATCAAAAGATTTCCTCTAAAGTTCTCCCAGTTGTAGACTGAGATTTGTCTATGTCTCCTCCTGTCTGCAGTGAGTTTGGCAAATGAAGTCTGTGCCTCCAGTTTCCAGTAAAACCTGATGTGGCAATAAATAATGATCTGTCCCTGAAGCCAGTTAAAATAAATACATCTTAAAATGTCTAATTAAAAATCAATCTAAGAGCTCATACCTGCCTTTATTTCCTTCCAATACATCCAGATTTAATCTCTAGAGCATAAATAATCTTTCCTCTGATGATATTTAGGGTAGGGCTTTATGCATCTTTTCTCTGACCTATGTTTCAAATATCAGTGCCCACCTCCGAGGTCCGAATATTGTGTGGTTGCATCATCAGCAAAGGTAGCAGCAAGCATAATTTACATATTTAGGGAAGTAATTTTAGTTTTTTTTCCTTCTAAATGTAATTCAAATTGTCCAATATTAGTAAAACAAATGGGCTATAGCTCCTCACAGAGGGGCATGTTTTTAGCATTTGGCTTTCGGGGAGGTTCCCAAGCGCTTTCACATGAAGTCAGCACCTCGCCCTCAGCTCTTACAGATGGAAAAGCTGGGATCCAGGATGGGAAGTGCCTGGCCTAAGGTTTCTCCAAAACCCTTGGAAAGCCCCTCAGCTCCCCTCCAGCCCATTAATTTCAGGCAGCTGCCAAGCACCAGATCCTTATTTGTGTTGCAGCAGCACTTAGCAACCTGGGCTGGGGTCGGGGCTGCCCGAGCCAGCAGTGACCATCCCTCTTTGTGAGCCTTGAACCCAAACAGCTGCAGCAGCAGCCAGGAGAGGATGGAAAAGTGTTGAAGTGACTTGTCTAAAGCCAGACCTCAGGGAAGCAGGCAACTTCAGCAGGAAGTTCTTGAATTTCAGCCACTGGACGGGGATTTCTGCTTTGGTGTTAGGAAAATATCCCCCAGCTCCCATGGGGTGAGCCTGCAGCTCTCAGGGGGCTGGGGGAGGCAGAACAAACTCAGGGTGTGCTGCTGGCAAGAGGCTGCTTGTTCTGGTCATGAATTGTCTCAGGAATTGGGTGTCATATTCTAGTTTATCACAGAATATTGGGGTATTTTGCTTTCTTTCAATAGTCCACGTGTATTGTATGTGCTAAGCTGATTTTTTTTTTTCCTTGGAAGAAATGCAGCAATGGTTCAGCAACGTAACAGACACCAAATGTTGTGTGTAAAAGAGAAACTCCCTGATTTTTTTCCATCTCACCACTTCTAGCAGCTGTTTTATTTTCTTTCTACTGTCACAAGACAGTAACTTATTTACCCTGGAAGTTTATGTCAGCTTGGTGGTTATAATCCTTTCCTTGTAATTTTTGAACAGTAACTGATCCAGTTTGATAAAAATTCTCCATGTTCTAATCAGTCAAAAATAGTCCTCTCATCAGACATGTATTTTTGGATAGCTCTAATCATGACTGACTTGGTCAGATGCCTAACTGCTAATTTAAATAGAATCATGTCCTTTCAACATCCAAAGTGCAGTAAGTCACTAAAAGGAAAAAAAGAATCTGTCTTGAGTGCTTTGCAGTAAAAAAAAAAATTGAAAAATTGAAGAGCCTTCCATTCCCTCATGGCGTGAGACAGCAAAATTCTCTGGCCCAGCATTTGATAAGTTTTTTTTCTTTATTTGCATACATTTTCTTAAAATCACCTCTAGTTGTGTTCTCCCTGGACTGATGACCATCACTTGAAGTTAACAAGAAAACAGACCTGTTGGACAGGTTTTATGTGATTCTGATGTGGATATTTGCAGTGGAAATGAAACAATGAAAACTCTGCTCAGGCAGGATTCCACCATCTGATGAGAGTCCTTGCTTTTCTGCTTTGTCAGGTCGCTTTAACACAGCGAGGAGGCTTGGCCAGGAGCAGGATGGGGTTTGCCAGGTGAGGTCCAAGCTGGGCATTCCCCTTCTGGCAAGGTGCAATCACCACTCTGGTGCCTATTTGTACCAACAAGAAGGGCAGGTCAGGCAATAGGAGGTGTCAGAAGGAAGAAATAAGGTTCTTTTCCAGCTCTGTGACTGAGGACAGCCTGTCCTTTACAGATCTCCCTCTCCCCACCTGCATTCCCCCACAGCACTCAATTACCCATTAAGGTTTTTAAGAGAAACAGAATGGCAATTAAGCTCAGTACAGCAGTGAGAAAGCAGTGGAAGCTGTGGGCTTGCTGAGAAATCTATCCATAAATGAGTTAACTGCACAAATAATTCCAGCTAATTAGAGGTGTGCATTCCCCAAATAACTTGATTCTCTCATTTACTTAATTGAGTTGATGGTTGCTCTGGGATGGAACAGCAAACTGTGCAGTGGCTTTTACAATAAGCATCACTTTGACTAAATCTGTTCAAACAGTCCAGACTTCTTCTGGTAATTTGGAATTTGCAGCAGAATCAAGAAAACTGTTGCTTTGGATTTGGTTTTGCTTTTGGTTTTGTTTTTTTTTTTTAAATTACATTATTGTGTTTAATATTTTAGAAGATGAAGGTGAGGTAAATTTCATTTACAATTCCCAAGTTTAGCTGAAAAGTGGGGGCTATAAATAAGGATTGTTGATCAGAGAAGTGGGGTCTTTGTTTCACACTTCAGAGAAATGCTGACAGGACTGACAGCTTTCCAAATGATGACACAGAAGAAACTGCCATGCTTGGATAACAAATCCAGATATTGCCTAGGGTCTAAGCAACTTCTTTGGGATTTACATAATTTAGGATCTTTCTCTAGATAGAAAAATGGAAGAGAACCAGCAAGCTTTGCTGGTGAGATGATTTTTCCCTAAGTGATGTGAGTGAGGTTTCAAACAGGCTCAGATTTTTCAGCTTGTTTGACCTTGTCCCTCTTCTTTTTAAAATGACCACTGAGTCTCAGCATATAAGTTTTTGTTCCATGGTCTAACAACCTGAAAAGGGCCACAACAACCACTGGGCATCAGTAAAACACCTTTATTTTGTGTTTATTTGCCTTGCTTTTTTAATTATATAAAAGAATAGGCACAAAAATACTGCTGGTACTGAAGGCATCCCTTTTCAAAAGGAATAAATTTCGATTCCCACTTTGTGTTAGGACCAAGTGAGAGGAGACTTGACCAAGATTTTTGTTCTCTA
Organism: Setophaga petechia; assembly: GCA_024362935.1. NCBI lineage: Eukaryota > Metazoa > Chordata > Aves > Passeriformes > Parulidae > Setophaga > Setophaga petechia. The sequence goes on along the minus strand of JANCRA010000013.1, from coordinate 3,110,093 downwards.
GTGTAATGCTTGCTGATCAAACATTTTCATTTTGGCACTCAAGGATTTGGGATGTTAATGAACACGTTAAAAAATGAACACTTAAAAAAAAGAGGAGAGAAATTAAAATATGAGTATCAAACCTGAAAGAAACAGTCAGTAGACACCTTTTTCTTTAGGAGAAGTAAAGTTGGAAATATGCTCCTGTTCTCTATTTTCTTGGAATCATTAAATGTACTGGTCTTTTGCTAAGGAAATAATTTAAGCACAAGGTAATAACCACAGTGCTGTTTGTCATTAGCTTGTACCTGTTAATAAACAGGGAAATTCATCTGTTATGGAGTCACCTTCCTAATGGACCTTCAAAGACCCCATGTCAGTGTTCACAGGGAAAATCAGGAGATTGCCAGGCCACCCAAGCCCTTTGCAAACAGAAAATTTGTTCAAGGAAACCTCAAAAAGGTCCAACACAATTTCTCTCTATTGTGTTATTACTTCACCAGCAAAACCTTTCCTCTCTTATTTTGATTCTCACCCTCTCCCAGCCTTACATCCTCATGGAAATTCTATTTCTGCTTAGTCCTGCACTTATTTTTCTTCTCCTTGTTGTTCTTCTGCTGTTTATTTTTCTTTTCACTGTTGTATTTCCTACTGGCACTGGTGATGTGAATCAGTGGGTGGGTTTGAGGCAGGGCCATTTTGTCTTCTCATGGACATGGGAACGTTTCTCTTCAAGCAGAAGAGCAGTGTCGCTAATTTGGCACATTGCTGAGACTTTAGTTAGTTTTCAGATATTTTTTTAATTGGATTTGAGATTCAGCAGATGTTGGAAAGCAAATAAACCATATGCAATGGTTGTTAGACATTACTCATGGTGTAATCCCTTTATCCAAATACAAAAGTTAAACATGTGAAACCATATCCTTAGATAACTGCAGAAGTTCAGCCCATGCTCAGCCACCACCACGTCATTCCCCTCATTATTTGGTGCAGCACATCCTCTCTGAAGGAAGGTGGGCAGACAGGGGGAAGATGGATTCATGACTGTGCTTGAAAATAAATGTCAGCTAACCACAAAGGGTCAAATTCACTGCTGATGTAACACTGCTGACTTCAGAGGATTTACACTGGGGATTAATGTAGTCCTTTCTCTAATATATGCATTCAGGGGGGAGGAAGATGGTTTTTGTATAGATTCAGCACAAGATCTGCTGGCATAAAAACAACCCAAACAGAATTGTTCCCTTCTCAAACATCTGTTAGCATGAACGTCCAAATCCTGTGTATCTGCCACAGGTTGTTATAATCGAGCTGCATTACATTAACAAAAATACAATAACCATTTGCTCTCTACTTTAAACAAGAGCTTATGAAAATGGCTTTCAGGTGGAGGGAGTGGTGATTTGGCAGCCTTCTCTTGGCAGAGCTGTGGATTGCACATGAGGGAAAGTTGTTTGGTGGTAGAGCAGACAAATTGCTTAACAATTAATAAAAATAATGCCTTGTGTTGCTGCACGACAAGGTGCTGTGTAGGAATTCTCCTCTCCCCAGCTGCTCTCCACTAATAAAACATAGTCAGCTCTGTAGGTTTTTAAATCACACACAATGAAGTGGAACAGTGCTTTAAAATGGGGTAACACTGGATATTTGCACAAGCAAAACTGGATTTGTAACATGGGTTACAAATCTAATATTTCTAGACTGCCCTGCTTTTAAAAGTCTTTGCAGCCCCACATCAGTCAGCATGGTTGCTTTTGGGTTTTTTCTGTTTTATTTAAGATTCTAAGAGTTTTCTCCCAAGTAATTAACCAATATAATAGGGTGTGTAAAAAATTATTACAGAAATCAGCTGCATCCTTTTAGGAATTGTGTGGGTATGTTTCCATCTGAATTAGAGCAGATTTAATATCTTAAATCTTATTTTACAAGGCAACTGAGACCCCACAAGCCAGAGTGTGATGCAAAGTGATAAAAGGCTCAAGAATATCTTCTTAAAATCAGAGGTGTGTTTGAAAATGTTCTTTTTGTTTTGAGCATATGATGGGATCTTAATTCTGAGGCTTCTTATGGAAGACACAAACTTTGTCAGCCAGGCTGCAAACCGGATGGGGAAATTTTTGACTTGTTTTCTGTAAAGCAGGGTTTGGGTTTATTCTGCTGAAAGTTCCACAACCAAACCTCCTTCTGGGAGAATGTCCCATCAGCTGCTCTGGGGTTGTTTGCTCTTCATGCTCTTGGCTCCACTGGGCCTCTGCAATGTCCTCTCTGAAGTACAAAAAAACAGGTTTATTCTCTTGCTGAGAACACTTCCTATGTTTTAGTGTGTTCTGGAAGTTTTCCTTCTTGAATCTTTTTTTGCACCCCATTTTGAAAGTAGAGATTGTTTTCCTTGGGAGAAAACAGAAATTTCTTGGAATTACTCTACTGTTGGCAGATGTCAACATTTTAGAGAAGAAATCCAGGTTCCTGGATGTAATTTTCCTCCTTAGTGTAGAGCGTGTTTCTCATAGCACTGGTGATGTTTTATCAGTGGTAATTAGAGGCAAGATACTGGGTGAGGATTCTCTCTTTTTGGGAAGATATAATTGAGTTTGTGTACAACACACTCAGCATTTTCCTGGAATTAATCTCCAGTGTTTTACATTTGAGATTTTCTTCTTCAGCTACTTTTAACTTTAAACACATAGGTTTGGGGCAATATCTGTTACTTTGCTCAGAGTGCAAAACCAGTTCAGGCTAAAGCTCTAAATACGTGCTGGAAATCTGAGATTAGATTCAGCTTAGAACAGAATATGATGAGACTTTTGGTTTGGGCAAGGATTTTGTCTTTTGTGCCACTTTTGAAATCAATAAGACTGAGACAAATTCTCCTATTGCTGCATAAACATAAAAAAATTACTTTTGGTTCTACCTTTATCATATACTCATTGGTTGTCTTGATTAAAATTATTGCCTTGAGTTTGGTAAATTAAGTCATTTTAATCATTAGTTTAAAAGATGCCTTATTTGTACCTGTATCAGCAAAGACTGAATGCTTCAATTTGGAGTTCACAGAAGCTCCTAATTCCTGCAGAATTTTTTCTGGTTGTAGAGAAAACATGGTCAGGCAGATCTTGGATGATGATCTAGTAAAGCTAATATAAATTATTTCTGGAAAACTTTGAAGGAAAATAATAAAAATAACTTTCAGGATGTGGATTAATGTAGGAATTAATATGTCTCCAATTAGTTAACAGATTTGTATCCAGAAAGGATGAATTACATCTTGTTAAAGTGATTTTTTAAAAATATATATATGTATATATGTTGATGTTGGAGAAGTTTTTGTGTTTTAATGCTGTACTAATAAACACAAGTTTGCTGGTAAGGATTTAGACAGTCAGAAGTTGTCAATGTGGTCTTGATTTCCTACTGCAGGGTTCAACATGGTGTGCTCAGGTGATGTGTTAAAGAAATCTGTGTGGTTTGATTTGTTTTTCAAAATTAAATTAAAGTTTTATTCTACTTAAATGCTTCCTTATTAGGATTCTTGTAAATGAAAACATTTAGGTGTCTACTAATCACCAATGGCAGCCAATATATTTCTCAATTAATCAAGTAAAGCCTGTTAAATGCAGTTTAAGGACCAATTTATGGGGATTCTCAGTGACACCTTTGCAAATGTACTTGAATAAACTTTATTTGAGGCCTTACCAGGGCTCTTGGGGAAACAAGGCTTTACTCCTCCAATGAGTAACTGAGGGCTGTGCAGCATTCAGGAGCAGTGAACCTGTAAACCTATTAAATTTATTGTGTTCTGCAACATAGAATATCCTTGTTTTCAATGGTTTCCTAACTGGTCATAGGGAAATGGAAGAGGTCAAGTGGAAGGGCACTACTACCAATCCCCATTCCCAAATACCTGTGGAGATACTCAGATCAAAAGGGGGATACAATTTATTTTAGCTAATTTTCCTTTAATGCAGTCCTTAACCAAAATAATTATGTTGCTGAGCATAGCAGAAACTTAAATAAAATCCATCTTTCACAAGGATGAAATTTCCCAGTTCTGTGGCCCAGAGGTGTTCACATGAGATGCTCTTTGTGCAGTCAGTGTGATTCTTTTTTGGGGGCTATAGATCCTCAGCAGTATTTTTAATGATGTATTAGCTCTGACTTATGGAAGGGACCTGGGTTTCATTTGCCTAGGAACTTTCATTGCAGGTGCCTTTGGAAGGTTGATGGCTGGAGATAGAATCAAAAATAGAGGTGAAAAGGAGTTATTACTTGTCAGAGACCCTTATTTTCCCTGCTACTCTGCAGGGCTCTGTGAAATGGCCCAGATTACAGATCGATAATGGAGTGCTTGCACTCAGCTAAAACCAAAACCCCATAAACTTTAAAACACAGAAAATCAGTGCTGGGCTGGGAGCTTGCTGAGAGCTGAGCTTTACTGCTTGGCTCATCCAGCTGAGATCTGGGGAATATTTATCTTGTCAGTGGTGTCAGTAGAGGCTGATCTGCCTGCTCTGGCAGTCCTGCCATTCTCCTGCAGTGACATCAGTTAAAATGCTCCAAAAGACTCTGGAAATTCACTGCCTTCCTACCAACTGCTGAAGGATTGAGCAGTGTCTTCCAAGGGAATAATAACACCTCAGAAAATGTGCTTCCCTATAATGCCTGCCTTACCTTTTTGAACTTTGCAGAGGACACATCTTTTTGTTGGTGAGATTAGCACCGTGTCTGGTTAACAGTGCACATCAATTCTTTTAAAATTCTGCTTCTACTCGAGTGGCCCTAAGTGTGGCAGATGTTTCAGGTTCTGACACACAGCTCTAGGGGTGGGTTCTGAGGAATGCATGTGTGGTTGTTCTTCTAGAGATGCTGTATTATCCTCCTAATTGTCCTCCCTTTGAGCTGTTGAAGAAATCTGCATCCATGAGGCAGCACAAGCCAGAATCAGGAGTGCCCCAGCACAGTCTGTGCCCTCCCCAGCCTGGATGAGTGCTGGGTGGACAGAGTGTGGTGATGGAGATGGGGTCCACCCACAGCTCCTGGTGCAGTAAATTAAGATTTGCAGGTCCAAAATGATACATCACACAGAAATCTTGTCCTGTACATCCCTTTCTGCAATATTTATTCTTTTTTATCTTAGCTTTACATGTTATTGTCGCTCCTGTTGCTTCTCTGTATTTATTAGGCTTCACTGAATATTATTATTATATAAATAATACCTTTTCTTAGCCCTTTTTGAGTGCTCCCTTTTTCCTGTCTTTGATTGTCCCTGCAGGTGTATTAACACAGAGTTTGTACCTTGATACATTCTTGCTGCAAGGTGTGTGTGAAAATCTCCCAAGATAGCTGATGATCTCTTTTGCATTGCTAAGTGGTGACAGCAGGACTGCAGGATCATAGGGGAACGGGCAAGAGTCCACTGGAATATTTATAATAATCTCTTAAAAGCTCTGTGGAGCTTGAAAAAGTCATGAGAGAAACACCTGTGGGGCAAACATGAATTTTCATGGGATCAGAGAGCATCTGGGTTTGCAAGGGAGCTTGAGAAACCTCAAATCCAAATTCCTGCTCAGAGCAGGGTCAGCCACGAGTTCAGCCCAGGTTGCTCAGGGCCTGACCCAGCCAGGGTCTGAAATACCTCAGGGCTGGAGACTGCACTGGGCAGGAGCTGCTCCACTGCCTCACTGATCTTATGGGGGAAAAGATTTTCTGTATTCCCAGAATGAATTGCTGCTTTCAGCTTCTGCCATCCTCCTGCTGTGCACCCCTGGGATGGGCCTGCCTTTGTTTTGTGATGACCTACCTGTGGGCAGTGAGGGCAGCTGCTGGGTCACCTCAAGGCCACCCATTGTCCAGCCTGAAGGAGCCCCAGCCCCTCAGCCTTTCCTCCTAGAACTTGTCCTTCAGCCCCCCTGCTCATCCTGGCTCCTGCACTATGACTTTATCCAAGCCTGGTTGTGTCTTGGGGGCTCAGGAGGTGGGGATGGGATGCAGTGTTCCAGATTTAACCTCACAAGTGTTGGGTGTGAGAGATTCTTTCACCCCTTTCCTCCACTTTGTTCCTGCTGCTCTTGGCCCTTTCCTGCTTCACGCTTTTCCTTTCAAATTTCAAGACACCTTGACAAGAAGTCAAGTTCCTTGCCTTCATTCTTTGAAAGATTTTCACTTTTTCTAAGGTTCATTTTCACTCACAACTGGTTAAAAACTGTTTGGGAGTTGTTCATTTTCACCAGATACTCCCAAAATCATAGAGTGTCTGGAGCACCACAGAGCATTTGCAGCACATCTCCTGATAGGAGGTGGATAAAGCTGAAGAAGGAAAAAAATAAGACTGAAAAATCAAAGCTCATTACAATTCTGGACATAAGATTCAGGAAAATTCTTTATTGGTAAAAAGGATTTACTCTGTTAAAATAAGAAGGGTTTTTAGATAGAACCTTATTTTACATGTATTAGTTCTGCTCTGAAAAAGATTTCTAGAGAGAATTCCTATCAGAGAGTAACTGCTTCCAGCTTTGGTGTTTCTAGAAGTTGAAAGTTTATTTTTGGGCAGAGGAACAGGCCACAAACATCATACCCACTGTAAGACTAAAAATTAGGCAGCTGCAAACCCGTAAAAATAGATGAATTTTCATCAGTCATCTGAGCTATTTTGATTCATTTTGCTGCAGATTGAAGTTTTGAGGGGATCTTTGCAGTGTGAGCACAAAGTGGGTGAGGTTTGTTTATGAAGGGATGAGGTGCTAATCCTTCCAAACTGATAACAGCCATGTATTTAGAGCCATGTAATACCTTGGCATTACTTTTTTATGTACAGAGGATTCCTGCAAATGGAAGCAACTGGAAATAGTTATCATATTTCAGGTCTCCCAAGCGAGAGTTAAAGCTGCAGGTGATGTTTCAATAGCTCTGAATTAGAGAGCTCCATTTAATTCATTTCAGGTCGTGATGAACTCGTAGCCTTTGGTAAGAAGAATTGAGCCAGCCAGAAAAAGATTGAATTACTTGTCCCATGGGAGGCTTTTGTCTGTTGCTGGAGAATTCAGGCACTTGGGGGTCAATGTGGAACAGCTTGGACAATGTCCTCTTGGCTGAGCCCCAAACCATCAAACCCTTCTCACTGGTTTTCTTTGCCAGCACTTGCTTCACCTTCACCAGTCCCAAGATAAGCAAAGCCAAATTAACAAAAAAAAAAAGAAAAAAAAGAGTCCAGATGGGAAAAGATGACCAGATGTTTTGGTGAGGTTGGGATGATCCATTACAAAAGAATTCTGTTTTGTTGCCACAAACATAAAGACTGTTCTTGTGCATTGAAATGCAGAGCTTTCATTATCCCAGGCCTTTGTTCTTCACTTTCAGACAGATATTTCTACATCTGCACTCTACTTACCTCTGCATCTTGGGTATAATGGAAAAGAAATGGCTTTTTCACCTGCCTGTAGCAATCATTTCTAGAAAATACTTTCCTAAGGAGCTGCAAGCCTTGCTGCAGTGTTCCTCTGAAAGCGTTCAGCCACTGTAGGGCTGCTCCCAGTTGATCTGAACTGCAATTCCTACAGAGCTCCTGACCTCAACATGCATGTTCACACACTCTCAGCAAACGTTTGTGCAAACTATAGTTTCTTTCTAATTAAATAAAACCTGTAAATAAGCTGGGGAATCCAGAGCCCTTGGAGAATAGTGGTTTTAACTCAGATAATACAAAGTATGGCTGTGGTGTTAAGTGAGAAGGGGAGTCTCAGACTATGAAAATATGTAGACATAAAGAAGCACCTGGAAATAAAAGTTTCTTTAGGAGTCATAATCTTCAATATCACTGTTGTTAATAAATGATAATTCAGCCTGACAGAAAAAGAAAGGTGTATAATTAGTAAAGTCTTTTATTCTGAACTGTCTGGGAGTCAGGCCCTCAAAATAAAAAGTTAAGAATGTACCAGATAATTCAAGAACAATGGACATGCTATGTTTGCATCTAGGATACCCAAATGTGCTTCAAGAGCAAACTTGACACAAACAAGGCTTCAGTTAATTCATAATTAATGAATAAATGATGAAAGGTGAAGAGATTAATTTGTAAAATAAAGTAAATTGGCTTCCCTGGGACTACTTTGTGATTCCACTGATCTGTTGAGGATCCTTTCCTGAATTGTAGTGGCTGTACAAATTTCAAAGCAATATGTGGAAAAAACAGGTTCTTGAAATAGATGATTGACTGAAATTGTGGCTTGACACTCTCAGCTCCACTGTGTTGTTCCACACAGGTTAAACAACCCATTTGTGGTTTGTGTACTTTTGTTTTTCTGAATGCTTGTGTAAGTTCACCAAATTGGAGTTTTGGTTACATTTTCAATCCCACCTATAATGTTAAGCCTTTAATTCTTACTTTAACAAAAGCTTTGCCTCTCTGTCATCAGAACCTTATTACTTCCACGAGGTTTTGGCCACTTCCATAAATAATTGCATATTCTCATACCTGCCCTGCTGCCAGAGCAGTGCGGAGGGCTCCAAGCTCAGATCACCAGGACTGGGTGTGTTCCAGCTCGCAGAGATTTACAGGTCTGGGAGTTTTAAAAGGTTCATGCTCACAGGAAAAATGCTGTTCTCATGATTGAAACTTGCTGTGAATCTCCAGAAAAAGTGTGAGCTGAGTGTGTTTTATTGATTTGCTTAAATATTGAGTGAGTGCGACTTCAGCTTTTTTTAACCATCCCACACCAAAAGAAAGTGGAATAACTGAAAACCACCTTGTTCATATTTTAGTTTGAACAGGAGCCTAGTGGCTTCTTAATGCATCCATCCATCTCTAGGGCCAAAAAAAAAAAAAAAAATCCATCCTGTAGATCAAGGGTGCAGCAGATGTGCTCAGTCTTTTGCCTTCAAGGATTGTTCTCGGAATTCTTGCAGTAGTTTTATCTCAAATTGAACAGCTCAGTTTCTCTGTGAAATAATTAATTACTCAGATGAAATACTCTATTAAGTTTGCTGTAGAGAGGTCTACAAGCAGGGTGTCTGCAGAAATGTAAATGTTCAAGCTTTTCATAATCCTTAAGAATGATATTGAAAATTTGGCATTATTTCCACAAACAGACATCTTTGTGCATCATCAAGGCAGGAAAAATTACAAACAGAAAATTCAAATACAAGCAGATAAAGTATATATCCCTTCTCTCGGACTGTTTAATTTATTTAAAGTAACTAGAATTTTAAAAACTAAGTGAATTTTTGGGTTGGTGACAAGCTTGGCACGGTTAATTTTAAAATCTAGTTTAAACAAAGAGTTGGCTGGTTAAGACTCTTAGGCTGCCTGTGTTTTGAAGGCAGCTAAAACATCATAATCTCAGTGTGATAAGGTGAAGTAGCAGATTTGTGTAGGAAAACGTTCTTTGTTCCATTCTGGAATTACTTTTTTAAAAATACCTTGCTATTTTATGCTTGTCTGAAGGCGTTTTAGGAAAAATTATATATTATATGTTGAAATGGAGAGAAGATTCCCCCCCTCCTTTATGCAGACAGGGATGTTTGAGTTACACAGGTGCAACTCCCTTTTTTTTTTTTAATGGCAGAATTTGGCCCCTTACACCCTTCCAAACAATCCAACAGCAGCATTTCCCTCCTGGTTTGGAAGGCTGAATAAAGTTATATATTTCCCATTTCTTGACTGTTTTGGCATTCCTCCCTGAAAGGGAGGAAAAGCCTTACAAAGTTTCCTTTGGCCCAAGCCCCAAAACATCTGCTGCAGCTGGGGGAAGCCAGCTCTGGCTGTGGTGGTGGCACAGGGGGGCTGGGCGTGGCCAGCAGCCCCCAGGACCCTTCCTGGGGAGGGGGGAGATGCTGAGCTCCTCAGGGGGGATGGCTGGGTGGCACTCTGAGGCTGCTAGAGTTAGGAAGGCTTTGGGCACAGAAGGAATAATGTGGAATTACAGCATGGTTTGGGTTGGAAGGCACCTTAAATGTCATCTGAGCTGGACACTAGGAGCTGAGTCTACACCCCATCTTGTGCCTTAGAAAGTTGTGTGAATTTATTCTGATTTCAGTTTTATTCAATTCTTTTTTTTTTATTTTCCTGAAAAAACAGCCTGTTGAGCAAGCTAAAAGGCTACAAAATATTTTTAAGGCTTATGGGACCTTGAGAGGAGCCTGGTTTTTCAAAAACAAAATAACTGCATTGCCCTGTTCAGGTTGTACTGAACAGCCAAACTTTTGTGCTCATTCTCTTTCCAAACTCTGATGTCCAAGCTCCAGTGGTGCCATCATCTGTCCATGTGCATGCTTGTGAAAAGCCATGTATTCTCTTTCATACCCACAAGAAAGGAAATTATTTTAACCAGCATGAGCTGATATTTGCTGAGGGTGTGCACACGGACGCTGGGAGTTGCCTTGTGGAAATTTGCTAAGCTATGAATGAATGAGGCTGAGTTGAGAACCTGAGCCACACACACAGGGCACAGTTTGGCAGCTGCTCTGGAGCTCATGGAATGAATTCCATGAGGAGAGGAAGGCAGCTTGGGAGCACAAGGCTCTCTCAGGGCTGACACAGGATGTGGGTTTATACCCTCCTGTTTTCCTTGACCCATAAAAGAGAGGATGATAAATGCCAGTTTTTATTTCACTCGGAGTATCTAGGGGATAAATGCTTTGAGGGCTGAATGCCTAATGACTATAAAGAGTAAGAATAAGCTACCAGAACCAGATACCTTAAGCCTAACCAGACTCCCTCCCTATCCATTCCTGTGTAAAACTCCTTTTCGGGTAAGAGGGACACTTCTGCTGTCTTGGTAGGAGCAGCATTCAGGTTCATATCAACAGGATGAGAATTTTAATTGACAATAAAACCACTCAGGTTCATTAAGCTGGTCTTAATTCATAGTTTAAAGGTAGCTAGTTTGCATTAAAAGCCAGATATGAATTTATGCACACAGTGTGACCTACTGCATGCCTTGGGTTTTGCTCTCCATCTCAGAACTTCCTGAGGGCTAATCACCCTCCCAAGGGAGTAAACAAGAGGGTGAGAAAAAAAGATGGAATTCCTACTACAGAGCTTTTAGCAGAGCCCTTGGTCTGGGGAAAAATTTTTCTTTCCAGAGGAAAAAACAAAGCTCTGATGCCCCAGAGCCCTTCAGCTTGGGCCAAGACATGTGAACAGTGAAAGGAAAATATTTTGGTGAGCTTCAGGTCTCCTCCTTGTTCTCCTGTTCTCCTTCTGTTGTTATGGTGTTGTTTTCAAAATATCTCTGCCTCTCTTCTACAGCCTCAGGAAACTAATAAGAAAAAGTATCTGTTACTACTCTGAGAGCAACTTGGGCTTTTCTTCTAAGTGTTTGTGGAGAAAACCTTTCTCTGCAGCTGGCAGCTTATCTAAATCAAAGCAGAGGACACTGAGGTGAGCAGTGTGGCTGCCAGGGGATTCACTGGCATTTCTCTGCTCTGTGGCCCTGGTTTTATTGGCAGCTTCTTTTTTTGCTTTCACATCCTCAGTTTCTTGCAAAGAGACAGCGTAGACATATTTTTCCAACTGGTGTTAAAAGTTCTTCTTTTACTGAAGGTTGGTAGTGATGTTTCTTCTTCTTTTGCACCAAAAGCAGTCCTTGAGGTGTGTATATAAACATAAAATACATGGATTTAAACATAAAATACATGGATGGGATCTTTGTCTGGTGCATGCCATACACTTGCACAGCATGGAAAATGGTCTTTAAGTCTTCTGTTTAGTTCATGTATGGTGCAGCTGCAAAATACGGTGGAATAAAGTTTTTTATGCGTTTTTTGGAGCATATTGTGTTACAGAACCAGTGTTTGGACATTTCCCTTGTCCCCGCCTCTCTTTCCCCTCACTGTTTTCTGCCCCCAAGGATCATCTCTGGGCCAGAAAAATGTGTGCTTGCAAAGCAGGTAAAAGTCACCCTTGAAAGGTAAAATAAGGATGCAGCTGAAGGATAGGTTTGATAAGATTTCTAAAGCAATTACAAATAGATTTTGTGGAAAATTTTAGAGGAAATAATTGTGTGTATAGTAACAGGTCAGAGTAAATTCAAGAAAGATAGTTATAAATTTCAGATTTGAATATTCAAACTGTCTGTTATTTTTTATTCTTACTTCACCTGGTTATTATTATATCTTTATTTTTTATTCTTACTTCACCTGGTTATTATTATATCTTAATAATATATCTTTTATGCATATTATGAATAGTATTAAGATAGTCATAAATTTCAGGTTTGAATATTCAAACTGTCTGATATTTTTTATTCCTACTTCACCTGGTTATGGTACAATCATGCTTCAAAACTGAGAAATAAGGATGAAACTTGTTCATATGTATATCTACACAACATTACTATGCATATGTATATTTATTTTTTGTAGCTGCTATTCTGAAGGCACTTATTGCCAATAGTGCTTTTAGACAACCTAATGTTTGTTCACTCTCCCTCTACAAAGTAAAATCTGAGTGAAAGAAAATCACTTTCATCACTGGTTTTTGTGGTGTTCACAGAGTTCTTTCCAACCTGGTCCATGCTGATAGTTTCAAACATTTCTCAGTGCACTGAATTTTCAACCTGTTAAAATTCTGATTGGTACAATTTTGTAATTTGTTGCTTATCTTAACCTCCCCCAAAAAACCCAAACCAACAACCCCTACACACCCCCATAATAATTATATGTGTGTATATATATATATATATATATATATATATATATATATGTATGTATGTATTATATATGTACTATATATGTATGTATTTGTTACATATAATATATTAAATATATGTATAAATAATGGTAATATATATTTTCATATATTACGTATATGAAATATTGAGATATTAAATATATGTATTAAATACATTGATATCTTAATAATATATCTTTTATGCATATTATGAATAGTATTAAATATAATATTTTTATATTAAATATTCATATTTATGTATCTTAAATAATTGTAAAAAAGAGAGAGAGTTTAAGGAGACTGGATTTATAATTCCTAGATGTTGGTGCCATGTAGGTGAAAGGCAGGAGGTAGAGAATTGAAAACAGGCATCAACCTACAGTCAGGGAAACTGCAGCCAAATATTATGATGACAGCTCTGTCCTTCAGTCAGCGTGTGTTAAATTAAAATAACAGTTGATAACGTCCTTCAGAAAGGGCATCTTTTCATTCCCTGAGGCTGTAAGATCCCTGACACCACCAGTGATGAATTCCTGGGGCCACAGGAGAACAGATTGCCCTTGAATCCCCTCTTCTCCAGTGTCCCACTGTCTGAGGACACCTCTTGGTAAATTCTTAAAGAATTTAAATGGCAAAAGGAGCATCCAACAATTCCCCAGCTCCAGATGTGGATCTGTATTTGACAGAGCAGGATGCAGATGTGTAGGGCTGTGCCTAGAATGGCACAGCTTCATCCATTTATCAAGGAAATCTCCTTGATCAAATAAAAATCCCAGCAGGTCCTGACAACCACCTGGTGCTGGGTGTGCCACAGCCCAAATTACCAACACATCAAGTGGAAGAGCTGATCCCAGCCTGAATCCTGCTCAGAATGAGGAGCTGCCTGCTCACATCCCATTTTGAAAGGTTTGTTTTTTACTGCTAAACAGTAGAATTCCAGAATTCAGGCTACAATCACAGCTGCACTGGCACTGCCTGCCTGCATTCCTGGTTATGGCATTCAGGGACCTCTTCCATGCAAAGTAGAAATACATTCCCAGTCTTGGTGTGAATGGAGGAGTCTGGGAAGATTTTTTGGTTTTGAGGAAGGTGCAGGCTATATTTTATCAAGGATTTCTGCATCAGTTTAAGGCTAAGTGTCCTTTAAGGGCTTCATGTATCTGGAGTCACACCCATGCCATCAGTAGTAATGAAGCAAACACAAAATATTCACTGATTCTCTTCAGTGACAGCTTCTGGAGATGCTGAGCCTGACCCAAAAGTCTTTGCTGTAAAAAGTAAGTGAAAACATAGATTATATAAATTAAGTTAATTTTTGAGTATCTCCAATTAATTGAGTATTTCCAATAATTAGCAAACTGTCTTAAACAAATAGATTTTAAGTCAAAATTTTAGCTGCAGAAAGATCCAGTTCAGGTTATTTGTGTGTTTCATTCTGTGGCTTGGTTACATTGTTTTGAAATGGTTTATCTGTCTGAAAGTGGTTTCATTGCAGTTTATTATTTCAAATGTATTTTTCCTTCAAGTTTTTTTTTCCTGTTGCAGTTTTAACTCCCTTCAGCAGAGATGTGCAAAGTCTCTCTTATATTCAGTGTATGAAGATATATATTTAGTGTATCTATTTCATGTCTGAGACTAATTCCAAATGTGATTTTATTTTTAAGTGAGCACTTATGACCTGCTTTATTTGAACAAGTAGTTTTCAGGACTATGTTAGGAATATATATCAAAAACTATTATCTGAAATACATTCCTTCAAAGACATAAAGCAGGAGCAAGTCCCATCTTTGCTGAAAAGCATCAGATTTGACTACTAGAGAGGTTTAAAATGAAAATTCTTTTGGTTTTAACCAGTTTCCTCTAATAGATAATGAACCCAGAGTAACTCATTTAGTGTTTGCAGCAGTCTGGGCTGAGGCCCAGGTATCCAAGTCCCTTCAGATAATCAGCCTGTCCTCTCTCACTCTCCAACATCAGCTCTGCAGGGCCCTGATGTAAAATGGGAGATTTTGATGTCTGGGGGAGAAGTCCTGTGGAAATGACAGCAGCAGTTACCCCTGCTAGGTCTGCAGTCTGGCACTGGGCTCTTTTTTCCCTCCCTGCTGGAAACGTTAGGCAGTCCAGACTCCTCTTTGTCTTCTTAGGCTCCTCTCCCACCTTTTCATGGGGAAAATGGGGAAGGGAATGATGGAGGGGAGCAGCAGAGAGAATCCACCTCAGGGTGTGCCTCCCATGGCTGTGTCTGACTGAATTCTATCCTGGACTATGAACCCTGCCAGCACTGGAGGCTTCTGGTGTCTGACCCAGCTCTGGCCAGCACAGACCAGTTTGTCTTGAGGAGGATTTTGCATCTGACACTTCCAATACCAAGAAAAAGCATCCCTTCAGTTTTTGGATGCTAAGCTTTTTCTCCATAGGAATGTAGTGAAGCAGAACTCGTGATCTTCAATTTCCCCAGACTCACAAAGGTGCTGGACTGTATGGAAGGGAGTTCTGCCCAGAGGCAAAAATAAATAGCTAGAAATTTTTAAATTATTACACTTACAGCAAAATTATTACACTTACACTTTAAAATTATTTCACTTACAGTGAAACAAGAGAAAATAAAAAAGGCAAACTTAATCAGGGATCTTTATCTGCAATCTAAACCACAAGCAGATCTCATTGACTGTTTTGGACTGATATGTCAGCACTTTGGAGGTGTTAGAGAGTCTTTTTTCTTACTGTGTGGATCATTTGAGCTGCTTGACACCCACAGCACTGAGGTGTGTGGTCAGGCAGTGCTTTGGCCCCAGGGGAAGGTGGAATCTCAACACTCCACAAATTTATTTCCTCAATTTATGAAACAGCGCTGCAGAAGACACTTCTGCAAAAGCAAATCTTTGGGACTTCTGTCTCAAGCACCTATAAAAGTTCTCCAATATGTAGGAAGTCTAAGATGTAACATTCCAGGGGATATTTCCACAGAATGGTAGAAATGTATTTGTGGAAGAGGGAAAGAAATCTGTTGGTTGAGAAAGGAACATTCAAAATGTTTTTTCTCCACCTGTGGATCACAAAGAATTGTGGTGGCTGCTCATATCGTGGCTCTGTGCAAAGGCTGAAATAGGTGCTGTGAAATATAGAAAATGAGATGATAAAATGAAATATAGAATATTTCATGGGCTGTGAAATAATGAAATTGTCCTGAGCAGCACAGTGAGCCACAGCAGTGGTCCTGGCACGGTGGCTTAGGGGTAAAGTGTGGGAGGCTGCCACTGATTCAGCTCAGGTTTGCAGGAAATGTAAGGATGGTCATGCCCACACATTTTTTCCAGTATTGCTGCTGGGAACACTGGGCTGCTCTCTGCCACTCCTGCTGGTGATGACATTTCAGAACTAGTTGGACAAAATTCCGGAAAATGCTCTGTCAGGAACCCTTTTGACCAGGAATGGGGGAAAACATTAAGCAGTGGGAATCCCAGCCAAATACTCCCATCTCATTTTATTTGATCATTTTAATGATTTACCATTTCCTTGACTGACTTCTATGACAACATTGTCTTGGGTGTTAAAGTGGTTTTTAATTTATTTTTTGAAATTATTTTTCCATGTGGCACCATTTCCCTTTCAGATGGCTTCTGAGCAGGGGTGGCTTTTCCTGGTGCTCACTTTGTCAGGTCAGCAGAGACAATTGAACAAAGCTTCCTTTGATAATTTATGATAATTTCATTTATGATGCTTTGATGATTTAGGATATTCTTCCTGAGCAAGCCAATGAAGGAAAGCAGGATGTGATTCATTGCAGCTCAGAGGCACTTCTGAAAATCATGGAGATGGCAAAGAGTCATGTCTTAAAGTCCCAAAAGTTGGAGCTGGGCTTTCTGGTTGGCCTTATCATCCTTACCAATCTTCTCAGTGTTTTACTATTACCTTACTTCTTTATTTGTTTTTAATATTAATATTTTGATAACTAGCAAATACGAGAAGCTCCCAGTACGTTTTGGGAGATTTCAGAATTTTTGTACTTTTTGCTAGCTCAGCTGCCAGGACACAGAAGTCAAAACTGGAGGCTGCATTCAGGATGTTGTGATTGTTGTTTTTGTCTGCTTGTCTTTAAAATGAGGATTATTTTCTGATTATTTTCTGATTGTTTTGTAGCCAAAACTTATGGCTCTGTGTACAAGGCTTTAAGACATAGTTAGAATATTTTTTTTGTTTAACAAATGCAAAAGATTAATCTGTTCACAGGGTTGCAGGCAGACAGTGGAAAAAAATATCTGAAGCAGAGGTTTAGGAAATAATTTCATTAAATTTAAGATTAAAATTTGTTTGTAATTTTATCCAACTTTGCTCTTGGAAGTTACAGATAACAAAGGGTGTTTTGAGGTTTTTTTTAAAAGTTTTGAGTGCCTCATTAGGGAGAAATCAAAGGGAACCATAAAAGGTCAGTAGCTGCAAAAAATTAAAAATTCTTCAAGATCATCAATCCAAATTTCTTGTTTGCAAAGAGCACTTTGCAATTTTGGTTTGGAAATTTTCCCAATTTTTCGGGTAAGCAAAACAGATATACACATATCAAAAATTCGAGAACTGGGCTTTTTGCTGATTACAGGAGAGTATTACTGGTCACCCTAAGGGGGAAATCAGTAAAGGTTAGGAGATGTATCCAGTGGAGAGTCAGGAATGGGTGAAGGCAGCAGAATTTCAAAGCAGGGAATTCTGAGTATGATGAACAGGCAGGCAGCAAAACAGACTCTAAAAACAAAAACCAAAAAAACAACCAAAAAACCCCAAAACCAAATGCACAAACAAACCAACACCCCCTCCAAAAAAAAAAAAAATCAAGAAGGATGGGAGAAAGACAAAAACCTCAAACAGCAATGAGAAAACTTTGCAGTTCTTTTGAATTCTTCTGAAAGCAGCAGTTGCAAAGTCTAACCTGCATGGGTGCTCCTCATCAGGAGGGCTTTGTTCCATTTCTCCTCTGTGGCCCTCCTGGCATGAGGGGCCATTCCAGCCTGGCCTCCCTAATGCAGAATCTGGGCTGGGAGCAGGGTGGGCCCTGGGTCTGGCTTGAATCTCTGTTTATTCCATGTGCTGGCAGGCTGCCATGTGCCCTGAGGCTTTTTTCTCCCATCTCTTCTTTTGTCCCTCAGCTGAAGAATTTTCTTTATTTCTACCTCTATGTGAGAAATCCCTGTGCTCACCAATATGAATACTGTGTCAGGGAAGGGAAGAAAATGTTAGGTTTGTGAAGAAAAGATATTTCTAATTTTTGTGAAGCATTAAGATCTTGTCTGTAGTGATGCTACTCTGTTTGACCTTATTTCTGCATCCCATCTGTTCAGTTATTCACCTGATAAAATCTTTATGGTGTTTATATATTTGTTTTACAGCAATAACTTGCCCAGGACAGACCTCTTGGTGTGTGGTGGATAAAGACATTGTTGACTTTTAATTGGGTGACAGTGGATTTTAGACTACTTAATTCCAAAGGGATGGATGAAAGTGGAGGAAGAAAACAAGGGTGGAGACACAAGAGGACACTGGTGAAAATGTAGAGAAAAAATACACATTTAGAACTGAAAATGGTGACAGATTTTGTGCCAAGTAGGCAAACACAGAAAGCAGAGCAGCTGCTGAGACTGTGAACCAAAGAATTTCTGGAGAAGAAATTGATTATTCCACTCAGCAGGACTATCTGGATGTTTTGTCCAGGGGTGAATTTGACAACACAGCTGATAGCCATGAAGGGAAATGCTCTCTTTTCTCACAACACTTAGCTCATCCCTGGGAATTCATGTCTGAGCAAAGTCTCTTCCAACAGAAAATGGAAGCATCCCTTAAAGAATCACTCACAGAAAGATAAAAGATGTATTAGGGCTGTAAGATTTTCTAGCAACAAAAGTCTTTATTTACTGGTGGAATTGTAAATCTACAGTAATTTGGATGGCTTGTCAAGTGTGATTTCTTCTTTGCAACTCAGTTAAAAACTGCAAACCCCCATGTGGTACACGAAAATTTATTTCTTTGGCAAGAAAAGGATGCTTTGATTGCTTACTCTGTTCATTTTCAAAAATTAATGCTTTGGATAGAAGACAAGAAATTTTATTCTCACTGAGAAAGATAAAGAATGACTTTGCTTATTACTCTGATCTCAGTATAATTCATAGCCCAAAACAGAGCTGATCCTAAATAATATAAACTACAGCACTGCTGCTGGCACATGAGAAAAAAATTTACTCAGAAAAGTTTATTATTTTATAAACAAAATAATCAGCAGCACAATAGGCAGAAGAACACTTGAATGCACATGAATGCAGAGCAAATTATTCTTCTTCCTAAAAACTAAGTCAGAAATAAGATTAAATATAAAAGTAATGCCAAAAATATATGTGTGTATAACTACTCATGGCTTGGACTCTGTCTCCAAATCACTGCCTGTGGGTCCTACGTGGCCTCAGCAAAGGTAATTGACACCAAATTATTCAATATAACATTTAGTTGACTTTTAGGTTTTTTAGTAACTGGTCTTGGACACCTGGATTTCTTTTCCTGTTTCTTCTCTTTATTTTTTTGTTTCCATTTTGTCTCTGAAGCCTTGTATTATTTTAGATTAGGCCAGAATGAATGATGCTTGTTTACCATATAAAGTCATATCCTTTGCTTGCAAAATCAGTAATTTTCCAACCCAAGAGCAATTTACACAAAGTTTTGCAGTTTTATTGGTCTCCAATGGCAGGATATAATTTCAGAAACAGAGAAGCCCTCAAGAAAACATGGATTTTCATATGCCTCACTCTCTAGGACTAAGTAGTCAGTTGGGGAAGGAGGAAGGGAAGGAGGAAGTAAGCACTTGATATTAATCCAAGTAGATGATTTTGCCAAAACTACCCATGAGACAGCAGTGACTTTTTCTTGAGAGATGAATCAATCTTTCTTTGTCATATTTCAACAACTTTCTTTCTTTTTTTTTTTTTTTTTTTTTTTTTTTTTTTTGCAAAGGAAATGCTTTTCAAATTCTACAGTACTTGATAGCCCTGACAGTAATGCATCCCAATTCCTAAAAAGTAGGTGGTGGAGTACAGGGAAAAATCAGTGTGTCACTTCTTTACAAGAAAGAGTTTCAAGGCTATTAATTCAAAGACATTTCAAGTTAAACCCCGATTTTGAAGAAACTGGGTGGTGTATGCCCTGTTTTTGGAGTGTGTATTGGGCAGCATTGCAGAAAGGAAGGTAATTTGTTAAGGTGAGAAAATTAAAACAAAAATGAAAGATTTTGTTGTCTGCACTGGGAGGGGATAATTGACTCTGTTAAGGGTGGAGTGAAAATAACTGGGAATTGGATGAATCTGAGAGGAAAATACTCCAATACTGTGATTTTCTTTGTGACAGCAGCAGCAGAGTGGAAAAGCTTGGCCCTTTTCAAAGGCATTGGAGAGGAGAAGAGTGGTGGAGAAGCCGTGCTGAGAGGCATCACCAGGAGACAGCAGAAAAACCCGTGGGCAGTGAGATTCCATCACCTCCAGTCATGTAAACAGCAGGGGGGCTGGCAAAAAATATGGGAACTTTGACTGCTGCAGGATGAAGAGGTGGGAAAACACCAGAGCTCGTGATGCAAGGCTGCACCAAGGGGAAAATAAACATGATTCAGGAGTAAGGCTGCTCGAGAGTGCTTTGACAGGATCATTTTAGAGCTCTTGCTTCTAATGGAAGTTTTCTGTATGGACAAACAATTATCAGGAAAGTATCCTTTTTGGCCAAAATTAGAGCAGCCCCAGGGACCAGTCCCAAGATATCTTGCATGAATCCAGAGGAAATGCTGACTGGAGATGGGTGAGGATAACAGAACAGGAAAACTGTATGATATTCACTTTTTCACGTGTGTGAGCCTCAAGTTTAGTGTGAAAACATGAAAAAAAAATTGCCCAATGGGTAGTTCTGAAAGCACAAAAACATTGAAGATGAGAATACTGCTGTCTTGTTACCTCTTTATTTGGTGCTCCAACTAAGCTTGTGACTCTTTGTGGTTTGTGTTTCATTTTTACAGGTTTCTTCAGAGAGATTTGTGTAGTACTATTACAGTTTTCAGCCTTTACGTTTCTTATTTACTCTACTAAACAAAGCAATTTTTAAATGTCCTATTTTTAATCACAAACTACATGTGCAACTGAACCTGAGATAAAACTGCTGCCATGGCAGAGATACTTCTTAGCACTCTGGGGAAAAAAAAACCACAAAGAGGTGTAAAACATTGATTATTAAATCTAGTATTTGGAATGAACATTTAGTAAGTTTTAGGGTTTTTAAACCATCTGTCTGACCCAGTTGATAATTTCAAATGTTGAGAGTGCTAAGAATTATATTTGAAACACATGGAATTCTAAAAGAGTTTTTTGGTATTTTAACTTAATAATATGTTATACTATCTCTTTATTGGTATATCTGTTTTACCTTTGTACAGATGCTGGGGGAAGTTATTATTATTTTAAAAGAGATGTATTTTTTCCACCCAAAAAACCTCAAGTGACTCCACCTTAGAGTCACTGACTGAATTTAATGGAAATAACTGAAAGGTGGAGGATAATTCTGTAAATGGTTTTGCCTCCCTGTTCTCATGGCCACAACAGAGTTTATTCTTCAAGAGCCAAAGAGCAAAAGGAGGAAAGACAGCAGCTGGTACCAGTGAATAGATATTGCTGAACTTTGGTTATATGAACCCAAGATCAAGATTAGCTTTGTCCAAAAATAAATTGATAGGCCTTTAATGTTACACAAGTAATTGATAACTTCAGCATGGTAGGTGTTAACCATCAGAAAGAAACTCCCCAAACTTGTCAGTATTGAGAAAAATGAGCTCCTGATGTACTTTTATCACATTTAATGTACAATTTTACAGCCTGTTCCAAAGATTAGATGCATGTTCCACTCTAATTCATGGATTAGAAAGGAACATGGGCATTAATGGGGTGAAAAAAGGGGTTAGACAGCTGTGGTGCCTGCTCCCTGGAATGTGAAATGCTGTACTATATTATTTCTGTTCCAGCCAGACCCAGTTTGCAGCAGATAATTGTTGATGAAATGGCAGAGCTGAGGCAGAATGCAGCACAGCAACACTCTGAGGCCACAGGTTTAATTCTTCTCCTCCCTCCTTCCAGTCAGCACAGGAACATCAAACCCCTGGTGCTGCACCAGGTACCTGAGCTCGTTTGTTTTTGGTTCTCTGGGGCCAGAGTTTCACTGCAGGCACTGCTGACATTTAAAGATCAGCCAGATGTGGTTGTGATTTCATTCCTGACTCCAGCAGCCAAATTGTGTGAGCCACCCCCTGCTGAAGGGCTTCGTGCAGCTTGCTGGGAGAAACTCTCAGGCAAAAGTTGTCAGCCTGTTGTGATCTTCTCCCTACCTCTCCCCAGTGATTCCATGTATATGCATCCTTCTTTACAAAGGAAATCAAAGTTACTAACTCTAATTAATTCCAGTCCAAAATTCTGCAGTAAACTGCAATCAGCTTAGATATACTGAAGGAAGAATTCTTTTTTCCTGTCTTGCAAATAGTAAAGAATTTAAATGGAGCCTGTACCCATTTATATTGAGTTTTTCCCACACAATATTCAGAATCCCCACTCTCAGGATATCTTGTCACAGCCTGTGCTATCTCTGTGTTTTCTGCCTGTGTATAACTTGACTCAAGGTCTGTGTAACAGCTCTTGGAAATTCTCAACCAAAATATCAAAACAGAAAGACAAGGAGCTACAGGAGAGGCTCCAGCAGACCAAAATCCAGCCACCAAAATGAGGAGGGAGCACCTCTCTTTGGAGGAGAGACTGAGGGAGCTGGGATTATTCAGGCCTGGGAAGGGCAGACTGAGAGGGGATCTCATTATTGCATTTAAGTATCTCAAAGGCAATGGCAAGAGGATGGTGATCAGTGGCACGATGAGGAGCAAGGGCCATAAATTAAAACACAACAAAGTGAGGAAGAAATTCTTCAATCCGAGGGTGGCAGAGCCCTGAAGAGCTGTGCAGGGAGGTTGTGGAGTCTCCCTCTCTGGAGACATTCACACCCCACCTGGGTGTGCTCCTGTGTCACCTGCTCCAGGTGACCCTGCCCTGGGTGCCCTCCAGAGATCCCTTCCAAACCTGAGAATTCTGTGGTTCAGTGATATTGCAGTTTCAGCTACCAGGGACAGACGAAACAAATTATTTTGCACTCACTGAAGGTAAAGTCTAAAGCAGCTTCAGCATGTTTAAAAATGCAGAACTGCTCAAACAGTTAATATAAATCTTACATCTTTGGTTTGTGCTGTTTATACAATATTTTTTTAGCCTTAATGACATTATAACTCTCTATTTTATTCTTATTATTATTCATAATTCTAGTCACAGAGGAAAGATGGATATTTTCAGTCCCTTTTCCAATTAGCTCCGTGAGAGACCCACCAAATGTTAGAAAGTGAGTACAAATCCATTTCTTTAAGGTAGAAAATTTGTTTTCTGGGCCTCTCCTCCAGTAACTCTTCTAGATCCACACCTTTGTCTCCTTTCCTTGCCACTGTATGATGTAGAAGCTGATTCTGCCTTTTCCTTCTTTTTTAATTTTTCCCCCTCTTTTTTCCCTTTGCTTTCCCAGCCAACCAAGAGCAGAGATTTTGAGGATAATAAAGAATTCTGTGCTTATTTGAAGAAAGCCCCAGTGCCCTTTTTGAGGCTTCTTGCTCTGTTTGGGACCCCCCTAAATGCGATGAACCCCAGCAGGCCATGCTGAGCCTTCCAGAGCTGCCTCAGTCAATTCACCCCTTTACCTGTTAGAAAATCTCCTTTTTTTCTCCCCCCTTGCCAGGAAATCTTCAGTTTTGGTGTTTCAAAATACCCCATGAAGTGCTGAACAGCCTGCTGACCCCAGCAAGATTGATAGCAGGATGCCAAATAAGTGATGCAGGGCTGGGGTTTTACCCCTGCTGGGAAATGAATAGAATTGGGACATCAGGTAAATGAGAGAGGGAAATCTCATCATTTTCTCCAGCACTCCTAAGTGGATTCACACCACAAGTAAGGCTTTGAACAAAATGGCTCTTCATCAATTTTCAGCTGGAAATTATCACACTGATGCAAGTGCTCAAAGGATTTTTTTTTTCAATGTGAGATAAGCAGTCTTTTGCAAACTAGGCCACGTCTCTTTATCTAGAAAAAAAAATAATCCAAATTTTACTGTGATTTTGATTTTATACGACTCTAATTTCTCTGTGGTGTGATTTAGACACATTTCATTCTTAGATTGTATATAGCTTAAAAACGTCATGAACAGGATGTCTTGGGGTATTCTTATATTGATGAACTTATTCTCCAAGCAGAGCAAATGAAAATATAACTTTTGGGGGTGACCAGCACTGGGCAGGTCAAAACCTCTGTATCTTCACTTCACAGCACTGAGGTAACTTGAAGTACTGTTTCTTTCTTCCTCTCCTGCTGCAGACAAAAGGGAATGAGAACATGTTTCTGAAAAAATGAACATTTCCTCTATTTAATATCTATGTTTTACTTTTTAATGAGTGAGCAGTGAAAGAGAATTGAAAAGCTTCAATCTTAATGAATCATATGTATTTTTCTATATCTAGGAACTTCCTGAAGTGGGAGTTTCTAGGCAGAGAGAAGAAAAGCTGTACCTTGGAACACCTTAATCATCAAGACCCAACCAAAACCATCTTGGACCTTTCTTCTGTCTGAGAAAGGGGGAATCTCTGGCCAAACGAGTCCTCCCCTGTACCTACCACCATATGGAAGTGCTTTTCAAGAAACTGTTCCTTGAGGGTTCGGAAAGCAGAGGAAATGATTTTCATGATTGTTTTAGGACTTCATAAGGATGGAGATAAATTCTCTGCCTCACCCACAACTGACAGCTTGTGCAAGAGCCCATGCCGACAGGAAATTCAAATTTTCTGCTGGATATCAACGTCATCCCTACTTAACTCTGGAAAGTGGGGTTAAAGGACGAGCTGTGGTTACAGTCTATGGAAACTAAAAGCATTGTTGCCTGAGATGCTGTTGGGAAGAGCTGAGGTTTTCTAGGCACAGAGCCAGCATTTCTTCCCCCTTATTTAACAAACTGGACTCCAGAGATGTTAATAATTTCAAGTGGCAGATTACAGTATGCAGCGGTGGTGAGGCTATTAAGGTGGGTTTATTTTAAGTAGTTGGGGAGGGTGTTCTTTTCTTCCTAACATTTTTCAGGCCCAGATTTGAATTCCCAGGGTTTTAATCCAGAAGGGACTGTTACATCAATTTGATGGAACTCCTGTTTTCCACAGGCTGTTACACTTGACACAGTTAACAGCGTGTTGAGTCTAGAAACTTGTGTTGGCATAACACTCAATTTCTAGGAGGGTAAAAACTTGAAGCTATTGCACCATGTCCCTCAGGGCTGCCTTCCAGTTGTTTATGTGATGAGCTTTTGAATGACTTAATCAAGCTGTTATTTGTTTTAACTGAAATTGGTTTAATTGCAAGCTATTTTCTCTCTTGAGCCTTTGTTAATTGAGTTAAATAATCCTTAATGCTAAGTTTCTTTACCCAAGTACTTTTAAGTTTTGAGACAGATAAGCAAGCTGACATCTCTAAGTATCTTGCTGTATGACCTGGCCAACTGGTGTAAAGTAATTTTGTAGATCTCAATTTTGATCCTAAGATTTCGACATATTTTTAAACCCTTTGTTATTCTTCAAAGGACTTTATCAATGATTCATATCAATATTATCGGCCATGGTCACATTTAAATTGAAGTTGAATAGATAGTTGCCTAGAAATTATCTCAAAAAATTCCTAATTAAGCAAGTTTTCACAATTGACTATCTGCTGACCTTCTTTTTCCTATTTGAGAAGCAGAAAAGTCTGAATCCATATAACATATGCTTTGTAGAACAAGGTTAAAAATCTCACAGAAGTCTCATTTTAACATATCAGTTACTTTTATCATCTAAACTTGTTACCTTATTAAAGATGACATTGTGATTATTGGGCACCACCTGTCTTTCGTAGGATTATATTCCTTCAAACTTGGCTTTTGAATCCCTGCTACATTTTTCTTCTTTTTTTGTACATTGATTTGCCTCTCTTACTATTACATGTGCTTCCTTGTGAACTTTAACAAAAATATACCTGGTTTTGCAATTTTTTAGAAGTAATAGCAAGCCAGAGATCTCTTCAAAACTTCTTGAGCCATGAGCAAAAGTTATCATCGCTCCTGGAGTTAAACTTTTTTTAATGACTAATTCTCTAATGGATATTGTCTAATGACACCCTTCTCCCTTGCTAATGGACTGGAAAGTGCCTCATTGCCTTCAAAGGATGTGATTATGTCATCCTACCTCTGTCTAAATAGAGAACTGTAATATCTGTTAAATGTCTCTGCCCTCCTGCTTGCTGGAACTGAAGAGATGTCGTGTGAGATGGAGCTGAGCTGCCAGTTTTGAGCTAATTCTGCACTTTACTAATTTTCAGGTGCCTCCTAGTCTAGGATTGCCATTAATGGGTCGTTTTACAAGAGCTGTTTGACCTGCACGGCATTTGCTCATTTTAAGGATGTATTTCTCCCATCACCTTTCCAATTCTTACATCCAAACCCACTGTGGACCCCAACACAAAATTACAGACACGTCCTTTTCAGACAGGTTCTTCAGCCAAGGAATTTTCAGTGCATTGTGCAGAGGAGGCACATTCTTAGAAGTTTTCTTTGGAAGAGTGAAGAAACCTCTCCAGTGGGTTTTCTGCATTCCCTCAGCACCTCATCCCTGCTCTCAGGCTGTGCATCCTCAGCCACGGAGGCAGAGGAGCCACATCCAGGTGAGCACTGCTTCTGTCTCCCAGGAATTATCTGTTAGCTGGTGAGATGAGCCTTCACTTTACACAAGCACCATGTGGGGAATAATCCTAGCAGTGTAAAGCCAGGGAATCCCATTTCCCCCTTATTTTCACAGCAGAGAGCTGAGATAGGTAACAATCATCTGTTATGATTTATTATCTACTTGTTTCAAATGGAAAAATGACAGCTAAAAATTCAGGAGCTCTCCAGAGTGGAATCAGTTTGGGGTCTGCCACCATTGGCTCTTTATTTGTGCAGACCCCTGGCCCAATGGCACCTGCTCAGCCAAATCCACATCCAGATTTGGAGTTCCTTCTGGAAATGAACTGGGTGCTCTGTCTATGAAACATCTGCTTGGAGTGATACCACAGCAGCTGTGATGATCTAAGAGCAAACAAAGCACTTCAAAATGCAATTGTACAAAAGGGCCTTTGAGGAGGATGATAAATGACCTAAATGAAGCCACATTTTTTAAGTACCTCATTTGAGCCTTGCCCATAATGAACACTTTCCTCAAGATCTCTTGCACCTGTTGCTGTTGGAAAACAACTGGCATTCACCTGTCTGCTGTTTCAAGTTGTGTTCTCAACACATTGTTTTTCAGACAGCATCTGAAGTGTTGGCATAAGAAATTACTATGTTGGTTTTTTGGTTCCCTTTTGGCATGCCACTTCCTTGTACTCAGAGAAAAACTTGTGTCTAGGGGCAAAAAAATCTGTCTTGGTCCAGAGTTCCTTAGATAAAAAGTGTTTTCCATATTGATGTCTCTAAAGTTATTTTGTGGTTCTCAAAATAGCAAGGAATAATTAATCACTTGTCAAGATGATGAACCTAGAAGGCAGTAGATTTCTGAATCAATTTTGTAGGTGCCCTTTCCTTAACAGCAGTGCTTTTACCTGCTGGATTCTTTTAGCATGTTTTGTGCTTGAAACTAAAGCACCGTGAAAATGTCATTTGCTCTGTCATCTTGTATTTCCCACTCTACTTCTTGGGAAATGTTATTGTCACCTAATCTATTGTTGAGATCCCTTTCAGGACTTAAATAGATCTGGTTTGCAGATAGCAGATTTGAAGACTGGCAGTCCTCTAGACTTTGGAGTTGTTTTATTACTTGATCATCTATTTTAATGTGTTGCATTTTCTTTTTGGTTGAGTGGAGGTGATTTAAGTGCTAGTCCACAGGTTGTGCTTGAATTGAGCTTGAAAATGTGGCTACTAAAACTTTAAACCTGAGCAAAGTGAGGAGTCAGAACTATAACTTTTGAAAATCAATTTTCCTAGAATTATTTTTAAGTCATTTCTTCCATTACCTCATTAATATCTGTATCTTCCCACTGCTCTTTTTTCCTGCATACCATTTCAGTGAAGTAAAAGATTATGGTTGAGGGTAATAAAAGAAAAATATGGGGTTATGAAACGAATTTAATTTTTCAGGCTCTTTTTACCAAGTGACATTGTGAGGGCCCAGTGGCTGCTCAGTGCTCCAGGCTCCCCAAGCACTGGGGCTGCTTGCAGACATCCCACCTCTGGGATGGCTGCAATGCTGGGACTATAAAAATGACTAAAAGGTGAAAATTAAAATGAAGAATGGGGCTACTCTCTGCTTTTTCCTGAGGCTCTAAAAATCACAGAGATTTTCAGTGGCTCTGAATTTCCATCTTGAAATGCGGGGGGGAAAAATTTGTAGAGCAAAATTTTGTCATTTTGATCCCAGCAGGTAAAAAGTCAAATTTTATAAGCTCACTGCACTGACTTTTGATTCTTACCTGAGGTCCAAAAATATTGTGCCATTTTGAAAATCAAAGTGACTGGGAGCGTGATATAAGTTTGTGCAAAGCAAATGCCAAACTTGTATGCTGGAGTATTCATGATCCAAGGTTTTGGATTCATAAACGAGTGTTTGAGCCAAGGGTCCTTAAGTATCAGCCTGATGGAGACCAGAAACACTGGATATTTACTCATCCAGCTAATGTGCACTAATCAATACTCCTTCAGGAGTGAATATTTGAAGGAAGTAATTCACGCTTGGTTTGCAATTAATTGAACAGGTTTTGATATTGAAGAAATTGCAGCTTGATTTCAGAGCAGGTGAAGAAGCAAAATGCAGTGGTCACCTTTTTCTTCATGAATCAGTTTCTCTGTTATAATAAATTATTTTTCCAGGGGTCAGATAGGGGTAGGTTACAACACAGAATTGTCACACACACCATTATAATACCCTTAATTCTTGGGAGATATTTAGAGAGGGCATGAATCAGTTGCCAATATTAAAATTCCTTAATTAATTTGTCACGATTTTCTTTTAACACTCGAAATGTATTCTTTTCCAAATGAAACTCTGATAGCTGTAGATTTCTGGAGATTTTATTATTTTTTATAGGAGTAATACCACTTTCCTTCCTTCCTTCATCTCCTGCCTTCACTTTTCAATCTCTTTTAACCTCTGCAAGCAGTGCCAAGCCCATGTAAAGCATCACCATTGAGTTTTCTGATGTTTGCTCACCCTGAACTTTGTTAAAGACAAATTGACATGATCCATTTTGTTTTAAGTTCACAGGAATAATTCACATCACTCTTTTTTTGCCTGGCAGGACCTTGCAGAAATACCTTCCTTTGGGAGACTCTCCTGTTGATGTGATTTAATCACACGACACTACAATTTCTTTTTTGGAGGGGCCATCATGAATTGTTCTCTTTCACAGACATGAAGGGTTCTCCATTTTTTCCCTGACTCCTGTTCAGGAACTTTCTCTCCTTGTTAGGTGGAAGCTGTGGCAGGAGAAGTGACTGGGGAATTATCCACAGGTTCCACCATACAAACACTGCTGATAAAAAGCCTTCAAAGCTCATGGATCAGCTTGAGCACTCAAAGCTTTTTAAGGGTGAGTTTCATTTGATTTCTTTGCTGTACTGGAATAATTTACATTAATTTTTTGGAGTTTTTCTGGAGCAACATAAGAGCTGGAGAGCCCCAGCAAGAGTTCATGCCTGGGAGACTCTTCCATGGCCAGAAGAGTTGAGCTATCCTGGGCTCTGCATTTCCAGTTAGAGCACTGGAAACTCTATAAATTAACCAGAACATCTCTACAGAGGGGGAGGCATTTTCTGTCCTCAGCCCATAACCCAGACACAGCTTCTCTTGATTTTATTTTGGATTTTATTTCCTCAGGAGGTTTTAGACTTGATACTCAAAAGGCAGGGAAGTTGATGTCATGAATGGATTTACTTCTTCTTGATTACAATGCAACAGAGAGCCCTTGCAGATGAGGAATATATTCAGGTTCCCAGAACATACATAATTACAACACTTCTAGAAGTTTATTTCATGTATAAACTAGCAAAATAATCATTTTACTGTTACAGTCTTTTTTGGGTAGGCAGAAAACAGTGCAGGTTTGTCTTTTTTAGATGGTTTTGCAGACAACAGAATTCAAATTCTACATGTCCTCTAAGGTTGGTAATATTGTCCTTACAGATAATAAATTAACCACCTTTTAGGAAGAAATAGGAGTTCTCTATAATTTTTACATTGTGAAATTTCAATAGTTTGCATTATAAAAATAATACAATTGCAAGTGTCTGTTTTGTGTATTTTTATTTAATTCATCATTTAAAATGTATTATTTCTGTATAAAATTCACATTATAATACTAACTTTAATAGTATTAATTCCCTTCAATGGTATTTTAAGTATGTTGGTAGTTTCACTGATAAATATGACTAAAAAGAAGGGAGGAAAAAAAATGCAAACACTGATTTAATGGCTTTTTAATTGGCAGTTATTTTTCAAAATCTGCCAGAAAATGAAAACTAGGAGAAGCCTGACCCAGGCCCACCATTAGAGAACTTAGTGAAACTTTGCTCTTTATGGAAAGAAAACATCCTGACTGCTCTTATTGCAACTGTAGCACATGGGTAGAAATTATACACAATAATTTCATAGTCAGAACAGTGTCCATAGTGGCAGTACAGGCTGCTTGTATACCCTGTAAGGGTATCTGCCCGTGCAGTTGGAATAATTTGCAAATTTAGGATACCTCTTTAATGCCTTTTAACATATTGTTGAAGCCAAATGGTTGCCAGATGAATGATCTGCAATATAATAATTTTTATAAGCCTATAGAAAAAATAACATTGTATAAGAAAGCATTTCTCTGCAACTCCTTCCCATAAGAATATTCTCAACCTAGGCTAATTTGTTCCTGCCAAATTCCTTAAATTGAAATGGTAACCGTCAAATAAGCACTTTTACTCAGAACACATCTGCATCCTACAACCCTGCAGACAAGGATGCTGGCCCATATGAAAAGGGATTTACTTCTGGGAGCTTTCCCAAGCAGACTTAGAGTTTGATATAGCAATTAAAAAAAAAAAAAAAGAAAGAAAGAAAGAAACCAAAAGGCCAGAGAGGCTTTACTTCAATATTTATTTCCAGTGAATTCATATACAGGAAATTGAGGAAGACTGTCCTGCAATGGGCTAATTGGAAGGTGTAGGAAAATCAGAATATTGTTCTAGGGCTGAGTAAAACACTTCCCTCCTCAGATGCTCACAGAAATTCACTGCCATCCAGCAGATTACAAGGTAATCTCCAGGATTTGAGGACCCTGATACATTTGGCCTGTGAACCAACTGGAGGTAAACATTTCAAAAGAGATATTTTAATTTCTGTTCAGATTGCCATTAACTCCAGCCATGCCACGTCCCTGCAGTGCCAGCCCTCTGTGGGTGAACCTGCAATGGGAAATCATCTCCCCTGGTGCTGTCACAGGGCTCTGGAGGTGGATGGCCATGGAATGACCCCTTGCTCTGTCCTTCCTGCACTGCCTGGGCATGGGCAGGTGGATGGCCATGGAATGACCCCTTGCTCTGTCCTTCCTGCACTGCCTGGGCATGGGCAGGTGGATGGCCATGGAATGACCCCTTGCTCTGTCCTTCCTGCACTGCCTGGGCATGGGCAGGTGGATGGCCATGGAATGACCCCTTGCTCTGTCCTTCCTGCACTGCCTGGGCATGGGCAGGTGGATGGCCATGGAATGACCCCTTGCTCTGTCCTTCCTGCACTGCCTGGGCATGGGCAGCTGTCTGGCCTGGCCTGGGATGAGGGGACAAGGGCTCTAAAGCCCCAGGGCAGCTGTGGGAGGCAGCTCTGTCACCCATGCAGAGGAAAAAGGGTGCCTAGGTGCCTTAATTAAGGAAAAATGGCACCCCAGTAAAGGGAAAGCCTTAATGACAGCAAAGACATGAGCTGAAACCTAACTTTAAAAAAAATATTTTAACCCCAAATTGCAAACTTTTGTAAGCACAGCCTGCCTGTGCCAAGGTGTCCAGGGGAGAATTAGGTGTAACACTCCCTCTGAAACTTGCCTATTCTCCCTTTGAATAAATCTTCCTCTCTGCCAGATGAGTTTAAATATTCCCTAAAACAAAGGGAGGCTGTTCTTGATTCTTACTTAAAAAAGATTCCAACAGAAGTTGTTCAGAGCATGGAATATTCATGACAAGGGATGTAAGTTGTCATCCACCTGATATTATTTTAGCAGTAAATTAAAGCTAGTGACCTCTAACAAAATTATAAAGATGGTTAGATTACCAGGGAAGGAGTTCAGCCTAATTCCAGCACGTGAAACTGCAAAATGGATCTTGCTGGCTCCATTAAGAGGTTCAAGAATTGTAACAGGGGTCTCCAGATTTCTATTAAAATAGTATATACAATATGATTACAATGCATTATATCTCTATATAATATTTATTCATTTCCCTAGTCTTTTGAACTTCATGATCCTTTGATCAATTATTTTCAGAGAAGGAAATTGAAATTTCTCACATGGCAACTTTGACAAATGTGCAGCATATATATTGTATAGCATTCTCGTGGGGGAACTTCTGAAATAAAATTAGTTCCATCAGCATGCCATGAGTTCATTGGCTTGGACCTTCCTGAGCCTTTTGTCATGGTGAATGTGCAAAGGATTTATCCCTTTTTAGAAACATTGTCGAAGATCATTCTTATTACTCTTCCTAATTACCTTTCCCAGCATTTTACCCTTCTTTTCTCAATAGGAGTTCAATAACAAGGTATAATTTCCCCATGGAATAACACGTGCAGAAATATATATATATATAAATATATATATATATTTATCTATTTATGTATGTGTGTGAGTGTATATAAGTGCATGGACACACCTATATACATAATTTAGTAGAAAAATTACTGTCTCAGCAGGCAATATATGCCTTCCATTTAGGAGCAGGCTAAAGATTATGATAAAATCATTAATTCTGTCAATATAAATGCTAAATAGAAATGGGAAATTGGTTCTCTGCCTTCTGTCACATTTTCTCTGGTAGGAAATTACAGCAGAGAAATTCAATCTGAAGAACTTTCTGTGTTTATAGCCCCCTCATCAAAGCTCCAGCACGTGATGGGCAATAAATAGTGTGACACCTCTTAATTAAACAGTGCTATTGTTTAGCCCAAAAGTAAATGCATTTTTTTTGCTTGCCTAGTGAGCAAACTGTAAGCTCCCACAGGAATCATAACATAAAGAGGCCATAAAAGTTAACCAAAATCAAATTGACAAGCCTGCACTAATTATCCCTGGCATTACAGCCCTGCAAATGTGGCTATAGGTTGAGAGATAATAGGAGCAAGCCCATTAGTAGTAAAGCACTGAGTGTTTTAATGTTTGTAAAGAGAGCATTTTTTACCTTTATTCTGGCTACTTTATGCTTTGTACAGTTTTCTAAATTACCATCTTTATAAAAGGACTATTTTTGGTGGGAAATGGCTACATCATGGCTGGGCAAGCCTATTATAGACAGATGTAAACTTTGATTTTTCATACTGGAGGATAGCAAGGGCTTGTAGAAAAGTGGTGAAGAGAAGGAAAGGGAAAAAATGTGCAATAAATAAATGAGTGTGTTTCTACAGTGTAAGTTCAGACACAAGCAAAAATTATTCAAAATCTTCCATGTATATCTGTGATTTGCTTTTCCAAACACACAGAATACTTCTTGTGAGTTGTGGTTGTGAATTTGGTTTCTATCAAAGGTTGTGAAAAATGAAGCATCTTTTCAACCTCTTCTTCTGGGATCTCTTTAATTATTTTAATATATTAATCTTCCTAGTAAGAAGGAAAATATAAAAAAAATCAGAGAAGGCCAGAGTATTAAGAAGGATTTCTGGAGGCAATCAATTTGTGGTTTTAAACATAGACATTTTCTAGAAAATGGAATTATTTTGTTCATGCTTTACTTGTAATTTCCCTAAAAGCTCAGTCAAGAACTGCAAGAAAGAGAAGTGCTGCTCTTCCATGGAAGACACTTTTGACCCATGAGGAGCTTTGCTTTAGACACAACCACTGTATCTTGCAATGAACAAATCAGTAAATGGAATTATTCCTTCTACTCTCACCCACAAGGTAAGTAAACAAAATCAAAACTCAAGTGCAGGGAGAAGAAATTTAGCTCACCTTGTTGTTGGGTTGTGGAAGTAAAAACCAGGGCTGTCCTACAGCTGAAAAATGCAGAGAGCCCCCACCATAAGCTCAGGGAGCAGGGATTTAGGATTCTATTGGAAAGTGTTCATATTGAAGACCCAATCTTGGTATTTTACTTAACTTTGAGCAGACAAATTTCCTGTTTCTACATGTCCAAGTTGCTTTTACATGAAAAGATAGCTGGTGCTTGGCTTTACAGGCAGAAATCTGGATTAAAAATCATCCTAAAAGCAGTTGCTTCCTGTAACTCCAAAGCAATACTAATAGGTATTGTTGAAGTCCCAGATGCACAGAGGCATTTGGAATGATGCATGTTTCTTTTACCAGCTAACCTTTCCTGATCTCTCAAGGCGTGTTATCTGTAGGAATCAATAGTCAGCCAGCAAAAGGAATTATGAAAACATGGAAAGCGCTCAGAGATCCGTGACTTTGAGTGCAAATGATGGAAAACCCTCTGCTCAAATTACTGCTTGAAACACAGTTACTCATAAGGGCAAACAAGGCTTTTGCTTTGCCCATTAACCTGAGCAGCATTAAAAAGCAGCGCAGCCGAACCCTGAGCCCAGTGAGGATGGAGTGTTTGTTATTGCTGTGTTCCTGTGCTGTGCTCCCGAGTGCTCTGTGGCTGGAATACACAACCAGCCTGATCACTATCACAAAAACAGGTTCTGCAGCCACGCTGCTGTCAGAGATGGATTTTACTGAGCTTTCAAAACTGAGGCATTGTTCCAAAACCCAGCGTGCTGCACGGAATGCAAAGGCGATGCTGCTTTATTTCACTAAAGTTCTGAATTGTTTGGGCTCTTTACTGTGTAGAGCAGAGCAAAACTTGTATAGAGAGGCAAAACAGTAAATTTAAATTCAAAATTAGAGAGGAAAAGAAATGGCAATGAGAGGTAATTTTTTTTTTCCAAAGGCTGTGGCAAATGCTCCCTCTCCAAATCTTTAATCCAGTTTGGGTGGTTTTGAAGGATATGTAAAATCAAAGCCAGTGAGATGGATGGCTACCAGAGGGCTTGGTCAGCATGGGGAAAACCTGTCAAGTTTTAGGTTTTCTTCCAGAATTTCTGGGCAAGGGTGAGGATTGTCCCAGCAGAGAGCCCACCACCATTTTCTTGAGATCCTTCATGAGAGCAGTAGGCTCCTCACACCTTCATGGCAGCTGGACCTTCTCTATCCACAGCTTTAATTGGTTCTAGATTTGTATTTTTCTTGCATCAGTAACCCTCAAACCCCATAATTTTCTTCATATATTCAGCCAGTTCTCTGAGGTTACTCCAGAAACATTTCCCAACCAGTTCTGCTTCTCAGGGTCATCTGGTGATAATAAGTCTGAAAATTACGAAAATAGAGAAAAAAAGCTTGAGCATACCCCACCTCACCAACTATGACAGGCATTTGTATACTGTCCTTTATATTAATTTATCAATCTAATAATCTATTAATCTATTACTTATTAATCTATTGACTGCAGCATTTCTCTCTGTCTTTACAGGAACTAAGAAAATGTCTCTGAATTCCTTACACCACATCCCTACACTTGGAAACCTTGGAATTAATTGAAGTCTTTCAGCAAAGAGGTAGAGCAAGACCATATAACCAAAACCTTGTAGATTTGGAGGGCTGGAGAGAAGTAAAACTTTTGAACTTCTAATCAGATGTAACTGGGAATGTTCAGATATGATTTCCCTTTTTTTTTGCCTATTAAATTTAGCACAGACTGACATTCTCATCTTTCTGTGGTGTGATTCCGCTTAGAGTAAAAAAATTGGGCTGATTTTTGTAATAACTTAAGCCATAATTTCTCTATTTATTTTTGGTGGTGGCTCAGTTTAAAGCCAATCTGTAGAAATAGAATATTTTGCTATCTGATACCAATTACATAGGTTAATGTAGGGTAAAAAGGTAATGTGAAGTATTAAATACTGAGAATTGGTATTGTGAAGGAAATATGTTTTTTTTTCTTTGAAGCTATCTTTTATTTATGAAAATGGAAATTTTTACATTTCAGCTGAATAGATGTATTTATGCACACTGATAATGTTTCCCTTTTGTATTTCTATTCATAAAACTTATCATTTCTCCCTCTATGTGAATTTAATTTTTTAGCCCTTTGGTATTTAAGCTTCTGGATATGTTTCTGTCCAGAATTTTTCCTTCAATGTATAACATAGAGAAATGAAAATCCATTTTCCTCAAGAAGTTGGACTTAAAGAAAACCCAGTTACTCCCAGTAATATTATAACTGTATTTTCTTTATTTCTTATGAAGAGTCTGAAAGTATTTTGCAACTTGTAGAAACTTAAAATGAAAAACACTGCTAAATCCTCTGTATTATACCAACATAAAGCAAGTCTGGAAATTCACTAGGAGAGACCCAGTGTGAGTGTCATCCTGTGTGGGAGGCGTTTTGCCCAAGCACTTTCTTGTTTTGTGTTAAAAATACCTTTGGATCCTTCACGCTCGTGCCAAACAGAAAGTGCAAAGAAATTCAGGCCCACCAGGAGACCACCTCGAGACTGAGAGGAACCATATGCTCCAGAAGCAGTGCTCTTTTTCATTCAGCCAGCCTGGCATAATCCTCACATTCCCAGACTGACTCTTGTCAGCATTTAAAAAATGCATGTGGGGGCAGCTGGAGTAGTTTCCGTTCCACTTTATTTAAGCTGTGCCTCTTCTCCTGCCTCAGACTTGGCAGACAAATGCCAGCCCTCTTCAGCTCTTGCTGGAGGTGACTAAACCAAAGCCCTGGTATTGATTTCAGGATGATTTAGTGCCCCCATGTCAGGAAGATGTCCGTGGATTCTTTTATTCACGTTGTTACAGGAACATTTTAAATTGGCAAGAATTCACAGCTCAGACTCCATCTCTAATCCATATTAACAGAATAGCATTGCTTTTCATTAGCTGTTAATGAATGATTTGGTGTGGGCTGAGTGTGTTCATGTTTTATTCTGCAGAAAGTTTAACATAACCTTGCACTGAGTTTCTTTATGCATTATATATACGTATAAAAATTATTTCAACATACATTTATTTATCTCAACTTATTCCTCTCTAAGAACAAAATTACACAGACCTCTGTATAAAGTGAGATAAACTTTGTGAAATATAAATTTTGTGAAATAAATTTCAAATGCCTGGAGGAGAAGGAAAAGCCAAGTGCCAGACATTGAGGGCAGGGCAAAACTGAGATCAACATGTGAAAAAGGGCCAACAGTTAAAATCAGATTTAATGCAGATAATCTGTGCATAATGTTTTGGGAGTTCTTTTTCACATTCTTTGGATGTTTATGTGTGCAAAGAAGTCAGGACAAGATACACTCAGTAAAATCTTAACATGTGCGTGAAAGAATTGCAGTTTAACTGAAGTGAATGTTGGAGGCAAAAACCAACATAAAACCTCATATTTTATAAGGAGTGAGGAATTATATTGCTACTTATGGCTGTGTTGGACACAACAAAACAGAAATGTCTGTATGAGGAACTGTGGCCTTGGGTTCATGCTATGTTTGAATGCAAGGGACAAGACAAATATAAAGCCAAATTTTATTTCTATTCCATCATATTTGTGTGTGTGAACTCTAAATACATCTAAGATCATGTGTGGAGTTGAAAATCCACTGGTCAGTGAACCCAAAATTAAGTAATATTAAGCAGAGTCATTTTTTTAATAACAAAATTCCATGCAGAGATGATATTGGAGTTTAGGACAGAAAGAATGGGAATGTCTTCCAGTTTCTAAGGGAGAGCTGGATGTTGAATTTCTGTATCAGCCCTGGTAACAACCAATGCACATTCAGTACAACTCAGCTTTACCATGTGCAACAGCAGTAAAAACAAACATGCCAGACAACCCCAAGAAAGGTTAGTCAAAACTTAATCTATTTTTATGCCATGTCAAACATTCAAGAGGGAAAACAATTTTTCTGACAATTCTTGACATTTTCCCCCTTCTATTCCTTGTGTTCTTTTTTCCATACATTGAATTGCTGCAATGAGAAAATGACTGTCTGAATTTTTACAGCTAATGATTAAAATAGAGAGCACCAGGAAACTATCAGAAGATCCTTCTTGAAAAAGAAAAGGAAGACTTGCACCTCCTTTCATCTTCCCTCAGGTAAAAGAATTGTTTGAGAGCTCTTGGTGAACAAATCACAACTGCCTTATTTATCCTACATCCTTTTCTGGTGAAAAATGTCAAATTAATTTCTTCCACAGTAAGACTGCAGAGCTGGTATTTCATCTATCTCACTTTTTAGGAACTTATAAATTTATTTTTGTGTTTGTTTCACTAGCTGGTGATCCTAGAGGATTTTAGGGGTTCTAACTTGAGTGGAGTTCATGTTTCTTCTGAAAATTCTGACCACAGCAGCAGGAGAAACACAACACTTGAAGTTTTACCAGACATGGAAGAAAAAGGAGATTAAATTCACATTTAGGTTGGAGTTTAGTGGTGCCACGTGGAGACTGCTGAGCTCTCCCAGTGACCACTCCAGGCAAGGAGGGAGGGAAAGCCCTGGATTTGCCCCAGCTCTGCTGGATGATTTTATTCCCAAAGAGGAAAGAGCTCAACAGGCACCTGTGAATTACAGCCTTGTGCAAGGGTGGGCTCTGCACATTCCCTCCCTCCCTCCCTGGGCAAGGCTCTTGGACACAGAGTCTTCAAAAATATTTTAATAACGGCAGAAAATGAATGTGATGTATTGCCAGTAAAAATCTATTAATCAATTTAAGAGTAATAAAAAGTCATTAAATTCATGGAGAGTACAGGTCTGGAAAGCTGGAGAGGTGCAGGTTTGCCAGCTGCACTTCCTTTGTTGGTGCTGCTGCTGAGGCACGAGAGTATTGGACTGGTCCAGAGATGGGTGGGTGTAGTTCCCTTAATCATGCAAAAAAACCCATAAATGAGCACTCGTTGTGGTAATACAAGCTTAGCTGGAGAGGTCTGGGGGCTTTTTGTTGTTGGTAAAGATTAAGAAATAAGGAAAAAAGTATGATGCCTTAGAACCTAGACATAAACTATTTTATTAAATAAAATACATAACTTTACCTTGGTTTAGCCTAAAACTATAATGTTAGCTTTGAATAAATCTGCATTTATATTCTGGTTTTCCTATGAACATCAGCTTTTAAATGAGAAATGACCCTTCAAAATTATTTAATACTGTCCCTCTCTCCCAAAATTGAAAAGGAAATATTTTACATTTCCAAAATATTTCCCACCCATTTCTTTCAACCAACACTGTATGTTGAATCTGCTTTCAGTTTTTCAATGGTTTTGGTTTTGGCACAATTCAGTTTTCCACTGAATTCTCCAATCTTTTCAAAAGAATACCTGACTTTGATCATGTGTCCCCTCATAAGAAATAGGTGTGTCTGTCTGGGAACAGTTAATACCAAAAATAAGAGACTGCAAGTGTTTAAATTAAATTCTTGAGGAATTAGGATGCTCAGGAGGGAAGGGAGACTTTAAGCTGAGTCTCACTCTTAAATTTTATGTCCCTGTGATTTCTGAAATTATCTGGAAATCTTGACAGGATATTTCACAAAAATACATTCTGTGATATATAGAGTGGAGAGGCTCCTATTGTTATGAATATTGTGATTTTATTTCCTGGTGTATCCTGGCTGCAGATAGGGTGTGGAGTCTTGAAGTCTTTCTCCCTATATTAGAGCTCTGTAGGGTTTAAAGGTCTTCAAAGTCAGGTTTTACAAGGGGAATTGCAAAACTAAGTACAATCCCTGTCACCTCCAGAGGTTTAGTAGCTGCCTTCATGAAATCCAGATCTCTTCACTTTTTAATTCTTGGATTTGGACCTCAGAAGTGTTAATCATAGCAAAAAAATTAAAGGCAAATGAATATTTAATATAATAAATGTCCTCAACATAATAGAAAGCCATGGAGAAGTGGGAGGAAAACTGAAGAGCTGTTTTCATAATGACCATGATTAACATTGTGTTATTTTAGAGCATCATGTTATATTTCAAATGGTGACTTAGCACAAAAGTCCCATTACTGTGGGGTTTAAATTATTACTTATGAAGCTTTCTTCTGGTAGAGTGAGAATAAGTTTGGCCATATTAATGCATAAAGAAAAATGTTATTCCATTTAGGCCCACAGAGTGCTCTCCATAATCAGGCCCAGCACTGAGGACTGTAGTTTTAACATGAAAGCACCATGAAAGGTTAATCAGAGCTGAAAATCCTGCTATGAGATGGTGCTTTGATGAAGGAATTCTTTATGTGCAAATGGGGGCAATTGACTCTCTCTGCACCTCTGAAGGGGTATTGATCTTCCACTTGTGCTGTGGATGCAGAGTTCTTAATTGGGCTATTTGATTTTTTGTTATGTCTAATTCCATCTGGTTTTTATTTCAGTAGGAAGAGCTCCCATTTATTGAAGCTTCTACAGCAGTTAACGAGCTTGTCATTTAAGTTAATTCTGTTTGTTTCACTGCTAGAAAGGTTGCAAAACTGCCTTATTGATTTTGCTCATAATAAAATGCTGCTTAAAACATCTGTGGCAGCTGCAAGAATGGGGACTCCATTTCAGCCTTAGAAAAAACACAAAGATTTTCCAGATCTGAAGTGGCAGAACAAAATCGTGTGAAGGAGGAGCTTCTTTACTGTCAGGGTAAATGACTGGAGGAAAAGGAGTGGGGTTGAAATAGGGGAATATGTTTGATAGCTGAGTGTTTAATGACATTTCTTTCCTTGCTGTTGAAGAAGCTCAGTGGGAGGACAGCAAGCTCTGGCTCTGCAGACTCTGAAAGCTCGGCAGAGGTGAGAGCTGACTGACTATTCTCTGATGACAGCTGCCTCTATGGGCTCCTTGGCAGGCCCTCCTTGGAATCCTTCCACTGGAGGCTGGAAGCTCTCTCTGCTGGACAGCCAGAGAGCTCTCATGCTTTGTGAACTGTGAAAGCTGAACTTTCTTCAAGAACAGACCCTCTGTCCCACCAAATCATTTCCAAAGCTCTGTCCTTCACAGCCCTTAGATGCATTTTGATTAAACCCTGCCAGGTTTGTTTGCCCTGTGGAATAACTTGATCTCTGACATATAAGATAGCGTTAATGAATATGGAATTGCTATTAAAATAACATCCAGGACCAGTATCCTCTGCACAACCTAGTCAGGCTTAATACTGCTTGACATTAGAGAAGAATGTGTTGCAGATAAGGGATGTCACCTGAAGTGCCTGTGAAAGGAAATGAGACTTTTTCAGGAAAATGACCCAAGGAAGTTTGCTGCAGTACCCTGTGCTGTGGGGAGCTGCCTTTGACACTCTATCCAAGAAGGAACTGTGCTTTCTACTGTGGGAGCTCCTCTTTT
The DNA here is from genome assembly GCA_024362935.1 of Setophaga petechia. Taxonomy (NCBI): domain Eukaryota; kingdom Metazoa; phylum Chordata; class Aves; order Passeriformes; family Parulidae; genus Setophaga; species Setophaga petechia. The sequence goes on along the minus strand of JANCRA010000013.1, from coordinate 3,068,769 downwards.
CCTGCGGGGCTTTGCTGTTTCCTCAAGTATTGACACATGTTCTCCTGCAGCAGCCAGGGTGAAAATGGTGATACAGTGCAGGCAGTGCTTGAATTTCCATGCAAAGTCCTTTCAGCTTGAATTACTCATCCAGGACACAAAGCTGGAGTTCTGCTGGCTCTCTCTGCTCCAGTTGCAGCTGCTTGTCCCACTTTAGCAAGGGCTGGTCTGCCTTTCTAAGTGCAAGAGCAGAAATGTTTCTCTTGTCCAGGCAGATATCCTCTGGAGACAGAGATATAGGGAAAGGTCATTGGAGATCCATTTTGTGCCTGGAGTAAAGCTTGGGAGAGTTGTGTCCTTGATTATTAAAAGACCAGCAGACCAACTTGTACTTCAGTAAAAGTAAACAGGACAAAAGTGGTCCTCAGCTTTGCCATTTCATCCCTGGTGGGTCTTGACCAATTGAACAGCACAATCTCCCAAACTCCTTTTCTTCTCTGGTGACATTTAAGTCATCTTCCTTTATTATCAATAATTAGGATTACTGGGCATCATTCTCCTTTTTGGTGTTTCAGGATCAGCTCTCTCTGCACACTCCAAGATGTTCTCAACTGAAATTGTGGTTAAGTTGTCAGAAGAGAGAGAGAGTCATATTTTGATTTTTGCCATCTTGCCCTTCTTACTTCTCTCTTTATCCACCTTCTCAGGTAAGGCAGAATTTACCCTGAACTTTCAGTTCCATGGTTATTTTGGCTGTGTGGTTGCAAAGCTGCCTGAGTCAGCCTGACAGTGCTGCCTTAGGTTACATCTCCTGTGAAAGCCCTGCTGCAGCAAACAGGTTTGATGTGTCAGCCAAGCCCAAGTAAATGATCCAGGGCTAGAAACAACTTCCCTGTGTCACCCATCTCCCTTCCCTCCCCTCGTACCACATGTGATCAGTTTAAGCTTTCCATGCCTCAGACATTTTTCCTGCCCTATGTTTAACCACAATATCCTGTTCCTGCAGGTGCACATCCTTCTTTGCAGCCAGGCTTGTGTCCATCTAGGGGAATATTTTCCAGAAGCTGGTGGATGTGTGGTGATCTCCCATGTGCACAGTAACTGCTCACAGCCCAGCACTGCTGTGTGCCTTTCTTTTCCACCTCTCTGCAGGTCCTCTCCAGAGCATTAGGACTTAAATTTTCCTTCTGTCATAATGACTGGTGCCTACTCTGTTAGAATATTTCCTCCTGAGCAGTTCATTAGCCCAGTACTTTTAGCAAAGCAACATCCCTTGTATATGCTAAACAGAATGAAAACCCAGGTGGAATCAAGAGCAGTGGAGTATGAAACAACAGAGCAAGTTGACACTTTGAAGTTTCAATTCCTTTCATAGGTTAAAATTTTAATGTTTGAGAAGTTTCCAGCTCTTCCTCTTTTTACCATCTCTAGAAAGTTGAAAAGCTGAGTCATAAAGGAAGTCAAGCTTTTCTGCTTCAACATTCTAAAAACCAGTGGGTTAATGAATGTGCCAAGGACACATTCAGCCTTTTGCTCTGCAGAAAGTTGTACATTTTTTAGGCTGAATCTTTCATTTGAATGTATGATTGACTTGGACTCTTGGTGTTTTAAGAAGTGTCTGAGGAATGTCTACTGTGCTGCTTGGTTTTCTGCCCCACTCCTGCCAAAATAATGTTGTCAGAACCAATCGTGCTTCCCAACTACTTAAAAAAAATAACTTTATTCTGAAAGGGATAAACAAGTTTTGAATCAGATTTCATATACCCAACTTCCAGCTAAACCAGGCATGGCAGGCCCAAGGCCAGGAGAGATGTAGAAAAGCTGACAGAACAGGCAGCTTTCATGTAAGGTAACAATGCAGGTCAAGAAAAGCCACAAAGCAAAAGAAAAAGGGATTAAAGATGTCAGATGACCAGTAGCAAAGGCAAAACCTTTTAGAAAGAAATAGTTTCTGCTGGAGGCTTTTTACAGTGAACATGCCAATCTGGACTTCATACTGCTTTGAGGGTCTATTGGAATGAATGAGAAGTGCTGTGAAAATGCAATTTTTTTTTTTACCAGGATCCACATCTGAGACTTACAGCCAGGAGCACTACTCAGCCATGGTTTCTTTTCTGACTGAACATTTTAATGTTACAAAAGTCAAACAAGTTTTTTAGCTTTTGAAATTCATATTTTTAGAAAAATAGTTCTACTGAAAGCACTAACAAGAGTATTAATTTAGAATCTATCTCAGATGGCAGTTTATTATTTACCCTATCTAGAATGAGATTAAATCACACCTTCATAATTTAATCTGCTCTATTAAAGTTAAATATTTCCATTTAGGCTGAGAGAAGTTTCTGTCTTAAAATTGTATGCAACTTTGTAAAAGAGAAGGGATTCAATTCAAAATAGGGATTTTCCCTATTGAGTCCCAGTTTTCAGGCAATGGAAGAGTATTTTATATCACATGATAGTAGCTGTGCTGTGTTGAAGAGTAGAGGTGCAGTAAGAAAAAAGAAAATGTCAGGATGCTCTTTTAGCACACATTATTAGACCACAGCCCCTTTCACTATGTAGATAATTCAGGTAATTCACCTCACAGAGATAATTCATATTTAGAAACAAGTGCCTCCCTAGGTGGGGCTGGCAGATTGGCAAAGCAGTGGTAAAACTACTCCATATGAAAAGGCAAATTGGAAAAAAACAGAGGCAAACAGGGAGGTGTTTTCACACCCAGATTAATTTAATGATTTCTGAAGAGCCATCTTCCCTGGGGCTTGTCTTGTTATTGGTCAAACCTAAAAACCAGAGCTCTTTTGGAGCTTTTTTGTCACTTGAGAAGCCCAGGGAAGCTGGTGATTGCTCAGTGCCATTATCCAGGTCTCTCAGAGCCACAGCCCCTTCAGAAATCAGCACCCAGAGCAGCATTACTCAACGTGAAACTAAGTTGTACAACATTTCCCTGAGGCTCAGAATAACAATTCTACATCCACCCTATATTCTTTCAAAGGCATGCAATGCTTTAAAAATATAGAGGCAGGTCATGATTTTTAACCTTATCTAAAAGCAGTTTGATACCCTGAAAAAAATCCTACAAATGCAAACATCATGGTGATATATTATTTGTTAATTTGTTTTCAGCATGGAAAAAGTATCCAAGCATCTTTCTAATGGATGGAACCCATTCTTTCCATTCTGCAAGAGCTCTTATCTGATAATACAGAGAACATATATTCCAAATCAGCTCTCAAAGGACACAGACACCAGAACAGACCCCACACTGTGCCCTTTTAAAGCTTGGGGGCCTAAAAAGGTGTGACAGGGTAGGATTTTGCAGCAGCAGAGTCTGAGAGGAGGTGATAAAGGTTTTTATATATTTTTATCTCCTGCCCCTGCCTCAGCACAAGCCAAAAGGAGCCTTGCTGGCTTGTAGCAGAGCTGTTGAGTGTCGCAGGCATCTTTTCATGAAAATCTTTTCTTTAGGATTTTTCCTCCTGAGAAGCTGAGAGGCCTCAGGAACAAAATGTAAACATTGATTATCTGCTGCTGTGGAATGCAACAGGTGCATCTGGGATTGGTCTCATGTGGTTGTTTGTAATTAATGGCCAATCACAGTCAGCTGGCTCAGACTCTCTGTCCCAGCCACAAACCTTTGTTATTCATTCCTTTCTATTCTTAGCTTAGCCAGCCTTCTGAGGAGAACCTTTTCTTCTATTCTTTTAGTATAGTTTTAATGTAATATATATCATAAAATAATAAATCAAGCCTTCTGAAACATGGAGTCAGATCCTCATCTCTTCCCTCAACATAAGGCCCCTGTGAACACTCACAGTTCAGTGCTTCTGTGCAGTCTGAGGGTGGCTTTTTTCCCCCTCTCTAAAAATATTATATAAGTTTGCAGCATCTTGTCAGAACAACCCATGGTTTAAAATTGCCTCCTGCCAGCTGAGTTATTGCCTGTCTTAAATCATCATTCCAGCAAACCCACCACGGCCCTGAGGCCACTAAAGGGTCTTGAACCCCTTCCCCAGGGCTCCCCCAGCCTGCCCAGAGTCCAGAACTCCCCTGGCACTGCCAGCCCTGCCCCAGGTGCCACAGCAGAGCCACAGAGCCCACCTGGCCCCAGGGAGGTGCCCAGGGCTGGGGCTGCCCCATTGTCCCCTCCCCAGGAAGGCTGAACCCCAAGGTGAAACCTTGGCTTGTTTTTCTTGGGTTTTTTTTTGGAATCTGTGATGTGTTCTGGCTTATTTGTCATCTCCTGTTGCCGTACTCACCAAGGCAAAGTTGTGTTGAAGAAAAATTACAACTAAAAGAATTAGGAGGCTGCCACTTGCAGCCTGTGCTTGGATGCAAAAGAGAGGGCAAAGGTTCTGATTTCTGGCAAACAAGGGCAGATTTTTTTCTGATGGAACCTGTGATGATACACAAGCTGAAAATCCTCCCCCCAGAAGGGTCACTCCAGATGAGGCTCAGAATTTCAGTTTTCTCTGGTGCTGCATTAGGGTGCAAACCACACACCTGAATCCCTGTTACTCTGGAAGAGATTTTTGATTCTTCCAGCTCCCTGTTGCTGATTTTAAACTTTTACAACTGGGCTATGATTCATTTGTGCCTGGGAGAGCTTCTGCCCTGATCCCAGTGCTGCCAGTAAAGGATAGGACCTTGCTTATCTCCACTAGATTTGTCTGAAAAGGAAATCCTAGAAAACAAATGATATCAGGACTGCCATTTGCTCTCAGCTCCTGTTTGTTCATTTGTTTTCAGCATGGAAAAACTATCTAAGCATCTTTTTAATGGATGGAACCCATTCTTTCCATTCTGCAGGAGTTCTGCTTTAGAGGGGACTTGCTGCAAACAGAGAGAGGAATCTGACAGATTTCCTGAATACATGAACATATTCTCTTTTGGATTTCTAAGTCCTTTTTTTTTGGTTTGGACAGTTTGGGTTTTTATTTTTGAATCCTGAGTTGCTTTAATGGTGTCCTTACTTCCTACTCAGTCCCCCACAAGCAGATCAACACAAAATTATCTGGGTGCCAGAACAATCCAAACCCTTGTTAACATGACTGGACATTAAAAATTATAAATTGCTGTATTTGATGAATGAAATTCAGTTTTTAAAACAGCTACAGTCCAGAAGCACATGGAAGCACTGCATATAGAAAACTAATGAAAGGAGCCTTAAAATGGAAATGGAGCAGTACTTAAAATGACCAAATGTTACACAAGCATGTGCTTTCTAGCATTGACTTCAAATAATTTTGGACATTTTTAAAGGTGATAATTTAAATTTTAAGTTACTTTGACAGATGAATAATTATATTCTCCTGAAGTTCAATTAACTTAGGAAACATGATTTTTTTTTAACTGACAAAGCAATATTTTCTGCAAAGAGAAGCATTAAAACCCTGTACAAAACAGATGTTAAGTTCCTGAATATTAATTTACATAATTTTCTTGCTTTGGCTCAATGGGAAAGGAGGAAATTGTGAGGAAAAATTCCAGAATGTTTTCATATAAGGAGAGAATTTTACCTTTAAGGCCAAATCATCACTTGTGAACAAGATTTTTGTCATCTTTTGACATGTCTAACAAAACAAGGGGCATTAGGTTCGTCATTTCATGAAATTTTCAGATCCTCACTTGTGAAAACATTTTGGAATAGTATATTTTCTGGTTTTATCTGCATCCATGCAACTACAGCAGATTTTCCAGTAACTTGTGCCTTCTTTAAGGACACCTACTGTGAATCTGCCTGTGCTTACAGTGTGGAGTTGATATAGCAATAACCAGGTTTTGGAGACTTAGGTGTTCCCACAGGGATGTGCTTACCCCTGTAACTCACTGCTCACCTGCACAGGGCTCTGTGCACTCCATTTCTCTTTCAGATTCAGAAATATATTCTCACACAGAGATTTCCAAGTGGAGGTAAGAAATGATGGTGAACGTGAGGAAAATTACATGAAGAGCACCCAGAAAAGCAAAATTTCCTGATACAGCATCACATTTAAACACCTCTGTGGGGATGGTTGGAGAAGAGTTCCTGTAATTATAGATGTCCAAAATCAGGACATTCTTCAGCTTTGTGATGGATGATGCTGAGACATCCACAGAGCCCACCAGATGTTGTTCCACAGCCTTGCTCCCAGATGAGGTTGCTCTGTCAAGGTAAGGGTCTCTGGTGAGCCAGCTGGAAGTATTGATCCTTCAGCTAATGATACAGGGAGATGAGGAAAGCATCCAGAAAGCTTTGCCCTGTGTCAGCAGAAATACTGGGTGGTTTTGAAGTGCAGTGTTTAAAAATAGTGCCTTGTGAAGAACACTGGCAAGATGATTGCTCCTCTGAGGTACAAGCTGATTTCAGGGTCATGCAAAATGCATGGGGTGATCCAAAAGATACTTTTACTAACCAAAAAATAGAAAAATAAGAGCATTGTTTTTTCCTATATCCTTTTAATATTGGAAAAGTCATATTTGTTTAAAAAAATTAAAAATAAAAGGGCAAAGCTTAAGCTGTGTGGGACTTTCCTGACTGGTTGAAACTCTGAAGATTAGAAAGGTGATGGTGGAAATGTAAAGACACAGATTCTGTTGATTGGTAATGGGCTGCACTCCTCTCCCCCACACCACCCCCAGTGCAGTGATCACAGGACTCAGGAAATTGCCTGATCTCTCAGTTTTCCCAGCCAGTTTGGCAGAGGTTTGGGAAGTTGCAGATGAACCAAATGAAACTCCTCAAGAGTGTAAAAGAAATCTGTTTCTTTCAGTCATTTCACAAGTGGCTGGTTCTACAAGAGGACTCTGTGTGCAATTAAATTAGTGTAATAACTGCCTTCTCTGGAGCTGATGGAATGATGAGAGAATGAGCACAATGCAGGAGCACAGTGTGGTCAAGCAGTCACCCTAAGAGAGGGAATGATGTCATCTCCAAAGAGAATATCAGATGCTTCTCTAATTTACAGAGGGAAACTCTTCCCTTTAGTGTTTGCTGCAGTTCTGAAAGATGCCAAGTGCCTGCACTGGGTCTGTGCTGCTCCCAGGGGGCTGTAATTACAGTTACAAATGAGCTTTCCCTTCTGAGGATTAGCTCTGTCCTCCCTGAGCAACTGAAGGGAAATAGAAGCTGGAGCCAGAACTGGGCAAGGGACAAGTGCAAAGGGAATGGATGAAGAGACCCTGTCAAGGCAGCCCTGTTAATTCCTTAATTTTTTACTATAAGCAGAACAAACAAAAAAGCTGCTCCAGCGAGCTATTTACATCAGTGTGCTTCAGAGCAGATGGAGGGCTTTATATCCCATTATGAAAGGCGTGCAAGTTACAGTGACATGAGTCCTAATTATGGACAACTTAAACTGCACCATCTGCATTTAACAAAGCTCCATATGCAGGGGGATGAGCGAGCCTGGCTGCCTGCATTTGTCAGCAACACGTGCAAAATAGCAAAATAGACACCCACAGCAAGGAGCTGAGGATGCTCAGGCAGCCTCTGTGAGAGGAACTGGAAGTGTTTGAGGTGTCCCTTCTGCCCTCACTGACCAAACAGAAAATTGAAGCAACAATCACCCCAGGATAGAATTAGTGCTTCCTCTTAAGAGGGGTATTTGTACATAGGTTTGCCAATTTCATCCAGTCTTAGCTAACACCTGCTTTTTAACTTTTTTTAAATTTTTCTTTTCTCATTTTTTCTTTTTGGCAGAAAATTTTGCATCATCTTCCCCGTGGCAATCTGAGCAGACAGTGTGTAATTTTAGATGCTCAGATTGAAAGCCCAATTCTTTTGCCACTGACAGTGCTCTGTCATGCAAATTTCAGCATAAGGGATCTGTTGATTTCAGTTTAATGGAGAGTAAGAAAATTAATCTTTCTTTGGAAAAGAAAATTTCATTGAGGCAAATAGCCCTAGTTACCCAAAACACAAATTAGAATCCTAAAGTTTGACTTGAAAAGGGGTCCTTCTATGCTCTGCAATAGGAGGAATTGTTTTTCTGCTCCTTTACAGAGTATTAAACACAGTCTGTAACTGAGAGGAGATTTAGCAGGGGAGTGCTTATTTTCCTTCTGACATTAGCAGCTAGTTCCACTGGAGAAAATTTTAAGACCAGAGCCACACTTAGCTGCTTCTTCCCCAGAATTATGAGCACTTGAAATACGAGGAAATTCTAGACAGTGTACAAAACTCTTTGGCTGAAAAGATAAAATTTCAAGTGAACACAAAGCGACTTCTTTTCTGCATGCTTTGTATGTGGAAAAAAGGGGGGAAGGAGGTCAGATATGTACATGCCTCTGGTTATCATAGGTGATCTGCACTGCAGCTCCTCTGACCCTCTCTTCAGAGCTCCAAAATCACAACCCAGCAAGGGCAGGCTCCTAAACCCTGGCCTCTTGTGGCCCTGCCCTCAACCACCCTTTTCCTCCCTGGCTCAGCAAGGCTTTGATCTGGAGCAATCTGAAGCTGAAGAGTGAATAGCTGGTGAGCTCTTGAGATGACAAACATCTCTCTCCAGGAGGGTTTTGGGAATCATCTTTTAGTGAGAGATGGCAGGAGCTGAGGCAGCTGTTATGGTGCTGGGTTCAGCTCCTGCTCAGGCTGGCCTCTGTATCTCTGTGAGACAAAAACAAAATACTGAATTAGGAACAAAAAAGTGAAGTCTTTATAAGCAAAAGTAATTGGGTGATCACAGCATGATTGAGAAGTGAGAGGGGATCATTAATGTCTGCTTTCCCAGAAATCTGGATGTAAGGGATTAGGCTGACTGCAATAGATTCCTCCCACCTCTGTTTCCCCCCTTTCCATTCTGCTGCCTCTGATATGGAGATTTACACTGACCTCTGGGCTTCTAAATCTTGCAATTTGCCAGCTCTTTGATAGAAGCACATTCTCACTGGCCACTTAATTCCTTTCTGAGCAGTATTACGTGACACCAGCAATCAGAGGGCCTTTGATTCACCAGGACAAAAGGAAGAATGGAAATGTACTTTTTCCCCCCAACACAGCACTGCCATAGTCCCATGAGCCAGCTGTAATCCTGGTTTCATTTTTTCTTTCCTGTTTTTTAGTGATTTTTGAAGCCCAGCTTTGAGCTAAGCAAGAACAAGATAAGACAAGCTCTTTTACCATTTGAATACTGAGGGAATAAATCTTTTTATCTCTCCCTGACTCCAGGAGCAGGAAGTAAAAAACATTTTCTGTATGAACACTGAATAGGACTGGTCCATTTTACTTTCCCTGCAGCATTAGCTGCTTTTCTAAAAGGAGACCTATTTTACCACATAAAACAGCAGGAAGTGTGAGGACAAAATGGAACTATTTTCAAGGAGACAACACTGAAGGCAGACATAGCAGACACAGGCAGTAAAATCACCCTCCATTAAATTTGTGACTGGAGGATTCTGGAGAAACTCCTTTAAATATTATTTCACAAGTCTCAGGCCAATGCTTTCTTTACCAGCACGAGTATTTAAATACAAAATATGTAAATAAGAAGAATTAAATTAAAAGAAAACTGAGTTTAGATGTAAGGTGAAAAGTTGTCTTTGTTTCCTGTCTTATACCCAATTTCTGCTCCATATTCTGTGTGTATATGGTGTATATACACTCCTTTCCTGAGGATATCCATGATAAAGAGTTGATGTTTAATCAGTTTTTGAAGTACTGCTTGCACCTTGTTTACCAAAAAATGCTGCAACTTCATATAAGACCAGAAAAGCCATATCCATCTGTACTACTAAAAAAAAAAATAAAAGCCATATCATCCAAAATTATGCCACAGATTGATTTATGTAGCTTTTCATATGTGATACATTAATGTGGTTTTAAATAAGAAAAAAAGGGAAAAATACCTTGGGTTGAGAGTTAAAATACTTGGGAAAACCTCAGGCACCATTGACATGATATTTCTCAAGCTGAAGAAACTTCAGTCATTTTGAACTTACTGATGAGAAATTTTAGGCAGGTTTGGAACACTATCAAATAGATAAACTGTACTCACATTACCCTATTTAATCATATCCAGAATATTTCTCAGTTGTTTGATCAAAGCAGTTGTCAGCTTTGTAATTTTTGAAGTGAAGGATCCTCTCTGATTTTTACAGGAAAGAATTCCACAGAATTAACAGGCAAAAGAGATAAAAAACAATACTTTCAATTTAATAGGAGTTATTTTGACAAAATTGTACCTCAATAGAACTTTATAAGATTTTGGATTTGTATAGAAGAGAAACAAGAATCTAACCTCATAATCTAAGTATATCTACCAGGAACGTGAATTTTTAATTTAAATTTCTGTTTTCATCAAATGATTGATTTAGCCACAATAGTAATTTTGTATATTACTGATATAATTCACCAGTTCTAAAAAAGCCTTCTCTGGACACAGACTCAATGCTTCAAATGGTGAATGCTGAGCTGCTCAGCAAGGATCTTCTGAGAGGAGCTACCAGGTCAGCTGTGACCCAGGCCAAAGCTGGGAAATTAAGGAATCATGGCTTCTATAAAAACTACATTTGCACCTCCAGTTGCAGTTTAGAGACACTGGAAGGTCTGCCTGCATAGAGAGAGATTGTTCTTGTGGGAGAAAAAATCATTGGAGGAGCTGAAGGAAATAACACGGGAATGGCTGAAACTCTTTAGTTATGAAGTGAGGAGAAGATTGTCAAGATCACAGCGAGGAAAGTCATGTATAAAAAAAGGATGTAATTATTTGAGCACTTAAAATAGTGTGAATTACTTGCTTGGCTCTCCTGGTTTATGTCCAGGAGAGCTAAGTAAGAAATCCACACGATTTTAAGTGCTCAAATAAGTGTTTAGAAATGCAGTGTCCTGTGTTCCCTGCCCTGCCCCTGTGGAATGTGCACGGCTGCCTCCAGGCTGGGTGGTCCCACACCACAAACGTCACCTCACACTCCATTCTCAGGCTCATGACTCTCTTCATGTCTGGGAGCAGAAACAAAAATTCACAAAAATTGCATGGAAGACTGTTGTAGTTGAGACAGAGACAATACAGAGCATCACACTCTGCTTTCAGAAGGCTTCAAACCCTGTTTTTATTTTAGCATGCATGCTTTTTATACATTCTTACAAAACTCACAAGTTTACACTTTACTCATTGGCCAGGAAAGACAAAGAGCTTATTGGAGTGTGGCAATCACATTCTCTGAAAAAATCCCCTCTCCCAGGATTTTTCTCCTGAGAAGCTAAGAAGCCTCAGAGAAAAGGAAAACAATTCCTACCTCATTTGTTTCTCCTGTGTTTTGCTGATATGGAATGTGTTTGGAGATTGCTTGCCCACAGGTCATTGTTTCTTTGGATTCTGTGTGAGTTGTTTTGACTCATTGGCCAATCAGTGCCAAGCTGTGTGGAGACTTTGGAAAGAGTCAGGAGTTTTCATTATTATCATTTTAGCATTTAGTAAGTATCCTTTCTGGATTCTTTAGTATAGTATAGTATTTTTTAATATAGTATAGTATTATAAAGTAATAAATTATCCTTCTGAGAACATGGAGTCAGGTTCATCATTCCTGCCTTTGTCAGGGCATTCCCTGCAAATATAATATTGCAGTAGGCAGTTGCAGTTTCTCTTATTTATCCTTCTTTCTTTCTTGGTTTCTATGTCAATGACCTTGGTGGAAAATTCTTTCAGGGGTAAAGGTGGATTCTCTGATCAAACTTCTGTCTGGCTCACAGAAGTTGTTGTGAAACCTCTTCCACAGAAGGTTCTCTTGGAGCTTCTGGCCCCAGGAGCCAGACACATCATTCTGGATGATTCCAAGGAGCTGGCTTGAAAATTCATTATATCCCCCTTCAATTGCAAGGAATGTGCCATATCCAAAACCATTAAAGTGTGATGCCCTTACTCCCTCTTATTCTCTGACTTTTAAACCATAAGGCATGTAATTTTACTTCTTTATTCCTTTCTTTCATTCCCTCTCCATGATGAAGAATAGAGAGCCTATTTTAGTTTAGCTGATGGAATTTGTTAATAAGCATTAGTGCATTTAAAATTTTAGAAACAAATGAAAGGATATGCAACATGAACATATACAACTGAGAGAAAAATACATGTTTAAGGTTGCTAACAGAGGATTAGGAAACTATGACTCAAAGTGCCAAAAAAGGAGAAATCATTTAAATCATCAGTCTTCATTTTATCCATAGGGCTAAATTAAAATTCTGCATAGTGTTAGTGAGAGCAAAAACCATAATTGTCTTTAATATTGTGGTAGTTTGTGAAAGGGATTCTATAACACATAATTAGGATGTAGATACCCAGGGGATCCCTTCCAGTTCTGGGCCCTTATAGTTATTATTTAAAAGGGAAAGCCATAATGGGGATGAGTGGATTTTTTTCAGCTACAGAAAAAAAATAAATAGCTTCACTTGGTAAACAAAATGCCCTTGCTAGATCTGCTGAGGTATCTATAAAAGGTGTCCACTGACTGTGGAAGTTCCCTAGCCTGGCAGTGAATCATCCATCACTGAATGTTGGATCTAATTAGTGGAGTCCAGAGGGTTTTCCCAATGTCCTCTAAGCTGGTAAGACTCAAACATCTTGGATTTGACAAACAATCCCCAGCCCCTTCCCTGACCTTGGTGAACTTCTGGTCAATCAGATGAAACACAAAATATTTAATGGGGTTTTTTTGTTGTTTTCTCATCTTGGTTTTAGAGCCCATCATTGGTTATTGAACACAAATCCAAATTACAAATTTTCACTTCACAGGAAATGAACAATTGCTGCACGGGATTTTATAAACCTCCGATTTTTCAGAAATAAAAAGTTTGAAAAAATATTTTTTTTTCAACTTGAATTACTGTACTCCAGCAAAGCAAACACTTTGTCTTTTAACTTTCAATGATGAGAAAAACATCAAAAATTTTGATGAAGCTAAGAACTAAAAAGCCATAAACAAAAAATATCCTATTTGAAGTTAATAATAAGCTGTGATTTAAAAAAGATCAGCATTTTCCCAGAAATGTGTTCTGATGGAAAATATTTGACTGTTTTGGTTGATATTAGGTAAAATAAAACTTTTTTGATGAATGGTTGGGCGTGGAGAGAGAATGGGTTTGGTTTCATTTTGGTGACATTTGAGGTACCAGGTAGCAAAAGAAGTTCTGAAAGCTGGGCTTCTGTGATGGTCAAAATGTATAAAATGAAAACAGTTACTTATGTTTTCTACCTTTTCTTTGGTTTTTGATCTTCTGTTACCCTATTAAACATGAAATTCTGTGATTAAAATTATTTTAGATATCTGTGGCATAAAGATACTGTGAAATATGTAAACAAATCAAGTATTAATTATGAAAGGTTAATTTCCATCCTGTTAACTCTCCTTTGATTCAGAAGCAGTAGCTTATCATGAGCAGAGCTTACAAAAGGAATTGAGCCTGAAGCTGTTGTACCTAGGTTGTTTAAAAGCCAATTTTTGTGCTGTTCTTTCTGTTTTTAATTGCTGTATGATTTGAAAATGCAAGTGGCAGAAACATTAAGAGCCTCTTTTGGGAGCAGGCCCCTGCTGAGTGCCACTTTAAGGAGAGAAGCACCAAAAATCTGCTTTTTTTGGAGGGCAGTGGTGAAGTTCCCTGTGCAGTTCAGGGGTCACAACCTCTGATGGGGCAATCCAATGTAAGGAATCACTGCTCTGTTTCTGGAGAGATAAAACAGCAAAAAGCCCATGAAATCTTCACTTGGTAGAAATCATTTGCCAAAATGGAGCAGCACTGATTTACACCAGCTGAGGCCAGGGAATGGGCCAAGGTGGGGGCAGAGCAACAGAAAGTACAAATGAGCTCTTGGAAGAAAAACCTTTTTTCCCACTGATGTAGAACTACATTTAATCTGCCAGCATGGATTGAGAGCAGTTATCAAGTTTATTTATAACCTTCAGGATAGAAATTCATCAAAGATAGCTTTCCTCACAGTCTCTGCTTTGTATCTGCAGCAGAAGGAAAAAATAACCAAAGTGAAATTTGCTTGATGCAGCACTGGAAATTTCGTGTTAGCATGTCACTAAGTAACAAGCACACAGGTATTAATTGTCGAGGATGATAATAACATGCCATCTATGAATTTATAACTTGTTAATTACCAGAATAAAAAGCAGCAAGCTTTTTAGCATCTGTAGCTCCAGGCAGCAAGCAGCCTAATCTGCTGATACACCACTCAGCTCTGTTGAAATTAGAAAAGTGTGGTCTAACATTTTTTGAGAATCATTTCCTCATTTCCTATGACCCATTAAAGGAAATGCTGTATTTTCTGCTGCAGTGGGACTGCCAGTGACATCTGGGTGGGTAGCTCATGGTGGTCACCTTCAAATTGAGCAACAGGACCCCTTCCTGAGCCTCAAATGTCCCCATCCTTCAGAGCTGGGACAGTTGTGCCTTTTGTAGTGTTTTGCAGTAAGGTTTCTTAGCTTGAGAGGAATCTCTAGACAAAAAACACAGTGGCTGAAGCAATGTCAGCAGAACTTTTAGGTTTGTTTTTTTCCTTTTTTTTTTTTTTTATTGTGGGATATTAAGATGACTTTTTAAAAAGGAGGCTCACACCTGCCCCACCCTAAGTGGAGGAGAGAAACTGAACTCAGGTTTTCTGCATCTCCCCTGAGTGCCTGAACCTGTGCCCTGGAGAAGTCAGGTGCTACAGAGGCAGAGATAATTTATTTAAGTAAGGCAAACCAGAAATTACTGAGGTGAATGCTGTGCAAGCAGCAGTAGCAGCTTCTCTGGGATCTGTAGCAGTGGTGGTGTTGTTCCTGCAGGAACTGTAAGTGACAATTTATGTGGTTTTTTTCCTTACTGAGCCTTGTTTGCTGTATTCAGGCTAACTTCAGGAAATGGCTGGAAATCTGCACCCCAAATAATATAGAAGCAAGATGATTCAAAGCTTTTATTGTACTTTGTCCCTTCTGGAATTTTTGGTAGCAATGAAATAACTGGATGTACCAAGTTCATAATCTGCAAAAAGTGCTTAACTTTTTTTGGTGTGATAACATGAAATAAGCAAGTTCTGATATGTCAAAAATATTATTAGGACAAGAAAAATCATCTCTATGAAATAACTTTATCTGTTCCAACATTTTTGCATTTTTTGCTTCTCTCTAATTATATGTACATATGTATGTAGATGCAAAATTTGATAAAAGGGTGAGGATGAACAGAGTCTTATAAAATCTATTTTTATCTTTTACTCTTGAAATAGTTATCAACTAAGATTATGCAAATATAACAGGCAATGATGTAAGCTTCTGTGGTGATTAAGGTCTTAAAAATAACACGTGGTAGATCTGCCCTGAGAGCAGTTTCTTCTTGGATAAAATTGGTTGAGTTTCATTTGTTTCCTTTGGGGTTTGTTTGTTTACTTGGTCAATTTTTGTTTGGCTTTAGAAATTGATGGCAGAGGACACCGGAATATATTTCAGGAGTAAAATGTAATTGCATCGACCTGCTAAGACTTGAGGTTGTTGTTTAAATTTACCCCTCTCCGACTTCTTGTGATAATCTGGTTTTTCTGTACTCAGTAAGAGGAACAATGCATTGTGTATTTAAAAGATATGGCACCACAGAACATCCCAAAATACTTTTGCATTTTATTCTCATCACCCTCTCTAAAACATGCTAAAGGTCCCATGTCTTGTAAATACAATATTTTTGGTGTTGGAAGAGTTTTTATCTCTTTTCTTTCTCTACTGTTTATGTTGGGTATTTGGGCAGATGAAAAGTTTCTGTCTGCAGTTTGTTCAGGGAAGTTTGTTAATTTATTAGTGCTTCCCAAACATTAATGAATTTATTCTCATTTTAAAATGTTCCCCTTCACAGACAGAAAAATTAGTGCTATAAAGGAAAATGTGAAAATTGCTGTGTCAAAATCTGTGACTGAGGAAAAAGGGTGGTATTGGATAAACAACTCTCTGGGCCAATTTACATATCCAAAACAACTAATTAGTATTTTTAGCTGTTATGATTCTGTTGGACTAGAAAATTATAAAGCAAAAGTAATGTGTTCTCCTTTGGTAGGCCTAGTTAAACCACTTTAGGGAAGTTACCATTTGGTGCAAATTTTACATTAAAACAGCTGCCTGCAAACTGTTTTCCAGTGCTAAATCTTTACCTCTCACCACTGGCATGACTTCCATATGTACTAGAGATTCTGCATCCTATTTAAACTTGCAACTTTTCAGCTGGATGGTTTCTGTTTCTTGCTCCCTTTCTAATCCACATGATTTCTTTTTTTGTTTTGTCTAATCTTTGTGTACTGCCATGTGGCCAAATGCTGTCATAGATCACTTTCTGTGCCCCTCATTAAGTTTATATGACTTTCCAAAATAAAATCTCCAGATTTTCTCAATCAGACCGTTCATATACTCCACATATATGGATGAACACTGTGATACTGTGGCAACTGATAATATTTGGCATCATTTGTATAAATTCTAGGAATGACTGGTGCTGGCATGTTATTGATTGTGCTTATTGAAACTCATGTTTTGCAGACAGGAACTGGTTTGTTTCTCCAAAGTATCTCTGTGTTCCTGTGTATGTTTAGGACAGTGATGCTCAGGAATTTCTTTCTTTCTGTATTTCTTTCTTCAGGAAATACAAGTTTTTGATGGAACTGGAAAGTGAGGGCTTTATTCCTTGTAGTCAGGCAACTGCACTGAGCTTATATGGTGTTTGTTTCCCATCTGCCTGGGTTAAATCTGGCTCAGAAATGTTTGCAGTGTAATAATAGCTGCAGAGTTAGCTCTGTGTGGAGCAGACACAGAGAAATAACCTCTGCAGTCTAGACAGTCTGAAGGAAAACGTGGGGGTTCCTTAAATTAGAATAATGCTGTGCTCTCAGGATAAAATGTGTTCAGCCCTTGCTCTTCCCTTGTGTTAGAGAGTGATGGCCCAGCTCTCCATGGGACACCTGAATTCAGGTTTAAAAAAAAAAAAAAGGAGAGAGAAAAAAATCAAATCTCCTTTGTTCAGACTATTTTTGTGTCAGTGTTACACAGTGCAGCCCCAGAAATACTGTTCCAGTGGGAGGGAGCCTGGACTCACATCCTGCATGTGGAGGTGAACAACAGCCTGGGGAGCACATGCAGACAGGACAAGGTGGAAACTTCCTGGGGGGTCTAGGAAAATGCTCTTTTATACCCTAAAGTAGCATTTTGGGGTTTAAAACAAGTACTTCAGCCCAAGCAGTGCCTGTCTTGTGTCAGTAAGGCTGTAGCTGTGTGTTGGTGTCTGGTTTGGGGTAGGTGGGTGTGAGACCTGCTCAGCCCACAGCAGCTGCCTCAAAGACAACCAGAAGTTTGGGAGATTTCTCCTCCTTTTTTTGGTGAGATTTCTCCCCCATTTTTTGTTGAGTGAGCATTTTTGTGAGCGATTATTCTCTTCCTTTTTGGAGCCCAAAGGCTGCAGGATTAGGATCTTTTTTTTTATTATTTTTTTTCCAGCCTTGTTGCTCCAAAGACAAGGCAAAGGGCCCAATAAAGTGCATCCCCCCTAACACCAGATATCAGGAAAAATCTGATTCCTTCCCATTCTAAGCTATTTGTGCTGCCTCAGGGTTTGCCCTTTTTGAAAAACTTATTCTCTACTGCTTGTCTTATTCAGAGGAAATTCAAAGCTTTCCGATTAGACTGCTGTAAAAGTCTTTCCAACAAGAAATTGTACATTTCCCAGAGCAAGTTCACACTTACAGAACAGAACTTAAGCTCTTCATTTGGAGCTCTTTTTTCAAGTGAAGATTTGTGACACAATCCCCATCATATCACTGAGTGCTTTTGCCTTGCTTGAGACTGATCTGGCATTTTCTAGGCCAAAGAGGTAAAATATTTTTAATTACTCTGAGCATATCTTACTCCCCAAAGTTTTGATTTTTCTGATGAGCCTTGTGGTTCTGAATTTTTAAATTTTATCCCTAACTGTATAGATATTTGGAGATACCTGCTGGATTAATTTTGCTCTAGCACAACTCTAGGGAATAACTGCACAAATCCAGGCTTCTGTGCTTAACATGGCATTGCCAGAACTTCATACCACTGTTTGTGTTCAGTTTCACACAGAGGGAAGCATCTTGGGTGGAATATACTTTATGTGTATGGATGGTGAGCTGCAGGCAAAATTAGGAGTTGATATCTGCTGGCTTCTTGGGAGTGAAACATGTTAGTGAAAATATTCTTTCTGAAGGAAATTCTGACTAGCACTTTTTAAAATATTCTTTTTTAGCTTGTGTATAGCATAGTAAGTTCTGCT
This sequence comes from Setophaga petechia, assembly GCA_024362935.1. Taxonomy (NCBI): domain Eukaryota; kingdom Metazoa; phylum Chordata; class Aves; order Passeriformes; family Parulidae; genus Setophaga; species Setophaga petechia. The sequence goes on along the minus strand of JANCRA010000013.1, from coordinate 3,050,564 downwards.
ACACCCCTGTTTTGTTTCTTCTCCTCTGCAAACACCCTTTTAATGTTAGCCCTCTGTCCAGACACTGCACAATCCCTCTTGGATTGCACTCTATTAAATATTGCAGCAGCACACTTGCTTGACCTTGCTGATGTTAAAAAAGAAAATGTTTGTTCTAGTTTGAATTTTTTCCCCGTTTATTTCTGTGAGTATTCTGCTTTAAGCATACTTTGTGGAGCTTCTGCCTGGAGCCTGCCTAGAACTGAAGCAGGTATTTCAGGGGTCAGCTGTCAACTGGCTCGTTGCAAAGGTGGTGAATCCTGAAGGAAGCTCCAGCAGGCAGGAGAGGAAGGAAGAGCTGTCTTGCTGATGTGCATAACAGCACTGAGGGACACACTTTCCCAACAGCAAATTCTCTGGGGGCACTGTGGTCAGGTGTCAAAAATGTTTACAGAATTAATTTGAGTCTCTCGTGGTGGTGAAAGGAAGAAGCCCTTCCACATCTTCATCCTCCCCTTGCTCATTCTCCTGATGCAGCTCCCCTGATGTGACACTTTGGTTTATTGCAGTAGTGCTGGAGGAAGCCAGGTCACAGGGGCACTGGGATTGTACAGACACAGCACAAAACCTGTCCCAGAGGTTTTATTCATTAAGCAAGCATTATTCTCTTTCTCATCTTCTCTCTGCTTTTGGGGCTGTTGGCATTTTTGGCTGGCGTGCAGTTCCCTGAACTTGCTTGCTGTCAGTCCTCTTTGAAATATTTGTATTTCAGTTTCATTTGAAAATTCTGTCTGTGGAAAGACTGAGTTTTTAATATATGTATGCAACAGGGTAACTTCTGAGATAGTTTTAATGAGAGAAGTCTTTGCTCAGAATGCAGTTTGGGACGGGGTCATGGATCCAATCCCTTTGTAACAGGAAAATGAGGAATGGCCTGACTGGGACATGCTCACAGCACAAGTGGAGATTGCTATCTCACTTGGATCATGTTGATAGGGGCTGGAGGGATGTGAAATTTAGCAACTGAATAAAGATGGCCTTGGTCTGCAAAAATTTGGTAAAATATATGTGAATGCTCATAGTTTCCATTTTCATCCTTTCTGCACATATTTCTTGCCACTCCCCTAAACTGATCAATGCTTTGTGTCAGGCAGGCTGGGAATCCATCAGGATCCATTTCAACCCCTCAGGTAAATCCTGAGGAGGACTTTTTTCCCCCAACACCCCTCCTAGGCCAGATGAAATTAGGGAATGTAATCTGTCTGTTTCTCTGGACACTATCATCAGCTGCCCTGGTATTTTTGTAACTTCAAGTGTTTGGCTGGAGGTTTGCAAGGTTTTGGTGTTTGGTTTTGATTTTCATTATTAAACACTACTGGGGTTTTTCTTACTGGCAAACAAAGGTTGATGCTCAGCTGATTGGGGAAAAAGCTGCTTAAAAATTAAATGACTTGTGTACCACTGTTGAAATCAATAGGGCAGTCTCAGCCTGCAGCACATGAAAGTTTTTCCTTATGGTTTAAAAAAAGGTAGAGTAATAATTATTTCAAAATAAATCAGTTTCTGTTTCCAGCTAACAAAGGTGGCTTTTTTAAAAAAGCATTCCTTGTACTGCTCTGAACTGGTGACTGCAATACCAAATGGAAACATTCATTTAAATGTTATTTAGATAATAATTACTAAAACCATTTCTATCTCTATCTCATTTCTGCTAATAAAGCATCTTCATTTTTAGTGAAATGCTGTCTACACACACTAATTTACAGCCAAATATTCCTTATTTTTCACAAGTATTAAGACAAAAGAGTACATATATGACATGATTAAAGTTTCATCCACAAATTAGTTACCTTATCTGTTCTCTATCTGCATAATCCCCATACCCCTGTCACCATGTTTACAAATCCAAATGAATATTATGCAGCCCAGATCTAATTAATTTTGGATTAGTCTCCCAGACACATGTAGCCCTGATCAAAATAATCTGTATTCTCTCTTTTTTTGACCCCTGGAGTGTTCTGCTTGTCAGGGGATGTGCTGGAACACGAATATCAACAAGCAGGTTAATCCTTGGGCTGTCACTTTCTCCCAGATCTGCAGCATCCTGTGTTTTGTTGCTGGAAACCTCAGAGATCCAGGAGATGTCAGGGAGCAAATGAGTGTCATGTGGGGCTTAGGGGAGACTGAGATCTGACTAGACATTGAAGCAATCCAGCATGGTGTGTAATGAAAATAGTCTGCTGCAATGGCTTCTCAAAAAGATCTGGCATCCTGTCATGCTCTTCTTGAAGGGAAAGAGACAACTGGAAGATATATTTGGAAGGAAAGCTGAGCTGCTATAAATTTTAAAATGGGCAATGAGAAATTTAGGTGATGGTGATTGGGTGATTTATTTGGTTTTATGTGTCCTCTGGACAGGGCAGCTATCTGGGACTTCTGTTCCATGTTCATGGCACAATGAAAAGGTTTAAAGGGAAAAAATATCTTCTCCCATCCAAGTTTTCATGGTAAATGAAGGGGAAAAAGTGAAAATATTGCGCATTCTAATAATTAAATGCATTCATTAAATCTAGTAATTATTTACTATAACATCAGGTTATAGATGGTCTGCAGAGACCTTCCCTTAGAAGGCTGTTATTCAAAACAGGAACTCAATTCCTTTTTCCTTTTCCCAGAAATGTTTGTACCCAAAGCAGGGGACAGAATAGCTTGAGAATGACTATTTTTCAGTGAATGTAGATAAAATTTGGTTAGGTTTTCCTTTCTGTTTTCCGCTCAAACCAGACTCCTTGTCACCCCACCATGCTCCCTCAGAGGGCAGAGCTCTTTGACTTGGGGTCACCCAGTGGGTGCTGGCACGAGCTTGGTGCCAGCTCATGGAGAGCCAATGTCAGTGATTAAATGCTTTTCCCACCTCTGTGCCCCGAGGTACCAAGTTTCTAGATCAATGTCAGGCTTTAAACCATTGTCCCAGTTGCACAGAATCTGCTATGACAAGGCAGCTTTATTTATGTATCACTGCAAACACCATTGAGCTGCCTTTCCTTCTGTGCCTCCTTTTGATGAGTTATTCTCCAAGGCTGGAGACTGATTAAGCTGGTGTTACAGAGAGCTTTGATTGGAGATATGCCAGAGCCTCTGTCAAGTGAGACAATGCAGATCTTTCTCTCTATGCTTCAGTCAAGCTCAGCTTTTGATAAATATATAGAAGCACCTGGTAGCTGAGCTGCTTTACCATCCTGAAATAAAAATCATATACCTTTCCTACAAGGAGGGTTAGAGTAGCTGCAGCAATTTTTGGTAAATGCATATAAATCTGCATGTACTTATAGGGTGCCAAAAATGAGGGAGGAACAGAGATGCTGAACGAAAGTTTTGGTGAAAATTTGGCTCTAAGGCCCAGCTGCTGCAAGTACTTAAGCATGGCTTTAATTCTGTATGTGTGATCAACATTACTGTGAGTTTAACAGAGGTGTTAGCATAAGGAGAAGTGAAAATTGTGTAAATTTTGCTGAGAAAGGGGTTTAAATAATTAAAATTTAAATTCATCATTATATATATAGGATAAATCTGGTAATACACAAAAAGAATATGTGCCTCAGACTAGTTACATGATGAAGCTGGACTTAGATTATTTCTTCCTTTGAGTCAAATCTAGAATCAGTCTCTGAAGAACAACAGTTAGAAAGGATAGGGGGAAACAAGGCTTCAAAGTCAGTCTAGAAAACAAAAGATGCAAAAAAAAATTATATATATATAAAAATATATATTGTATACATAATACATATTATATAATATATTGTATTTGGTATATAATATATTCTGTATAATATATAAATTATATGTATTGCATATTATAATTATATCTATATTTTATTATAAATTTTATGTTATACTGATGTCTTTAGTGTTCATTTCTTATTCTGCCTGCCTGACCAGTTATTTTTTGATGCAATGGCTGAAAAAATTGTTTGGGACTGCAGTAGTTTTATGTATTGCCTTCTGCTTCTCCCTGATGTCAAATGTTCAAAACCAGCCATTTCTTAGGGCCTTGGATGCAAAGCAAGGTGTGCAGATATTTAAATTAATGTGATGATACTTGGACTTCTTGGTGTTCAGATTCTTGGTGGTCTTTAAGAGCAACTTGTCAAGAGTCAGATCTGTTGTGCTAGACACCATATGGTTACTTTGCTCTGTGATTTTCAGTTTCTCACTAAAAAACTGTGAAAAATGCCTTTTACTCCCCTAAACTGACTGTGTCAATACATCTATCTGATTAAAGCTTAAGTTTGGGCAGAAAAATAACAAAAACATGAAGGAAATTAATGAGAGGAATTAACATGAAGTGTTAACTGGCAAATATGCACAAAAGGCAGAACAGGAAGGAAAAAAAGGCAGCAGCTATTGATGTTATGACAACTCCTCTTTTAGATTGAAAAAAACTACCCCTAGTAAAGATTAATTACATTGTTAAGTAGTGCAACTTTTAGTAGCTAAAAACCCAGAGGGCTCAATTCATCTTTGTATTTTGTCTTCAGAAGTGAGTGTCAAATGATGATGCAAGATAGGAAACACTGATGGATGGGATTGAGTCCTGGTTCTGAATTATTGTGGTGCTGTAACTCTGTGCTGTTCTCCTGACCTTGGGGTAACATCAGCTGGTGGCAGCTGAGAATTTGGTCCCTTGTTGAAGCTGAACTTATACAGCCTTTCTCAAGAGAACAATCAGCATTATTTTGTGTAAGAAAATGAAGAAAAATCTGAGATCCAGACAGGGAGGTAAATGAAATCTCTTGTGTAGAGAATAGAAAGATAAACTAACGTTTCCTGATGGGAAGGAACATGTGCTGCTTTATGTACAAAAGAGGAGTCACATTCCCCCACAAACCACAATGTGTATTTAACCAATCTTTTGACAGACATTAACAGCAGAATTTACCTAATTTGGCTTAGATTTTTTTTTCAGGAATGCACGTAACTCCAGGTCAAATACTGCTTGAGGCAGGGAAGACTGAAGTGGTGGTGATGGACATGGTGTAGCTTTATTTCTGAGTGGGGTGGAGGCCTGTACCCTCAAAAAGCAAGACCTTCTGAATGTACAAAAACTTGCATAGAGCCTGATTGGTCATGATTTAATCATGGTTAAATAATCAACTCATCTCTGTTGGGGGTACACCACAATTGAGCTTCATTAAGAGTATCCAAAACAGAGCTGGAGGGATGCTTGGGCAAAGGCTTCTTTCACATTTTTCCATAACACATAAACTTAAATAACAGTTTTTAATATTATGGGAGTTCAAGTAGCTGTTCTGCACAAGGGAGGACAAGTCTTTTTGAGTGGTCCTGTGAGATTATAACTTGTTCTTCCTGTCTAACCAGAGCAGGATGAACAGACAGAAACATCAAAATATCCCAGTCCCTCATGAATCTCTGTCACTGGTTATACCAGACAGATATAGACTATTTTTTTTTATTTTGCAGTAATAATAAAATGTGCTGGGATTGCAGAAGGCTTCCAGCTGCTGCTGTCTCATGAACGACTTTGGGCTCCTTTGAAGCAGTTCATCACCACACCAGAGGAGGTTCCTCCTCCCCTGCACTGCTGCACTCCTGTCACTGTTCTACAAAGCCTGAGTCTCTCTCCCCTTCCTCTGAGCTGCACGGGGACATTAGCATGAAAACGAGGACTTTGTTCCTTAAGTGTTCATCCATTCCTCCAGCTTATCCTCCCACCTGAAGTCCTCATCTGTGCCATCAATGGGTTTCCCTAGAAATTGGTTTGATGAGGCTGCTTAAGTGCAATCCACTTACGTATTATATGCAATAATCTCTCCGTAATTATAGACCTCCCTTTATTATTATGACATCTTTTAACACTTTTGAAGTTCCCTCAGTCTCATAATTCAGCTTCATTGACCAGAAAACAAAGAAACCCACCAGCTGCAGAGTTAAAATCATGATGCTGCTGGCTTTAATCTCTCTTTAATCATTAAAATATAAATTAGCACTTGTACTCGTTACTTCCCAAGCAGCTTTCTCTTCTGGATTTCTTTCATCCTCTGCTCACAACTGCCACCTGCCTTGTACCAGGGAGGAGATTCCTTCCCAGGGTTTGGCAAGAACAAGGCTCAGGGGCCTTAACAGCAAAAAAATCATAGTACAGGAGTGGAGTTGAGCAAGTACAGAAGAGTAGGTCAAGGCTGTGGACATCTCTGCCACAAGGACATTCTTTTAGTAAATCCATTTTTGGCTGAGGTGTCCCTTGAGGTAAGAAGTTTCTGAAAGCTGTTTGGGGCAGTGCTGAAGTTTTTAGCCAAAACTGGATGCATGGCACACACCACTTGTGCTAAATTTCCTTGCAAATCCTCTGGTGGGGCTCGAGGTTGTTTTGGTTTTATAGAAGTGTTCTCTAAGTGAAAATCTGCTTTATTTCTCATGCAGTGAAGTGTGTAAACACATGCTGCTTGCCCACAGTTAGTTGTTGCCTGAGATCCTACACCAGGAGGAGTTTTTCTGTTCATAGCTGCATCTCCATCCCAGCCAAGAGCAGCTCTGGAGGAAAGGATGAGTTCTCTTCCAATGGGATATTTCAAACATCAGGGTTTGGTACACAGCTCTTAAGGCTCACAACTCTGTGTGGAAGAGCTTTAGTGTTACATACAAAGCTCTGGGTAAAAAGAATGATTTGCTGAGATGTGAGAAAGACTGAAGTAATGGAAAAATCATGCAGCACATCTGATTTAATTGTGTCCCTTATGGGATACCTAAATGATGTGCAAAGGGATGATCCTCATTAAGAAAGGCTCAACCTGTTGGTTAAATCTTAGACAATTTCTGTTCTTCCTTATTATCTGAGCTGCTTTCTCCATTTCCTAAATGTACAAGATGAAATTTAAAGCTTAAATCAGGGACAGATACACTGTGTCTGGATTTTGTGTATTCATGATATTTTCCACAAACTTTGAACATGATATGGTTTGGTCCATGGCCAATTCTTAAAACAAAGCCCTTTCTATTATTATTATTTTTTTAAAAAGAAGTCTATCTTCTATGCTATTGCTCAGGCTATATGAATTAGACATGTGAAGCTGTGGCTCCATTGAAAACAGATTTTTTTCTCCAATAAATGCTGAGGAAGCAGTTTTGTTCTCTGCCAGAATGAGATAGTTATAACATCTCTGAAAATAATCTTCCTAATTCTGACAATACTACGAAAATCCTGGTTTGTTTTACCGCTCATAAAAACTGGCTGTACATAATTTGTGATGTCTTAAAAGGATATCCAGGGCTCTATTTATCTTTCACTTCAATAAGCAGAGAATTGGAAAAGAACAACAGAAAGAAGCAACAGATGTGCTTGGGTATTTGAGCATAACCCCATTAAGGAAGACTCAGTGTGGTTTATTGAAATTTCAGTCCTGTGAAGCCAAGCACATGTGACTTTGTGGGGAACCCCAAATTTGTCTGATACAACAGGAACATCATTCAAAGTGTCACAGCTCTGTGCCTGGCAGCAAAATGATCTGTCAAAGGCAAGCAAAAAATACAAGGAGTAGGTGGAGGCAGAAGCTCCCTGAGCAAAAACCACAGAACTGCAGGATTGTGCTTGGAGTTCCACAGCACTGAGAAAGGCCCAGCTCCATTTTATTTGCACCTTCCTGTCAGACATTTATTCACATTGATATTCCTCTGTGTTTAGCAATCCTCCCCAATAATCAAAATTTGGGGTCTGAAGCAGAAAGCAATATTGCCATGGTCAGCCCTGCTGTCATTCCTGCTCTCAGCCCACCCTCCCTTAAAGGGAGTTCATGCCACACGAGAAAAATTGTTCTGCAAGAGCAGCACACCTGCTTAGTTCCACTTGGAGGATGTTTTTTTTTCCTTTCTTTTCTTAAGGCACTGCAGGTATTGTTTCAGGCAGTGGGATGTTGGAACACTTCCCAGTAACATCTAAAAATATTGAATTGCCAAGACCGTGGTGGTGCCTTTGAAAGAAAAGAACTGGAAATGGGTTTGGCCATTGCCAAGGTTTCAGTGACATTTGGTCAGGTGTGGATTCTTGTATTCCAGACAGCTTTTGTGTAGATGTTTCAAATAAGTCATCATAAAAAAACCTCTACATCCCCCCCAAATAAACAAAAAACTAGCTAACCAAAAAAAAAAAAAATCAAATTGAAGCATAAATGCAGAGACCTCCTTGTACACAGACTCTCATATCAGTTTAAATCAATTTTATTTCACACTTTGTATTCTTTTATTTTCAATGTAATTTTTCTTTGTCCTTTAAATAGTGTATTTGTCTAGAAATACTAAATAAGAGGGATGCTGCATGCTGCCAGGTGGGACAGTTTCACAGTTCCTTGAGTCAAATATAGCATTTTTGTACTGCATATATTGAGAATAAATGAGGTGTCGCTGAGGTTTTTGTTCTACATGTTTAGTAAAAGCTACATAATGCAAATAGTGAAGTCTCTAAAAATGGTAAATAAATAGGATATTCTTATTTGAAAATACCAGTGCATGTTTTGAATTTGAAGCTTAACTTGAATGGCTTTCAATGTGTTATGAAATTGCTGGTTACGTGGGCTGTTTAATAACTTAATTCAGTTAATTCAGTGAATAGTGAGCAATTGGTGAATTACTTCTGTGCTCAGTCAGTTTTCCACAGTAAAATGAGGATGCAACAGAGGAAATTAAGCACTGACAGCAGGTGGGTGGATATCATTCCCTGATTTCAACATTGACTCCTACATAGAAAGGGATGTTCCTATCTAACTCCAGGAATTAAAATGTTCCCATTCAGCTCTAATCAGTTTTGACAAGTGTCTGTAAACCCTTTTTCTACCACAGAAGTATGGAGGAGAGAATTTTTAAACAACTGACAGCCAATCTTTTGAATGTGAAAGGAACTATCAAGTGGGTGTATTTGTTGTGTGTGAATGTGTGATTTATACCTAAAATAGGAATCAACACACACAGGCTTGGGTAAGATGGACTTTTCAAAGCATTTTGTGGGGATTTTGTGTTTAACAAGAAATTCATTTACCATTCTGCATTTCTTCCAGCTGCCTGTAGTAAGTGATTTATAAGAAAGGATTGTAAAGGTTTGATTTAAAGCAAAGCAAGGTGATGAAATAAATTCACTTTATAACAGATATTTCTGTTAGCATTGAGGAGAACTCTGCAATAACATATCTCCATGCCCACCTAGGTCTGTTAGAACCTGCTTAAAGACTCTCAAGCAAAATCCCAGGCTCTGATTCCCTTTTGTACTCTGCCTTCCCAGCCATGCAAGAGGGAAAATTAAGTGTAAGGGGGAAAATTAGGTACAAGAGGGAGCAGGTGGTGCTGGATTCAGCAGCAAATTAACCATAAACTTGTGGAGAACAATGTAGGTAGAAGCAATTAATTCCATATATTGAAGAAGGCTATTTCTTGCACTAATCTGCTCAGGTCTCTCTATGAATAAGAATAGAAGGATGATGGGCAGATATTTGTAATGCCATGAAAAAATACACCTGGTTTACAATTTAAATTGTCTTGTGATAAAGGGTAAAGCCATCTAAATTCCAGCTTTAGGAAAGCATTAACTGTTCCTCCTTAGAAAGTATATTAATGTTAATAATATATAAAATATATCCCTTGTTAGAGGTCTTGGGGACTGGCTCTGGATTTGATTATCAATTCAAAGCTATATCACATCCATGTTTGGGGTTTTTTTCACTTTTTTACTCTTTGAGCTCTGGAACTAAATTGTGTGAAATAAGGATTCCTACTATTTATTTCACTATGTTTTATGTCCATCATAATGGTTATAGCAGTTGTTAAATCAGATATGGAAACAGGGAGGCTTTAGAACATCATTTTCATTGTTACATCACTTAAATAAGGACCAGTTTTGCTGTCTGTTCATTACGGGAACAGAGAGGTGAAGTTTTTATTCACATACAGGACTGGTAGAGTCCTTTTTTGTCAGTGCTCTGTCCTCACAAGAGCTCACCTCAGTTTTCTGAAGCAGAGCAGGAAACAAAGGAGTCCCCTTACAACTCAAAAAAAAAAAAAAAATTCACCCTTGTGATGAATAAGCAGTGGTGAAATGCACATTTTTTGGAGCATTTTAGACTATGTTTGGGTGTCCCTTGAGAGAATAGGAGAAGGAGAGCAATTCTTAATTCAATTGTGAGTTTATGGACTGTGAGCAGAAAGTGCTGCATGGAACGGTGTGCTGTGTATTCCAGAGGGGTGGGATTACTCAGGGATCATTTTCAGTCCACGAGGCTCTTAAAAATCAGTGGAAGCTGAAGACTTTCTGTGAGGAGGGAGCATTTCACCCAAGAGCGACTGAGAGGGGAGTGAGGTCATGGGGCTCACCAAAAGGCCACGAGACAAAAACTCCAAATCCTTATGGAGAAACGAGTGTGTGCTTGCCCCGACTGTTTATGTGGAAATCCTTTGCCTTGGATCAAATATTTCTCTTGGAACCACTCGACCCCCAGAGGCAGCCTCCAAGAAATAAGGTTGGAAGGATTACATCCACTTGGCCTGCCAAAGCTGCTTGAGTCAGACGTTTGGGTTTGTCACTCCCCTCTCTTATATAAAGTCTGGGATGCTCACTGGGGTTTGCTGGCCAGACTGGGGAGGTTGGTGGTGCTGAGCTCCCTTTCCTGGCTGCTCTGGAGAGGATCTGATGCTCAGAGTAAGTACAGCAGGTTCCAGCTCCCAGACAATGAGCTGGAACCCCAGAGGCAGCTGGAAGGAAAATGGATAATGTCTCTGGAAGATGCTGATGTTGAATGACGGAATACGCAATGACTGTGCAGACCAAACCCAACAGGGAAAAAAAGATGAAATTAATAATTTCAAGCTTTGCCAGGCCACTCTAGTTCCCACCAGAGTTTTATCTTGGTTTTTGCTTTTTATGTTCTTTTTTCACTACCTCATGTAATATAATACAATAAGATTTTCCACCAGGGTTACCTGTTTTGTCCAAACAATAACCCAGGTGTTACCAAAAAAAGAAGCAGCAACAAAATAATCCAGGAAAACTTGAAATTACCAAATAGGAATCAAAATGGAATTTTTATCCATTTAGTATACTGTATCTTGGTGTGTTTGGTGTATTGTATTTTATCTCTTACATCAGATTGTCTCGTGGTATTTTCTACACTCTTCAAAATTCTTGCTATGCCTAATCTGTCTTGAGGAAGGTGTTTTTCTAATTAAAAAGGCTTTTGTAAAATACAGAACTCCGTTTCAGTTTTGATTGCTTTTGAAGAGAAATATATCCATTTAGCCCGGCCTTTTTGGAAAACAACTGATGTAAACTTTCATAGGTGACCCAACTAACCCCAGCACTGGCCAGACAGTATTTCAAAATCATCCATGATATTTAGGCACTAGATTATTTGATGTCCTGGAAAATGTTGATACTTATTTTCTTGCCTTTCTCTGGATATTTTAGACTGTATTTGAGCATGAAAGTTGAAGTTGTAATATTTTCAAAAAGCCTTATTCTAATCTTTGCCCACCAGAAAGAGGGAGGGGCTTTCAAACAACGTTGGACATGGAAGCATTGTTAGCCAAGGTGATGGGTGACAAAGCAGCTGCCACAACTTGTCTAATTAAAAGGCATTTTCCTAGCTCCAACACAGGACCTCCCAGAGCTGAGTGCAGTGGCAGCATGGCACAGGGCAGGGATAAATCCCTCCTGTTTATGTCTGGTCATTAAACCTGAGCCTAAGCTTATGTGCAGCATGAGATTTACCTCATTTCCTCTTCTGAGAGGATACAGTTGTGGAGATTTGCATGGTTGTTTCTTAAGCTTTAGCCTTCATGTGGGTGGTTTTAGGGTCGGCTGAGGCCCTCACCTGAGTGGCAATGTGTGAGTTCTGTCCCTTCCCTGCACAAGAGAGAAGCCCCTGACAATTTAGGGGGTGAGGAATGCAGCAGGAGCCAATCATGGCAGTGATTTGTGCAGCTCAACATCTGCTTTCACCCCTCTCTCATCTACTGTAATAGCAACTTATTGCTACCTATGTTGGGCATTAGCTTCAATTATCAAATTAGTTATCAAAGTAATGCAATTCAGCTCAAGTGGGAGCTCAGACAGCCCTCACTGCCACTCTAATGCTGTAACATTCCAAGCTCACTGCCAGCTGCCTGGCAAATCAGGCCAGCAGGTCCACACCAGCCTGCTGCTAATTTTGCACATATGCAGGAGGGTGCTCATGCACAGAAACTGCACAGCTCTGCCCAGAACCACCCAGAGAGGCTGAGACAGTGGAGCCTCAGCATTGTAATAGCTCTGTGTGCTGTTAGACCTCAGCACGTTGTTATACCCAGGAGAAGGCAACTTTAATTTTCATATTGAATAGCAATGCTCGAAGCTCAACATATTGCTTTGAATCAAAGCAGCCCAAACTTGAAAGCATTTATAAAGTGGAAACAGGTGTAGTCAGCTGTTTAAATACTTTGCAAGTTGTTTGACACATTACCACAGTAGTTTGATTCACATTTGAAAGTTAGGCATTTGCATAAGCAGAGTGAGATCATAAATCATTTTGGACAGCGTATTATTATTGTGTTAGTTCCTGGGGATTGATGGAAACAAGTAGCTGGAACAAAGCAATGCAAGCCTGTTCTGAACATATATATACATGTTTATGATTAGCATTAAAGCAAAGAAAGTAATAGAAAATAATTTCTCATAAATAATAAAAATCAGATGAGGATTTTTTTTTTTATTCAGCTGCATTATTTTTGTGTCTCCTTTTAGTAAGATTGGAGTTGCTGAGTGGAAGTAGCTCAAATGACTGTTTAAATAAAATGTCAATCAGGCACCTAAATTCCATGTAAAAGGGAGCTCAGGCATTGTATTTGCAGGATTGAATTCCAGATGCTTCAGAGCACTCCAGATCATGTGCTATCTGCTGCTCCTCCTTGTCTTCTGAATAATTGTTGCATGCCACGACCCGTGATCTTTGTTTCCCTAGAAATTCATACTACTCCATATTTTATGGCATGTTGCAAAATGGATGAAAATATTAATCTTCTAAAAAGAAGTAAATTTAATAGAGGAAGAAGGGAGAGAGCCAGGCTTTATGTTACACTTGTTTGATGAATGTTCTATATTTCATCCTCATGCACCGGAGCCAAGAGAGAGTAACTTGTCTCTTTGCATAAACATATGGTGGCTTTGTTTGGAGGCAGATTTGTGACAGCAGAAAGTGAGTGACTTCCCAGGCTCTGACAGTTGTCATATTCCTGGGTAGCAGAGCTGCCAAAGAGCATGAATATTAACACAGCAATTCAAATTCCCTGTAACACCAGAGCACTGGATTCACAAACTGCTTCTCCTAAGAAGCTGAGTGTCACTACATTTGTGTGCTCAGGGAGGGGGCTCTGATCGTTTGTTTGGGGTTTTTTGCTTGTTATTTTTACAGTTTTTGGAAGTCTTTATTTTGGAGCCAACATATACAATAGAAACTGATTGCCTTTGATCCAAAGTAGTCAAAGATACTGGATTTCAGCAACTGCAGTCTCTTTCTGGGGAGTAGATCTGTTTGTGTTGTTTGTTATGGGAAGTGACTGGTGTATCTCTTCAATAGACAATAAATATGGGACGCTGTGAAATGGAAAGCAAAAGGAAAATCATGTCTGTCTTCCCCTTGACCAAGGCCATCTGACAGATCCACTCTTGCTTCCTGAAAGTAGGAAGGGAAGGGATAAGGAAGAAAACAGTCATGAACGAAGAGTTCATACTAGAGATTTTATGGAGAAGGCAGAACGTAGATAAGACAATAAAGAGACCATGGCGTGCTGTGCTGAGAAACATTTATTCAAGGACATTAAAGGAAAACCAGAATGTTTTATTATTAAACAATTTGTGTTTTGTAGATAAATAAAACAATCAGGCAATAAAACAATCAAGCAATTGAGGTCAGATCTAAAGAAAGCCAACTCCTCTATTTCTTGAAAGCCATCAAAAATCTTCAAAGTAAAACACCGTCAGGATCAGAACAACTTTATTGTACTGCAATGGAAGAGGGGAAAGGGCACAGGGATAAAAATTTGTCTTTCTCTGCTCAGTTGATTTCCCTGCTTGGCATTGGCAGTGCCAAGAGCCACGAGCCAGAGAGACACAGCAACTCAAACTTGATTACTGCTCTCAAACTTGCTTGTTAGATTTCAAAATAGATGATTTCCCAGGAAAGTGGAGAATAAAAGAATGAAAGCCAATTCAACAGCTAACTCTTATATCTGTTAACTGTTTGTAAGTGTTATTTGCTGAAATTTTGATGCTCTCTACTCCAAATCCCATTTTTTTCCACAAGGCTTTACATCCACAATTGGATGTGAGGGGCAAAATTCTCTGCTTCTAACCTCCATGCATCAAATCTTATTTAAATGCAAATAGTAACCTTAAATTTTTTCTCCCAATTTAGTTTTGCAACCTGAGAACACCAAAAGGTCTTGCTGAAGTGATTTTTTTCTATCAGTCTGACATTTGTAGAACCAGATCCAAATCAATTGTGTAATAAACAATAAACTGAGCATTTTTGTGTAATATAAATATCATTGAACATATAAATTAGCAAGCTGGTAGAGAAGCCAAATGTGATAGCAAAAGATGGCAAAAGGCTCTGTTGTCATATTTCAGATTATTTTGCTCCCAATGTGATGAGGTTATTATAACCCAAAGCTGACAATGAAACTGTCCAAGCAAAGCACAAAAAGATCATGTTTTGTGTCATATAAATATGTAGATGCTGAGTCAAAAGTAGAAGGAGCAGTCAGTGACAAAGTTTTAATTTCTGGATTTACTTCAACAAACTCTTCAAGTCCTTGATGTACTTAGAGAGCAGCCAACTGTTAATACCTAAATTTACAGGGAGAAAGTGCCCTGTGGAAAACAAAACAAAAATATAATTCTTATTTTTGATACAGCAAGCCACTTAAGCACGTGCTCCATCTCATAATGTGCTTAGCAAAGCATTGAGGCATTAATTTCAGTGTTCCCTATAGAACCACTTAAAAATTAATTCAACAAGCTGTTGACCAATCTTGCTTCATCCAGTGAAACACTCAAGCATGAGAAAAGTAAAATTCTGTTACAGATTTTTATTGTCCCAGTCATTTTTCCCAGCCCATTTTTATGCAAAATTTGCTCTTTGCTTGGCATCAGGGGATGGATTTGCTTTGGTATTAATTGCAAACTTTATCCTGAAATATGGAGTGAAATGATCACAAAGAATCACATGTGAATGATGAATGGCAGCAGAAGGGAAGTTTTTATTTCAGGTAGAATTTAGACTGATATTCAGCCTGATGTGAGATCAGTTCTGCAGGTCATAGCTTTCTTCTTAACACAACCATGTAAAGAATATTGCTCTTGTTTCTTGAGTTTTTACTTTTCCTAAAGTCCATATTTTTGATAGGTTATCCATTTTTTCTGGTGAGGATTTGGGGTTGAATACAGGGACATACACTAAATTATGGGAGTAGAGTGCTTTGGATAGCACTGGATACCTCCAAATTTTCCTGTCACTAAAAAAAGTGATTTCGCTGAATGGAAATTCACTTCATCTTATCAGGATGTTTTGGAGGCCAACAACATAAATAAGATCAAAAAAGGATTAGGCAAGCCCCCAAAGGAGTCATGAGCTATTAAACACAACCAGGTCATTGAGAGGAATTCCTGATCTGCTCTTCAAGGATAAGGAACACTACCTTTGCTTTGAATATTCAATATTTCCTATGAATACTCACTGATAATCATTGTGACAGGCAAGATGGGTTTCTGTGTTGCATCTCCTCTTCTGATACATTCTGATGCCTTCAAAGGAAAACCTGGCAGATCTCACCAATGGAAAAGCAATTTATTTTCTTTCCACTTGTGATTAGGGAGAAATAATTTGCTAGAGGTAAGAGGATGGAGAAGTCCCCTTGAAGAATCCAGAGAAGACATGGAAATGTTCTCTAGAGCATGTTCTGATCCTGTTCTTCTCATCCAAAACATTTTACTTAACCTTTTGCATCTACTACTTTTGATTTTCTCAGCCAGTTCCCCCAGCTGGCTGCTCTATTAGAATTATGCCTCCACAGGTGATACCTGAAAAGGGTAATGTGCATTTCAGTCTGTTATTTCTTCCAGAGGAAACTGTCCTGTACTTGATTATAGGCAAATATATTCCCTATTTTAATTAATGATTTCCCAAACAATTGAACAAAATAGAGATCCAAGAGATCTGGATCTCTATCCAGAGATATAGAATATTTCTGTATATTTTATATCTCTGGATATAGAGATATATATAAGAAAATCTTGTTCAGATGTTTCTTCCTCTTAGCCAATGGTCAAATGTGTTTGTCATCTTGGGGCCACAGATAAGCCCCAAGAAGTGTTATTGATGATTGTGAATTTCACATTAGAAAATAACTTCTTGTTTTTTTTCTAAACAAAATGAGAATGAAGGGGTTCTCCTTCTGCAGGCACAGCCAGACAAATACAATCATTAATCTCTTATTTTGAGCATTGAAAAAAATTACCTTTTTTATCTACAAATCTATTTCATAGTGAAAAAATAGAAATAGATTTAGCTGAAACCTTACAGTTTTTAGTTTACAATATTGATACTGGCAGTGTGTGATTTGATCTGGGTTGCTGTGTTGACTGACCCTTACACAGACAGTAATTGCAATCACTGGGCAGTAACTCCCTGGCAATTATTTCCTGTGCTGTGTGAGCTGAGCTGTGTCATCTGAGACAGAAAATCCACAGAATTTCTAGGAAAGTTTCTGCTTTCCACAACATCCATCAGGCATTCCATGGGCGTGCAGAGCAACGCTGATTTGAGAGGGTGTAGGCACTCTGCACGGGGAGTTTAAACACTCAGGGATCTGGTGGAGAAAATAGCTCTTGAAACATCTTTAATTTGATTGACCCTCTACAAGGGACTGTCTTGCTATCACAAAAGTTATCCAGAGCTCTTTGAGGGCCAGAGGAGGAGAAGGTTGGTCTCTCTAAAGCAATGCTTGTAATCATCTCCAGTTTGTGGCAAGAGTTTTCCCCATTCCTTTGAGAAGTTCAATTATGTGAAGATTACAGAAGTAGCTGTTGGATTTATTCTCAAGTGTCTTTGGTAATAATTCAAGGAGGAATGAGTGAAAAAATAATTTGAAGTCTGACATTAATCTTTGAATTTGTAGAAGAGCAATTGTTAGAAAATTCCCTACTGGTTTATTTTCCCAGTTCAATTCATAGTAGTTTTGAGCAGGAGGTTATTCAGCACAGAGTTAGTAATTCTTTTCTGTACAACTGGCATAAAATATTGCTGTCAGGGGCCAATTTGGGTTGGTAAATATTTTTCTCTTGCAGTCTTCCAGTATGTTTTTAAATTTGCCAGAGCAGGCTGAAAAGCTGAATGTTGGAAAAAGAACTATTCCATGGACTTTGATTAACATCCCTTGGTTGATGGATCAAAACCAGAATCTGAAATCAAACTTTTCTTCCTTTAATACAGTGAACCTAAGAGTTAAGTCTGTTTATAATGTTTTTTGACTTTAAAATGAGAATGTTATATTCCATCTGTGTTCGCTAAATGCCTTATGAAAGAAACTCTGTTTACAACAATTTTATTCAGAACAAGATCATCAAATTCCATCTGTATGGCCTGATCTAATCAGAATTATCCTATTTTAGGTTACTATCTATGTGACAATAGCATTCAGATCTAGTGCTGAACCTGACCCAAAACTAACCTATATCCTTAGGCAATCTCGGATCATGAGCATTAAATCTTTCCTAACTGCAAATTGTATTTCTTCCATTAATTTCTAGAATTTCCCAAGTTATCAATTGCACAAAGCCAAACGTTCAATGTTGGAAAAGCCCAGTAGATTTGGATTTTAATTTCTCTTAGCTCTTTATCATTGTTCAGAGATAGTGCATGTGATTTACAGATGCTTCAAAATCCCAGGGAACTCTCAGGATACTGGGAATCACTCCTCCACAGTTTGCATGAAAGGCAAGGTGAGCACAGGGCTGAAACAAATCTGTGCTTGACTCTGACCAAGGCAAGCAGCAACAGCTCAGGATAATACAAGAAGTGTATTTTTCTCTGTTTTTCCAGATTAGATGAGTCTGTGTGTATGAGCTGGGACAAAGAGGTTCCTTTAGTTTAGCTGCTTTTAATGTTAAGCAGTTGCCATACCGTGGTGTGCAGCAATGGGGAAAACCAGATTTGTATTTCCAATTACAATACAAGAGGCAAAAGGGCAGGCACACACAAAGCCTGGCTAGGACACACAGCAGAATATCACATGCCTTGCTCTTAAACCCTTGCTCCTAACGAGGGTTCCCATCAGAACCAAGATCTCTTTGAAGACTTGGAAAATTTCCTGTTAGGTTTGATGAAAAACAGAGCTTTGCATGAGTTATTTTCACAAGCAGAGCACAGGGCAGGAGTCAAATTATTGGGCTCCCCTGGGGATGCTGAGACAATTGGGTTGCTGGATTCAGGGTGTCCTGAAGCATATGGGGAGGGCTCAGGCTGATTTTGCTGATGCCACTGTCCTGTCCCTGTGGAGATTTTTGTTTTTCCCTCTGGAGGGTAAGTGAAGAGGACAGTAATAAATCTCAATATGTTTGCTACTTAACATTTAAGCACGAAAATTTAAACAGAAAGGCAGAGTTACTGCTACCTGTGTCTTGGCAAAATG
Organism: Setophaga petechia; assembly: GCA_024362935.1. Classification (NCBI taxonomy): domain Eukaryota; kingdom Metazoa; phylum Chordata; class Aves; order Passeriformes; family Parulidae; genus Setophaga; species Setophaga petechia. The sequence continues at coordinate 3,031,865 of JANCRA010000013.1, read as the reverse complement.
TTTGAACTCCACTGAGTTCATACAGAGGGTGCAAATACCTGTGGTGCCATTTTTATACCTTCAGCCTTTGGATCAGAATCTTTTAGTATTTTAGGGAAGGTGCTCTTGGCACAGCAAAGGAGGCACAAAATCACTGCCTTGTACCTGTGTGGCTAAATGGAAACCAAGGCTGCACACTGTCTTTCAGGATGCTGTGCCTTAACATTTTTCCATGTTTTCTGGTTTTAATTACTCCCCCTTTGGGATGCACAGGCTGCTTAGCACAAGTGGTTTCCATTAGAAGGCATTTTACCAGGAGTGCCCACACAGGTGCTTTTTAATAACAGATAAGGGATCTTTGCAGAGAACCCTGCAGACCTTCAAGCTTGCCAGAGCATTATGGCAACAAATACTGGGAACCTAAATAAAAGGTTAGGGAAAAAAAGTAGGGATTTACTCTGGAGTCTTGAGCAAAGTTCAGATGTTCATTTCCATGGTTTTACTGAGGGTAGAAGGGTCAGGATTGCTTTTTACCTAGTGTTTTCTACCAGGTTTGCTTTTTACCTAGTGCTTGCAACCACTTGTGTACAAGTAACCAGCAATATTTGCACAATCCTTTCTGTATGTATTTATAAATATTATTTTCATGGTGAAATGACACAGAATAGCCTCTGATCTGCCCATGCTAAGCAACATTCTACTTGACTAATAGTCCTACTGAACTGTGAGGGAAAAAGTTGATTCAATACTAAGGTTTTGGAATCTGACCATAAATAAATGGTGACTTTTTTTTTTTTTTTATTGCTTCCAATTTCTTATCTCTGAAGTTTCCTGGGGTAGATTCAAGATGTCCAGAATTAAGATCACTGCTCCTCAGTGTAAATTAAAAGCAAAATTAATTATGTCTGAATTTATTTCCCACAACTTTAATGCTTTCAAGATGGTTTGCTCCACCTCACCCTGAGCTTCACCAAAGTCAGTGGAATCAGGCCAGTGGTAAATATTGTCTAAGATTCCAAGAGGGAAACTTCCTGCACAGAAGATGACTGCTGCAGTTTTTAATTTAAGCTGCAGTTTTTCAAGACAGGGAGATATTCAGAGAGTCAAAGGCACATCTGGGAATATTTTATAAACCCTAGTATTCTCCCAATGAAAATGTAAAGCTTGTCTTATGCTATATCCAAAATTTCATCTTAATTAGGGTTTGCATTCCCTACATGCAGCTATATTTTATGTTTGTTTTGACATCAGAGACATGCCATTAATTAAATGCCAGGAAAAGTAAAGGTGGTGGAGAAAGAGAGTGACATAAAATATGTACATATGAAAATATGTATATGTATGTGTGTGCATGTGAAGCTAAATAGTTTATTTTGCTCTAAGAGTCAGCATCGAGGTCATTCCTGGGATTTTATTTCTTCCTAGACTTTGCTGGGAAAAAAATACCTTGGGAGTTTAATGGAAGGGCAGATGAGATGAACTGATGAGAACTGATGGGTTTTTTTTACTCAGCCCCTGGTTACCAACTTTTCAGTTTTCATTCTGAAGGTGCACTCTGATCACTCCTGTTTGTAGTATAAAGGCCTACTGGGATATCTTCATGCTTGTTTGGTTTGAGGGGGGTTTTTTTTGCAGTTTTTATTTATTTATTTGTTATTATCTTCAGTTATCCTTAACCCAACTGTCAGAAACATAAGAACAAGATGCAGCAGCCATGACTTGAGTTCTTGTTGTGGTTTTAGATGAGTGTGGCCTGAAGCTCACAGATACAACCATTCCAAGCTTCTCAGCTGCAACTAAATCTGAGTTAAAAGTCAGGAAAGGGAGCAATAATTGGCTTTTTAACCATACACTGAGTATGGTTTATAATAATGAAGTGACGGGACACAGTCACCAACTCTGCAAATGTTTGTCAGATTCTTGGGGATGTCTTCACTTCTATACATAAAATGCTGGCTGTGCACTGAAGCCCATGTGGAAATTGTGTGTGTTAGTCCTGAAGGCTGCTCTGGATCCCTCCTGTCCTGCAAGGGTCACAGAGAGGGAGCCAAACTCATTTCCAGAGTCCTGGGCCAGAACACTGGAGTCCACTGGAGTTTCTCACACTTTTCCATGTATGGCTTCTTGTTTATCCTTTTATTGCAATATATTGGCCCAAGTTATGCCCCAAAGTGTGAAGAGTATTCTTTTCCATCTCCTCTGGCCTTACAGACTCCTCTGACAGCAAATCTACTCCTCCTCCCCAATACATACTTGTTTGCTTATACCAGCTTGCAGAGTAGAGGGAGTAATAATTCCCTTTTGGAGAGGGAAAACAGTATCCCACTTGTCCAGCCATGTTATCATCTGCTGAGTTATTCAATACTCCACACATTAATTTTATGCCATTAATCACCGAATCTGGATGACATAGAGATTTTTAAGGCAGGGAAAACATCCTGCCAGAATCAAGCCACAGGATTTTTATAGAAGGTTTTTATTTTTTGCCTGTGTCTGTATCCTGAGAAGGGAGACAGGCAAGTTCACTGCAGTATTTCAAATAATCTGATCTTTAGAATGCAAAAATCACAACAGACATCATATTCAGCACCAGATAAAATCTGAGTGAAAAATTGAATTTAGGAAGGGGGTCCTGTTCCAAACCTTTCTGGAGGTTGTTCCTGGATAGCTGAGGAGCTGCTTCCCTCTACAGGAACGTGCCTGACCATGACAGCTGTGGAATAACAGAAAGACTGGAGGAATGATTTTTTTTTTCAATTCCTTCAGTGGAAGAATACTTGTTGTACTCAAATTGTTGTACTCAATTCTCTTCTTTAGGTGGCTGTCCTGGAGTAAACCTCTGTAAAAATCCATGGTACTCCTTTGAGAAACCTGTTTGTAGCTTTCAAAACTTGTCCCCTCAAAGAAAATTTGCTCAGTTCCTCATGCTCTTTGCTTGCCTGTAGGTGGAATTAAACTGTAAGAGAATTGTATTAAGAGCAGGCTATGAAGTGCTCTTAGGAAAGAATGGTATCTTCAGTTTAAAAATGGGGATAATCTTGATGTCATTGGGGTCTGAAAAAATCTCTTGTGCCTGTAAACTTCAGAGTGCTTTGCAATACAGTGATGAGGGCTATAAAAGAGTGGGATGTATAAAATAACTTTGGATTAAGTGATGGATGGTTAACTCTTGCTTAGCTGAAATTTCAGAAGTTAATAAATAGCAGAGTACCCTTTTGACAGAGGCAAACTTCAGCAGGCTAAATGATGTGAAGTTTGGATTAATATTTGACATTCTGGTATTGGATGAGCCAAAATGTCTTTAATTATCCCAGAGTTGTGATCCATGTGAGACTGTGGGGCTGCGAGAAGAATTTTATCTCCCTAATCTTACATCCAAAATCAATATGTGTAAAGAAAGAGTTGCTGAAGTCTAACTCAGAGTTTGTGCTCTAAAATAGGCAAGAAAAGGCTTTTCAGTTACATAAAGAAAGAAATAAGAGGAGAGAATTTTAAGCTTCAGTGTCAGCACGGATGTTGCTTTAAAAAAAATATCCCAAATGAAACAAAAACCCACAACATTTTGTCTTGATTTTCCCCCACTCCCAAAATATAAAAGAGATATTTTAAATGGACAGAGAAAAATGACCCATGTATTTATATATATTGATATCACTGAAGGATCAAAAAAAATAATATTGAAGTAAGCATGAAACACATTGGAATAAATAGGAAATGTCTTTTGTTATAGCACAGCTGTAGATCAAATGAGATTAGTCACTCTGATAAATTCATACAGACATACATTCTTTGTCTAGCACAGTGCATCAGCTTGATATTCACACATTTCAGTCATGAAAATGAGTAAAAAATTGGAAAAGGCATGTTTAATATGAGAATTGCAAGATTTTAATGTAAATGAACCATAAACAGATGATATAATGACAGGCACTGATGAAAAGTGGATTACAGTGCAGATTAGAGATGAACTCTGGATTAATTTGGGGATGAATCTTGTTTGCTGTTTTGACAGGAGCTATTCTGGCTGTCTATTATTTCATTTGCTTTAAAACCCTGAGGGAAAAAGGCTCTGTAGGGTGAAAGATCAGTGCACTAAAAGGAATAGACAAAAACTGTCCGTAATTATATTTTGACTGAAAACTATAAAGGCAGTGAAATTATGCAGTACCTTCCAGCAGAAGTACTGAGACCAAAGCAGAGATGTATTACTGCTAAAATAAATAAATGTCTGCATCAATAGACTTGCTCTTTTAATCTCTAATTGGCTTTAATGAAGGACAGAGGTTTTTTTTTTTAGTATAAATAGACTGAAAGAAGAATTTAAACTGCATGCAATGAAAGCAATGCAGGACTATGTTTGAAACAGCAAGGATACAGGAAAATATCAAATATTCAATCCTCAAAGACACCTTTGGCCTGTGCAATCATATGGGTGGGATACTATTAGGGGAGAAAATTGAGTATATAATTACAGACTGTATCATAATGCAAATATTGGGAGGTGGAGGGGGGTGATTCAACATTTCAAAGGGCAGCTGTAATTCAGATATTTTAGTTTTAATGCTGTAATGGTAGGTTTGGTTTTTAGGTTTGTTTTTTTTTTTTTTTTAACATGCCTGCATGTACAATTCCTATCTGCACTAAGACAGAGCACCCAGCAGTGCTTTGATAAAACACTCAATAATTACTACAGGTTGAAAATGTTAATTCTAGAATTATCCATCCAAAACAGTAGAAGTGATATAAATTCCACCATTCTTTTTTCTTTTTTTTTTCCTTTTCCTTTTTTTTTTTTTTTCCTTTTTTCCCCAAGCTGGCAAATATTAGCTTTCTAAGTCAAAAATCACCAAGCAAGTTTCCAAGCATTCCTCAATCTGTCCACACTCAGCAAGTTCCAGGAAACAGAAAGGCTGATACAGCTGCTCGTAGCACTTGGAAAATGTTGAAATCTCTTTCAGTAGCACAAAAAGGATCTTGGACCAGAAGTTTTCCACAGAAAAAAAATGTTATCTGTGTAGAAGTTTCAACTCCCTTTAAAGGCCAAAGTGGCAGAAGAAGTTTTTAGGTCCTTAAGAAGGACATAGAAAACATCCAGTTATTTATAAATTTTTTAATGCGTGTTTTTGTGTAATAGATGTTAAAGAACAGCTCAACAAGAAATGCTCTGCAATGAAAATATTAACATTAATTTTGGTCATTTATCCTAGCAGAAATTTTTATGATTATGGAGCCTGTTGCTGGCAGAAACTGCTGCAGCAAAGTCATCTTCAGTAAATTTCAAATAGGATAAATAATCAGGAAGCACTTGCCCCCTGTTAAGCCACTAAAAATAAATTAGAGAAAATACAAGCTCCAGAATTCATAATCTCAATGCATCTCTCATGTTTTCTCATATATATTTGGCAATAGGCATTATGGGGTTGTTTGGTTTTTTCAATTCTGCTCTCTAAAAATTCCTACAGACACGGAAAATATTTGCAGATTACAGCCACCAGTTGTCCTATTGGATTTCCAAATTGTCTTTTAACCACCCTAATTTCACTTGGACTTAAAAACTGCTCATAATCTCCTCTGACAGTCACTCCCCAAGAGACCTCTTGCAATTAAAACCAGAAGAACACTGCACCTTTCAGTTAAAAATTTGAATTTATGCTGTTTTCTTGTTGGGAAGCCAGCAAAACAAACAAATCTCAGAAGGGAGCTCTTCATACGTGCTGGAAATAATTGAAATCAGGCTGTGGCTACTACAGAAACAGGAATGTTCTTTATTTGATGAATGACAACTTCACAAAATCATCAGCTTCTCAGTAAATCTCTGAGGGACTTAATTTTATGCTGAAATCTGTACAACAGTAACAAACAAACAGTTTTGTGCTCCTTGCTTGGTCCCCCTGCTGTCCCTCGGGTTTGTACATCATAAAAATTAATTTAGCAATGCCTCCTCTGTTTTGCCAGAAATTACATTTTTATTGCATTGTGAGCTTGGCTCACAACTCTCCTAATTAAAAAGGGGAAAAAAGAGCATTTCTGATTCTTCATTTTTAATCCCAACATAGGTCCACCAGCCCAGACCATAAGGAAACAAATGTTTCCTGTCAGAAGTGATGTTCTTAAATATAACAAGGAGAAATGCCTTGCTCTGTCTAAGGAAAACATGATCAGTTCAAGATATATTTTCTGGGGCAGGCCCTTTCATTTTCATTTTCACCTTGCATGCTCTTAATTTATCACCTTTCTTGCTGAAGCTCCCAGAGGGTAATTTTGCCTATTTTGAGATGTTTGTTTTCCAGACACCCCAAAATTGTGCATGAGAGTTCTCCCTAAATTAAAAGGTTGAGCTTGCCACATGCAAGAGTCAAAAATGTGCAAAACTTTTTTTATCTAGGAGTTCAGTATAAAATAGGTCCTTGAAAGACTTCCAAATAAAATATAATTACAGTGTCATAATTAAGAAATAGATTCTTAGATGAGTGCAAGACTGAGCTAAATATTTTTATTTAGTTCAAGATTTCTAAAAAACAAAACAAACAGGATTAAAAGGGTATCATGAGGAGATTTTTTTTTTTTCATAAATGCTTGGAAACTGTTGAAAAAATGCTGGAACACCATGATATTGTATCTACTTCCCTAATTTATCCACAAAACTAGGTGAACCTTGGGGGTCCCAAGTCCAGAAATGGATAGGACAAAGAAAATATAGTGATTTTAAAATATATTAAATATGGAGTAATTCACACAAGCTGGGAATTACTTAGGGAGGTGGATGTGTCACAGGAGTGGGATATTTTATATATATATATATATATATATATATATATATGGGAATTTTTTAATATATATTTATATGGGAATTCCATATATATATGGGAATTTTCTTTGCTGAAGAAGCTGGCTTATGGATTTGAGATCCAGGGGTAGAGTTTGCTGACTTCTAAACTCTGTCAGGACTTGAGATGTGCTCTTCTGGGATGCTAGAGCTGGAAATATCCCTCTTTGGAAAAACCCTGCAGAACTGTTGGGATGGGAGAGACAATTGCTTAAAGTGTTGTCAATGGATAAAAAACCAAAATAAATGGGGAGAAAAAGGTACAAAAATCCTCAAAGCATCAAGTGATGCATTCAGGTGATGGCAAGCTCTTATCTTACAGATAAGAGATAAGAAAGCCAGAAGCAGTTTGTATTTTCCCACCAGGAAAATCAGTGCAGATTCCCCTTCCCATCAATGCAGATGAATTAATAGGAAGGAATTCTTTACTGTGAGGATGTTGAGGCTCTGGGACAGAAGTTGTGGATGTCCCATCCCTGGAAACCCAGATTGGATTGGGCTTGGAGCAACCTGGGCAAGAAGAAGATGTCCCTGCCTGTGATAGTGAGGCTGGAACTAAATATTTAAAGCTCCTTCCAACCCAAATAATTTAGGATTGTATCTATTCTTCTGATGAGGATGCTAATAAATCTTCTATCTATCTGTTTAATTTAATTTACTACTGTGTTATGCACTTTTGGCATTGCCTTTAGGTTTTTCCCTCTATCCCTGGCACAGCTTGATGGAACTGTCTGGTGGATGCTAAAAGCACTGAACAAATGCTCAGCTTAAAACAAACCATACAGCAGAGGAAACTTAACATGATTTAGTCATGGGATAAGCCTTGGCTGAAGCTCACAATGTGTTCTTAAGCCTTAGAACCAGAGGAATTTTAGGTTACAGACAGAAAAGTTTATGAATAGCATTTGCTATCAAAGGGACTTAGTTAAAAACATCTTTGGTTCATCAGAAACAGAAAAAAACACGTGGTTAAACTTTCTTTAAAAAAAAAAAAAAATCAAGATTGGAAAAGAAAATCAGCTTTGGGGGAGTTTATTCTTTGCTTATTGCTTTTCAGTGCATCCAGAAATAGCAGGGCAGGAAGAGGCACACAATTTCTGATTTATTTCGCTGTTTCCAAATTGCCATCTTCTCCTTCCACCTTTGCTATCCTTCCCTTAACCCACAAGTAGCTTTCAGAAGCCTCTTCCCTCTTCCCTTGAGCCTGGTACCTCTGGGCATGGATTTCTAGGGCTGTGATGGTAGAAAATCATTTTCATCCTGTACAGGGAACCTGGGGAAGATGGTGCCTTGCAGAAGCTGTTGCACAGGATGCTGTGCTGAGTTTTAGGCAGTAGGCAGGAACTGTCCACCCTGCAAAGGTGGACAGTTAAGAAAATTCATGAGCACAGTCCTCCAGCCCAGTTCTTTGCAGTAATGTTTCTTTTTTCCAAGCAGAAGGAGATGTGGATGACTGAAACGAGTAATTCCTGAGAGAATCCTCTAATATTTTCCATGTATGATTACAAATGTAAACATGTTGGGAAGGGGTTTGGGAGTCCAAGATTTGGAGGTGTGTTGTAGACATCTTTTATGGAAAATCCTTTCCTTAGGATTTTTCCTCCTGAGAAGCTGAGAAGCCTCAGGAACAAAATGTAAACAATGGTTATCTGCTGCTGTGGAATGCTACAGGTAGATCTTTGATTGGCCCATGTTAGATGTTTGTAATTAATGGCCAATCTCAGCCCTGATAGCTCGAGCTCTCTGTCTGAACCACAAACCATTGTTATCATTCCTTCCTATTCTATTCTTAGCTTAGCTAACCTTCTGATGAAATCCTTTCTTCTATTCTTTTAGTATAGTTTTAATGTAATATATGCTATAAAATAATAAATCAAGCCTTCTGAGACATGGAGTCAGATCTTTGTCTCTTCCCTCATCCTAAGACCCCTGTGAACACGGTCAGAGGTGTGAGGATATACTTTAGTCTGTTCATAAATCTGAAAAAGTTTAAAAAAAACCCACTAAATAAACTAGATGTAGGTATAACTGCTTGGTTTGGGATTTTTATTTTAGGGTTTTTTTTACTGGCTGCAGGAACTGCTGGTACTTCCAGCCTCCTTCTGGAAGAGCAAGGCAGAGCAGCAAACAAACTCCTTCCATCAGGCCACAGCTCAGGCAGCAGATGGCAACTTTGGCCAGCCTCCCACCAGGCTGGCTGGAGTCAGAGATGAGCCCCATCCCCTTCCAAGTGAGCACAATGCTGGGCTGAGCTGGGGATTGGATCATGTCTAAACATTGTGTCTGGACTCAGGATGCAGCAGAGTTTTGCTGTACCTGATCCAAGGGCTCGGCTCCAGCCAAGTTCTAATTAGGGCTCCTACCTTAACAGAGAAATGCCCTGTGTGCTGCCAGCAGCAGCTCTGTGTTACCTGTCTCTCTGCTGAGGTTTCAGGGTTTTTTATAAACTGTCTCCAGGGCACAGCTGCTCTCTGAGGGCTGCTCAAAGCAGTCTGGTTTAACACCTGAAGAGCAAAAAACACCCCACTTTGTTATCTGCTTTGGTGATTTTTTTCGTTACAACCAGCTGGATTTAGGAGGCACATCTATGAATACTCTCCTAAAACATAAAAGCCAGGTAACCTCTGAAGTTATCACCAGTTTTAAGGAGTTGTTTGCAAATCAGGAGCAACTTGCACTTTCTCAACATAGTGTGTAGATGAGAAGAGGCAATAACTTGAAAATGAACTTCAGAACAGCAAAAGGTAAAGCCTGGAAAACAATTTTGTGGGCAGTTGTTAATAATGTGGATGACAAAAACCAGAGGAGCCTCTCTAATTGGTTTTCTGAGCCCCTCATTCTCAGGCTGGCTGGTTGGAGTTGTGCTGCCTAATGTTACTTTCCACTCTGTAATCCCTTGCTGTGCAGAAAAGGGGAGAAAGTGTTGTGGGGCTGCAGCAAAGGCAGCCCTGTTTTCTCCTCCCTGGCAGTCCATGTGCTCTGTGATAATGGCTGAGGTTTATTAAATGGGTCCAGTGTCTGCATCCCCTTGGAGGCAATCCTTCTTCACGTGGCTCCTTGCTGTGGAGCTGATCTCAGCTGCAGAGGGATCTCAGCACCTCATTCTTTTTAGAGCTCACCCTGCCAAAGCCCTGCAGCAGGAACAGAGGTGAGGTTTGCCCTGGCCAGCAGCATGGAAAGAGGCACAGAAGGGCTGGGTCTGTGCACTACACTCAGGATAATGTGAATATACCCTTATGTAGGTATGTGGTGTCTCCCTCTCCTTTTTTTTTTTCTTTTTTTCTTCTAGAAACTATTGTTTCATAGAAAAAAAAAATTATTCTGTGCACATGATCATAACATACATTACAAGCTAAGAGGATGTGGAGATCTGATGCTGTGGATATTTTTATGATAAAATAAATGCTGTTGGATTTATTTGTACAAAGGGGCAGGTCTCAGCCTTGCTCTGCCCCAGAGCTGTGCTCCCCAACCCGCCCTGGGAAGGGGAATCTGTGTGCCCCAGCTCCCTGTGCTGGGGAAATCACTCTGGGGGAGGCTGAAGGACAGAATCAAATCTTCCTCATCCCTATCATACCCAGAGGGAAGCCAAACCCCACAAGGGCTGTGGGTCCTGACTCTCTGCCCATGAGGCCAAAGGAACAATCTCACATTTACTGCAAATTTAGGGGTTAATATCTTGAAAGTCTGGCATAGCAAAGGCCGTGCAATACTTCAGGCTGCTTTAGCATGCACATCTTGTTAACATGCCAGCCTAATTCCACTCTTTTGCTTCACAGACAAGCACCACTTTATTAGCCCCAAATCCATTATCTTCTCATTTGAAAGGCTCTGAATAGCTTATGGCAACACTCTGCTTTTGTAATACAACAAGTCTTTTCACATCGGTTAAAAATACTTTAAGAAATGAAAAATAAAAATTCAACAGTGACAGACATTCCAGTCGTGCCTTTCATCCTCCCTGTGTGAGCCAGCAGGTGCAACTTGACATTCTTTAAACAAACCTTCCCCCTGCTTTGTGGCTGAATAAAGGCTTTGACAAATGCTTATCCTTTGATATGATGTGTACTTGACAAAATTCACAGGGAGATCTGAACTGCTGCTTTGAAGCAAATACTTATTAGAACACTGGAGCACTAAAGTGCACTGTGATTTGGCTCGCTTGCTAGTAAGACATCAAGTAAAATGTGCCCATTATGTCAATTCAAAGCCAAATCTAAACACTGACTTCTGAGAAATCTGAAGAGAATTTGGGGCTGTGCAGCTCTCCTGCTTTATTGCTTATCTAATTTGCATTTCCTTCTCTGTCTGTCAGCTCCCCTCTGCATTTCAAGCCGAGCAGTCGGTGAATCATCTGGAATTCATTAAATATTTTCCATTACTTTCTTTTGCTTTCCACTTTCAAGCCTTCTCCCCCTCTCCCCCAAAATGCAATGCTGAACAGGAAAGGGGATGGAGACTTGTCTCCCTCTCACAGCTTCAGGGCTGCTCCAGATTTGTGTTTCATCTATGCAGATATTCAGTGTGGAATACTTGGTCTAGATTACTTGGAAAGGTGCCATGAAGAATGGAATAGCAAGGGTCAAAGAAAGATTCAAGTTGTAGCCCAGGAAAGATTTGTAGGTGAAATGAAATGAATTCATCTCTTTCTGCCCAGGAAAAAAAAAAAAGGACTTCTAGAACACCTTTCATCCTTTCTCTCTATTAATGTCTTGAACATTGCTGTGAGATGTCACAGTTCATTGCAAAATCTTCTTTCTTTGTTGCAAGTTAGTAACCCCTAGCCTGCTTTTAGCTGTCTGGGCACAAGCAGGCAGCTTCAGACATGATTCCCCAGGTCTAGAGAGCACTCAGAAAATGCCTGACCTGCCTCTTGCACAGCAGATGGCAGGTCATGCCATCCTGGTACAGCATCTCTCCTCTGATCCTAACAAGCTGTCTCGTTTAGCAGAGGTATTTCAAGATGCAGCTTCAGAGACCTTAGGAAATCCAGGTTCAAATTTGAAATTTGGTGTAATTTTAAAATACTGATTATAAGTAACTACCAGGACAGATTCCCTGGGTGTGTCATTTACTCAGTTTACCTTGACATATTTATGGCAAGCCTTGATAACTTTTTAACAGATTTTCTGTAGTCTAATAACCTCCAGCAGAAAGGTTTTCTTACAGTTTGGGCTGAATAAATAAATACATCAAATAGCAGCAAGCAAGGAGCAAGGTGCTCCAGGTATTTGTTTCTCCTGCTGTCACAGAAAAAGTGCTTGGAATTCTTGATTTGTTGATGTGTTCAAGTGGGAAATGACTTGTTTCTTGTTTCTTTTTCTGAAGAACTACCATGTAAACACAACAAATTTTATGTTTTGCTTTGAACATGCAGGTTACATCCTAAACATTACACTTTACAGCACGTGTAAACACAGGTATAAATACAGAGATAAAAAAATCCACTTGCAAGGTTTGCTGCCTGGGGAATGGTTTTGGAGGACGTGGGTGAGGAGCCCAGAGGGTTTTCCATGGTTTGATGAGGGTTGGGCCATTCAGACATGGCACTGGACTGGCCTCAGGTGTGCTCAGCCTCAAGTGGAGCTAATTTAGGAGAGTTGTAGCTAACTTTGAGACAATCCTGCTGCAGAGAGTGCAGTGCAGGCTGAGGTTCTCACACAGGGCTTGTTTCTATTTTTCTACCTAAACAAACCTGAGGGCTGAATCCCTTGGAAGCAGTGAGGGCTGCAAACACAGCAGCTGCCAGCAAGCCTGGGGAGGGCAGGTGCCACTGGTGCCCTGGGCTGGCAGGGTTTGCTCACCTCCTGCCATCACACTCAGCCACACGGGCTCAGCAAGAAGCCAGGAGAGCTTTGCCTGAGCTCAGCAGGACCAGAGTGCTGAGCCAGGAGCTGGGCAGGGCTTTACTAGTCCTGGTTCTGGCACCAGGCTAAAGATGCAGACTTGCTGATGCTGCTGCTCTCAGATTTTGGCTCCTGGACATGGGGCCAGAGCTCTGGAGATGCCAAGGCTGTGATATCCCAGCACCTAAAGAAAGGCTTGGCAGCACCTCCTGCAGCCAGAGCTGCCCTGCTAAATTCACTGCTGAATTCACGTCGGTGTCAGCCCTGAGAGAGCTTTGCCTCTCTGAAAGAGATTAATGGGAAATGCAGAAAGTGAACCCTGCTGCTGCATCTCTGCTCTGGCTGTGCCCCTCAGTCCCCCATGTGGCAGTGTTGTTATCTCTCTGTCGTCCCTCTGCCAAAGGCTGAAGGAATCTGCTTTGTCCTTTTTGTACACGGACTTTTTTCCAGAGAACCTCTTCTTGCATCTGAAATAGAGGCAGCTCCTGAATTCATGAGGCATGGGGCAAAGCAGAGCATCCAGGGGAAAAGAGTGCATGAGGCAAAATCTAGAAGCCCTCAGAGAAATTCACTGTCAGGTTGGAGTAAAAGAAATAAAAAGAGGAGTTATCCTTTCCATGTTTGAGTAGTTGTTTATGTATGCCAGTGAGACTCTCCTATTTTCTTCCATGGGAAATACTGGGAAAAACCAAACTGAAATATGATTATATATTCCTCAAACTAGCTATTTGTAAGTAAAATGTACTTCATCTTCTCCAATAGAAACCAGGGGAGTAGGTAAGGTGATTTCTTTTCCTGCCATTTTCCACAAGCTTCAGTCTCTTCCCACGTCTGGTAAATGTTTCTATGAGTCTGTAAAAAGACATCTGGGAGGCTCCCAGGCTCCCAATATTCAATTAGCATTTAGTACTACACTCTTCTCTTTGCAAATTAAAAACTATGCAGTTCCCATAGCAACCTAAACAAGATAAGAATCTGAGTGAAGACAAGCTGATTTGAGTGAAGATAAACAGACAGCAGTGTAGATATTTTAAATGAGTCTGGGAGTTTCTTGATTGGCTGTGGTTTTTGTTTGTTTCTGAGGGGTTTTGTTGGTTGTTTTTTGTGGGTTTTTTTTTGGTGTTTTTTCCTTTCCTTATCTCAAAGCGTATTTAGAATAATAAACTGTAATCCCATTTTAAAGATCTCTGGCAATGACTGGGCAGAAAGAGACCCTGATTTTGCTACAGAAAATACATCCAGCACAAAAACTTGGTTTTTCACAAAGTTCCTCCAGCTCTGCTTTTAAAACTGGTTTTTTAGACAACAAGAAGTAGGTGTAGCCATCTCCTTGTTTTGTTTGTTGTTGGGTTTTTTTTAATTAGGGGCTGAGACTTGGTGTGGGCAAGGAGTGTTGAGTTTTGTTAGGTAAGCAGGCAGGTTTATGCAGTGTGACATTTAAATTGCAGTCTAACATGTTTGCACAGTGCTCAGATCAATGGATGTCCCTTTGGACATGGGCAGATCATGATTATCATTTGGTGGTTTGTGCAGAGACAGAAAAGCACATTAGTTCTGTATTAGTTCTGTGAAGATCAACCACAAGTATGAACCTGAACTTTGAGAAATTTCCCTCAAAATGCTGGCACTCTGCTCCCCTTTGTCAGGGTGGTGAATGGGACACTTCTAAGCCACTGAAAAACCCTGAACAGTCCATAGAAGTCCTCTTGCCTTTAACAGCAGTGTTTCTCATGGTTTCTAAGGCATTCTGTTTTAAAATGAGGGTGAGGAGAAGGAACTAATTCCAAGCTCCCATCCTTCCAGCGTGCAGGGTTTGCCTGCACTGTGCTCCTCCACATGACCCTGTGGTACAAGCTGAACCTTTAGGGTCTGAGCACTGACTCTTCTCTGCCAACCATCCCACTCCCTGTTGCTGTTTAGTGAGAGTTTAACCCCGTGTTTGGAGCCCCTCATCAAGATTTTGGCCCCAGTAAGCCAAGTCAGGGCGTGTGCAGCTCACTGAAGTTACCCAGAGCTCAGGAAAATGTCACTTACATGTGACATTACGTGTCAGTGCAGCACAAATGCACCTGTAAGAGGTGATTCTCTGCCCTGCAACAGGGTTGTTTGAGGCAGTTTTTTGTTGCTGTGACCACAATAAAAATGAAGGCAAAATATATTTCAATAGTTAATGCACATTTGTGTTGTCCTGATACCTCTGCGACAGCGTTCTGTGTGAGATTCTATATGGTGTGGATAATAAGACAAATTAGGTATTCCAGCTGCAAAAACACAGTGTGCAGGGAGTGATGTGCAGTTCAGCTGCAAAAATAGAGCATTTTTGTGACATTATGTTCAGCCTTCTTCCCCTGAGATGTCTCCTTCCAGGTCAGTGTGGACAAGGCAGCCATTGCCAGCACCATGGAGTCCATTTGCTTGGAAAGCAGAAATTTTGCCTTTCTGCCAGTTCTGTGCTTCTAGCAAATATCAAAGTCAAATGAAGAAAATTGGACTATCAGAATCTCTGCTAGCAGAGATAAACACAGTATGATTGGGGTTGGGAGGATTTTGTTAGAGAGAGAGTAAAAATGTATATGTTTTGAACATATTTAGTTTCCATGAAAGAGACAGTTTCAGAGCTTAGAACATTTTAATAAGGGTCTTTCAATTTCTGTCCTTTTCAAGTTAAAGTCTATCTTCTATTTGGCTTTATTTATTTCCATAATTATCATCACCATCTCCACCTTTCATCCTGTTAGATTCACTGAATGGTCTCTGCCAGAGAACTTCATTGATCCAACCCTAATTTTTCAGGGATATGTATATAAAACTGTCCATTACACACTTGCACCTCTTAGGGGTAGGCAGCAAATTTCTGTGGGAATCACCTCTTGGATTTCCTTTTCTTCTCATGTTCCTGTCCTGGTATAGGTGGCTGGATGCTTTAACAACTGTTTAAAAATGGGAGCTCATAAGTGACAGGAAAAGCCATGAATTGTCTAAATTCTGTGTTCAATCAAGGTTTATGAGATTTTAAATTCTTCGTATATAATTATAAAAACAGCTTTAAGGTTGCACACTCAGAAAGTCTCAGCCGGTAGGATTAGGGGGGAAAAAATCTTTTTGCAGCAAATCTACTGCAAGAAACAACTGAGATTTTGTGTTTCCCTAATCCAATACATCCTGTATTCCATTCAAAGCATCACTTCTCAGTGTGACTCTCAGCTAGTGTGCATAATTTATTTATTAATGCAAATTGAATGGCCCAGGAAATAACTCTTCTTTAAGGAAAAAAAAATTAAAAGAAGGAAGGAAAAAAAAACCCTCTTGTAGGAAAATGAAAATTTCTTTGAACAGTAAAATTCAGAAGTTTGTACTTTCTGAACTTGGTTTTCTTGCATGCACATCAGCCTATTGCAAACACCTTAGTGACATTTTATAGCCTAAATTTGAGGTGATTAGGGAAAGTCCCGAAGTGGAGGAGCTGCAAAATGGATTTGCTAAGAGATCCCTCAAGAGCCAATTTTGGTTTTGGCCCACATGCCAGTGGGACAGGCAGAGTGCAGAAGGCTCTACTCCATTCAGAAATTCAGATTTTTGAGAGTCCCAGATCACAGTGACTTGATACTGAGACTTGGAGGGACGAGGGAAGTTGGTGTACCTGTAAGTAGTGAGGCAAAAAGCTTGTTTTCAAGAGTTAGAAAAATGGTGTGGATTGTGCCATCCTTAATGCTGGATGTGGCAGCATCCATGAGGTTTGTGTTTGTTTTTTGACTTGTTTTGTTTTGTTTTTCATCTCCCCCCTTTCAGTGGGTGTGTTGCAGCTGCAGTGGGTAATGAAGTGCTGGAAATGGAGCTGTAATCCAGCACAGGGGTTAGAGCCCTGCCTCTGCAGGAGCCCCTGGGATGCCTCAAGGGGGGACTTGGCCGTGAGCTCAGCAGCAGAGCCCCAGGAGCTGGGCTGGGAGCTGCACAAACAAACATCTGGGCAGCTGCATCCCACCCAGCCCGGGGAGGGGAGGATGAGCTCAGAGCTGTGCCTGGAGCTCTCCTGAGCTCCTGCCTTTCCTCTGCAGCAAGCAGGGCTGCAGCCACTCTGCTGCAGGCAAAAAAGGACCTTTGGTTTAGGGTAAAGCCCTTTGTTTTGGGTTTGTCAGCCGAGGTGTTGACGTTTGGCTTCTTTTGGTTTATTTCACGTAAGGCTCAGCCACAGACATTCTCACAAATAAACAGACACGTAAGACTCTTGCTAGCATATTTACTTTGCCAGTGTGAAACTAATGAGTGACATATTTCTTTAGCAGCTGCCTCAGTTGTGCAGCCCCTTCCTGCAAAGATCACGCCCTGAGAATGAGGGAAAAAATTTAAAAAAAGAAAGAGTTCAAAACCTGCTAGAATGATAGCAAATATATAAGTCTAGCTGAACAATTAATTGAAATAATAAATGACTCACTTCAGCAAGACCCTGAGTGAATCCCAGTCCTGGACTTCCTGTGCTATGTGAAGAGCCCTGATGGTGTTTATTTAAATGGGAAACATTCTCTGCAAGGAAATGGGTAAATAGGGACCTCAGAAGTTCAAAGCTAAGGTCCTGCAGAAGAAATACCAAAGCTCAGGGCCATGCTCTTAATTTGTGTACAGCATTGGTCACAATTCATATCAATCAAAGATCTGTCTCTCAGTGCTTGTTCACATTTTTTGGTCTTACTGTGCTTGGAAAAATTGATCTTGTTTGATTTTAGCCTATAGGAGAGTCTGTCTCTTCAAGCTTTAAAGATAGATGAAGGTAACATCAGATTTACTTGATTTGGACAGTGGCTGCCTGGTTTTGGTTCTGTCTTGGAACAAAAAAGGAGATGGATGTATCTAAGCATGGAAGAAATTATCAAAGCAGTTAAAGATACACACATTTAAAACTGCTTGTCTCATATTCTGGAAGGCTCTGGAGAAACAATTATCCAAAGACATTTTCTGGCTGCAGCAATCAGTGGAGTTCAACCCTTTTATTTGCCAATACCTTCTGCATTGTTTATGTGAGTTAAGTACCAATAATTTCCTTCAGCATGGACGTTTCCAGCATGTGTGAGACAATTTTTGCCAAATAGATGAAAGAAGAAGACATCTCCAAAATGTGCAAGTGAGGCACAACATCACATTTAGAGCAGGGACAGCTTGTCAATAGAATTGTTCCTCTCCCAGCAGTGTCTGCTGGAGCTGCAGACAGAAAATCCCAAAGTGTCAGAGGTGCCTAAAATAACGATAAAGTTATTTTCAAGTTATTTTCTAAGGAGGTATCTCCTTCTGCCATGGCCTGACAATAAAGCTGTCAGAGATTTGAGCAGGCAGCTGGCCCCAGAGCAGACCTGAGGGTTTGCATAAGTCAGACCCAGGAGTTGTAGCACAAATATCTCTGAGAACACTACAGCTGAGGAGGTCTGCTGCGTTCATTACAGACTGAGTGATGCAGGAAGTACTAAACACAGTGATAAATTCAACTTTCTACTGAAATTTCCAACTTTATCATTGCTTGGACCACTCCCTGTGGGATACCTGGACCCCACAACACACTGGGATATCTCTAGAGCTGCTCTGGAAGGGTGTGACAGGGTCTGTGCTTAAGGAACATCCACTAAAATGCTTGGCTTTAACTCTGCAACAGTGTGAATAACTTCAGAGGGCACTGCATCATTAATTTATTTCTGCTAGGAGTGGGGTGAGCCCGGGAGGAGCCCTTAGACCTGTGAGTGCAATTCAGTTTCTCTCCTGTCAGTTCATTCTTGGTACCTCTCTTTCAAAATCACGCAATTCCAGAATGTAGCAGCAAGCAGTCTGAGTAGGTCTGAGGGTTTTATTTTGTTGAAAGTGTGTGTGTGTGTGTGTGGTTTTTGTTGTTGTATTTCATAGGGTTGTTTGTTTTGTTTTTTTCTTATTTTGTTGTTTGGATTTTTTCCCTCTATTTTTAACGGGAGAGATATTTGTCATCCTCTATTTGTGGAAGTGTCTGGGGAAATGGACCACCACACAGACAAGGTAAAATGGCTTCAATTTAGTGATAATTTAGCACCAGATTCTGGCTGTTTATAACAATTCCCAGGAGTTTTCAGTCCTACTTTCCCCTGCTTTAAATCCAGCCCCTGTTAACCACATCCATGGGACATCAGTTCCCTTCAGGAAGTTTGCATTATCTGCATTGGTTTTACAGTGCCTGTCTAAAGTGCCTGGTTGGGTATTGTTTGACAGGACAAAATATGCATTAAAAATAAAAAAAATAGGGAGGCAAAAGCCTGTGAAAAATAATATGATGCTTACACTAGCATGAAAGTTACTCCCAGGCACCTCTGGTGCTCTTTTGCAGTGCTGAGACAATTTTAGCCCTTGACAAATTTAGAGCCTTGAAAGGGACACAGCAAATGTTAGCCAAAGTGCCTCCAGGGTATTGATTTTAAACACCTCAGCTTCACTTTGGGTTTCCATTTTTAGGCAGGAAGTTTGTCAGAAAGGAAAAATAGACAGTGCAGGAAAGGAGAGGCCACTGGTAGTTTCCAAGTCAGCATTTACGTGACTCAGGTTCATTTGGAGGAGAATAATTTATGGTGGTGTGAATAAATAATAGCTGTGAGTTCTGACTGTCCAAACATGATGCATAATACCCTGGGAAAGCTTCCTTTGCTGTGTGCTAATGACTGATTGCTGGCTTTTGTGTTATGAGTGACTGTGGCAAGTAAATCATTGGAAAATATCTGATGTGCTCAGGTTTGCTTAAGCAGCACTTGTCAAACTGCATCCTCAGCCAACATGAGACATGAGTGCAGCTCACTGCTGCAATCACTGTGGTCTCTTTGCCTGCATTTGTTAGCAGCCATGCAAAATCAGCTGCTGAACTTAAAATATCAATGGTTTGGTGTGATTTGCTTTGCATGGAATGGTTGTTGTTATCAGCATCCCTCCTTGTGGAAATAAATTTATCGAGACATCAGGTAAGCCACCATCTCATCTGGGGACATCACCTGTCAGCTAATCCTAAAAGCAGCACAAAAATGTATTCTCTCATGTGTGCATTTTGTGTGTGGAGAAGCATTTTCAAGCTGTTGTTAATCTCACCATGTTGGCTGCTCCTCTATCAGTATCCACAGTGGGAAACACTTCCTTTTTTTCTTATTGCAGCTTTACTGAAATGGCTCTTTATCTATTATTTTTTTTAATCATCAAAGAGAAGTGTGTTGCATGCTTTTCTCCCTGCCTGACATTGCTTCTTGACAGAGAACCTTGAAACTTTGTCATGAAAGGAAACTATCTAAAATGTTGCTTTGATTTTCAGTTGCATGTCTTTGTTGTTTCTATTGAGGGACCTTTTGAAAGGCAAGGGGTTTTTTTCTCTCTTGCAGAGGAAATAAAATTTTTGGGTAAGGAGGTAACTGGACAGTTCCAGTTTTTTTCCCTGCATTTTGAACCCTAAATTTATTGTGCTTTCTACATAAGCAGTTTTCTAAGTCGGGGAGAAAAAATAAGAAAACAAAAATAATGCAAACAGTAGAGCCACACCTTACAGGAGCAATAAAAATTTCTGTCTGGTCTGCCACCTCTCTTATCCCAGGTGACAACACATTCATGGAGTTTCTCCTTGGCTGCCCTCCTTGTACTATCCAGGCACTGAGGTTCACTGTTAGAGCTGTATAGGAAGGAAGACTTGGCCTTCTTAATCTCAGACTTTTGACAAGGACACAATTACTCTCAATGTCACAAATGAGATTTAGGGTTTTTCGTGTCTTCCAGCCCTCTGAGAGTGCAGGTTTGGGTTTTTAATTGCTTGATGTGAACAACAGATCTTAATTGGATTAGGAACATAAAGGCAGGAGGATACCAAAGCCTCATCCATGCATTGTCATGCCTATGGGTCACCATGGGTTTGAAGCCAGTCTTAGGGTGGTGACATGGATTGCAAAGCTTTCATCTCTTATTTAGAGTTCATTGAGCCTGCCAGTTCTACTGCTCAGCAGTCATCTTAGTCAAATCAGCTCTTCTGGCCTTTTTTCCCTCTTTTTTTCTCTTTTTCATGGCAAGATAAACCTGCCCAATGAATGGTAGGGTGAAACTACCCCACTGACAGAGAATATCTGTGGTTGTAGCACTGAACATGGTTTTATCCGCTTTAATTTCTCATAAAATATCTGTATTGTTTTTAACAGATTTTTGGACTGGGGGAAAGTTGTTCCCTGCCTGCATTTGTGCTCAGCTCTGTTTACTTTGGATCCAGTGCACTCATCTGAATTTAGCATTCAGTGAGCAATTCTCTGTGGCAGTCATATGCATAACTTCTCACCATCTGGCATCACTATGGCTACTACTGGCCCAGTGCAGTTGCCATGGTAGTCAATGGAAATTCCTGAGGGTGACTTCACAAACCCAACACAGGAAAGAAAACCTGTCACTCCAGAAAAGAGCTCAGCACTGAGGCAGCCCTTATCCCTTTCCTGTGCCCTATTTTTTTTTATGTGGAAATGAATTCCCCACCTGGTAGGTGGAGACCACTGTCTCCAGATTCATCCAGTATTTCTGTAGGGGTGGAGGATTGTAAAAACTGGTCCAAGAACTGTAAAAATAGGTCCTCCAAGCACCAGGTGAGCAGCCTGACTCTGGTGCCATCCTTGAGAAAACAGCTGTGGCATGACAGCATAAAGGTAGGGGGGGAAATCAGCTGTCACAGCATCACACTCACAGATCTGGAAACAGATCTTTGCTGTTACCAAGAAAAAAAATCCCTCTAAATCCTTCTATGGCTAAGTTTGTTTTAACAAAGGTATGAGTGTGTTTGATGTCTGATTAATGCAAGTCCTCCATTGTTGTGCTGGCTTACTCAGGAATCAGAGAATTAAAAGGTTACATTGAACAAGGTTCTTAAATTAGTTGGATGACTGTAATCAAGGGCAGGATTTGGCCTGGTATCTTGGTTTTATTGATGTCATCTACTTCATGTGTCTCTAATACAATGGAAATATGAGAGTAGCTTCAGTCCCTGTGACCCTCTTATGAGTGAGCCCAGAACCTCACTAGGAAAAAGAGAGCTACAATATTTCAGATTTATTTTCATGCAGACTTTCTTACTATTATCTTTTTCTCCTCTCTTCAGTGTATTCTTTTTCCAAGTATTATAAACCACTTTCCCTCCTCTGGAGAGATTTTCTCTATCCCATGCCCTCTCTACTCCCAGCTTCCTTGACCCTCTTTTTACCTTTCTTTTCACACGATACACAGTTTGGGTTGTTTTCAAACAAACGTGAACTTTTGCTTTGTTCTGATTTTATTTGTGGCCTGAAAAACAAAGCACATTAACTTGAAACAGACACTGAATTGCCTATGGGGGTAACTTGCAAAGTACT
Organism: Setophaga petechia; assembly: GCA_024362935.1. Classification (NCBI taxonomy): domain Eukaryota; kingdom Metazoa; phylum Chordata; class Aves; order Passeriformes; family Parulidae; genus Setophaga; species Setophaga petechia. The sequence continues at coordinate 3,009,858 of JANCRA010000013.1, read as the reverse complement.
GATGCTTGGAGAGCTCCCAAAAGAAAACAAAGCCCAGCAGTCTTGCCTTGTTTGTAGAGCTGATGGAGATCATTGACTCCTAAACCTTTGCCATCTCCTTCCAACCAGCCCCCTAAAATAACAAATACATGGGTTATGTCAAACAGTTGTGGTCTTCTGAGCCAGGAGTGAGAGTGACATGGAGGCTGTTCCTGCTCATAAACACGAGCAGCTCATTTTGGGGGCAGCTCTGTCACGCACAGCCAGGCTGAGCTGTTTGCTCCCTCCGGGAATCTGGCCTGGCATCCCAGGGAGAGCAATCCGAGGGAAGGATGCAGAACACAAAGCTCCCTGCCCGTGGTGTGAAGTGTCTCTGCAGGGTTTTTGTTTGTGGTGTCCCCACGATGTGCTCGGTGCTCTGCAAGCACAGAAGTCGGTGCTGGATGCCCCAAATCTAACTCAGAAAGCAAAGCTGACAGAGAATGTTCCAGGCAGGGAAACACAAAACCAAGCTAAAGTGGGATTTTGTGGCTGTGGTCTGCCCACCCCTCAGTGGCTCAGGGCATGTGGGATGTGGATCAGCTTGTGGGGCAGTCATGACACATCAACCTTCATTCAGCTGAGTTCAATATTTTTCTGTGCCTGTGTAAAAATATGAGGATTTAGGACAGGCAGGTGCTGTAGTATCAGTATTATTTAAGAGAGCTTGGAGTAAAGCAACTGCTCACTCAAAAATTGGATAGCAAAATTTCTAAATATCATTGCTAAAGAAGTTTAGCGTTTTACACACATCACAGAAAAGTGTCATTCTTTATTGATGTTCATATAGCTCCAAAGTTTAAACAAGGCAAACTTTGCAGCCTTAAGGGTTGACCCAGCTAGAACTTAGACACAGAAAGAGAGAAGGAACAGGACACCTCTAAACACAACTTTGTCTAAAGGCACAAAGGTGGGAATTAATCTTCTCCTCAGATGGGAACAAAAAAAGGACTGCTATAAGAAATGCCATTTGTTTCTGCTTCTGTTGTGGAAACAGCAGTGGTGTTTGCAAAGCTGCTGCTGGTAAAATGCAGAGGCACAGCTTCTGCCTTTGCAGTGCTCTGAAAGAAAAAAACAAAAAAGAGAGAGAGTGGTAGTATGGATTCTTGCTGCTTCCAGTAGGATTTGCCACAGACTAAATGTGTGTTTGCTTCCTAGGCTTGGTTGTCTCACCTTGATCCATGAGAATGATTCCTGGTTATCCCAGAGCTCTGCAGCCACAGTGTGCTGTGCCCCCAGGGCTGAGCCCTGAAAAGGCAAAGGTTCCCCTGCAAAGATTGCCATGGGTTTGAGGGGCTGCATGCCACACTTACAGGGCACATTAATGTAATCAGCCCTGTGAATTAATGGGAATATTGATCACAGAATACTTTTCTTATTGATCCCCCCCCACTCTTCATATTTCCCTGATATATGTTTCCTCTTTTTGCTTGGGTTTCCTTATCTTTCTTTCCCCAGCCCTTTTACTTTCCTGTGCTTTGGCCATAAGTTCAACTATTTCCAACAAAACCAGCATGTGATAGACAGGTGTAGTAAAAGAAGAATTGGGTTATTGTCTGTCACTCCTTGCCCACAATAGATGACTTTGGTGAGGAGTGGAATGCTGAAAACCTCATTTCTCTCTCTCATGGCTCTCTGGAGTGACTCCAGAGCAGGCAATGGGCTCACCCTCCTGTAAGCACTGGTGGGAGAGAGACACCAGCCCTGAGAATCTCCTCTCACAGCACTCCCTCTCCCACTGCATTATGCAAATATATTACTTGTGTTCACTGCTCCCAGCATTTCTTTTTCAGGCCCCATTTAGGCAGAATTACTGAAGTCATCTAGGTAATAAGGTGAAGGAAAATAGACTCATTCAGTGACAGATTTTGAAATTGCAATTGGCCCTTGAAAAAGTGGGTGAAGTCAGGGACAGGTAACAGATGGTGGTGGTGGCTAATCTTTCAGCCTATTATTTTACCACATGGGGATCTGAGCCACAGATTTTCATGCTGAAAATAAAGGAGAAATTAATCACTGTATGACAATACATTGGTTAAATAGTGCAGTGATATTTGCCTCCATCCAGAAACCATATGCAAAGGAAATAGGCTCCAAAACAAGAGTTAGGCTGTTTTTGTGGTGGCAGACATCACATGACTTCAGAGGAAAAAGAGCTCCACCATGTAGTTTACACAGAGAAAATGAATTTTCTGGCTATGCTAAGGAGTCTGTGAAAGGAAACCTACATGCAAACAGCCCCATGGACTCCAATAGGAAATTATAGCTTCTCTGTACAATTGAACTGGGAATTACATCACATGCATAGGACTCTACAGGATGGTTAAAACCAGAAATTATTTCATTCTGTGTTATTTGACAGTCTCTTAGCTGGCCTTTCTTTGCTGAGGGTAAAAGTGCTTTGGTTACTGCAGGCCTTTTTAAGTAAATTCTATTCAACTATTGTAAACTTCTACAAATATGTGTATTAAATGCTTATGACGCTTTGTAAGGTTTTTCTACAAAACAAACACACAAAGAGCACTTCTTTTTAATATATTTCTCTGTGAATGCCTCCTTACAATGGTGTCAAGGTGATATCATTTTTCCATTGGTCATCCAGAACTAGGGTACTAAAATTCCAGTTAAATTTCCTCCTATCCTCATTGATGTTAACTGTGGTGAGGAGGAGCATCAGCTCCAAAACACTCCTGTCTCTATCTGACTATCAGAATGTGTTCCAGAGCACAATTTAGACAAAGAAGACTTGATGTTAGAAGCAGATGTTGGGAAATACAGGTTCATGGCTGGAGAGAAGGTGGAATTCAGCTTAAGCCTGCAGCAAATCCCCCAGCCCAGCCCATGCATTGGCATGCAGAGAAAAACTCTGAGAAGAGGTCAGGACTTGGTGCAGTGCTCTATAAATATAAATAACTTTCATTAGTGGTTTTTGGAGTTGCATGGAGTATGGGAGTAGGAGCAATAAGAAAGTTGGAGGTGAAAAGCAAGCCATGGAATTTTGAGAGGCTAAAGAAAAGCAGAGGTGAAAGCTGCATCTCTGAGAAAGTTTCCCTTTGTAGTTTCCCCAACTCCATCTGTGCAGAAAGGGCCTTTTCCTGTGTGTGTGTGTGTGTAGCAGGAAATAAATATGCACAATTTGGTGATGTGTTTCACACATGAAGTGCTGACAGAATTATTGGAAGTATCTATCACAATTTACCACGCCTCAGTGAGCAGGTCCCCTAGAACTTCTCCTGTGTCTCTACAGCCAAAGAATAAAAATCACCACTAGAAAAAAAAAAAAAAAAAAAAAGAAAATTAGTCAATCCTTATAAAATTGTTGCTCAGATTAGCCTGTTGTTGTGGTTAGTGGTTCAAACAGCCCTGGTTATACCTTCTTTTCATTTAACTTCCTTTTAACACTGACCCCAGTGTAACCCAGGGTGTTTGATCAGACTTTTTTTTGTTACTAATGAAGCTGCAGACCAGGCCTCTGACACTGTCTTTCAAACCAAGGGGTGCAAGTGAGTTGAACCTTAAAATGACTCCAATTTAAGTAGTTTGTAACAGAAATCCTAAGATTAATCTGAAGAGTATTGCAGTGTTTCTTTTGTTTTTTTCTTGCATCCTCCAGATTAATGTTTTCCTCATTTGGCATTTCTTGAACTTCTCTGTTAACTCTAGTCCTTTTCAAACATCAGTAGAAACTTAACTCTGTGAATTCAGGTAGTGAAGTAAGTATTCTGTGTATTTTAATACTAAAGAAGCCCCAGTCTTGACAAAGAAACACGAAATAACAAGCTTTAGTTTCAATAAAAATTGTAGTTACAAGACATCATCTTTTCAGTAGTCATCAATCAGATTTTATGGACAGACAGTTCACTGCTTCAATGCATAATATCAAACAGAGAATCTGATCTGCTCATTGCACTGGTGATGTCTTTCCCAATGGAACACTCACATGGTAATGTGAATAATTTCCTTGGATTTTTTTAAAGGGCTTGATTGTACAAACTTGAGAAAGTGTCCTCACCAAACCTCCCCCCTGGTTCTTAGAGAGGAGGAAGGAAGGATGGAATGTGTTCCCTCAACAGAAGAGTTGTATTTTGCTCACATTTCAGTGTAAGTCTGCCTATTGTGTTTGTGAAACACACTGAGGAGGCAAAAGCTGAAATTACAGTTTATCATCCAGCCAGATTGATTCATGGTTTATCTGCAGCTAATTGCTCACTACTTAACCTGCTTTTAGCTGCATCCCCACATGCAGCCTTTTTTGGTCTTTAAATGCCTTCAAGTCAGTTGAGGAATATTAATTTGTTCCTCAGCCCAGAAGGGTGCCCAATTGTTGGGTCAGCTGTTAAGAAAGGGAAAATAGTCATTAGCACCAGGCAACTTGCTTTTCTTCCATTTGATCAGATTACAAATTATTTAATCAGAACTAAAGTCTTCCCACAAGTAGACAGTTCCATGTCTGAGGAGAGTCCACACTGTCCATGGGTTTTGTGAGGCATCATTTGCCATTATTTTGTATAATTTGTCCAGTAGCAGCCCCAGGATGAATTAACTTTTACTCTGCTTTAACCAGTGTAGTTCAAACAGGAACACACAGCCCCTGTGTTATTTAGGTAAGGAAAGTTTATTACTTCACATTTATAGAGCCCTGGTTCTCCTGTGCCTTATAATCACAGAGCTCCTTCACTAGCACGACCAGGAAATGAACTCACATCCATTTCTTCTAAAGAAATTCAGACTTCCAGACTGAAGGTGAAATCACAGTTTCTGCAGCTCTGTGAGAATATATTGTGACTTGCTTTCATCCTGTTGCTCTGCAGTGCATTTTAAAGCTGTTCAGGACAGTTTGAGAGCTGTTAGAAGCCAGTGTGTCACTCTCAAAGCCAAATGAGCTTCACTTGTTCAGAGTGTGCCAAGGACAAGTGTAAGAGGACCTGGCCTCTTCCAATTCCTGCAGAGCAAGAAATTCAATGTATTCCATGATTTTGGAGCTGCCTAAGGTGGTAAATGTGTGTTCCTGAGGTTCTCAGTCCATTTGAAACTCTCAACTCCTGAATCAAAAATAGATAAAGGAAATTATTGAGCCAGGTTGTGCTTATTTTTATTATGGCCAAAGTAGAATAATCACGTTGCCAATATTGGATGGCTTGTAGTGACATTTAGAGGACAGGCCCTTACAGGTGGGTTGGTTGCTCTATAAAGAATCTCTGTGCTTGGAAACTCAGGTTTTTCTTCTCCAATATTTCTGGAAGTCTGCTCCCCATCACTGAGGCTCCTCCATCTTGATGCTTCCCTTGATTGCAGCTTTGCTTAGTTAAAAGTACAAATACCTCTAAAGAGTTTGACCTGGGCAGGCATTATGCAAATTTTCTCTCAGGGGGGCAAAGGTTTAAGGAGAATTTGCTTGCCTGCATCATCCTCCTCCTCAGTGATTGTGCAATCAGCACTTGTCCCTAATGAGGCTGGAGAGAAGGATCCTGCTGGGTGCCAAGCCCAGCATCAGCACCCCCAGCGAGCCCTGGAGCTGCCTTTGCACATCCCCACCCTCCAAAGAGTGTGTTTGGAAAGCCCCCAGCCCTTCAGGGGTTCTGAAACCAGCCACTGTGAAAAGGAAAGATGAATTTTCTAAGCACAGGATTTCCCTCAGAGGAGCAGAGGGGCAGCTCCACGGTGCTGTGAGCAGCTACTCCAGTAAATCAGAATGGTTTCCAAGGGTCTCCAGCTGTGTTACAGCCCTGCTGCTGCTGCTCCTGCAATACAACCACAGGGAAAAGCAGCAACTCACACAAGGGCTGTGATCCTGTGAGTGCTGCAGCTCAGAATGCACCTACATGGAAGCACTTTTTGAGAGAAATAAATTTGGTTTCTGCATCAGTAACCAAAATCTCCAGCTCTTTCTGGGCTGGCATTTCCTGATGTAGAAGATGGGAAGAATGAAGGATTCACTGCAAGCTGGTGAAGAAATCTGGCTTCTAAGGAGAAATTCTGGCTGGCCACACAGCTCTTGCTCTCATCCACACATTGTGTCACCTTGTGTCACATTGCCACAGCTGAGTGGCTCCGTGAATTGCACAATATGGACTGAAATCTGCTTTGCAACCGAGTTGTTGTTGGAAAAGAGTTTTCGTCCCACATGGATTTTGAAATATGTGAACTTTATAAACTCTGAGTGTGGTTGGGCAAACTAAAAAATCTGAGCATTTATTGATTTTAGGTTTGCTTTTTAGCATATCTCAGGAATTTTGAGGCTGGAGGGTATTTAAAATACTTTGAGGAGTTGGTGGCACATCTTTGGAACTCTTGATGCATCACTGAGGAAAAAGCAAGACAAGATCCTGCCCTTTGCATGTGTCCTTTGTTATCTGGAGCCATACTGTGGAAGTGAAAGGGATTTCTTCTGATAAACAGGAGGTGTTCTGCTTGCTTCTGGGTTTGGGAGAGTTTCTAAATTCAAATTTCCTTTCTGTCAGCTCATTTAACCATAATTACCAGGCACTGGTCCCTCTTATCCCAATTCCCTGTCTGACATCTGTGCAGAACTCTGAAATCCCAAACATATTGGTGTGAGTACTCTGGTTGTGGGAATTTTCTTTTTTTTTTCTTTTTAATTTGAGGGATTTATTTCTCTTTTTCTGATCAGGTGCACAGCACACTCCTGGTTCCCACACCAGAGAGGAAGCAGCTTCTTGCTGCACACTCTCCTGGGCAGTAATTACAATTTCTCAGGAACGAAGTTTAGTTTGTAATTCAACATTTCCCCATAGCACAATTGTGTAGCACCTATACAAATATTTGTTCCTGTTAAATGCTTGGGGGAAAAAAACCCAACATTATAGCCAAAGGTGTAAGGCAGTCACAGGAACAAAACCTTTTATTCCCCTGCCCTTGAATCTTGTACAATATTCACTAAAATTGTTGTAATACTTCCCTTGACTTCTGTAAGAATAATCCCTAAATATTTGTAGCTCCTGGTGGATTCTAGATTATGTCCCTTAATCTATTTATATATTCATTTGGCATTGTAGAGGCACAGCAAAACTGCCATCCTTGACCAGGTATAAATCTTAAGGAGCAGCAGCTGAGCACCAGCATGGACCCCAATTCCTGTGCTCCTCCAGTCATTGTAATCCTTGGAGGATTACAAGTCTGATAAAGCAATGATAGTAATTTTTTTCTGATTAACTTTGTGCTCAATCTTCTTCTGGTGTCAGCCTAGTACAGGTTATACCATCTTTTATTCTGTGTCAAACAGTCACAGAGGAGAGGATAACATGACAGATAAAGCTGTGGTGGCTACCACTTTCTGGTCTTTTTTTAAGTCTTTAAGGATGAGCATTTAGAACAGAACAAAAGCTGTGAGATCTGGAGGTTGCCACCCAGGATTTCTTGTGATTATTGAAAAGTTTTAGTATTATGTAAGTCCACTGCAAAAGAGATAGAATATGGGAATGCAGAGCAAGCAACTATGACTTTTCCCACATTTTTATTTTAATTTCATATGGAAGGAAAAAAAGGCCAAGATAAAAAATATTTTAGAAAATTTATTTCTTTAATTGAATATTCATAGCCTGCTGGTGAGAAATGCTGGTATTATTAAAATATGTGTTTCTCTCATGTGGAAATAAGGCCATCAGATGTCTGTCCCCATCACAAAGAAATGCAATTGAAATGACTGTCAAAGTATTTACATAGTGCTGACTCTTATTTAAGCTGTCGCCCTCAACACCCTGCAGCAGCACCCCCCTCTGCCTGCACCGTGGTGCCCCCAAACAGGCAGAGGTGTAGACTCAAAAAAGATTTTTTAAAAAGCAAACTTTCATGGGGGCTGTGGAATTTTTGCCTATGTTTGGGTTGGACTGTATGAATTATTTGAAACATTGCATTTTGGTGAGTGATGTTTCAATACAATCTATTTGAGGGGGGGGAAAAATCCTTCAGTGTTTTTTTGGGGGGTATTTTTGAGCCCCTACTCTTTTGAAATTTTTAAGAGGGTTTTCTTTTTATTTTCCCCATGTGGAGTGAGGGGCCACACGAGCTATCCAGATGAAGTGATAAAATGGTGTTGTCTTGTTGTGTAGAATGACAAGAGCAATGAATTCATGATCACAGAGCCGTAGAATGGCTTTAGTTGGAAGGGATCTTAAAGCTCATCCAGTGCCACCCCTGCCATGGCAGGGACACCTTCCACTGTCCCAGGCTGCTCCCAGCCTTGCCCAGCCTGGCTTTGGATATTTCCAGGGATCCAGGGGCACTGCTGCTGCCTGGGATTGCTGTGGAAATAAGGCAGGGCTTGAACCCAGAGCCAGGTGGCACCCCAGGTGTTTGAGGTGCAAACAAAAGGCTGATTTGTGCCACTGCATTCTTTTGGCTGCTGGTTTTCACAGAATGGTGGAATCTTTCCCTTCATCTTCTCTTCCACCCATCTGTTTGGGGTGACTTTTTACCTTCAGGCTTCTAGAGAGCTTTGGTTTGTGCTGCTTGTGCAGGTGAAATCAGGAAGCACTGGCTTTGCTGCACAGCTTCTTTACATGTCAAAAATAAGAGCAGTTAACCTGGCTCTGGCCTGACTGATAGCAGCAAACCCTCACAATGAACATTTCTGCCAGAGCAGGAGAAGGGCTTGTCTGGGGAATAAATCTGTGTCAGGTCAGGTCCTCTCTCATTAAATCAAGCTGCAGCTTTCTTGTGTGGGCAGTACAACAATGAGGTCTCATCTCCTGCATCTACTTATTAAATCCCTGATGGCTCTTGCTTATGAGTTTATCCTCTTGTCCATTGTAGGGTTGGGTTTTGTTGGTTTGTTTGTTTTTCTGATGTGTTTTGTGTTTTTTCACTTCCTTTCAGTCTAGTTGAGGAATTTACTGAAAATTTGGGTCACAGAATCCCAGAGTGGTTTGGGTGGGAAGGGACCTTGGAGACCATTGAGTTCTGAGCCTCTGCTATGGGCAGGGTTAGTTATGGATGGTCTCTAAAATATGGGGATTAAAGACATGATTTATTTTCTGTTTTAAACAGAACTCTTACTGCCTTGGTATGTTACTCACCTGGCATGATGGGACACCAATGCTGAAATCCAATGGCATGGCAGATCCCACACTAAGCCCCACACAGGGAACTTCCAAAGGGCATTGTTTTACACAAAATAAAATGCTTAGATAAGATTTAATTTCTAAGATTTAATTTCTTAGATATCACTTTAATCCTTGTGGAGTTTTTTTGGTCCAGTTCGTGGATCACAAGGAGATTAATACTGGAAAGGAGAGATGAAGAGGAAAAAATTAATGAAAAATAAATTAAAATTATGGCCATATTTCCAAAAGGACAAGAAAACACCCTTAAATCTTGTTGATGAAACAAAATATCAGATCCTTTAGTGCATAATCACAGAATCCCAGAATGTTTTGGGCTGAAAGGGACCTTCAAAACCACCTTGTTCCAACCCCTTGCCATGGGCAGGGACACTTTCCCCTAGACCAGCCAGAGGTTTGCAGTGGCTGCAATTAGTTTGGTTCTTCTGTCCAGGCTTCTTCATTAACCTCCCAAATTATGCCATTTTAAAACCCTTTTAATTAAGGGAAAAACAGAAATGTGGTGATGTCCAGCTGCAGCCAGGCTGTGCTGCTCTAACACAGTTCCATAATCTTCTTTAAGGAAGGTCTCCAAAGCTCCTGTCTCTGTTTGAATGCATTTGCAATGGATTTCTAAGCACAAAAATAACCAAAATGAGTTCATTTGCTGTAATTTTCTAGAAATTACTTGCTGTGTCTCTGCAGCAGGAAGAAATGAATAGTGGCCTGATTTTTGCAGGGGATGAGTCTCTCAAACCAAGCACAGAGAGGAGGAAGAGCTGCTAGAAATCCTGAGCTGGGTCTGCCTGGCTCTGAGTACCTGGGCATGGCTTATAAAAGAGGAGGTTTGGAAATCGTTGCTTTGTGCCCCAGGGTTTCTTTCCTTTCCCTTAAGGAATTGGTTGCATCCCTTGTTATAAACCTGGATTTAGGTTTTAGATGTAGCAGAGCTGAATATAATTTTTAAGCAGGTATGCCTTAAGAAAACCTGGAGAGACACAGAGAGAAATAGCAGCAGAAAGTTTGTACATTTTTTTTTTAGTTATGGGAGTTTAGCTGTAAAGCCTTTTTAAGAAAGTACAATTAAATCTCAGCAATTAATTCCTGTAACAGGATGCATCTTTGCCTTAAACATGCTTAATTTGGGGCTTCAGCTCTCTCCTTCTTGGAGGAGCAGACAGGCTTGGAAGGATGGAAATTCCTGTATCTCAGATCTTCCTTTCTCACAAAACCCCTCACATTTCAGGGTTTATAAACCCCTGGTACAGAGCAATCCTGCCTCCAGAGTGGTGCCTTCTCTGGGGATAGGCAGCCTCTGCCCTCGGTGGGAAAGGTTAAATTTGCTTTCCTGGCTTTGATATTTGCTGAGTTATGCCATGGTGTCAGTGCCTTGTGCAGAGGTTCAGCAGAGGGAGGTGGGGATGGACTCACTGGGAGAGGCAATTATTCCTGTCAGGGGGACACCTGGGGACTCAGCACCTGCTCACAGGGAGATCTGTCCTTGCCTGAAGGGTTCTGATCCCACAATCACAGGATGCTTTGGGTTGGAAGGGGCCTGAAAGCTCATCAAGCTCATCTCATTCCTCTGCTCTGGAAAGTGCAGGGACACCTTCCACTGTCCCAGGCTGCTCCCAGCCCTGTCCAGCCTGGCCTTGGGCACTGCCAGGGATCCAGGGGCAGCCACAGCTGCTCTGGGCACCCTGTGCCAGGGCCTGCCCACCCTGCCAGGGAGGAATTCCTTCCCAAAATCCCATCCATCCCTGCCCTCTGGCAGTGGGAGCCATTCCCTGTGTCCTGTCTGTGTGAAATGTGCTCTCCTTTTTTCCAACCCCCCTTTACGTACTGCAAGGCTGCAGTGAGGTCTCTCTTTAGGCTGAATTTCCCCAGAATCTTCTCTTCTCCAGGCTGAGCAAGGCCTGCTCTCCCAGCCTGCTTTGGAGGAGAGGTTTTTCTGGGATCATTGCATGGTTATCCTGCAGACACCTGGGCTGCTTGGGAAGGGATACCTTAGGTGGTGACAGCAGCCCAAGGTGATGTGAGCCAGTGTGGCTGCGATTCTCCAGCTCCTTGTGGCTGCTGCTCTCTGCTGACAGCTCTGGGAATGTGTGCAGGGCTCTGGCAATGTGTGCAGGGCTCTGGGAATGCGTGCAGGGCTCTGGGAATGTGTGGAGGGCTCTGGGAATGTGTGCAGGGCTCTGGGAATGTGTGGAAGGCTCTGGGAATGTGTGGAAGGCTCTGGGAATGCGTGCAGGGCTCTGGCAATGCGTGCAGGGCTCTGGGAATGTGTGCAGGGCTCTGGCAGTGTGTGCAGGGCTCTGGCAATGTGTGCAGGGCTCTGGCAATGTGTGCAGGGTTTGGGAATGTGTGGAGGGCTCTGGGAATGTGTGCAGGGCTCTGGGAATGTGTGCACAGCTCTGGCAATGCGTGCAGGGCTCTGGGAATGTGTGCAGGGCTCCGGGAATGTGTGCAGGGCTCCGGGAATGTGTGCAGGGCTCTGGCAATGTGTGCAGGGCTCTGGCAATGCGTGCAGGGCTCTGGCAATGCGTGCAGGGCTCTGGCAATGCGTGCAGGGCTCTGGGAATGTGTGCACGGCTCTGGGAATGTGTGCAGGGCTCCGGGAATGTGTGCAGGGCTCTGGCAATGTGTGCAGGGCTCTGGGAATGTGTGCAGGGCTCTGGGAATGTGTGCAGGGCTCTGGGAATGTGTGCAGGGCTCTGGGAATGTGTGCAGGGCTCTGGGAATGTGTGCACGGCTCTGGGAATGTGTGCACAGCTCTGGGAATGTGTGCACAGCTCTGGGAATGTGTGCAGGGCTCTGGCAATGTGTGCACAGCTCTGGGAGTGTGTGCACAGCTCTGAAATCGACCTTGGGTGACCCAGCTGGGCACCGGGGCTGTCGCCTCTGTCCTGGCCCAAGCAAGTCTGGCTTTGGCTGGGAGCTGCTTTGGGAGGATAATGTGGCTCTGTGCTGCCTTTGTTGGGCAAACACAGAAATGAACTTGTGCTGGTGCGTGGCTGGAGCCAGAGGAATCCCGTGCTGAGATAGCGGAGCTGGGTGGGTGAAGGTTGGGGCTGACATTTGCTCTGATTATTTTGTTTTACCCCAAAGCTTTGCTGACCTGAGCCTGGGAAGTGATCAGAGAACAAATGTCTCTTACAGCCCCTCTAAGAGCTTACGCCAGTTTTTATGCTTATTTACATTATTTTATTATTGTATCTTGCGTGCATGGTGCAGTTGGGCCTTTGCTGTTAATTATTCCCCTCTGCAGTAAATCATGGGATGTGAATGCTCGTTGTGTCCTGATGGAACTGATCCTGCTGGAAAAACAGGATCAGGTGTTACAGGGTGTTACAGGTGCTCTAAACCTGAAAAAAATGGGAAAAAAGTGATTTATTTTTCAAAAATAACTTTATTTTGATGTGACTCAGTGCAGGAAACCTGACAGATTTTCTTTCTGTTGTTGTCAATATTTTTTTTCTGGTTTGCCTGTTGCTGTTTCATGGATGTTTTGGGAGCAGCTACATGATAAAGCTTTTGTGGAACAGCAAAGTATCTGTCTTCACACCATTTTTATTTTAAACAAACCCTAATTCTGTTACCATCTGCTCCATTCAACAGGGAGGAATTTCAAATAAAATCTGAGTCCTTTTGTATGATAGCCACAGGGATACATTTTGTAGGCTTAAGGCTATTTTTTAAATTGTTGGTAAAACTAAATAGGACATTTGCTATTAGAGAAACTCTCTGATTTTTAGACTAATAGATGAGTTTATGGAGTAAGTAGAAGTGGGAGTAAAATGTATCTTTCAGAATGTGTGGCCTTTTGGTTCTCTGTGGTATGGAAGAGACGGGATTTTGGGCACAGGTAGATGTGGAATAATAATATTTTGGGCGCCTGATATCTCCAAACCCTTCTCCCAGCATCCTTGCTGACACTGCTTTGTAAACTTCCCTCATGCTACTGATCTCTCACTGATTTTTGTCAATGTTTTCCTGACAGCTGGCCCCAGAGAACACTCTGATGTCCTTCCAGAAGGCAGTGGAGCAGAAGGTGTCTGGAGTGCAGGCTGATGTGGTACTGAGGTAGGTCAGTGCTGCTCTGGGGATGATCCAAGCAGGAATGGTCCAGCATTTCCAGAGTCTGGGCACTGCAGCTTTTCCCTCTGGGAAGGGCTGTCCTGGAGAGCTCATCCAGAAACTCCTGCCTGTCTCTGTCAGGTGCTGCTGATCATTTCACTGAGGTGATGGTGAAGGGTGGGCTTGTCCAAAGAGGGAACCTGGATCTCTTTGTTGTCTTTGTTTGCAAGAGGGCTGCAGTTTATCCTAGAGCCTGGCTTATTCCAGTAAAGCACAGCCAGAGCTGCTTAAATCTGACTTCTCCTGGGATACCCCAGGTGAAGACAGAGCAGAAATTCCAATTTGACTTTATTTGCACAGCAGAATTTTCACCCACCTTGACAAACCATCCCAAGAATACACCAGGAGGAAGCCCTTCCTTCTCCCCTTCCTCTGGCATTAATTTTTAGGGAAGGAGGGTGCTGACTGTCAGAAAGTGATTCCTGCTGGCAAATGTTGAGCTGAGTGCCCAAGACCAATTAGAATTTAGAGAGGGTTATTTCCAGAGCCGTGCTTTGCTCCAGGATAATATATTAATATTATATTATTAATATTCCTGCTCCCAGTTTGTCCCAGTACCACTTACAAGAAAGACTCAAAGGAGATATTTTATTTTTTTCCCAAGGGCTGACCTTGGGATGTGGGCATGGCTCGTGGGGGTTGGAATGGGATGGTCCTTAAGGTCCTTTCCAGCCCAAACTGTTCTGTGAGTCTGTGGCCCCTCCCAACACTGATAAGCTCAGAAATCCTGCATTTAACTTCCCAGGTTATCCCATCTCACACTGTCCCACATCTTCTCCACTCACCATTGTCAAAGGCCAAAACACCCACTGCTAATGGGACATGTGACCACGAACATGGTAATGAGGTTGGGCTAGACCTGGAATTCAGTGGCCTTAGAGGTTGTGGCATTCCTGATATCCTCATGCTCCTCCCAGAGTTTATTTCTGTTGGAACACATTGGCAATGTGTCCATCACAGTCCACCTCTAAGAAAGACAGCAAAACTGTGAGCAAAGATGGAAATGTTTAACTTTAAAAGGTTAAATGTGGTGCATGAAGCTGGTAAGCTCACCTTTGAAGGAATGTGAATATTCCACCCCTGAGCTTTGTTATGGGCTTTCTTTTTTTGTATTTAGGGTCTGGAGATGCCCAGCAGGCATCAGGGTTTAGTGCTCTGGGCACAGACAGAGCAAAAAGGCAACATTGCTTACTGTGTGAAATGCCAGCCAGAGGTGCTGGAAATCAGGTATAAATCCAGGGAACCCAGACAGGGAAAGCAGCTTGGCACAGCAGAATTAAGCTTCCCTAACATGTCCTAGACATAAAATCCCTTAGAGGTGGGGGTGCAGAATGAAGTTTTGTGCCTCTGAAACAACTATTCCTGCTTGCTTAGGGTGGATGTTTCCCCATTAAAACATTGGTGGGTGCAGGTTTTTCCCAGTGAAACCAGTGACTGGAGGAGCCAGACCTTTTCCAGGATGGGCAGGGATTAGGTTCAGGTACTTTGTGCCACTCTCCCCCAGGTGACTTGCCCAGCCTGTGACAATGACACCAGGTGCAGGGGGATGGAGAGGGGATGGCAGGGGGGATCCAGCTCTGTTTTGGTGGTGGCTGATTTTGAAAGGCTGAAATGTAGAGCTGAGCTCCAGCCTGGAGGCAGAGCATGTTCAGAACTGGCTGTAAATGAGAGCAGCGTTCCTAATTCCCTGTAGGATCAGAGGGATGCCCCGTGCTGGGACTGCTCAGCACCTCAGTTCCCCACCCAGGGGGAAGCTCCTGAGATGACTTCCCTGCTTTCTGTGCCCTTCCCAGAGATCAACAACGGCGTGGAGAGCACGGATGAGCTGTCCTTCTGCTCCGAGAACGGCTTTGCCAAAATGAGCTGGTGACACCCACGGACACCAAGCTGCGAATCAACTGAGGCTGTGCCACCACCTGAGGCTGTGCCATGACCTGAGGGCTCTGCCACCAACTGAGAGCTCTGCCACTGAGGCTGTGCCACCAACTGAGGCTGTGCCACCAACTGAGGGTTCTGCCACCAACTGAGGGTTCTGCCACCAACTGAGGACTCTGACTGTTATTGTCCTGAATATTTCCTACCATTTTTTTTTTTTTTGGAAAAAAAGGAGAGGTAGGTACTTTTTTGATGAAACTAGAACTAGATCAAAACAAACTCTGTGAAATAAACTGTCAGTATTCCCCTGCCAGTCTGTCATTGTTTCATGTTATGGCAGTACACAGAGACTACCACTGCCCAATCCAGAGAGTTCTCCCATTATTTTCTGTCGTGCTCAGCAGCTCATTTTAACCCCAAAAGTTGAAAATCCCCTGGGAGCAGTTGGAATCAAGAGCAAATCACACAAAAACCAGGCTCGGAAAGAATATGAAACGTTCCAGAGATTTATTTATCCCAGTGCATTTTAATTTAATGCAGAACCCTTCTCTTCCCCTTAGACCCCATATCTTTTAATTCACGGGTTTTTTTCTCAAAAAGAATTTCCTGCCTAAGCTGGGGAAAAAACCAAATTATTTAGGGGACTTTGGGATGGGTTCAATTGGTCAGTAGGAGAAAATTGGAAAGAAATTCCTTATCTCTTGGGTTCAGCAATAGGCTCAACGTGGCCACGAGTGAAAATAAATAAATAAAATAATAATGAAATCAATAAAAATAAAAGCAATAATAATATAAACAGTAATGATATGAAAAAAAAAAATTATTTATTGAAGCCCCAATGGCGCTGCCGTTCCGCCGCTGCCCACCGGAGGGCGCTGCTCTGCACCTCCGCGCTGTGTCCGCCAGAGGGCGCCCGCGGGGCTTGGCGGGTCCCGGGGCTCCTCCCGCTCCCAGCCGTGATCCCGGTCCCGATCCCAATCCCGAAGGTTCGTGACCCGCACCCCGCCAAGCAGACAGTGGCAGACCCGGACCCGACCCCCCGGCCCCATTCCCCGCCGTGCAGAACCGGAATTGCGGCTTTTCCAATTTCAAACCTTCAACTTCCAGCAGCTCTTCCCATGGAAAAGCTTCTAAAAGACAAATTTTATTCATTGAAGCCCCAATGGCGCTGCCGTTCCGCCGCTGCATACCCGAGGGCGCCGCTCTGCACCTCCGCGCTGTGTCCGCCAGACGGCGCCCGCGGGGCGTGGCGGGTCCGGGGGCTCCTTCCGATCCGGGTTCTGATCCCGGTCCCGAAGCTTCGGGACCCGCACCGCCCCTGGGCCCATTCCCCGCCGTGCAGAACCGGAATTGCGGCTTTTTCAATTTCAAACCTTCAACTTCCAGCAGCTCTTCCCATGGAAAAGCTTCTAAAAGACAAATTTTATTCATTGAAGCCCCAATGGCGCTGCCGTTCCGCCGCTGTCCACCGAAGAGCGCTGCTCTGCACCTCCGCGCTGTGTCCGCCAGAGGGCGCCCGCGGGGCGTGGCGGGTCCCGGGGCTCCTCCCGGTCCCGGTTCTGATCCCGGTCCCGAAGCTTCGGGACCCGCACACACCCCCCCGCGGCCCCATTCCCCGCCGTGCAGAACCGGAATTGCGGCTTTTCCAATTTCAAACCTTCAACTTCCAGCAGCTCTTCCCATGGAAAAGCTTCTAAAAGACAAATTTTATTCATTGAAGCCCCAATGGCGCTGCCGTTCCGCCGCTGCATACCCCAGGGCGCTGCTCTGCACTTCCGCGCTGTGTCCGCCAGACGGCGCCCGCGGGGCTTGGCGGGTCCCGGGGCTCCTCCCGGTCCCGGTTCTGATCCCGGTCCCGAAGCTTCGGGACCCGCACCGCCCCCGGCCCCATTCCCCGCCGCGCAGAAGGGGAATTGTGGCTTTTCCAATTTCAAACCTTCAACTTCCAGCAGCTCTTCCCATGGAAAAGCTTCTAAAAGACAAATTTTATTCATTGAAGCCCCAATGGCGCTGCCGTTCCGCCGCTGCATACCCCAGGGCGCTGCTCTGCACCTCCGCGCTGTGTCCGCCAGACGGCGCCCGTGGGGCTTGGCGGGTCCCGGGGCTCCTCCCGGTCCCGGTTCTAATCCCGGTCCCGGTTCTGATCCCGGTCCCGAAGCTTCGGGACCTGCACACTCCCCCTTCGCGGCTTCATTCCCCGCCGTGCAGAACGGGAATTGCGGCTTTTTCAATTTCAAACCTTCAACTTCCAGCAGCTCTTCCCATGGAAAAGCTTCTAAAAGACAAACCCGAGCGCTCCGCTCTGCTGGGCGCTTCCCTTACAGCTCCTTTACAGCTACACATCCCAAAATATTCCCGGCATCGCTAAACCAAATCGTTTCCAGCTAAAAACCCGACAAGGAAAATGTGCCAGCACGGAAAGCTGTCGCTGACCTTCCCCTTACAAGTGATAACTTGAAAAGTTTGCAGCTAGATCTTGCAGAGATAAACGAGGAGAACACGTTTGCTCATAACCCTTATATGTAATTGCAAATCTGTGTTCACCCCACAATCAAATGACAATTTTCCTTCCTTCCTTCCTTCCTTCCTTTCCTTCCTTTCCTTCCTTTCCTTCCTTTCCTTCCTTCCTTTCCTTCCTTCCTTCCCAACCTGTAAACTGCGCACATCCCCACCAACACTTGGATTCTCAGAAACGTGCCACAGAAACGTGCCAGGACACACAGACGGATGCTCCATCTCCCTTTCTCCCTGCACCTTCCATGAGCACGGCACATCCCGGGGCTTTGCACCTTCCTTCTCAGCTCTGTGCACCTCGGCACTGCCGCGTGGGACCCGCTGCTGTGGGGGACGAGTTTGTGCCGGGACTCGCGGCTCTCTGGGACCGTGTTTCACGGAGTAAAGCCCGTGCCGCGCTCCCCGCTGCGGGGATGTTGGATGGGATGCGCTCCGTTTTCGGGAGGCAGCGGGATGGGTGTCCCTGTGCCACCCCACGGGTCCCAGAGAGCAGCTGCTGCTGTGGCCGAGGAACGGTGCGGAAAACTGAACAGTCCTGGTGGAAACCGATGGAAAAACAAGCTGGGTCTGGTTTTGGACGTGACATTTTCCTCCTGGCCCCCACCTGAGCCGGGTGTTTTGCCTTAGGGAACAGGAGACAGAAGGGGGAATGTGGAAAAAGATAATTCATTTTCCCAAAAGGGACGAGCTTATTTCTGTTTATTTCCTGAAACACCTGGAATGATTTGGGTCTCGAGAAGCACCTGGGGATGATTTGGGTCACCGGAAGCACCTGGGAGCCTCCCTTTGAATCCTGGGTGGAGCTGAGGTTATAAAGGGAGGAAGGGAAGGAGGGAGGGGGGTTTCCGGGGGGTTCGGAGCAGCGGTGCCCGGGGGATTTGTATCTGGAAGCGGCCACCAGTTTCCTGATGGGAATCCTGGAAACAGAACTCGGTGAGAAACGCGAATATTGCAGCTGGAGTGCCGAGAGGGAGAGTCTGCAGGGAATGTCGTCTGGTGAGTCTCCTCATGCCCCGTATCTGCTGCTGTGCTGGCACCAAGGCCCCTCATTCCCATTTAAACTCTCTTGAAATGTGCCTAAATTACAAATTGGTCTACAAAAGGCACGTGGGAAGCTTTGTGTCCCTAAGGGAATGCTCCAGGCATGTGCAGCTTCTGACCTGCACAAACAACTCCTGCTCCCACAGTAACCTGCTGGCTCTCGGGCAAGAGTGCCAGAAAAGTGGCAGCTTCAGTGCCACCCCAATGAGTGATTGTCCTTGGGGCTCTCAGGGTCGGGAGGAAATGCTGTTCCTGCCCCTCTGGGCAAGCAGGAGCAGGAGCAGCGCTGCAGCTGTGTCTTGTTGCTGCTCTCTGTCTCCAGGATGCCCTGGAGGGCTCTGGCTCAGGATAATCTGTGTGTGAGAGCTTCCCTGCCTGTGTCCAACCCCTCTGGGGACAGAATGCGCCCAAAACGCTTCATTAACCCTTTCTGTTCTGGCAGGGCAGCGTGTGAGCCCAGCCATCCTCCCTGGAGCAGGGACACCTGAGGATGAGCCACAGGGATTCAGCCATCACACCAGGTGAGGGTCTCTTTCTGCTTGGTGATTTCTTTTGCTGGCTTTAATGTCACCCTGCAGTGCTCCTTCAGCGCCTGTGCCCTGCAGCAGCACTCACAGCCCCTGGGCTGGGCAGGGAACAGCTCTGGGGTGGGAAATGGATGTGTAGGAAACTTTCAGAGTTTGACAAAAGGCTCACATAGTGTGCATCTGTATGGAGACTTTGAGATAAGAAATGCTGACTTAGAAATGCCACGGAATAGGACAGACATTGCTGAGAGAGAACTGGGGCTAGAAACAAGTTTTAAAGGATGACTTTGTAAATAAGACTGGATACCTCAGAGAAATAGAACTATGAAAGATGCATTGTAATAAGATTCACGAGGGGTAAATTTAGATGATTGGCTTTAAGGCATTTAGAGCATGGTGTGACAAAAGCTGACAGGCCAAGAAACACCTACAGTGTATTGGAATTAGGAAATAGTTGGCTTCTGATTGTGATGGTGTGAATTATAACATCTGTATTGTCTCACCCTTCACATGAGACTGAACATGGAATCAAAGTTTTTAAAATGCCTCTCAGTTGCCCCCTCTCTGGTCAGAAAAGAGCATGATCTGATAAACTGGTGCTTTGTGTGAGGAAGATTTAACAGATTGCTTCCAATCTTCTCTGGGGTTTTTGTGCCAAAGGGGATCTGACCCCAAAGCCACACAGGGTGTCTGCTGCCTGCATAAATGTCAGTGAAATTATCCAAGTCTGACAGGAGAGCAAAACCATCCTGGGGTTTGTTTGGCCAAAGAGGGAACATGAAGATGTCCGTGCTAGCAGGGGTGTGAGTGCTGCCAGTTTTGGGCTGTGTGGTGCCCCTGGTCCCTCAGCAGTCAGGGCAAGGAGGGAAGCTGCAGGCAAGGGCAATTTTGGCTGTTTCAAACTGCTTGGTCCAGAACTGGCAGTACTGGAAGAACAGCTTTCCTCCTTCTTTCTGTCCATCACTGGGCAGAACACTGAGATGATGCTGCATGAAGCCCTCTCTTTTGTGGCTTGGTGTTTGGTTGGTTTGTTTGGTTTTTTTCTGTTTTTAATGTATTTCTGAGTGGTGCAGTGAGGAGCAAGTTGCTGGGTTACATGATTTCTGACTGACATATCCCAGCAATGGGCACAGGTGTGTGCATGTGCTCCCTGGCACATCCAGGTTGCAATCCTGAGTGAGGATTTCCAGCCTCAGCTGCCCATGGCACAGGCTTCTCACTGCTCAGGTACTGTAAACAGCTCCCTCCTTTCCTGGACACATCCCTGGAGTGGGAGCAGACTCCCCCTTACCCTGCAGGAATTCCCTGCTCCTCTGGAGAGGGGGGGAAGCCAAAGCTTAGGGGCAAAGGACAACAACCAAACCAGGGCCATTGTGTCCTTGATGCATCCAGGACAACGTGTTTTCCTTGTTCCCAGCACTGATGAATTTAAACAAGTTTTATTTTTGACAAGATTTCCTGTTCCTTCACTTCTCTAGCTCTTCCCCTACACCTGGCTCTGCAGCTGTAGCTCACCTTGCCCTGGCTGTGGCTGATAAAATATAATTTTTTTTAGCAGCAATCTCTTCTTTTAAAGAGCACAAAGAGCGTACAATGCAGAAGAGATTTTGGGAAATACATCCAAATAAGGGACTCTGCCTTCCTGCTTCTCCTGTAGGTCTCCTTCCTGTTTTCACCTCGGCTGGAATGATGGGCATGGCTCATATTTATCACATGAAAGTGGTGTTAGTAAATTTGTCCAAAAGTTCTGGTTACAGACACTCATTTTCTGACAGTAACCATTTCCATTTTGCCTTTCCCCTGTTGTTCCCAGGTGCTGCCCAGGATGTCTCTCTGTGCTCTGTGCTCCCTAGGAGGAAGGGCAGCCTCTGCCTGGCCTGCCCAGGTCAGCTGCCCACACAGCTGACAGGGCTGTGTGGCCTGGCAAGGCAGGAACAGCTGGCTGTGCTCTGAGTGCCCTGGAACCTTCCCTGGCAGCTTTGGAGGGGTTTCTCTTTGGGACTGCTTGTGACACACCATCCCTTTGTACAAAGTCCAGTAGGAAAGGACTGACAGGTGAGATGTGAGGTAAAAATGGTTCTGTTACAATTAGGCAAAGAATGCAATAAGAAAAATGAGCTTCCTTTTAATGTCTGCAATAGTTAGGAATAAAATGCTGGAAAAGGGCACTTTAATGTTTGAATTGGTGTCACCTGTCATGGATAAAACCCCATAGTGAGCAGTCAGAGCAGAAGTGTGAAACCTGGATCCTTTGACTTCCACAGTGGACTTCATTTTCTTCTCCTCCTCTCTTTCAGGACAGGAACAATCACCCAACTCCTCCCATCCTGGCCAGAATCTTGGGTGTTTGAGCAGCCAAAGCCAAGAGGCCTCAGCACCAGGGGCTGCTCTGGGGCTGCCCACGCTGTGGGTGAGGCAGAGGGACACAGGGCTCCTCTGCTCCTCTCTGCTGGCATCAACTGCCTGGGCAGTGCCAGTGCTGCCAGCCCAGCCCTGACCGTGCCCACAGGGCTCCCAGGGTAAGGGCAGAGCCAGGATCTGACTCCATGGTGCACAGGCTGATTTATTGCTTTATTATAGATATTACATTAAAACTACGCTGAAAGAAGGAAGGATTTCATCAGAAGGCCAGCTGAGAATAGAAACAGAAGGAATGAATAACAAAGGCTTGTGGCTGGGACAGAGAGCCTGAGCCAGCTGACTGTGATTGGCCATTAATTAGCAACCACATGACCAGTCACAGATGCACCTGTTTTATGTGTTATTTTTCTGTTCATGCCTGTTTATTGTATTTTTAACTCAATCCAAGCTTCTCCCCAGGCTGCAGATCAAATCTTCTGGTGTCTCTGGAAGTTTCTGGTTTTCCAATTCCCACATCTCCCCTCTCTCTCTGAGATGTGTAAGTAGTTAAGAGAATAAAAAAGTGGGATTTTGAAATTATGTGGTTTGGGTAATTCTATAAAGAGATGGTAAAGTATGTGAAAGTGGGTTGTAAATATTCTAATAATATTTATAAAATTAGTAATTTCCTATAATTAGTCTCTTAGTAGTAAGTGTTTGGAGAAGTTAAGAGAACTTTTAAAAATATTTATATATTAGGGAAATAGAGTAAAAATTTTAAAATAGTATCATACTAATAGTAATTGCAGTTTTTTGGTGTTATTTATAAAAGATAAAAATTAGAGATTGTAATGAAGAATAGAATTTTCTATGAAATGGATGATGTAATAAACTGTATTTTTTTTACTTATGAATAGGTGTTTGTTAGTGTTTTATTTTAGTTTTGAGTTATTTTACTTTTGTAAGAAAATTAACTACATACTTTATAGTTTAGATAAATGATTTTTAATGAAATTTAGGTTAAGTTATTCTAAATAACATTTAAATTTAGAATTAATTAATTCTGATAGTAAGCAGTAATAAACCTAACTTTAATAGAACATTACAGTGATAAAATGAAATTTAAGACTATGTAGACTTAAATGTAGTGAAATTTAATTTTGTTTGATTTCATTTATACTTGAGTTATTGAAGGTTGTTATTTATAAATATTGAAGTTTTTAAAGTGTTTTGCAGAAACTTTAGATTGTTGGGTTACTGTTACTACCTGTATCTTTACAGGATGGTTTTATTTATTGGGAGCTATGTTTCTTGGCAAAAGATTTTTATTTATGTCCTATTTAGAATGGTACTAATTTGTATAGTGGGGTTTTTTTGTATCTAGGATATTGATTAGATTGTTTTATATTTTTTGTGGGCTTTGAGTAATATTTACTTATATGTTCGGGTTTTTTATGTTAGAAGATTTTTTATGGTTTTTGTTACTTATTAAAGAGTTTTTGATTTAGAATTTGAGGAGTATTTGGAGGAAATAAATTTGGAGTTATTTTTTTATATGGTTGAGTTGTGTTTTTAATGTTAATAAGGTCTACTTTTGGTACATTGGTTTGATTTCTTTGTTTGGTGTTATGGGGAGGGTCTCTTGTGTAAGCCTGAGGCTGCTATTAGGACTTTTTGTCTAATGTTCTATGAGTCTGTTAAGGAGATGTTATTTTCAGTTTCATAAAATATACTGAGACTCAGTTAAAATCAAGGAAGAAACATTATGGTAATTGCAGGGTGTTGTATTTAAAGTGTTTTAAATCTTTTTCAATAACTTGAAATAAGGTGAGTTTAATCTTCTTTTTCTGCCCCCATGAATGGCATGTCCTGTGCCCACTGCTCACCATTCACCCAAACAAAATCAAGAGCAAGTGTTGGCTGGGCTCTAAGAACTTGAAATAACTTGGAAGCAAAATAAATGACACTTTTCTCTCGTGTTTGTTTTTTTATTCAGATGCTGGACTTACCTCTGTGGACGTGCACTGAGCTCTCCCTGCAGGAACCTGCCAGGCCTCAGTGGCTGTGAGTTCATGTTCTTCTCACTGGGGAATTGGAATTAATTAATAAAATTAATTGCAGAATTAATTAAATTAATGAAACCTTTCCCCTTTTGTGCCTCAGTGTATGGGACGAGGGCAGAGAGAGGGAGCAGAGGAGCAGCCTGGGGCTGGAGAGGGGCAGCAGAAAGGCAGAGGGACCTCCCTGGTGTCACCAGGGCACCTGTGGGGAACAGAAGGGACACTGTGAGGGCAAGGGCAGGTGAGGAGGGGACAGTTTGGGGCAAAACCCGGGTTCACCTGCAGGGAAATGAGTAAGGGATGTTTTGGAGGGAAGAGCTGAGGTGATGAGTCCGCCCAACTCGGCCCAAGTGGGACCAGAGGTGAAGGCCAATCCAAAGCCAGCCCTGCTCAACCTCAGAATAAATCCTACAAACTGCCCACCGAGGGACTAAAAATACATTAAAACAGAACCAGGAGCATACCAGAGGGTTGCTGGGAATCCCATTAAGGTGTTGTCAAAGCTTTTTTAACAGGTTTTTCATTACCACACTGCATTTCTCTGTTGGGATCGTTCCCTCTGTGGGCTGCGGTGTTTTTTGGGGCTGAACTCCCTCACGGTGGCCCTGACACCCTCAGGAGCTGGGAGGGAAAGCAGAGCCAGGGCTCCTGGCAGGGACAGGGTGTTTTCCCCCAGAGCAGACCCAGCACTGCCCACCAGCCTGGCCAGGAGGGATCTTCCCTGGCTCCTGCAGGGCAGGAATGTGTGCAGTCAATTCACCGACATTGCAGCGGCCTCGGTGCTGCCCCATCCCTGCTCCCGCCCATTCTGAGGGGAATTTGTCCCACCAGCAGCAGGGGAAGGACACCAGCTGCCACCTTGGGACTGGGATTGTTCCTCTGGGGAACACTGGCTGCTAGGATTTAGGTTATTCCATGCATTTGACTGCTGAAATTTCCCAGCGCAGGAGTTTTAGCAGACAGGGCAGCACAAAGATTGTTCCCTGTGTGGTGCCTGGATTTGAGGTTTGGCATCAGCTTTACTAGTTCAGATGAGGTGTACCCACAGCCCCACATGCCCTGATGAATTCCTGCTGGAACAACCTGGCAGCGCCTCATGGAGAGTGGAACTTCCCATGCAGAGGTACCACTTTTACACCAGCTGTGTCAGGAGCCAGCAGAGGTTCCAGGGAAGCTCAGTGGGATCTGGACAAGGACAGGTCTGTATTCCATAGAACTTGCTATTTAAAACCCTCATTCCCCAGCTCCACTGCTGTCCCTGGGGTCACTTGGCAGAGTTCCCTGGAACCCAGCTGATTTCACCCCCCCCTCCCCTGGAGCTCAGGCTCCTGTTGATATTTTAAAGCAGGACAAGGCAGTGGCTGGGTGCACTCCCAGCCTGTGCTGAGGCAGCACACCTCTCCCTGAAGAAGCCCAGCTCCCTTCAGAACCTCAGCACTAACCTTCTGCATGCCTTTTCCCCTCAGCAAAGGGATGCACATCCCTGCCTTCAGCACACCTCCAGTAGGACCCACCAGCAAAAGTTTTCCATCACTTCTGCACTTCCAGCTGGCTCTCCGGAAAGTTCCAAACTTCATCCCGCTTGAACCTCTTATTTTAAGGCATTTCCAAGGTATACTGCTTGGCATCCAATATCGTGAAGGAAGATAGCCTTGGCTTTAATGCTGCTGTGGGACGATAGCCTCAGGCTGGAAAGGAGAGAGGAGATTTGGGGTGGCCGAGACATACCTGGCAGCTGTGTGGGAGCTCTGGGAGGTCAGAAACAGGAACTGTTGTCTGAGGCCCTCTGTAAACAGCCTGTGCCTCCATTCCGGGTAATGCCAGCTGCTCCTCGGGGTCCTTCTGGGCTGTCGGCGGTGTCTGTCCGGGCTGAAGCATCTCCGTGGCCTGTTGAGAGCAGCCCCTGGCTGAGGGCCCACAGACAGCGCTGTAGCCGGGTCTGTGCCAGCGCTGTCGCGGTGCCCGTGCCGGGACGCGTTTTCGGCCTACTGCAGGCACAGCTCCTCCCTGCAGATGCCAAGGACGTAAGGGGGCCAGCCCTTTTGGGGGCTTCCGGTCTCCTCCAGGCACAACTGCAGCGGGAGCAGCGGCCCCAGCGCTACAGCCCCGGTCGCTTGGCGGGGATCCCCCGGGGGATGCGGACACGGAGCAGGGGGATGCGGACGGCGTGCCCCGGCGCAGGGGAGACGGCGTGCCCGCGGTGCTGCCGGGGCCGAGGGGGGCGGGCTTGGTGCTCCCGCAGGGCTGAGGAGCGGCGCCGTGTCCGCTAGGGGCCGCCCCGCGGGGCGGGCGGCGGCACTGAGGGAGCGGCGGGGGCCCGAGAGGTCCCGGGGCTGCCACAGGGCGATTCCCCTGCCCTACCTGTTTCCAGCCGCGATCCAGGGGCTACTCCAGCGAAGCGCCGTTTTTCTGGCGGGCCGGCACCATCATAGTCCCAGCTCCCCACAGCCCAGAGCCTCGGCGGGACCCCAGTTCCGCGCCGGCCAGAGCAGGAGTGGCAGCGCCGGGCTCGGTCCCAGCGCCCGTCCCGGAGCGACTCTTCCCACCTGTAGCGATACCGGTCCGATCCCAGCCCCAATCTCACCTCGATCATCGAGCTCCAGCGGGACCCCAGTTCCCGGCCCGCCGGAACAGGAGCGGTAGCGTCGGGCTCGGTCCCAGCGCCCTTCCCGGAGCAGCTCTGCCCACCTGCAGCAACGCCGGTCCCGATCCCAGCCCCTAGTCCCGCCACGACCATCCAGCCCCAGCACCCACACCCTGCCCGCCTCCCACAGCGGACACCGGCAGGACCCGGCCCCGGAGCCCCGCGCCCGGGACCCCGGAGCCCCGCGCCCGGGACCCCGGCCCCGGAGCCCCGCGCCCGGGAACCCGGGACCCCGGAGCCCCGCGCCCGGGACCCCGGCGCCCCGGAGCCCCGCGCCCGGGACCCCGGCGCCCCGGAGCCCCGCGCCCGGGACCCCGGCGCCCCGGAGCCCCGCGCCGGGACCCCGGCGCCCCGGAGCCCCGCGCCCGGGAACCCCGGCGCCCCGGAGCCCCGCGCCCGGGACCCCGGCGCCCCGGAGCCCCGCGCCCGGGACCCCGGCGCCCCGGAGCCCCGCGCCCGGGACCCCGGCGCCCCGGAGCCCCGCGCCCGGGACCCCGGAGCCCCGCGCCCGGGACCCCCGGGACCCCGCGCCCGGGACCCCGGAGCCCCGCGCCCCGGAGCCCCGGAGCCCCGCGCCCGGGACCCCGGAGCCCCGCGCCCCGGGACCCCGGCCCCGGAGCCCCGCGCCCGGGACCCCGGAGCCCCGCGCCCGGGACCCCGGCCCCGGAGCCCGCGCCCGGGGACCCCGGAGCCCCGGAGCCCCGGACCCCGGAGCCCCGCGCCCGGAGCCCCGCGCCCGGGACCCCGGAGCCCCGCGCCCGGGACCCCAGCCCCGCGCCCGGGACCCCCGGCCCCGGTCTTACCTGAGCACTGCGGCCTCCACGCAGCAGCAGCCCCGACCCGGACCTCCTCGCAGCGCTCCGACAGACGCTCCCGCAGCACGCCCGACCAGCATCCCCGGATGACAGCGGGCCCAGCGCGGATTGGCCGGGTTTTATGGGCGGGAGGGGGGGGCGGGGAGGAGGCGGGGTTTCCGGAGGCGGAGCCGGCACAGGTGTGAGGGGCGGGGCCTGCACAGGTGCGAGGGGTCCCAGTGCGCCTGCGCGGGGCGGGGCCTGCACAGGTGCGAGTGATCCCAGTCGCGCCTGCGCGGGGCGGGGCCTTGGGGGATTTAAGGCGCGGGGCGAGCCCGGCCGAGCCATTTGCCTCTCGGCACGCGGGGAGTGAGGTTCTGTCCGGCTGGCTCCCTATATCTCTGTTCTTT